>OW285242.1:129823613-132335372 GCA_935421215.2 Melolontha melolontha
CACAATTCGAGCTTCAATTTGAAGTATTTTTCTTAAAATTATTCCTATTTTCTCAAACATTGTATTCATACCACACAACGCCTTTATAAATATATTATGAAAATTGTTTATTCTAATGTTTATTCAATGCACAAAAAATATTATTTAATTGTCAATTATATAAATTCATTTTGCTATTAAGTTTTAAAATATTGAATAATTTATCAGTTCGACCATAGCGCCATCTACTTATCAACGTTAAAACTGTGGAAGCTAACAATTCCAGTTTCAAACCCATGCCGAAACCGTTGGTACCAGTTCAACAATATCCTAGAAGATGGCATCACATATTTGTTTTACTTTTGAATTTAATCTTCAAATATTCCAGAATAGGTTTTATTACACATCAATTTACTCGTCTCAACATGTAGATTACGAATGCCGAATATTCTTCACAATTAACTAAACTGTGTCAGAATAGCTCAGATCTGGCATCGTTCTGAACCTTGCATTTCGCCCTATCATAAAAATTCGTATCTCTCAACGGGGGTGCAAATTTCCGTAAAAATTAATGCCTGATTCGTTTCTATGCCGTCGAATGAATATACAATTACAATGAATGAATATACAATTACAAAATTAAACACTAACATTTGACATGTTTTCCAAACCGACCAAGAATCGAAAATTTCCCCTTACTTCGAATTTCGATTTAAACATCGATTTCTTTCTAATTTGGTATCCCCATGTACTTTTGCCTCATAAAAACGATTCTGCTGTTTATATTGCAGTATAACGCATAGTTTACGCTTTAGCGAAAACCAAAGATGTATTGCACCATTCGAAGTATGGTGCACTTTTGCAACATTTTAATCACGCACCAGTTGTGATGTGGAACGGACATTTTCTATTTTTAAAGACGTTTTAAAATCTAAAAGAACTAATTTAACACAGGAACACCTTGAACAAATTTTAGTTGTTCATAGTAATGTTTTACATTATCAATGTTTCACAAGAAAATACATAGTTTTGAATTTTGTTCTTTGTAAATTATTTTTATTCAAAATTCGATACGCAGTTCGCTTGTCAGCATTACTTTTGTTTCAGCAGTAGTTGCTCCCGGTTAGCAAACCATTTATTACATTCGCTTTGTTGTGCACTGACGGATACTTATTAACTGCATATGTAACTATGTGCCACTTATGCAGCTCGCCACACGCATCAAATTGTTCGAAACTCAGGGACCGCTTACAGAAACAGATCTATTGCGAATACAAGGCAGCCGCGTATGGGCTATGAACCATTACTCGCGCGAATCCATTGGCCAATTTTTCTGGTCTCTTTCTCCCTACATCGTTTCGCACAAGTTGCAGTACGCCCTTGTAATATTCTGGGTTTACAGATGTTTCCCTTGGAATGAACTGTGATCGCATTATAAAAAAAAGACAGTGAGCATGATATTAACGTTGGACTTTGACTTCTTAGGGAGAGGAGAGCCACTCGTTTATTATTGGGTACTCTGAATTTTTGTTTCAGAGTCACAGCCATGCAACCAACTTTCATCTCCAGTTATAATTTTTGCCATGAAGTCACACGGTATCCCTTCTGTTCGTCAGTCAAGTGCATATTACATAATGACTAGTTTCTTCTTATTTTTCACATCTTCAACACTAGGACTTGTTAACCAAGCCAATGCTGTATAGATGCCACCTTAAACGATAATGTCCGGTTATCAAACCAGTGATCGTAATTTATGTTTTGTTGCTTTTAATTAGGCTGAGTTTAGCCCGGGTTTCTGAGGAGCGTTATTTCCTGAACTCAAACACTAGCTGTGAATCCCAAAGGTAAAAAAATTAAAATAATACAAAAATAACTGTTAGCAGGATCACAGTTTTTGTACTATTAAATGAGACTCTTACAAATTTGGTCAAGTTTTCTTTTTAGATCTTCCTGACAACTGTTTTAGTAAAATTTAAGGTTTAAAGCTATTGAAATCCTCGATCTGATCAGTAGAAAGAAAGTTAGTCGCCTAATAATAACAATCAATAGTACTACTATTTAAATGTAGATGGCGCCACGAGACAGTACTTGCCATATTGAAGTTCACAAAGGTAAAAAATGCTGTCGCACACGCATAAGTGTAAAATCGTGTGCTGTTTTGAACCATCACCCAGCGAATTAATGGATGTTTGAAATAAAAGTACTGAAAACTTGAATAAAGTTAATTTAATAGCCCACGTTGATATATTTTAATTATTTTATTAATTTTTAGGAGTGACAAGGAATCCTACAATAAGAGTTTAAGACGAAAATCACAACATTTTCTTAAGCTAACATGCAGAAACAACCACCCCTTACAAATAAATCCAATTTATGTAATCAAGGCCCTACGAGAATTTATAACCAAGTTTTACGTGGATACTTCAGGGTATACAGTTAATATTCTACATAATTGCTGTGTTTTCATAACTTTAGAATTTCAGTGTTGAATCGTTGGCTACGCGTTTATCGCAGAAACATACTACAATATCTAGAGTGATGACAGATATTGACGTGAAGATGTTTTGGGATCGATATCGAAATGTTTTTAGTGAAGGTAAACAGAAACTGTGGGATGGATTGTTTTTCGGTTTGCAGAAGTATTATGAAATATTAAAAGGTAATTACATACTTTCATTTGTATTAGTTATTTCTTGTACATATTACATTTTTTGTTGTAGATAGGAAAAAGGTGAATGATGAGGTGTTATGCTTGAGGAAACAGAATGCAGAATTAAAGCACTTACTGAGCAGATATACTGCGGGGAAAGTTAAAATTCCTCCTTGTGCCGAACAAAGAGAAATTCCCATCAAAAATATTAAATTAGATTCATGTAAAGAGAGTTAAGTAGTGGTGTATTTGATGTATACTTTGCTGGAATAAAAAGTAAATTCTAGAAACATTAAATTAGTTTATTTGTTCATGGGTTAATAGAAAGGACTACCAAGACTCATGTTAGTCAATATTAGTATATTTTCGCTTCTCTGAGATACATACCTTGTTCAAAAGGAACAATATTTTCAAGTTGAAAGAAGAGAATTGGTATCTAGTCATTAGTCATCCATAAGCATCTAAGTCTTTAGGTTTTCCTATACAGTCTTTTCATATATTTGACAAATTTATTGACATTTGACTATTTTGTTCTATTGTTCTTTGTTTGAACTAAGCTAGAGTATACGTTTGTGGTGTGGTACCTTTGATGTATATACACTCAGGTCTCGTTTTCTGCGATAGATGCGTTCCAAAAAAAATCGCATAAAACGATACTCTAGCTTCATATAAAAACTAATGATTCGTTCCAAAATTCTGAAAACCCGCATAAATTCAAATTTTAATTAAAAAATCAAAACAAAATCGCATAAAAAAATCAACAAAAATATATTTATTTCATTTACTTAAACAATATTAATTACAGAAAAAACAGAAAATGATCCAAAAAATAAGCTAAAACATTGTTTAAGGAAATTCTGTAAATATGTATGATTAATCTGAATCACTGAATAATTGTCTGCATCGTTTTGGAATTGGTTCAACGTCACTTTCATCACTAGATGATATTAATCATATTGTCATCATATGGTAAAATATCATTTTCATCACTAGAATTTATCTCGTGAATAGGGGACGAGATCAAAGAATTTTTAGGGGCTTCAATTGTTTCTTTTCTTGCAAAATAATTTGTCATCAAACTTTGCGATTTTGAATTAATAAGTTGCTTATGCAACTCTTGATATCCGGAAAACAGATCAGTCAGTCCGCGTTGAATCTTTAATGTTCTTTCCGTATCTGGATCCATATTAAGAATTTGATTTTGTAAAGCATTAACTGTGCTGAGGATATCACCTATTTTTTTTGAAGTGAAGTGTTCAACAATTTCTTCGGAATCACTGTCTTCACTATCCACGTTTTTCTCAGTTCCAATAACTAAACTAATAACGTAGTTATCGGTTAATGGTTCTTCAGCTAAAAGTTCTTCTAAATCATCGTGGTTTAGCGAGTCAAATCCATCTCCTCCAATTTGATGAGCTAAATCTATAATTTCATTAGTCAATGTCGATATTTCCCCACCAGTACTTCTAGCAACACAATCTGGCCATGTACTTTTCCAGCATGCATTTAATGTTTGCGGTCGCAGTTTAGAGATCGCTGATGCTGCCAGAATAATGCAATTTTTTTCCAAACTTCATTTAACGTAAGTGATTCATTTTCAAGTTTGTTTAAAATGAATTGATAAGTGCTTTTTATGTAGTATTTTTTAAAAGTGGAAATTATTCCTTGATCTAAAGGCTGAAGAATGGTAGTTGTGTTGGGTGGAAAAAATTCGACTTTAATGTTTGGATGTTCCAAATGAGGATGGCCGGGTGCATTGTCTACAATCAGCAAAACTTTAAATTCAAGACTTTTTTCTTCATATAAGATTCAACTTCTGGTACAAAGGATTTTTGAAACCATTCAGTAAACACTGAAGTTGTCACCCATGCTTTAGAATTTGCCATCCAATGAACTGGCAAACGAGTCAAATCCTTACCTTTAAGAGCTCGTGGCTTTAAAAACCTATTTACTACTGGCGGCTTTAACATTTTATCTCCTGAAGCACTACTGCATAGTAAACACTGGCTCGATTTTCTGATTTCGCAATGTAGGTTCGACTTGGCATCTTTTTCCAAAACAGACCAGTTTCATCAGCATTAAATACCTGATCTATAATAATAATAAATAATAAATAATAATAAAGAATAAAATTTTTCTGGGTAAGCTGCGCAAGCGCTCTCATTTGCTGAAGCTGCCTCATCTCTAATTTGAATGTTATGGAGGTTATTTCTTTTAATAAATCTTGTCATCCATCCTTTACTTTCTGTAAAATTCTTTGGCCTAGAAATTGACGGTTCAGAATCTTTAATTGTCTCATAAATGTTAAAGCTTTTTCTGTGATCATGCATCCGCTAACAGGAATTTTCTTTTTCGTTAAGTCTTCAATCCATATAACGAGAGCTTTTTCCACTTTTTCAATTAACGTGTCTCTTGAGTAAGAAGAATATTTAGTGATTAGTAAAAAAGTAAAAAAGCTTAAAAAAACATCTAAAATTTCAAAATCTGTTAAAATTCTAAAAAAAAGTCATTAATTTAAAAATCGCATAAATTTGAATTCGCATTAAAAAAATCCGCATAAAACGAGACCTGAGTGTATATTGTTCTGATGCTTTTGCGGTCATAGCTATGTGTATGATCTTCCGGGTGTTTTAAATATAATATACCGCGTTGGGCGACAGCGAGTTCTTCTCAGGGTTGTCCCTCAACGCGGTACAACACCATATATGTTATATTTTTTACCTCCAACGAAGATGAAGACGAGTTCATTGAAACATTAAAACATCAATAATTTTCCTCAGGACTGTCCTTCAACGTGGTTCAACACCCGGTACCACTACCCCTGCCCCTTCCAGAGAAAAAAGTTAAATTTTTTCGTAAAATCAACTTATTCTTACTTTACAAACATAAAAAAAGTTAAATAATTAGGGCTACTCTGCATGAAAAAAAAACATCTTGAAAGGGTTAAGATTCGCAGGAGCAGGTAGGTGGCGCAAAACTGATTTTTTAGTGTATTCCATATATGTTATATAGAATTTATATTTGGACTATTTGGTAGCACAGAGTCTAGCACTATCCTGCATAAATATGAAATATTCATTGATAAATGGAACAAATGGCCGTTCTTGATGACGTACGATGTAAGTTGCTGCACGGATGAGACTGCTTTAAACAATTTCGGATAATTTCGGTTGCAGCTACTTACTTCTCTGTAATATATGGAAGCTTAAACGAAGCAGTCTCATTCATGCAGCAAATTATGTCGTACGCCATCAAATGACGGAACAAATGGCATCACATGTTCTTGTAAGGTGTTTTCTACGTCGAAATGTGCTTTTACGGGCCTCCTCCATATATGAACAAAATTTGTGCGACCATTTAAGGAAATTCATTATTGATACACCACAAAATGGGATACTCAGGGAGATATTACAGAGAGCAAGCCTCTCCTGACCTTCGCCAGATTTGTTCACATCCATCATGAATTAAGGTTTACTCTTGTTTCGTCTGAAAATAAAACTCGTTTCCAGTCGCCGATGGTTACCTGAAGAGCAGTAGTGTAATAGCTTGTCTTCTACTATGTAATCTTCCTTCATTAAGTCTTCTCATGATCGCTCGTGTAGAAATTGCTGCATTTTGAACTGCTACTAGGCGTCTACCTAACTCTAAACTGGTAGAATGCTTCTTACTTCAAACTGACTTGCATAAGGTATCGCTCAATTTTGCATCTGTAGACTTCTTACGGCCTTGTCCTGGTGTTCTCTAGTAACTTTGAAGTTCATTGAAATCTGATGTCTGATATCCGGCGGAGCAATGTTAGAAAGAATCAGTAGCCAGAGACTAGGACTGGACCTAAGAGTACCACTGTATTGTTAAGTTGTATATCTAGTAGTTTGATGTAAAAGCTTCGATACCACCCAGGAGTGGAAGAGAAAGCCAGTGCAATAGCTGCCGTTCACAAGGTCTCCCCATTAATTGCTGTCAAGTTTTTGTAATATATTATTACGGGTCACTTTTTGACGAGCTTAATAGAAGTGTTGCCTAAATGTCAGAGACTGGTCTAACGTTACGCCCAGATATTTAGGGTGGGTGTCGTGGTTGATCCGACCTCCACCAAATTCAACATTCAGTTCTCTGTTGGCTTCTTTGTTATACAAATGAAAGGCGCATGAATCGGATTTTGAAAGGTTTGGTTGCAAGCGCTATTATTATAATATTATTCGTCTAAAGCTGGCAGATCTTCATCAAGTTGTAATTCTTTATGCTCTAAATTCATGGTTTGGGTGCATAAAGTCACCACACATTTTTCTGATTTTGTGGGTGGGGGATCAATGGTGTAAATTTAGAATATTAGAGGAGGCAGAACCAAGTCTTGAGGAAGACCATTTTTCGAGGTTTTGGCATTGCTAGTTCGTTTAGGCAGGCTGCAATTCGGCAGCTACTCAGCATATACTTCATTTAGCAGATGGAATGTTTTTTTTTGAATTTATAAAGCATACCATGCTTCCAGACTGTGTCCTAGGCACTGGAGAGATCGACAAAAGCAGTAGATGTTTTCAGGCGCTTTAGAAAACCTGTTTCTATATGTGCGTAGTTAACACCAAGACTTGGTCACAGCTGTTCTGAAATCGGCTTGTTCGTTATTAATAATCTAGTCTACGGTAGGCGTTATTCTATTGTAGATAAGCCGTTTTCGAAGTTTGTAGCAAACAGACAAGAGAGCTATAGGTATGTATCTTCCAGGATCTTCCGAGAACTTCAGGTTTGAAGATTGCTAGGATCTTTGCATTCCGGAAAATGTTAGGGATGTCTCCAGTATCCAAGATATTGTTATAAAAGTTTCTCAACTATTCTCGGGTATCCATTCCAAGACTTTTGATGAATTCAATAAAAACATTATCAACATAAACTGTTTAATGATTTAAAACTTCGAAAAATTGCAAGTAATAATGATAAGTTACGGACTATAGAATTTATTAACCGAAATTGCTTCCACACACATAAACATTCCGAAACAAATTATAGGAAGTGTTTCCTTGATATAAAAAAGATACGATAATATGCTAATACGTGAAAGTATTTTTCTATTACTTCGTGATTTAACCCGTTCATTTTTATATTACCTACCTACTCTGTACGTATACCTTATACAGTATATCTTCCATCTAATCCACCTTAGGTAGCATATAATTTAAATATACCCCTCGGTTACAATCAAAGAGAGGTCATGTGGCATGTGAAATGTCGATTTTAGAAACCGAGACATCATGGGAAACATATCACTTGTATACTTATAATGTAGATTCCTACACTACCACTGGTTGGATATAATTAGCTGTTCTTTTGCTGTACAGTAACTTAAACTTCCATTATCGGCACTGGCCAATCGCGCATACCACTTGACAAATCAGTGTATCGCAAGCCTATAATTCAATAAAATCAAGTTCCACCCGTTGCTAAATTCAAAACAATCCACTAGGCATGTATGCGTATATATTATATGACAAATGGTATGCTGAATTCGTATGTTGGTACGACTGCGTGTACGAGATGATGTATGGGACGGATAAATATAGGTTATGTACTAATGGACTTCGATAATTTTGTGATGCTGATCGGAGTGTTTTCCTTCCTCAGATTTTGGTGGCATAATCCGTCAAATTCGTAATTACAGGTTATATTTGCTCCTATGACATTTCCCCTTGTATCATTCAATTTGTGATTATAAAAAGCAAGGGAAAGTTGGTTTTATAATGGGGATAGTATTTTGTGAGAAGCTGACGTCAGGTAATATTCGTAGGACTATTATTGTAGTACATAATTTTCTTTGAATTCTCTCAAGCAGTTTGATGAGGTAAATACATATTTATTAGTAGTACTTCGGTTATATTTAACTAAAGCGCATTTATAAAGAAGTAATCTAATACGTAATTTACTTATAGATTATGAATATTTGAGTGTTTTTGCACATTTGAAAAAAGGGTGTTTGGTAGTATGTCAACGATAATTTACTGCGTGAGCAATATAAATTGTCCGTAGTTGGCAATAAAATATTAAGCGTGCAATTTCTCGCACTGAGAACCTATCCATACGATTCTGCAATACGTGTAATAAAAAATAAATTTTCTTTATAAATAATCAAAGTTAGTCTTAGAAAAAGTGCATTCATTTTACAAATTTCGAATAACTGGGAAAATGTCATCTGTAGAAATGTAAATTGTTTGTGAATAAATTACTTTTAGCGCAACCCAACAACAACGATGTGTATGTAGTACCACCTTGGGGTGCTTGTATATCAATGCCATATATATATTTTTAATTTCTTTGAAAAAGACACTATGTGTCGAAACATGTAAGATTGCTTTAAATATATACATATCAAAGTAAACTAGACCTTAAATCTCCGATTAATTTAATCTATTAATCTACTAAATATATATATATATATATATATATATATATATATATATATATATGATATATTCAATTAGTTGGCGATTTAAGGTCTGGTTCTACTTCAATATGTATATATTTAAAACAATCTTACATGTTTCGGCATATGATGCCTTTTTCATGTATACATATTGAAGTAAAACCAGACCTTAAATCGCCTACTAATTGAATCTACCATAACATACAAAGGTCAAGAAATAATTATCTATATACAAGCTGCCCCGTATCGTTATATTCAAATTTTAGGAGTGTAAAGTAGACTTCATTTCAAGTAACAAAAACGCAAAACTTATATATCCATTTTTATTTGTTTCTAAGTTACAGATCTATGAATGTGATTGTCAGATCATGAAAAAAAAATGTAATCCTAAAGTCAATACAAACTGCTTTTATTTTAAAAAAGTTATACAATTCAATAAAAGGCCTTTGATTGTTTACGTCTCATAATAAAATGTTATCCTAAAATAAATAAACACGTGTTGTAGTGCATACAGTAATTTATTGGAAATCTACAAAAAAGAGTACTGGAAATTGATTTATGATAAAGCAGGTTCTTACTTATTTCGTAAGTGCTGAACCATGAATATCATACAATAAACAAATGTTTAGATGACTGTTAACGTTGCATTTTTTAATAAAGGATTACATTACGTTTCAGTTCATATAACAGCTTATTAGTGAGTGGACACGTTTTCTTTATTCAAAATGCCTTAACGATTTTCTTCCCCAGAGTATGCGGACATGTATTTTGTGTATCGCTACTGTAACGGTAGTGCACGTCAAGCAGTTATTGAATACCGACATCGGTTTCCCGATAGGTGCATTCCTATTTACAGAACGTTTCTGGAAGTACACAGACAATTTCGGGAATGTGGACTGCGTGATTATCTTTTCGACCGAGGAGTAAATTTGCCAGCAGACTTAGAGGAAGGGACAGTGGCTATTGTTAGAAGGGATCCAACTCTCAGTGTACGTAGAATCGCTAGACAACTAGGAGTGCCACGAACGACAGTTTGGCGAATTTTAAAACGTGAGGGCTTATATCAATATCCCTATCGCAGGGTACACGGTTTGCTTGAAGCAGAGCACTATGCTCGTCTAGTTTATTCTACCTGGATATTAAAACAGTCACGGCTTCATTTTAATTTCTTCAGAACAGTCCTCTGGACAGATGAATTCACGAGAAGTGGTGTTACATATCTGAGAAACCTGCACAGGTGGTCATCAGAAAATCCCAAAGCTATACACCCATCTAAATTTCAACATGAATTTTCTATTAACGTTTGGGCGGCCCTAATAGATGACTTGTTGATTGATTCTGTCGTTCTTTCTGGGAGGTTAAATGCGAACAATTACCTTCAATTTCTTATTGACGAACTGCCAGGTCTTTTAGAGGATGTCCCACTGAATGTTCGACGAGACATGTGGTTTCACATAGACGGGGCACAACCACATTTCGGAATTGCTGTCCGAAGTTGGGTTAACGTCAATTATCCAAGATGGATTGGTTGAGATGGTCCTGTTGCATGGCCACCCAGATGACCCGATCTTAATCCCCCGACTTTTATTTATGGGAAAATTTAGTCTACGCGCAAGTTTCGAACACAAGAGAAGAGTTGTTGGATCGTATTCACCTGGCTGTCGAGAAAATCCGGCAAAACAAGTATGAAATTCGGATAAGTACTTCTTCTGTTGGCTTACGGGCAGAAGCCTGCATTCAACAAGGTGGTGGACATTTCGAAAATATTATTAATTGAACTTTTTTAAATAAAATCAGGTTTCAGGATTAAATTTTTTTTTCATGATCTGACAATCACATTCATAGATCTGTAACTTTGAAACAAATAAAAATGGATATACAAGTTTTGCGTTTTTGTTACTTGAAATGATTTCTATTTTACACTCCTAAAATTTAAACATGACGATACGGGACACTTGTATATATATTGAGGTAGGTCAAGCCCACACTCAAGTATGCCCCAATAAGCAAAAGGACAATCTCTTAATGTATATAAATAAGTTATTGAATAGTTAATTATATGTCAAAACTGAATTCTTCCCACGTCAAATCAATAAAGTTGAATACGCAAGTTTAATTATTTTTTTAAGACATTCACACATTTATAATCTAACATTTCATTTGTAATAGTATTTTCAGTTCGATAATTTGTATTTACAAAAAATATCAACTTAATTGATGAATCATTAATGACGCCATTTATTTAGGTATAACTGTACATAATTTGAATTGTCAATCGCGGGAAAATATCCCATAATAAAAACAGCATAATGTATTATTTTTGACATACACATTATATGCATATTAGTTTTAAAATTAAGTAAATATTTATTACAACATGTAAATGTATTTAAAATTATTGAATTGTCATTTTCATTAGTAGTAATTGTCGAGATTAAATGAATACATACCGATGAACGAATCAAAATCAAGTAACAAAAATAAAAGAAGGTTAGCGTAACTTGAAAAATCGCCATTAAAGCATCCAGACGTATTTTTGAGTGTATCACTAAAAACAAGAAGAAAATTACAATAAATACAAGTAAATTCATACGTCCAATTAGTTAAACATCTTACCAATATTCCCAGCTCCAGTTGGACACATATTTCAAGTTCGTACATGTACCAGTGACAAAAATATTGCCAAGAGCAGTTTGCCGAGAAGCAGTTCGTTAGAAAGTGTTTTTGACCGGGGTGACGCCGTTCGAACGCCGACGAAAAACCTGCCTTTCCAAAACCTTTTGAGATCCCGTTTTATCCAGAATCCTGCACCAATTACTTAAGTATTCTTTATAATCTCACATCTATATTGAAAAGACAATTTAAACAATCATATTAAAAAAGAATATAGTATATTATTTATATTAGTTAAGATATACATTATTAAATACGATATATAAGATTTAGGTTATTTATTACTTTTAAAGAGGAAGAATACAGTTACGTTTTAATTTAATTTTTCTTTGTTTTACGGCATACATTCTAGTTATATTAAAGTTATTGACTTAATTCTCCTAATTAATTAAAGATTATTTTCACTATTTCTATATTTATCTATTTCATTTATTTCATGTAATATTTATCGTAATTTATCATAGTTAAATAACATATTAAATTTATCACGTTACAAAATTTATATACAAATTATACTTAACAATTAATGCTTATAACTTACCTGTTAATAGAGATCTTAAGAACATTAAAGTTATTATTCGTGAATCTGATCTCGACGTTTTATTTTGTAGTATAGCATTAACAACAATTAACCTATCATTTAGGAATCTAAAAATATCAGTAGTGTTTGATTGAAGTCACCGAACTCGCACTTTAAATTTGGACATAACACAATGCCCTAACACTAGAGTCAATTTTGTTCTCGAGTTTAGCCGGACCCTGAAGATAATAAACGCACATTAATTAATACTTATTAATAAGTTTATATCCGAACAGCTGTTTTAGGTTACATTTATGGAATAATTCGCAAGTAGGCAACTTTGCATCTTGCGCATATAGATTAAACTCGAACAACCCCATCTATATGTTTCTTAGAGCAATGTAATTAGTTCGTAGATGTAAAATTCACCGAATAAATATAAAATCTAACAAGCCATTTATTCACAGCTGAGCACGTTTATATTCATAAACGTTTACATTATTTTATTACGCATCTTGCTCGTTATCAATTCACAGCACAACGAGAGGCTGCTCGTTATCAATTGTCGCCGCAACGTGTCGCTTAGAAAACGTGCTCAATCAAACACGTAATACAAAATAAAACGAGAGAGAATAAATTTAAAAAACTGTATTCTTTCTAGATTTATTTAAGATACAAAATTTTTATAATTGTAAGTTGTATTTTGCTTCTTGTGGTCATTTTTGTGTGATAGGATGCTGACTGGTACCCAGGAACAGGATTTGTAAGTTTGTTTTTTTTAAAAGGGGATATTGTTTGTATAATAAACACTAAACGAATAGGTCAAAAAGATTAAAATAATAATTATTTGAAGAGATAAGAATTTATTTATACAATTTATTAGCAAATATAACACTAATACTAAAACATCAGAATAGGAATAATTAATATACATAAACTAATAGAACCTATAATCATAACACTATCATATATATTTTTTCAATAATAATAATAATATGGACAAGCGTACAAGGAGTAAGTCAAGGGAAAACCTAGCAGATAGAGAGGACCAGGCTGATCAGGGTGATTCTGTTACAGCCACAGCACAAGCAGAAGCTTCAAAGGAAGAGGCGACGATGAACTTTAATTCGTTAACCGCTTTGATAATGAATATGCAACAAAAACAAGAAGCTAATTTTAAACAATTTGTAGCGGAAAATAATGAAAAACTAGATGCCAACAATAAAAATATAAGTCAATTAGAAACTAATTTAACGCGAAAATTAGAAACAAATATCAGCCAGATAGAAATGAATTTAGCACGAAAATTAGAAATTAATAATGAAAATTTCAAACAACTAATCACAGAAAATAATAATAGATTAGAGACTAATATCAGTCTCATAGAAACCAATCTCAACAGCAAATTAGAACAACTCAAACAGGACAAGGAAGAAATAAAGATGGATATAAAGGGTTTGAAAGATAGTCAAACAAAGATCGAGAAGATAATACATCAAACACTAGAAGAAAGCGAGTTAAAATGCTTGCTGAAAATGGACGAAACTCTAAATGTCCATAACCAACATTGGGCCAAACAATTAGAGAATACTTCACAGGAAATTTACGTAATTACCAACAATAAAATAATAACCGCAAATACGGAAACAAAAACCGAAATAACAAAGTCCTGTAACGAAGCTCATACAAAATTAAATAACAAATTAACAGATTTTAACCTAAGTAACGAAATAACATCGTTAAATCTAAAACAACATTTTACCGATAGTCTCAACACTCAGATGGGGGAACATAGGACATTCTACGAACAAGAGATCAATCAAGTAAAAGATAATCTTGACACCTTCCGAACGAACCAGGATAATAATAAAAGGTATTATGAATCCGAACTGAGGATAATTGAAACGAAGATCAAAAGATATACTGCGTCTGATAATTGCATAAACACAGGAGGTCTCACCATAAAAATAGAAAATTTAACTCATTTCGATGGGGATATAACGCACGTACACCCCATGCTCTATTTAAATGGACTCCTGCGTTATTTAATTGATGTTCCGGACAATAAACAAAAGATGGACATAATAAGAGTTACACTTAAAGACAGTGCTCAGGAGTGGTTCTTGCGCATTGAAGACCATTGCGAGGACGTAGAGCAATTCGTGTCATTATTTAAGAGGAATTACTGGGATGAAGCACAACAAAATCGTGCCAAAATCAGACTTCTAACCGGTAAATATAGAATGGGCTCAACAACTAGGGAGATATATGCTTCAAGAATGTACAACCTGTGTAAACACATAGCTGATATGGAGGAATCAACCATAGCACGACAGTTACTGAACCATTTCATTTATTCGGACACACAAGCAATTATTTGTCAACGAGTCAATGATATGGATTCCTTAATAGAAATTCTCCGAAGATTAGATGACTTTGCAGAAGGTAATCGTAGTTCTTTTCCAACAGTACAACGTAATACAAATAACAGTCTATATAATTCCTCTAATAATCGACCGAGCAATACAAATTATAACACCATACATAATCCATCTTTTAGACAAAATTACTCACAAAATAATCGACCGAATCATGTACAAGAAACAACCTCATATAATAATAACAGAACTAACAACAATTATACTCAGGCGAATCTAACAACTAATAATAGTAACACTAATTATAATAATAATCACGCAAGTCCTGCACCAAATTATAACACTCATCAAAATTATCGTAACCATTCTACAAATCCTTTTCATAATTATAACAATAGACCCAATCTTTCGAATTATCCACCCCCTAATAATAATAATTATAATAATAATACACGAACGTATGATGCTAATCGTCAGAATAATAACAATCAGTACAACAACCCGCCGGGAAGAAGAGGTATGAATAATTATAGATACCGTAATAGAGGACGTGTTAATAACTACTGCCGGAGACCATTGTCACCACTGCCCTCTAGACAAGAATCGGAGGATGTAAAAAAAAAAAATGCCGATTTCGGAAATCGATATGTACACCAACCCGACACCAAGCACCTCAACCCAAAATCTTTAAATAAAATCGACTGTAATTACTCCTCAAAATTGAATAATACATATGAACTAATCGAGCCTAACACCGATTATATAAAGGGGAGGTATCATATATCAATGTTACAAGATTATACAGCATAAAAAAAAAAAAAAAAATTTGAATAAGAACTAAACACATATAAATTTAATATCAACAAATCAATATCTATAATTAAAATATAATATACAGTTACACTTGAAAGACATAAAGGGGTAGTTAACAGTTCGAAAAACTGAAACAACACAACACAAATAATATGATATACAAACAAATATAGAAAGAACAAGTATCTACATGATATAATATGATAAACAGTTAAATATGTAATGGGGAAACAAAACGAATATTAACATGCTTAAAATTAAATAAAATGAATTCCTAAAATGTAATATATATATAAGTAATAGTATGCTAAGAATAAATAGAAGGTTTGATGTAATGTTAAAGGAATGGAAAAAGTCTAGATTAATAGAGATAGTAGGAATAAATATATAATATGGGGATATAAAGTATGAATAAGATATGAATTAGTATTATAAATATGAATATATAGAAATATAGATGAGAATGTCTAATAATGGGGAATTTAATTATATAATAAGGAATGGTATTATAATAAGAAAAGAGTAGGATTCGCTAGTCAGAACATGTATTTAACATGAAAGAATTATTTATTGTGAAAACTAAAACCTATATTAATATATCAAGTTTAAAAAAAAAAAGAAAACTTTAAGCATGGACCATCAACAAGTAAAATAAATAGAGTAAACCCCCAAAACAAATCATTTTAACTATTAAAACATCGTTACAATATATCAAGAAGAGATAATAATTTTCTTTTTAATAAAAAAAAAGACTTCAAAAAGTTAACAGTTCAAAAATAATATTAACAAATCAACACTTAAAGGGACAAGCATTAACTATAAATTTATATTAAAAACAGCCTATATGCACAAAAACTCATATGATAAAGCAAACAACTTAATAGTTCAAAGAGAATAATTTGGATAAGCCTCTTTGCCAAGTCAATAACGGCATACCAAATTACTGGGGAATTGAGGTAGGTCAAGCCCACACTCAAGTATGCCCCAATAAGCAAAAGGACAATCTCTTAATGTATATAAATAAGTTATTGAATAGTTAATTATATGTCAAAACTGAATTCTTCCCACGTCAAATCAATAAAGTTGAATACGCAAGTTTAATTATTTTTTTAAGACATTCACACATTTATAATCTAACATTTCATTTGTAATAGTATTTTCAGTTCGATAATTTGTATTTACAAAAAATATCAACTTAATTGATGAATCATTAATGACGCCATTTATTTAGGTATAACTGTACATAATTTGAATTGTCAATCGCGGGAAAATATCCCATAATAAAAACAGCATAATGTATTATTTTTGACATACACATTATATGCATATTAGTTTTAAAATTAAGTAAATATTTATTACAACATGTAAATGTATTTAAAATTATTGAATTGTCATTTTCATTAGTAGTAATTGTCGAGATTAAATGAATACATACCGATGAACGAATCAAAATCAAGTAACAAAAATAAAAGAAGGTTAGCGTAACTTGAAAAATCGCCATTAAAGCATCCAGACGTATTTTTGAGTGTATCACTAAAAACAAGAAGAAAATTACAATAAATACAAGTAAATTCATACGTCCAATTAGTTAAACATCTTACCAATATTCCCAGCTCCAGTTGGACACATATTTCAAGTTCGTACATGTACCAGTGACAAAAATATTGCCAAGAGCAGTTTGCCGAGAAGCAGTTCGTTAGAAAGTGTTTTTGACCGGGGTGACGCCGTTCGAACGCCGACGAAAAACCTGCCTTTCCAAAACCTTTTGAGATCCCGTTTTATCCAGAATCCTGCACCAATTACTTAAGTATTCTTTATAATCTCACATCTATATTGAAAAGACAATTTAAACAATCATATTAAAAAAGAATATAGTATATTATTTATATTAGTTAAGATATACATTATTAAATACGATATATAAGATTTAGGTTATTTATTACTTTTAAAGAGGAAGAATACAGTTACGTTTTAATTTAATTTTTCTTTGTTTTACGTCATACATTCTAGTTATATTAAAGTTATTGACTTAATTCTCCTAATTAATTAAAGATTATTTTCACTATTTCTATATTTATCTATTTCATTTATTTCATGTAATATTTATCGTAATTTATCATAGTTAAATAACATATTAAATTTATCACGTTACAAAATTTATATACAAATTATACTTAACAATTAATGCTTATAACTTACCTGTTAATAGAGATCTTAAGAACATTAAAGTTATTATTCGTGAATCTGATCTCGACGTTTTATTTTGTAGTATAGCATTAACAACAATTAACCTATCATTTAGGAATCTAAAAATATCAGTAGTGTTTGATTGAAGTCACCGAACTCGCACTTTAAATTTGGACATAACACAATGCCCTAACACTAGAGTCAATTTTGTTCTCGAGTTTAGCCGGACCCTGAAGATAATAAACGCACATTAATTAATACTTATTAATAAGTTTATATCCGAACAGCTGTTTTAGGTTACATTTATGGAATAATTCGCAAGTAGGCAACTTTGCATCTTGCGCATATAGATTAAACTCGAACAACCCCATCTATATGTTTCTTAGAGCAATGTAATTAGTTCGTAGATGTAAAATTCACCGAATAAATATAAAATCTAACAAGCCATTTATTCACAGCTGAGCACGTTTATATTCATAAACGTTTACATTATTTTATTACGCATCTTGCTCGTTATCAATTCACAGCACAACGAGAGGCTGCTCGTTATCAATATATATATATATATATATATATATATATATATATATATGTATCTATATTCTATCTGTAAAAGAAAAAATGGCCGTTTCTAAAATTTAACGCAAACAAGCGATGTAATATGACACCTTCGGACAAATAATGGCCTCAAACATTTTATTTTTCCTTTTCTGCCCATATCTATGTATATATTCTTTTTCCGTTTCTTTAGATCCCGTATTTATGTAGATATTATCGCAATCGCTCCACAACTCTCCAAATAAATTAAGTTATTGACAAATTTCTTAACTGGTACTGACCGGGCTAATTCGTTCCCAAAACACTGTGGCTACAATTAGGGACTGGTTCTTATCTCGTCCGAGAACCGTTGCGTTCGTTCTGTTTGGTAATTGATAAGGGACCCACCCAGGTTGAAACAATCGCATCGGTTTTGGAAATTAAGTCAGTAAGATCAAGATACAGTGGCGTAACATGAGACAAAAATATTAAATCATTAATTAACCATTATAAATTGAACAATATTTATATATTTTGTAAAAAAATCTAGAATGTAACTAGTTCAATAGCAATTTATTTTGGGCAAACATTTTGTGTTTATTATAAGTATGCAAAATCTCCATTTTATCTAAATTTACTTGGATTTCTTAATTTCTCACATACGACAGCTGTTAAAATAAGAGTTTTGTCGCAGTATAATTACACTGAAATTTTCGTAATAACGTTTATAATTATAGTATAATTAGTCGATACTGGAAAATTTATTGGAAAAGCTCAAGAAATCGCATTCGAAGTTTTGACGAGGCTGGTCTTTTCGATTTAATGTTTTTTGCACAATTTGGACATTTGTCGCTTAAAAAAATTGTACACCAATTTGAAATCTAAATATTTTCTGTAATATATTCACGAATATACCAGATATGTCTTGAAGTAATGAGAATGATCCATTTTGAAGTTCTTCATTGAATCTATCTGCAATTTAACATTGTGCCTTTCAAAGAATGCTTCTTAGAAATGCACACAGTGTTCCCCGCGGTTTTTCCATTCCTGGAATTCTGAAATTCTTGTTCCTTTAGGCTGTTTAGAATCTGTGTCGTGACTTTTTCAATTTTGTCTATTGCTCTGTAATGGTAATATTTCCACTTCCGCTTAAGCGTTGGAAAAAGAAAATAATCAAATGGAGTCATGTTTGGACTGTGTGTGTGGGAGTATTGGAATGTTCTTCTCGGCAAAAAATTCTGTAACCGACAATGAGGTGTGAATTTGGGCATTAACGTGATGCAAGATCCAAGAGCTGGAAATATCAGGTCGCACATACAAGACGCTTTTCAGCAAACGTTCAAGGTCCTCGCATTAAAAAGGTTTGATTTATTGTCTGGCGCCTGCGGTATGAATTCTTTGTGGACGATTCCACGACAATCAAAAAATATGATAGCCATGGACTTGATTCGGGATTTGTGCATACGAGCTTTCTTTAGCGACAGTGATGATGGTGTGTGCCATACCGCGCTTTGTCTTTCTGTTTCAGGATCGTAATCAAATACGCTTTGTCCCATCATCTGTTATCACTCTGTGCATGAAGTTCAGTTGCTAAATAATTCAGCAGTCCTTGGCTAATGGATAAGCGATTTTCTTTTTGTTAATAAGACAAGTTCTTGGGTACCAGTTTTGCACAAATTTTTTTCATGCCTAGTTCCTTTGTCAAAATTCGCTCATGCTTACCTCATCGTCTGTCTCGTGCTAACACAGAACAAACCTTCGACGCGCCTTAATTGGTTTTCGATGTGGACGGCCATCCGGACCGATATTCATCTTGCCTAGTGGCAGCTGAAAGCTTGTGTTGAAGACAAAATAGCATCGCCACAAGCTGTTTTTGACATTTGAAGTGTCTCTGAGCAATTCTTTCCAGTTTAACGCAAAATTCAATTGAATATCGATCGATAGAAGTCTATATTTTTAAATTAAATTTTGTACAAATGTATACTGCATTGAGACTAATAATAATGATTAAATTTTCATAGAAAAATTCGTTTCTTTCCTAGAGAGAATTTAATGTTTAATGTGTTTTCGTTTCACATAGACGAATACATTCTGCTATACGCCTGGGCATGCTTCTAATAAACTGATTTATGGACTCCTGTGGAAACTAATTTCAAGCGACTTGTAGGGCATCATGTAACTGCTGCTAGTTCATTGAAGTGTTAGGAAGCATACCAAATCTTTACCATATCCTAGATATGTACTATCGTGGGTAACATGCAACATGAGAATTGGAATTGTCTTGCTGCAATGTGGCATTACTGTAGTCCCTAGCCATATGGTAAAATGGTTCCATAATTCGTAATGAGCATTTAAATGACTTTTCTTGACAGAGATGGATCATAGAAGAACGTTCATTTGTTTGGGTTGATTTCCTACGGTCCAAGACTAATACTGATCGTGGTCTCAGGTCTTATCATTTTTGTTTATGGGCTCATGGTCTTCGTAGATGAGTCCGATGCCGAAGAGGAGAGAGGCAGTTTTAGAATTTTTCTATAGAACGTGATATCGTACTTACTAGAAGATCGATGGCTTGGAGTGGAATTGGCATAGGAAATAGGACTCCATTAGTGTTTCTTCAAAGGCACTAAATACTCCAAGGTATATTTACGAAGTTTTGAAGCCATTCGCTTTACCATACGTTCATGGACTAAATAATGCAATATAAGCTGTTATATTACGAAAATAGCCGCTGCATGATTTGTTCTATGCTTCCCATTAATTTCTTCAAAGTAGCGATTTAATGTGTCCGCTCTAAATACTGCGGAATCTTTGTTTAGGCTTACCTTGATCATCACAAATTTTGACTTCGACACCTTGTGGTTTTTAAAGCCACCAGTATATCAAATGCTGTTTTCCAATCCTCTCTATCTGGCAAAACTATTTTATATTTCTGATCAAAGTTGAATTACTGAGTCACTTGTCTTCCTTGTAATGGGACTAGCTTTAAGTCCTTCTATCAAACTTGTGATGGTCATTGCCATGGACTTGTAAGTCTTTAGGCTATTGATCTTGCATCTGCTTGTATATAGATATTTACTGATGGTAAATTCAATATCATCTCCAGCGCAGTAGTAGGAATTATTTTCATGATTCCTATGAAACTTATATATGGTAGATTTTCTATGTCACTTTGCCACCTACAAATTCCTTTTTGCTAAGTGTTTGGGTAACCATGAGACTGCTACGTAGCTTATAGTTCTAATTACCCTTACATTTAGCCACAGAGCCATAGAGCTTTTATTCTTAGTTGGCTTGCGCGATCAGCAGACATCTCGGTCTTGAAACATGTCTGGGATGTGATAGGTTTGAGGGTTGGTATGTTTCTTAACCTTCCAATGAACCTACAACAGTTATATGATGTCCAACAAGTTGCTTGGAATGGGCTTCTATAGGAGTTCATTGATAATTCTATTAGAAGTATGCTTAGATGAATAGCAGAAGGAGCGGAAATTCATTAGTAAATTTTGTCTATAGGTGTCCTTGAAATAAAGAGACAAGGTTTGAAAAATGGAAAGATGCAATTATGTATGAATTAGAAAAATTGTGAGTAAATTGTGACTCAAAAATTAAAAACCAGAAAATTGTAGTATGTCTTATCTATTGAAATTAGATACGCACATATACACTGGAGCCTATAGATGTGTGTGTTACATACGTAACAGTTATCGATGTTATGAAAACATTGTTTATTAAACAGCTTTGTATGCTAAAGATTCGATAACCTCATACGAAAAGTCAGTTGTTAAAAATTTATATTTGCATGTGAACTATTAAAAGAAGATGTAAGATGCGTGCTTTTTCGGGGCATTTCACGTCCAATTTGGTAACAATCTACCCTTAATCGAACATCGAACACGCAAATTTAAATCATATCAAACGTACACATGTATACATGTACACATGTAACGATCAACAACTGAATGAATCGGGTGAACAATTGTTTCGATACTTAAAGCCTACTCTTTATGTTATGGTCGGTCGCACAGTAGCGGTATAAATATTTTATTAATATCTTTGCCATTTTTTTCTCGTGTATGAAAGGGTATTTTGGGAAAATATTTTGGATTTATATTCTATATAATTACATCTTTCAATTGTTCATATGTTGTCTCTTTCTTTCAAGAACAGCCTGTATAAAGGGTACCAGTTTTTCAATGAAAAATTAATCATTTATTATTCTGAACACAATAAATATTAGTACAAAAATTTGCTTAAAAATATATACTTTAACTGTGTGATTCGCTTTTTTTTTAATCATGCAGTACATTAAATATTACTACAATTTTCATTCAAGGTTCGTCTTTGTTTCTTAACTTTTTTTATCTAATAACTACGCCACTGAGCTCTACGACCCTTGCTTATCTCAGGTGTAAATAAACTTATTACCATAGGAGATGATGATGATGATGACCTCACGCAAGTTTGACAGGAACTAACATGCTCATCCCAACTTGTACATACGCCTTTGAGGAAGGAAAAAAAAACAACACTGAGACAAAGAGAATTCAAGGCATTTGACCTGAGGTACAGGTATATTAGGTATACGTATTACAATATTACTGCAGATACAGGATATTGATTCTGCTAATATTGGTGCACGAAATTGACGTAACCGGAAGTCGCTACGGTGCGAAAAACAATAAAACTTTACTTATTGATCCTTACGTAATTGTTTTGCGTCTACTAACCCAGGGAAATATTGTTTTATTGTCATAGTGGCGCCTGATGATAATGTTCAGTTGTTTAAATAGGTGTGAAATGTCGTTAAAAATATTGCACGTCGTAAAGTTCAATAAAATTTGAAAACGAACGGGAACGAAGGAATGGTCTAACTAATGCGACAGTGCATTTACCTAAGTAAACATATTTATGTATAGAGGTGTGATATTTTTCCGGTTTTATATTGTCAAGTGTAAATTTTCAAACTTATTCTGTTAAGAAAAGAGCTTAGTTAAAAGTATATAATAAAAAGAACGGAAACTTATTGAAAAATTCAAAATAAAGTGAAATAACTACTAAAGACGATGAAATCTTTTTTTAAATTCAGAATCTGTTTCTACGAGGACCGATTGATATTTCTACCTCTCCATAAAATAAGATTAAAAAAAGACAAAACAATGAAATCAATTTCAAAATGTAGTAAATTTATTGTACCACCAATGTACATAATTATTTTTCCACATAATCTCCATTTGGTGCAACACATTTCCTCAAATACTAAATCCGTTTCTACATTCCATCCATGAAAAAACTTTCTTGTCTGCTGTTGATCCAATTGCGGACAACAGACCGAACTTCAGTGTCTGATGAAAAATGTTGATCTTTCAATATATACATTTTACAGAACTAATAATTTTTGTTTTTTAACAAAGTGTAAAGAACGAAGCAAAAATTTAGCATTCTTTAATAAAATTACAAGTATCTGAACATTGACAACTTGAAAATATCAAAGTGACAACAACTGTTGTTTAAAATACGTAAAACTTTATTTTCAACAATATCTAAAGAAAAAAATCAAATTTTTAACATTATTTAGCAAAATTAAAAATACAGTTTTCGAAATGTCCTGAAAAATTATGTGATCCGAAGATTTCCAAGTTTGTTAAAGTTCTTGGAGGGAAAACATCTCCACTAGTACTTTGACAAGCCAACGAAGATTTATCTGATGCTGTAACAGAATTTAATATTATGCTGGTTACTCTATTCTTAGAATAAATGTATTTTTCTACTACAGATGCACTTTTACATTTTCCACGTATTTTTAAAGTCTCGAACGATGCACCGACCTCAACATATTAGATGCGTAACAAACAACATGACAGTTGACAGAAATCTCGGAACTTTTCCCACATAATTTGAAGTTTCCGCTCAAGAAATTTATATTTCGTGAAAAATAAAATCTTGTATGAACCATTGGTGTTATGGCAATTGTATTGCCTTTGTTGACAGTCATCCCTCGGCCTTCGGGCTGAATTAACGTCGACCTCAGAGCAATATAATACCCACAACGCCTTTGGCGCATAAATAACTATTGGCGTTCTAGAACATAAAAGCATTTCGCAGCTAGGTGACAAAAAAGACTCACTTTGTCAAGTGAAAATTTAACGAAAATGTCAACTTTTAATGACAGTTTTCGAAAAAAAAAAATTGTAGTTCAGTCGTTGTATATTGTACGTACAGATTCCAAAGTTGTATTGCAATTGTATATGTTTTTACGAGTAATTCCTTGCAAAGGAACAAAAACGAAATTCTAAAGTTTATTATTATTTAAAAGAAGATCTATACTATTTACCATGTAAAGTTTATGTAAGAATTATAAGAATAATGCAAACTTAGTAATTGCATATATTCAAAATTAATTTTAGATGTTTCGCAAAATTAAAATATAAAATTTAAAAAACTATAAAAAGAAAAGAAAAAGTGCGAAAAAAATAAAAGAGAATTATAAAAGAAAAACATTATTTATTTAATAGCTTATTTGTTAGTACTGAGAGAGTGTACACTGGCGCTCGCATCATAACGTTTGTCCTAGAAAATGGAACCACAAATGTGTTGGCATATATATCTCTGGCACTCATTCGGGATATAAGAAAAGCAGAACAATCAATTTTATTACTCAAAATAGCATATTATAGCGGGCTAATAACATATCTTGGGATATTCTGCTCTCCGGGTAGTTTCCATCAATTCTGAGCGAAAGAAATTTCAGAAATCTTCTCCAATGCTAAGGCATCGCGAGCATATAACATATAACCAGATAGGGACTGAAGCGATTGAATGCATGTTATAATAGCCCCACTATTTGCTTGCTCGATTGTATTCGTCGAGCAGATGTTGTTATTTCCGTCGTTATGAATAGTAAATTGTTGGTATTCCTTCATAAATTTAATTCAACAGTGGCGCGTAAGACGGAATATACATTTATATATTATTTCGTTAGACTTCGTTGAAATAATCGCTTAAAAAATTATATTACACGTTTATTATATTAAAAAATCCGTTTTATACTGTATATTTTTCCTATAATTTTCTATAAATATTAAGTTTAATTTACTACCTTATTATTGGAGTAGTTTTTAGTTTCTTCTTTATAGTCCATTTCTTTCTGTTCTTAGTATTTCTCTTTATTTTCATTAACTATTGAGAATTCTCGTAGGGCAACCATGGTAGGATGGATTAGAGACCATACAGATTGGTTGCATATTCGTAATTATACCGACATATATTGCAGTGCTTGTTCATTAAGTTTAAGGCGTCCACAAAAATGTAATGTGCAGAGACATGTGTCTTCGAAACCTCATCAAGATAACATATTATTATTATTATGACCATCTGTACCTGACACTTTTAACGAAGAACTGTGTGAAGCTTTCATGGCGGCCAATATCCCATTCAAAAAGCTTAACAATCCAGTTTTCAAGTCCTCCAGTCTTCAGTCGACAACTTCATACCAACCATACTTAATTGCAACTTAAATGTTGCCAGTCGTAAATGATGAAACAGTTGCAGAAGTAATTGATCAATATATTCATAATATTCTGTCATAGGATAACAACTATAAAGACAAGATGCTATTATTTTTCTGATGGGGCAGCTTATATATTAAAAACAGGGAAGTTATTAAAGCAATCTTATCCCAATATGCTACATGTTACCTGTGCAGCACATGCACTACACTGAGTATGTGAATACATCAGGGTTCATTTTCCAAATGTTGATAAGTTAGTTTCATTATTTAAAAAGATATTTCTCAAAGCACCTTCACGAGTGGCATTATATAGAGAAATACTTCCAAATTTGCCTATTCATAACACTTGGATGAATTAAAAAATTTTGTTTTTCATCTTCAAGATGATGATACGCAAAGCATTTCTAATTGTAAACACCTGATATAAATTGAAATTTACAAAACCAGCTAAACTTTATTAAAGCTAATTTCCAGTGTTTTACAGATTACTCACATGCAAAATCAAGATATTAACTTAAAAGAGGCGATAATTAACTTAGAAACCGTTATTGATCGAATGAAAACTATGGCTTTTGAATTTGGAAATTAGCTGAGATAAAAAGTTGATGCCATATTTAGCGGAAATCCAGATTTAAATATATTATATCAATTCTGCACAGAGCCGATTGAAAAATCTATACATTCGAAGAATGGTGCACTTTTGCAACATTTTAATCACGCACCCATCACCATTTGTGATCTGGAACGGACATTTTCTATTTTTAAAGATGTTTTAGTATCTAAAAGAACTAATTTAACACAGGAACATCTTGAACAAATTGTAGTTGTTCATAGTAATGTTTTACACTTTCAATATTTTACAGAAAATACGTAGTTTTGAGTTTGTTCTTTGTATATTATTTTTATTCAAAATTCGATTCGCAATTCGCTTGTCAGCATTACTTTTGTTTCAGCAGTAGTTGCTGCCGGTTACCGAACAGTTTATTACATTCGCTCTGTTGTGGATTGACAGATTACATATTGACTGCAAATGTAGGTATGTGCCATTTATGCAGCTGGCGGCTACACGTATCAAATTGTGCGAAACTCACGGATCGCTTACAGAAATAAACCTATTGCTAATACAAGTCATAGCCTATGGGCTATGAATCACCAATCGCTCGAGTTCGCTCTCTCCAAATTATATTACTTAGTTTGAAATGATTTAAATGATTAGGCAGAAACATGCTTATCGAAATTCTATTAAATGATAAGATTTTATTATATAGATGCTTTTATACAAACACTTAAAAATTTCTAAATAATTTATGAATTATAATGAATTTATATCTCATAATTCATAATCGTTACAAGCATTAATTAGTACAAGCTGATACATCAGCTTTTTTTATTTTCAATATGTACGGAATATCTGCCAACCTTCAATGAACAGACAACAGTCTTAACATCATTTATCTGTAGTTAATAATTTAAATTAGATAATTTAATGTATTGAAATATTTTACCATTTTTCGGGTGAATAGTGTTGATATAATTATGTAAAGTTTGTAATTGTTTATCTGAATCATTAAAGAAAATTAACATGTCGTCAACATACCTAAACCAATAGGCACATTTGCTAAACAAGGCATGTGTTCTTAATAAATTGTTCATGAAAATTTCGGTTGATAAGGGGCTTAATGGGTTCCCCAAAATTGGTACTTTTATTAAACAAATTATTAACGAACATATATCATTTAAAACAGACAATACTATACAGAACATTATTAAAAACAACAAAGATAAAATAGACAAAGAATCAAACTCTGGTGTATATAAGTTAACATGTGAAGATTGTAATAAGGTATACATAGGACAAACGGGGAAGACGTTCAAAATTAGGATGAAAGAACACGAGAGAAGTCATAAAGAAAAGAAAACAGATTCAACTTACAACAATCATAGATTTAATATAGATTTCAAAATTTTACATATTCAAGATAAACGCCAAAAACTAAACTTGTTAGAAAACTAAGAAATTAATAGATATAATAATTCAGGATTAGCTTTAAATGCCCAATTAGATCTAAGCAACTCCCCTTTACTAAATTTAAGAATGTAAACATTTTTGTACTACTATTTTTCTCAATAATTTGTACATAAATATTCAAACGTGTATTTTAAATATTCAGTTTTTCATCCACCTGATGAAGCCAGTGAATGGCGAAACAATATTGTGGTGGATTTACAATAAAAAAAAATTGAAATTAGAAGCTTAGTACTTTTTTCTTATCGTTATAATGAAATTTCAACAAGTATCTCCTTCGTCAATCAGCGATTTAATAAATATTTTTTTGATGAAAAGGTATTAAGTGATGCTGTTTGCGACGAAGACGAAGAAGATGCCCAATAAACTGCTTAACAACCACAATAAAACGGGCAGAAGAAGATAATATTAGAAAATCGTCCTAACATTGAAAAAAATCAGGGAAGAATTCACTGTGAAATTATATACAAAAGGAAATCGCCAATCAAATAATATTCGTACTAAATTATTTGTTTTGTTGTTAAATATACATAGCTTATATATTAGACTTATTACATTAAAGAAATAAAAATATAAAAACTAGATTCTGTTTCATTTCAGTTGTTAAGTGCAGTAAAAATACAATGTTTCAGTAAACCGAATATTTTAATAATTTGGATGAACTTGGCATTAATTGATCCGGAATATCGTTTCTACTGTATTTGGTATGTAATAATCAATGTACAGTTTCCTGTTCAGTTTTTACTTTCGTATCACATAAAAGTATCTACATACGTATTTGGAAGGCGTCACTCTAGAAGATAGGATTGATATTTAGCCATGGTTAGAGAGAGACATACATATATACACAGACTGTACATAGTTTAAGAAAATACTATAATTTCAAATTCTTGTTGTAAAGAAGGCTTTTTAAATTAGAGAACATAAAATCGTCATCCTTGGATTATCATGAAGATAAGACGAGTTCCTTTTTTGAAGAGTGGTTTATGACTAAGCTACTACCGTCTATACCTCCAAAAATTGTTATTGATAATGCTGTCGTTATATCTATGGACAGACTATAATAGACTTTTCACCCAAATACCAACACTTTCAAATCGTGTATCCTTCGGGACTGTTAAATATTTTTACAGGCATCTATATTACACAAACTTTCTTCAAAATGAATTATTGATCTATGTTCGTTCATTAATTAAACTATTTCACTTTTTAAGTCTATTTATTTTTAAACTTCCTAATAAATTTAAATCAAATCTATTACTTTCTATACGTATTATTTTACATTCATAATTTAAACACGTAACTATTATTAATTAAATAATTGACAAAAGAAGAATCTCCTATTACTTTAACCGTAAAAATGTGACTCCATAGAAAGTTTAAAGCACCCCAATAATATCAACTGTGGTGACAGATATATTCTACACATTAGCTGGTAAATCCTTCTGTCCCAAAAACTCCGACATAATCGTGACGCTCAAATGACTCGGAATAACCTCTATATAACCCCATTCCAAGCTAACAAACTTCCAATTTTAGTCCAGTAACAGCAGTAGCAGCCCTGAAGATCAGTTTCTTGCAACAGTGGACAAAACGACGACAAAGAAGGAGGCAGTGCCAAGGACATGGTTCCAGTCCGGAAGCTCAGAAGCAATCAGTATAACAGGAAGATAAAGGGTGTTACAATAAAAGTGAAAGATTTGAATTTTAAATAAATGTAGACATTTGGGGATTATGTATGGAACAACACATCTGGTAAATGCCTCCCACAGTTTTGGTGACACGCGCGTACATTTCTGACGGAATTTTCAATAATGGTTTGGTATTAATTTGGTGGTATTTCGTTGAAACACCATTCGATTTAGGTCTTCAATGCTAGGGTGGTCGTGGACTTGTTGCCCGAGATCACAACAGCAAAACAGGAGATGACATGACCTGGAAAAGACTCGCGCAAGACTGTCAGTGTTTCACGGGCAGTATGTCAAGTGGCACGATCCTGCTGAAACTGAATGTCTTCAAGAACAATATCTTCCAACTGAGGTACAAAGAACTGGGTTATACCATATTGTTCTCAAAGAAAACTGGCACGATGATACCTCCAGACCACAATGCACACCAAACAGAGACACGTTTGGAATGCATTTATTTCTCTCGAATTAATCATGGATTTTCTGAGTCAAATGTGTCAATTTCGCCTATTAACAAAGTCATCGAGATGAAAATGGGTATACAGTGAAAGCTCTCATAAGCGGGCAGTCACGGTTCCAGGATTTTTGCCCGCTTATGGGAGGTGCCCGCTTAAAAGAAAACTCTAAGAAATCAAACAGAACTCGTATAATGTAACATGTAACTACTATATAGGTACATATATGTATGTACATAATATGTAATGACATAGACACAAACAAGTTATTTGGGAACAGCTGAAAAATATCTTAAAATGGATGACTGCTTCATTTTGCTTTGCTGTTCTTCCATACGGCACTTCTGAAAATGACATTCCAGATTTTTGATATGTTCAAAAGCCACATAGTCATCTGTAGAAAACTTTTTCAGTTCCCTGATGCAATTTAAAGCTTCATCAAAGCACTTTATTTTATTTTCTTCTTCTTTTTGTTCTTGAACGTCTTCTATTTCGTCATCGGTCTTGTTCGCTTCACTAACTTGACTGGATGTAGTAGTCTGGTTTTCAAAATCATCTTCTGTTGGTGTCTTATCATCAATTTTTATAAATTCGTCTAGATTCTGGTCACTGGTAATATTTAAATCTTCTGCAGCTCTCCTCATAATCTCCATTGTCGCAAAAACAGACAACGGTAAGTCATCCTCATCCTCAGAGTCAAACTGAGGAACCGTCGCATCCGTTTTTCTGAACCCAGCCTTTCTGAAACAATTTTGTATTGTTGATAGTGACCTTTTCCCATGCCGTTTTGATAAAATATAATGCCTCTAAAATATTATTTTTTTTTGATAATTCAGATGATGATTTAGAAGAATCTATGTTTGATAAAATATGTTGTATAATCTGGTTGCGGTAATAAAGCTTGAAATTCTGAATGATGACTTGGTCTAGTGGCTGGCAAACAGAGGTTGTATTGGGAGGCAAAAAAATTAATTTCACATTTTTGAGGTGTAATTCTCGAGGATGTGAAGCAGCGTGATCTAAAAACAGTAAAATTTTTCTCTTTTCAATTCCCATTTTTCGATCAAGCTCGATTAACCATTCACCCATTATATCGCCTGTCATCAAGGCTTTCCGGTTTGACATCCACTTGACAGGTAAATCCTTAATGCTTATGTTTTTCAGTGCTCTAGGACGAGCCGATTTTCCAATCACTAGTAGTTTTTCTTTCTGCCCTGTCATACTTGCACAAAACAACACTGTAAGTCTTTCTTTGGCCAATTTCCCACCTACATACTTTTCAGATTTTAAGGAAAGGGTCTTATTGGGAAGCGCGCGAAAAAAAGGCCACTTTCGTCGGCGTTGTAAATGTCTTCGCATTGGTATCCGAGTAATAGTGAAGGAAGTTTTTTTATGAATGCATAAACTGTCTCTTGGTTTACATCAGCTTTTAAGCCACTTTTCTAGCCACCCATCAGATGCACTGAAACTGGTGTAGCCGAATTTTTCTGCAATTTGTTTTGCTTTTTCTTTTAGAAGCCCTCCAGAAATGGGTATCTTCCGATTTCTAGCATTCACGAACCACTGATAACATTCTTTATCGATGTTGGAACCTTCAGTTCTGAAAAAACTTTTTTTTATGCACATTTACACCAGACTGCCATAAACGTCGAATGTCCTCTTTATTTTTTGCTATCATCGTAGCTTGCGTCTTTTCTATCGAAAATCGCGCTGCTATAGCCCGAGTAGATAGTTTTTCTTTATCAATTATATTCACTATTTCCATTTTTTCTTTTAGTGTTAACATTCTTTTTTGTGGAGGCATTGTTAAAAATTCACACACCCGATTCTCTATCACAACTAAAGCACAAAGAACCAACGACCAGCTGTTTCTTAAACGGTAAATCCCCTAAGGGAATCACCGAGTCTAGAAATGTGTAATGCGTTAAAATCTTAATTCGCCCGGTTGTTGGAGCTTCGTGGTCGCTTATGGGAGATATTTTCTGGCTTTGGCTAAAAAAAATGTTGCCCGCGCCTGTTTATAGGAGCGCTCGCTTATGGGAAGGCGTCTTATGTATTAAAAGATAGGGCGAAAATCGGTTCCGAACAATTTGGTCATTTAAGGGAGATGGTCGCTTATTAGAGCTGCCCGTTAAGGGAGCTTTCACTGTAATCGCTGAATATGATTATATCCACAAAATAAGCATTCATAAAAGACTTAGCTATTGGAATTATGTAAGTAATTGCTCTTTGAAATTGACGAATAGTTTTTTTTTAAAGACGTAGTATAAGTATTTGTGTTAAAATGCAAAATATCTGAAACGAGAATATCTGTTCAATCGAACTTCAATCAATAATTTATATTATCACTTTCTTGACATGGTGTTTATTTGAAAACACATAGTTCTCTATGTGTATATAGTGTTTTTGCATTGAAGTAATGACAAGTTATTGTTGTTTTGTACAAGAACGGTCTTTCAAACGACTTCAATTATAAATATGTGTAGGTAGAGTAATTTGTGGAAAAATATTAATTAATGCGTTTCGTTCTTATGTACTATTATCTTACTGCTATTGTATATTGTGTACTTAATAGCAATATTAATATTTGAGACTGATTAATTACTACATAAAGAGAGAAGAACTCTACAAGTAATATTCAATATCATTTATATCTATTTAAGGCATAGCGCACAGTGCTAGGTGAATACCTGGAGTTATACACCGAGGTAGGCCGTACTGCATAAAAACACGCCTCGACATATCCTATTGGTCGGTCCAATACACAGAGTATTAAAGCATTCCTGATCCGATTGTTGATGGGAAATATTTCACTCACAAGTTTCGTCATTATTATTACTATTATATCCAAGTGGAACTAAGAAAAAGACGAAGAACTACAGTAGAAAAGAAATGGAATTTTTTTCATTTGTTCTGAGATGTTCTGTTTCTTCTTTTTCTTATTCTGTTGTTGAATATTTTCGTGGTTGTTCAGTATTGTTGAATACTTACTTTATGGACGCTAGACATCATTATGACATTTTGTTCTTACCAATTCTTTTCATTGTGTGTCGGTATTGTTTAGTTCGATGGAAAGTGGGATTTCTTCATTTATGTATTGGGGGGTACGTTTCTTATACGCTTTTACATAGGAAGAAGAAATCGACCGACAATATATTAGGTATTAAGATTATTTTTCAAGGCAGTCGTGACTAATTAGTTTTGGATCCAAAATTGTATTTATTCCATTAAAATTAATAACAGTTTTCGTCTACCTAATGTATCTAACAGGCAACAGATGGCGCATGCCCGGCATATAGTGGAAATGCATTTGAATGAGATTTTAAGCACGATTGCTATTTTTTCAGCTACATTTGTATTGAAAAAGTCATGAACTAATGAATTTATGAATAAATTGCAATATTTTTTTAATTTTTTGGTTTAAGTGGCGATTAATTTAAAAATAAAAAGTTGTCTAAATATCCGTTAATTTACAATATATACACCGTGGAAGCGTGATAACTAAACGCCGGTACTGTGCAGATACAGTTCCCCATCGTCGTATTAAAGATATATATGTCATGTTGGACAGCGAGCGTACTAAAGCGTGATCCGTTTTTGAGTTTTCTTTTTAAATCATATAAATTCAACACGAATCAATATTTTTGCTAATTCTATTGCTTTCTTGGAAGGAGCTATCCTTCCTATTAATGATGGAATAGAATTTCGTTCATACAGTTGCCTTGGCTACCACAGCAGAAGTCCATCCTGTCAACCTAATTTTTCAGTACATCGTCGATGGTTTCGGACTTTACGAGGGAAGATCGGAGTTTCTAGAACGAGACACACAACACCACTTTTTGGGGTAAAATCATATTTATTTTTCTACATAGGCTCTTAGTAACTCTATACATTTAGTCCAACGTTTTCAAGACTCTTCACTCCTTCAGTAAAATCGCAATTGCTGACTTGTGGGATGGGGCATTATCTTGGTGAAACAAGACTTTTTTCTCTGCCATATGAGGCCTTTTGACTTCGATTTCTTCGTTTAATCTGTTTAATTACAAAGCATAATACGCCCCTGTTATTGTCCTCCAATGTGCAAGTAGTCAATAAAAATTATTTCTCGGAAACCCCAAAAGACGGTAGCCATCACCTTTCCAGCTAACGGTATCGTTTTGGCCTTCTTTCGAGTTGGTTCAGCGCGTACTGTCCACTGCTTTGATTGTGTTTTATTCTCCAGCGTGAAGTGGTGTAGCTACGTTTCATCGACGGTTACAACACGTCTCAAAAAATCCAGTGATCTATTATCTGTATTTACAACAGTATTGAGTTGAAACAGTTGTAATACATTCATGCAATTTCCTAAAATTCTAAACCTAAAGTCATTTGTGTTATCAAAAGCATTAAATTTTGGGCAATTAAAATCGCCACAAATTACAATTTTCTTATCAATGAAATTCTAGCCAATTTTCGTCAAAATGATAGGTAATAGAATCAATAAATTTCTTACGATTTAACTATTTCTTCTAGTTTATCATTTATCATAAACAGACACAAACGGATACAGACATTAATGGAAGATTATGTTACCTGGTAGCACAGGAGGTATCAATGTACTAATCTATGATATATACATTAATAATTGCCCCTATGAAGAAAGAAAACTTTGAGTTAGTGTTAAGTTAAATAAATAGGATCCACACAATAACATTAATATAACTTTACATGTACTCACCTGAATACCTAAAAATTGAGTAATGTCGAACCACTAATTGAGTAAGGGATTGGCAGACTTATCACATACATATTATAAAGACAAGAAAAATATACTTAAAAATTATGAAAAGAGGCTGCAAATATAGGGTTGAAAATAAATGTGATCAAAACAGTAGGAAGCAGATGGATTGTAGAGGAGAAGCTGTATAGGTATTAATCATCATGAGATTAAACAGGTGCAGGCATTTTGTAATATTCACAGCGTAAGCTTACATCAAGCATTTGTATTGAGGATATAATTAAGCAAGCCATAGGATGGACCGCAAGGGGCCATAGAATTAGAGGAAGACCAAGGACAGCATGGAGAAGAAATACATAAGAGGAGGGTAGAAAATCTGGTAAAAGTTGGCGAGAGGTAACGTTGCTATCTAAGCATAAAGATTAATGAATGTGCAGTTGTGAATTAAAATTAAATTTTCTTGGTTAGTATTCCTCCTATTCTCAATATAACACCCGATACCTAGAGATATATCTGGGGTAGATGGATAAATTATTTGGATGATTCTTGTTTTTTTCTGATAATGTACCAGTTCTTAAACTTCTAAGTGTTCAGAAGAGAGAAGGGTTTCATACTGTTTCATTAACTAATCCTCTATTTCTAAAGTTTATGTCTAATTTATGTATTTCGAAGTGGCATATTTTAGGTTATGAATGAAGAAAAATAAGCTTATTTTATGAAGGTGTGTTGCATGGTTGCATTAAATAATTAAAATTACAGTTTACAGAATTACAGTTCTCTTTTTGTACTATCTTTTATAAAATAGGTCTTTATTAATACATACAATTAGAGACACAAACCAAAATACATAAATACACCTAATCAAATAAAGTACATCTTCATTAGTTAAATGTCTTCCTTCCAGTGTCTTGAAAATTCAAGAAAAATGTTTCAGGATATATGGGGCAGTTCGTATAAGGCCCACAATAGTAGCGAACACTAAAAAGTTAGATAATACTTCCATTCGAGTTTTTCTTTTATCATCAATTGATTCGTAATTGGTGTTCGTTCCATGAATTTGTCTCATTCTTTAAATTTATTTTTGATGCAAAAGTAAATGTCGTATGTACAAGACGTTAATCAAATAAAGTCACTTTGACAATCTGACAAATTATCACAATAGCAGGACGTAAATATTAAACTTTTCAATAGGGGTGAAATGTTTTGAAATTGACATACCATATATATGTGAAATGTCAAAATTGTCTGTCGTTGTCAAGTGTGTTTAGTAAAGTCTGCAATTTCATCATGGAAATACAATGTTTTGAAATTATCTAATTTATCTAATCTAACAAAATAATAGTTGTTTTATTGTAACTTATCATGAACTTCTTTCAATTTAAGATTGTAATAATGGACCTAGTGTACTTGCCATTCGTTGAACTGTTGAAAATTTCTAGAGTAACTTTTCCTTTCTTTGCGTTCCAGTAAGACAAAAAAATGCTCTAAATGAGAATATTGATGAAGTTCTAGCCAATGTTCGTGAAAACTCTAATTTATCCATTACAATGGTGTTTGTCTGGGACGTCTACTTGGCATATTTTACATAAAGATTTAGGCTTACATTCTTATTAAATTGTTCTGATGTAAGAACTGAATGGGACGACTTGTGGAGCAACACAAATGTCATTCATATACTGATTTCGCCTTGAATCAATTTGAAAATGTAGGTGATTTTGGAATGAAATTCATATTCTCAGATGAAGCTCATTTTTACCTCTCTGGAATGGTGAACAAGCAAAATTGTCATTATTGGAGTGAAAATAATCCAAAAGTAATTCTGCGAAAATTACCCTTTGCTGTAGTTTATGGCACCGTGGCATCGCAAATGATTTGTAGCAAATAGTAATGTGAGAATTTTTACGTACGTACATAACGTGTGTTCATTTGAAAATTCAACCTAGGTTACTTTGAAATTTTGATAGAATAAGACGCAAATATATCAGTATGTGTTTGCTGTTCCGTAAACGTAAATCCAAATGACATTTGATAATGTCAATCACAAATATCAGTTAGTGCATAAAATAATCGTGCGTCGATTCTGGTTTAAATAAATTGCTTCTCAGTTTTAAAATGGCTTTCACTTTAGAACATAAAATTTTTTTAGTCCAGGCTTATTTTCGAAGTGGTAATAAAATTGATGATTTATGGTTTATTCAGTTCAAGATTGCATGGTAGAATTTCAAGTTGAGTTTCCACATTTTGTAGTAGATTAAATACAATTTAAGAATACTTTGGATAGAACTTTAAAATTTTTTTCTGAAACTGGCAGTCTCTTAAGAAAATCAGGCAGCGGAGCAGTTAAGAAACGTACACCTCAAGTTGTCAATCGTGTTGAAGAAATAATGGAAAATGAACCGCAAACATCTGTTCGACATTTGAGTCAACAAATAAACCTTTCTGTTGGTACAACTCACAAGTTATTAAAAAAAAGATATGCAACTTTATCCATACCGTGTCACAGCAGTACAAGAATTATTAGAAATTGATTACCCACGTAGACTACAGTTTTGTAATTGGTTCGTAAATATGAACAATAATGGAGAATTTTCGCAAAGAGTCATCTTTACTGATGAAGCATGGTTTTATAAAACGGGATACCTAAATTCACAAAATACAAGAATTTGGAGTAGTGAAAATCCACATGTAATTAATGACGAATCGCTACATCCAGAGAAAATTGGTGTTTGGGCAGCGATAAGCCAATGGCGAATCATTGGACCAATATCTTTTCAGGGAACGCTAACTGCTCAACGGTACCGTACGGAAATTTTACAACCACATGTCAATCAGTTGCATGATGATGAACTACAAAATGCATATTTACAACAAGACGGAGCACCTTGTCACTGTACTGCAGAATCTTTGGATTATTTAAGAGAATTTTTTGATGAGCGTATAATTAGTCGAAATACTGAAATTGCCTGGCCTGCACGTTCATGCGATTTAACACCTTGCGACTTCTTTTTGTGGCCTTATCTAAAAAATAACATATTTCGAACACCTATATTGAATTTGAATGACATGCTACAGAGAATCGAACAGAAATGCATGGAAATTAATAACAATCCAGTAATGTTGCAGAATATCATCAGAAATTTTGAACGGAGGATTTTAAAGTGCATTGATCTTGAAGGACAACATTTTCAACAATTGTTATAGTTTTCAATAAATATCTATTATTTGTTATTTATTTGTATGTATGAAACTGTCAAAATATACGACTTCGTAGGTTAAGTAGTAAATTTTAATTTACGACATACTTCAAAATGTTCTCAGTAAATTACATTTTACTAGATTGACTTTTCAAATGAACACTTGTTATATACAGGTAAGTGCAGCGTCTATTTGGAAGTAAAAATTATTAAATAGAAACTATTGAACCAATGTTAGCCTGTTTTCTCCAAATTGGTTCTTGGCCTGGCAAAAATAATCGCAGCCATGTAAGAATAAACGCAACATAAAATTTTATTAATAATAATAATTTATGTAAAAGGTACAATCTGTTCCATAATCATGATTTTGTAGTATTGCTGCACAACGGTGGGCATGCCGTCAAGTATTTGGAGGTACGTTCTGATGGAGTAGACTCAATTCGACAATTGCTTATTATTCTTGTTGCGTCTTAAGCTTAGCCGGATATACTTATTGAAGATATCTGCTCATAGATTTTCAATAAGATTGAGGTTTGGCTTCTGAGCATGCCATTTCAGAACCTCAAACCTAAAACATGAACACCTAATTGAGAGAAATTTCCTTTTCTGTATACGGTAGCAACTTCTTTTTTAGTATTGTGACATAACCCAGTTGATTTAAAACGTCTTCGATCCAGAACATTGGATCTGTATCGTAGTACGGATAACATCCCTAAATCATAATCTTAGAGCCGCCGTGTGTGATTGTCGGTAATGTGTGCCTTGGCTTGAAAGTTGTGTTGTGAAAATTCCACAAGATGTTACGCCAGAGTTCTTTCGGTCAGTTCTGATATTCTCTAGCGAACTTCAGACGCCGATAAATATGTCGTTTATTTAATAAGAGTTTTCGGTGGACTTTGCTATTGAATTTTGATTCTATAATTTCCTCTGATTTGTTCTGTAATGGATGTTTAAATTCAATTACTTCCTTAATTTCATCAAAGTTTCTAAATGGATTGATTTTTATGTAAAATGTTGCCATTTTGCTTTCCTTCATTGTAGATATGTTTTATTGACCGAGTGCTTGAAATAATTTTTGCACAGTAGTTTTAGATCTTTTATTTTTTAGATCTTAGTTTTAAAATTATTTTTTTCTGATATCTGATTCTGCCCGTGGAATAATTGGTTTATTGCATAAGTTTGATTAGTTGATTATTTCCAGAAATAGACCAGTCGAATGACTTTCAAGAAGCTGTGATTTAACACTTTTACACTTATTCCTTGTGGGGTAATTTAAAGTCTAAAGCTTATGAAAACAGACTGGATAATCTATGAATTAAAGTTAAAGTTGAATATTTAACGGGCCCATATGAGATCTGATTTATTGAATAGAGTTCTTAAAAATTAGGTTTATCGAATTCGGTCTTTAAGGCAAAGCAGAAGCCATTTAAATATTATTTGAACAAAATCGTTGTCAGGTATCGAAATAGAAGTTTGCATAAAATATAATTTTTGGATTAGGTAATTTTTAAATTACACTGTTACTGGAATTTTTTTTCTATTTTTTTTTTCTAAAATATTTTATTTAAGTGGTCTTGAAAGACTTCTCCAAGAATATACCTATTATTTCACTTTAGGTATTTATACTGAAAACTCTTTTAAAGTGTCAATTAATTTGGATAAATCGATATCGTGTTACTCGATATTAAATTAATTTAGAGATTGTGTTCACCCTAAAATGAATTTGATTAGAGAACATTTTTGGGGTTATGATTTTTACGATTTTAAATCGTCATTAACGCCTAAACAATGTGAAGTACGGATTAGAAATGAATTTGGCGAAGAAACCCCATGTAAGACAATAATTTATAATTGGTACAATGAATTCGGAAGAGATCAATTTTTTCATAGTGATGGATTTCCTGAAAGATGCCCAAGAACTGCTGTTACTAATAAGAATATTTCCGCTGTTCGAGGAGTGCTTGAGGAAGATCGACGGATACATAAAGCAAAACTAACAACTGAATATTTGGATGCCCTAAACGCCAGCACCGTTAAGCCTCTAGCATACAGCCCTGATCTAATAGCATCATATTGTGATGACTCTGGTGTTTTCTCGAGGCCTACGAGAACGCTCTCGAAGAGTATTCACCACGATATAAAAGCTGTCGAAGAAGGGATGGGACATTCAATCCTAGAGCTCGCGCAGTACACATAAATATAGATACACAAATATAAATACATAAATGTGCTTATTGTTAATAGTTAGTTTTATATTGTTATACGTTTTATTATTAATATAGTGTGTGTCTAAAGTTATTGTTAGTTTTATTTAAGAACCCGAAAAGACAAACTTTTACAATTGTGTCAGGTGTGGGGTGTTCGCCTGATGCGGTATATTACATCGTTGATCCGCTTCAACACCTCGTATGGCCCCTCCCAATTTTTTTGAAGTTTTGGAGATAGGCCTCGTCGGTGTTGTGGATTATATAACCAAACCCGATCGCCTTCATGGTAACCACTCTTCTCGGCGTTGATGTCATAGCTCTCCTTCATTCTGTCACTAGCATCTTGGATATTATGTCTGACTTGTTCATGGATATTATCTAGTCGTCGTCTGAGCGTGCTGACATAATCTTCTCCGGCAAGATCTTCACCAGGCTTGCTCCCAAACTTTAAATGACAGGGCAATTGGAGTTCCCTCCCGAATAGCACGTTTGCTGGTGATTGGCCAGTTGTCTCTTGAACGGAGGCCCGATACGCCATTAGAAATAATGGTAAATGTTCGTCCCAATCTCTCTGGTGTTCGGAGACCACTTTGGATAAGTGTCTGATCATGGTCTTGTTCATTCGCTCTACCATACCATCTGATTGTGGATGCAAGAGAGTTGTTCTCGTCTTCCCTATGCCCAAAAGTCCACACATCTTTTCGAATAGACTGGACTCAAAATTTCGCCCTTGATCGGAATGAAGTTCCAAGGGTACACCAAAACGGCTGACTAACTCCTTCACAATCACGTCTGCTGCAGTTCCAGCTTCTTGATTTGATAGAGCATATTCTTCAACCCATTTGGTAAAATAATCCATGACCACTATTATGTATTTATTTCCTTTGTCGCTTTCTGGAAAATGGCCGGCGGCATCTATGGCGATCCTTTCAAATGGGCTTCCGACATTGTATTGGCGCATGGGTGCACGTCGACGCCTCTGGGGACCATTGCTTCCGGCGCAATTTGCACACTTTCGGCACCATTCTTTCACATCTCGTGAACAATTCACCCAGTAAAATCTCTGCGCACCTTCTCCAGTGTTTTATGGACCCCAAAATGTCCCCCAGAAGCACCATTATGGAGTTCTCGCAATACCTCTGGTATTCTTTTCTCTTGGGAACCACCATTTGCATCTTGCACTCATTTCCATCGTGATTTTCGACCTCACGTCTCAGGAGATCGTCTTCCATGGTTAAGGAATCCCATTGTGCCCAGTATGACTTCAATTCTCGTAAATGGGGAGCAATTTCTTGCCAGGTTGGCCTTTGCCTATTTCTCTTCCAAGTCCTGAGGACTGCAAGATCCGGATCAGCTTCCTGATCTGCGCGCAAATTGTCAGGTTGCCATTGGTCATCAACCATGGTGGTTCGAAGAGCGTTGGCCGATTTGTCTTTGATTCCGTTGCAATATCGACAGTCTTCTGGACAGGGCCTTCTGGAAAGGGCATCTGCATTTTGATGTTTGAGGCCTGCTCTGTGTTCAATGTCGAAGTCATACTCCTGTAGCTTCTCAATCCATCTAGCTACTTGACCCTCTGGATACTTAAATCGCAAGAGCCACTTTAAGGCGGCGTGATCAGTGCGGATCAGGAACTTCTGCCCATACAGGTACTTGTAAAAGTGCTCAATGGTCTTAACTACTGCCAATAGTTCTCTACTGGTTACGCAGTAGTTCCTCTCCGGTTTGGACAGGGTCTTGCTGAAGTATCCAATGACCTTTTCCTGTACATCCAGGCAAGATAATACGGTGGACTGTTATTTCGATATGACGTTAGAATGTAACAAAGGCTCTACCTGTCGATTTCGCCATCGTTGGAGGGAACCAAAGTATGACATGTTTCGGGACGAAACTTCATCTTTAAGAAGGGGGCAATGTGATGACTCATCCAATAACGCGTCACGCGTCTTTCCTCTGGTGTTTTCTCGAGGCCTACGAGAACGCTCTCGAAGAGTATTCACCACGATATAAAAGCTGTCGAAGAAGGGATGGGACATTCAATCCTAGAGCTCGCGCAGTACACATAAATATAGATACATAAATATAATTACATAAATGTGCTTATTGTTAATAGTTAGTTATATTGTTATACGTTTTATTATTAATATAGTGTGTGTCTAAAGTTCCAAAAATTAAAGATAAAATGCGTGGAATCACTTTTACGTCATCAGATGAAGCAATGGAATATTATAAAAACCTGGTTTCTAAAGTGTCTCAGGAAGAGTGGCATTATTGCTTTAAGGACCTTTAAGGCTTCATCGATTGCAAAAGTATTGATTGTTTAATTTTCTAAAAATTTTCAATGTCGCCCTCATAATAAACACAATCGTAGATATTCAAGTAAAAAAGCATAAAGAAATCGTAAACATTTCCCATTTCCTATTTTCTTCTGTTCAATATAACTATAAACATATTTGCATAATGTCTGTACATTATAAAATTAATTTTCTTACTTTTATTGACGATTTATTATTAATAAATTCTCGGTCTATCAGTTAACCGCGAGTGCATAATTAAATACACACACTTAAATTAAAGAATATATAAATTCGTAGATGGCATAAACAATTTTTAGAAAAACATCAACACCTGTACGCCTAAGGTACACGATGATGTAAATTAATAAATTTCGGCATAACACGATAATAAAAAATTACATGATTCTAGACACAATAAAATTGTAATATGCCATAATTATCATGTGAATTTAGTAATACTTTATTATGTTTTTTTCTATACAAAAAATGGATGTACTGATGTCATTGGATATATAATATATTTTGATCGTATGACATAAAATGTGATTCATTTAATACTTTATTTAAATTACAAAAACTGAATTATCCTTTCGCATTGTTTAAAGTTATTTCCATTTTCAGTTTATGACAATTTTTGAAATAACTGTTACATTACTATAAAAGTACCTTTAACCTTTATGTATTTTCTCTTCTTTTTGAATATTTTTTAATGTTTGATTCATTGTCAGTTGCAAATACATAACTATACAAGGTGCCGCAGAATTCGAGCCCTAGAGAAAATGTCGACGACAATTTATATCCCAAAAATGCAAACGAAGAAAAATTAATTGCTTGCTTAACGGAGCTATGATATGTTTAAGATCCACCACTTCCAGAAAGGGGGGAATTGTCAGAATGACATGCCTGCCAAAGTGTTAACATCAATATGTTAGGTTAAGGCAGATGTCATTCAAGATCCTCGCCATAATATTAATCTATTTTTATTTTTTTTAAATAAACCAATAAATATCGGTTCTGAAAAGAACCTTGTCTATTTAAATTCACGCGAAATTATCATAAAAAAAAACATGAGAAAAGGTATAACATAATAATAATAATAACAAACAACATAGCCAAAAGGGATCATGAAACGAAAAATAAATTCAATCAGGGCAAGTGCTCAAAGTCGCCACCATTCATTTGCAACCGTAACCGTGCCCGCTCAAAAGACTCAGTTTAGAATTCGTAACCATTTCAGGAGTAATTGTAGCAAAGGCTTCCTGAACGCGACTACTGACCAATGGGTGCCTGTATACGAAATTTATAACGCGGCCCCAAAGAAAGAAATCTAGAGGATTTAAATCAGGGAACCACGTGGTCTTCCACGACACAGGCGAATTTTTCACTTCTTTCATATTTGTAAGAAACTCTGAACTCTTAAACTATTACGTGGGGGTGGGGATTGCTTCTTTTCTTTGTGATTTTTAGTTCCCAACAAGTAGACATGTATAAAATAATAGTGAACTTATCCGGCAGTTCAAAAGATATGACACCAGTCAATTTTTGCCGACAGTCCATCCCTTTATTAGGATATGTACTTTCCTCTGTTACTAACGTAGGTTTTTAAGTAAATGATATGAATTGTACAAATATTAAATTTTCCATTTACGAGTTAGACAAAAATAAACGGGGAGGGGGTTAAAATTCACCGCCGCTAATATTTAGTAACCAATCAACAAATGTCAAATACAGTTAGGAAAACATGTTTAACATAAAATTATCATATTACTAGTAACTAGTAATAACGGGTGTTCAGAAACATTCGAAGTCAAAGTAGTCCTTGAAAATAAGAAGTCATGTCTGATATAGATTGATACATTTACTTAATACAATTTTATAGGTTATCATACACGCAAATGTCAGTTTATGTCGAAATATATTACTTTAATATGCCATATTAATTAATATAAACTAGTTAAGTAATGATTTTAGAAGGTAACAGTAATTAAATTGCAAATTTCAAATTAAGTATTTTGATATTTTAGAGAATTCTTGCTGAACAATAGCACCTCTTCATGCGATAACTGGAAAAAATTATATAATCCAATTAATATGCTATTCATTCTTGTGTAATAAAGCTCATCTAATCTGTAGTAACATGTAAAAAGACAATGCAGAATTAAGAGGAAGTAACTTTACAAGTAAAGGTTTTATTCATCTTATAGTGAGAATAGTATCTAGTTATCGCACTAGTTTAATATATTAACATTCAATAAATTATTGTAAGAAATGGCTTAAAATAAATTTGAAACAAATAAATTGTTTATAGAGTCCTTAGATTACAAGCTTATAATAAATATCATAAATTGTAGTTGTATAAATTACCAACAATAATGACCATAATTATAAAAGATGTTGAAAATGTCCACCACCTTCTTCCAAGCATTTTACGCACCTCCTCCGAATGCTACTAAATACATTTTGCAGTATGGGACTATTTCTAATTTCACTAATTTTATTTATAATTCTGTCTTGGAGATCTATATAATCTTGCACTGGTACTTGATAAATTGAATTTTTTAAAAAAGGCCATAAATGGTAATCACACGGTGTAAGATCACAAGATCTTGGAGGAAATTCATGATCGCTGTTCAATCTAATTAAACGATTTCCAAACACTTCTTGTAACATATTCATTGTTTCCCCCGCTGTGTGAGCTCTAGCACCATCTTGTTGAAAGTATCCCAAAGCTAGTTCATCATCGTGAAGTTGATTAAAGAAAGGCAATAGTATTTCCTGTCGATATCTTTCTGCAGTCAAGGTACCATTAAAAAAAAATTGACCAATAATCCTTCTTCTACTTATAGCGCACCAAATACCAACTTTCTGAGGATGTAAAGGAGCTTCAACATAAAAATTATTGGGCTTTGTATCACTCCACATTCTCATGTTTTGCGAGTTAACATATCCACTAACATGAAACCATGCTTCGTCTGAAAAGAAAGTTTTGTCTAGGACATCATCATTAAAATTTTTGTAAACCATTCGCAAAATACTACTCGTCGCGGATAATCAATATCGAGGATTTCTTGCAAACAAGTTATACGATATGGGAATAACTGTAAATCTTCTTTTAAAACTTTATGGCAAGAACCAACTGACAACCCGGTTTGTTGAACAAGAGTTCTTACTGAAGTTTTAGGGGCATCAGTCATTATTTCTCTAACATTCCCAATCACTTCTTCTGTCCGGACGTTTGGTCGCCCACCACCCTCTTGGCGTCCCACACTACCAGTTTGTCGAAAAACTGGAACAATTCTGATTAGTGTACACTGAAAAGTATTATAATCAAGTTGGGAAATTCATCTAGAAATTCTTCCAAACAAGCTTGAATTGAATACTTCCACTGGCCATCGATCTTTTGACCATTTCGAAAATATGCTTCAACCATGAATGCTTTATGTACGTTAGTAAATACCATTTTCAAAATTAAAAAATATAAATTAGTATCTTCGATATTAGATTCTGACAATTTTTGACAGACAACAGTTGACATTTAATAATTATTACAAATCAGATACTTAAGTAAAGATATACGATTTTTTGTTCAGAGCCCACTTGACTTCGAATGTTTCTGAACACCCGTTACTAGGGACATCTTTTATATTTTTACAATCGACCACTAGATGGTGCTTTTGACATACAGGGGTCGGCATAAGTCAGGCAACGCTCTCGAAAAATCGGCATAAGTCCGGCAACGCTCATAAGTCTGGCAACGCTATCGAAAAAGATTAAAGCGAAGCATTGATCAAGATGGCCATCAATTTGAACACTTACAGTAACCCTTTTTCGAATCCCTTTTGTAATTTCTTTGAATAAATTCATTTTGACGCTTCATTTTTTTCTTTTAATGCAAATTTGTTGCCTGACTTATGCCGACCCCTGTAGGTATGTAATCACTATATTCTTAAAGTTTGACATTTGTCAACAAAAAATCCGCGTTAGCTTAGAAATTGAGTCTGTAGTTTGTTGACAGTGACAGTTTTCTAAGACAGTGAGTTTGTAAAGTAAAATAATGGAAATTTCTCGTGAAGGTTTTCGTTGGATGATTTTTACGATTATAAAAAAGGCCTAACTCCACAAGAATACACTATGTCGATTCGGTCAACTTTTGGTAATCAAGCACCTTCAGAGAAGACAGTTTACAATTGGTTTGCAGAATTTCGTCATGGTCGTGTCTCAGTGAGTGATGAATCACGTAAAAGTCGACTAAAAGCTGTTGTTTCTTCGGCTGTACAGGACACATCACAACAATTCCTTTAGAGGATCGAAAAACTGTTAACGCTGAATGGTATACAATAAGTTGTTTGCCAAAAGTTATACACGAAATTAGGAAGAACAACCGAAAACGTCGCATTATTCTTCATCACGACAATGCAAGTTCCCATACAGCACGTCTAACAGTTGACTATTTAAAGGAGAAAAATGTTGAAATAATGACTCATTGTCCATATTCACCTGACTTGTCGCCGAATGATTTCTTTTTGTTCCCAACTGAGAAACAAAAAATGCGTGGACAGCGATTTTCAACATCTCAAAAAGCAGTCGAATCCTTTGAAGCTATGTTTATGATACAACCTTCAGAGTGGAAAAAATATTGTGAGAACTGGTTCGTACGCATGCAAAAGTGTATAGACCATGAAGGCGAATATTTTGGAAACAATAAAATTGTTTGTTCCCAAAAATTTTGCTTTCTTCCCAGATTTTGTAGAAATATAAAAGGTGACCCTCGTATCGTTTAATTCCTTTCACACTTAATTACTTAATTCGTAGTTATAGGTAAAAGAAATTTAAATAAGTCCCGCATCTCTTGTTAAATGGGCTTTTCTTTTGGTTCCTAATAATGTAATATGTTCCTCTACCTGCTAAATCATAAAATGAGAGCATCTTTTTGGTCAATTTTAGAAAAAAGAAGCAAAAAACCTCTTAAATATGCAAAAAATTATTTTGCATATACAGGGTGGGGCACATAAAGTGTTACAAAGCAATAGCACTCAAACGATTAATCATATCGAAAAATATTTCAGACAAAAGTTTCAGTGTTCGGGAAGGCGGTCGTACTGGGCTACCCAGTTTTTTGATCGGTGTAGGCGTTGAAGCTACGTCAATGTCAACTCCAATTTTTTAAATGGAACCATGTATTTTCTTTTCAATAAAATTATTACTGATTTTAAGACGAATTCAGCGACCTTCAACACAAGGTCATTCTAGTCACGCAAAGTATGAAAATAGTCGAAAAATCGAAAAATATCGGAATAATCAGCATCAAAGGATCCACTAACTTTGGTTTGGGTCTACCTACAGAAGCGGCTCGAAGTGACCACCCTCCGCTTGTAAGCAGTGGTTAATTCTCCGAGGAAACGGCCGTCTAACGTTAGCCAACATTTGTGGTGTAATTTCGGTACATGCTCGGCGTATTCTTTCTCTCATGTCGTCAGGCGTGGTAGGTGCTTTCGCCATTACGTGTCCTTTGACAAAACCCCAGAAAAAGTAATCCATTAGTGTTAGATCTGGCGAACGAGGTGGCCGAGCAACAGTAGCGCTTCGTCCTATCCATTTTTCACCAAAAATCTCATTCATCACTTGTCTTGCACATAGAGCATAATGGGTTGGTGCACCGTTGTGTTGCATCCACATGTTTATACGAACTAGCAAGGGCACGTCTTCCAGTAATTCGGGCAGTACGTTTTGCAGAAAGTTTGCGTAAACTTGCCCACTTAAGTGACCTTCAAAAAAATGTGGACCAATGACGTGATCGCCGACAATGCCGGCCCAACAATTAACGGACCACGGATGTTGATATCGTACAGTTCTCGTCCATCGAGGATTCGCATTTGCCCAGTAATGCATGTTATGTCTATTCACATTTCCCGTATTTGTGAAGTTAGCTTCGTCAGAAAAAAGCACATGACTCAAAAATGAAACATCCGTGTGCATTTTTCGACGAATCCAGTTATAGAAATTGACGCGATTTTGGAAATCATTGTCGTACAAATCCTGATGCAGTGACATACAATACGGATGTAATTTGTGTTGATGTAATATTCTTAATACAGATCGCCGACTAATTCCACTCTCTCTTTCCATTTGCCTGGTGCCCGCATGGGGATTTTGTGCAGTAAAAGCTAAGATAGCAGCCGCATTTTCATCAACAATCGGTCGACGTTTGGCTCGTGTTTGTTTCATTGTACCGAAGCGACAGAAACGGCCAGCTAATCGCTTAAATGCCATGTGCGATTTTTGATGTCTATCCGGATAACGAGCCGCGTACAACTGCTCAGCGTTTCTGTAATGTTTGTGGCATTCCCCCAGCACCATTAACATATCAAAATATTCTTGATAATCGTTCATTTTCGTGATCCGATGTACTCACAATAGAAGGTAATGCGTGACTAACTGACAGCCGTATGCGTTGACAGTTGATGCTGATTATTCCGATATTTTTCGATTTTTCGACTATTTTCATACTTTGCGTGACAAGAATGACCTTGTGTTGTAGGTCGCTGAATTCGTCTTAAAATCTGTAATAATGCTATTGAAAAGAAAATACATGGTTCCATTTAAAAAATTGGAGTTGACATTAACGTAGCTTCTACGCCTACACCGATCAAAAAACTGGGTGGCCCAGTATGACCGCCTTCCCGAACACTGAAACTTTTGTCTGAAACATTTTTCGATATGATTAATCGTTTGAGTGTTATTGCTCTGTAACACTTTATGTGCCCCACCCGGTATAATGGATGATTCAATTCCAGCTTTCTAACTTTCATTTAAGAAAAAACACACGAAATGTGACATTTTCTTATTTTTTGTTTTAATTAATGGAATATTTGGTATTATTCATTAATTATGGAATGTCAAACACATGTCTGTCTCTGGATCTTCTGCAGTAGTTGTTTCGTTCGACGGAATTTTCTATTACTTTTTCGTATGTGTCGCAGGTTTTCTCGGCTATAACTTGGCGGAAGTTAGTTTTTCGGTGCAGGTTTGGAGGTGTAGACACGATTCTACAGATAACCTAACAAAAAAATCCAATAGCGTTAATTCGCGTGATCTTGGCTGCCAGTTGATGTCACCGCTACGACCTCTGAACTTTTAACGCAAAACATCTAACATTGCACGGGGTGTGTGGTAAGTTACGCCGTCTTGCTGAAACCACATGTTCTCAACATTAATATCTTCGATTTAGTGCTAAAAATAATGTGTTAACATGCTCCTATAGCGCTCACCGTTGGTTGTTACTGTCTGACCTTCATCGTTTTCATATACGCCGCCTGATTACAATGCGCAGCACACAGTTATTTTTTGGGCATGCAATGGTTCGCGTGTACCACAAAATTGCCCCATTGTGGTAATTTTGTTTATTAACATAGATGTACCACATCAGAGAAGAAAATTTTCTTTGAAAAATCATAAACTTCCTGCTGGTCTAACACCCAATTTGCGTAAATTCTACGGTGTCAATGATCTCTGGACTTCAGTTCTTATGTTAACTGAATCTTATGCAGGTGCTGGTGCAAGTCCTTAGACGAAATGCGCCAAAGGGAACCATAAGAAAGGCCTAAAGTCCGAATCGATAATTCCCGATCTTTAGCCACATTATCACTCACACCAGCAATATTCTTGGCTGAACCTGCTCTATGATGATGCACACGGCTTACACTATGTCCGATGCTTCTATTTCTTCAAACTTTTTCACTACGTTGCGAATTGTTCCCTGAGTAAGTACGATTAAGTTGACCATAATTACAATTAACAAAACAGATAAAACAAATAGTATATTCAATGTATTTCGGACCAAAATTGGGGAATGTGCGAATAAAGGCGGCAGACTTATTGAATGAATGGATATTTCAGATTTTGTGAATATTGTTATTTTAGTTTCGACGAAGTGAATTGTTTGAGTCTTGGCTCTTTTATAAAAACACGCGCCTTTAGTTAGCCCTAAAAATTTACAATAAAATTCCCAATGGAATGAAAGTCCTGGACCGTGGAAAATTTAAAATCAGAGCCAAGGACATATTGCTAGTGTCCGCACGTTTTCCACTGACACTTGCGCAGATACGCGTTTTGACCAAGAATAAGGAGGTATATGATTGAGAAGAGATGAAGATACGAACTAGCCGCTGTAAAAATTTCGATCGGATCACGTGATTATTTTCTAATATTTCGCGCTAATTTATCACTTGTCCGTCATCCGTTTTGGATTGTTTATATTTGTTGTGTAATTTTTTTTAAATTTACGTCATTATTTTCTCTTATTATATACAAGTTTTTTCAAAACTACACCCTATTATTCATACCTATACCATTCATAATGTTTAAAGGTAATTAAAGGTAATATTTTTAGAAGTTATAATGTTGGAACCGTCAACATCTGCTCTTTCTAGAGGAGGCTCTGGTGCGATTAAGAAAAAAAAGTGTTTCTCTCAAGACACTCTCGAAATAATCTAGAGCGTTTACAACTATTTTAAAAAACAGTTTACACCAGGTGCCTTATTTATTTTAACTTAATTATAACATTTACTTTTTATAATACTGACATATTTAGGTGACCAATATTGCATTCTTGTAAAAGTTGTTGAAACAACTGGAGTTTCAAAGAGCACAGTAGTACGAATTGTTGGCGAAGCTCGATAAATTGTAACAGGGGAAAAGGATGCATTTCTGTCTCCATCCAGGCGCGGCTCGTGATGACGTATTTGGGAGTCCAAGTACAATGATGCGAGTGCCTCGTGTGTTTTCGGTGTTTACTAAGAAAACGTTACAGTTAGTACACGAAAATACACGAAGCAGTCGCATCATTGTTCTTGCACTCCTAAATACGTCATCACGTGCCGCGCCTGCTCCACACACAACAATTCGAAAAGCTTCTCCAAAATTCACAATGGATGAATTTGCAGAACAAGTAATTCGACATACAATATATAACTTCCATGTTACTGAAAAGCAAAACCTACAGTGGAAAGAATTTTGAACAAACTTGGAGATAACGGTGTTACTTTTGCTGAAAAAGTAACTTCATTGTTACAAAAGTTAGGATTCATGTGTGTGCAATTTAAATGAAATGTAAATACTTTTAGCGATAATTAATAATAAATGAATAGTTTATATAATTAGCTTTAACAAACTGTGTCCTTTACATGAATATACATATTTCACATTTTAAATTCAAATAGCTGTGCTTTTTATATACAGGGTTAGTTAAAAGTATGGAGACGGCGATTTATTGTCATTAATATTCATTTCAGGGATTTATGTTCAATATAAAAGTTTGTTAGGATATTTTGATCTACATTTGAGAATATTTGAATTTTTTTTTCTTCAATTGTTTTTTAGTTACGCCTGTCCGCGCATTTTTTTTAAATGGGAACTAGTAAATTTTACTCTACCATTCGATAGAGATTTTTTTTCTCTTTACAAATTTGTTTTGTTTTTTAAAATTCATTTTAATAACTTTTTTATAAGAAAAATCCGGTTCATATGTTTAACAGATGTTCGGTACATCGCAGATAGACATAAGCGTAGCGATAAACAAACTTGAGCGACATAATTTTATCAGTGGTTATTGTGTATGTCAAATCTTTGACAGAAATAATTCATTTGTGCAATTTGTTGCTGTTAATATTAACAATGGCGAGTTTAAGTGAACATGAACGAATTGAAATACTTATGATGTTGGGTTATGGAGATAGACGCAGAAGTTTACAAGACGTTAGTAATTTATTTAATGATACGCATCCAAATAGAAATCCAATTTCTAAATCCGTTGTTGGTAAAACTTTAAGACGCTTTGAACAAACGGGTAGCGTTAAAGATTTGCAAAGGAGTGGTAGACCTAGAACAGCAAAAAGCGATGATAACAAACTGGATATTTTATTGGCTGTATCTGAATATCCCCATTTATCAACCAATCAATTAGCGGCCAATTTCAATATTTCACAGTCATCGATCGTGTCGTTTTTAAAAAGTGAAAAGTATAAACCTTATAAGGTACACCTTGTACACGAGTTAACGGAAGATGATTTTGATAGGAGATTACAATTTTCTGAAGAAATGTTAAATATTTGCAATAATAATGAAAATTTTGTCAACAATATTCCTTTCTCAGACGAAGCTACTTCTTGCCTTACCGGTGAAGTAAACAGATATAACTGCAGATACTGGTCATCGGAAAATCCCTCTTGGTTTTTGGAGCACCATACGCAGTACCCCCAAAAGGTTAATGTTTGGGTTGGCATTCTAGGCGGTCATATTATCGGTCCATTTTTCATCAATGGCAATTTAACTTCGGCTCTGTATTTGCAGTTATTGCAAAATGAAATAATACCTGCTAGTGCTACGCTCTATCCTCATGAAAACAATGAACACCTGCCCAATGACAGTATCTGGTTCCAGCAAAATGGCGCCCCACCACATTATGGTGTAAATGTTCGTCAACATCTGGACAATGTTTTTCCCCACAGATGGATTGGAAGGCGAGGAACCATTGAATGGCCAGCCCGTTCGCCAGATTTAAGTCCTTTAGATTTTTTTCTTTGGGGATACGTAAAAAACAAAGTTTACAAAGAAAAGCCCGATAACGTCGAAGATTTACAAATCAGAATTACCAGAACGATACAAGAAATTCCCTGAGATTTTTTACAGAACTCTGTTCGGGGTTTTGTAAATCGATTGGGTCATTGTCAAATTACTAATGGACGACAATTTGAACACTTACTTTAGTTTACTTTGTTATAAATTTGTTAAATTTTTCTTGTAAAATAGTTATTAAAATGAATTTAAAAGAAACAAAAATATTATTGTAAAGAGAAAAAAAAACCTCTATCGAATGGAAGAGCAAAATTTACCAGTTCCCATTTAAAAAAAAATGCGCGAACAGACGTATCTAAAAAACAATTGAAGAAAAAAAAACAAATAATCACAAATGTAGATTAAAATATCTTAACAAACTTTTATATTGAACATAATTCCCTAAAATGAATATTAACGACAATAAATCGCCGTCTCCATACTTTTAACTAACACTGTATGTATAATGTATGTAAGTATTTATTAACGCTTTACAATAAAAAATATTGTTTATATTTGTATTATTTTCCTGCACAATTGTTTAGAAAATATATAGTTCAAATCTTTTTTTCTTTTGTTGAATACATGAAGAAACTTCAAATTATAAAGTATAATTATTTCTATATTTTCATTTGGTCACATATGCGAGTAGAATTTGTTTAATTCGTGGCAAATAATAAATTCTTCGTAATCAATAAAAATCTAAGTATATAAATTTATGGATGTTTTATACTTATAAAGTATAGTTGCTTGTTGCAGAAGTAATGTTTTAGTTAAGAACCATAATTTAGAAGTACAAATACATACATTATTTTCTGTATATATAAGACTATTCTAATTAAGAATATATTTAAATTAATCACTTATGAACGTATCCTACAGCAATATTTTTTGGATTGTCTGAAGCCCATGACGTTTATATTTTCGCGCAGGTTGGTGTCAACAGAAAACGCGTGAACTCTAAAGGAGTGTTTTTTTTTCATATCTAATAAACGATGAAGTATACCGATAATGTTGAAATTTTGCCCACTAGCACAACTTATCAATCTAGACAACTTTTCTTAATAACATTTTGGCGTATCTTCTACAAAAAGCTCTTTATTAGTGGGAAAAATCACTTTTCTTAGGGATGCCTTGTTTTTAAAATTTAAAATTATGGTACAAATTATTTTCTATTCATGAGGGCTAAACCTGAGAAGATGAAATTTCAACTCAAAAATTTTCAGACTTTTTACCTATTCATGGACAAACTGTATTTACATATAAACCAACTTCTGATTAGGACCTTTTATCCAACATTGAAAAAGATAAGTTTAAGTATATAACATTAAATTGAAATTTTACCCTACCTAATTATTAAAATATGAAATTAATAATTATTGAGAATTTAAATCGAATAAGACATTAACAGTAGTTATATTAATGCTATATTTCGTCATAGGAATGTAACTATACGTTCTTATTAAGATTGACCTTAGAGTACACAATCTAAGTGTTCATATTGGAAAAAAATTGATTATTTATTGACATTATGTTCAAAAAATAATTATGAAATTGTCATTAATAACACTTACAACACGTTTATTGACAATTTTACAACTGATGAATCTTTATTAAATGAAGATTTAATTTTTTTAATGACGTCTTTTCCCGCTTAAAAATTTAAAAATTATTGCCTACCTATTTTTATAATTGGAAACTTGTAATCTCTTGAATTTATGTTCAAAAAGACAAATAAATACTTTCAGGTTGAGTCAGTTAAGTTAGAATTCACGCTATATGTATTCATTAGGTATTTATGCAATCACTGTAATCATGAACATGTTATAAACTTACTACAAACTAATGGTGTCATGGTTTAGTATGTACGATTTTAATTATTGGGTACATGAAATATCAATAAATCGTGATTGAGTTATTTCTTTCGGTGTATCTACATTTCTACTTATACAGCGAAGAATTTTTTGGATAAATACAGATTCGCAGGGAAAAAGTCCATCCCTCTCTTTACCAGGTACAGTATATCAAGTTTGCAATTAATAATGATATATTAATTGCAAACTTGATATACTGTAAGAGAGGGATGGACTTTTTCCCTGTCAATTTGTCAATTGTCAATTTTGACAATTAAAGTCATTTTTGTGATGTTTCAAATTCCTTTAAAAGAAACGAATATGTACAATGAGTAGGGACCGGACTCGAGAGGCCGATGACTCATCGCCCACGGGGGTACTAATGAAAATTTGTATTTTTAAAGAGTTTTTAATTTTATTTACCAAGAGTCCAATTGCAAGTGCACCGGGTTGGCAACACAAAAATCCCTGCTTCGAAGAAAAATTGTTCAGTTTTATATCTATATGTTGGACAGGTGTACGTTAACCCGTCCCACTGCTGCCAGTTTTCAGTCATTATTGTATTTATGTTTTTGTTAGTGATTCTATCAGCTTTTGCATTTATTTCTTTAATCGGTACCCTTTAATCTGTTGTCTGTAATCATTATACAAACTATCTTTTTCAAGACAATGCCGTTTACATTACAGGAAGATACATTTATTGTGATGGCGTATTTTCGAAGTGCGACATTAACCGAAAATGGAAACTGGGAATATTCACTACCCTCATGCTTTCAACAGTTCCATAATGAGTATCCTGATGTGATGATAGCTTATGAAACATTTAAGTGTCATCGTAATAGACTGATAAAGAGGTTTATGGAAACTGGTAGCGTTACAAAACGGAAGGCTGATCAAGCACCATCTGTGCTGACAGAAGATAGAGTGGATGATATCAGGCAAAGAATGGATGTTAGTCCTTACAAATCTGTTAGAAAATTGGCACTGCAAACAGGTACCTGTGTGATTCAGAGAATATTCCTTTTTCATATTTATCAAATTGTAGGTATTTCTCGTGGAAGTGCACATATGGCCGTAAGGAAGAAATTGCATATGCATCCCTACAAAATTCTAGTTATGCAATATTTACGTGTGCAAGATTTTGAACAACGACAAAATTTCTGTCGCTGGTTTAATGAAACTCTAGGGGATGATGATTTAGATCGCAGCTTTTTTTCTGATGAAGCCTGGTTCCATTTGTCAGGATACGCAAACTCTCAAAATTATCGTACTACATGGTCAGCAGAAAATCCACATGTTTTTGTAGAAACTAATCTCCACCCTATTAAAGTTGGCGTTTGGATCGCCATGTCAAGAAGGCGAATTATAGGGCAATAAATGCAGTGCGATATAGAGAAATGCTACTAGAACCGTTTATAAATAGCTTAGACGATGAAGTACTAACTCGTGGATATTTCCAACAAGATAGAGCCGCAGCGCATACTGCACGTACTACATTAAATTATCTAGAAGAATTTTATGAAGATAGATTGATAAGTTACAATCGCTGGCCTGCATATTCACCGGATTTGACTCCTCTGGATTTTTTCCTGTTTGGTTATCTGAAGAATAAAGTTTACAGCAATCGGCTTCACAACTTAGATGAGGTACAAGCTGCAATAACACATGAAGTGCAAAATATTACAGAAGAAATGCTGCAGAATGTGTTCAATAATAAGAGAAGACGAGTAAATTTATGTTTGCAACATAATGGTGCACATTTTGAAAATCATTTGTAATTTATTTTAACCATATGTCCCCTTAAGTCTTTTGCTTGTTACAATTGTAGAATTTTATTTTTTTAATGTATTGCGACTTTATTGTACTGCTTTTTCTCCTTTGTGAAAAACATAGAAATAAATTTCTTATACTTATTTGCAATTTCTAATTTTCTCAATTGTATGGTTAGTATTTATCTATCTATCTATCTAGGTATATCAAGTTAGTAAATTTAATGATCATCAGTCATCAGTATTTCGTTTTTCTTAAAAAAAGTTATCAATTCAGCGATGGAATTGAATACAATACATGAAATTTAATTTTAAAGGTTATGAATACAAACTATGCTAACATAACCTTTACATAAGATATTCAATTTTGACAACTAAACATAATAAGAATGAAGTTACCAAGTCAAGGCAGGCAATATTACAGTCTTACCAAATTAAATCTGGCGTTGCCAACCTGGTGCACTTGACCTTGGACACCTGGTATATAATTGGAAAACAAACGGGTGGTGATCTATAAAATACGCAATACATTTTTATTTGTACATTTTGTAGTTCAAGTTGAGTAAAGGAGTATTAATATTAACTAGCAATACTTTCTCAAGGTTCTCTACTGTAAAATTTCTTCTCTTTGAATGAAATACATCCGTGTAGATAGAAAACGTCCTTTCTACATCGCAACTGGTTATAGGTGCATACTTGAAATATTCTTTTATTTCAGCGTATTGTCACCATACACAATTCCCGCAATGTTATTAAATCTGGATTTCGATTAAAAACTGCGTCTAACTTTTTCCGAAGGCCACATCCGAAGTCACTTGGAATATTTTTCAAATTATTAATAGCCACTTCTAAATGTGGTTAATCTATCATTTAATTTGAGATTTTTATTTTCAAAATAAGTGATTAGTTTTGACAAATTTCCAAAGTGTTTCTGAAGAAAGTACAACAGATTTTTTAAATTTGGAATTTGTATAAGTTCCTTGCACTCAGAAATACTTCGACCATCGTCATTTAAACATGTAACGTAATTTTGTAAACTATTGAAATTCTCTGCATAAAAACTAGTAGCTTCCAACCATGTTCCCCATCTAGTTATTACTGGAGAGGGAGGCAGTGACAAAAATGAAAGTTTTTCCCTGTAAAGACCTACTGTCAATGGTGATTTTCTGAAAACTTTTTTAAAAGCGGATACAAGTCTATTAACTTTCGGAAGGGTGTCTCTGAAATATTTACAGATTCTGTAGAGAGCATGTACTATACAAGTAATATGCAGCATATTAGGATATGTTTCCTTTAATAGTCTGCCTGTTTTTAACATATATGCAGCACTGTTACTGACAAATAGAAGAATTCTTTCTTTGTACCTGTCGTCCGAATGAAGCATTTGGTGCATATTCTCGTAAATATTGTATTTATAACTTTTGTTGCTATTTATTATGCGATATATGGAATAGTTGGATGCAGTACACCAGTTACAACAGTTACTACACAGCTTCCTAATATATTGACAGTTTCGTTGGCACTTATCCATAGGTATTAATTTGAAAGATGGCTTCTAATGCGTTCTAATGCTTTCGTGTAGCACTTAGGAACATAATATTTGCGTAAGGTTCAGGAACATTTCGCCCAGTATATTTTTGGAGAAATGTTTTGAAGTTGGGATTATTAAGATTATTTAATGGAATATTTGCCGTCATTAAAGTTTCACAGAGTTCTTCGTTAAAATTGTCAGATTCCTACTGTTCTAATTTCTGTGTATTTGTTTGCGATGCTAAGTGACTTTTATGTGCGATTTCTTGGAATTTTTTAACGATATTTTACAGACTTTGCAATAAATTTCGAAATTACTGGCAATGGATATACAATCATTATGACCCTTAATCCAAATCGCCATTGTTTCACTGTGCTATCCCATATCATATCTGAAGAAATAACTTAAACAATATTCTAGATCTAAATAACTGAAAATTAAAAATATATGCGTAAGTTATTTAAACATAACGAAATTCACTGGATACTTACGTCAAAGTAATTGGGAGAAGTAGATTCGATGAAACGATATTAAACAGGATCTATTACAAAAATTACGAAGTATGTAATTAACAGTTAAAACAATGAAAAAAGAAACTAACTCACCGTACTTTATTTATCTTACGAAATATAAACTAATACAAGAAATAGATTATAAAAACTCACTCTTCTATCTACGCCCATGAAGAAAGGAATTTCGCTGTAATGTACAAGAGCTTGGCACCACAATATATAAAATCATGAAAGTCCTTAGAAACCCTTTAAAATTCGTTTAGTACAACATTTACAACTGCTCGATCTGCAAAATCGGATGAAATTTTGCAATTAGTTATTAAATATTAGAAGACAGTACTTGTCACACATTTTATGGACAGACGAAGCAAATTTGCATAGGAATGGTGTGTTTGATAAACACAATAATTACTTTTGGAATGACATGAATCCCCGTAGGGTCCAGCAAATAGGATGTCAAATTGGTTTTCTGCAAATCTGGATATATGTGATAGGGGATCAGTTATTAGGATTCTATTTTTATAACGGAAGACTTAATCAAAACCGATATTTAAACTTTCCTGAAACTGAATTTCAAGAATATTTAGATCAACTGCCTTTAGCTGTCCGGAGATAAATGTGGTCCCTACATGACGGCACACCACCGCATAACGCGTAATTAGTAACAAATTTTCTACAATTAGAATTTCAAAATAGGTGGTTTGGAAATAAAGGGCCATATATATAGCCTCCGAGATCGACTGATCTTTCGATATTAGATTTTTTATCTGGGGATTTATAAAAATAAGTTCTATTGTACTTTGTCGAATACCCTAGAGCAGGGATGCACAGACTTATAGGGAAAAGGGGCCACTCGGGAAAATTATAAGTCAAGGACCCGTCCTTGGCTTATAATTTTCCCGAGTGGCCACTACAAAGAATACTTATTAACACAAATATTTTTAATTTTAAATAGTATGAATTACTACAAATGATAAAAATAAAAGAACATTCAAAAATGTTTGTTGTAATTATGTAATCGTAATGTAATCTAATCATTACAATGTAATATTTCATGTTTTGTTATTTTGATGCATGACATTGCATTGACCTAACAATTTCGTTTATGTTTGGCTCCACATTACTTGTCGCCACACGTAAAATTGCTTCCAGATTTTAATTTGCCAGACGGTTTCGATTTTTTGTTTTGTTAAGTTTCATCACTGAAACCGTTTGCTCACAAATATACGTCTATCCAAATAAGCTTGCGCATTTCAATGCATTTATTCGCAACTCTTTATAAGCGGTTTTGTCAACGCAACGGTAAAAGTTGAGTAAATTACGTTCATTAAACTTGTTTCGTAAATTATCATCATTTTGCATGTCTATCAATTCCAGCTGTATTGCTTCCGGTGCATTTTCGGGTGAAATTTTGAAAGGATTGCTGAAAATGTCTAATAGAGGTTTAACTTTTTTGAAGTCTAGAAAACGATCATGAAAAGCTTGTATTAAAATATCAATATTTTCAACATAAACGAATTGACATCAGTTTTATTGAATTTCTCCATCATTTTTTTGTATTTCGGCAAATGGCTGTAATTGGCTGAATTGATTTGTGTCCTGAAAAGACTCAATTTGCATTGAAAGGGCGAAACATGAGAGTATAACTGCGAAATCAATTTATCTTTGCCTTGGAGTCGCGTATTTAAGACATTCAAGTGATTTGTGATGTCTACAAGAAACGCTAAGTCACACAGCCAATCAGGGTTGTCGAGTTCGGAGACGTCCTTTTTCTCTTCCGCCAGAAATATTTTGATTTCTTCAATCAAGTTAAGAAACCGCTCTAGTGACAACCCACGACTTAACCACCTTACTTCAGTGTAAAACAGGAGATCACCATATTCGCTTTCAATATCCTCGAGAAATTGTGTGAATTGTCGGTGATTGAGACCTCGTGATTTTATAAAGTTTACAGTAGGTACTACAACTTTCATCACATTTTCAAATCCCAATAATTTTGAACAAAGGGCCTCTTGATGTATAATGCAATGAAACTGCATTAATTCCTTGGTATCTATGTTTTTAGTTTGTAAATACTCTTTTAAACAAAATAGTTATTATCCCAGATTTACTTCCAACCATTGAAGGTGCTCCGTCAGTCGTAATTCCAGATAATTTCGTTAAATCCAAATCTATTGTAGAACATTTTTCCAGAAGAGCTTTAAGCATGTCACTCCCCTTGGTTTGACTTGTCAAAGAACTCATACACCAATCTGTTGTTCACTCACTTCAAAAATTTGCGTTACACCTTGTAAAAATATTAAGAGTTGAGCAGTGGAAATTATGTCTGTAGATTCGTCGAGTGCTATAGAAAAATACTCAAAACTTTTCGATTTCGTAGCTAATTGCTCTTCTATGCTGCTAATGTGGTAAGTCTTCTTTGAACAGTCATCCGATTTAGTTGAATTTTCTCAAACCTCTTTGCATCTTTCGGACACATTTTTTTTTGCGGCGATATCTAAACACTGCTTAACAAACTCACCATCTTTAAAAGGCCGACAAGTTTTCGCTATTATTCGAGATATTTCAAAGCCAACTTCAGTAGTTGTTTCGGCATCTTGAATTGGTTTTGTAAACATAGCTTGCTGGTCTATTAGTTCCCTTTCTAAAGTGGAAATTTTTTGCGTTCGATTTTCGCCGGTTAATTTGGTAAAAGTATGATGGTGGGTTTCATAATGCCTTTTCACATTATATTCCTTCGGAATAGAAACACTACTCTTGCATATTAAACAGACACTTTTGTTATGCGATGAAATAAAAAAGTATTTTTCGGTCCAAATATCTTGAAACAGTCGATTTTCATCTTCAACCTTACGACTACGTTTTTTACTGGGGCCTGGTTTATCCATATCAAAATTGATATTATATTGTTACGTAGGTAGATGCCAAGTTCGAACGACGAAATATTTATTCTTCACAGATTACAATTCAAACAATATAACGTTCGCTGCCCCGATAGCGGGCGATGCGTTGTATTTATACGAGTTACCTAACATCAAGAACCTACACCATTGTTCGGGGCTAATACCGAAGTGTTTCGCGAATCTTCGAGTAATCTAGTTGTTTCGACAGATTTCTAGTCTCGTAACAATATGCTTGGAACGACGAGGAGCATACCTGCCCTACGTAGTAAACCTGAACAAGAAAGTAGTAGGTACTTAAAGATACATATCTTACTAACAATTACAAAAGTTAGAGTAAAATAAAAAGTTAAGAAACATTGATTTGAATGGATTTTTACCTACTTTTGTAGTTTTTCGAACAATTTTTAAAATTCGTTGGTGGGTCGCATAAATATCGACAGTGGACCGCATGTGGCCCGTGGGCCGCGGTATATGCTGCACTAGAGGAACTCAAAAATAAAATACAATTGGCGGCACAGGAAATTGCAGCGGATATATTAAGAAGACACCAACATAATTTATCAATAAAAATAATGCCCATTTTGGGGCTCCACCATAGTAGGATTGATGTCTAGCTGAAACTAGGGCGAGACATAAATTTAACAATTTGGATAAACGTGCTATAAATATTGTTTGTTATAAGTGTAATAGAAAAATTGAGACACAAATTGTCGTGTTTATAATAAGAAGAAATAATTTGTTTTTATAACTGTAGAATTATAGAATTTATCCATGTGTTATTTTGCTGTTTTGTACCTGGTGATTATCCGTTTTTTACTAATTTGCAGTTTTGTTAATTCACTTCGTTCGTCGTTTTGTAGATCAAAATTGATTAATATTTAAAAAGCTATTTTATGTCAACAAGCAAATAATGTAATATCTTTCTTTGTCTCTTTAGCAGTTACCTCTTTATATTATATTTTACTGGAGGTAAAAACATGCTTCGATTGACGTGAATAAAATTACATAATATTAATTTTGTGTTTTTGTTTTTTTGCATTGTTTTAAGCAATATTTGTTGTCGAACATAATTTTATGCGATAAAAGTGATAAATATGCAAAATATAACACACGCTCCTAATGCTCATCTTATTTTATACATTTCTTTCTAATTAATTATGCAATTACCGGTGAATAAAATCTACCATTACTTAAGAGTTATCTATCTGTCTGCACGCTTCCACATTGGTTAGACAACAAGTTTATGACGCGTGTCTATCTAAATACGTCAGATTGTTTATTTTACTCATTAGATACATCTGCGAAACATGGCACCGGCATAATTCACGAAACGCGGACAGTCCTTTGTTATTGGCCGATAGTAAGTTAATTAATGGATGTTTGTGTGTCGAGCCGTCTCTTTATCACACTATGATGTGAAAACCTATTAAATTATTGTATGCAAAGTATGGCATGTCGGGCTGGATGATAACGCGTTGAGTGCTGCTTTGATGTACTTGGTTATGTTGTATATTATTTTGCGATAATGAGCGCATAATACATGTTGTGCTAAATAAAAAATTATCTCTGTTTATGAAATCAAATGTACCGAGCATAAAATGGTTAATGGAAATTTTAGTTGTTTCTGGATAATTCTAAATTGAAAAAAGTCTATTTCAAAAGTTGGATTCTATGCAGGATGATTCTAAATATATGCGATAAATTTTATGGACTGATTCCTAGCGTTATTATGATCATAGATAGAGTGGACCAATCCGGAGCGAAATCAGAGGCGTGACTAACGAATTGGTTCACGATTACTTAGTATGTTGTTCACGGTCATCGTGTTTACACGTATAATAGCAGCAGGAAAGTGTATTCTGTGTATTTAATAATGTTGCACAGCTATGTTCGATAGAAGACGCAAGAAATGAGTGTATTTCAAGTAAGTTTGAAAGTCACGCCTCTGCTTTCGCTTCGAATTGGTCCACTCTAATCATAGACGTTCATATGGATGTATGTCTTAAACGGCTATGTTTTAAAGTTACGGGATGTTTAATAGTAAATTAAAAGTTCATACAATAAAACGTACTATGGTGTGTCTCAGAATAAGAAGGAGTGTCTCAAATATCCCGCCAAAACTCGGTCCACATAGCTTAAAATTTGACCTACCGTACGTATACACACCTGAGAGTGTATTTGTTTGTTGAAATGTCATTTATTTTTATTATATACTTAACATAACCTATTTCTGACGTTCCGAAAAACACGAGCACAAATATTTAATGTAACGTGTGTTCATTTGAAAAGTCAATCTAGGTTACTTTGAAATTTTGATAGAATAAGATGCAAATATATTAGTATGTGTTCGTTATTCCGTAAACGTAAATCCAAATTACATTTAATAATGTAAATCGCAAATATCAGTTAGTGCATAAAATAATCGTGCATCGATTCTGGTTTAAATAAATTGCTTCTTAGTTTTAAAATGGCTTTCACTTTAGAACATAAATTTTTTTTAGTCAAGGTTTACTTTTTTCTGAAACTGGTAGTCTCTTAAGAAAATCAGGCAGCGGAGCAGTTAAGAAACGTACACCTCAAGTTGTCAATCGTGTTGAAGAAATAATGGAAAATGAACAACAAACATCTGTTCGACATTTGAGTCAACAAATAAACCTTTCTGTTGGTACAACTCACAAGTTATTAAAAAAGATATGCAACTTTATCCATATCGTGTTACAGCAGTACAAGAATTATTAGAAATTGATTACCCACGTAGACTACAGTTTTGTAATTGGTTTGTAAATATGAACAATAATGGAGAACTTTCCAAAAGGAGTCATCTTTACTGATGAAGCATGGTTTTATAAAACGGGATACCTAAATTCACAAAATACAAGAATTTGGAGTAGTGAAAATCCACATGTAATTACCGAAGAAAATTGGTGTTTGGGCAGCGATAAGCCAAAGGCGAATCATTGGACCAATATTTTTTCAGGGAACGTTAACTGCTCAAAGGTACGGTACGGAAATTTTACAACCATTTGTCAATCAGTTGCATGATGATGAACTACAAAATGCATATTTCCAACAAGACGGAGCACCTTGTCACTGTACTGCAGAATCTTTGGATTATTTAAGAGAATTTTTTGATGAGCGTATAATTAGTCGAAATACTGAAATTGTCTGGCATGCACGTTCATGTGATTTAACACCTTGCGACTTCTTTTTGTGGCCTTATCTAAAAAATAACATATTTCGAACACCTATATTGAATTTTAATGATATGCTACAGAGAATCGAACAGAAATGCATGGAAATTAATAACAATCCAGTAATGTTGCAGAATATCATCAGAAATTTTGCACGGAGGATTTTAAAGTGCATTGATTTTGATGGACAACATTTTCAACATTTGTTATAGTTTTCAATAAATACCTATTATTTGTTATTTATTTGTATGTATGAAACTGTCAAAATATACGACTTCGTAGGTTAAGTAGTAAATTTTAATTTACGACATACTTCAAAATGTTCTCAGTAAATCATATGCTACTAGATTGACTTTTCAAATGAACACTTGTTATACACAGGTAAGTGTAGCGCCTATTTGGAAGTAAAAATTATTAAATAGAAACTATTGAACCAATGTTAGCCTGTTTTCTCCATATTGGTTCTTGGCCTGGCAAAAATAATCGCAGCCATATAAGAATAAACGCAATATAAAATTTTATTTATTAATTCATGTAAAAGGTTTAAAAAATTATGTACAATCTGTTCCATAACCATGATTTTGTAGTATTGCTACACAACGGTGGGTATGCCGAAGAAACCCCATGTAATTTATAATTGGTACAACGAATTCGGAAGAGATCAATTTTTTCATAGTGATGGATTTCCTGAAAGATGCCCAAGAACTGCTGTTACTAATAAGAATAAGTAGTAAATTTTAATTTAAGACATACTTCAAAATGTTCTCTGTAAATCACATGCTACTAGATTGATTTTTCAAGTGAACACACGTTATAAAGGCTGTTTCAATAAGAGCGCAAGATTTCAGTGTTCAATAAAGCATGGTTTTCTGTAGCAAAGTATTGAAATATTTATTGATTTAGAAAATATACATTTGGGAATTATGTATGAAACAAAATATCTTGTAAATGGCCGCCACGGCTTTGCTGGCATATGCATACCCTTTTGACGAAATTTTCAATAACGTTATTGAATACATGTGGTGGTATTTCATTGATACAGCGTCTAATTTCGGCTTTCAATACTTCGATGGTTGCAGGCTTATTGGCATAAACCTGTGACTTCAGATAACCCCACAGCCAGAAGTCTAAAGGCGTTAAATCGCAAGAGCGTGGAGGCCAATTCTGGTCACCAAATCGGGAAATGACACGACCAGGAGCAAACTCGTGCAAGATCGTCAATGTTTCACGGGCGGTATGACATGTGGCACCGTCCTGCTGAAACCACATGTCGTCAAGATCAATAGCTTCCAAATGAGGCACAAGAAACTGTGTTATCATAGCACGATAACGTTCGCCATTCACCGTTACTGCATTACCTTCTTCGTTTTCGAAGAAAAACGGTCCAATTATTCCTCCGGACCATAATGCACACCATACAGTGACCCGTTGTGGATGCAATGCTTTCTGATGAATCATTCGTGGATTTTCTAAGCCTCAAATGCGACAGTTTTGCCTATTAACGAAGCTATCGAGGTGAAAATGGGCCTCATCACTGAAAATGATTTTGTGTGCAAAATCAGCAGGTTGCTCAAGGATCCAATTGGTGAATTCTTTTCGCCGTTCATGGTCTACTGGCAGAAGTTGTTGAGTCAGTTGGATTTTGTAGGCATGCAGCTGTAAATCTTTAGTGAGAATTCGCTGAAGAGTGCCTGTTGAAATGTCCAATTCTTATGCCCGATGGCGAATTGACGTCTCTGGCCTTTCTGTAACACTCTCGCGAACTGCCGTGATGTTTTGTTCTGAACGACCTCTACGAGCTCGTATCGTGTGTTTCACATCACTAACCGAACCGGTACTTTAGAATTTTTCGATTATTCGTTTAACCGTAGATGAATTAGGCGCATTATTTCGACCGAACATTGGACGCACTTTACGAATAGTGGCAATTAAAGTTTCACCATTTTCATAATAATTTTTGACAATCAGGACGCGTTGTTCTACCGTGTAATGCTCCATGTTTACTAACTCCCATCTGTCAACTTTCGATCTGCCACGTCATAATCATGTGACATTATGACTGTCAAACATGGCGCGCAATTCAAATCTTGCGCTCTTATTGAAACACCCATTACAATATATACGCGAGAGAGCGCGGTGTTGCCGCCTGTTCCTTACTTTGCTTTCAAAATATTTGGTACCGGTCCATTGTAAACGAAAAATTTATTTCATAATTTCATTTTAATTAATTTATTTTAATTAAATATATATTTCAAAAATGGCACCCATAGTCCTTACATCCTGTATATTATTAAGTATTACGCCTATTTTTAATGACGATACCAATCATAACTGCCAATTGTGTTGTATACGAACACGTTTTATTTAATGCAAATCCAAATATAAAAAAAGACGTTTTGTTTACCTATAAATTACATATGCTACTGCAGGTTGTGTAATTTGCACATCTTAATGTTTGTAAAAGAGGTAGTAAATAATAAGAAGACACATATGACAATTTAATGAGTTATTCGAATGCGCTGGCCACCCTAAAATCAGGATTTCCCGTCTGGTCGAATATTAAGACACTCCGGTATTTAGTTAATTCTGTGGTAGAGAGTAGTGAACATTTACCGTGGGCATCTCTACGTGGTCCTGTCGCGTGGGAAATGCACAGTAGTGTCTGCTCGTCCCCTCCGGGCCCCGCGCGGCTCTCATCCCTCCGACTACCCCCGGCTCCTCTCCGTACCAACGGTGCCCCCCACGATTCCGAGCTTCTACCACCGCCTCTGTGTAGTTGCTGCTCTTTTTTGAGGACGATTCGCTTCTCTTCTAACATGGTTTTAATTATTGAGTTGTTGTTGATTATTAACGGAGTGGACATCGGGTCGCACTTCACTTGTTTCTTCTCTATCCTCCTCTCCTGTTTTCTCTGTTTCTGTGTGTACATTTTTTTTTGCTTCTGAAGTCCTTAATCTGACTAGTCGACAAGTAAGTTATTTTTTGATGAATGGAATTTCAGCCAACGTTTAAGGGCTGTGATAAATTGTCATTGACTTTGGAAACAATTTCGATTTGGATACGTTGGAGTTTCACTGAATAATAATCAGTTGCGATAACACATAAAAAGTTGGAAAATTTACTTAAATCTATTTCTTATTTAAAAACTTTTATTTGGAGCTAAACTATCTAACATCTAAATTGTTATTATGAAAGAGCTGATTTACACTATCGCTCAAAAGTATTTGGGCACCTAGTATTGAAGAAATACATTTTATTACTACTAAATCGTTCTCGGATGCTACTTTAAAACTAATGAAATAATAATTATCAAACTATTTAAGATATTTAACCCAATACTCTGATAATCCTTTCTTGTTCGTAAAAGGATGGGTAGAATTTCTGGGTTTAGAAAATTCTGAAATCTAATTAATGATCATTGAATGATGTTAGAAACAAGCTTTAGGATAAAAGATCTCAATTATAGTCACAGATTTACTTGGTTCGTTTCCGTATTCATACTAACAGCATTGTGATTTTATGAGATAGTAGAATGCAACTGTCAGAAATGTCTAAAACGAAAGAGTTAAACGTTAAAACATGTGCGCTGATAATAGCGTATCATAATGCTGGCAAAAATAATGGTGAAACAGTTACAGAAGTAATTGATCAATGTATTCATAATATTCTGTCATCGGATAGCAACTATAAAGACAAGATGCTATTATTTTGGTCTGATGCGGCAGCTTATATGTTAAAAACAGGGAAGTTATTAAAGGAATCTTATCCGAATATGTTACACGTTACCTGTGCAACACATGCACTACACAGAGCATGTAAATACATCAGGAGTCATTTTCCAAATGTTGATAAGTTAGTTTTTATGATTTAGAAAGATATTTCTCGAAGCTGAGATAAAAGTTGATGCCATATTTAGTCGAAATCCAAATTGGAATATATTATGCCAATTCTGCACAGAGCCGATTGAAAAATCTGTACATTCGAAGTATGGTGCGCACTTTTGCAACATTTTAATCACGCACCCATCACCAGTTGTGATGTGCATTTAAAAGAACTAATTTAACACGGGAACACTTTGAACAAATTTTAGTTGTTTATAGTAATGTTTTACACTTTCAACATTTCACAGAAAATACATAGTTTTGAGTTCTGTTCTTTGTAGATTATTGTTATTCAAAATTCGATACACAATTCGCTTGCCAGCATTACTTTTGTTTCAGCAGTAGATGCTGCCGGTTATCAAACCGTTTATTATATTCGCTCTGTTGGGCATTGACAGACACATATTAACTGCGTGTGTGCCACTGATGCAGCTGACAACATGTATCAAATTGTGCGAAACTCACGGATCGTTTGCAGAAACAAACCTATTGCGAATACAAGGTAGATGCCTATGGGCCATGAATAGAGCAGACCAATTTCCGTGCGCGTCATGTGCGCCGATGTGAGGATGATTGTATTCCATCAGAACTAATAAAAAGCTTTCAGTATGTGTTTGATACTTGCTTAGACTGCATGTAAGTGTAAGCATACGTAATAAAATTTCGTCGACACATAAATCGAGGAAACGACCATTGTCAGACGAAGTGAATAAGTTTATTATGGATTTCCCGGACTTAATATACGATGGCTCAAAAATTAAATGTTTAGTGTGCAATACATATCTAATGTGTTGGTAAAAAACACATAGTAAAGAACACGTAAGCAGTTCGAAGCACAATAATAACAAAATTAATCGACAACAATTTATACATGAACTATGTGTAACTATGATTGTGTGTACACTGCCGTTTACCTTGTTAAGTAATGATTCATTTATTTCATTTTGGAATAAATACGCGAATCAAACATTACCGAGCACGGCAACGTTACAAAGAAATTTACCATCGGTACGTAAACAGGTTGAAAATAAAATCAAAACCGAACTGAAAAATAAAAAACTGTGGTTATGTGTGGACGAAACAACTGACAGCAAAAAACAATCTGTAGTTAATGTGATGGCGCGTAATATGGAACCACATCAACCAACGTCTTCAATTTTATTAGCATCCAGACGACTAGAACAATGTAATGCCGAAAAAATTTCAGAGGTGCTATTAGATACTTTGGAAAAATTTAAACTTTCGAAAGACCAAGTATTAATGTTTATGACCGATGGTGCCGCAACCATGTGTTCTGTAGGCCGGTCTCTTAGAAAATATTGTTCTAACTTGTTACATATTACTTGTAAACTCCATGCTCTACACATTGTGGCAGAACAGGTTCGTAGATGTTATCCAGAGGTAGATGCTTTAATATCGAGTACAAAGGCAGTATTCCTGAAATCTCCAAAACGTATTCGGAAATTTCACGAATTGTGTCCCCATACCCCTGAGCCACCACAGCCGATTCTGACACGTTGGGGTACATTGTTACGGGCGGGGTTTTACTATTATGAACATTTTGAAAAAATTAAGGACGTGGTTTTATCATTGGTTCCGAAAGAAAGTACAGCTATCAATACAAGCCAGAAAAAATTTCAAGATGCCCAGATTAAAATGGATATACAAAGTATTCGTGAGAATTACTTGAGACTAGAAGAAGTAATAACAAAATTAGAAAATTCGTCGCTGTCGTTAGAGGAATCACTGCAAATCGTTAAAGATGTTCATGCTGTAGAAGACGCAAAAAGTGAAAGTGTTCTAATTAAATTTGAAAGTGTTTTAGACAGAAATGCAGATTTTGACACCTTAACACTTATTTATGAGGGCACGTCTACAGATGCGTTAAGTTGCCTAAAAAAGTATTTTGATTATGCGAATATAACATAACTATATGTAGAACGCTCGTTTTCCGAATATAAACATATTTTTTCCTCACGGCGGACATGGTTTTCAGAAATAACCTTAGAAATGTACCTGATAACCTGAAAATATACAATCGAGTTTCTCCAGTTTGTCAATCCTTGGAAGACGCTTAAAACGGTAAGTGTTTTTTTAAATCCTTTGTCGTGCACACAATCACTGATTTCATACATTTTCCATTTTATTTATAGGTACATACAACGCTGCTATAATATGTACTATTCTTATTCTTATTTTTCGTGTGTTTATGCATATTACTTTAATAGCAGAAAACCAAATGTATATTTAATTATTTCTGGTAGAATAAATGTCTCTACTTCTATACTTATATCGGTAACAAGCTCATGTTGCGTCCCTATTCTATCGCATATTCTAATATAATAATAATCATAATAATCTTTATTAACCTGAAGATCACAGCATTATGAAATAGGTTTCGTCACCAAAATATGTACCTTACACTGTTAAAATTAAAAATAAATTGAAATTACATGAAAACATTCCTACGTATGATAGTACTCTTGAACACTATAAAAACATTCATTAATAAGGAAACACTTTAAGTTATATTTAAAATTCCTGGTCGTACTACTAATCCTTATAGCCCTCGCCAAACGGTTGAATATGCTAACACAGGCATAGTAAGGAGATCTTTCATATGCTGTCGTTCTGTGGAGGCGTATCCGGAAGGACTCTCCATTTCGCGTATTATAGTCATGAGTTTGGGCATTAATCGGAAATAAATGCTTATTCTCATATGCAAACACAGCACACTTATATAGGTATATACTCGGCAATGTGAGAATACCATGTTCCCGAAAAACATTCTTGCATGTATTTCTATTCCTAATGTCACAAATTAATCGAATTACTCTTTTCTGCACAATGAAAAGTCTATTAAAATCGTTTGCCCTTCCCCACACTACAATATTATAAGCCAGGTACAGGTAAACCATTGCATAATACATGCCCAACAGTCCTTCCCTATCCAAACAGCTCTTTAATTTCAGAATGGCATAGTAACCTCTATTAACTTTAGCAATCACAGTGTCAACCTGAATATTCCAATTCAGATTCGAGTCCAGATGTATTCCCAGGAATTTAACATTTTTGTCACATTTCGCAGTTATTGCTTCCGTTGGTTTATAAAAGCTCAGTCTCACCGTCTTAGTCGTATTTAAGATTAAACGATTCTTACAACATCATTGCTCGAGAGCCCCCACGATGGAAGTTACATATGTTTCCAACAGTTTTAATTCGTCCGAAACCACGACGATCGACGTATCATCAGCATAATTAACAAGATGCCCAGCACTTATAAAGTCTTTCATATAATTTATAAAAAGGATAAAGAGAAGTGGCCCCAGAATGGAGCCCTGCGCCACACCCAGCCCAACATCAGCTGTATTCGAGCAAACACCGTTTACATTAACAATAATATGTCTTTGACGTAAAAATGATATAATCAAGTTCAATACATTACCCCGAATACCAACCGCGTACAACTTCCCCTCCACAAACCTACTGTCCACACAGTCAAATGCGACCGAGAAGTCAAAAAACAACCCAACTGCAAATTTCCTCTCATCAATACTCCTTGCCAAACACTCCACAAAGTCGACACAGGCCGTCTCAGTTGATCTACGACGTCTAAAACCATGTTGAGCATCGCTGATGATGGCGAACCGATTGAGGTACTCCATGATGCGATCATATATCACTTTCTCGTAAATTTTGGAAAACGCACTTAGTACCGATATAGGACGGTAGTTATCCATTGTCCTTTCACAATATATTACGAATTACACTCCCATACCCGCGCTCATGGCGCGCACGGAAATTGGTCTGCTCTAGCTATGAATCATCAATCGCTCGAGTCCACTCTCCGATTATGCTATTCCAGAACAAGTTTACTTCAAACGAAGATTTGTTGTACTCCTTGATCATCTGAAAGATAAAATATTTTCCTTCTTATAAGTACCTTTAGTTCGGAAACGTTTGTTTTGAATGGCTTGGTATCTCATGAATCACTAGGCCAATATATTCTTTGTCGAATTTATAGTTTCGCAATCTTAAAATGGAATTCAAGTAACGCTCCTCAGGATGTTAATATTAGTATTCAAGGCAATTATGATAAAACGTAAAATATTATTTAAAACAATAGATGTTCTGTTTTCAGTTCATTTCGAGAATCTTACAGATCATCCTGGTAGAACATGGACCGTACCATTTCTGTTACATGTACCTATCTAAAATACTCACGGCGAGTACAATGTCTGGGTATCACGGTAATTTTTAATCGTTATTTTAGAAAATGGCAGACAATAATGAATAACTCACAACACGATTCGAAACATAGAACAGAGAGGATGCCGCCATATAGCTTCATACCATATACGAACAAGTTCTATTAAAATAAAGCCGGTGTGGTGGCGTGGTTAAGTGTAGTATTCGATTTTATTTAATCCTTCATTCTGTTCTTCTCTTTTATATATGCGTATATATGTATACTTGAAGACTATACAATTTCATGCAGAGAAGGAAAGATGGAGAAAGTAAAATAGGAGAAGATGAAGAAGACGGACACAGCGACGAGGGCGACAAAGAAGAGCATATGCATTGAATTTAAATTCAAATTGTGAGACTGTAAATCGCGTGGGCCATGAAAACTTCTTCCTTGATCGTATAGTAGGTGTGTTCTTGTACGATCATGTGTACTCTACGACCAAGAAGAACCAAGGAATACGTGTGTGGCAACCATATAAAACTTTAACAACAAAAACGTATTGTTGAATTGTCGAAGATTCTTTTACGGTTTCGTGGACGTAATTATTCGCTATTAGCATGCAGAGAAAACGTATCATCTTATTAAAAATTCGGAACAAGTATTTGAACATAATAATAATGAAGATCAATTGTTATGTGAAATTACGCTGCAAAATTTTAACAGTTTATGCTATCAACTATCTAATACAAAACAATAATAGATTCACTAGGAAATTGAAACAGCCAGAAACGAAAAAAAATCGCTAACCCCAATATAAATCAATACGTATTTCGGAAAACTAAGTTGCCATCATCAGTGAAATACTGAAGAAGAAAAATAATGTTAAAGTATACCTTTCCAACTTTAAATTTAGAATAATCAACTTCAAATTGAGAATAACCAACTTCAAATTGAGAATTAATAAATTTCCAGTTCGCGTTGATGTAACAAAACAATACCAAACGTCAGTGTTAAAGAGTATCATTTAGCGTCAGTGGTTTGCATAATATATGCATTTTGTATATTATTTGCATATTTGGTAGTAATTCAGAATTTTTGCATATTTTAAGTATCCGAGTTTTATTTATTTACTAAATAAAATTTATTATAGGAATTACTAAAAATATGTCGAGCTGTAACAAACAAACATAAATTAAACAGCCCTCTTTAAATTAAAAATAGCATTTTATTAAGCCTCTTCCCGTTATTTTTCTGATAAGCGTCTCCAAGAATTTATTAATGCTCTTCCCAAACATCCAGGCCGAGACAAAATTCCAGGAAAAGCTAATACCTTAAAACTTCTAAATAAATACATTTTACCAGAAAATTAGGAGTATATGTGTTTCTTTGCTATTCGGAGAAATTTATTCCTATATTCAAAAGTAATTTTATTTTAAACGTCATTTTACGTTGGCTTTTCGAAGTGTAAACTTGTGAGTTGTGGTTTGTGATATACAATAGCAAAAATACCGAAAATAGCGACTGTATCTGGATGGATTGCACCTTATTCAGAATTGCGTATGGATGGAGAAAAAGTGTTTTGCGTAGCATGATGCAAGATTGTGAGTAAAATTTTAAGTTTATTTCCTCTTATTAATTAATTAATTTCTTAATTATTCCTTTATCTTTTACTTTATTTTATCAGCAAATATAACATTCCCGACGAGAGCATATTAAGAAAAAATATATTCGCTGTATCTATGCAGAAACATTTAATAGCACTAAGAAGGTTGTTGCAAGCAATTATCTTTATATAGGCGTAGATGAAACTTGGCCGATACATAGTTCATTTAATGATTGGTATCCTTAACGTATCGGTTCCAGCAAAATCTTATTTAATTTCATCCAAACAGTTGGAAAAGGCAAATAATTTGACAACAACAAGGTTTATACAGGAAGAACCGGCAACCTTCTTCTTACCGGAAACAGAGAAAATTCTATTGTTTTTGACGGATGTTGTACCATACATGGTGAAGGCAGCTTTCAACTTGAAAATCTTTTACCCAAATTTAATTCACACAACTTGCTTGGCGCACGGACTAAATCGTGCTGCAGAAGAAGTCAGAAACCACTTTCCCTTAGTAAATACTTTAATTAGTAGTGTTAAGAAAGTATTTTTAAAGGCCCAATTACGATTTCAGTTTTTCAAACATCTACCCGGTGTTCCGCTTCCTCCTCAACCAGTAATCACACGATGGGGAACGTGGTTGGAGGTTGCTATTTTTCATGCAAATCATTATTAGAGAACGGATGCAATTTCCATAAAACGCAATCGGCTATTGGACTTGTGTATAAAGTCGCTCAGAACATCCCGGCGTAATTCAATGAAGTATTTGTTTGACTTACTCGGCCACCTGGTCTCGCAGCGATAACAATGGACAACCCAGCTATTGTATTCGGAGAATATAGTGTTTTCAGTGTTGTCGTGTACGTAGATAAAATAAATAAGTTTATCGTATTTCGTAAGAGAAATAGCACGTACATCCTTTTCTTTTCATTTAAGCCACATCTTCCAATTATTTTCACGTAAGTGTGCATAAAATTTCGTTATTTAATTTCGTTTATTTGGATCTAGAATATTCTTACTTTTTCAGACAATGGAAGAGCGTCGAGAATGGCATCGTGAAACAATGGCGAGTTGGATTGAGGGCCATACTGACTGTATGTACATTGCCAGTGATTCCGAAATTTATTGTGAAGTGTGTGAAACGTTATTGAAAAATTGCAATAAATCACCCGTAAAACGTCACGTAGGATCGTCAAAGCACGAAGAAAAATTGAACCCGTTGGAATCTGACAATTTTAACGAAGAACTCTGTGAAACTTTTATGCAGCTAATATTCCATTATTTAAATTGAACAATCCAATTTTGAAGACATTTCTGAAAAAATATACTGGTCGAAATGTTCCTGATGAATCAACTTTACGCAAATATTATGTTTCTAGGTGCTATACGAGAACAGTAGAACGCATTAGAAGCCATCTTTTAAATCAATATATATGGATAAGCGCCGACGAAACGATGGATATGTTAGGACGCTGTGTGGTAAATGTTGTAGCTGGTGTACTATATCCAACTATTCCCTGTAACTCAAATGTAATAGCAATAAGTGTTATAAATAGAGTTGATGCGGAAACAGTTGCTGAAACCATTAAGGAGAATATGCAAAAAATGCTTCATTCGGACGCCACGTATAAAGAAAAAATACTTTTATTTGTCAGTGATAGTGCTGCGTATATGTTAAAAACAGGCAGACTATTGAAGAAAACATATCCTAATATGCTGCATATTACTTGTGTAGCACATGCTCTCCACAGAATCTGTGAATATATCAGAGACACTTTTCCGGAAGATGATAGACTTATATCAGCTTTTAAAAAAGTTTTCAGAAAGGCACCATTGAGAGTAGCTCTTTTCAGGGAAAAATTTTCATCTCTGTCACTGCCTCCTACTCCAGTAATAACTAGATGGGGAACATGGCTGGAAGCTACTAGTTATTATGCTGAGAATTTCGATAGTCTAAAACATTTCGTAACACTGCTAAAGGAGGATGCTAGAAGTATTGGTGAGTGCAAGGAGCTCACACAAATCCCAAATTTAAAAAATCAGTTGTACTTTCTTCACGAACACTTTGGAAAATTGCCAAAACTAATCACTTATTTTGAAAATCGAAATTTCAAATTAAATGACGGATTAACCACATTAAATGTGGCTGTTAATAATTTGAAAAGTATTCCAAGTGACTTCGGATGTGGCCTTCGGCAAAAGTTTGAAGCAATTCTTAATAGAAATCCAGATTTAATTACATTGCAGCAATTATGTATGGAGACAATTCCACAAAATCTAACGGCTAAATATGAAGAAATAAAAGAATATTTACAGTATGCACCTATAACCAGTTGCGATGTAGAAAGGACGTTTTCTATTTATAAGGATGTACTTAATTTAAAGAGAACAAAATTGACAGAAGAAAACCTTGAGAAACTATTGCTAGTCAATATTAATACTCCTTTACTCAACTTGAACGACAAAATGAACTAACAAATTATTATAAAAACACACTTGGCTATTTCACAATTTTTTATTAGATCTATGTCTAACATATGTTTCGGCTGTTATGCCATTGTCAAAGAGTATCTTAAAAAACGTTTTAAGATACTCTTTGACAATGGCATAACAGCCGAAACATATGTTAGACATAGATCTAATAAAAAATTGTGAAATAGTCAAGTGTGTTTTTATAATAATTTGTTAATTACAAAATGTTTCACCAAGAAGTGTCTGCTACATCAATTAATGAAATTCGACAAAATGAACAAATAAAAATGTTCCAATTATAGAAATAAAATTAAAAACTTTAAAAATACAACTTTTCAACAAATACATATGTATTTCGAAATTTTATAGATCACCACCCGTTTGTTTTCCAATTATATAAATAAAATTAAAAATTAAAAATAAAACTCGGTTGGCTATTCCATGTTTTAACTTATTCCATATTATAACCAGGAATTTATGCCAGAGTACGTTCTAGACGTCGCTTTTAGTTCACAAATACTTATATCAACAAATATATGAAATTTTCTTGTGTTGGCGGTAAAATCGAGAAGTGTTAGTAAACAGCTGATTAATGTTAGTTTTCTAGACTGATTTTTATAACATATTTTATAAATTAAAATTGATATAAATGTCTTTTATTCAGATAGCGATGAAGAAATTAGATATCGTGTGCGTAACTTTCGGAGCCGTAAGATCTTTAAGGAAAGCTAGGCTTATAGAGCATACGAGGGTAGTACTTTATATTTTGCATATAGCGCTGGAATAAAACAGTAGCTTATAGTTAGCTATAGTTTAAAGACTCTATTGTATTTCGAAGTATTCTTCACGAATATTAATGCACTTTTGCATTCGAACTAATTCTGGAAGCACTTATGCCACTCGTTTGTTGGTACAGTCAAAATTCCGTTTTTGAAGGTATCGACTGCTCCTTTTGACGACTGGAACCGTTGACAACACAGTCTGCCTTTGTTTTTTGGAAAGGAAAGAAATCGCTGGAACTTGTAGAGTTTTTTGACACCAATTTACCTTAGTTATTTTCTGCTCTTCGGTCAGCAGATGCGGTATCCAACGGGAAACTATTTTTTTTACATAATTCTTCTAGAAAAATTTTTTGAATTGAGGTATTTGAAATTTTCAATGATGTCTCAATTTCGCGATGTCACATGTCGATCTTTGTTGATGAGTTTGTGCAAAGCTTCTAGGTTTCCTGATTGACTGGCGTTTTTGGTGCAACTGCTCTTGGATCCTTGCTAAGACTGATCCGTCCAAGTTTGAATTCTCCATACCAGCGAGAAATTATTGACTGATGTGGTGCTTCATTACCGAAAATAGAAACCAACTCGGCGAGGCATTCTTGTTGAGATAATTGTCTTCGAAAGTTATGAAAAATTATTGCACGAAAAGTTTCACGGTTTAATTCTATTTTTCGACTAACTTGTCAACTTTGTATTATAACAGATATACAGGGTGTTACAAAAATTTAGGGCTGGCTATACATAGATGGTTTCTACAACTAAAAATAAGCAAAAAAGTTTAAATAAATTTGTGTCCTATAATGTTTCGTTACTGAGTTACGGCCACTTGAAGTTTTTCGTATTGCATGTCCGAAACGTGTGTATCTCGTCACAAATTATCGCGCAGACGCGAAGCGTTCGTATTGCATGTTTGAACAAGTCGCCGACAAGTGAGTAACTTATGTTAATCATATTCAGTAGGCAGTCCGTGTTTTTTGCTGTCAGTCGTGAAAGTTGATTAAGTTATTTGTGATTAGTACTTTTTCTAATTAATAGTATAAAATGGCAGATTATTCTTTCGAAGAGATGTCCGACATGCATTTAATATATGGTTTGGCATATTGCAACAGAGCAGAAGCAAGAAGACTTTACGCAGAATATTTCCCAAACCGACGTTTGCCAAATGAAAAAACTTTCGAAAGGCTTCATATTAGATTAAGAGAAACAGGATCATTCAAACCAGTAGTCCGAGATCGCGGCAGACCACGAACCACAAGAAATTTGTAATTGAAAGAACGTTTGTTGGATCGTGTTGAAGAAAATGCAGGCGCTAGTACTCGAAGAATAGCATTGGCGGAAGATGTCGATCATGTGAGTGTATGGCGTATTTTAAGAACTAATCAGCTTTTTCCTTACCACCTGCAAAGAGTACAGGGACTTAGTGAGAATGATTTCCCATCACGAGAAGCTTACTGTGTATGGTTGTTACGGACATGCGCCGCCGATCATCTCTTTCTGTCGTGTGTGCTCTTTAGTGATGAAGCTGGCTTTACAAGAGATGGTATCGTCAATTTTCATAATTTACACCAGTGGCAACAAGAAAACCCTCATGCTATTATTCAGTCCAGACATCAAGCGCAGTTTTCATTTAGTGTGTGGGTCGGAATTATTAACGAATTTGTGATTGGTCCTTTTGTACTTCCACCACGACTTACTGGGCAGAATTATCGTTATTTTTTAGAAAACGACTTACCAGGTTTGCTGGACGATGTTCCACTAAATGTTAGAGGACGCATGTGGTTCATGCACGACGGTGCACCGGCTCACTTCAGTCACACAGCACGCGAATTTTTAAATGCCGTATATCCTGGAAGATGGATTGGTCGCGGTGGACCTGTAGCATGGCCTGCACGGTCTCCAGATTTAAATCCAATAGATTTTTACGTATGGGGACATTTAAAGTCTATGGTATATTCTACTCCAATTCAAAATATTGAAGATCTTCAACGTAGAGTGGAAGATGGATGCCACCAAATTCGAAATACACCAGGAATTTTTCAGCGCGTGAGGCAGTCCATGATACGACGAGCTGAAGCTTATGTTGCTTCCCGTGGAGGTCATTTTGAACATTTACTATAAGAAACATAAGAAACTCCCGTTTTCTGTAACCTTTTCTAAAATAAAAACAAAAAAACCTCAAGTGGCCGTAACTCAGTAACGAACCATTTTAGGACATAAATTTATTTAAACTTTTTTGCTTATTTTTAGTCGTAGAAACCGTCTATGTATAGCCAGCCCTACATTTTTGTAACACCCTGTATTTAAGATACAGTTTCAGTTGTACTTTCGTAATTTCCTGATGATGTCGTAAGGCAAAATGTGCACAGTTAATTAGATAAAGTATAATTTGGGGAAACTATATCAAGAGTGTTTTTATTTAATTTATTAGTTAAAATGTTTCACTAAGAGCCTACAGTACAATTAATTATATTTTCACAATTAATTATACAACAGTTAATGCTAGCAAATGTTAATAAAATGTTCGCGTAATCATATTCTGTCAAAGGTTACGTGTAAAACTGCTATTTGAATAAAATTTATTTTGACTTTATAAATAAAACGATAAAATTTCCCTAGGTTATTTTGCATATCATATATATCCACACACAATTAAAAATTTTCCTTTCATTTGATTTCATTCAAATTTGCATAGTTATTCCTACCTCGTTTTCTGATAAACACTAAAAAAAACTTGCTCCATTCGGTTAATAATCACTCCAGTTCGTAACCGTGGTGAAAAAGTACGTCAACAATGTTAAGTTTTATTTTCGGTGTGCGCCCACATATACCTGTTCTTCAACGACGTCGTATGACAACGAACAACCTCACCTTCAACTCTACCGCAAAGAGCAATATAAATACATGCATAGATCTTTGCATAGGGAAAATATTCATCTTTGTGTAATGTCTCGGTGGTACAGATCTAAATATAAATGATGACGCCATCGCGTTCGCTGCTACCGAAAGATGGCGCATGCGTTAGGTCGGTACACATATGTCCAATCATACACGGTAGCCAACAGTAGCCCAACAAAACTCCCCACTTAAAACATGTAACTTGCTACTTGTTGATCTCAAAAAAAAAAGAAGAAAAAAGAGGATGGAAAAAAGAGTCAAGAATAAATAAAAGTAGAGAGAACACTAAGACGAGACAAAAAAGGTCTTTTGTGCTTCTATTTAAATTTAAATTTAAAATTTTTCAAATGGTAGCTACTTGTTGTACTCGTCTGAATTTGTAGACAAGCCAGTGGCGCAGTTTGAAAAGCGTTTAATACACATACTTTTAGTTTAAAGAATTGATTTATTTTCGTAAATGTTCACGTGAAAACCATGTATAATTTAAGTAAAAGGATTAATGTTACCACTTTGCAATATTTGGAAATCGTTATCCTTCGACTTTAAAAATAGTAATAATATTAACAATAATAATAAATTGTCCTCTATAGTCGACACTGTTTATAGTGAAACTCTATATAGTGCAATTTTTTCAAGCCCTAGAATATTTTAATGAAATTTCATGTAAAAAGCCCTTCATATAGTGAATCTGTAAAATAGTAACACTCTATATAATAAAATATTTACCGGAATTTCATGTATAAATTTTTATGAATTTATTGAGATTTTGGCCACTTCGGGTTTCCCATTTCTACCTAACATTAGCACGAACTCCATTTTTATGACGCACTGTTTTGAAAAGGTTCTTAAAGCGTTCATAACGCTAAATCAGGTACAATAGATTTCTGTGAGAATCCTGAGGAAAACCCATTTTATATGTATGTAGTCGAGGCCTAGATTACATCATGCTATAGATTTTTCCTTGAACAAGAAAGGAAAAAAGATTGAACAATTTGTGGACTACATAGTTAGGGACATTTTTAAAAAAATTAGCTATTTCAGTTGTATGTTCATTTATTTCAGACGGGGATCGTTATATATATATTATTTTATAAGTAAAATAAATTTTATAATGTATGAAATTATGATTAGCCCTCGTATATATATAGGTTGACCAAAGGATTGAACTTGCCGCTTTTCCGGATATTGTATTTGTTAAAATGTGTTGTCTGTATATATTTTGATTTTATAGATGGTGGGGATGGACAAGCGGATATTGAAATTTCATTTTGATTTAGAGATATCTTGACTGTTAAAGTGATCGGTATATGAAAGAATAAAATTCTCAATTTTATTCTTTGTTTTATAAAATCGGGTTGTATTTTGTTTTTGCATTTATTGTAAGGTGCAAGTTAATCTTAATTTGATTTGTGCGAGTGTTTTTTTATGTTTATTGAAATTTTGTGAAAAAGATATCTCTCGTGCATTTTATAAAATCGTGCATAGATCTATGTAAGTTGATAAAAATATTTTGTTTATATATTTGATATCACGATTATTTTCATTATTATAATTTCATGTATTTCTTGTAATAATTTATATTTGAAAATAGCATATGGGTATTAGAGAAAGTTGTCATGTTTTTTGTAAGGGAAGTTTTTTCTTAAAAATAATTTTCGAGAACATTTTTGAATTCAAGGTTGGAGTTTTCTTTAGTGGGGTTTGACCTTGTTGTGTTATTTTGGCGCATGACAAAATTTCAATTTTCGTGAGTTTTGAAAACTTATTTGTTTTTGATATTTGTTTGAAGGGGTCACAGTAGAGGTTAAACTTGACAGATTTCACTAGTATTTATTAGTTTTATGTTTGATCGAGATTCACAAGAGGTTTTTCTCTTTGTGCGAGTCATTATTCACAAAGAGTGTTTCCTCATTGCTACTGTTTGATGATGCTTTAGCACCCTATACACTTTGTAGAGGGATTTTTTTTTTATTTTTTAAATACACTAACAAAGGGAACTGATTTGTGTTTTATTTGTGTTTATGGTTTTATTCTGGAAAACGAAATTTAACCCTGATCCGCAAGGAACGATTCATGAGATGGCAGTTCGTGGATTCTACTAGACTGAATAGCCGGCGATATAAGCTGTAGTGTGAATAAAAAAATTAATAAGCAATTTCAAAGTAAATTCCACTGCAATATGTAATTCGCAAACAGGTTCAGTTTGTTTTTGTTTAAGAATCAGTTAAGATGTCCAAGCGAGGGTGTTTAAGTTTAGCTGAGAAAATTAAAGTTTTGGAGGAAGTTGATAAAGGCTGCAAAAAATTGATGATGCTGCAAAATTCGGTGTTTCTCCAAGTTGCGTCTCTCTGATAATAAAGAGTCGCGAAAGTATCACCAAGAAAACGAATGTTCCAAGCAGTCGAAAACGAGTACGGGTGTGTTTAAATGAAGCAGTTTTACGATGGCTTCAAGTGGCCCGTACGCATCAAAATGTACCAATATCGGGAAATTTAATAAAGCATAAGGCTCTACAATTTGCTAAAGAATTTAACTGCGTTAATTTTCAAGCTAGTGAAGGGTGGTTGAGTGCCTGGAAGACTCGCAATGCAATTGTTTTCAAGACGGTGTCCGGCGAGAGTGCAAGCGTTAGTCAGGAGGACTGTGACATTTGGACTGAAACTGTTTTAAAAAGTGTATTGAAAAAGTACGAGCCAAAAAACGTTTTTAATTGTGATGAAACTGGTTTGTTTTTTAAATGTTTGCCAAACAAAACTTTTGCTTTTAAAAGTGATAAATATATTGGTGTTAAAACAAGTAAAGAAAGGGTGACACTGATGGTTGGAGCAAACATCAGTGGCTCAGTAAAACTGAAATTACTGCTGATAGGTAAAAGCAAAAATCCCCGTTGTTTAAAAGTAGTTAAATCTCTGGAGTTAGATTACGCCAGTAATAACAAGGCGTGGATGACTTCTGAGATTTTCGAAAGATGGATCAAAGAACTGGACATGAAAATGAAAAGCCAAAAGCGAAAGATTGCGATGTTTATAGACAATTGTCCTGCACATCCAGCTACTGTAAGTAAAAAATTAACGAATATTGAACTGATCTTTTTTCCACCAAACACGACCTCCAAATTGCAACCTGTGGACCAGGGTATTATAAAAAACATAAAACATCATTACCGAAACAGAATTGCCCACAAAATTGTTAACGCGATTGATAACAACCTTCCAGTCCAAAAATTGATTACCCTTAAATAGTGTATAACCGAAGTCGCTAAAGTATGGAGTGAACATGTTTCTCAGAAAATAATCAAAAACTGCTTTCCTAAAGTAGGTTTTACTGAAAAAATTGATGAATGGGAAGAAGAATGCGAAATGGATCTCGCTACCTTAAGAAAACAATGGGGTATTCTACAAAAGCTGCTACCGTCGACGCAGATTTTTTACTTGAAGATTTCTTAGAAATCGACAATGATGTTGGCACGACAGATCTCCCAACTGACCAAGACATAATTGCCGATATAAAAAGTATAGAAAATCATGAAGAAGAAACTGAAACCGGGGAATGTCCTGCTAAATTTAGTGAAAATTAAATAAGAAATGCATTTGACATTGTGCGAAATACTCTCAGGGGTCAGGAAAATGTACCTGATCAAATCTTTATGCATTTGAATAAATGCGAGAATTTTGTTGAGCAACAATTATTTTTCGGTAGTAATGTTCAAAAGAAAATAACTGATTATTTTTCCTAGTACATAATATGTATGTACATACATGTGTTATTTAGCAATTTCTCAAGACTACACAAATTTTAAATGTACATACATACATATTGCTATGAATAGTGGGTTGATGATTCAGCACGCCACCATCCACAACAAGTTTTCCCAACTAGGTTTTCTCAGCCGCTGAATCTTCAAATCTGAGACCTCTAACTTCTCGGGTTCCACTTAGGAAAGACGTGTCTAAAATATATAGTTGAGCGCCAGTGAAATGTTCACAAAAATTTATTTACTTATTTTATATCAAATTGATTACAAACTAATTTCTCTTTAAGTTTCTTATAAATATATTCTTTTATATAGGTATAAAATATTTAACAAAATTGGAGTGAGTAAATAAAACAAACGCAGATTAAAAGGTGAAATAAAAATATATTATATTAAATACAAAAATAAAAAAATATATCTTCACAAAGTATAAAGATGCTGTACCATATAACAAAGATACTTGAGGTAAAAACATTCATTGAAAATTGACCGCTAAATGAATGGAAAACATCCTCCTTAATGACTCCGATCAAACTTATCTAAAATATTTTAATAGTTTAATATTAAATTCTCCAAAAAAACACGCTGTATACTCAGATACTGATACGCGAACAAAAACTACGCATGTGCAAACACAAAGCACAAAAAACCCTGACTCCACTCGAACAAACATTCATATATAATTTTAACAAAGAATTGTTAATACTAAACTGTATTATCTGTATTCATAATAATTAAATCTCTTAACTACTTACTTTAATACAATGGAAATATGATTTTTATAATTATGACGTCATAAAATTTTAATTCTACTTACAAGATTAATGGAGACTTTCACGAAGAAGGTGCTTAATCAAATTTAATCATCAATACAACGAGAATTTAACTCAATAAACATCGGGACTTTAATATTAATATAACATCAACTATGAATCACTTTCAAAAATACAAAACCCGAACTAATTTAATATATGTATATAAAATATATCTCTCGAAGAAAACAACCTTCTCGTTTTACAGGTAGAATTCGTCTCCCCTTTCAACCTCGATCCCTACATGAGAGCGACACCGGATAACCAGTTTTTCCCACTAGTTACCACTCGCAAAATTTATAAACATTTTCAATGTACAGTCCTGTCACATAATATTTTATTTTAAATATTTTATTTTTTAAATAAAAATCCATAGCAATATGTATGTATTAACAGATTTTGTATTATGTATTCTTTTTATTTCGTATGTAGTATTTAGCCCTGTACATACGTATTGCTATGAAAAGTGAGTTCGTAGTTGACTGAACCACTATTCACCAAAACACTGTCCAACTTTAATGCTCAATCGGTTAATTTTCTTTTATGAGACTGCTTTCTTCTGCGGGTTTCCAATAGGAAAAACGTGGTACTTCTCTTCTGCAAAAGTTAATGTGGGCACCAGAATTAATAGTTCAAACAAAGGTAAAGAGAAAGTCACAGTTTCCAAATTACAGTTTATTATAAAAAAAAATAAAAAAATAAAATCTTTATGAAGTATAAAGACCTGTGCTATAAAGACTATAACAATAACGCATAGAGGTAAACTTAGTTTGCTGATAATGACCGCAGAGCAAATTTAAACGTCCTCTAATGACTCCGATCAAAATGAATACTAATAAATTCCAAAGATATTTTTTTCTATCTCCCCAGAATAACAAACTCAAATATAAACAGAATAAATCTGTCAAACCGAAATATCTAAGACTTGCGCGATACCACAAGTATAAAAACCAACCTTGAAAATAAAACGTTCTAGAATGTAACGTTAAAAAATTCAAAACTAATCACTTATTTTGAAAATCGAAATCTAAAATTAAATGACGGATTAACCACATTAGATGTGGCTGTTAATAATTTGAAAAGTATTCCAAGTGACTTTGGATGTGGCCTTCGGCAAAAATTTGAAGCAATTCTTAATAGAAATCCAGATTTAATTACATTGCAGCAATTATGTATGGAGACAATTCCACAAAATCTAACGGCTAAATATGAAGAAATAAAAGAATATTTCCAGTATGCACCTATAACCAGTTGCGATGTAGAAAGGACGTTTTCTATTTATAAGGATGTACTTAATTCAAAGAGAACAAAATTGACAGAAGAAAACCTTGAGAAACTATTGCTAGTCAATATTAATACTCCTTTACTCAACTTGAACGACAAAATGAACAAATAAAAATGTTCCAATTATATAAATAAAATTAAAAACTCTATAAATACAACTTTTCAACAAATACATATGTATTTCGTAATTTTATAGATCACCACCCGTTTGTTTTCCAATTATATAAATAAAATTAATTAATAAATATGTATTTCGTAATTTTAGATAGCTAGATCACCACCCGTATGTTTTCCAATTATATAAATAAAATTAAAAACTTTATAAATACAACTTTTCAATAAATAAATATGAATTTCGTAATTTTATAGATTAGCACCCGTTCGTTTTCCAATTATATAAATAAAATTAAATATTTTAGAAATACAGCCTTTCGCCAGTACTGCACTGGGCTTTGCGTCATGTGGTAAGCGTGTCCGTTCTCTACTAATTAGTCTTGTTAATGCCAAATTATTAATTCATCTACTTGAAATTAAAATCTAAATTTTTAAAACCTATATAGTTATCGATAAATTTTATAGATATATCGTCAGCAGTCACGATGTACTGGTTTTTCACAGGTACACATGCAGGTGATCGATAGACGCCTTTTTGCAAAATAATAATTTTTGATTTTAAGATTTAAGTCATTAGCATATTTGTATAAGATATTTTTACTACCGCTTCTTCGTTATAAAATTTTTGTAAGTTTGAATCTATGGTACCGTAGAATCATTGAATCTGTAATTGAAACTAATTTTCTATTTATTTTCATCAGTGTTTATTTTATTTCAAAATATATTTACCGTACTGTTACACTTTATTTTTGCGATACTTAGTTGTGGTTTTTGTATAGACATTTTTTATAAGTTTGATGCCGGATTATACAGTCGGTACTTATACAGTGTGAAGTTTTTCATTTAGTTTAATTTTTTTTTATAATATTCAAATATTTCTGGGTTAGTGAATATACGAATTATTTGTTCCCAAGTATTTTCTTTGTCTTTGGCATTTTCCTTAGCAATTTCTTTCCAGGTATCCTGTGCAGCCTTCTGGTATAGTACATAGGTACATGGTAAGTTTATATCTACCGCGTGTTTGAGTATTTTGTATGCGCATGCGCCTAAGATCGCGCAACTTTTTTCTCAGTTTTCAGTCTGAGCTTCCATAAGTAAAACTGAGTGGCTTTCAATTTTAGTCACTGTCTCCACTTACTAGGGCATATACAGCGTTAGTAAAAAGTCCCGGAACGGTCGAATAACTTTGTTATTTGAAATTTATGATTTCTGAAATTTGGTATGTGGGTATAGTTAATATAAATGCATTTTATGCAATACACTTAATATTTTTTTCACTTCCGGTTTAATCGGAAATACGTCCAACTTTTTTTTTTAAATGGAACGGCCAGATTTTTTTAACACTTTTGAATGCAAAATAAAAAACTACGTTCAGGAAGTATTAAGATGTTTATTTTTATTCACAAGAAAACAGTTAAAAGATTAAAAAAGTGTCCTAATACAGAAAAATCAAGGTACCTTTGAAAATAGTTGTTGTTTAGTGTTTTCATTCTTTTTGCTGTCACATTTGACAATTTTAAAAGCGTTTTAACTTTTGCATCGCTATAAATTTACTTATTTTAGACATTAACACATTTGAAAATGGCAGTAAAACTTACTGAATCAGAACGAATTGAGATATTAATGATGCGTGGGTACGGTGATCGTCAACGTTCTTTTGAAGAGGTTCGTATTTTGTTTAATACTGTTTATCCGGATCGTCACATTAGTAAAAGTACGGTATGCCGAACAATTCAAAAGTTTGAAGTATTTCGTCAGGTGAAGGATTTACCTAGAAGGGGACGTCCATTAACAGCAACAGATGAAGAAACTAGTTTGAATGTGTTACTTACAGTGGAAGAAAATCATCACGTGTCCACAACAGAATTAGGTCAAATTCATGAGATCTCTCAAAAATCTGCTCATAAAATTCTTAAATCAGCAAAAATGAAAGCCTATAAAATGTATCCCGTCCATGAGTTAACTGAAGATGATCCAGATCGTAGACTACAATTTTGCGAAAGAATGACGGAATTGATCGAGCAGCAGCCTAATGTTTTAGATCACATCATTTTTTCAGATGAGGCAACGTTTTGTCTCAACAGCACTGTGAACAGACATAATTGTCGCTACTGGTCAATTGAAAATCCGCATTGGATTGAAGAAGTCCATACACAGCGTCCTCAAAAGGTGAATGTCTGGGCTGGTCTTGTTGGAAACAACATCATAGGACCATTTTTTATAAGAGGAAATTTAACTGGCAACGTCTACTTAAATTTATTGCGAAATGAGATTGTTCCAGCACTTGCGGCCCTCTTCCCAAATGCAAACATAGGTGATCACCCTAATGCACATTTTTGGTTTAACTAGATGGAGCTCCCCCCCATTTTGCCCATAATGTCCGCGATTATTTGAATGACATTTTTCCGGGACGTTGGATTGGACGTAGAGGAGCATTCGAATGGTCAGCACGTTCGCCAGATCTCTCGCCATTAGATTTTTTCTTTTGGGGTCACTTGAAATGCCAAGTGTACAAAAATCGTCCCCATAATCTTGAACAATTGGAAGAGAGAATAGTTCAAGAAGCCAATCGCATCACTCCAGAACAAATACAAAATTCAATAAGAAATTTTACTGACCGTTTACATTTTTGTCAAATTGTAAATGGAGAGCATTTTGAACAATTATTGTAATCGCAACCTGAATAGACAGGTACCTTGATTTTCCTGTATTAGGACACTTTTTCAATTTTTTAACTGTTTTCTTGTGAATAAAAATAAACATTTTAAAACTTCTTGAACGTTGTTTTTTATTTTGCATTCAATAGTGTTAAAAAAAACTGGCCGTTCCATTAAAGAAAAAAAACTTGGACGTATTGCCGATTAAACCGGAAGTGAAAAAAATATTAAGTGTATTGCATAAAATGCATTTATATTAACTATACCCCCATACCAAATTTCAGAAATCATAATTTTCAAATATCAAAGTTATTCGACCGTTCCGGGACTTTTTACTAACGCTGTATAATAAATAGAAGTTCTCATACTATGTACAATACAACTACAGTTTCTTTTTTAATCCCGACCATCTCCAGACGCCTTCGCTGAATCAGCTTCGCGGTAAGGTAGCCCATAAGAAATAAGAAAATTGATGATGGACAGATAGAACCGATACGTCATATAGAAATTTTGAGTTTACATTTGATACAGGTCCATTTTCTCTTCAGGTTCATAACAAACAGTCTGTATATAGCAACATCGAGTTTATAGATTATGTGATATCTTCATTATCTTCATTTAGGACTAAAATATTTTTAAAATTTTCAAGTGTCAACGATAAGTTTCCAACCAATGAAGTTGTCGATGCTTTTAAAAAAGATGTAAGTGACATCTCTAGAAAATGAAAAAATTATTTTGAAAAAAAAGGTTAAAGAAATATACTGTGTGTCTTAACGTTAAGAGACACATCTCTCGTGTTTACTCTTTGGAATTTTGGCATTTTACCAGTCACCATTTTGACTTAAGCAAGCAGTTACTCTACTGGCATATACTTCTATATCCAAATATGTATAAGATTAATTCGATTCCTTTTTAAAATTCTCTGAACGACCAAGGATTCCACAAGAGTACATTGGCTGTTCAATTCGAAGAAACATAATCAGCTAAACCCATAGCGTTTCACGTACGGAAACTTATTCAAATTAATTCAGAAAGTGAATTAATTGCCTGAATTATTTGAATAGATATGGTGCGTGTATCTTAGAAAATGTTCCGTAATTTACATTCGATACGCAGACATACTTGAATAATGAGCGTTTACGAATGTTTTGATACCTATATTTCGACGCCCCATTCTCAGTAATAAGTTGTTTGTATTTATATATTTTTCTAGGAAGCCGACAAGAGTTTGTTGACATTGTCTACGTCTAGATATGATTGAAATGGTGAATTATTCTGTATGGTAATGTTATGTAAATTTGTGAAAATAACATTAGACACAGAGATCACATGTCTTTCTTGTGTACATATGTTCACATATACGTATTGTGTATAAAATTGTTTATTTTAATTTTTTCTTTCGTATAGAAATTGATGTAATCTATGTGGTAACCTTATATGATTATATACTTGAAAGTTAATGAGCTGATTTGAATTTATATAGAAAAAAATTAATGATGAAGACGGCAAGTTTGTAATGAAAAACAATAAATTATTTATTAGATTTGTCCACGGCACCATATATCTATGTTCAATATGGATATAGTTTATTAAATAACCATTTTTTACATCAATTTTTAAGTTTGTTTAGCCATTTACTAAAAATATTTTATTACTGTATCGTGTCTACTCGGTAATAATAATAAAATATACATATACGGAATATGGAAATAAATTTGCACAAGTAATTTGGAGATTAGATTTAGAATACGCTGAAAAAGAGAGGTATTGGCATAGAAATATTTGAATTTAACAATTTGATGAATTAAAGCGTTCAAACAATCTTCCTTTTGTTTCCTCAGTGACATTGCTATTCGTAGTTTTCCTAGAACAGACCACAAATTAGTGCTAGGAAAACTACGAATAGCAATGTCACTGAGGAAACAAAAGCCAACAACAAGAGCTGAAAAATTCAACATAGAATTGCTCAACCAGGAAAATACGAAACAACTATACGCAGACCGATGCAAACAATACATTACTCTTAACCCAATAATACAACCCGACACTCCCTAAACAGCATGGGATAAACTGAAACAAAACATCTATAAAGCCGCCGAAGAAACCCTAGGCACACGTACGGTATCGCAGAACAACAGATCGAACAATAAACCTTGGTTTACAACGGAAGTCAAGGATATCACAAGGGAAAAGAAGAAAAATTATTTGCAATACAGGGAATCTCCAACTCAAGAAAACCGAAATAAGTATATTGAAACTAGGGACAAGGTCAATAATAGGGTTAGAGAGATCAAGGAAGAATACTGGCAGGAATTGAGTAACGAAATGGAAGCAGACATGTATGGAGCACAAAAACGAATTTGGAAACTACTAAGAGGCATGAAACGGGAAACGAATGAAACAATACAACTCAGAACAATTACCGAAGAAACTTGGGAGAAATATTTCAGAAATCTTTACGCAGACATAGAGAACCCTGTAGAAACACAAGACGAAGACATACAAAACGACCCACCAGAAGAGTGCACGCAAATCACCGAAGAGCAAGTAAGAGAGAGAATGAGGAAACTTAAGAACAGGAAAACTCCAAACCAAGACAAAATACCAAATGAGCTAATAAAAAATGGAGGAACTGCCACCATAAAAGAATACACAAAACTGTTTAATTTCATACTACAACATAGAAGAATACCTGAAGAATGGAAGAACAGCGTAACAATACCCATCTTCAAAAAAGGAGACAAAACCGATCCAGCAAACTACCGTGGGATAATATTGTTGAGCACCTCGCTAAAACTCCTAACTAAGATCATTGCGGACAAAATAACCCCAACAATGCCAATAAGCGAAGAACAACAAGGATTTCGAAGAAGTCGACCCACCACTGACGCTCTATTCATACTCAGACAACTGATCGAAAAATCATTAGAGTACAACACCCCTGCCTATCTTTGCTTTGTAGATCTAACTAAGGCCTTTGACAGAGTACAACTAAAAGACGTCATCACGATCCTGGAAAACAATAATACGAAGAAAGAATACGTAGAACTCATTAAGAAACAAACACCTAAGTACGGAATGCAAATCAAGGATATACAAAACATGCGTACGACCGGTGATGATATATGGTGCGGAGACGAGAGCGGAAACGACGATAACAAAGAGGATACTAAGAACAACCGAAATGAAGACTCTAAGAACGATAACAGGATACACATTACATGATAGGCAAAGAAATACAGATATAAGGGAGAAGTGATAAACGGATGACGTAGTCAGATGGATACGGAAAAGAAGAAGAGAATGGAACCACCATGTCAGCCGAATGACTCCCGACAGAATGGCCAGAATAGTACGAAACAACATACCTCACGGAAGAAGACCCATAGGACGACCACCAAAACGCTGGCGAGACAGCTGGCAAACAAATTCACAAGAACTGCCGCCACAAAGAAACCGGAACTAAACAGGCGATACGCCTATCGAAAGAAGAAGAAGAAGAAGAAGAAGAAGAAGAAGAAGAAGAAGAAGAAGAAGAAGAAGAAGAAGAAGAAGAAGAAGAAGAAGAAGAAGAAGAAGAAGAAGAAGAAGAGGAAGAAGAAGAAGAAACAATCTTCATCAAAGTTCGATGATCTTTTAATAATAATTAAAAGAGCTACTGTCCATGCATATACAGATACAAATTTGTTTTTATACAGATTTGTATTATTTTGTATAAAAGAGCTACTCTCACTGGTGCTTTTCTGAAAACTTTTTTAAAAGCGGATACCAGTCTATCAACTTCCGGAAAGGTAACATATCCTAATATGCTGCATATTACTTGCGTAGCACATGCTCTCCACAGAATCTGTGAATATATCTGCGACACCTTTCCGGAAGTTAACAGGCTTGTATCGGCTTTTAAAAAAGTTTTCAGAAAAGCACCTTTGAGAGTAGCTCTTTACAGGGAGAAACTTCCATCTTTGTCACTGCCTCCCTCTCCAGTAGTAACTAGATGGGGAAAATGGTTGGAAGTTACTAGTTTTTATGTAGTTCACAAAATTTCGTTACATGTTTAAATGACGATGCTCGACGTATTTCTGAGTGTAAGGAACTAATACAATTTCCAAATTTCAAAAATCAGTTGTACTTTCTTTAGGAACACTTTGGAAATTTGCCAAAACTAATCATTTATTTTGAAAATCAAAATCTCAAATTAAATGACGGGTGAACCATATTAGATGTGGCTATTAATAATTTGAAAAATATTAGAAGTAACTTCGGATGTGGCCTTGGGCAAAAGTTAGACGCAGTTTTTAACAGAAATCCAGATTTAATAACATTGCGGCAATTGTGTATGGGGACAATGCCTCAAAATCTAACTGCTAACAACGCTGAAATAAAAGAATATATTCAGTATGCACTTATAGCCAGTTGCGATATAGAAAGGATGTTTTCTATCTACAAGGATGTATTTCATTCAAAGAGAACAAATTTTACAGAAGAGAACCTTGAGAACGTATTGCTAGTTACTATTAATACACCTTTACTCAACTACAAAATGAATAAAATGTGGTTCGTATTTTATAGATCAGCAATAATTAACAGTTAAAACAATGAAACTCACCGTACTTGATTTATATTGAGAAATATAAACTAACAAAAGCTTCTGAAGTTTCATCCAGTTTTTTAACAAATTGTTTCATCAACCCTAAGTTAATGTGCAGAGGTGGCATTAACACTTTTTCCGCTTCAACAATCGGCTCAAATGTTACGTTTTGTTTTCCGACACAAAGTTCTGTTCTTACAGGCCATGACCGTTGAATATAGCGCTTAGCATCCGCTCTGCTATCCCATAAGCACAGATAACACGGATACTTTGTATATCCGCTCTGTAGTCCCATTAAAAATCTCACCATTTTAAAATCTCCAATCAGCTGCCAGTTATACTCGCGATACTCTACAGATTCAAGCAAGATTTTAACACTGTCATAATTTTCTTTAAGATGTACTGAGTGAGCGATTGGTAGACATGGGAATTTATTTCCGTTGTGTAATAAAACAGCTTTTAAGCTTTTTGTAGAGCTGTCAATGAATAAACGCCATTCGCTAGGAACACAGGGTATGCCAATTTCTTCGAACATACCTTTTATGTCATTGCAGAAACAAAGTCCATCTTCTTTTGTGAAAAACGTTGAGAATGTTTCATGCCTAGTCCGCTGATCCGTTATATTAACATCATCAAGCAAATTCCACTGTTTTAAGCGAGAGCCTAAACGCTCTGCTTTATTTTTTGGAAAATTTAAATCTCTTATCAAGTCGTTAAAATCTTCTGTAGTAATAAGATGGTGTTCTGGTTGTTCTGGTGTAAGTGAAAACTCCTTATCGGAATTACTTTTATTAGAACTAAGAGATGAGCTACTTTTCTGCGATAATTTTTTCCGTGGCTCAGGTACTGGTCGTGTCAGGTCGATTGTGCGATTGTAAAAATATAAAAGGTGCCCCTTGTATTACAGTCAAAAAACAGAGGTCAACACAAACACACAAAAATGTAGCAAATCACACAGCATTCCATATAGGATAAACAATCGTAACACACAAACACACAACTACACACAATAACACAAAACATACACAACCCCGGGTAATGAAACTGGAGTGGAAATGGAGGCAACTTCGACCACCAAACAAAATCAAAAGGACTCATATAATACAGTCAAAATTGTTTCTTAATAAATTGATTTCGTATGATCTGAAATTGGTACTTGTTAAATTTTGTAACCTTTGTTAGAAGTTGGTGTTGGGTTATTATCAGGTTTTTTTACATTTTATTAATAATTTTGTTAACTTGAAATCTAATTTGTGAATCTAAAGGATCAAATTCTATATTCACAATTGTTCACAATAAGTCCAGTAATTAGTACATACGTTATAAATGTTACCTTAAACTTGCACAATTCCACAATTCATTTGCATAGATACCACTCTATCTCTTTTTTTCTGAAATCGAATTAAGAAAAATACGCCATTCATTATACGAAATGAGCGTTCACCAACGCTTGACTGTACTTGTTTCTCCTGCATTCATACACAAAAACGGAGGTACACGATAATACGGAGAGGTTGACCTTTAACCCTGTCATGGTGTGGGGATACTGGGGGGGCTGCTACCAGCTCCCGGGGCAGTTCCCAGCATTCCTCTGGACCGGCGATTTCTCCTCGGGCTACTTCTCAAGCGCGTTCATTTCACAAGAAGAACAGACCAAGCAAGCGAAGTAAATGAACCCCTCGCACAATCGTTGGCTATATTCATTCCATGCCCGCACAGTACAGAGATTGTGCCGATAGCCGTGCTCTTCCGATGGGTAATTTCTTTTTATTTTCGTCTCTGCGGCGTGCATACGGCGCGAGAGATTATCGTGTCGTCGAATGGAATAAAAAGCATGTATTAATATGGGGATATTGTACGTGGATGCATGCAACAAATTACGACCGACGGTTTTCCGTGCTGTATAAGTAGCTGATTTCTGATTGGTCGAATAATGAATGTAATGATGAGCGGTGATGTGCTGAAGATATCCAATGAAAATTTCAAATAAAGAGGTTTTTACGTCCAATGTAATTTCGATATTTTTGAAATCACGAAATGACCGGTTCTGGAGAAAATTTATACATTTTTCGTAAATGTTTTGTGAAGGGCGCTGTTAAAATAAATAATTCGATAAGCCGTGGAGCATAAATTAAATTCAACTGAATATATAATTGGATTCATTCGGCTTTTACTTGATGAAGAACGATAATTCAAACAATTAAACTTGCTACTGGAATTCGTCATTTCTATTTGCAATGGAATCTAAAGTAAACGATTAATTCGTTGGTGTTAACTAATAAAAAAATTAACAAGAAATTAGAGTTCGACATTTACTATAAAAAATCACATACAGACATAGTTATACAAGATTTGTCAACGCATACTATACAGGCTGTTTTCGATTAACTTTGCCAAACTCTAGGCGCGTATTTTACTCACGAAAATAATCATAAAAGTTCATATAGGGGAAGGTTGCCACAAATGAACCGATTATTGCTTTTTATATTTTACTGTTGAAACAAAAAAATTTTTATACAAACAAAAATTATGTGCATCCATTTTAGTGTTTTAGGTATCATATTTTTATTTTTTAATTGTAACATGCACGCTACAAATTTGTTTAAACCTATTTTTTTGAAAGCTTGCTTGTGGTCCATTTGGGGCAACCAGTTGCCACGATTGGACTTCTAGTTTCCTTAATTGGACCACAGCACAATAATGTGAAAATAAACATTAATAAACTCATATAACATTCTTAAAAATTGTTTATTAAAAAACCAAAGTACAAAATATTCTTAAGTAATAAAACCACATAGGTAAATCAAAAAGATATTTCTTAAAAGTAAATAAAAATTAGCTTTTACAGCACCACTAAACATGTGGTAAGTTAATGCAAATAGGGCAAAAATAAAATTTTCGCAGAGGGCTTACATTTGCACAAAGTGCATGCACCCATTTATTGCATTTTTGACACTGAATCATGTCAATTTGTTTGTCCTCCTAACATAGTAAACAATACCATGATGATGTGGAGCCAACATCTGCTTCATCATGATCAGGGCATAAACTAGTGGATGGTTTAGAAGATCGACAGTTTTTCAATTTCTTTTTACCAAATATACTTTTTGGCTTTGCCTCCTTCACTTTTTGCTTGCCAGCAAGTTCTTCTTTATAAGGGCTGCTCGTTATTTCGCAAGCTTGTTGGGCATCTTTTCTTTTTCGTTTTTTGGACGTCCTCTCACTGTTGGCTGGATTTGGAATCTGGAAGATTGCTTCCACGGACACACACAGTGAACTGTTCCCAAATGGAGATATGAAATTGTCTATAAAAAAGTAGAGTAATAAATTGAAAAACTACAATAACAAATTGTTTAACCTTGTGTTCCAGTCTGGATATCGCTTCGAATGTTTACAGTTTCCTCTTGAAGATTTTCCGCAGCAACAAAGTCTTTTTCACCAAAAACATTTCTGTCCACTGGCCAGATACCAGTGGTCTTGAATCCATTTGCTGTATTTTCAATTGTAGGTGCCCGTCCGTAGGCAGGTGTAAATATTGATGCAACATTGTACATCGATATGGGAATACTAGGATTGGTTCGCATCCATTTTTGCATTTCCTGAATATAAAAGGTTTCAAGGGGCTTGAAAACTGCTACATCTAGTGGCTGTAATTTTTGGGTGGTGTGGGCCGGCAGTTGGAGCATTATAATGCCCGAGTCACGAGCTAATTCCAAAGCATTCAGGTTTTTGCTGTGTGTTGTATGACCGTCCAAACACAACAGAATTTTTCGCTCTTTACTAGGATGTACTGTGGAAATAAAATGTTCCAACCATTTAACAAATAATGAGGAATCTATGTATCCACTCTCAGATATTTCAACAAAGCTGCCTTCTGGAGCTCCATTCTTTAATTCTGGTGCCATTCGAAGTCGTTTAAAGATAATCATAGGTGGAACAAACTGACCTGACGCACTGCAACAGCATACAAATGTGGTATTGACTCCTCTCTCACCACTTGAAAGACCTGCAATTTGCTTTTTGCCTTTGGTTGCGATTATTTTTTGGCATCTTTTCTGAACTGTGGAAAATCCACTTTCGTGGATTTCGTTAAAAATTCGTGTTCCATCTAATCCGTTCCCATCACAAATTTTTTCAACCATATCAAAAAATTTCGTTACGCTCTCTCTATTAAAACCTTTCGCACGAGCTAGTGAAGTACTTTCTGGGGTTCTTAAAGCCAAGTCCGGATGCCGCTTCATAAAGCTGTAATACCACTTTTTACCAGCCAAACCTTTCCCCTTGTTGAAAGAATGAGGTATACCATTATTTTCGGCAATTTCAAATGCCAATTTGCGGACATCCGTGAGTGTCAACCCAAACATGCATTCTTCCAGTTTCAAAATATGATATTTAATTTCATTTTCAGTAGTTGCAGAAAATGTAAGAACCCCACCGTAAAATTTAACCCTATCATTAGCAATCTTATTTTTCGAATCCAAGTGGCGTTTTAATGTTGCTTTTGGGACGTTATAAATTCTAGCACACTCGTTTAAACCATATACTTTGTTTTTTAAAGCACTTAATGCTAACTCTAACTCTTCGCCTGTCCATTTTCCTTTTTTTCTAGCATCCGACATTTTTCCTCTTAAATTAAAAGAAAAACAATAATTGTAACTCAAAGAATCTTATTAGTTGCCTGAAATGGACCAGTTCATTTGAGGAAACCGAGCATGGTCCATTCAAGGAAACTGACTAATATTCGAAATACGAAGGCGTCAACAATATAAACATAACCTGAGAAACTAAGTGGCGGAGTAAATTCATTCTCATTACCCACATTTTTTACGTAAAAATAAAACATGCAGCAAAATTCAAAATCCTTACCTGCCAAAGCTTACAGTAGAGGTGATCAAAATTACGTATAAATGCTTTCTTTTAGTTTTTTTCCTTTAAAAACAAACGCCGACCACTCACAGCACAACCGATTCGTTTCTGGCACGTGCTCATATTATCACACGCCATCTATTGCAGCTTCCTAAGACCTATATACCCTGTATACCTGTAAATTGACGGTGGTCCATTCGAGGAACCGGTCCATTCCTAGCAACTTTCCCCTACAAAATTTACGGAAAACGCTCTCTTAAATAGTTGTGATGGTTTTTCACTATTGTTAATAATTTCGCAAATTATGGAATATAACTTTATTATTGTAGTACTTATAACATTTTATTATTTTAACGATTGCTCGAAGTGCCCACCTTCGGCAATAGCTCAGGTTTCTTATCATCCATTTGTTGTCAAAATCCGGGATTCCTTCTTGGATGAACTTCTTTTCTATTGATAGATTGCGTTCAATCGATCTTCTAACATTGTGCTTCTCAGAAAAGTTTGAATGCGTTTGTTCGTGAAAAAACATCGTTCACATTCTGCTGTCGTACAAACAATATCTCACAGTTTGTATGATTACGTCAAAAACTATTTTAGATTGTCGTCTGTTATGAACACTAAAAGTGGCAAAACACCACCTACGTCACACATGGCATCGCGCTCATAAATTTCTGAATTTACTTTTCAATTTTACACTGTCCAACATAGGATAAGATTTCACAGTTTCACCAATTTTTTTTTGTAGAAATGAATGACTGACTATAAGTTTTAAAATGTTGAGAATCAAATAATTTTGCTGCACTTAAGTGATCCCTAAAATCAAATCAGTCGCTAATTGGGCATAAAATAATGTCAAATAATTCCTTTGCAATAACAGCCCTGTTATCTCCAGCTGTCGGTTTTTGTCTTTTCCTTGCAGTGTACTGTCACTTGGCCCCGGAGGGCACATTGTTGCCTTCTTCTTTACCGTTCATAATAGGTAACAAACTTGCGGCAGTACGTAAATCAAACTTTTCGGCCATATTGTTAGACTCTATACTTATACTACTACTTAATCTATTATTTAGAATTTCCAAAGCTTCATTTAGATTAATATTTATAGATTTAATACAATTTTTGGTAGATTCTACGATAACTGAGCTGTGTGACAAGCTATTGAAACTGTCTTTGAGCTCTTTTAACTTATTTTTGAAATTGTCTATGTGTACGAGTTTGCGCTCGGTTATTGTTCTGTCACTTCTAGCACTAGAATTGTCTTTTCTTAAATGTGTACGAAATACCTGTATTTCTTCTTGGAGGTGGAGAAACGGTTCCGGGGCAGACATGTGGGTGACTTAGACCTTCTCCTGGCTTCGGCTGAATTCTCTTTGAACCTGAGCTGAGAGGGCTTTCGTAATTCTCCGTTTACGTGCCTGTAAACCCCGTAGCAGCAGCAGAAGATCACCATGAGGACGACTCCCGCAAATGCCAGTATAGCGAGGATGTCAGGCTTAAAAAAAGACCAATAGCGTTCAAAAATTTGTTCATTAAACACGTATCGAATAATAACAACCATTTGCTGATTACTAGAGGTGTCTGTAGTTTTATCGGCCTCCAAAGAAATGAAATTTGCAGATTTAATTTCTTTTAACATTTCCTGCTTGTAAATTTGCCACATTGCATCTAGCAATTCGTTCTGAATAGTTTTAGTGGCGCCTTTAAACACTTGTGAATCTTTTATATGTATTGTAAGCACAGCGTCTAATTCAGCTGTAAAGTTGATTAAGTCAAAATAAATACCTGGATTTTCCGACGTCAATGTCTCATCATTGCTACTTAACGCCAATTCAAAAGCTCCGTAAAATTTTATACACATAATTAACCGGCGCAAAATATGACGATTTTTTTCCACATCTTCGTTGTACTTAATTTTATGTCGCAAATAAGCGCTGTCTAACTGTTCACGTATGTCCACTTTGCCTAGAACACTAAAATCCACGTATGCATTCATGTGAGAAACGGAATTTTCATGCTTCTTTGCCCTCTCTGCGGTATCCTTTAAATCATTCAACCCTTGTTTATTCCACGCACTAACCTCTTTCTTAAAAATTAAGCAGATAAAACAAAATAGTTTATTTGTTAGTGACCATCCGCAAATCCACTCATATTTTTCATATATATTTTTATTGAAAACTCTATCGTAAGTTCAAGTTTTACTTGTTGAAGTGTAGTTTATTTGAAGTTAAGGGATAGGCTTTCCTTTCTTCTTAATTAAAAGTTTTTCCTCAAATGATAGTGGGGGTTTTATAAAAGATTTTGCACACAATTAACTTCCATCATTAATAATAAACGTCAACCTTTGAAATAATACACGTGCGGAACGCGCCGAAAACAATACAATTACAATGAATGTAAGACGTTAACTATTTTGTGCCCCAAACCGATGGCATAAGCGAATATGGCGAAGATAAGCGGAGCCGGCCGTTGAGGAGATTCGGAAATACGTCTTTTGGAACAGTGGTCACCCTTAAGTTCTCAAGTTTCCATTTCCTTAATGTACTTCGCTATGCCTCTTTCATCGGACGAAAAAATGCTACGTCCAAAGGCTGAAGCAGATGGGTGGAGTGTGGTACCAAACAAACAAAATTGATATAGTTTTCTTCACATAATCGTAACACATCTTCATCGATATGAGACGACAAATTGTCTCCAAATAACACTTTACAACCGTTTAACACTTTACAACCGTTTAGTCTTTTCGCGTGTGGCAAAGAACATGTCATAAACCAATCCCGGAATGTTATGCTGTCAATCCAGCCACTTGCTGTTCGGTTATATCTAGTTCCATGTGAGCAACATGGTTCATTGCAACACGGTGAGCCACACGGTCCTCTCTCCTTCCAAGTGTCATATAGATATGTGCTCTTGTATATCACATAAGGTGGTAAAAGAACACCATTTGCAGACCCACAAACCATGATAGACGTGCAGCTCTTGGAAAAGTTTATTATTTTTTCTGGATACTTGACTCCTCGTGGATATATATAGCGTTTCTTGTCCGGGTCGTAGCTTAAATTTGACTCGTCGTAGTTAAAAATATTACTACTAGGCACGTTTTTAACAACAGTTTCGAAATGTTTAAAATATTCTTCTATAGTTTTTTTTGAAACTCCAGCTCGAGCCCTTTTTATATTTGCTGCAACACGCTGACTGTAAGAATCCTGATGACGTCGTAAAACCGAGTAGGCCCAGTCAATACCGGGTACATTATTGGAAAATTTGGCAACAATTCGCCCAGTTCGGTCTAGACAAGCTTTAGCGAACATACGCAAGTCAAAGAGACTAAGAGGAAACCCCCATTCCGCACACTTTGCTGCTGATTTAAGTATAGCCTTTTCTTGAGCGTCAGTGAACACAGTTTGAGCTCCAGGTTTATTTATGTGTTGTCCTTTATACCTATTGTAAAGACTTCCATAGGGGATTTTAAATTCTTTTGCAGCGCCACGAATCGTCAAACGTCCGTCTAATATAGATTGCAGCGCATTTCCAATCACTGCATCTGAATAATTTTTGTACTGTCGACTTCCAAGGGGCTTTCTATAAGTCCTTGGCATTATTCTATACTAAGAACAACCCAGTTAATACTATGCAAAAAAACTATTTTACGAAAATATATCGTAAACCGTAGTTACTTCAACATGTGGGGTTACTTTGATCATGTGATTAAAGTAACCCCGTACACCTGATCAAAGATACCCCAATACACATTCAAGTTTAAAACATGGCGACTATTAGTTTTTTAAAACATGTCAACATAAACAGTATTCAGAGGAAACCGTAATTACCAATAACCAAGACGGTAAAAATAAAATTATTGTAATTTTGTAAGTACATTAAGAGTACTACACATCTCAAATTCCTAATTATGCACACTTTCTACAAAAACACAAAACTTATAACGATACACTGTGCCGTTGGTAAACAAAATCCGCCATACTGTTAAATCGGTATCAGTGTTGCCAATACCTTAAAAAGAAAACATTAGGCAGTTCCAGCAATCTCAATATTCGCGCTTTTCAAGAATAAGTAAACTGTTATCAAAGTAACCCCTTAATATCAAAGTAACCCCATTTTACGGTACCTCGTAAACATTATTTACAAAACAAATAATCTATCTATCCATTAAAGACAATAAATATAGAACAGGTAAAAATAAGAAATCTGGAGTTTATAAGTTAATTGCCAAAAACAGTATATTTTATCCTTTTCTTGGCACTATTTATAAGATTTTTTGGACTTTTTTGGGATTGGTAATCAACAAGTTTTATCAACTTAACACCTGCTTGTCCACCACTCTTATTTGCTTAAAAACTAAAACACATGAAATATATTTACCTTTTTTCTGTCCCATTTGGGCATTTTGCAATAAACTAGTTTGAATTTATTTGCTAAAATTATAAAAACTGGTTCAAGTTCAATTTCCCAAAAAAGTCGTCATTACATGTATTACAGTATCGAAAAACAATAATTTTCTGTAACATTTCTGTCTCTATTTTTACTGTGACTCTTTCACATATTATAAAGTGCATATTCTTCAGTGTATTGTATTTAGACCATACACACATACATAATGTCAACATATAGTAGTCAGTAGACTTAATTACCATATATTTATGCAGGTGCTTGTTTTCCAATACCACCAACCTACAAATGAAATTTATTTACACGATTTTCGCCTACCTGAAATTTGATCTTCGAGATATGTATGTTTATATATTCAAAAGCACATTTATAATGCGATTGGGAATTAATATGTTAGTGCTATCCAAATTTAGAGATCAAAAATGTATACTGGAAATACCAAATTTATTGATTGTTTTTTTCATATTACATTGTTGCTTATTGCTATGGAAGTCTTTATAATATGAGGTACAACTAGGGTGTATAGTTTATTTCAAATTATAAGAATATGACTTTGAACGGCTCTAATGCTTTTATTTCACCACCTGCGGCAATAACTACCTGGCCGCTCAATACGATTATCTTTTGCGCAAACAAACTGCTGAGGTCCGTAATGACAAAATTTAAGTAAATTGTAATTACTGCAATTTAGATGAAATAAAATTTAATAATAATATAAGTACCAACAGTTGTTACTTTGAATATATAGTTATTATATATAGTTAAATACTCATTAAATTACAATTTAGATGAAATAAGTGCTTATATTTATTAAACAAAATTTAAGTAAATATAGTTAGGAGAGTTGGTATATATTACATCTAATATTGAGTCTATTTATGGTCAGAAAAAGGATGGATCGGACAGCCGCTATTATCTGCTAAAAATGTTAAATCTTCAAGTTTAGATTACCATGAAGATATGACCTCATCTTTATTTCAAGAATGGTTTTGTGACACTTTGCTGCCAAATTTACCAAAAGATAGTGTGATAGTGATGGACAACGCTCCGTATCATTCTCGACAGCAAACCAAAGTTCCTACAGAATGTAATAATAAGAAAGATATTAAAACATTTTTAGAAGCAAATGATTTATATTTTGAGGATCATTATACAAAAAAACAATTAAAAGAGGTGATGAAGACAAAAGAATATTTAAAGGATTATTATGTGGAAAACAGAGCCAAAGAAGCAGGACATACAATTTTGCGTTTACCACCATACCATTGCATTTTCAATCCCATTGAATTGATATGTGCCTAACTGAAAAATACCATAAGACGAAAAAATCAAACACCGAAATTTAGTGAAAGCAGTGTAACACACTTAAAAAATGCTATGGAGCATATAACTGCTGTAAATTGGAAAAATGCTGTTAAACACGCAATAGCAAAAGAGGACGAATATATGCGCATGTACAAAATAGTAGCACCTTTGATTATAAATTTGCAATACGATTCAAACACAGACACCGATTTGCAAGACGACTCAATCACAGATGATTTATGAATTGCGGTGACACATAAAAAATTTATTGTGTATTACAAATAAATTAATTAGCTTTATATATCTATATGTATCCACTACAACTGTTGCCACACGATTTGTAATTTTTTCCTTGTATATAAACCCAATGTACAGATATTTTTTATTGTCTACTTGAAATTAACAGCGTTTTATTATTATAATATAGGGCCCTAATTTATAGTCAATACGGCCCCTAGATTCATACGTTGCAAATAGGTAAACCGTACCTGTTCAATAAGGAGACCAGGTATAATAATTATCATCACAGAAGGTGATGCAATAAAAGCATTAGAGCCGTTCGAAATTATATTCTTATAATTTGAAATAAACTATACATATTTTCCGAAGATCCAACTGAGATCACAGGACCAAAAAAAGGGACAAAAACTATTAGATTCTTTCATTATATATTTTAGTTCTTATTACAATAATATAACATAACAGAAGAAATAATTGTTGAGCATCTACTGTGCTAATATTTAATGCATTTCTCTCGTATGTCCTGTGACTATTTATCAGTAAAAATACACGCTCACAGCCCGCATTATGACTAGGAATAGAAAATAAGTAACTGCACAAGCGAATAAATTCTTTTTTTTTGCTCCTAGTACACACATCAAAATAATCTAGGGGTCTAGGTTTATCTTGTTTTATTGCAGGAATATTGCATTTTTTATACCGGGTGCGGCAATAGTGTGTCGGCGGAGCTTAGCATGAAAACTAATAAAGTTGTAGCAATGAAATTTTACGTACACATGTAGTATGCTACAGTGCAATTTTGTGCTATTTTTATTTATATATTTACAGGTTGTTCAAAATTTCCGCAACCACTTTCAATTTTTTTTTTTTAAAGATTGCTATACTTTCTTGTTATTATGATGATAACCACCCAAATGATCTTTGCAATGATATATGACAATGTGTACTTACAACTGTTAGTTTTGGTTTTATTGCAAATTTTGTTAAAATCTTGACAGTTGCAGCGTCTAACATTTTAAGTTTTAGCCTGAAAATGGGTGCAGTGCCTCACGTAACTCTTTTGTTACCAATTTATGGACTAACACGTTATATGTTTTGAGAGTGAACAACGTGACAGCATATACAGGGTGTTAAATATGTCGTGCCAAAGTTATCGAAGTTTAAAGGCTATTTTCTCTATTTTTTTTAAATTGAACCTATAATTTTTTTATTAGTCAGCAAATTCCTTGTAAAATTGCCGTTAAAATGGTACCAATAACATAGTACTTATTTCTGGTATTTTCGAAGTTATAACCCTTTAATGGGATATACCTATGTTTATAATATTCAATATGCGGTGCTGCATCTAATAGTTGGTTGGTTGGCCATGAAATGATATTAAGCCAAAATTGCTGTGTAATCAAACGTCAAATATCTACTTAAAATTTCCGTATAAAGTGTTTTTTTGTAGTTCCTCTTTGCTGTAATCGCGTTTAATTGTTATAATTTAAGTTCGGCTAGTTAATTATCAATTTCTGTTTGTTCGTTATTAGTTGTTATCTTGTTGTCAGTTATATCGTTTAATTGTCATTATTTTTTATTTACATTCCGTAATAGTTTATAGTTGTGTTTCTTTAGAATGAATTTTTCGAAAGAGGAGCTAATAGACATGGTATTTTTTCTTGGCGCTAGCAATAGAAATCCACTTTTAGCATCAAGAACATATGCTATGGAGTATCCTCACCGAAGAGCACAAGATATTAAGACGTTTGAAAATTTGTTGACAAGGTCTCTTTGGCCGGGTTCAGTGAATTACGTCAAACATGAAAGAACTAAGACTATGGTTACAGAAGATAATGAAGTGACAGTCGTCCAGTCCGTTGTGGAAAATCCGCGCGTATCTACAAGGATAATTTCGAAAGAACAAGGGATAGAAGTCACTGCTGTAAGAAGGATTTTAAAAAAACATAAATTTCACCCTTACAAAATTCAAAATCATGAAGGCTTATTGCAAACGGATTTTGAAAGGAGACTTGTTTACTGTGAATGGCTACTTTTCAAATTACGACACGATCTAACCGTTCTAGATCATGTGCTTTTCACAGATTAAGCAACATTTGCTAATTGTAGAATAACAAACAGAAAAAATTATCATTATTATGACACTAGAAACCCTAATTTTGTGCAACCCATTTTATACCAACAAAAATGGAGTGTTAACACCTGGGGAGGCATCATAGGAAACACTATTATAGGTCCGTTCTTTTTTAATACTACTTTAAATTGTGAAATCTACACAAATTTCCTACAAAATAATTTACCAATGTTGTTAGAAGGCCTACCAGATATCGTCATAAGGAGATTGTGGTACCAACATGATGGTGCACCTGCACATTACGGTGCTGCTGCAAGAGCACATATCGATAGGGTATTCACCAATAGGGGGATTGGGAGAGGAAGCTTTATAAGCTGGCCACCGCGATCACCAGATCTAACCGTTTGTGATTTCTTTCTGTAATCTACTGTAAAAAATATAGTTTACGAAACACCTCTTACAACGGCAGAGAACATGTAGCAACGAATCAGAAACGCTTTTCTTCAATTGAGTGAAAACAACATGGCTCAAAATGCAAGTCTGTCGTTGCAGAGGCGATTAAGAGCATGTGTAGAGCAGAATGGACATATATTTGACACAGTTTAAATTAATTTTGTTTTATTATGGAAAAATTACAAAATGTAATTCTAAAACTAATAATAAAGAATTAAAAAACAGGTGTTTGTAAAAGTTACTTTGTTTGATATCATTTCATGGCCAACCAACTATTAGATGCACCGCATATTGAATATTACAAACATAGGTATATCCCATTAAAGGGTTATAACATCGAAAATAGTAGAAATAAGTACTATGTTATTGGTACCATTTTAACTGCAATTTTACAAGGAATTTGCTGACTAATAAAGAAATTATAGGTTCAATTTAAAAAAAAAAAGAGAAAATAGCTTTTAAACTTCGATAACTTTGGCACGACATATTTAACACCCTGTATATGTTGTCACGTGTTAGTCCATAAATCGGTAACAAAAGAGTTACGTGAGGCACTGCACCCATTTTCAGGCTAAGACTTAAAATATTAGAGGCTGCAATTGTCAAGATTTTAACAAAATTTGCAATAAAACCAAAACTAACATATCGGAGACTGTGGCTTATAAGTGAATAAAATAAAATTAAAAAAACACTTACCACAATAGAATTTAATGATTCTAAATACGTATTTCTACAACCACGTTGTCATCTTCAGTAGAAAAAATCTTCAGTAGTGAATGAATTCAGAAAATTACCAGAAAAACCAGTTAGTTTATCGGTCAATAATTCTTTAGAATTTATTCAGAAAGTTAAAGATTGTCGAAAGGAAGATGGTGACATTTTGGTTTCATTCGATGTAACGCCCTTGTTTCCTTCAGTATCTACCTATCCCAGAAACGTTAAAATATTTGTCTTAATTACTTCATAGCAATCACGTTGAAAAGGAAAAAATAAATGAATATTTGCAGTTAACAAGCTTTTGTATGGCCCAAAATTGCTTCCAATTCGAAGGCAAGTTCTTTGAACAGCAACATTTATCGCGAATTTATTTATGAGTCACTTTGAGATTGAGTTTAAAAAGTCAGCCAAATATTTTCCAAACATATGGGTCAGGTATGTAGACGATGTGTTTGCAATTTTTGATACCAATAAGTTCGACTTAGATTATTTTGTAACAGAATTAAATTCAAAATTTCCTAGTATTAAATTCACGGTTGAAAAGGAAAACAACGGAGGTTTGCCATTTTTAGATACGTTAGTAATTAGGAATGACAAAAACTTAGAGTTTGATATTTACCGAAAAGAAACCAACGTCTACAGATTTATAACCGCAGATTCAAACCATACTTTTCAGCACAAGAGTGCCTCTTTCAATTTTCTTATCAATCGTTTTTTAAGCATGCCATTGACAAAGGATAGATATGAAAAGGAATTAACTTTAATTAAGAAAATCGCGAGTTGCAACGGTTTCGATTCAGAAATAATAAACAAGCTAGTTAGAAAACACAAAGTAAGAAAAACAATTCAGGATTCAACATGTTTGCTACCTCAAATTGATTCGAGCAAAATATTTAATTAGTTTACCGTTTCACGAAACTACGAAAAATTTAAGTAAAACCTTTAAACAGTATAATGTTCAAGAAGCATTTCGGTCGAATAACTCCCTAAAATCTCTCTTAGACAACGCGAAAGACAAAGTTGAGGTAAATAACATATCTGGAATCTATGAAATAAATTGTAAGGATTGTGATAAAAAATATGTGGGCCAAACAAAACGTTCGATTCTAACTCGTTATAAAGAACATGTTTCGCATATTAGATTCAATAGACCGGAAAAATCAAGTGTTGCCCGACATATTCTTGAATCAGATCACAACGTAACATCTGACTGTCTGAGATTAATAAAAAAACGTCACACGCCCCCGCGAATTAGATAGTTTTGAGAGCATTTTTATCTTTAAAAATAGGAATAACGTAATTAACGCAGATTTTGGTCCTATACCAGGTTCTTCTTTATTTGAGTTAATTGACAGTTAGATGTTATTAAAGCAAGAAAAATAGGAAAACCATTAAAAAATATTCGAATTCATGGAATTTATTTTTAAATTCGTTTCATTACAATATTTGTCATTAAAATATTCTGACATTAACTTCCAAATTTATATTTCAACATAATTTAAGGATTAGTTTCATAATTGGATTCTTAATGTATGTTAAATTACCGCTTTTATAATATTTTTAAACGGTTTTTCTATAGAATTTACAAATAATGGGTTAATGCTCTTGCATGAATAGGTGGGGTTTACCAAAATGTAGGTAATTTTTGTAGCATTTAAGATTGAAGATTTTAGTGTTAAACTAGAAGACGTTCAGAACAATCCTTCTGTGAGTGTTTTTGTGCGTTCAAGTGTTACACTCTTTTTCTACTGAAGATGACAACGTGGTTGTAGAAATACGTATTTAGAATCATTAAATTCTATTGTGGTAAGGGTTTTTTAATTTTATTTTATTCAAAACTAACAGTTGTAAGGGCACATTGTCATATATAATTGCAAAGATAATTTGGGTGGCTATCATCATAATAACAAGTAAGTACAGCAATCTATTAAAAAAAAATTGAAAGTGGTTGCGGAAATTTGGCATAGGACCAACATCAATCCGACATCGTGTTCTCGTAGCCGACATAGAAGAACAAATAATCTTGGGATTAGATATCATGAACACGTACGGCTTCCAGTTAAACATGAAAGAAGGCACTTTAAAAATAAATAATGAGGAATTGTTTCTTCATGGGAAAGATTGTGGGAATGTACAAGTAATTACTGCAGAGAATGTTGTTCTGGATGCAAGAAGTGAGACATTTTTGACGGCGTGTATGGAAGGTGATTATTTGGACGGAAATGTTACAATGTTGGAACCAAAGGCTGATGATGACGAGGTGGGCCGAGGAATAGTAGTTGCCAAAATGCTGGTTAAGACTCAGAAGACTGTACCGATAAGGATAATGAATGTGAACCATTACCCTGTTTCATTAAAGAAGGGTACTATTCTGGGGTGGTGTTCGCCAGTGTCGGCCGTCGTCCATCGTATAGAGGCGAAGAATGGATTCGTGCAGGTTCCTGAGAAATTGTCCAAGATAATCGACTCCGCCTGTCAAGGATTGAGCAAGAAAGAACAAAGCCAAGTTAAGGATTTAATCAAATATTATGAAGACGTCTTTGAAACTGAAACCGGTACGAAAGGAAGAACCAATATTGTAATGCACAAAATAAATACCAGCTATGCAAGTCCAATTCGACAAGGACCAAGGAGGTTACCTCTGGCAAAGCGTGAGGAAGCCAAGCAAATTATACAAGATATGGAAGGCCAAGGAGTAATTGAACCATCGAATAGTCCATGGGCTTCACCAGTGGTCCTTGTCAGGAAGAAGGATGGATCTACCAGATTCTGTGTGGACTATCGTCGTTTAAATAGTGTGACCAAAAAGGACAGCTATCCTCTTCCAAGAATAGACGATACGCTAGACACCTTGGCAGGAGCAAAATGGTTCTCCACTCTCGACTTAAAGAGCGGTTATTGGCAAGTGGGAATGGATCCCAATGACAAAGAGAAGACTGCCTTCAGTTTAGGTACAGGTCTCTGGCAATTTACAGTCATGCCATTTGGACTGTGTAACGCCCCAGCTACTTTTGAGCGACTCATGGACACTGTACTGAGGGGACTGTCCTGGAGCACCTGCCTGGTATATCTCGATGATGTGATTGTGGTAGGGAAGACCTTTGAAGATCACATGAAAAATTTGGAAGTAGTATTCCAGAGGTTGAGAGATGCCAACCTGAGATTAAGTCCAAAGAAGTGTCACCTTTTCCGCAAGGAGGTAAATTACCTTGGACATGTGGTTTCCAGAAAAGGAGTTGCTGTGGATCCCGAAAAAGTAAAAGCTGTGGAAAAATGGCCGGTACCCAAAGACAAACATCAGCTAAGAAGCTTTTTGGGATTATGCACATATTATCGACGCTACGTTCCTGGATTCTCCAACATTGCAAAACCACTTACTCGCCTAACAGAAAATCGAGCATTCATTTGGAACAACGAATGCCAAGCGGCCTTTGAGTTGTTAAAGGGTACGTTGATCAGTGCACCTGTTTTAAACTATCCACTGCCATCTGGGAGGTTTGTTTTGGATACGGATGCCAGTAACGTCGGGATTGGTGGCGTGCTCTCTCAAATCCAAGATGGACAAGAAAAGGTCATTGGATACTTCAGCAAGACCCTGTCCAAACCGGAGAGGAACTACTGCGTAACCAGGAGAGAACTATTGGCAGTAGTTAAGACCATTGAGCACTTTTACAAGTACCTGTATGGGCAGAAGTTCCTGATCCGCACTGATCATGCCGCCTTAAAGTGGCTCTTGCAATTTAAGAATCCAGAGGGTCAAGTAGCTAGATGGATTGAGAGGCTACAGGAGTATGACTTTGTTATTGAACACAGAGCAGGCCTCAAACATCAAAATGCAGATGCCCTTTCCAGAAGGCCCTGTCCAGAAGACTGTCGATATTGCAACAGAATCGAAGACAAATCGTCCAACGCTCTTCGAACCACCGTTGTTGATGACCAATGGCAACCTGACAATTTGCGCGCAGATCAAGAATCTGATCCGGATCTTGCAGTCCTCAGGGCTTGGAAAAGAAATGGGCAAAGACCGACCTGGCAAGAAATTGCTCCCCATTCACGAGAATTGAAGTCATACTGGGCACAATGGGATTCCTTAACCATGGATGACGATCTCCTGGGACGTGAGGTCGAAAATCACGATGGAAGTGAGCGCAAGATGCAAATGGTGGTTCCCAAGAAAAGAATACCAGAGGTATTGCGAGAACTCCATAATGGTGCTTCTGGGGGACATTTTGGAGTCCATAAAACACTGGAGAAGGTGCGCCAGAGATTTTACTGGGTGAATTGTTCACGAGATGTGAAAGAATGGTGCCGAAAGTGTGCAAATTGCGCCGGAAGCAATGGTCCCCAGAGGCGTCGACGTGCACCCATGCGGCAATACAATGTAGGAAGCCCATTTGAAAGGATCGCCATAGACGCCGCCGGTCCTTTTCCAGAAAGCAGCAAAGGAAATAAATACATAATAGTGGTCATGGATTACTTTACCAAATGGGTTGAAGCATATGCTCTACCAAATCAAGAAGCTGGAACTGTAGCAGACGTGATTGTGAAGGAGTTCGTCAGCCGTTTTGGTGTACCCTTGGAACTTCATTCCGATCAAGGGCGAAATTTTGAGTCCAGTCTATTCGAAAAGATGTGTGGACTTTTGGGCATACGGAAGACGAGAACAACTCCCTTGCATCCACAATCAGATGGGATGGTGGAGCGAATGAACAAGACCATGATCAGACACTTATCCAAAGTGGTCTCCGAACACCAGAGAGATTGGGACGAACATTTACCATTATTTCTAATGGCGTATCGGGCCTCCGTTCAAGAGACAACAGGCCAATCACCAGCAAACGTGCTATTCGGGAAGGAACTCCGATTGCCCTGTGATTTAAAGTTTGGGAGCAAGCCTGGTGAAGATCTTGCCGGAGAAGATTATGTCAGCACGCTCAGACGACGACTAGATAATATCCATGAACAAGTCAGACATAATATCCAAGATGCTAGTGACAGAATGAAAGAGAGCTATGACATCAACGCCGAGAAGAGTGGTTACCATGAAGGCGATCGGGTTTGGTTGTATAATCCACAACGTCGACGGGGCCTATCTCCAAAACTTCAAAAGAATTGGGAGGGGCCATACGAGGTGTTGAAGCGGATCAACGATGTAATATACCGCATCAGGCGAACACCTCACACTAAGCCAAGAGTCGTACATTTTAATCGATTAGCCCCATACTCTGGAGACAATGACGAAACCGTTGACTTGCGCCGATTGGATAGCCAATACCATGAACTAACCTTCGAAGACTTTATGCAAGAGTATTCTGGTTCGAGAAAAGCTCGATTTGGGGTAACCATCGAGAAACAGCAGGATTTGTTCACGGTGCCGCCAGACTACGCGCTTGCTCATTGCGTAGCCCGAGATCTACGAATGGCGAAAGGAATTGCCTGGGAATTTAAAGAGAGATTTGGCAGAATCGAAAAGCTAAGGCAGCAGGGACCAGCAATTGGGAAGAGTCTCCAAATAATAAATGAAGGACAGCCCATATTTTATTTGGTCACGAAAGAACTGTCGAGCCTAAAGCCAACCTATCGAGCCTTATGGGATGCCCTGACCCACTTACGCGAACAAATGTTACAGCAAGACATTCTGAAATTAGCAGTTCCAAAATTGGGTTGTGGATTGGACCGCCTGGACTGGAGAATTGTAAGGAGCATGTTGGAAGTAATCTTCCGACATACTGGTATGGAAATTCTGGTATGCAGTTACCAGCTTGAAAATTCCTGTCCATCCAGGCAAGATAAGACCGTGGACTGCTATTTCGATATGACGTCGCAATGTAACAAAGGCCCTACCTGTCGATTTCGTCATCGTTTGAGGAGACTAAAGCATGACATGTTTCGGGACGAAACTTCATTTTTAAGAAGGGGGCAATGTAATGACTCATTCGATGATGCGAGGTGCGTCATCCCTCTGGATGTTTTCACGAGGCCTACGTGAAGGCTCTAGAAAAGTATTCACCGATATAAAAGCCGCGTCGAAGAAGGGATGGACATTCATTGAATACCCAAGTCTCGCGAAGTCAACATAAATATAGTTACATAAATATAAAATACATAAATGTACTTATTGTTGTTAATAGTTAGTTTTATATTGTTATACGTTTTAATATTAATATAGTGTGTGTGTCTAAAGTTATTGTTAGTTTTATTTAAGAACCCGAAAAGACAAACTTTACAATAGCAAAATACAAATACGATTTTATTTCTTTCACTAATAAAGGCAGAAACGGTCTATCATTATCATGTTCTGCTTCACAGTTTGCAATCGCGGATGCAACATGTCGCTTATATTGGCTGCAAAACGCTTTCCGCATTTCAAACCAAAGTAAACAAACACACGTAAATTATGACAGAACAATATGTGTCAACACAGAACATTCGCACCAACATAAATATGCCTTCGCGATGATGATATATAAATATTATAATTCGTTTATTGTTTTTGTGATGGTGATTCCGAAAATACTGTTGATGACGTGCACGTCTTCGAATCGTGAACGGCGTATAGACTCCAGCCTGTAAATATATAAATTGAAAATATAAAATGCACTGCAGCATATTACATGTGTACGTAAAATTTCATTGCTACAACTTTATCAGTTTTCATGCTAAGCTCCGGCGACACAATTTTGCCGCACCCGGTATATTTGTTGAATTTTAAATATTTATTTCCCTTACCTTGAATAAATTTTTGAACAGAATTTATTTTTATTTATATACACGTAAATACGTGTCTGCGATTTCTATATTTATAGATATATCGCACTGATGAGATCAAAAAAGATCGAAACACGTAGGGGAAGTGTCCTTAAAATGGTACATTAAGCTAAAACGGGATATCATGTATTTTATGTGAAACGAGTGTTGCCATCTAGCGAAATATTGCCTAAGCGCAAGCTGTATTAACTTTAAAATTGTTAACGGACTTTCAGTTGCATAGTGAATGTGATTGTTGACACACGTAAGTTTTTATGTTTTTCAATATTTTAATGTAGTATTATTAACTCATAATACTAAGGATTGCTTCTTCATTTGTGAAGAGAATGTGTTGATAATTTTTAAAGGCTAAGATAGGACGTTAAACGTTGATATAGGCATGAAATTTCACCAATATATTTTAAGGTTAAGTTTGTAAAATTTACGGAAGTCAAAGGTTGAGGTATAGGTAAAACGGGATAGTGGAACTTTTTAAAATGAGATATCCCATTTTACCTAAACTATGTTGATAATATTATTTACCTGATTTTTCTTTGTTGCAGTAATAATACATAGGTACACAATATGGCAGGTCGGTACTCAAGAAAAACTCACCGACAGGAGTGGTCTGAGGAGAATATGAAAAAAAGCAATAGACATGGTTTTAAATCGAGAATGTGGTTATCTGAAAGCGGCAAAACTTTGCCACGTGCCAAAGAGTACTTTAGAACGTCGTGTTCAAGGAAAAAATAAAATAAGAAAAGATTCACTTAAAGGTTTAGGTACCAGACTTGTTACGTTTAGCAAGGCGCAAGAAACGGACCTTGTTCGGTTTATTACTAACATGGAGACAATGATGTTTGGTTTGACCACTGAATCAGTGCGACGTTTAGCTTATCACTTTGCTGTACAGAATAATATACCGCACCACTTCAGTTCTGTTAAGAAGAAAGCTGGTTGGCACTGGTTGCAAAATTTCCTTAACACAAATAGACTATCTCTTCGAATTCCAGAAGCAACCTCAGCCGCACGTGCCAGAAGTTTCAACCAAACAAATGTTTATAAATTTTTTGACCTACTTGAACCACTTCAACAAAAAATAATTATTCTCCATCAAAAATCTACAACGTTGATGAGACAGGGATCACCACTGTACAAGGACGTCCCTCAAAAGTAATTGCATTAAAAGGACGTAAGCAAGTAGGGTCACTTACTTCTGCTGAACGTGGCACTTTGTGTACCGCAGTTATTTGTATGAATGCTGCTGGCAGCTACATCCCTCCTATGATTGTATTTCCACGTGTTCGCATGAAAGCAGAGTTTCTAAATGGTGCGCCTCCTGAAACAATTTGTGCCTGCCATTCCACAGGTTGGATGCAACTTGATTTATTTGAGCAATGGTTTGACCATTTTTTGAAGTTCTCTGGTGCATGCCAAAATGCTCCTACATTGTTGATTTTAGATAGACATAAAACCCACACACAAAACTTGAACGTTATAGAAAAAGCCAGAAAGTATTCTGTGACTATTCTGTGTTTACCTCCGCATTGTAGCCATAGAATGCAACCCCTCGATGTATCAGTCATGGCTCCTCTTTCAACTTTCTATAGTCAAGAACCTGAATGTTTTCTACGTAATCATCCTGGAAGAGTAGTCACTATATATCAAATTGCAGAAATATTTGGTAAAGCTTATTTACGAGCGAGCACTCCTACAAACGGAATAAATGGTTTTAGAAAGACAGGTATATATCCAGTTGATCGTAACGGTTTCACCGAAGATCTGTTTTCTGCTGCACAACCTACTGATGTTCCCGAAGAGGTTCACGATCACAATAATATTGGAGAAGTTGCGGAAACTGTTTCAAATCTCAATAAAAATGATAACGTAGATGAGGTTCAACAAGAAGTGCTACCTGAAACACCGACAAGACCATCGGAAATATCAAAAGAGGAGATCCCTCCACGCCTCAACCTTCAACGTCGAAAGGCCAAGAAGAAGTTTCGAGCGAGACCCTGTACTTCTCCCCGGAAATAATTTTACCTTATCCCAAAATGACTAAGAAACCACAACAGACTTCCAAAAAGCAAAAAACTGGTAAAACTGTTGTTTTAACCAGCACTCCTTACAAAACAGAATTAAAAAATTCATTGGAACAAAAACGATCGAAAGAAATTAAAAAAGTCCTAATAAAAAGAGAAAAATAGGAGAAACTAGAAAAAAGCTGTTGCAAGATTGAAAAAGACGTAGATTCTAGCGCATCTGAAGACGACAGTAACCCTGAATGCTTTTATTGTGGAAACAATTTTAGTGAAAGTAAGAAAGGAGAAGGCTGGATCCAATGTGTAAGTTGCAAGCGATGGATGCTAGCTCTGGAGCAGAGGAAGAGGAGGAAAACTTTCTCTGCGATTACTGCATTTCTTCTTAATTTCTATTTTTGTTTGTTTATTTCAATAGTGGATCGCTTTTTTGTGTATTTTAATATTTTTATGTCCAATAAAACATTTTTAATTAAAACTTTATCATTTTTTTGATAAGTTTGATAAGTAAATTAACATATAAATTACTATCCCATTTTAACCACAACACTCCCTAAAACGGGACAGTTGCACTTTTTTTTTTAAAGTATTATATTTTTGATATTTATATTTTGTTGTAAAAATTGTTTTGACATATAATGGAAAACACGTTAGAGAACATGTTTGTACATTTTTGGCGGGATTTTCTTGATTTATCGATTATTTATGGCTACTCAAACCTTAAGTATCCCATTTTAAGGACACTTCCCCTATTTAGAGCATATTTAGAACAAAAAAAATTTAGTAATTTAAAAATGCCGCCCTCGTGGTTGTTTATGAATTTAGTACTACCATATTCACACCAGGGCCGCTAGCGTACGGATCTAATTTTTAACGTACTTGAATGATATGCTCTTTCGTTTTTGTACATGCAAAGATGATAGATATTTAATTTCTTAATTTCTGTACAAACAGTTAAATTATAAATTTAATATATTTTGTGGAAAACAAAAATAACATTTTTAAAATTAAATTTTACAACAAAGGAAAAAGCCGACACTCATTTGTTTGATATTCCCTCCAACCCCATTTGAGCTTATATTTATACTGCCTATCAGAATTAGACCCAGTTTAAACAGAGCTTATTCACTACGACCGAGTTCGGCTAATACCTCAACAAAGTGGATTTTTATCAGTTCTCCAGTGTAAATATTTACAGCCGAGTGTTTTCAATTTTTAAGAAAAGTCAGAATTCTGATTGCGCACTCGTATCCATCTCATATATTTCGTTCTCACTTTGATCAACAAATATCGCCATCATCACCGCTATTACGAGATTAATCACGATCATCAAAAGTATATGATATTTTCCCCACAAACATGGATTTCGAAGAATTCCACAGAGCAGTTTGTAAACAGTGATCTTTCTTTAACGTACGAAGATTTCTGGAAATCGGTACCGATGCGGATTGTCGTTGTTCCTTCTCGAAAAATTAAATTCAAAAGGCGAAGCAAGGCAAAGCATAGTAGAGTCGTGGGTTATAAATATTTCCCTTATCATGTTTGCCTTCACTCTCGTACAGAACGGTCTTTTTTTGATATATTCCCTTGAATTTTGTGTGATCTTTACCGACCTCTCGATACATACACTTTGATAAATTTCTAAGGATTGCAATCTTTTAAACGTACTTGATTGTATATATGTCAAAAATGCAATATTTTACTGGAAATACTGGGTGTTCTATTTAAACTCATTTTTTATTAGATACAAGAAAAGAATACATTTAAAAGATACGAGGGAACTTTTTTTGTTATCTGCCTAGCTATGAAAACAATATGCTATCGTGACAATTTTCTTACGTCAAGTTTGTGTGATATTTATAGTGCCATCTCCAAGTTTGGTTGGAATCGCTTAACATTTGCTAGTTTTACATGCGTTTAAAGAAGAGACAATGAGTGATATGAAACTTGAACACAAAAGCGTCATGAAATTTTTATCAAAAGAAGACAGTAGCCCGAATAATATTCATGAGGGAATGGTGGCAGTGTATGGGTCCTATTTTCAAGCCAAATATTGGTGTAAGCAGTTCAAATGGGACAGAGCATCCATTCATGATGACCCAAAGAGCGGAAGACCTCTCTCTACAAGCACGAACTGAAGAAATCATCAACAAAGTTGGAGATTTGGTGCTGACTGGCTGCCGAGTAAAAGTTTCAGTTATTGCTAGAGAACTAGAAATATCAAAAACGAGCGTTTTTTAAATTCTACACGAATATTTGGGTATGAGCAAAGTGTCGACACGATGAATTCCCAGGCTACTCAGTTTCACCCCTGTCGTGGGTGCATGGATTGGTATTTACTTATCTCAGGTGTTTTTGAATTTTATGTTTTATTTTTAATCTTAAGATCAGGTTCGTGGATTCTTGAGAAACAAGAACAAAGAACAGCTAATGTGAAAAATTTTATTGACTCTTTGTGAATTTCATATTTTTTTAATTCAGTTTTTGAATTATATTTTTTTTTAATATTTATAATTTGAAAAGTTGTTTTTTTAAATTGGCATTTACCTAACCTTATGTTCTTATCTTCTCTTATCTCTTATCTTCTTTCTTTCGAATTCTCGTATTTATATTTAGGCGTACCTAACATCTTTGATTGTTATCTTTATTTTGTTTGCATCACACTTAATTGACACTATTTATGTATTAGTGATATTAGTCTATTTTTTTTAGGTTCGAACCAAAATGACTTTGACAAGTTTACTATTCAAGTGTAAAAACAATCAATTCTTTATTTTTTTTCGGTCTCTCGATTTTATACTATTTATAATTTAAACAAAAGCGATACGTTTTTTGGAATACTTCTTCTTCTTAATTCTCAAATGTCTTTTTGGAATTTGATGAAACTAACATTGAAAATTAGCCCTATTTTTCTTATAACCGTCCAGGTAATTATTGTAATTAATATTTTTATATTAAACATTTTAATTAATATGACAAAATTTTTATATTTTTCCAAAATTTCATTTAATTGTTGAATTAATGTTATTTTTGATGTTAAAATATTGTTATTTATGATTTATGCCCTTTCAGAAAATGTTGTCTTAATATAATTTACTTCATTTTTCGAATTTCAAAAATCTCTGTAATTTTTTATTATGTTTAGTTATTTCTTTTGTTTTTGTAAATTGAGCCTCTCTTGAGTAATTTAAGCCTATTATTGTTTTGTTTTTAGGTGAAATTTATCCTTTAGTTGGTATGGAAAATCCAGATGTCTATTAATTCTATTCGGATGTTAATTTTGTTGGCTGGTTAGTGTGTATTTTGGTTCCTTCTTTTACTTCTAACTGTTTGTTCTTCTTTCAGTGGTCGATATAGACATTATTTTTTATTGTTTAATGGAGTTGGAATTTAACTTTACGAGGCGCTTTTCAATAAAAAATATATTTTACTTCTATGGTATATCCTTTTTTAATAGAAGTTTTTTTGTTCAGTTTTAATAGTAAGCAGAGAGGATTTTGTTAATTAAAATCCTAAAATGTGCCATCTTAAGGCAACCCCTGTCCAATTTTTCTTTTATATTGAAGAATTTTCTCTCGGTTTCACCGTTTCTGGGTTTAAAATTTTTATAATAAGCCTATAGACTATCCATATGTGACTAAACTTCTCTTTTCTTCTTCATTAACAATAAAATTTATATTTTTTAGAGTGTTTTGAATTACTAATTGATAAGAATTTGTAGGAGCCTTGTTAAGTAAGGCATACTTATCTGAGTCCAGAAAGTAATATGTCTTAGTTATACAAGTGTCGTATCGTTATGTTCAAATTTTAGCAATGTAGAGTAGACTTCAGTTCAAGTAACAAAAACGCAAAACTTGAATATCCATTTTTATTTGTTTCAAAGTTACAGATCTATGAATGTGATTGTCAGATCATGAAAAAAAATGTAATCCTAAAGTCAATACAAACTGATTTTATTTAAAAAAAAGTTAAAAGATTTAATAACAGGCCTGTGATTGTTAACGTCGCATAATAAAATGTTATCCTAAAATAAATAAACACGTGTCGTAGTGCATACAGTAATTTCTTGGAGATCTACAAAAAAGAGTACTGGAAATTGATTTATGATAAAGAAGATTCTTACTTATTTCGTAAGTGCTGAACCATGAATATCATACAATAAACAAATGTTAAGATGACTGTTAACGTTTTGCATTTTTTAATATAGGATTACATTACGTTTCAGTTCATACAACAGCTTATTAGTGAGTGGACACATTTTATTTATTCAAAATGCCTTACCGATTTTCTCTTCAAGAGTATGCGGACATGCATTTTGTGTATGGCTACTGTAACGGCAGTGCACGTCAAGCAGTTATTGAATACCGACATCGGTTTCCTGATAGCTGCATTTCTCATTACAGAACGTTTCTGGAAGTATACAGACAATTTCGGGAATGCGGACTGCGTGATTATCTTTTCGACCGAGGAGTAAATTTGCAAGCAGACTTAGAGGAAGACGCAGAGCTATTGTTACAACGGATCCAATTCTCAATGTACGTCGTATCGCTACACAACTAGAAGTGCCACGAACGACAGTTTGGCGAATTTTAAAACGTGAGGGCTTATTTCCATATCACTATCGCAGGGGCACGGTTTGCTTGAGGCAAGCCACTATGATCGTCTAGTTTATTCTACCTGAATATTAAGACAGTCACGGCTACATTTTAATTTCTGCAGAACAGTCCTCTGGACAGATGAATCTACGTTCACGAGAAGTGGCGTTACAAATCTGAGAAACCTGCACAGGTGGTCATCAGAAAATCTCACTATACGCCCATCTAAATTTCAACATGAATTTTCTATTAACGTTTGGGCGGCCCTAATCGATGACTTGTTGATTGGTCCTGTCGTTCTTCCTGGGAGATTAAATGCGGGCAATTACCTTCAATTTCTTATTGACGAACTGCCAGGTCTTTTAGAAGATGTCCCACTGAATGTTCGACGAGACATGTGGTTTCACATGGATGAGGCGTCAATTATCCAAGCTGGATTGGTCGAGGTGGTCCTGTTGCATCGCCACCCAGATCACCCAATCTTAATCCCCTTGACTTTTATTTATCTATTTATTTATTTTTGGAAAAATGTTTTGAAAGTGGGATTTTTAAGATTATTAAATGGAATATTTCCGCCATTAAAGTTTCACAGAGTTCTTCGTTAAAATAGTCAGATTCCATCGCGTCTAATTTCTGGGTATGTGTTTGCGATGCTAAGTGACATTTTACTTGCGATTTCTTGGAATGTACACGTAAGTTATCTTAATCCCCTGGCTGTCGAGCAAATCCGACAAAACAAGTATGAAATTCGGATAAGTATTTCTTCTATTGACTTACGGACACAAGCCTGCCCACAAAGAGGTGGACATTTCGAAAATACATATTATTAATTGAACTTTTTTAAATAAAATCAGTTTTTATTGACTTTAGAATTATATTTTTTTTCATGATCTGACAATCACATTCATAGATCTGTAACTTTGAAACACATGAAAATGAATATACAAGTTTTTCGTTTTTGTTACTTGAAATGAAGTCTACTTTACACTTCTAATATTTGAAGATAACGATACGGGACAGCTTGTATAATCTTCTATATGACAATAACCGCTTTACCATTATCTGCTCTAGTCAAAATCTTTACAGATTTATTTTTTATAGTTTTAACTACACTATATTCTTTGCTATAATATTTCATTTTAGAGTTGATTGTACCTATCAGTTTTATTTCTATTTTAAATTATGGACCTTTGCCGAGTAGAAGCCGAATTAATTCAATTGCAAATATTGTCTTAATATCATATTTATTTAAAACAAATTGATAATATAATTTGAAGACTGTATTAAAAACAAGTTACTAAGAATTTAAAAAAATCAAATAATACACTCTACATTATTATTTTATTAAAAACAGATTATGTACAGATTTTTGTGTTCACGTTTTTTTTGACCAATACAGAATATATTATCACACCATGATAATCCAAAAGATGCAATTAAAACATTTCAAAAAGGACTTTCAAAGCTTTTAACATAATTGTAGCGCAAACGAGACCCCAAAAAAGATACAGAATATAGCCTGTTGTCACTTTTGTTAATAATAAAAGAGAATTTTGATACCGGCACAAAAGAAGTTGACTATTCAGTAGAAAGTGGCAAATTGTTTCTTTAAGGGTTCCGAAGAATAGAAGTCGTGAATGAATGGAAACGAGTGTTTTGACTTCATTCACGCCTTTTAGAATTTCATAAATGTTTTTATACCTTCGTCTGTCATAAAAGGGATTTTTTCTGTTTCGAATATTTCAAATATATGGTCGATTCAAGTTATTTTTGTGCATATTTAGAATATTCCGTTAAATTTTATTTTCTAGAAACGAAAAATCATTACTTAATTTTAATAATAATTGGATTAACTTCACTTAAGAAACAATTTAAGGCACGCTATGTAATTGCCTTACAGCAATAACAATCAAATGGCATGCAAAAGAATAATTTTATATAAACAGGAGAACTATATTTAAATGAACTGATATTAATTTTAAATAAACTGTAAGAATATATGTAATTCATGACGAGAAGTTTATTGAATAGTTATTTGGGCTATTTCCATCATTTGTAGAATTTGAATAATCCGACGTTTCGGCAGTCAATTTACTGCCGCATTCAGGGTAGTCCTAACACGCAGTCGAGTTTCACACGTGTACATTTCGCAATTAAAAAATTGCGAAAACAAATATGTCAAATATGAGTTTGATAAGATCCAGACCTTCTCAGGGCGACGCTGAAGACGGCAATAGATTGGCTGCTGAAACGTCGGATTATTCAAATTATACAAGCGATGGAAATTCTGACTACCCTGATGCCTATACAACTATTAAACCTTCCATAATTCATTATTCAAGCAATAGCTATAGCCCATGTAACTACTCAATATGTGTAATGTCAAAGGCAAATGCAAGAGGAGTGCTAACTTGCCCATACTTATCCACAACTTCCCTAATTTGCTTATAGTTGGTTGTCGATTTTGTGATTAGTCGATTCAAATTCAGAGTTAAGAGCAAGTAGAAAACTACAGTAACTTTTCAGGAAAGTTGTGACCATTACTTATATTACAGGTATTAAACTGCTATTGAGCGGTTATAAACAGGAAATAAGCAGCTTCTAAATAACTTCTTAACAGCTTCAACAGTTTCTAAACTAAAAATGAAGGAAGATCGGTTCAAAGACGGATGCCTCTGAACTAATGCCACGTCACTTGATCTGTTACTTACTTTATGAAGGAGTCGGTGGGTGGTGGAAGTTGCATGGCCTCAGTAAACAACATGTATTGACCAACCTAAAGCTTGCTGCATTACGTAGCTATGACGTCCTAGTTCGAATGACTCTCAATAGCAAAATGAAGGTCCATAAGAAAATACATGGGTTTTTAAGCTAGAATTCGCATAGCTTATCTACTAACATCGCACCCAGAATAATCTCTCGCATTGTTGGGGAACATTTGAGCAACAGATGAGCTTTGAAGGCCATATATATATATATATATATATATATATATAATATATAATATATATAATATATATAATATTGAAAGACCGACGGAGTTGTTTTATTGCAACAGCAAAAGAGGACATCACCGTGGAGGAAAAATTTAATCAAAAGAATAATCGCTTCGCGATAATCGACTACGACTTTTGGCATCGATTATCTTAATAACAGTGCAAAAATTAACGCACTTTCACTTTTGGCGTTTATAAAATGCGTTTTTTTATTGTATTATTTTTCATAAGTTCGCATAATGTCGTTATATTCAAAACTAAATATTTCTCCCCAATATTGTGTCTCTGTATTTGTTACGTTACCTTTCAGATATGTCTATCGTCAACTTATTATTGGGTATTCCCCTAAGCGATGTTGTTCGGGTAAAATGCGTTGTGCGATCTCGAAAGTAAGGGACAAAAGGCGACCAGAGCGATCATTAGCGAAGCGTCACCAGTCAAAGTATCATGCTTGCTGCTGTAATTCGACTCGTTGGTTAAGTACACACTGTATAAACAGAATTTCACATAATCACTACAAAGCAACAAAAGGAGCAACTAAATTGCAAAATTTCACAAACAGGATGAACTAAAACTTTTATTATTTTGTCCTGGTTACGTGAAATCCTGTCAACACAGCGTGTACGTGACACATGAATCGAATTAAACAAGCAGCGAGTATGGTACTTTGACTGGTGACGGTTCAGTGATGATCGTCCTGGATGCTTTTTGTTTCTTACGTTCGAGATCGTACAACAGGTTTAATGTAACAAGAACAATCTAAAGCCACAATATATGTTACTACTTTAGGTGGCCGTCATTCACTGACAGACGAATTTAGAGAAAGTTGTCCAAAATCGGTTGCCGTGCCAGAAAACATCGATGCTGGCCGCGAACTGATAAAGCTAGATCGATATGTGACATACCGTGAGATTGCCCCCGAGTATTAGCATGCCAAGCATACATACGATATTTTTTGCGTTGGACCCCGCCTAATTCGACAATCGCTTAAAAGAAGGACTAGTGTTGATCGCCGCATAGAAATGCTCAAAAATACACAATCGTGCTTCATCAAAATCCGTGTATAACATCTAAGCAGGTGGCGAATCTTGAATTTATGCGTATGAGTCGGAAAGCAAACAATATTTGACGGTGTGGATGTTCCAAGAGGAGCCAAATCCAATAAAAGTTGTTCGCGCGAGAAGCATTTCGAAGCATATTGTCCTTTGCTTTTTTTGGGAAAAACGGTCATATAGCTACAGTGCTACTAGGGGATTGTAGAATGTGGTACACAATCATTTGTTTGTCAGACGTCTCTAGGGAAACAAGAAAAAAGAATCTGGGACGCAGAATCGTTCTCTCCATACATCTACATATCCGGATATTTAATCATAAATCGCTTTACGATCGAAGAACGTGTTAGAATTTTGTAAACGAAAATTCGCGTTTTTTGTGTGAAAACAATTCGTAAACTTCGTTTAATGTTTGCGCTTATTCATGTGCCAAGTGACAACGCAATTCGCAATCTTATTCGAAAATTTGAGGATTCTGGATCGGTTGTTGATTTGAAGGTACCAATGCGTCCATGTAGAGCTCAATCCTATGAAAATGTCGCTCGAGTAAGTGACCATGTTGCCGAAAGTTCCAAAACCTCAGTTCGTCGTCAATCTCAACAGCTGAACGTAAAGAAAAGTTCTTTGCATCGAATTTTGCCCAAAAATCTGACCTTGAACGAGCATAAAATTCAACTAACTCAAGAGTTAAAGCCCACAGGCTACGGACATCGCCATGTGTTTTCTAAGGTGTTAATTTGCAATAAGTGCCGACTACAGGCAAAACATCTGTTTCCTTAATGTAACTTAATGCTTCCCGGTGTATTCGGAACCACAGTTCTTAACCCTTAAATGCATTCTGTTGCTATTTGGCAACATACTCATATTAATGGTAAAAGAAAATTCACACTTGGTTATTTGTTTCACTGCAATTTTGCAAATAAAATGATGTGATGTGTATTTGTCTTCTGATATGGAATATATTATTTTTACAGGATAAAATGAGTGGTAGTAAACAACAATGTCTGTCTCATAACGAAATAGTTGAATTTTGGGAAAATTTCACTGGTTTAGAGAGTGATGATAATGCCGATGAGAGTGACTCGAGCGATATAGATGATCCAATTTTCGCTCCTGAAAGCAACATCGACCATGAATTTGGATCAGACAGCAATTCTGAGGATGATACAATCGACGAATCTGATAATATACCAGAACATACTGAAAATAATAGTATAAATGTATTTTCAGACATCCCTCAAGACAAACCAACTTCAGAAAAAAAGTCTGCGCAATTTACAAGCAAAAACATAAACTGGAAGGCCAAGTCATTGAAACTAAATGAAGAACAGCTACAGTTTCATGGACGTACAAATTTACCAGCTAATATTTTAGAATTAGAAACACCATACCAATTCTTTACTTATTTCTTTACCGATGAATTGATACAGAAAATTGTTACTGAAACCAACATTTATTCATTTCAAACTAAACCAGAAAGACCACCAACCTTTACAGAAATGGAAATAAAGCAGTACATAGGAATACTGCTATATATGTCCCTTGTACACATGCCAAATACGAGATCGTATTGGTCAGAGGATCTAGAATTTTATCAAATTAAAAATATCTTTACCGTAAATAGATTCGAGAAAATTCAACAATACATCCATTTCAATAACAACCAAGCATTTGTACCAAGAGGACAAGACACATGATAAAATTTATAAAATAAGACCATTAGTAAGTCACCTGAATTCGTTATTTTCTTGTATACCATTAGAAGAACACCTTAGTATCGACGAACAGATGTGTTCTACTAAACTGCGGCACTACCTCAAACAGTATATGCCAATGAAACCCCATAAATGGGGTTTCAAATTCTTTGTGATGTCGGGAGTTTCGGGTTTTGCATACAAATTCGAGATTTATAGTGGGGCAGAAAATATTGAAGGTTCTGTTGATTTGGGACCAACAGGAAATACAATTTTACGCTTAGCTGATAAAATACCAAGAAACCAAAATTATAGGTTATATCACGACAACTACTATACAGGCTTACCACTTATGATTCATTTGGCAAAAGAGGGCATACATTCCCTAGGAACTGTCAGATGCAATAGATGACCTAATTATCCACTGCCCACAGAGTCAGCAATGAAGAAAGTTAGCCGTGGCACAAGTTACGAATATATGGCCGCAGTTGATGGAGTAGATATTTCCTCTGTGGTTTGGAAGGATAATAAATGCGTGACCCTTCTTTCATCGTTTGTAGGGAAAATTCCCGTAAGTACCATCAAACGGTATGATCGAAAGGAAAAAAAGACTATTGATATAGAATGTCCTCATATTATCCGAGAGTACAATAGGCACATGGGAGGCGTAGACCTTTTAGATAGTCTTATGGGAAGATACAAAATACGCATAAAGAGTAGAAAATGGTATATTCGGATATTTTACCACCTTATTGACTTGGCTATGGTAAATGCGTGGCTGTTATATAAGCGAGTTTATCATGAAAACGGCAAAGATTCAGATGTAATTAGTCAAAGTAAATTTCGTTGTCAAGTTGCGAAAAGTCTTTGTTTGGTAGGAACGTCTTCCTATAAACGTGGTAGACCAAGTAATTTAGAGAATGAAATCGTCAAGAAACAGAAGAGGGGCCCTACACAACACGTACCGCCAAAAGAAGTGAGGAACGACCAAATTGGTCATTGGCCTACTATTCAAGAGGGAAAAATGAGATGCAAATACCCCAAGTGTAAAGGTTTCACCCGTACTAAATGTGACAAGTGCGGCATAGCTCTTTGTTTAAATAAAAACAATAATTGTTTTAGAAATTTTCATAATGAATAACTTTATATATACATATATATATATATATATATATATATATGTGCGATAAATGCATAATGTAGCCGAAAGGCAACAAATATATTTTTCAACAAATTTTCCAAAAAAACGACGATAGATTTTTTTTATTATTTTTCCTAGGTTCCTTGACATTGTTACAATTTAAAATATTTTTTTCAAACAGAAAAAAAAAAGTTATGCATTTAAGGGTTAATAGCTTAGTGGTAGAGCAACGGTCCGGGAAACCGTGGACGTGGTGGGATCGAATCCTGCTTCAGGGTGAATTTTTTTTTATAGAAAAATTCGAATAATTAGCGCCGTAAAATAAAAATAATATTTAATTCGTTCAGATTACTTCGCGAAAAATGCAATTAATTTGCTTCAATGAGAAATATTTGTTTTTGTTTGTTAGTCCGGATACATAAATAGCGACTCTCGTATATTGAGATCTAGGGAATGAAATTAAATTTTTTTAATTAAATTTTGAGGAAAGTATGTTTTTTGTTCGTTAATGCGAATTCGAGATTTTAAAATGTAAAACTGATTTTTTAAATTGTTAATAATTTGACTATCGACATTTAACAATTATAATTTATTGAAGTTTAAATACTTCTTCCAATAACAATATAATGTATTGTGATTAATTTTAAATAAATTCAATTTACTCAAATTATTAATTTTGACATTAAAACGTAAATTATCTTTATTGCACAAGGATCTCGGTATTGCGAGTTACCTGTACAGCCTTGGATAAGGAATGACAATTTAAATTGACCGCGAAAACAGTTGAATAGACCGATTATGTGAAAGTCCGATTGAAGTATTTGCCGATCACTTACGCAAAGGCATGGTCGTTGAATATACACGAAGTGTACTCTCGTATCAAAAAGAGATGGCGCTAGCATCGGATACCTTAGCGGAAAAGGGACGAGGTTAACACAAAAGATGTAACCTATTCTTTAAGACCATTAAACAAAGATAAACAGATGCGTAACGTGGATGCGGTGAAAGAGATGAATATATAAAGCAGACATTTTTCGGCCTTATTTTATCTGTATTTAAAGTATAGCTTTGTCTTTCTTCGATTTTAAAGAATGTGCGCCCGCCGACTTTGAACATAGTTCGACTTCTTGGGGTTACCGAAACGATTTTTTCATCCTTTGCCGCAGCATAAATGAGCAATTTTTTTCAGTTTTAAAACCTTAATTTAAAATTTTATCGTCCTTGCTTTTATCTACATAAAATTTGAATTGATGTTTTTTAAAAACAGATATTAATGCTGTCAATTTTATTTCTATTTATTCATACTTTTTTATGTCGAAATACTCTTGAAAAAATGGTAAAGAAGAGTTGTTTTGGGAGTATAAAATTAATAATAATTTTGGATCCACTTTTGATATACAGAAAATTTTGGCAATGAAAACTAGATGTAATGTCACTAATGTCATGAAGAAATGTTCATATGAATATAGGCTCTATTTTTCTTTGTTAAAAAGTTATAAGGTGTTTAAAATAATGATCTCTTTGAACATTAAATAGTAATCATATTTTAAGAATGAAATTAAAATCGAAAAGGATTTAATCGTAGTAACCATGGTTTACCATAACAAAAGTTAGTAAAAAAATAACCCTACACAACGATATAATATGTCAGGTACGAATAGCAACAACCATAGTACAAGGTACATAGGAGGGTGGGTCAAGAAGTATCTGAAAATTAGAACAGATGGCGCTGCTACTTCAAATCCAACATTGTGCTTGTCAAGAAGCATCTTTGTAAAGACTGCACACTAATTTTCAGACTGATCTGTCAAACAGTTTTGTTGCCATTTGAAATAGACGTCTACGAGCATTTTCGTAAAAATGGAAAAAACGTGAATTTCGTGTGCTCATCAAACGCTGTTTTTTACGTAAAAAAACCACCACACAAACCAAAAAAAAAGCTGGAAAAACATTATAGTGATCCTTCATCATCGAATGGAACCATTCACGACTGGTTGACTCAATTTCGGTGCAGTCGTATCAACACAAGTGGCGGCGAACGTTCTGATCGCCTAATTCAGGTCACCACACCAGAAATGGTCGATAAAACCCACGGTTTAATATTGGACGATCGGCGAGTGAAGGTGCGCGAACTTGAAGAGACTACAGGGATACCACATGGATCAGTGATTTCAATTTTGCATAAATATTTGGATATGAAAAAGCTATTTGGGAATTAGGTTATGAATTGCTCCTTCATCCGGCATATTTTCCAGATTTAGGCGCCTGCGACTATTTGCTGTTTCCAAATATGAAGAAATGGCTTAGCGGTAAGAGATTTCAGTCGAATGAAGAGGTCGTCGATGAAACTAACTTTGAGGGCCTCGACTAATCGTATTATTTGGAGCGCATCAAAAAATAGAAGAAATGTTCCATGAAGTGTATTGAGCTGATTATGTTGAAAAGTGAAATGTTTTTTTGCCGAAAGAGTGTTCCGTATCACAATTTTCAGGGACTTATTGACTCACCCTTGTAGTACTTGTGTGTTAAGAAGATATTTAATTTTGCGCATTGCAAAACATGCACTTAGTTTTGAGTAGAGAAACTCAACATGATTATGATTTTAAATGATTACACAGGCCTGCATAAAATTTGTGATGACGTGATTTTTGTTTGTTAAGCTCAGTTTTTATATAGCAATAACTAATTAAAATACAGTTGGTCTCTACCACCCACATATTTTTTTTTGCACAAAAGAAAAAGAAAAAAATATAAAAACAATCTTATAATAGGCGTTTTAATACATTTTAAAATGAATGTACTACTTCAAATTCTAGGTATTAACCCAAAAATGATTTTCTGTTGTGGTTTTGAAGAAATTTGTTAAATAGGCTCTCATTACCTGATGTAAATCTTTTATTACATGTATTAATTTTGGACAAGATTTCCAGGAATTTTTACCTGCTAAATCCTATTTATTATGCTTTCACTTTATTAGTACTGCGAAGAAGAATTTCAAATTTATCACTCGAAACAAAATGTATATTTTTAATGTCATTTACTTGATTATAGCTCTGAGTGTCGATCAGTAAACAAGTAAAATTAATTTGTCTTTAGTGTTGTGCGTGGTATTTGATAAATAAACATTGCTTAAAAATATGTCTAGCCGGTGTTGCAAAAACAAACCAGATTATTTCTGTTATATTTGTGGATATTTCGCCTTGAAAAAGTTTAAGAGACCAATTGGTGAATTTGTGAAAAATGCATATTATGCTTATTTCAGAATCTAATTAGGAGATCAAGATAAAGATTGGGCACCGCACGTTGTTTGTAAGGTATGTGAAGAAGGTTTAAGAGATTGGACCAAAGGGAATAGAAAAAGCCTTCCTTTTGGAATACCGATGGTTTGGAGAGAACCGCAAAATCATCATGAAGATTGCTACTTTTGTCTTTGTGATATTAAGGGGCATAATAGAAAAACTTTGAAACATATTTTGTACCCAAACAATATTAAATCAGCTATCAGACCAGTTCCTCATAGTGATCATGTACCTATACCTATACCCCCCAAAGTACTACAAGAAGATATTGAAACCTCTTCAACTTCCGGCTCCGTACAGATGGATAGTGATTTTGAACCATCAACCTCAGGTCAAAACCAACTTCAGCTATTTTCACAAGCCGAACTGAATAATTTAGTAAGAGATTTGGGTCTTTCAAAAGATCTTTCTGACGTACTGGGATCTAGGTTGAAACCAAAAAATTTGCTTGCCCCAAAAACTACCTTCAGCTGAATATGACAGAAAAACAACCAAACGAAGCTTTTCTGAAAAACGAAAACGTATTTTTAAGAAGCATAAAGAAAAAATAACTATTTCTAATAGTTTCTATGTGTATATTTTTGTATTTTTTAATATAATATAAAACTAGCTTATAAATGAAATAAATCGTGTTTTTCTCTATATTTTTTGATTTTACTGGTTTGAAAAATAACCTTACGTGATACAAAAAAAATAAAAGCAGATTTGAAATCAGCGCTACCCAATTACTAGAAAGCAGTTAAAATTTTTAAATCAACATTCAAAGAGTTGAAAATGCAGGCCTGAGTTATCAACGATGACACCCAACAGCTTAACACTGTTCTCAATACGAAAGTCATCAAACATCAAATGTGTGGGGTTATCATTAGGATTCCTAAATGAAAATAGAATCGTACTGCTTTTTTGAAAATTTATTGTCAGATCATTAGTGTCAAACTGCTCGTCAATGCGACGGACGCAGTCGTTACCGATTTCAGAAATACTTTCAAAGGTATTATCGGACAACAGTATTGTGGTATCGTCAGCATAATTAAGCAATAAATGCCGATTGTCATTAAAAGGTATGTCATATATGTCATTGAACAACATCAGAAAAAGTAAAGGTCCCAATATGCTACCCTGGGGTATCCTATTAGAGATCAGGAGCTCGCCCGAGGACGTGATTACCGCCTTCAGAGAGACGTACTCTCTGCCTCCGACCGTGCAAGTATATGGCAAACCCCAAAAGAGCGACGGTCCTCACCTTAAACAACCACAACTACAACAAAGTAGATCACGACTAATGCTGTCGGATACCCTGGACAGATTCAGTAAAATACCACAGGCAATTTGTTTATTCTCTAGCGCATCTAAAATATGCTTGGTGAATGAGTACAAAGCAGTTTAAATGCCTCTAGATTTAACGAAGCTATGTTGTCTGTTATTTATCAGGTTAAATTTGTCAAGGAAGCTAGTTAAACGACAATGGTCCACAACCTCAAAAATTTTAGAAAAGGAGGTAAGTAAACTAATCGGTCTGTAGCTATGTAAATCATTGACACCACGTTCTTTTAAATAATGGAATCACAACCGCGTGCTTCAAAGATTCCGGGAAGATGCCTGTAGATAACGAATGGTTTATTACATAACATAGCGGTTTAGCGAATGTAATGATACAGATCTTCAGGAAGTGACTAGGGACTTCATAATAATTTCCAGAATGACCAATTAAGAGATCCAAACATTTTGTCTCTGGACAATCAACACGCGACCAGTAATTTTCAGTAGAAATTTAGTATAAATAGTCTCTGACTATTTATACTACACAGTGACATTCCACATGCGACCAGTAATTTAGTGTAAATGGTCTCTGGACAATCCACATGCGTCCAGTAATTTTTAATAGAGATTTAGTGTAAATACTTGGGGTCGTTTATTTAATTAATTACACACTATTTGCAAATGTATTTGATGGAACTTTAAATACTGAGAAGTATCTTAACTTTTTTAGTACCACATTTTTTGAATTTATGGGCGACATTCCACTCGACTCAATGTAAGGTATGTGGTATCAGCATGACAGGGATCCAACTCACCGAGGAAAACGAATGGCTGCATTCTAATTTTTCAAATAAATGGATTGGCAACGGAAGTCCTATACCATGACAACTTGTCATGGTATAGGACCTGGTATAGTATCTTTGCAATTTTTATTTATAGGGTCATTTCAGGCAACTTGTCTATACCGTGGAAATAAGTGATTACCTTGAATTATTGCAGGGGATTAGAGGTGCTGTAACACATATTAGATAAAATAAGAATTTCTTACGTGTGCAGGGGAATTTAGTTCGTCGTTGCCAGTTGCGTATTCAGGAGATTGGACTAATTTTTGAACATTTACTGTAGTCTCAATGTTTCTTTCTGATGGTTACAATAAATGTTTTTGATTTTTTTAAAATATTAGTACCCATTAGTGTTCAAGGAGATCATTATTTAAAACACCCTATAATTTCTCAACAAGGAAAGATAGAACCTACATTCATATTAATATTTCTTAATAAACTTACATCAAGTTTTGATTGCAAAAAATTTGTAATTAGGCTAATCAATTACCCTGTATATCATATTTACCACGTTACAAGTATGACAAATAATCATTCCAAGGTTTCTAGAATCAAAATTTGAAACCGTAATTTTTTTATGTTTTATGGAGGTTATATATTTACAAAGCAGTTACTTTTCTTTTAATTCTATCTTTATAGGGTGATTCAGTTCGTGTTTCCTATATTGGCTACACAATAAATTAGACAGTTACGTGTTTGACACATCAAATGCAAGTTTGAAGCAACACATTTACGAAATGGATGGCTTAACCATCGCTCAACGCATTAAAATTGTTCAGTTGTTCTACAACAATAACAATTCTGTACGATCTGTGTATTGACGCTTACGGGAATATTATGGTCAACCTAATCGTCGTTCTGAGCAAACAATGCGCAACTTGGAAGCATTGAAGGTAGGGTAAGTCGAGTACATCATCGTAACGCACGTTCAGTCGAGAATATTGCTGTCGTTAATGATAGTGTGGTTGAAGACCAAGAATCGATTCGTCCCCATGTATGGGTCTTGGTGCATTTTGCAAAAGGACTTGCACCTACATCCGTATAAAATTCAGTTGACAAAAGAACTGAAGCCTAGAAATAATGGACAGCGTAGCATTTACGCAAATTGGGTATTAGAGCAGCAGGAAGTTGATTCTGACTTCTGACATTTACAACTCTCTGGGTATGTTAATACATAATAAAATTGCGGAATATGTGAAGGAGAAAATCCTCACGTGATACACGAGACATGATTGTTTGCCCAAAAAGTAACTGTGTGATGTATATTGTGGTCAGGCGACGTAATTGGGTCTTGCTTTCTGAAAACGATGAAGATCAGATAGTAGCAGTCGACGATGAGCGCTATAAGAGCATGCTAACAGATAATTTTCGGTACAAAATCGAAGATATTTATGTTGCGTTAGATGTTTTGCGTGAAAGTTCAGAGGTCGCATTATTTAACGTAGTGGTGACGTCAGTTGGCCTCCTAGATTTAATTCGATGACATTATATTTGTGAGGTTTTCTAAATAGTCGCGTCTACGTCAATAAACTTACAACATTGGAGCACCTAAGAACTAACATCTGCTAAGCTATAGCTGACGTAGTCCCCGAAACGCGAAAGAAAAGGGCGTCCTCCTACAGCTGGTACCGATAGAAACAATGCGGATGTTAAAAAAATAATTGAAGAGGACAATGAAGACACGTATGCGGTAATAGAGCATCAACTAAAGAATGGATCCTTAGTTGTTAAAACAATCATACGGCATCAGCTGCGTTAAAAAAAAAACTGGTAAGTTGCTTTGTGCCGCATCACCTTTCTGACTTCCAAAAAGCAGAGCGTGTAAGAATTTTCCATGAAACTTTAAATTTCTTAAATAACGACAGGCACTAATTTTTTCCCAAAATAGTGACGGCTGACGAAATTTATACTCCCTTTTTCGATTTTCGACAGTCGTTTATGGATTCACGAAGATGAGGAAACTCCTACAACGACTAAGCAGCCGCGAGCTATGATAAATGTTATGTATGCGGTATTCTTCAGAAGTACGGGTTCAGTAATTGCAATTAAACTAGATGGACAAAGGACAGTTACAGCTAAGTGGCACACTGAAAAATGTTTGCCTGAAGTGTTCAGTAGAGCTTCAGACAAGGGAATTATGCTCCACCATGATAAAGCATCGTCCCATATGGCAGTTTTAACTCTCCAGTTTTTGTCTGGGAAAAAATATAACATCCACTGTATTCGTTTGATTTAGCAATGTGTGACTTTTGACTATTTTTTTTTTGGGCTTGAACGCAATTTGCGGGGTAGAAGGTTTTCGTCTGCAGAAGGGATTGATACCGCAGTTCACGATAATTTTGAAGGTATTCTGAAAGAAGATTGGTTGGGATCTTCTAAATAGTGGAAAGAAATAATGGTCAAGTGTGTCTTTGTTGAAAGGAATTACTTTGAGCATATTTAAAATGAAATCCTAGAAAATATTAACCGTGTTTTTTATTCTCAATAATCGATCAAACTATACGGTAAACAATTCGCAAAACATTAAAAAGTGGTTGTCGAGTATAAACGATTTTCATTTTTTTATTAGAAACATAGCAATTCCAGATGTTTTTGGCGTTCCCTTAATAATGATAGTGGGGCTGTTCACTGGAACTGGTGAAGGTAATTACTGCACGACAGCAGTAATACCGTGATATCATAAAGTTTCTGGGTCCAAGATGGCATTGAAATAGAAAATATATGTCTGAACTTTATCCATATTATCATACTGGTAACTTAACCTTAATTTTTGAAAATTATTTTGATAGTGTCATCGTGACATCAATAAATATGTCATTTGATTTAATAAAGATACAATAAAACAACAAGCTCAGCTTGTATTCAAAATTTTATTAATAAAAAAAGGCAAAATTAAAGCAAATGTTGAAATTGTTGTCCGTTATTTTCAATTCCCAATGTGACACGCCTTTTCATGCTGTTAAAGGCATTTTGCAGCATTGCGGGCGTTATTAATGCACATTCGTCAATAATTCTTTGTTGCATATCTTGCAAATTAGCAACAGGAGTTTTAAATATTCTATTCTTTAGGTGAGGAAACACGAAAAAGTCCATAATTGTCAAACAAGGTGATCGTGGTGGAAACTCAACTTCCGTATGTAAACTTATGATCCGATCGTCAAAAAACTCACGAAAAAAGCAATATTTTCTCGTGTTGTGTGTGCCGTTGCACCATCTTGTTGAAAGTATCCATATTGCAATTCATCATCATGCAACTGTTCAATAAATTCATTCAGAATGTTTCTATACCTCTCAGCATTAATTGTGAAATTAAAAAAAATAGGGCCAACAACTCTGCGGCGAGAAACTGCTAGCCAAACACCAAGTTTCGCATTGTGGAGAAACGATTCAATAAAAATATGAGGATTTTCACTATTCCACATTCGAGTATTTTGGAATTGACATACCCCGAAAGATGAAACCATGCTTCATCAGAGAAAAATGACAAATTTAGCAGGTCATCATCTTCTATTAAGTTATTTCCAAACCACTGGCAGTACGCACGACGTCTAGGGTAGTCTACCGGCAAAATAGCCTGATGTGATTGCATCACGATTCAAAATTTCCATTTTTGACACAACTATTACTTTGTTAAATTCTGTTGAGACAAAACTGTTCGGTTTTAAATCGAACTGTCAAATAAATTATAGGTTAAAAATGTCAAATTTTACGAATATGATAATTGTGAAATGCTGACAATTCAAGGAGGACTTGATTCCGCGAATTTTAGCAGTATCCCTAATACAACGACCAGGATATTTGGCGAAAAGAGTAAAAGCAATTAACTAAATATTTGTTTGAAATCCTTCAAACAATCTCTATTATAAATTTGAATTGAGTATTAGTGAAGACTTTCGGAAATGTTGGTTAGAAAACAGTAAGTATTTTGACTACGCTGAACAAAATTTAAAATGATAATTTTATTAATAGAAAAAATACAAAATTTAAACAAATTCTAATAATATTTAAATGCTTCTGTGAGAAACATATGTGGTATATCCTTAGTACCAAAGTACAGATTACCCATAAAGCTCCTCCAAACTCCAAAAAGAAATCTATTACATAATGATTATATCACGGTTTTGCAAACAATGATTTTATTATGTACTGACAAACTAAAAACGCAATAAAACTATACCATACAGTTAGCTAATCGTAAAGGCAACGTTGTATAACAATAGCCACAATATTCAATACGCATTTTATAGCGCTCATTATAGGTTTTAAATCTTGTACATGCGGTTAAGCTTGCCTTCATTTAGTAGCAATTAACCTGTTCTAATACACATAAATGCTTATTTATACATCAGTTCACAACACACGTTGCATAGCTAATGAATTACGTGAAACCAAGCGAATTACATATTGCTATAACAAAAAAAAAACCAACGAAGGTGACGCAAACTTGATCTTAAATCGATTATCGCTGTTTATACACCAGGTTACGGAGGCTTACAGGAAAAAAAGTAATTATAAGGCTTTTCGATCTTATTTACAACTATTTATATCGTGCTAGTCATGAAATTCAGCTGCCGTATACTTAAGTGTATGCTAATTCAGAAAATATTTAATGCATATCTTGTTTTAAGTAGTAGATATTTTAAACATAATGTATAAATATTATTACGATTATAAGAGATGCATTTGAAATATAACGCAATAATAAGTAAGCTGTTAAATTCCTCTAGACTTGAAACCGATAACTAAAATTGCTATAAATGTCTTTATGTATAATTAATAGCATAATTTATACAAAAAGGTTTTGTTTAAGTATGACAATACGTTAAGCACGTATAAAGCGTTTGTACAATATGAAACAAACATGTAAATAATTTACATATCTGTAACTATGCACATGGATAATACACCTCGTATTTTCAGCATTTACTTCTGCTTAATACATATGTTTCTGCCATATAGGCGTCCTCAGTTAAGCTAGTGAAGCAATGTATCCAAATTAATACAAACCTGTTACAAACAACTGTCTTCTTATAGGACGGAACTTGCTTGATCTATGCGGGCTATTTCAGTAAATTTAAATACAGATACAAACCAGTTGTTTATAACAGGTTTGTATTAATTCGTATACATTGCTTCACTAGCTTAACTGAGGACGCCTATATGGCAGAAACATATGTATTAAGCAGAAGTAAATGCTGAAAATACGAGGTGTATTGTCCATGTGCATAGTTACAGATATGTAAATTATTTACATGTTTGTTTCATATTGTAATAGCATAATTGATGAAAAAAAAAGAACAAATAAGTATAGACCAACAACCAAGTTACCCACAAGAGGATCTACGAGGAGACTTTTTATGCCGAACTAGGCATGAAAACAAAAAACTAGTGCATCAACAAAAATTTATTTTTCAATACAGTTTTCTTGATTTTGAATACAGGTACGATGGATAAGCTGAATTTATTGAGGATAAGAAAATCTAATAGACTGTGAAAAAAAATAATACAGTGTTTATTTATTTATTTGACTTTTGTTATTGAAGCTACGTTCGTTATAATTAGGGATCGGACACGAGAGGCCGATGACTCATCGTCTACGGGCGTACTATTTAATTTTATTTTATAATTGGAAAATAAACGGGTGGTGATTTATAAAATACGAAATACATTTTTATTTGTTCATTTTGCAGTTCAGGTTGAGCATAGGAGTATTAACATCAACTAGTAATACCTTCTCAAGGTTCACTTCTGTAAAATTTGTTCTCTTTGAATGAAATGAAATACATCCTTGTAGATAGAAAACGTCCTTTCTATATCGCAACTGGTTATAGGTGCATACTGGAAATATTCTTTTATTTCAGAGTATTTAGCAGTTAGATTTTAAGGCGTTGTCCCCATACACAATGCCGCAATGTTATTAAATACGGATTTCTATTAAAAACTGCGTCTAACTTTTGCCGAAGGCCACATCCGAAGGAATATTTTTCAAATTATTAAGAGCCACATCTAATGTGGTTAATACATAATTTAATTTGAGGTTTTGACTTTCAAAATAAGTGATCAGTTTTGCTAAATTTTCAAAGTGTTCCTGAAGAAAGTACAACTGATTTTTTAAATTTGTAATTTGTTCCTTGCACTCGGAAATACTTCGAGCATCGTCATTTAAACATGTAACGAAATTCTGTAAACCATCGAAATTCTCTGCATAAAAGCTAATAGTTCCCAACCATGTTTCCCATCTAGTTATTACTGAAGAGTGAGGCAGTGACAAAGATAGAAGTTTTTCCCTGTAAAGAGCTACTCTCAATGTTGCTTTCCTGAAAACTTTTTTAAAAGCTGATACAAAAGCGGATTTCATGATCCGACAATCACATTCATAGATCTGTAACTTTGAAACAAATAATAATGGATATATAAGTTTTGCGTTTTTGTTCCTTGAAATGAAGTCTACTTTACACTCCTAAAATTTGAACATAACGATACGGGACACCTTGTATATATAAATATATATATATATATATATATATATATATATATATATACTTATATATACGCTAGCAGATGTGTCCGATATAGAGTGAAGGCACGTTAATACAATTTCTGCAAGTTGTTATTGTAGCTGTCAGATGGAAACCTCTAGCTTGGTTTTGCACTTGTTATGAAGACAGTGATGGTTGTTTTGGCGTTCGTGAAGTTAACATTAACAATGAACCACGCTGAAAGTTCATCTACGCTCTATCTTAATAACTTTTGTAGTATGGTAAGAGTGGTATTACAGTGAAAGTATCTCTCCTATAGAGCGCACTGATGATTCTGTAGTAAGATGAAATACATGTCTACGTATCTGGAGATATACTTTCACACAAATATGAACTTGTATTGTGTTCTTCACACCCGATTTTGAATAATATTTTATATTATTCAAAATATTTTTGTTTTATAAAAATTTGGTGAGGTTTACTGACAAAGAAATATAGGATAAACTGGAGGTCCAGAGGGAAGAGGATGGAAGAAGGATGGGAGAGCTCCTGCAACACAGTTCATAAAAATGCACCGACTCCAATGGCTTGCCCGTCTCGAAAGATTAGAAAAAGATGGCCTAATTAAAGATATACGATAGACGGTACCTGATGGAAAGAGAAGGAGAGGTATACTGAGGAGGAAATAGAAGAATGGTACTATAGAGGATGTGCAGAGTAAAAGACTCAGGAATTTGAGATTGTTGGCAAGGTATAGGACGATATGGAATAACATTACTAAGCAGTGAGATGTATGCTAACCAAAGACTCTGTTCAGAAATGAACTGCAAAAACGAATTGATATCAGATAAAGAAATATCGCATTTGTGTAATTTAGAAACACCTGAAGAGAACGAAAGATTAGTCTTTAATCTTCTGATGATTCTATTAATTTTTCCAAATGCCATTTCTGTCGTGGCTTATGTAAAGTGCTAACATGAAGTAAAGAATTAATCAAAGAAGCAAGACTTAATGTAATATTTTAATTTTGAAGAAAATTCAGATATTTGAGTCATACAAAAATAACAACCAGTGAAATTATCCTTTGGCTCTTCATAGATCAAAACCGATTTTATATTCAGTTACCATCGCCAGATATTCTGCACACTGTAACGTGTAATTTACAAACCCAGATAAAGAAAGCAATAAATTTCTAGAATTTATTGTAAATTACTTCAGAACATAGAATTTAAATATTTAATTTAGTATCTTTAAGAAGTATGTTAACATCGCTTTCCCAATTTCATTATTCTCTTGATAATCGACATCTATCTTGAAAATTCATATTCCGCTATTCGCATAACATACACAAACTTATGCTTTGCAAAAGTACATGAATATAAAACCGTCCAGTCGCAAAAATTAAAATTACGACTTACTGAAAATGCAAATTAAAACATTAACCGTAATGTATGTGAACATGTTTTGACTAGTGAAAACGTAAATGTCTCATAAACGCCTGGATACGGTGTTTGCAATAAATAATACGGTCTATGAAAGAACATTTTTTAAATAAACCCATATTTTTAAATTTGCGAGTAGTAAAAGCAATTTAAGAGGTGCTTATGTATGTATATCTTCATACCTGGTTGTGTAATTTTCCTCTTGAATACATTATGCAGTTAAAATGTCATTATTATTCCATGAAGATTTTCAAATTACGAAAATTTTTCGAACAATAAATCAAATTTTTATTAAACAATCAATCGATTAAATATTTTAGAATATTATATAACGTGTAAGTGGTTCACATCACATCTGACGACGCTATACCGTGATATCATAAAGTTTCTAGGACGAAGATGGCTTTGTAATATAAATTGTATGTCTGAACTTAAGTTAGGAACTATAACTCTGTTTTGTAAATTATTTTGACAGTGACAGTATCTGTCATCCATTAATGTGTTAGAATTGCTGAAAGCAAGTTTGAACGTCGAGTTTGAAACATAGCACATTCGAGTAAATTCAAATATGGTTTACAATATAGTGCAAAAAGCGTACATGATTGAAGCCTATTTTCGGAGTGGAGTGCGAATTGATGGAATTTGGGTGTACAGTCAACGTGCATGTTTGGATGATTTTAGAGAGCACTTTCCAGAGTTAGCTGTAATTCCCAAAGATTTTTATAATTGCCTTTCCAATTGTGTTGGTGTGTTTCGTGAGACTGGTTCTGTGGGTCATAAATCACGTACTGGTAGACCAACTGTTCGTTCGGAACAAGTTATAAATGATGTTCGTCAACGTATGGTAAATGAACCCACAAAACCTTTGAAATGCCTTTCTCAAGAGATTGGACTTTCTTATGGAACATGTCAGAAAATTGTAAAGAAAAACTTACACATGCATCCGTATAAGATTTTCGAGTGATGATCTTTTACGATTTTCGATACGGTTTGACACCAAAGCAATGTGTGGAAAAGTTTAGTTCGGTATTTGGGAATGAAGCACCATCCAAAACTATGGTTTACAAATGATTTGCAGAATTCAAGCGTGGAAGATCAACTCTATTTTTGCGAAAAATATCGATGCTGTGCGTGAAATGATTTTATAAAATCGACATGTGACATACAGTGAGATACAGGCGTCCTTAGGCATTGCACGATTTTGCACGATCATTCAAATGTCATGAAGCTTTCCAGTCGTAGGGTCTCTCAAAATTTGAAAGGCTACCAAAAATAGGCACGTGTCAAATGGTGTAAGGAAATGTTAAAAAAAATTGATTGTGGTCGTTCAAATTCTGTACATAACATTGTAACAGGTGACGAATCCTGGATATATACGAGTATTCATATGAGCCTCAAACTAAACAACAATCGACTGTATGGGTGTAAGATTTCGGAATGAGTCGCATTCTTCCAAGAAGAAGGAAAGAAATTTTTCACCACACACGAATTTATCATATGGATGTGAATAAGGAAGTATGTAAATAAAAGTTTAATTATATGAATATTTATGTATATATACAGGGTGTTAAAAAATATGTTCTGATATTTTACCTACTAATGGTTCTCATTAAGATAAAGAAAAAAGTCTTAGTAAACCTACGTCCTAAAATCAGGCGTTTCGACGATATAAAAACAATTTCAATATTGTTATTGAAATAACCAATTTAGTCATTAAATGCTCTTTTAATAGGAAAGCATAGATACAAAAATTAACAACTCAACAAGTGATGCTTAAATTAAATGTTCGACATTACCTCCTTCCATGTGCAAACTTGCTTGCTTGCAAACAAATGCTTGATATCCACACACAAAAGAATATCTCACTCTTTCGAAGATTCCTGGAGAGTGATGAATTATGTCACATTCGTTTTGTATTCGTCGTTGGCGATCTTCTATGTCATTTACAGGCGTGGAATAAATTAGCGACTTTAAATAATCCCGCAGGTGCGCCATCATGCATAAACCACATTTGTAACCTATCCTGAAGAGTTACATGTTGTAATAATATTGGCAAAGTACTTCGCAGAAATTCCAGATAAGTTTCGGCAGTTAAGTGATTAGGAAGAAAAGCTGGTCCTATCAGTCGATCGTTTAGAATACCAAGCCACACATTAACAGAAAACCTATGTTGACTCCTTGATTCCACAACAACGTGAGGATTTTCGTCCGCCCAAACGTGACTATTGTGAAAATTAATAACGCCGCCTTCAGTAAATGCAGCTTCATCGCTGAATAAAACTATAGCAGAAAAGATAGGATTTTCTGCAACTTTCTCCAAAATCATTTTGCAAAACACACTTCACGAAACGTAATTAGGAGCAGTTAGTGCTTGCACTCGTTGAAGGTGATAAGGATACAGTTGTTGCTGGTGTAAAGTCCTCCAAACTAGAGGAGCGCTAATATTTAATGCAGCAGAGATCCTTCTAACACTAATATCTGGATATTCTTCAACCCTTCTTAAAACATCCTCTTCTACTGCAGGAGTACAAACAGATCGAGGTCTATCAGCATCGCGATAATTTGGTTTAAACGAACCAACCTCTGATAGACGTTGATGTACTTTTGTAAAATATTTATCACTAGGCAAAATACGGTTAAAGTAAGCTTCCGCATAAAAGCGACACACCTCATAAGCATTACCATTAGCAGCACCATACATAAAGTGAATGTCTGCCATTTCTGCATTCGTGTGTCTATTCATATTTAACCTACAGCAAAAGCGAGATCGATATGACATTGATATGACAATAAATAGCGAAAAATAGAAGCTAGGATACACATTTATTGTACATGGGTACCATAAACAAAGGTCTAGTTATACTTTTGATGAAAAAAATATAAAATCAATTATACTCAGAAACGATTGGTTTTAGGACATAGGTTTACTAAGATTTTTTCTTTAACTTAATGAGAACCATAAGTGGGTAAAATATAAGAATATATTTTTTTTAAAACCTTGTATATACAATGTGTCCAAAAAAAGTGCTCAGAGTTATACCTCGTGTAGATAAAACAATTTCATCGAAAAAAACCCAAAATGTGCTAGTCAAAAATGTTTAGTTTTTTTTTTGTAATTGAAATTGAAGTTTTTTCCCATACGCTCAGACTTCATTACGAAAATAATAGATATTTTCTCAACTAGTGTGTCAATTAAAAAAATAAAAACAGATTTAGAAAGGATAATGACCAGATTTATTGTATTGTATTGTGTTGTAGGAATATCACGTGATGAGGATCGCTGCCTTGTTCTCGTGTCCCCACACCCCATCCTTCCTTCAGTCGATATGTAGGTTTGTCCAAGTGATGTTCGGTGTACCTTGTTTCGTTTTACATTCTGTTATGTTAACTATTGCCGTGTGTACTGCACTTTTAGATTTGTTTCTCGCTTTGGACTATTGTTATTAAGGACTGAAATGGCGCGTCTTTCAATGTTTGAAAATATTCATATTGCTGATATGCATTATTATTATGGCATGCACCATGGTGTGGCTCGAGTTGCTTGTCGAGCGTACATAGCAGCCTTCCCGAATAGGCAGCCAGTTCCAACATACCGGACATTTATTACAATTCACCGATTGTTCAGCGAGAACGGACTAGGAAGGAGAAATATGGGAGGACAAGGCAGAGCTGCAGCACTGCAGCTAGGGAATACAGAAGAAGATATCTTGAACGAGGTTTTCCGCAATCCATCCATTAGCCTCAGACGGTTAGCGCTTATGTTTAATGTATCGAAATCTACAGTGGGTGTGATTTTAAAAGCGAATGGACTTAGGCCATATCATTATCGAAGAGTACAGAATATTAATGAAGGAGACTATGTACAGCGTTGTATTTTTTCAACATGGATTTTGAGACAGACGAGAAGAAATTCAGAATTTTTCAACAAAATTCTTTGGACGGACGAAGCAAAATTTACACGAAATGGAATAACAAATTTTCGAAATTTACACGCATGGTCCGATGAAAACCCACACTTAGCAAGGCCTGCCTCATTCCAGGAACAGTTTTCTGTCAATGTCTGTGCCGCATTGATAGGAAATTTATTAATTGGACCTATTTTTCTTCCTCGAATTTTAAATGGTGAAAGATTTTTGAAATTATTGCAAAATGAACTACCAGAGTTGCTGGATGACTTGCCATTAAATATTCGTCTAAACACGTGGCTGCAGTTGAACGGCGCTCCGGCACATTTCGCTAGGGCAGTAAGATTATTTCTAAATGAAAATTATCACCGATGGGTCGGACGAGGTGGCACAGTTGCGTGGCCGCCAAGGTCGCTAGACATGACTTCCCTTGGATTATTTTTTGTGGGGCACAATGAAGCAAGAGGTGTACAGTAGCCCGGTGAACACACTAGAAGAATTAGAAAATAGGATAAGGAATTGTGCAGAGCGATTAAAACAAAACCCTGATATGATTCAACGTGCTACGAGAAAAATAACGTTCAGGACTATTGCGTGTCTCGAATGTGAAGGAGGCCATTTTGAAAACATAATTAATTAATATAGTATTGATTAAAAACTATTTTTGGTTGTTTTATTCATAATCTTAATTAATCATAATCTTATGTAGTAAGTTATACTACTTTTTTTACCATACCTAATTATACGTAAATTACAATAAAAAATAAACATTTTTGACTAGCACATTTTGGGTTTTCTTTCGATGAAATTGTTTTATCTACACGAGGTATAACTCTGAGCACTTTTTTTTTGAACACATTGTATAATTCAGGAGCATTACTTTTAATTTCAGCAAATGGATTTGAAATAAAATTACTCCAAATTCTGATTTAATTTATACGTTTTAGGATCTGCAACACTGTTAGAAATCTTATCTAAAGTTCTGTTCTTAATGATTCTGGTCATGTATCATCTTTGATACTCTTATCACGTTTCAATTACCCAATCCAGAGACAAATTGTGCCTTTTGAAGGAGCACCCAGTTTGCTAAATAACCGCAGAAATTACAGTTTCGGTCTTTGAAAAATAAAAATTAGATTACACTGCGAACTGCAAGTTTATGCACTTTAGAATTTTTCATTTGGATACTTTATGCTGGAGTTTTAAAATAAAATGTTAGAAAGTAACCAAACTTTATCTGTCATCATAATATAAATAGCAGAATTAGAATATAATGCTAAGTTTTTACGGAAGATGGGGCTAGCAGTCGAGTCTCGCTTCCCGTCGCGAATTTGCGAAATGCGAGTGTTTGAACAGTTTAAAACATGTACATTTTTATCATATTTCGGTATTCCAGCAGTTCACAAAGTTTTATCTTATTTTAGATCTATCGGTTACCTCTTTCTTTTGTTTAAGGTGTATGATTTTTATTTTATTTTCATGTTAAATGTATTAACTCTTCTATTCCAGTTCAAAATAGTTTCTCCGAATATAAAATCAAATATAACAAATACATATGTAAGATATCTCGTATATTAATTTGATCTTTATTCTAATTTTATGCTTGTCCTGCTTATCTTGATGTTTATTATAAATACGCCGTAAACGTTTCATTGCCGAGATACGAATCTGACAAATTAAAAGCTCAGTTTTAATTAATTTAACACAAATTAACGATGTTCATTTGGTGCCGATAATACCGCAAAAATTCACGTGTTGTCCCAAAGCCGAACCGTACCCAAAAATTGAAACCGAAACGCAGGTAAGTATATACTAAAAATACTCCAAATTCTTATGCAGTGTCGAGATACACGACTTGTTTGTTTGAGATAACGATAGCGACATTCTTTTGTTTTAACAACCAACAACCGGGCGGCGAATATTTCTTCTTCACACCGAAAAACCATGGAAAACATAGCAAACAAAGTAGGATATTAATAAGAAACGGATACGTCTTAATACCATCAGACCAAAAAGCCGGTACCTAACCAAGATAGTGATTCATCTATCTTTGATTCATCAATAAATTTCTGCAGGCATTTCTTTTTTCATATGTAAGTATGTATAAATGTGTATATGCGTATACAAGGTATGTTTCGTAAAATATGAACGAAATATAGAGAAATTTTGTATTACGAGGCCTGGTTGATTAATTTGCACAATCGTACAGAAGAAAAGGAATAGTTTGATTAATTTTTTTAACCCTATCTCCTCTTAATTCGATATATTTGGTCCATCTATGTTCAAACTTCTTTATTCCGTTCCCAAAGTAATTTTCTTCTAATCCTGCAAAATAATCGTCCGTCGTTGAAGTAAGTTCTTCATTTGTGCAGAATTTTTTGCCTTCGAGAACATGTTTTAATTTAGCAAATAGATGAAAGTCTAGCTAATTAGGGGGTGTGGTACTAATTCAAACCTTAATTCTAAAATTTTTTTTGCAGCAACCGTACTGGAATACACAGATACATTATCATGGTGAAAGAGCGCTTCCTTTTTAGTAATTCCTGGAGGCTTTTCGGCGATAACTGTCTTCAAACGATCTAGCAGATTTGCCTAATTTTGGTCGTTTACGGTCTTGCCCTTTGAAGATAGTCTATGAACAATATCCCTTTATTTTTCATTTAAGTATTACTTGTTCGTTTCACCTTTGATACGGTTACCACAAACACGGTCATAATGCCTGTGGGCGTAATAATCGGGCATTATGGCCCATAGCGCCCGGTAATTTATTTACAGTTTTTAAAGTTGTGTGAGTGTAAATAGGGCCCGAGAAGAAAGGATATACATTTTACAGAACTAATAATTTCAGTTTTTAACAAAGTCTAAAGAAAGAAGCAAAACATTAGCGTTCTTTAATCAAATTAAGAGTATCTAAACGTTGACAACTTGAAAACATCTAAGTGTCAACAACTGCCATTTAAAATACGTAAAACATAATAGTTGTTTATTTTCAACAATTTCTAAAGAAATAATCAAATTCCTTACATTATTTTGGAAAATTAAAAATGCAGTTTTCGAAATGTTCTGAAAAACTATGTGATCCGAAGCTTTCCAAGTTTGTTAAAGTTCTTGGAGGGAAAACATCTTCACTAGTACTTTGACGAGCGAACTAGTATTTATCTGTAATCGAATTTAATATCACGCTTGGATACTCTATTCTTAGAAGAAATCTTTTCCTTTATCGTTGATTCAAGGTCATATTAGTTGCGTAACGACTGTCAACGACATGACAGTTGACAGAAATCTCGGAACTTTTCATTGTAATTTGTATTTTTTTCCGATTAAGAAATTAATTTTTCGTGAAAAATAAAATCTTGTATGAACCACTGGCGTTATGGCAATTCGGTCGACATTCATCCCTCGGACCAGAGGCCCTCGGGCTGAATTAACGTCGACCTCAGAGCAATATAATAAATAACTATTTGCATCCAAAAATATCGATACCATCGCCTTTCCGGCCGATAAAACTGTCTTGGCCTATTTTGGAGTTGCTTCTGTTGTTTAGATTCGTGAACCCATGTTTCGTTACACGTAACAAATCGGCGCAACAAATCTGTTGTGCTGGTTTAAAAATTTCTAAATTATTCATTGATATTTAACAGTGAACACGTATTTGTTCCGTCGTCAGTAAATATGGCAGCCATCTTGCCGAAAGCTTTCTCAAATCAAGTTCTTCGTGGAAAATATAAAGCACCCGTTCCTTTGAAATGCTCACTGCCTCTAGTCTTCTATTTCCAACGCTTTCAATCGACGGTTATTTAGCAAGAAATCACGGACTTTATACCATTTTTGGATTTGTAGCTGTTTTATATACTATACAAGGTGTGTATAAATTGGCGGACCCACTACACGCGGCGATGTTCTTCGTTAAATTCGGAGTCCAAAATTCTAATACGAAAATGTTGTACCATGCTCCATATCTTTGCACGAGGTTCCTAAAGTTCGGACTTTCAGTCTTGAAATAAGCATTATTACTCGATATTTGTTGACAGAAAGAGCTACAATTTAGAAGAAAGAAGAATTGTTGTTATTATCCTTTCGTTAAAGTTTTCTTTTTGATTTTAAAGTTTGTTTTTAATATTTGTTTATTAACTTATTTTGACGAAAAACACATCTGACAACGTTGTAAAACAATAAGTAGGCAGCCTAATGTTGTTCTAGTCAAATACATTACTACTGTCAAATTTTGACACTTATGTAATCTACCTATTTCATTCGACTTGCTTATTTTTCGTGTTTATTTGTATAATTTTGTTTAGTTTTCGTATTTATTTGTATAGTTTTAATCAGTTTTCGGGTTTTCGTGTTTACTAGTTGTTCTATTTGGCTATTATGAATTTAAAATGTAAGGTTCACATGACGACGTGTAAAAATGTTCCGAAGATTATAACTAGCACATGCGTGTTCAATGTTGCCAAATGTATGTTTCTTTCAAATTCATTCTGAAGACAAAGGTAGCCTGATACATCGTTTTAGGATTAGGACTTTTAACTCAAAATTTGACCAAGAATGTCGCCACGTGTAGTGGGTCCGCCAATTTATACACACCTTGTATAAACTATAACCAACGCAAAATAGCTTGATTATTTAGTGGCTATGAAACGTAAGTTAAGGATTCTGTGTCGACAGCGAATGTGTTATAAATAACAAAATCATTAAATCTCCAAATAATAGACTCATCTTCTTAATAAATGATTCTCGTGTGAAATGCTTGTGTAATAATCACCAACTTAATGAAATTAATATCATGAAGTCAAGTTAAATTGTAAGTTTAAGTGGCTCTTGTGATGTTTTTTTTTTCAATTAGTGCGATTATAACATTATACGAGGGATTAAGCTGAATCTATTGAGAATAAGAAAATCTAGTAGACTGTGAAAAACAATCATACAGTATTTATTTAGAGCAAGTCTTTATCTGTCAATTGAAGTTATGTTGCTGAAGTTAAGTTTGTTATAACTCAGCTGTTTATTTTTTAAAAGTAAAAGTTTCATTTTCTTTTACTTTACTTAACCAGAGAGCACTTTCGAATCATAATTTATTATGATTTCAAAAGAGGTTTAAGCGCTTATGAGTGCAAACAGAGTTTGGATGCAGTTTTTAGTGAACAAGCACCTTCCTTGGCTATTACTTATTCCGCACTTCTTCAGCCTGCCTCTCGAAAACATTGTACTCAACCCACATATATCTGAGTATGAGCTCGGTTGTATATGGTTGATTTTGCATTGTTTGTATACATCATAGAAGGATATTTTCTGTAAGTTCTGCGATGTTTTGGGCGACCCCATTTTTAAAATTGCCGAAGGGATGTTAATAATTTTTCTTATTACGTTATAAGATTCTAATATTTGTATTTTCTGTATTTCGATATACTTTATATCGCCTTGATGGTTTCAAGCGATAATTTTGAATAAATTAAGACTTTTGCTAATCAAGATTATTTTTATTTATTAATATTGAAATAAATTGTGTAAATCTTACGTATAATTCTTCACTTTTTAACAGTGTCTATTTTTGTAATTTATAGGTATCAACGATATAGATCAATGTTGGTTTGTTGAACTTATTTAATTCCTTGTTTATTTGCTTGTTTTTCTTGTATCCCGTCTTTGTGGTTTGGTCACTTGCCACGTCAACAACATCTTTGCCAGTTAGTAGTAGCATATCATTACCGCTATATATTTTATTATATATATTTCCGCTTTAACTATATAACTATTATTTAAAAGGAATTTGGAAACTAACAAATTTTTTTTTTCACACGACCAATTTCTAGTGAACTATACTGTATGTGCGAGACCATAAGCCACGGCATATAGTTTATATGTAGATGTTATCTATCTGATATTTAAATTACAAAGGTGTAACGACTATCTAATTTTATTATTATTGATGTTTTTCGATTCGTGGTGGTGACGCCCGTGTCTCTAAGCGGTAGGACCAGATGTTTTCGGAGAATTTTTAGAAATGAGTAAACATACATCAGCCAAGCCGGCTAGCCGGCAATGTGATCGGTGATCACATCATACATTCAGTGAACGACATTGAAATTGTGAAAAAAAGGCCATTGAACAAAATAAGAAAGACAACAAGTTTTAATTTACAGTTTTTTGTTGTTGTAGATTTGAATTTGTAATTAGCTTTGTCTATCTAAGTATGTAAAAAAGTATTAAATTATGTGTCTATACTGGCGTTCAAAATATTTCTCAATCCAAAGTATCTTAATTCCAGTCAAACATTAAAACAATTTTTGTCATAGCATTAAATCAATTAAACAATGTAAATAATGTTGTTATTTAATGTCTAGTATATATTTTTACCTACGTATTTTTATATATAGGCTTAGGTCAATGTATGGATCTATTCGAATATCTTTAATAAGGCTACTTAGATTTTAATAAAATTTTCCACATTTAAGTTAATGCAAACGGGTAATTCGAAAAGCATATTTATTTTCAAATGAGACTTCCAGAAAAATTATCACAAAAAATATACACAAAATCAATATCAATTAAGAGAGTTTTCGTAATGATGACCGTTCACTTTTTGACAATATGCAAGTCTGTGAATAAATTCTTTAATGACATTTGCCAAAGCCTCCTTCCTTACGAATTAATTGCATTTCCTCAATTATTCTTTGCTGTAACTTGTCCATATTGTGAGGTCGTCTAGTATAAACCATAGATTTCAAATGACACAAAAAGGAAGAAATCTAGGGGATTTAATTCTGGAGACCATTCAATGAATCGTCTACAATGTTTCATTTAAAAAACTTTTAATATTAAGGGCATAGTGAGGGGGTGCTCCACTTTGTTGGAACCAAACACTTGCAGGTAATTCCCCATCTTCCTTAATATTAGGAACAACCTTATCACGGAAAACATCTAAATATCTCTGTCCAGTTTGTGTACCACAAATAAAGAGAAGACCAATAACACATTTCCTGAAAATACTAGCCCAAACATTTAATATCTGTTGTGTCTGATGTTGTGTATGTGTTTCTAGCATCCAATGAGAGTTACCTATTAACAAATATCGACAATTATGGCGTTTAATGGCACCATTCAAACAAAACGCAGCCTCGTCGGAAAACAGCAAATTGTATGTAAAATATTGGTTATTTTTGCAAATTTTCATTACTCTTTCGCAAAATTTAATTCTACGATTATAATCGCTGTCCAATAATTCTTGCTTCAATATTCTGGCTATTGATCGGCAACTTCTATCATAGTTTACTGCGAGGAATGCAGTAGAAGTTTGTGGTAATTCTCCTAATGCTAAAGCAATATCTTGAGCAGTAACTTATTAGTTTTAGTTACGTATTTCGGCAACTAAGTTGTCATATTCCGCACGAAGTAATCACATGGGCTCACAATAAAGCTGACATAAAAATCGTCAAACACTGTTATTATTTCCTGCTGAAGATGGCAACTTAGCTGTAGAAAAGGTAGCTAGGATACAAATACTGGTGTGATTAGGGGCTTTTTACCTTTTTAAGTTTTTACTTTGCAGCAGTCTTCAATGAAGTTCTCATTCTTCTTTGTTGTATGCAATCAACTGAATCTTAAACTAAGCTTGAAACTTGTCAAGATAGAACGCTCTTAAGATCTATGAGTAACTTTATTTTTAATAAGACTTAACTATAAAAACCTACCCACGACGGAATGCGTTAAATATTTAGGCCTACACCTAGATCAGAAACTAACCTGGATTCTTAGAAATAGTACATTCTATGTTAAACTTAGGAGAATCTTGAACGTGTTCCCTAAGTTCATGGGTATCCTCTCTAGCCTAAATGACGCAATTATATGTATTACTTTTCCTAGTTAAATAAAATGTGCTTCCATCAGACATAAGAAGCAAAAATTTCTACCATTTGTAATAAAATTTGAGCGTTTATACTCAAGAAATTTTATCAGTAACAGTACAGTTTCAATATGGTATGACTTTATTTCTAAGGCATAATGGAGAATTCTGGGAATGTTTGGTTCAAAAATCTCTGTTTGGATTGATGGTCTCGTAGTCTAGTAAAGTTAATTTGAATTTTAAATCAGGTATACAGGCTGATTCATTTTCGGCCCTCACCATGGGTATCTATAGGTTCAAATTTGGCAAAGTTGTTAAATTTTTTGTTATAAATCCGTAAAGAAAATAGACCTGTGACAAATGACCTTCGTTATTTAAAAAAAAAACTCGAAAACCCCATTTTCTTCTTTTACCTGTAGCACCGACATTTGGCCTTGTAGAGAAAATATAAAAACACATCCTTGTGGCCATTTCTAAACCTCTATCCAGCGTTGTGCGGTGTACTCTAAATTTTTATACGACGTTTCGTTTCTTTCTGGCCATCATCAACTATCTAATTTCTTATAGGCGCCATATTGGATTTAGACATCTTCAGAAAGAGTTTTTTTTTCTGATTTCAACCATGTACCACATGCTGACTAAAGTTTTTGACATTAGGCTTTATTTGAAAGAATAAATTATAAGATTAAATAAGGTAGCCATGGAACTTCAATCTGTCAAACATTTCATTTATTGTTCATTAATAATACAAAAATGTCATACACTAACGAAGAGAGACGAGATGTGATAAGTATTTTTTATTCTTCGAACCGAAATTCAACAGTAGCGAGTACAAGATATCTACAATTATATCCAGAACGACAACAGCCTCATCGTACCATTTTTCTAGATCTCGACAGAAATTTGGTCGAGAATGGATCATTTACTAAGCCGCGTAATGGCCAAGACAACAGGAATTTAATTGAAAATCGACAAGCTATTTTACAAATGGTAAATTAAAATCGTGTTTTTAAATTTCTTTTAATCTTGTATTTTTATAGATAAATAATAATCCATCAATTTCTACACGCGAAGTAGCGTCAGAATTAAATTTGTACCAGTCCAGAGTTTGGAGAACTTTACGTAAAAGTAGGTTTAAACCATACAGGGTCCATGTTAGTCACTCTTTACTGCCAGGAGATAATTTGAGAAAGCTAGAATATTGTAATTGGTTAATGGGAAGGATAGAAAATGACGAAAATTTTTTAAGCAAAATCATCTGGTCATATGAAACAAAATTTACAAATTCTGGAATGTTCAACAGAAATATGGAGCCCTATTGGGCAGTACAAAATCCCCGACAAAACAGGGCTGGAAGACCACAACATCGTTTTGGAATAAACGTTTGGATGGGTATTTTGGCAAATCGTCTCTTAGAGTTATGTATGAAGAACATTTAAATGGAGAAAGATATTTAAACATTTTACGTACATACGTATCTGACTATCTTGACGACAATATCCCATTAAATCAATTACAATATTTATGGTGGCAACAAGATGGCGCACCAGCACACAATGCAGCTGTTGTTAGAAATTTCTTAAATCAAGAGTTTGCAAACCGTTGGATTGGAAATAGGGATTTGTTGAATGGCCTGCGAGATCACCTGATTTAAGTCCGCTAGATTTTTTTTATGGGGATATGTTAAAAATAATATTTATAAAGTAGATGCGCCACAAAACATTGAAGAATTACGAGACAGACTTCAGAATGCCTTCGATGCAGTTCCTAGAAGAACTATACAAAGGGCAGTACAAAATGCCAGAAGGCGTGCCCAATTGTGCATTACCGAAGATGGCCAGATAAATGAACATTTACTGTAATTGTTTATTGTTTACTTTTCTATGTATTTTTATTAATGTTGTTGTTATCTTGTACTCGCTACTGTTAAATTTCGTTTCGAAGAATAAAAAATACTTATCATATCTCGTTTCTCTTCGTTAGTGTATGACATTTTTGTATTATTAATGAACAATAAATGAAATGTTTGACAGATTGAAATTCCAAAGGCTACCTTATTTAATCTTATAATTTATTCTTTCAAATAAAACCTAATGTCAAAAACTATAGTCAGCATGTGGTAAATTGTTGAAATCCAATATGGCGCCTATAAGAAATTAGATAGTTGATGATGGCCAGAAAGAAACGAAACGTCGTATAAAAATTTAGAGTACACCACTGGATAGAGGTTTAGAAATGGCCACAAGAATGTGTTTTTATTTTTTCTCTACAAGGCCAAATGTCGGTGCTACAGGTAAAAGAAGAAAATGGGGGTTTCGCGTTTTTTTTTTTAAATAACGAAGGTCATTTGTCACAGGTCTATTTTCTTTACGAATTTATAACAAACACAAAATTTAACAACTTTGCCAAATTTAAACCTATACTCTATCTCCAATAATAAGAGAGATCCCCATGGTGAGGGCCGAAAATGAATCAGCCTGTATACGAAGTTAATTGCGACGATTGTAATTTGAAATATATAGGTCAAATGAAACGCTCAATAATAATCCGTTTTAAAGAACACATCACATATTAAATTTAATAGACTAGAAAAATTGAGCGTCGTAAACCGTGTATTGGACAAGGATCATAACGTCACTGTAAAAGGACTATAAATCCAGAGATCTGGATGCATACAAAGGTATTCACATCGTTAAAAAAAATTTAATACGATTAACTCGGACAACGGTCCTATCTCATACAGTTGCCTTTTTTCATTCTTAGAAAAGAGGTAGAAAAAGTTAAGAGCGTGAGAATAAACACGTTGCCGTTTTCTGAATAGGGTTGACGTAATTATTTTAGTTTGTGTATGTGTTTTAAATTCAGTGTATGGGTGGCGTGTAAAATTGTACGCGATTCAATGTGTTAGCTTTACTGTGTCCAATGTTAAACACCTTGATTAGTGGTTTTTACTTACTGATGATAACAATTTAGTTGTCGAAATACGTATTTAAGATACGATTATTAATTGTGGTAAGGGGTTTTACACCGTTTTTGAGAAAAGACATGGTCACTGTTTTCTGGGACAAGAAAGGCCTCGTTCTTGTAGACTTTATGGAACGAAGGACCACAAGAAACACTGAAGTCCACTGCGTGACGGCACAGGGGTTCTATGAAGAGGACATTAAAAAGGTGGTTCATCGCTATAACAAATCTCTCAATCTTAATGGCAGCTATGTAGATAAATAGTTGAAGATACCAAGTAGTTTCAAGTTGTATATAAAAAAAAACATCTCCATGTATTGGTGTCTTTTTTAATAACCAAACGGAAGTTACTTTACGAATCGCAGTCGTGTATATACATATATATATATATATATATATATATATATATATATATCGTGTATAAACGAGGTAAGGAAACGACACTGCTGCGCAAGACGCGTCCCCGCCGCTTTGCTTCTCCGATATGTTTATTGAATGTATAGTGTTGCATTTGATTGGATAAGCATAGGTCAGCATAAGGATAGGTCAGATGTAGGTATGGTATACACATACATATTGCGTAATAAAATTAAAATATTTAGAGAAAACAAACGCATAATTCCACCAAAACGAATGAAAGTTTGTGAAAATAAATAGCACAAACCTGTGATTGCATACATAATTTAATTCCGGTGATGTACAAACGATACATCAAGGAAAATATAAACAAATGAAAGCAGATTAAAGCTATACTAACGTAACTAAATAAAATGCTACACTTGAAGAGAAAATTTAAAATATTCTGAGAAAACGGACGCATAATTCCATCAAAGAAAAGAAAAAATTCTGTGTACCTACTAGTAAATTGCATAAACCTGTAATATGGCTTTAAGGTGAAAAAGTACTGATGTACAACAGCTACATCGAAAAAAATAAAAAGTTTGCTAACGTAATCAAATAAAAACGCAATTCTATGGTACGATAAAGAATAAACATATGAGTTTAATATTTTTTTTCTGGTTGTGTATACTTTGCCATTACAATCAATGTTCTACGTATAATAACTCTGCACATCTATCGTCAACATATCTGATCGGACTGAGCACAGACACGCCTGGCGCTTGGTGCTATAACCGTCCCTTCTCTCTTATCTAGTGTATTGGTGGGGTATCGTTTACCTCCCAGCCGTTCTCTCACCCCAGTTCCGTACGGTGTATATATATATATATATATATATATATATATATATATATATCTTTTACAAGATTGTTCTTTAATAAAGCACTATATGAATTGTTGTTAAATAAAATTATATTATATATGAGATAGTAGTGAACTTATCCTATTATAGCCTTTTCATGGACGGGGCAAAAAATATGACACGAGCCAATTATTTTCAAGTCTTTTTAACCGGTAATACATCTCTTCAGTAGGGTACTTTTGTCTGTTATTTGCTTGGGCATTTTAGCATACTTAGAAAATTAAGGCATTTGAATAAATGTTAAGAACTAAACAAATATTAAATTTTCTGTTTCCAAGTTATCAAGGAGGGTTAAAATTCACTGCCAATATTTAGTAACCAATTACAAAATTCCAAACACATTTATCACATTATGAGTAACTATTAATATCGCCTTATCTCTTTTATACTTAATCTGTTGTCACATGCAAAGAATTAAATAAATAACGCCAATGGTTTTCTTTTGGTTCCTAATGATGTTGTATGTTAGTATATCTGCTAAATTATGAAAAGGGAATATAAATTTGATAAATTTTAGAAAAAAGAAACAAAAATCTCATAGATTTTTAAAAAAATTATTGTTATAACCAAGGCAGTAATATAATTTGTTTAAACATGGCTATTTAAGGATGCTTTCTGTGTTATTTTCGGCAGACAATCCTTTCCACACTTTCCTTATAATTTGATTTAAAGTTTTAAAGGTACAAATTAAAGAAATTTAAGCAGCAAAATTCTTTGGATACCCTTGTATACATCAAGAAGACAACTCACGTAAAAATGAAAATTCATTAATGAATTACTCATGCATATTTCGCATACAGATGTATATGACTGGTATATTATGTATATGAGTGCCAAAGCCTAGTAGTAAGCGCAATTCGCTCTTGGCTACCGTGTTTTTTATTCTTTTTTGTGTGTGTTTCTCAAGCCTTATACATTCTTTTCTTATAACTATTCATACATTTATATGTATATGAGTTTTTTTTTTACCTTTTGGTTTAAATTATATGATTATGTCATTAAGAATGTATTAATGTTTTGTGAATGGGAAAAGAATCTCTGTGTTTGCTGTTCGCGGCAACGCGGGTGTTCATTCTTTTATAAACCGTGATTTGTCATGTTGTGAAAGAGGATTTTGTTATAGTTCTTGCGGTTTTGGTTTTTTGATATCCTGGTGGTTAATAAAGATTCTACTACTCATCAATTGTTTGCTTAATTATATGATCTTATTAGCTGCATTATTTATTTATTATTAGTGCCTTAAAATATCACAACCACATTATCTAATTGTTTACAGAAACGTGTTATGTCTTTATTTCCTATTATTTTCCTTGTGTAAACGGTATTTACAGAAATTAGATGATACTTATAGGCAATTACAGATTGCGGTTAATAGTCAATAAGTAATTATTAGTTCCTTTAAAGATATTTTTAATTGTTATAGCATTATTACAAGGTCGTTTTCATCCTCTTTTAAATTTAATTGCTTGTTTTTTTATTAAATTGCGGTAGCTATTTAATATACAGCACAATTCAAAATTACTTGTACTCAAGATATAAAAAAGTATATATATATACATATATATGTATATATTTAGTGTTTATAAGAATTTTATTTTTCTTATTTATTTTATTGGCCGTGTCTTAATATTAAAAATAATAGACTTTTTATTGGTTTAGCGACCTTTTATTGAATTTTGATGTTCTATTCTACGACGTTTCGACTTTTATTATTATTCAGTCTTTTTCAAGTATCTAGAAACAAGAATTAATATAATGAAAACATGAGAACTGTGTTTGCTTTTGTGAGATTGAATTAACAATTAAATTAGCAATTAAAATTAAACTTAGATTAAAGACTGAATTACCAATTAGATTAACAATTAAAGTTAAAATTTAAAATTAGATTAATAATGAGTAAGGACAATTAAAGTGAATACATCTGTATAAATGAATTGAAGATTTGAATAAACTACAATACAGTAAGGTAACTAGAAACAAGAATTACTACAATGAAAACGTGAGAGCTGTGTTTGCTTTTGTGAGACTGAATTAACAATTAAATTAACCATTAGAATTAAAATTGGATTAAAGACTGAATTACCAATTAAATTAACAATTAAAGTTAAAATTTAAACTTAGATTAATAATGAGGAAGGAAAAATTAAAGTGGTTAAATCTGTATAAATGAATTGAAAATTTGAATTCAACTACAATTACAGTAAGAAACAATGAATGAACAATGAATGATAATAAAACTCACCGTTTTTTTTTGTTTTCAAAAACACGCATTCTGTATAACATGTGTTGTCGGGGACATCCGAGACCTTATTTTATAACGAACCGATCGCACTAGTTGGTATATTGTAAGTGTTTGTGGCTTTGCTAAGAGAGGTTAATTTCTGTTCTATTTTGGAATTTAGCAAATTGGTCGGGACCGTGTTTAGGGGTATGTAGTAAAAGTATTTACAAATGGGAACTGATAAAAAGTTTTTTTTTCGTTTGTTTGTGTGTGCGGCGGGGGGGGGGGGGGGGGGGGGGTTGATAGATAAAATAACCCCCCCCCCCGCGCACACACAATCACAATCCAAAAAAAACTTTTTATCAGTTCCCATTTGTAAATACTTTTACTACATACCCCTAAACACGGTCCTGACCAATTTGCTAAATTCCAAAATAGAACAGAAATTAACCTCTCTTAACAAAGCTACAAACACTTACAATATACCAACCAGTGCGATCGGTTCGTTATAAAATAAGGTCTCGGATGTCCCCGACAACACATGTTACACAGAATGCGTGTTTTTGAAAACCAAAAAAAACGGTGAGTTTTATTATCATTCATTGTTCATTCATTGTTTCTTACTGTAATTGTAGTTGAATTCAAATTTTCAATTCATTTATACAGATTTAACCACTTTAATTTTTCCTTACTCATTATTAATCTAAGTTTAAATTTTAACTTTAATTATTAATTTAATTGGTAATTCAGTCTTTAATCCAATTTTAATTCTAATGGTTAATTTAATTCTTAATTCAGTCTCACAAAAGCAAACACAGCTCTTACGTTTTCATTGTAGTAATTCTTGTTTCTAGTTACCTTACTGTATTGTAGTTTAATTCAAATCTTCAATTCATTTATACAGATGTAATCAGTTTAATTGTCCTTACTCATTATTAATCTAATTTTAAATTTTAACTTTAATTGTTAATCTAATTGGTAATTCAGTCTTTAATCTAAGTTTAATTTTGATTGTTAATTTAATTGTCAATTCAATCTCACAAAAGCAAACACAGTTCTCATGTTTTCATTGTATTAATTCTTGTTTCTAGATACTTGAAAGAGACTGAATAATAATAAAAGTCGAAACGTCGTAGAATAAAACATCAAAATTAAATAAAAGGTCGCTAAACCAATAAAAGTCTATTATTTTTAATATATATATATATATATATATATATATATATATATACAGGCTGATTCATTTTCGGCCCTCACCATGGGGATCTCGCTTATTATTGGAGATAGAGTATAGGTTTAAATTTGGCAAAGTTGTTAAATTTTGTGTTTGTTATAAATCCGTAAAGAAAATAGACCTGTGACAAATGTCCTGCACATCCAGTTACTGTAAGTAAAAAATTAACGAATATTGAACTGATCTTTTTTCCACCAAACACGACCTCCAAATTGCAACCTATGGACCAGGATATTATAAAAAAACATAAAACATCATTACCGAAACACAGAATTGTCCACAAAATTGTTAACGCGATTGATAACAACCTTCCAGTCAAAAAATTGATTACCCTTAAAGAGTGTATAACCGAAGTCGCTAAAGTATGGGGTGAAAATGTTTCTCAGAAAACAAACAAAAACAGTTTGTCTAAAGCAGGTTTTACTGAAAAAATTGACGAATGGGAAGAAGAAGACTAAATGGATTTCGCTACCTTAAGATAATAATGGGATATTCTACAAAAAACTGCTATCATCGACGCAGATTTTTTACTTGCAGATTTCTTAGAAATCGACGATGATGTTAGCACGATAGATCTCCCAACTGACCAAGACATAATTGACGATATAAAAAGTATAGAAGATCATGAAATAAGAAATGCATTTGACATTGTGCGAACTACTCTCAGGGGCCAGGAAAGTGTACCTGATCAAATCACGCCGTTTGTTCGGCTGGGCAAATTTTATCTTTGAAATTATATTTTTTTTTTGATAGAGAGCCTGTAAGCTATCTGGGGACAGACACTAATTGTTATCAGAGTTGAGAAGACGTGAGTTATAAGATAATTTTTATCTTAGTTTTTGTAGCTTCGTGATTTTTATTAATTAGTTTTGGTGGTTTATCTCATACCGACTTATTTACGAGTGTGCAGAACTCGTAGTTGTTTTAAATTTTTGTACGTTCTTCTAACTCTGGTGTCTCGTATAAAAAACACATTTTATTTACGTAAGTAAAAGAAATTATTCTTATTATCTTTATTATTATTTTCTTGTATGTATTGATTTGTATTTTACCATTGTGGTAATTTTGATATATATTTTATCTTAGATATATATAGATGACAAAGAACGTTTTTTAAAATTTCTATATAAAAAATTTCTATAACTTAAAATTTGTCCGCTTGGTATTCAAGCGTATATTTTTTTATTACATGTGTCTGCGCATGTGTTAGAGATTTGCTTTGGTCTGTCAGTTCTATTTGTTTATCTTTTTGAAGTTGTTTATTAGGGGTGAAATTAAAAAACATCTTTGCAATTTATTAGATTTAATTTAGTTCGGGTGTAATCAGAGGACGTTTGGATTTGTTTTGCGGTCATTTTCAACAAATTCTTTTACCTCTAAGTGTAAGTTTGTATTACACAATTCTTTATACTACTCTATAAAGAATTTCTTTTCTTTTTTATTTTTTTGTATTAAAGATTCATTTGAGTAAGGATGTGTATATCTTTTTGATTGATTTTTTCTACTTGTGTGCTTAACAGTAACTTCAGTAAAACTAACTATATTCACAAATATATTTTGTGTGGCGCCTGATTGTGGTATTAACAATATTATTTTTCCACGTTTTCCATTGGAAACCCGGAGAGGAAAGCAGCCCCATTTAAAGAAAGTAACCGACTGAGTATCTTAGCTGGACAGAGTTGGTGTGAATAGTGGTACATCCAACTACTAACTCACTATTCATAGCAATAAGTAATGTGTACAGTATGTACATGCTATGTATTTAAACTTTAAAATGTTTAATAAAATCTTTTCTAATACATAATTCAATTTTGTGATTTTTTTTTTTCTTTATACCGTGTGTCCCAATTTTGATGCTCACCATTGGTATCTCGGTTATTAGAAAATATAGAACAACGGTTAAATGGGGAATGTTTTGCAGAATGCAATACTCGGGGCAAATCCCATTTCAAATTAGACCTAACTTTTTAATTTTTTAAAATATTTTGAAAAATCAAAAATTTGCCGATTTCGTTATTCCTCAATAACTCGATAACACTTAGTCTGACCTCTTTTAAAGTTTTACATTGTTGAGACACTTTTTTAAAACAAATTATTTGATACAAACAGAAACCCCCGATTGTCATTTGTTTTTAAGTTATTACCACTATCTTTTGTTTTTCATATGGCGGCCATATTGGATTTTAGGTTTGTTAGGTAGTCCTCAAAATGTGCTTTTCAACGATGTATAACATGCCTGAAAAATTTTTATTTATAAGGAAAATATTAATAAAAACGTAAATTAATCTTTAATATGAAATTAGTAGGCTGAAAAATTAAACACCAATGTCAAATGAAAGTGAAAAGATATTCTAAGTATAGCAAACGCCAATTAAGTTGGCGCGAGGAGGGGTAAGTTCGCGCAGGATAAAAAGTAGTGGGGAGATTTGTATTTGGTTTTACATCAAATGTCAGATAATTCTAACCTCTGAGCGTGTATCACTAGCAAAGACATTATGTTCCGTCAAACGTCAATGAAAAATGTATTTTGACAATGAAACAAAACGATAACCTGTCAAAGTACAATTAGTGCTGCAGAGATAAGTTAATTAAAACTACTTGTAGTTAGTGATAAGTAATTATTGTCAAGTATTAAGATTTATAAGTATTGATAATGGCACATACATATTCAAACGAAGAAAAAGTTGATATGTTGGAAGTGTATTTCAAAGCAAATAGAAACATTGAAAATGCGTGCACAGACAACAGCCACACAGGACAATTTTTAGAAGACTAGTTAGCAAATTAAAAAACTTTGGAAGCTTCGAACAAAAACGAGCTAACTATGAAGTTAATGATGCTGATACACGTCGAAATAATATTTTGCAGAACGTTAGGAACAATCCCAGCACATCAGTTCGTCGTGTGACACGAGAAACAGGGATTTAAAAATCTACTGTTCACAGAACCTTGACGAAAAACAAGTATCACCCTTACAAACCAACAATTGTACAAGGTTTAAGTGATAATGACAATCACCGGCGATTACAGTTTAGCAGGTGGTACCTTCAAAAATGTGAATATGACGCTAATTTTCCTAGGAAAATACTATGGACAGATGAAACACGATTTACCAATTGTGGAGTGTTCAATAGGAATAACTATCATCATTGGTCTACCGAAAATCCACATTTGGTAAATCAAAGAAGATTCAAGTTCAATTTGGTTTTAATGTCTGGTGCGGTTTAATTGGTATGACATTTTGTTTACTTTTTTTTTTGTTTTTTAAACTCTTTTTTTCGTTTTAGATAATCAGTTAATAGGTCCTTTCATCTTTGATTACAATTTAACTGGTAACAGATATTTGGAGCTACTAACAAACGAGATAATGCCTGCTTTGAGGCAAATTATTAATCCCGAGAACATGCAAAACATCTGGTTCCAGCAAGATGGTTGCCCGGCCCATAACACTCGTAACGTGCAACATTTTTTGAGAGAAAACTTTAATGAGAGAGTGATTTCAAATAATGGACCCGTGCAATGGCCTGCGAGATCACCCGACCTTACCCCGCTTGACTATTATTTATGGGGTACCACTAAAAACGAAGTATTTGATTTTGAACCTCCAGAAACTCGGGAAATTTTAGAACAAAGAGTACTAGATGTGCTACGATCAGTAAACGGAAACACGCTACGTAGAGTTTGTAACTCTATTCGAACAAGGTGTCAAAATTGTGTGGAACAGAATGGTCGTCATATTGAACAATTTCTTTAAGTGAATGTGAACTTTAAGTTCTGTATCTTTACTTTGTATTTCTATAATTTTTTTATCGTTTCGTTTGTTTACAGTATTACTTAGAATATCTTTTCACTTTCATTTGACATTGGTGTTTAATTTTTCCGCCTACTAATTTCATATTAAAGATTAATTTACGTTTTTATAATATTTTCCTTATAAACAAAAATTTTTCAGGCATGTTATACATCGTTGAAAAGCACATTTTGAGGACTACCTAACAAACCCAAAATCAAATATGGCCGCCATATGAAAAACAAAAGATAGTGGTAATAACTTAAAAACAAATGACAATCGGGGGTTTCTGTTTGTATCAAATAATTTGTTTTAAAAAAGTGTCTGAACAATGTAAAACTTTAAAAGAGGTCAGACTAAGCGTTATCGAGTTATTGAGGAATAACGAAATCGGCAAATTTTTGATTTTTCAAAATATTTTAAAAAATTAAAAAGTTAGGTCTAATTTGAAATGGGATTTGCCCCGAGTATTGAATTCTGCAAAACATTCCCCATTTAACCGTTGTTCTATATCTTCTAATAACCGAGATACCAATGGTGAGCATCGAAATTGGGACACACGGTATAGTGAAAAACTCTTTATAGTGAAATTTCGGTCAAAATTTTGGTCTTTCACTATATAGAGTGTCGACTGTATATATATATATATATATATATATATATATATGTATATATCTATATACGTATATATATATATATATATATTAAAAATAATAGATTTTTATTGGTTTTAGCGACCTTTTATTGAATTTAGATGTTTGTTTGCGACGTTTCGACTTTTATCAATTCAGTCTTTTTCAAGCATCTGGAAACAAGAACTGGATTATCCGAAAAATTAGACAACATATTCAAAACATTTAACTTTAAAATAGCACAGCAAAATTCCTACACACCAAACTTAAAGACTCAACACCTACACTAAAACAATCACACACAATATACAACATACCCTGCAAAGGCTGTGACAAAATATACATAGGCCAAACAAAACAGTTACTACAAGAAAGATTGAAAGGTCACAAATACGCAAAAAATCAAACCGCTTTAAAAAAACACCAATTGACACTAAAACATCATTTTGATTTTGAAAACACCAAAGTAATAACACAAAAAAGAACACAAAAGCTAGAGAGGTCTTAGAAATGATACACATTTTCAAAAATAGCAAAACAATCAACGACAGGAACGAAATCGATGGGCTTTCAAAACTTTATTACCCTCTCATAAAACAATAGAAAAATTAAAAAAAAACCCCCTGCACGCACAAGACAAAAACGGGAAAAAAATATCTCCCATTAGAAATAACAATGTTAACTTATACCCCTAAATACGGTCCTGACTACCATGCTCATTCCAAAAAACAGAAATTAAACCCCCGCAAACTAAAGCATTAGTTCACTTACAAAATCCGCACAAGCATGTTCGTTCTAAGAAAATTGGTCCCGGGTGTCCAAACACATGTGGCACATGAATGCGTACCCGTGTAGAAAAAACAACAAATGTGAGTTTTATTTGACTTTTCTTTGTTCTCTTTACGTATTGTATTGTAATTCAACTTTCCTGTTCATTTTAGCCATTCTTATTTTTATTTTATGTAAGTTTCAACGTTAAATGTTAACTCAATTTGTAATCATCTTTAATCTAATTTTAAACTTAAAAATTGTTAATATTTGTTTAGTCTCCAATTAATTCATACAGATATTAATCACATAAATGTCCCCCTACCATTCCAAGCTATTTTAATTTAATGTTATTTAATTTTCAACGTAAAACACTAACCTAATCCGTAATTCATTTCTTAATATAATGTTAAATTTAAAATGGTTAATTCAATTGTTATATCACACAAAACAAACACAGTTCTCATGTTCATTGTAATGATTCTTGTTTCCAGGTGCTTGAAAAAGACTGAATTGATAAAAGTCGAAACGTCGCAAACAAACATCTAAATTCAATAAAAGGTCGCTAAAACCAATAAAAATCTATTATTTTTAATATTAAAACACGGCCAATAAAATAAAAAAGAAAAACAAAATTCTTTAAACACTAAATATACATATATATATATACAGTATGTCCCCGGATTGAGTTTACAAGAGGAAAAAAAATTATCATTGATATTGGGCCAAAATTTCAAAAGAATAACATTTTTTGCTTGTCCTGAAACCACCAAATCTAAAACCCCACTATTATGACGGAGCGGAAAGAAAAGTACATTTCTCTTGATTTTGGACTTGGTAATGATTAATTTTAATTTTAAAGTTTTCTAATCGCGTAGGCGAGCTAGCTTTGTTTTGACAACTGTGTGACAGTTTACTGTCGTAAACGTTTACAAAATGTTGACTTTGGGACAGAGAATTTATTTGATTCAATGTTATGGTACGGGTAAGCAAAATTATCGTTATGTTATTGAAAATTTCAATGAGAAATTTCCGAATATCCAAGTTTCATGTATGGGGGCCCAAAAACTGCAAAAAAAGTTTTTAACAATTGAATATGTTAAAAATTTAACGACTTTGCAATAAATTTCGGAATTACAGGCAATAGACATACAATCAGTTTGACCCTTAATTCAACTCGCCATTGTTTCATGATGAAATTCTCGACGTTGTTCCATATTATATCTGAAAAAGTAACTTAAACAATGTTCTAGATCTAAATAAATGAAAATTAAAAATGTATGCGTAAGTTATTGAAACTTAAGGAAATTCACCGAACACTTACATCAAAGTAATTGGGTGAAGTAGATTCGATGAAATGATATTAAACAGGATCTATTACAAAAATTACGAAGTATGTAATTAAGAGTTAAAACAATGAAAAAAAGAAACTAGCTCACCGTACTTTATTTATCTTACGAATTATAAACTAATAAATAATAGTTATTTACGATACAAGTGTTAAAAGTGCGATTTTATTTCACGAGTAAAAGTTTGCGACACGAGCGTTAGCGAGTGTCGCAATTTACGAGTGAAATAAAATAGCATTTTTAACATGTGTATCGTACAATATTTTTTCTACAAACACAATTTTTATTATAAAATATAATGAAACTCCACTGACCAAATTTGACAGCTCATGAATACGTTTTGACACAACTGGACGCAACCGTTAAATTACGTCAAATTAACTTGTCACAATTCATACAAAAGATGAGTTCGTGTTTTAATAAAGAAAATGAAGTAATAGCGAGAATAATAATTCTGAAAGTACTGCAACACAGGAAATAAATATCTCGAATTACACAAACTGTACATTTAATATTAATTATCCATGAAATATGTAATTTTCATTTAGTAATAAAAATCACTTTAATATATGTTGTCATTTTTGACAAACTGTCATGTCAATTTACTTTTAACACTAGTGTTAAAAGTACTACTTCGCTACGCTATAAAATCGCATTTTTAATTGAAGTTAGCCCTGTCAAAATGTCAACTTTTAACGGTGTTTGTAGAAAAAATATATTTTAAAAACTCTTCACGCTTCTATCTACGCCCATAAAGAAAACTGTAATATTGAAGTAATTACGTCACAATTCAACGACAAAAAACAGATTTGCGTTTAACAGAATGAATAGTGCTATTCAATAACTGCATATTATAAACTTTTTAGGTGGTCCTTCGTAATTTCGGCCTGATGCGTCCGGTCTATAGTTATTATAATGGCATATTTTCTGTATTAGTGTGCCAATATTTCCTTCTTGTTAGATATCGTAGAGCATTCCACTTTCTTTACGTTTATTGACCTGCGAAAGAAAAACTATAACTTTCTTCGAACAAATTAAAGTAAGTACGGTCTATCCAGTTGCCCCTACCGAAGGGCAACGGTTAACAAAAGCACAATACTGCACTATATAGTGTCATTATTTCCGAAATAAATATTTACAGAAAACATTTGACAGTTTCAATGCTTCAGTACAATGACAAGCAGTAGGGTATCCAGAAGCGAAAAGAGACTGTAAAAGCAATAAACTTTTTAATTAGGGGTAGCCGGACTTTTTAAAAATAATTGGGTTTGTAGATTTGTAGGTATAATGTCGAAAATTTGTTCACTTTTACGTAGTTATTACAGTAAGGATGTTATGGAGTAACATTTGCCTACATTTTATGTATAACATTTAATGAATTATATGGGTGACTGACATTCATTGATGCTATTGAAAATTTCCTTCTGAGAAAACAGGAAGGTTTCGTAATGTTGTCGTATATAGTAATCCTACAAAATATTGACATTCCTTTCTTAGAATTGGGGGACAAATTTTTATTTACTTTGTTTATTATTAATCGAGGACTATTTTGATGTTATAGAGGGACCGGACACGAGAGGCCCACAACTCGTCGCCCACGAAAATTTCTATTTTTAAAGAATTTAATTTTATTTATATAATTTGAAAACAAACGGGTGGTGATCTATAAAATACGAAATCCATTTTTATTTGTGGTTCAAGTTGAGCAAAGGAGTATTAATATTAAGTAGCAATACTTTCTCAAAGTTGTCTTCTGTAAAATTCGTTCTCTTTGAATAAAATACATCCTCGTAGATAGAAAACTGGTTATAGGTGCATACTGGAAATATTCTTTTATTTCAGCGTATTCAGCAGTTAGATTTTGAGGCATTGTCCCCATTGTCGCAATGTTATTAAATTTGGATTTCTATTAAAAACTGCGTCTTACTCTTGCCGAAGACCACATCCGAAGTCACTTGGAATATTTTTCAAATTATTAATAGCCACATCTAATGTTGTTAATCCATCATTTAATTTGAGATTTTTATTTTCAAAATAAGTGATTAGTTTTGGCAAATTTCCAAAGTGTTCCTGAAGAATGTACAACTGATTTTTTAAATTTGGAATTTGTATTAGTTCCTTGCACTCAGGAATTCTTCGAGCATCGTCTTTAAACATTTAACGAAATTTTGTAGTAAACTATCGAAATTGTTCCCCATCTAGTTGTTACTGGAGAGGGAGGCAGTGACAAAGATGGAAGTTTTTCCCTGTAAAGAGCTACTCTCAATGGTGCTTCTCCCAAAATTTTTTAAATGCGGATACAAGTCTATCAACTTCTGGTAAGATGTCTCTGATATATTCACAGATTCTGTAGAAAGCATGTGCTACGCAAGTAATATGCAGCATAGGGTATATTTCCTCAACATTTTAAAGAAGAATCTATAATTTTAAGCTTATAATATACAGTTGACCCAAGAATTAAAACCAAATGATCACGTGCCACGTCATACGTTTGTAAATTGGCCCTTAGGAAGAAGGAAAGAAAATGACATTAAAAAAAAAATTAGTTAAGAAATTTGTTTCGAAATTTGTGGATACGTAAACAAGCAGAATTGCAAAATACGGGGGGAGTCTGAAAGAAATACTGGAGAAACGACTTTATGCAGAAAAAGTGACTGGGTGGTTGACGAAACTGGTAATTCGGCCACTATAAATAGAGTTTAAATACAGACAATTATAACAGATTATTGTTTGAATAAATTGGAAGGTATGAATCTCCAGAATATGAAGTTTCAGCATGATGGTGTCACTTGCCATATAGCGGATGAAACACTGAATCTTTTAAGATCGAGATTTGCCATTCGAGTAATTTATCAAAGAGTTTGTTAATTGGCCGCTTAGGTCATGCGACTTCACACCCCCTAGATTATTTCCTGTGGGGTCATTTGAAGGCAAGAATTCACTCTAGCAATACTCAAGAAATTGGAGAAATTGGAGAAAATGTTTGTGAAAATATCGAAAATTTTGGTACCGTTATCACGGCAAAGAATTAGAGAGATTATTTGTCGGATATCAATTTTAATTATTAACCTCAATATTTGTACTACAAAATAAAATAGTTTTTTTTGCGTTCAAATTTATTTACAATCTGTACAAAGAGAATACAACACGATTATTTTGATTATTTTGATTACTTTGATTACTTTGATTATTTTGATTATTTTGATTATTTTGATTATTTTGATTATTTTGATTATTTTGATTATTTTGATTATTTTGATTATTTTGATTATTTTGATTATTTTGATTATTTTGATTATTTTGATTATTTTGATTATTTTGATTATTTTGATTATTTTGATTATTTTGATTATTTTGATTATTTTGATTATTTTGATTATTTTGATTATTTTGATTATTTTGATTATTTTGATTATTTTGATTATTTTGATTATTTTGATTATTTTGATTATTTTGATTATTTTGATTATTTTGATTATTTTGATTATTTTGATTATTTTGATTATTTTGATTATTTTTGTTATTTTTATTATTTTTATTATTTTTATTATTTTGATTATTTTGATTATTTTGATTATTTTGATTATTTTGATTATTTTTATTATTTTTATTATTTTTATTATTTTGATTATTTTGATTATTTTGATTTTGATTATTTTGATTATTTTGATTGTTTTGATTATTTTGATTATTTTGATTATTTTGATTATTTTGATTATTTTGATTATTTTGATTATTTAGATTATTTTGATTATTTTGATTATTCCGATTATTCCGATTATTTTGATTATTTTGATTATTTTGGTTAGATGACGACATTCATCTCATTGGCCTTATCATATCAGTAATCAGTATTATTTACCTCATAGAATTAGTAATGGTATACTCACTGAATTTGCGGAAATATTCAAACTGCATAAATTTTACCAAATTGTATTATAATGTATTTATTGTACATAATATAGTAATATAACAACAGATAAAGCGTAAATTAATAAAATGATGTTTACTGTTGACGGATAAAAAAACATGTTTTAACTTTTCGTCTATTAACATCACTGTATTTGTTGACACCTAACTTATTAAAGGTATGCTGTCGTAAAACCTTTCCTCATAGTAGTTCAATTTGTAAATATATTTTTATTGTATAGATATTATATAATATGTTGCATTAGGTACAATTTAATTACTGTTACTTTAGCATGATGAAGCACACCATTGAGTGGCGAAATATTGGGTAAAAATAGACATATAAGGAGTGTTTCCAACTCTTTCTTAAACCAAATTTCTAACCGAGACTCCTGATTTTGTAAAATCAAATTATATTTTAATTATTTTAAAAGTAATCAACATGATCAGCTTATATTAAATTTATTTACTACTTATAATAAATTAAATTGGCTGCATATTTAAATCTGAATTTTATAATTATGGAAGTAAATTGGATTGCAGAATTCTTTGTTTATATTTAACATATCTATATTTAAGAAATATGCTATAGAGTATACATAATCAATAGACTGCGGAACCGGCGCTATCCCGTATCGGGTGTGATTCATTGGTGCCGACAATGTACAATCGATTAACTTAACTGTATATATGAATGTTATAGCGCGATGGTATTGATAAAAGTTGTCTGTTTGTACGTTTTCCAACTCAAACAGACGGAGTGTGAAATATATTTCGCCAGAGTCGTAATAAAGCCAATGAAATGTATATACGGAAATTTATTTAGAGGATAGCGTCTGTTGCGAAGTCTATTTATAATATATACATATAATACATATGTGCGAAGATAACGATATGTACAAAAGTAATCAAATACGAATGTAACGATTGTACCAAAAGTAATAAAATACGAATGTAACGATATGTACCGAATGTAATTAAAAACGAAAGTAACGATTACATTTTAAAATAGGTAATCGTTATTTCGGGTTCGCTTGTGTAATGAATACTAACATACTGAATAGTTACTTTTTCGAAATCACGACTGTGCATGTAGCAATAGTGGCGTAAAAATAAAATTATATAATAATATTTAAAGTGTTTTATTATACGTAATGCAACAATTTTTAAACTATGTTTTGGAGAATCAGTACACTATTAAAGGTGCACGTATTAAGATATGTTAATCACGTTTTAGAAGTTAGGTAGTGTAATGTAACGTAATTCTTATTTACTACTGTATTCTCTGACAAATAAAATATCACGTTTGTACTAAGTATTAAATTACTTAAAAACTAAACATAGAAGAAATAATATTACTGCATTAAATCATGTTCGAGCAAGCCTCCAAACACATAAAACATTCGACAAGGCCTTGACTTACAGAAAAGAGAAAAATTAAAGCCTGTTAAAAATAATAATATACCGAAAAAATTACAAAACTAATGGACGCGTTTTAAAAACTTAATCAACCTTTGTGTATCTTCTGCAACTTACAGTATACGACGGGCCACAGTCAGTCAGTCAGTCAGTATATACGTGCACGGCCTTAAAGAAACTGAACATAAGAGATACATTTAAGAAGCTGCGAGATGACTTCTGGATATTAGGGTCGCCGGAATATCCTCCCTATGTTCAGTACGTTTACGGTACGCTTCTAGTAGGCAGGTCTTAGCAATGGTGAGAGGGGAAGTGAGACGAGGGGAGCAGAGCAACACTACTGCTCCATCATTGGGCTACCATCAACAGTTTGTTACAGAAGCATTCAACTCCTGGAGGTTTCGACTTGAAGAAGTAAGTTGAACATTTTAGAAGATCACTACAAGTTCAATCTGTACACCAGACTAGACGACGATCTTAACAGCTCATAGGTGAAACGCACGGAGTTCTAACACAAGGTTAGTCTATAAATGTTAAGCAATTTTAATATATTTTTTTATTTTTAACGATTTATATATAAAAAAAAATATTTTATATCCTTTACATTAAAATACAATTTAATATGGATTTTTTTATTACTACTTCTACGCGCTTACGTGAGAATAAGGTTGAAGGTTAATTAATATGTTGTTGCGTGCATATTTTGTTAATACTCGCGTTTCTTTTATGTCAGAAATGCTTGTAGTTTTGCGGTTAATATTACGTTTATATTGATTGAAATATATATACGAATGGTAAATGTTTTAGTGTTTCTAAACTGTTTTTTTTTTAATTTATTTTATTGAGTTTGATTGAAATTCAATATCTGAACATTATCTTCTTAATCTTATAAATACTATTAATATTGAAAGTTTGTTTTACGTTAAAATATATTAAAAAAAATGGAAAATATTAAATCAATACGCAACATAATTTCGGTCATGAAACTTTCGTGTCGATGATTGTCTCCTTCTGATTCTCTTGGGAATATTGTGGTTTAAAAAGCACGTGGCCGCAAGCGTGGCTACCGTGTTACGCCTACTTCGCTACCGGATTACGCAGCTTCGGGGCTCCGGTTCGGGTGGATTGGTGCGGGGAAAGGTGCAGGGGGAACGTCGAAACAACTGCCTACCGTGTTACTCACGCGATAGTAATTTATTTTCCTTCACGGATAGTGTGATTTCTATCATTAAAATCGTTCGAGGAGTTGCTCTCTTAATGAAAGAAGAACTGTCTGTGTGTATTGTGGGAAATTGGTTTGGCGTGAGATCGCGATTGCCGTGGAAAATATTTAAAAATCGCGTTTACGCACTCGGGAATGTTACGGGTTCAATAAATTTTTGTTATTTAAAAAACCGTTTGTTAATTAATAGAAATAATTAAAATTTCAATTAATTAAAAATTGTATCTTTTTGAAGGGGGTATTCTTACTAAGTTAAGTAAAATTCCGTATAATAATTAAGCGTTATTTTTTTCGGGTATGTTTTAATTAATATTATTTATATTTATTTTAGTTAATTATTAAAATTTCGAAAATATCATATTTAATTTTTAATTATTACAATTCGTTAAGAACGTTTAGAAAATTTTAAAATTGTCTAAAAAATATGTTCGTATTTTTTTAAAATTTAAATTAAAAAAAAGGAAAGTTTAAATAAAATAACAAAAATTAAAAATATTATTTTATTTCGTTCGGAAAATTTTAAAATTGATTTTACATACATATTTGATATATTATAGTTCCTAAATTTGAATTAAAATAAAATAATGATTCCGAATTTAAAATACGTAATTTTCTTAATTTAATTTAATTTATTACAGTTAATTCATTCAAAATTGTTTTAAAAATATTTTAGACGTAAAACTTAAAAAATATAAAAATATATCAAAATGTATTTTTTCGTGAATGTTTCTGTCATATGGTATCTAGTGAAATAAAAGTATTAGGGTACAACGAAAACTTTTCATTTTAATTACAGACAAATTTTTTTAAGGAAAAAATTTTTTTGGAAATATTTAAATATTTTAACTTTTAGTTAAAAATATTTTTCATATTAATAATACAGAATCTCACAATCAATATTGTCAAAATTAAAATAATTGATTGTACGGCGTGTTAATTTTCGAAACTCCATGTTAAAATTCAATAATAAGTTGTTTAAAAATTATTTATCGTGCATTATAATATTGTTTCGCTAAACTTTGGCTTCATCAGGTGATGATAACATAATGTTTACAAAATTCCATATATGTATTCCTACAGAAGTGTAGGGTTATTACAAGTATCTTGTAATAATTCCATACTTTTGTAGGAATATATGAATGATGTATATAATATATACATATATATAATATGTATATAATTTTGTAAACATTATTTAGTTATCATCATCTGATGAAGTCAAAGGTTGGCGATATAATATTTTAGTGTATATTAATGTACAATATTTTGAAAAAAATTTGAAACAATTTTTACGTATTGTTGAATTTTAAAATTAAAATGTTTAAATAACATTTTCTTTTGTTTAGATAATTTTCTAAAGCCAATATAGAAAAACCATTTAAGGTGGTTTGAATTTGTCGATAAATTGTTCGATAAGTTGATCGATTTCAGGATCAATAACTCGTCGATTTATTGAAAATCACATTATGTTATACACATATCAATTTTTAAGGTTAATTTTATAAAAAAAATACTTTTCTTTCAGCTGTTTTTTAATAGGTTAGCAAACTCCATTAGTTGACAAATTGATGTTTATTTTATTGTTTTTTTTTGCAATTTATTATTAAATTTAAACAAATTTATTTACGCTTATAACAATCACGAAATGTTACTAGAAAACACTAAAAAAGGTTAAAATTGTATAAAATAGAACATGATATAATTTCCTCAATTTATTGATGAATAAATCGTACAATTTATTGACTACAAAATCGACAAATGTAAAACCAACTTAAAAAAATACAATTACAAATACTCTAAGTTATATATTCCCCATTAATTATGTATTTAAAATCCATAATTGTAATACATTTGCATTTTCATGAAACTAATAATTAGTACAATTGAAACATTAAATCTAAAATAATAAATTTAAAAAATGTTTTATAAAGTTGGTGTTAACCAATATATGTTTTATTTAAATTATTAATTTTATTTATCTAATGAAATACGTGTATAGAAATTGCTGTATTTTTGTATTTAAAATTTCTGAATTAGTTTGATTCCGTTTCGTTATAAGAAATGGTGTAATTGTATAAAATATAAATTTATAATCTGTATAGTATGCTTGTAATTAATTTTTTGTTATAAATACTATACGGGTACAAGAAGATAGAATTATGATTATGATTAAATGGGTTAATACTGTAAGCCGTTACTTTGTGATATTCAATAATGAACTAAATAAAATTCGTATTACTTTGTCATATCACTATAATATAATTATTACGTGCCTTTCGCAATAAATTGTTTGTTAATGGTAAAATTGGGTCCAAACTGCAGTAACACAGATAATTTTATTATAGTGATATAACACAGTAATACGTGTTTTATTTAGTTTATGATAAAATAGATTAAATTTTTAAAATATTTTTTATTTAAATTTATTAAATTTTTTTTATAAACTCATTGTTTGACATCGGTTAATTAAAAAAATATTTTTAAATATTCAATGTCAATCGGTATGATTGAAATTAGCCTGGTTTTATATTAAAATAAAGTTTAAATATCACAAATTTTTGTAGTATTGTCTCTATAATAGAGAAATATTTTATCATATCTGAAATATATGTGATTTTCAAAAACTTTTTGTTAGAATTTTTTCGTTATATTATTAAACTGGCTAATCCCGACCACGCTTCCCTGTGACTCAATCTGAAATGAAATGAATGAGGAAAGAGATAAATGTATTATAGTAAATATAAATTCACTGGGAAAACAAATCATCCAATTGCGTTGCTGTGGCTATGTGAAGTTAAAGGAAAAAAAATGTTTTTGACAAAAAAATAATTTTTTTAATTGTAAAGCTGATGAATTGATTACATTTTTTGTTTAGTCCATTTAGTTATTTAACATAACTTATAAACAATGTAACCCGTTATTTTAATAATGTTCCTGTCACTTGGCTTTTGACACATTGTCGAAATTACTTCAAAAACGTCACCTTTCAAATATCTCAGTGTTATTTAAATTCTTTTAATAAAATTTGTATCGTATATGTTCTCTTTTCTTCGATCCTACCTTGAATAAATACAATAGTGAGTGTATTCTCTTAAATATTTAATCTTCCTTTCTTGTGATCCTTAATTTTTGGAATTTATATCACTTTATGTTTAACTTCTTTCTATAACAGCTTCTCTGTGCTATTACTTTTCATTCTCATTGAACTTGTTATTAAATTCCTTCTGCCAATACTATTCTTATTCCAGTTATAATTTTTCGATTGTCAATTTATTACAAACAAAATGAATATGGCCATCGCTATACTACTACATTATATTATAACATTATTTTCTTTAGATTGACATTTTTAAATTCGTTATATCTTTTGAATGGAATGTACGATTTTAATAATTTAAAAAGTATTTTACCGGTATTGAAATGGTATTTAATAAAATATCATTTAATAGGATAAGGAATAATACAGAGGTATGGATAATATGGTTTGATTATTGTCGGCACTTTTATTAACTTTTAAAATGTAAAAAAGTAGTTATACTGGCATAACTACAGTAGTTGGACATATGGTTTCGCGGACTTTTTTGTAGATATTAATACGTTCTATAATACTGTAGAACATTTTTTTGTTCTATCAACAATAGTTTCCGCAGCGTACGCGATGGCAGATTTTTTGTGACTAATTTTTTCACACCTTGGGTTACATTAATGCATTTTTATTGGGGATCCCTTTTTTTTTGAAAATGTAATATAGCCTATGTCACTCAGTGAAAATGCAGCTTTCTAATGGTGAAAGAATTTTTGAAATCGGTCCAGTAGTTTTTGTGTGAAAACATTACAAACATACATACAAAAACACAAATGTTTCCTCTTTATAATATTAGTTTAGATAGATTATAAATAGCAAATAACTGAAAATAGTTTTGATTCATTTTATTTTAGGAAGTTGGCAGTATCATAAATTTTTATAATGTACTAATTTTTATAAAGTGGGATAAATTTTTTATTGTAAATATATAAAATATATCTGATTTTTTTTTTGAATAGGTTTAGCTACAACCTTTTTCGTGTCTACTAAAAATTCAGTGTTTAACGATTGGCTAGCTTAGAAAATTATTTTAAATTATCTTATTTACTTACTGATAAATACATACTTATTTATTGTTTACCTTTTATTTTATTATTTCCAATGATTCAAATTAAACTAATACTAGTGAAACAAATTATATTAAATTGTAAGTAAAATTAGTGAATTTTTAACCAAAAAAGGAAATTTATAAACTTTAAGATAAGTATAATTACTGATTAAATTATATATATTTTTTAATTTCTGCTTTTAAAGAAATGATAATTATATTTTAATTTTTATTAACTATATATATTAAACTTCAACATTTATTGTAGGCTTTTGCATTAGCATATGTCTAGTTATCTTCAGTAATATTATCACTGCCCGCATTCATCTTATTGGCCTTATTATTTGCCTCGCAGAATTAGTAATGGTATAGGCAGCTGCTTTTCACTGAATTTGCGGGAATATTAAAACAAACTGCATAAATTGTGTGAAATTGGAATATAATATATTTCTTATAATATAGCGTATATGATGCGTGATGAAATATAGGCAAACAAGAAAATAAACTTTAAAACATTACAAATAATAATAACATATATGTATTTATATAATATATAAAATAATGTTGACCTTTCATCTTTTAACATCATTACATTTGTTGGCACTTTACTTATTATAGGTATGCTGTCGTAAAACCTTTCCCCATATTAGTTCAATTTCTAAATATATTTTTATTGTATAAATATTATATAATATGTTGTATTAGGTACAACTTAATTACCGTTACTTTACCCTGATGAAGCACACCAATAAAGTGGGCAAATATTGGCTAAAAATAGATAATTAAAAGAGTAATTCCAACTTTCCGCAATCAAATTTCTAACCTAGGCTCCTGATCTTATCAAATCGAACAATATTTTAAATACCAGTTGTGCATTGTGTTTGTCTATGATACAGTTTTGTATTTATTTGCAAATATGTAATTAATTTAAAAATGTTGACTGGTAAACAAGATCAACTTATTTACTTTTAGTAAATTAAATTGACTGCACATTCTGTAAATTTGAATTTTATAATTATGCAAGTAAATTAGATTACATTTCTATATTTAAGAAGTATGCTATTGAGTATTGATAATTATAATCAATGATATCTTGTACCCGTAAATTTATACTATGTGCATATAATACATACGTACGAATGTAACGATATAGTAATTAAATATGAAAGTAACGATTTGTTATGCCGATTATTTTTGCGGTGGTGCTACGAATGTCAACGTCGCTGGGCATGCGCGAGTCGAATTCGAAAGAGCCGTCGATATGTGACACCACCGTAAAAATGATTTGTAATAAACATTGATTACGAATTGTATTCGGAGGACTATTTAATGAATCAAATCTTTCAAACCCGTTTTACGCAAATTAAATAATTTATCAATCGAGCCATTCTTGATTACGTTACTGTAACAACAATTAATAGTATTCGATAAGTGTCAGAATGTGTCCTACACAAATTTCTCTTAATAAGTTTGTTAAAACTGCTAAAAATCGTTATGATGGAAAGTGAGTTGAAAAGATTTGTCGGAGAAATTGATGCAGAGATCATAAAAAATGTACCCGAATCTCGGACTCAGTTTGAATACAGTTTAAATAAAGATTTTCATTTGTTTAAAATATTGGCTTCCAAAACTAGTGAAGTGGCGGACAAATAAACTGTCAGACTCATTTTCTTTTGCATTGTAAAATGGGTTATCAACCTTTCAAGAAAATCTTTCAATAAATATGAATTGTTATAGGTTACAAATAAAATATTTAAATGGATTCATATGACAGATAATATGCCTACACAGATATTTTGCATCTCAATAACCTTCAAAACTGATTCACAACGTGTTAATATAACGCTAAGAAATAAGTAATTAAACTTCTAGTTTCAAAAATTTTTTTATACACACTTCAATATTGTTTCGCCATACAATGGCTTCATCAGGTGGATGAAATACTGTAGTGTATTTACAATAAAAGAATTTTTGAAACTATAAGTTTAATTACTTATTTCTTAGCGCTATAATGAAGTTTCAACAAGTATCAATTAACGTGTTAATATTGTTAAAATATTGTCAAACGTCAAAATGAGTGGGACAGTTTTTTTGTCCGTCAGTTTACAATATTCTATGCAATTTTTACTAGTCCAATAACCGCTGCAATTCTTCTTTGTAACCATGAAAATGACTAAAATTTAGGTTTTTCATTGGTTAATGAACAGTACAAGACGTGACTACGATTGTCTAGTATTTATTTTTGTTTAACGATCATGTTAGAACCGTATTTAAATATGTATATAACAAAAATGTCTGGTAAGCGATTTAATGATATAAAATAAATTAAAAAAAAGTTTTTTGTACGCTATAAATAATAGGAAAGTAGTTGTGATAGTGTGATAGTGTGATAAATAGTATGATAAAAGAAGATAGTGTGGATAAACTGAAAAAAATAGTAGCTGCAAAAATTAAGGATGTTGGGAATCCGACTAAAATTAATAATTTTTTTAAAATTTTATAACAATTATAGCATAAATAGGGGTAGTAAAAATTGCAATATGAATTAGAAAAGTTATTTCAAAATTTAGATAAACGTATTACTACTATTTATAGTAACTTGCAGTATTATTTCTAACAAAATCACAATCGCCTTTCAATATAATGGTATACTGCTCTAGCATACTGTATGAGCGCGCGTCCTATAGTTATTCGATGATACACGAAATCAGCTCTTTCTTACAAGCATGGTCAGATATATCGCCCATTATATAACTAAATAAATATATTTAATATTTGTCGACAAGGAAACATATAAAATTTTCTCTAGTCGCTAGGAAAAATTAAATATTGCACTAATAGAACGTAATATAATTTCTACTTTAAAAATTTAAAAATAATGTAGTTGTATAAAAATTAAGAAATTCTATTTATAGTAGAATATAAAATATAAAATAAAAATAAATCTTCTCAAGAAACCAAAGAGAATTAAATAAAATATTCTCTTAAAGAAAAATAATTTAATAACAGATAATAATAATAATAATAATAATAATAATAATAATAATAATGATCTTTATGGCCCAACAGTTTATAAATCAATTACAAGACATTATACAAAATTAGACTATTTAATGTCTATAGAAAAAATACACAGCCTTATAATGAGATACACCAAATAAACAAATGATCACATACTCGCACACAAGTAATATACAAACACTAACCCAAAGAGCTACGCTTATTAAAAGTAACGGGTGTTTTTTATAGAGGTATATAACTTTAAGTCGGCAACACTTTTTTAACTGGCGGCCATTTTGTCAGCTGTCAAGTAATTTATGTTTAGTTTGGTTTGGCATTTCAACATGAATAGACCGACGCCTGAACAACGCTTCCAAATTGTGCAAATTTATTTTGAAAGTCATGGTTCTGTTCGAAATACGTATCGCGAACTACGTCCATTTTACGGTCAACATAATCGTCCATCAGAGCAATTAATTCGATTAACTATGGAACGTTTTCGCACCATGTTTACTCTAAATGATAATACGCATCCACAGAGACGTCGTACAGTGCGTACAGAAGAATTCATTGCTGCTGTAGAGCGTAGCGTAGAGAAAGACTCGTCAGAACGTTACAGTCAATGGTGACCGCTATAGAGCCATGATTACTGACTTTTTCGTTCATCAATTGAACAACCATGATGTGCAGGAGCTGTTGTTTCAACAAGTCGGCGCAACATGTCACACAGCTCGTGCCACAATTGATTTATTGAAGGAAACGTTTGGTAACCGCATAGTTTCACGTTTCGGACCCGTGAATTGGCTTCCAAGATCGTGCGATTTAACGCCGCTAGACTATTTTCTGTGGGGATATGTGAAGTCGCTAGTCTACGCCGATAAGCCCGAAACGATTGACCACTTTGAGGACAACATTCGCCGCGTTATTGCCGATATACGGCCACAAATGTTGGAAACAGTCATCGAAAATTGGACCTCCAGATTAGACTACGTCCGAGCCAGCCGTGGCGGTCATATGCCAGAAGTCATATTTAAATTATAATGCCAGAAGATTATCTTTCGAATAAAGTAAATTTCATGTCAATTTAAAAAAGTCATCTTTGTTTTATTCCATTTCAAAGTTCTATACCTCTATAAAAAAACACACTTTATTAGCAATATGTTATAAAGAAGATTTCACTAAAATATTGGTTCTCGCAGTCGGGATGTTGACAACGTCAAAACTGCGGTGGGAAATACGAGTTGTGGTAAGTTGTAGATTTATTGGCGCGAGTAGCGAAGGGGTGACGATCCTTTGTGTTAGAAGATTACATAAAAACTTTGCACTATAATCCTCTCTACGACGTGATAGTGACAATTATGCTGAGCCAGTAAATGCAAATAGTCGATACCACGGGCAGGGTAGATGCTGTCCAAGTATTTCAAGAATCTCCTCCGAACATACCTCGACTGAGATTTGCTGATGTAGATAATGCAGATACCACACGACAGATGCATGTTCCAACCTGCAAGGGCATAGTATAGTACCTTAATACAGTTCATATTAGAAAAATTGCGAACCGATTTCACAAGAAAACAAAGAGACCTGCTACCAGAAGAGCAAATGCTGGATAAATGCTGGATAAACAAGGATGGATGATGCAATGATCAACGTTCGCAGGTAAATCAACAGTAGTACGAGATCTGTTGTTCTGAAAATCGTAAAACGATGATTTTACATAATCTTAAAGAGAAAATTGTTCAGGACTAAAGCAGGCAATCTAGCAGATAAACGAATAGCGCTCCAACCAATTACACAGGTCTACAGTGATTTTGATGTTTGAGAGCTGTTTGCTAATTTGTATATGTTTGGGGGCCCTTATTCCAAAAAAACGCCATATTTTTGCTCTATCACGTAAATTTTTTTATAGCGCTCTATATTTTAAAAATGTTAATTTATTAATATACATACCAATGACAAGAATATGTTTGTTCCATGTTAGGCATGATTTTTAAATGAATTGATTTTTATGAAATTAAATGTGATTTGGCAACACTGGTTAATATTCGATTTCTCCTGGGCCTGGGTTTCATTTAAAGAAGTAATTGATAAGTTTCTTGGGAACTCTAAGGACGAAAACTACGAAAATATTGTTCAAAATATGTTACAACACTTTCATCGTCTAGATTGTAATATGAGCTTGAAAGTGCATTTCCTGTTTTCACACTTGAACTATTTTCCTGAAAATCTTGGAGCAGTTCGCGAAGAACAGGGAGAGAGGTTTCACCAAGATATTAAGGAAATGGAACGGCGATACCAAGGCAGATGGAGCATAACGATGATGGCGGACTACTGCTGGATGTTAAAACGGGATATGCCCTTAAAAACATACAACCGAATGTCCGGACAACGCAGCTTTCTGGCAAAAAGACAAAGATTTCACTTAAAAAAGACTGAGTAAATTATTTCTTTCCACTTTTTTAACTTGTATTCCACCTGTTTACTCAATAAACAAATAATTTTTTTTAGAAATATCGTTTTTTTTCATTTAATATTTGCAAAGAAACCTTACGTGATACAAATAAATGCATAGAATTTTTGAAATCAGCCTACCAAAATGATATAAAATCAGTTTTCAAAATAAAAACATTTGTCAAAAAGTTTAATTTTGTAGACCTGTGTTATCAATCTGATATCGTATATACTGTTTAAATATTGCAGCATTATCCATTTGGTATGCTTTACACAGAAGGTACGATACAGCAAAAGAAGTAAATATCTTTCAATGACAAACTAACCAATGATATGTTCCCCTGAAAGTTCTGTTTAAACATTAAAATTTCGCGGATATTGCATAATTCATATGTTTATTTTACTTAGACCAATATCGCATAATTTCAGAATTATGATGACCATGTAGAAGTAAACTGGGTTCGTCAGTAAATAATTTATTTTCAACAAAATTTTCGTCACCGTCGACTACTGTAGGTGACTATGAGACGCTCGTTCTTGCAGTATGGTACATCTATTATTTACAAGATAATTTTTCTCTGTTTTTATAGCATACATTTACTTTTATTATATTTTTACATTATATAACAACACTCCTCGATAATTTTACGACTTGTTTAATGTTAATACAACACGAAGAAATCATTTAATTTTACGATTAAATTAAATATATGCACGGTTATTTATTTAATGTTGGGTATTCGAAGTAAATATTAATAATATAACAAAATGTCATTCTTCTGAATACGCATTTCTTCGTCAAATATTATGTAACATAATATTTAATTCATCACAATACTTAGAACTATTACATTTTCTTACTTATTTTTATTGCTATATTTATCATATTAATTTGTGGTTAAATATTGTTTAACAATTTTATACTAAACATATTTAATTCAGAATATGAATTGACATCACATACTATTACGGAAATGTATGGATTCATTCGTATATCTTCGGTACGGCTACTTAGATTTCAATAAAGTTTTCCACATTTAAGTTAATGAAAATAGAGAATTCGAAGAACATATTTATATTCCAATCAAACTTTCGGTTTAGCCAGAAATTATATTAACTTTTTTATTTTAAACGAATTTCAATTGAGCTCTGTTCTGCAGCGGTCGTCTAGTATAAACCACAGATTTTTAAATCATCCCAAAGGCGATTTAAATTTGAAGACCGTGCGAGCCATTTAATGAATCCTGTATGACCAATTCACCGATTTGGGAATGTTTCGTTTAATAAACTTCTAACATTAAAGGCATAGTGAGGGGGTGCTCCATCTTGTTGGAACCAAACACTTACAGGTAATTCCCCATCTTCCTCAATATTAGGAACGAACTGATCACGTAAAAGATCTAAATATCTCTGTCCAGTTAGTGTACCATGAATGAAAAAAGGTCCAATAATATGGTTCCTGAAAATACTAGCCCAAACGTTTAATTTTTGCGAATGTTGTGTATGCGTTTCTAGCATTCAATGATGGTTATCTATTGATCAATATCGACGATTATGGCAATTAACGGTACCATTCAAACAAAACATAGCCTCGTCGGAAAACAGCAAATTCTATGTTCAATTTTCCAAATCTCGATCACTCTTTCGCAAAATTCAATTCTACGATTACAATCCCCATCCAATAATTCTTGCACTAAATGTGGTTTATACGGATGATATTTCTCGTAATTCAATATTCAGGTTACTGATCTGCAACTTATAGGCTAGTTTAGTGCGAGGGATAGTACCAGTTTGTGGTAATTCTTTTAATGTTAGACCGATCTCTTGAGCAAAAGCTTTATGAGTTGAGACTTTTGGTCGTCTGCTTTTCCGTAAATTTATAATATTTTCGGTCTAGTTGTACCTTCTCAAACTTTTCCCAACGACAGTTCGTGATATTGGATGCTAATCTTGATGCAAATCGTAGAATAAGTCGCATACTTCTTGATGAATTCTGATCGTCATCTAAATTTCAATAAGGTCTTTTGCAGTTAACTATTATTAGTATTTTGACGTCTACAAAAATAATTCTGTTGAGTCAAGTACTGAATTTTAATTCCATGGATTACTAAATATAAAGATGATTTTAAAATATCAGTTTTAATTAAATATCTTTGTTGTTGTTGAACGAAAATATGCCAAATTTTATTATTGCTGAATTTTCAGAGCAGAGCTCTATTGAAATTCGTAAAAATATACAGAGTGTTTCGTTTAAAATAAAAAAAATAACATCGTTTCCGGCTAAATCGGAAGTCTGATTCGGTTATAAGTATACTCACGAATCCCCGATTTGATTTGATTAAATGTGGAAAGTCACATCAAAGATATTCGAATGTATACATACATTTGCCTAACCCAGTATAACTTACAGTCTAATTTTGGAATGTAAATATACAGTGCAACAGAATAATATAAGTTAAAAAATACAGTACAACTTTATGTCAACAGTATAATATTTAATTTTGTAAAAGGTTCTATACATATGACCGAAACGTCGCACTATAAATTAAATATTATTTTATAGCGTAAATCGTGTTGAAAAATAATGCTCTAGATTTTGATAACATTTCTTATGCTATGCTTTCATATTTACCTTCAACTCCGTGTTTTTATTTGATCTGTCTTTAATGCAATGTGGGTAGATGTGGTGGACTTAGACGAATTGAAGAAAGTTAAGCAACTCAAGAGAGGCCTTATGTTTCAAATTGAATGGGGAATTCAAAAATAATTTATATTTTGGAAAAAAGTCATAGGCCCGTGATTTTCCAACACCCTGTATTTTTGTTATGGAACATTTTTAGACCAAGTTTATAGACCAAACTATAAAGAACAAATAATAAGGAACAACCTGTATATATATATATATATATATATATATAGTTACTACATAGGCCAAACTAAACAATATTTATACAAAAGAATACAAGCCCACAAATACTCTAAAACAGACGAAACTGCTTTATCTACACACAAACTACAACGCGATCACCATTTCGATTTTGAAAACACAGATAATTAATAAAGAACAACACACAATGAAAAGGGAAATTAAAGAAATGATTAGTATTAAACAGGAAAAAAATTCAATTAACAACAGAAGTGATATAAAAAATTTAAGCGGTATATACTATAACTTAATTATGTAACGATCTGCAATTTACCATCATAATATATGTTGCTGTTATATAATTATATAGCTTATGTTATTTAAATATCTACACATTTGCTTATCATGCTGACAGTTCCGTGTTTTGATTCCTGTCTGGCTGTCCGAGTAGGTTTTCGTGGTTTTCCTTCTCGTTTAAGGCGAATGCCGACAGCTTAACATCTTAAGTAACTCCACGGGCGCATATATAATAATAACTCATATCTTGCGTTTCCCTGTTTTTGTTGTCTATCTATTTTAGAATACTAAAGCATGATTTATTATTATTAAATTGGAATGTATCTTTGAATAATTTTATCCATAGCAACTACAAATGTATAAGTATGACATTAATATACTGTCATTTATATTTTATATTCCTTGAAAAAGGCATCATTTGCCGAAACATGTAGGATTGTTTTAAATATATACATTTTGAAGTAAAACCACACCTTAAATCGCCTACAAATTGAATTTACCATAACGTACAAAGGTCACGAAATAAAATAATTATCTATATATATATATATATATATATATATATATATATGTATTCATACATTATTTTCCCTTCCTATTTTCACTTATGCAATGCTAATTTTTTCACATAATCCGGTATGTATAAAACATAAATACATCTGTTATATTTGTCCATTAATATCGCTATAAATCTTTACTGGCAGTCATTAAAGTCAATTATTTTCGTACTCAGTTTATTCAGCGTCCTATACAAACCAATTTAAACCAATGACAGCATTGATAAATTGTCACTCGTAATTTTTCTTTAATTGTGCTTATACATGTTTCAAGAGGCTGTTATTGTACTCATAAATTCCTTTTTTTTTTAATATCTCTTATGATATATTATTTATAGTAATAGATAGTTAATATTTTTTTTCGACGAGTTACTGAATAATATATTACAATGTTTTTTTTAAATTAGAGACTTATCGGGCATAACTTTAAAAATGAATCCAAATTCATCAGCGTTATAAATTTCTGAGGGATCGTTGGTCGAAATTTAGTTATTCCAGTCGGATATTAATTCAGGATTCACTGAATTTGACTCTCCACAAATTTGTCTGTAAATGTCACCCTATATGATGCGTTAATTACTACAATTTGATAAACTAAGTTTGTACCAGTATGCAGAACGCTACACGCCGCGACGCCAACCTTCCTGGTTGTTAGGATAATTAAAAATTACTCATTTGCAGTAAGTACAACATATTAACTATATATGCGCGAAGTATAGAAGTGAAAAGTCATGTCTCTCTCTAGAATACCGTATGTTAACAAGCTACAATAAGAGATATCTATGCGCTCTAGGGATGAATGTGGCGTTTTCACGAAATTTTAATTATTAATTTAATATAAGTAAGTATCCAGTAAGCGTATTGTTATCACACCATTATCCAGGATAGTTTCAGTTGAGCAAACAGCAACATAGTGATTTTCTAAGTATCATGTTACGTACGACCGCAATCTTTTCTTTAGTGACAGCTAGCTTGGGCGCCTATACAGAATTGATTCTGTTAAAATCGAAATTTATCATAGTTAACGGACATAAATTATTAAACATCTGTCAATAATTTTGCTGGCTTAATACATAATTTGAAGTGAAGTTTCTGATTTGTTAGTTTTATTAAACTCGCAAAATATAATGAAATAAAAATGTTCAGAGAAGGTCCCTTATATTTCCGATATTATGATTGGATTATTTGTAACGTGTTTTTCTATATAAATAATTTTATCAAATCACGTATTACACCTTTACGGATTTACGTTATCTACTTTAATACGATATTATAGAAAGCGGTAGACTTCTCTCTGAATAAATATCTGCTGAATAAAGTTTACTTTGATAGCAAATGAAATGGGAAATCAAGGTATGTTTACAATTCAAATGTAGTAGAATTTTCAACACATGGTTGTTCGTTTAGTATGTTTTATCATAATATCGCGCTTTCAATTTTCAAAGTTCAATTTACTGACATATTGTTGGAGAGAGTTAAGAGGATAGAGGTTTGGTATATATATACAGGATGATTCATTTTCGGCCCTCACCATGGGGATCTCTCTTATTATTGGAGATAGAGTATAGGTTTAAATTTGGCAAAGTTGTTAAATTTTGTGTTTGTTATAAATCCGTAAAGAAAATAGACCTGCGACAAATGACCTTCGTTATTTAAAAAAAAAAACGCGAAAACCCCATTTTCTTCTTTTACCTGTAGCACCGACATTTGGCATTGTAGAGAAAAAATAAAAACACATCCTTATGGCCATTTCTAAACCTCTATCCAGTGGTGTTCTCTAAATTTTTATACGACGTTTCGTTTCTTTCTGGCCATCATCAACTATCTAATTTCTTGTAGGCGCCATTTTGGATTTAGACATCTTCAGAAAGAGTTTCTTTTTCTGATTTCAACCGTGTACCATATGCTGACTGTAGTTTTTGACATTAGGTTTTATTTGAAAGAATAAATTATAAGATTAAATAAGGTAGCCTTTGGAATTTCAATCTGTCAAACATTTCATTTATTGTTCATTAATAATACAAAAATGTCATACACTAACGAAGAGAAACGAGATATGATAAGTATTTTTTATTCTTCGAAACGAGTGTTGTAACATATTTTGAACAATATTCTCGTAGTTTTCGTCCTTAGAGTTCCCAAGAAACTTATCAATTACTTCTTTAAATGAAACCCAGGCGTTTATCTCGACATTGGTCATTGTGTTTTGAAAATCCTTGTCTTTGCATAATGTTCTTATCTGCGGCCCAACAAAAATACCTTCTTTTAACTTGACATCGGATAAGGCTGGAAATGTCTCGCACAAATATTTAAAACACTGTCCATTTTTGTCTAGGGCTTTAACAAACTGCTTCATCAAGCCAAGTTTGATATGGAGAGGAGGCAGTAAAACTTTTTTGGGGTCAACCAAGCTATCTCTTAATACATTTTTGCTACCAGGTGTAAGGCTTGTTCTAGAGGGCCATTCTATTTGAGTCCAATGTCTATCCCTTGCTCGACTATCCCACTCACAAAAAAAGCATGGAAATTTTGTATAACCTCCTTGTTGTCCTAGTAGCATGCACAGCACTTTAAGGTCACCACAAAGCATCCACTGATGTTCTAGGTAGTTTATTTTCTTTAAAAGAAGTTCAAAATTTTCATACGTTTCCATTAAATGTACCGAATGGGCAACGGGAACCGAGGCCAGCTCGTTACCATTGTGCAATAAAACGCCTTTTAAACTACGCTTACTTGAGTCAATAAACAGGCGCCATTCTTCTTTTACATACGGCACATTTCCTAATTTTGAAATTAAGTCAGGAATATTGTTGCAATACACTAGCGGTCCGTCTTGAGTAAAATATTGACATAACTCATTTTCGCGATCCCGGTAAAAGCTTGATGTGACGCCAGGTGCCAGTAAATGTTTCTCACGAAGTCGGGAGGCTAACAAATCGGATGCATCCTTTGGAAGGTGCAAATCTCTAATTAAATCAACCAGAGGGAACTATCTGGTTAAACACTTTGGGCTCTCTGAAATCTGGTGTTAAATCTGAGTCATCTGGGTCGCAATTAGATTCCTCTGATTCTGACGATATGACGTTTTCTAGTGCTTTTGGGGCGGTAGGTATTGGTACATCTGGTCCATGAGGAACTGGTCGAATAGGAGAGTCAAGATTGGGATACACAATTTGTTTCTTATTTTTTCTGTTGAATCCTTGAACATTACACGAACAAAAATAACAATCATCACTGTGATTTGTAGGCTCTCGCCATACCATAGGAACACCAAAGCTTAAACATTTCTTCCTACCTTTTTGCCAGTTTCTTAATGCTTCAACGCAAACGGAACAAACAGTATGAGGAGCCCAGGACTTGTCTTGGTCGCCAATTTTTACACCAAAATAAGCGTGGTATATATTTTTAACAAACGAAGTTATAGTTTGCCTCTGCTTTACTATGACATAACTACCACAGATATAACAAAAGTTATTCGGATTGTTCACACAATGTCTTCTTTCCATATTTATACGTTCTAGAACACTTAAAATACGCAACAACGAAGACAACAAGCGCGCGGACACAGTAGCACGACGACTAACACAACGAAACTGCACATAAGCAGGTTTCAACGTTGTATTGACGCTTCTGCGTCGACTCTGTTGCTTTGCTGAGAAATCTAATATTAACCAGTGTTGCCAAATCACATTTAATTTCATAAAAATCAATTCATTTAAAAATCATGCCTAACATGGAACAAACATATTCTTGTCATAGGTATGTATATTAATAAATTAACATTTTTAAGATATAGAGCGCTATAAAAAAAAATTTACGTGATAGAGCAAAAATATGGCGTTTTTTGGAATAAGGGCCCCCAAACATATACAAATTAGCAAACAGCTTTCAAACATCAAAATCACTGTAGACCTGTGTAATTTTTCAATTATGCCACAATTTTTTCGTGGTGTGTATTTTAAAGCATCGTTCATTATAGGCACATTTTATTCTTATAGGTACGAACTAATTTCTTTTATTGTAAAACTAAGGAATCTCTTAAAAATACTATCTTGAAGCAGGAAATTATTATTACAGATGCCAAAATTCATTATTATCCAACGTCGTGTCTATAAATATTTATTAAATTTGTTGTAACAGTTGGGGTTGTATATGAGGTAAATAATTTGTAAATTTTTTTGGATTACGTAATTTAATTTATTCGTTGTGATAGTAAATTAATAATATAGTTAATTACAATTTTTCGAAATTAAAGATAAATTTCCATTTTGATAAACTAAATATTTTATTTCGTATTTATCAAAATTATATTTTAGAAAGTGGGGGGGTAAAACCAGTAACAGTCACGCAAATAAAACAAATTCAGAAAGAAAAGAAGGAGGCCAGAACCATATGTTCACGATAAAACTTGTTCTGGTTTCACCGCCGTTATTTCTGCCGCTGACTTGAATTATACTGCACGTACGCAAACTGTCTATGTCACTATGTCCTTGTTTTGTTTGGTTTCCGCGGCCAACCTCGTTATAAAGTGTTCCAATTTAATTGGGCTCGTGTATACCCAGTAGCAGTGCATTGTCAAGGCTACTGTATCCAATCAAATGCTGGCGGTACTATCCCCACCCCGCGTAATAACCAGTAGCAACGGGTCGCTGGGGTGTTTAAATACAACAAGGACCGGTAGCTATCTAGAGCGCCCTGGATACTAATGAATAAACGTTCTCACAACGACCTACGCGATAAGTTCATGTAATAAATATGTATAGACAACATCCATTCTCACAAAGAACTTCCGTACAATCTATACCATAATGTACATTTATTGTCTATTTCTTTGTATATTTAGATACCTGCGAAAATGGTAATTTCATGCTCTAATTATCAAAAGTATATATCAAGATTCATACATGCGTTGTCTGATATAGTATAGTGCAAATAGAAATATGATAATTATATTACTTCATTCTATATTTGGATTCTCGTTTAATTCTAATTTAAATATACACACAGTTGGCAGAAAGTCTGGAAGAAATATCTTTAAACGTGATGAACTATAGTATATTTGAATATTTAATAATTAGTAGAGAACGGACACGCTTACCACATGACGCAAAGCCCAGTGCAGTACTGGCGAAAGGCTGTATTTCTAAAATATTTAATTTTATTTATATAATTGGAAAACGAACGAGTGGTGATCTATAAAATTACGAAATATATATTTATTTGTTGAAAAGTTGTATTTATAAAGTTTTTAATTTTATTTATATAATTGGAAAACATACGGGTGGTGATCTATCTATCTAAAATTACGAAATACATATTTATTAAGTAATTTTATTTATATAATTGGAAAACAAACGGGTGGTGATCTATAAAATTACGAAATACGTATGCATTTGTTGAAAAGTTGTATTTTTAAAGTTTTTAATTTTATTTCTATAATTGAAACATTTTTATTTGTTCATTTTGTCGTTCAAGTTGAGTAAAGGAGTATTAATATTGACTAGCAATAGTTTCTCAAGGTTTTCTTCTGTCAATTTTGTTCTCTTTGAATTAAGTACATCCTTATAAATAGAAAACGTCCTTTCTACATCGCAACTGGTTATAGGTGCATACCGGAAATATTCTTTTATTTCTTCATATTTAGCCGTTAGATTTTGTGGAATTGTCTCCATACATAATTGCTGCAATGTAATTAAATCTGGATTTCTATTAAGAATTGCTTCAAACTTTTGCCGAAGGCCACATCCGAAGTCACTTGGAATACTTTTCAAATTATTAACAGCCACATCTATTGTGGTTAACGCGTCATTTAATTTGAGATTTCGATTTTCAAAATAAGTGATTAGTTTTGGCAATTTTCGAAAGTGTTCGTGAAGAAAGTACAACTGATTTTTTAAATTTGGGATTTGTGTGAGCTCCTTGCACTCACCAATACTTCTAGCATCCTCCTTTAGCAGTGTTACGAAATGTTTTAGACTATCGAAATTCTCAGCATAATAACTAGTAGCTTCCAGCAATGTTCCCCATCTAGTTATTACTGGAGTGGGAGGCAGTGACAGAGATGGAAATTTTTCCCTGAAAAGAGCTACTCTCAATGGTGCTTTTCTGAAAACTTTTTTAAAACCTGATACAAGTCTATTAACTTCCGGAAAAGTGTCTCTGATATATTCACAGATTCTGTGGAGCACAAGTAATATGCAGCATATTAGGATATGTTTTCTTCAATAGTCTGCCTGTTTTTAACATATACGCAGCACTATCACTGACAAATAAAAGTATTTTTTCTTTGTACGTGGCGTCCGAATGAAGCATTTTTTGCATATTCTCGTTAATGGTTTCAGCAACTGTTTCCGCATCAACTCTATTTATAACACTTGTTGCTATTACATATGAGTTATAGGGAATAGTTGGATGTAGTACACCAGCTACAACATTTACCACACAGCGTTTTAACATATCCACCATTTCGTCGGCGCTTATCCATATGTATTGATTTAAAAGATGGCTTCTAATGCGTTCTACTGTTCTCGTATAGCACCTAGAAACATAATATTTGCGTAAAGTTGATTCATTAGGAACATTTCGACCAGTGTATTTTTTTTTCAGAAATATTTTTAAAGTGGGATTGCTAAGTTTATTTAATGGAATATTAGCCGCCATAAAAGTTTTACAGAGTTCAGATGTGTTTGCAATCCTAAGTGATGAATTTTTGACGATATTTTACGGATTTTGTAATAAATTTCGGAATCACTGACAATGGACATACAATCAGTATGACCGTCAATCCAACTCGCCATTGTTTTACAATGCCGTTCTCGACATTCTTCCATATCATGTCTGAAAAAGTAACTTAAACAATGCTCTAGATCTAAATAAATGAAAACTAAAAATGTGTGCGTAAGTTATTGAAACTGAAAGAAATTCAATGCACACTTACGTCGAAATAATTGGTAGAAATAGATTCAATCAAACGATATTAAACAGGATCTATCACAAAAATTACGATGTAATTAACAGTTAAAACTATGAAAACAGGAAACATACTCACAGCACTTTATTTATCTTACGAAATATAAACTAATAAATAAAATACATTATAAAAACCCCGCTTCTATCTACGCTCATGAAAACACTTTAAAAAACACTATATTCTCCGAATACGATAGCTGGCTTGTTCATTGTTATCGCGGCGAGACCAGGTGTCCGAGTAAGTCAAACAAATACTTCATTGAATTACGCCGGGATGTACTGAGCGACGTTATACACAATTCCAATTGCCGATTGCGTTTTATGGAAATTGCATCCGTTCTCTAATAATTATATTACTTCATTCTATATTTGGATTCTCGTTTAATTCTAATTTAAATATACACACAGTTGGCAGAAAGTCTGGAAGTAATATCTTTAAACGTGATGAACTATAGTATATTTGAATATTTAATAATTAGGCCAACGTTTGGCGTATAAAGAAAGAAATTGAAAGGTTAAGATTAAGTTAAAGTTAAATCAATTAAATTTAGAATATGATTCAGACAAAGTTGCTACAAAAATTAAAAAAAGTTAAATTCACAAATTTGTTCATTGTACGAGAGCCGATTGATCCAACTCTACAAAATGAGAAAAGAGAAAACGAAATAATGAAACCATTCTCGAAATGAAGTAAATTTATTATACTAGATACTAACGTGCATACGAAGAGGTATTGATATCTAGTTAGTCTAGGTTATTTTCCGTGAACAAAACACAATCTCGTTATAATGACAAGAAATAATGGCGTTTTAAAAGTGTCATTGTAAAATCTTACGTCAATAAATTGAAGTATTGCTGCGCAGTAAAATTTGAAAGAAAGGTTGTCGAATGCATATGTGAAAATCGATCGAGGCATCATCAAATACTTGTATTTGAAGAGGTTAAGTGGTAAGGAAATTTAAGAAGATATGCTTAACACACTTGAGGATCAATGCCTATCATATGCGACTGTCAAAAATTAAACTGTGACATTCAAAAGAGAAAAACTTTCCGTTGAAGATGAGAAACGAGAAGTAAGACCGATATCGGTGTGTCCATCCCCGAAAATATTGAGGCAGCTCGTGACGTGATATTATCATACTGTCGAATTGGGCTGAAATATGTAGCTGGGGCACTAAAGATTACATAGGCACGCGTCTATCATATAGTTCACCTCGATTTAGATATGAAAAAATTTTCTGCAAAATGAATTCCTAAATGCTTGAACGCCGAACACAAACGAGCAATCTGTGCCCGTTTTGAAGGAGATCCAGATTTTTGAGCCGTCTTGATGAAACATGGATCCATTTTTACGACCCAGAAAAAAAAACAACAATCGATGGAGTGGAAGCATTATGGTTCTCCAACGCCTAAGAAGTTTCGAGTTTAAAAATCCGCTGGAAAAGTTATTGCTTCAGTTTTTCGGGATATCCGTGGAATAATTATGATCGATTACCTAAAAAAGGGTACTGGAGAATCTTACTCTAAATTATTAACCACTCTGAGAGAGAAAATTAAGGAAATAAACATGGGCTGTCAGCGAAAGGTGTGTTGTTTTAGCAGGATGATTCCCCTGCACACAAATCGCCCATTATCATGAATACAATTCGGGATTTCGGGTTCGCATTACTGGAACACCCGCCATAATCTCCAGACTTAGTCCCGTTAGACTATTATCTGTCCCCTTAATTGAAAATAAATTTAAAAGGACGTCAATTTTTGTGTAACAAAGAGGTAATAGAAGCTGTGGAGCGCTGGTTTGCAGACCAAGAAGAATTTTTTTAAGAAGGGTTAAATGCATTGCAGGAAGTGTATTAATTTAAGAGGAGGCTATGTTGAATGTTGTTTGGACTTATAAAAGTCCCAACTTGAAATTCTTTCAATAGTAGGCTAAGAATTGAGAATCATCATTTAATGCAATACATTTCTCCAAAAGCTGAACCCAATTGAAAAGAATTTTGACCTTTCAATAACTCCTTCAACTTTGAAAGCGAAAATTTTAAGGTGCCAAATAAGGACTGTATCGAGGGTGCAAGAAACGTGAATTTCAAGCTTGTCACATCACAAGCTTCATCGTTTCGTTGTTGCACTGTGGTCTGGCGTTGGCGTGGGGCAAGAAAAATTTGTTTGCAAAATAAATGTTGAATTGTACAATTAATTACGAGATTATGCATTTTAGGATTTTCCATTTTGACAATTTATTAATTGCTGTAAATTTTAAATCAAATGTCAGTTATTAACCAAACTTCAATTCCCTTCATAAAGAAGACGATGATAGAATTCGGATATAATTCTAGGTTTTTCCGAAAGATGGTGCTAGTAGCGATGTCCCATTTCCTACCAAATTATACTTACTAAAAAATTATCGCTTGATTTAAATACTTGAGTTAAAGCAGTCGAACAATCTTGTAAGCATGTAAGCCAAGATCCTTTCATAGAATTCGTCGCTAATTGGTGTTATAAATGCTCAATGTTTGAGATCGACGAGAATTGACAAATTTTTATCTCCACAAACACTTTGACGTATAGCTGCAATATTTTATTCGCTCCTTGTACTTCTTTGTCTCACTAGCATGGAAAGATTACGAAGTGAGTATGTTGATTTAATTCAATTCATTTGTTCTTCGATTTAAACGATTGTAACGACGAAAATTAGCGTAAATACGATTGAACAGGAAATTTGATAAAACGTCTGATTAATTTGTAAACGTTATCGAAGCATCAATCGTTTCCTACCATTTCACGTAGACACAGATAAGCCTAAATGTCCAAAAACAAACTGAACAGGGCTGTTACCTTAAAGAACTTTACAAATGCATCGTCTCTATTGAAAAATCTTTCACAACGCTTAGATCCGCGATATTGCCAATTAAAATGAATATTTTTGTTAATACCTACTTGAGCTTTATTTCGATGCTTACTTTCTTCCTGTAATTTATATTTTTCTTAAGTATTTCAGCTTCCTTTATTTAAATTTATATCTTAGTACATTTTTGGACAGTAGACAGCAAGTGGATGTTCTATATACAGACTTCGCCAAAGCATTTGAGACCAATTGTTCATGCTAGACTGCTTTTTAAATTGAATTCCATCGGCTTTCTGCTTCTATCGCTAATCTAATTGCATCTTACCTTGGGTATCGAACATTTTTTTTCATGATCTAACAATCACATTCATAGATCTGTAACTTTGAAACAAATAAAAATGGGTATACAAGCTTTGCGTTTTTGTTACTTGAAATGAAGTCTACTTTACACTCCTAAAATTTGAACATAACGATACGGGACACTTGTATAATTACTTTCTGAATTGAATTTAGTGTCTATAGCGAGACATATTAACTATATGGATTTGGGAGTCTTATTTGCACCAGAAAATTACCAACTACATTGCTTCTGCATCGCGTTCAATAAGTTTCCTTGTAAGATCTTCTAGAGGATTCTCGAATGTGACAACATTAAAGACTTTGTTTTTTACATTGGTTCACTCAAGACTAGAATACGAGCCAATCGTTTAGTATGAATGTTATATCTACCTAGAAACAGTACAGAAGAGATTTTTGAAGTTCTTATCGTATAGAACCAGTAGTACTTATCCACCTTGTGGATAAATTATCACAACAAAGCTTATAGATTCTAGATTTATTGGACTTACTTACTCTGTTTTGAGGTCTTTAATTAATTTCCTCAATTGTTCGTTTTAAAACTAATCTCTTAATCATGTTATTTGTGAATCATTTGCTGTTGAAAGATGTAAGTAAAAAAAAAAAAAACTGAATAGTAATAAAATACTTTAGTAATGATTATGTGTTCCTTTCTGGACTATAATTTTAAATTGTCATGAAATAAGTAAAATATTTATAATTTGATGAGTAAAGTATAGCTTCCAGAAAACGAAAAAGATATTATTAATGAAAATAGCTTCCATCTGATGAAGCCATAATTAGCATTAAAAAGAACTAAATCTCTGTAGCTGGCCATTGTTTTAATGGATCCTCTTTTTCACAAAATTCTTTTCTTTTTAAGATAGTGGCCAGATGTTTTAACAAATGGTAATCAGATATGTCTAGTGATTGTTGTGAATGCTGTAGAATTATCTAATATAAACCTTTAAGTAGTTAATTGACGAAGGAGATATTTGTTGAAACTTCATTATAACGCTAAGAAATAAGTAATTAAACTTCTAGTTCCAAAAATTCTTTTATTGTAAATACCACTACAATATAGTTTTGCCATACAATGGCTTCATCAGATGGATGAAATACTAGTATTTCATAGTATTTCATCCACCTGATGAAGCCATTGTATGGCGAAACAATATTGTAGTGGTATTTACAATAAAATAATTTTTGAAACTAGAAGCTTAATTACTTATTTCTCAGCGTTAAACCTTTATGTTTTGAAACTGTTATTTTCATTCTGTGAGGTCTTATTCTCTTAGTTTACATATTTATTTGGATTATTATTTGGATTATATTTGTTACGTTTTTGGGTAAAAAATGTAATAATTAATTTGATCAAGTAAATTTGAATAATTCTTGATTATTAAACTTATTCCCGTGTAATTATATAACACCTCTGTCCTTAAATTAGTTTAGCTAATTGGAATGTATTCCATTCTGTAATTAGATTTACCTGTTGGTTTAAAGACGGCTCAGTGATGATGAAGCAATTGTTACTACAATAAAATATTTGTGAAAGTTACACAATTCCGTTTTGTGTTTAATTAATAATTATTACATTTTAAATTCAGTCTGTTTTTACAATCAACGAAGTAAAATATTATTCCTTAATTGACCAAGGTGTTTGGAATTATTTTTGAAAATATTTAAGAGCTGCTTTATCAAAATATAAATTGTTCTTCCTTGCACTTATTTTGCCTAAATTGAATAGTTAAATTAAACCAGTTCCTAGCTTTAATTTAACTATTCAAATTAGGCAAAATAAATGCAAGAAAGAACAATTTATGTTTTGATACAATTCAGGCAATAATACCATGAAATAGCTAATTAAATAAATTTAATGTAAATTACTTTGAGTTTTTTATTAGTTTTTAAAAATAAAATGCCAGAAAACGTAAAACAAAATTAGACAGAATGAATTCTGTTGATTCCACATCTCACGATAACTTTAAATCTATGAATTTTTCATGTTTTCATGTTTTTAAATTACAAGCAAGCTTGTCTCAGGTATGAATTATTATGCCGTTGAACATAAGACGCGGTAGATGCATAAATATGACAGTATCGAGTTACCGTGGACCACTGTGTTTCGGGAAACAAAAGCAAACCGCCCGCTAAGGGGACCGGCTTTTGTTAGTTGGCGGTGCATCGTGCGTCATTTTCCGTCAACAGCCTACTGCGACCGGCGGACTTTTTATCTCATGAATATTTCAGTTTTCGATGTTCGTAAAAAAACAAGTATAAAAATGAAGGACAAAATATAAAGGAGAAGAATGAATAATTATACTTTTTAAGATAGTATTTCGAATTTTTTTCATTCCTTTAAATATGAATTATTATCATACGAGGGGATATTTTTGTATTATTTGCCTAACTATGTTATAAGAAAAGCAATATTTCTTTTTTCAATATGTGATCCACCAACGATTATACACACTTTTCCAGCGTTTTCTTAATAAGGCTATACCTTCGAAACAAAATTGTTTCGGTAAGTCTTTAAAAAACTTCTCCACCGCTTCTTTCCAAGGGAGCATTAAATTTCTGGGCGTACATCTAACCAATAACATGAGTTGGGATTGCTATGTAGAAAATTTGTATTGTCACCTTACTGCATCTGTTTACTCCATTCGAAGGTTAACAGAAACAGGAAGCCAAACGCCTATTTTTTGTGAATGCAAGGGTGTTTCAAGAATTTCATGTGGATTTTCACTAGACCAGATGCGCATTGTTTGTTTATTTATATATCCTGATAAATGAAACCATGCTTCATCGGACCAGAAGGATTTGTCAAGAACGTCATCGTTATTAATCGTACCTAAGAACCACTGACAGTAATTAACTCTGGTTACATGATCGATTGGTAAAAGCTCTTGCACGCAATGAAATTTATATGGAAATTTTTGTAAGTCTTTTTTAAGGATTCTCTGGCAGGTCCCATATGACAGTGGTGTTTGTTGTGAAAGCTTACGAATCGATTTCTTAGGTGATTGATTTATTCGTCCCTCAACATCTGCTATATTTTCAACTGTCCGCTTTAGTGGCCTACCAGCACCTGGTTTTCAAGACACAGACCCCGTTTCACGGAATTTAACCACTGACTTTTGAATTAATTGCCGCAAACTGTCATATGTTGTTGGAAAATTCTTCTATACAAGGCTGCAAGGAGTACGACCATTCTCCATTTTCTAATTTTACCCCATTCCTAAAGTATGATTCGATCAGAAAAACTTTATGATTTATTGTAAACATTTTTAAGTGTCAATTAATAAATACATTAATGACAGATGAGTTTTATTTATCAGAACATACACATAATGACAGATGTATTTTATTTGTCACTACCAACACGATATTTTCAAGAAATAATTTCATGGCTTGCTAGAGGGTAAATATAAATGATCATATTGTACATATTTTGAAAATTTCGGAGGTTCCAAATCCGACTAAGAGCTGTGGTCTCTCCAGCAATTTTACTCAAAATTATCTGTAGATTATTTTTTACTATACGCTTTATGGAGAAAAAAACATTCCATGCAATTTGACTGACCTTTTATATATATACATATATATATATATATATATATATATATATATATATATATATATATATATATATATACAGGGTGAGTCGTGAGGAATCGACCAAACTCAAGGAGTGTATTCTACTGGTGAAAGTAATGTAAAAAACTCTAATGTTGTCATCCGATTTTTATTTGTTTTCGAGTTATAGCGTAATTAAAAATGTAGATTTAGTATACCATGTTTATGTATGTATTCGTAAAAACAGTGAAACCCCGGTAGCAATTCATTATAGGGAAGTCTTCCTAGCTGAAGCGCTATATGTTCGTGGTTTTCCAAACTAGCGGTAGTGACATTGAAAGCAGTCGAGAAATAGTGTAGAGTGGTTTGTATGCCTAATGCGTCTAATGTCACTACCTCTAGTTCATCGTTGATATAGTGAGGGCGCTGCCATTATAAAAAATGTTCCCTATACCTTGGAGTAAATTATAACATTGTGTTCGGGTATTGTGACATTGACTTGACGTTTGTACGACTATATTGTAACAAACTAAAATGCCACACACTTATTCTAATTTAGAATATGCTAATATGGTGTTTGTTTATGGATTTTGTGATGGGAATGCTACAGCTGCTGCTAATGAATATCGTCAACGGTTTCCACATCACAGACAACCTAATAAAACTGTATTTATTAGTGTATTCAACACATTGTGCGCGACCGGAAAGCTTCCCAGTGTAAACATAATATCTGAACGAGGCAGTCGACAACAATTACAAGAAGTAGAAGATATTCTGGATGTAGTAGAAGAAGACGCAACTACCAGCTCACGGAGAATTAGTATTCAATTGGGCATTCCACAAACAAGGGTGATAAAAACACTCCACGAGCATGGCCTACGTCCGTACCATGTACAAAGAGTACAGCACCTACAACGAGATGATAATAATAGACGTATGGAATTTTGTCGATGGATAAATGATAATCCTCGTTTTGTATCGCGTATACTGTTCACGGATGAAGCGACATTCACGCGTGACGGGATTCATAATTGTCATAACCAGCATGTATGGTCAGACGAAAATCCACATGCAACAGTCGAAAGTAACTTTCAACATAAATTTTCGGTAAACGTGTGGTGTGGTATGATCGATGGTTTTTTAATTGGTCCTTACATTTTTGAGAATCGCCTCACGGGAGACACCTATTTACATTTTTTAGAAAATGAACTGCACGGACTGCTAGAGATAAACAGAGATAAACCCATAAACATCAGAATCCAAATCTTCTACCAGCACGATGGAGCGCCTGCACATTACGCTCGTGCAGTCAGGCAACATTTGGCTGAAAGGTTTCCAGAGAGTTGGATTGGACGTGATAGTCGCATTGGTTGGCCTCTTAGGTCTCCAGACCTCACGCCACTCGATTATTGTTTATGGGGCTGGTTAAAAAATGAAGTGTATCAAGTAAAAGTGGACACTCGTGATGCACTAATTCAACGGATTATGAATGGTGCCGACAGTATCAAACATCAACCTGACGCAATCAGGAACGCAACCAGCGCCCTTGGTAGACGATGTAAAAAATGTTTTGAAATGAATGGCGGTATTTTTGAAAATATATTATAAAGAACGATAATACCAATAAAATACAAAAAATTCAATGTATGAAATTTTGTTTATTTTTAATTACGCTATAACTCGAAAACAAATAAAAATCGGAAAGCAACATTTGAGTTTCTTTACATTACTTTCACCTGTAGAATACACTTCTACAGTTTGGCCGATTCCTCACGACTCACACTGTATATATATATATATATATATATATATATATACCAATAAATATTATTATTATTAATTTAGGAAAGAGATAATAATCAGAATAATTCAAACATACATGAGTAGGTAAACCCCACCAGTTTTGTATAATACAAAGGTATTTTTAATAATATAATAAGAAAATAATCACTCCGATTATTTCTTGGAATCGGTGAGCTGCAATTGTCGCGAAGCAGCATAATTTTTTGAGTAAAATTTTGGTTTCCTTTTTGCTGTATGGCAGTTTTCAAATTTCTTGTTTCCTTATATGCTTCTCCTTAATTATAGAGCCTTTTTTCATGTATTCAGTTAACAAGATTCCTTCTGTATCCCAAAACATCGTCGCTAGATGAATTTTGTGTCTTTGCCTTTTCTAACAGTGGGGATCTCTTGTGGATCCCTACCGTTTTATTTTGGGTCCCAGTAATAGACAGACTCACATCTCATCACCTGTTATAATTTTCTAAAAACGATTTTTACTAATAATTATAATAACTTGTAAGAACAATTTATTGTATTTTCTTTCATATTCCGGGAATTTCTGGGTATATCATCATGTAAATATGCCGTTAGTACGATTGCTATTATTATAGAAATTTCGCTTTAATCTGCTTTATGAATTTATTTTCTATAGTTTGATGATATAATATATACAGGGTATTAAGGGATGCTTTAGCCAAAATTTGCAGATCGATTTATTTATTAAATACAAACAAAATATATGCCATTTTTGTGAAATATATAGCGTTTTGGAGAAAAACATTACTAATAAAGACAAGACACAAACAATAAAACTATTTATAGGCAACACGTTTATTTGTTACAGATGCCTATGATACCTGTGACATTTTAAGCACTGTTAATATGACACTTAGTTAAGTTAACAAAAATAAAACGTGAACACAAACGTAAAATTCATAAAATTAAAGGAAATGTTGAAAATATCCACCATTTGCTTCAAGACAAGCTCCAGCACGTCTGTTTAGTGACTGACTAATTCGAGCTAGTTCATTTTCCTTATTTCTTATAAATTATGTAGCCGCAATAACGCGATTTTCAAGATGTTCCATATTTTCGAGTTCCAGCGGCGTCCTTCAGGGACACATATCTCCGTAGCAAGGGCCTGTAGGAAAAAAATTTATAGGGACTTGTCATCTTAATTTTTCATGTTCTATCTGAATCCGAGAGATTTCCCACATTTTCCCGGACACCCTGTATCAGTGGTCGACTAAATTTTTGGGGTCTATTTTGTACAGCGTCTTTCTCGAAAACCATACGAGTAGGAGAAAAGCGATAATACGCTTTTTTGCAGAACTTTTTATGAAGAATCTGTCCTTTAATTTTGGCTCAAGCATTCCCTAACACGGTGTATATACGAAGTCATAAAAATTTTAAGAGACTCATCTGTCAACTTTCACAGATCTTTGCAATTGCTTACTTTAAAAAATAACTTTCTTTTCTTTATATTTATTAGCGTAAGCTTTTTGCAATATATTTTATTTCTTTTTGAAGGTGTTTCATCATATCTAAATACCTGGGGATTGGCAAAGTGAATGGAATTACTTTTTCATTGTAAGGCAAGCTATACGAATATGTTTATATGAGCAATCTTTATTTATTTTTATTACTAAAGAATGAATAAAAACCTGTGATATTAAGACACAATTTCGCAATATTATTACTTATAAAACGATAAACTCTCTTTATTATATTTCGTGATAAATTTTGTTGTTCGTGGGACATATGGATGATAAGATTATCAAGAAAATGTAATTTTCCAAATTGTTTTCTTTGAACGTTTCTTAACATACATGTTTTGTGTAAATACATACATATTTTAGTTATATTATTGAGTTTGTGATACCGTGAGTTCACTTAAAATTGACTTATTAGGTAAATTATGATTTTTTTAAATTTCTTTATGTAAATATGTAATCATGAACAAAACAAAATATTTTATTTCCTATCTAGATTGACTTTGCGTTCTGATATGAACAGTATTGCGTAAAAAGAAAACATAAATCAGTAGTATGTAAATAATTGCGAATTGGTTAGTATTTCTTTGGATTTTTTGTTTTTAATAACTATTTTTTTCGTTATTTATTTAAAAATTAAATTAAAAAAATAAACGGTTCGCACTTTATTTACTACATTTTTTGTGTTAAAAAATATAAATTTTTGCAATTTTCAATAACAGCTATTACTGTCTAGTGCCTTATTTTATTATTTATTTATTTATTCAAAAAAGAAATATACAGTATAAACTCAAAATTGTATCATATAATAGATATAAATACGTAACTAATGCTGGCAATTATATGCACACGGTAACTGTATTATATTCGCATATATGTTTCTAAAATTCGATGAAAATATGTTTAAGTGATAGTTACACAACTAAATTATTGTCAAAATATTAAATAATGTCAATAAAAGTTTAGAGATACCACAAATATGTACTATGTCAGTATTTTATTCGAAATTTTACAAAATACATGTACAGGCTTAGTTAAAAGTATGAAGACGGCGATTTATTGTCGTTAATATTAATTTTAGGGAATTATGTTCAATATAAAAGTTTGTTAAGATATTTTGATCCACATTTGAGATTATTTGATTTTTTTTTCTTTAATTGTTTTTTTAGATACGCCTGTTCGCGCATTTTTTTTTAAATGGGAACTGGTAAATTTTGCTCTACCATTCGATAGAGAATTTTTTTCTGTTTCCAATAATATTTTTGTATTTTTTAAATTCATTTTAATAACTTTTTTACAAGAAAAATTAAACAAATTAATAACAAAGTAAATTAAAGTATAGCAAACGCCAATTAAGTTGGCGCGAGGAGGGGTAAGTTCACGCAGGATTAAAAGTAGTGGGGAGATTTGTATTTGGTTTTACATCAAATGTTAGATAATTCTAACCTCTGAGCGTGTCACTTTATGATCCCCTAGCAAAGACATTACGTTCCGTCAAACGTCAATGACAAATGTATTCTGACAAGTACTTGAGTAGTGGGGGTGGACGTTTTTAAAAACGGCTTCTGCGCACTCCTTCCTCCCGCCAACTTAATTGGCGCTTGCTATAAGTATTCAAATTGTCGTCCATTAGTAATTTGACAATGACCCAATCGATTTACAAAACCCCGAACAGAGTTCTGTAAAAAATCTCGGGGAATTTCTTGTATCGTTCTCGTAATTCGGATTTGTAAATCTTCGACGTTATCTGGCTTATCTTTGTAAACTTAGTTTTTTACGTATCCCCAAAGAAAAAAATCTAAAGAACTTAAATCTGGCGAACGGGCTGGCCATTCAATGGTTCCTCTTCTTCCAATTCATCTGTGGGGAAAAACGTTGTCCAGATATTGACGAACATTTACACCATAATGTGGTGGGGCGCCATCTTGCTGGAACCAGATACTGTCATTGGGCAGGTGTTCATTATTTTCATGAGGATAGAGCGTAGCACAAGCAGGTATTATTTCATTTTGCAATAACTGCAAATACAGAGCCGAAGTTAAATTGCCATTGATGAAAAAGGGACCGATAATATGACCGCCTAGAATGCCAACCCAAACATTAACCTTTTGGGGGTACGCGTATGGTACTCCAAAAACCAAGAGGGATTTTCCGATGACCAGTATCTGCAGTTATGTCTGTTTACTTCACCGGTAAGGCAAGAAGTAGCTTCGTCAGAGAAAAGAATATTGTTGACAAAATTTTCGTTATTATTGCAAATATTTAACATTTCTTCAGAAAATTGTAATCTCCTATCAAAATCATCTTCCGTTAACTCGTGTACAAGGTGTACCTTATAGGGTTTATACATTTCACTTTTTAAAAATGATACGATCGATGACCGTGAAATATTGAAATTGGCCGCTAATTGATTGGTTGATAAATGGGGATATTCAGATACAGCCAATAAAATATCCAGTTTGTTATCATCGCTTGTTGCTGTTCTAGGTCTACCACTCCTTGGCAAATCTTTAACGCTACCTGTTTGTTCAAAGCGTCTTAAAGTTTTACCAACAACGGATTTAGAAATTGGATTTCTATTTGGATGCGTATCATTAAATAAATTACTAACGTCTTGTAAACTTCTGCGTTTATCTCCATAACCCAACATCATAAGTATTTAAATTCGTTCATGTTCACTTAAACTCGCCATTGTTAATATTAACAGCAACAAATTGCACAAATTTACAAATTTACTTTATATATACAATAGTTAATTCTTATTATTCCTTTCTAAACAACCAATCTCCGATAAAAGCTCAGATTTTATTTTCAGTTTCTTTTCTTACTTAGATACATATAAATCTAGCAGAACTGCAGAACTTACAATATTTCAGAGGTGACAAGAAAACAAAATTACAAAGAATAAAGTCAAAATTAATTTATTCAAAATAAAGAAATACAAATAAAACTATTACACTAACTAAATAGAACGTTTTCTAAAATATAAATAAACATAATTTATATCCTATTGGTTGGTATGCAATAATCCACATATTATTGCAGTCGCTAATCTGTTCCCTTGCTTAGTTTTCATTAAGTCATTACTTGAAAAAAATTTCCACATTTGTGGATAAGTATGGAAGGCAAAGTAAATTTTGATGAAAATCTATTAATATACTAAACATCGGAGTACCATCACCTTGTTTCCTTGATCTGTTGTAAAAATTCTTCAGTATCACTCGAATAAGACTGAATACTATTAATCTTTCGCAAAAATGCCATTCTGCATCCAAATTTTGTATATCATTAAGTTCTTTAAGTAAATTTGGAAACTAAACGACTACATTAGTAATATGGTTGAATAGTACCACTTTTAACTATTTGCGGATCCAAAAATTTTAATTTTGGAAAATACTGGCAAATTTTTATTCTAATTTATGTATACCCATCCTCGATTCGCAATAGAAACAACACATTTATATATTATTTCATTTAATATTTATACAATTTAGATGAATAGCTTGGTAGTCCTGATTTTTTTGGTAGAATTGTGTTGAAAATCGGTAGATCGGTAGAAATCATCCGAAATCGGTGATCTACCGAAAAATCGGTAGGGCTGGCAAGACTAGATGTGACTGATTTATAAGTCGTCCTCATTGCTCGTAGATCCACTGGAACTTCCCCGACTTGATAAACACAAATCTGGGAATTCCCGCTGTAGGGGAAGATGGGGTACATTGATACACGGGGCACCTCGATACAGTGAACTTTTTAATATTGCAAACTACTTCTAAATGTTCTGCGACGTATCAAAAGATGGCAACCCCGGCTCTACATTTGTCTACAAAATTAGTCGTTATTTCAGTTTTGAATTGTTCCCATGTGAATCACCACGTCTTTAGGAGGACCATAAGTAAATATTTGTGGCACCGTTTATCGTCGTTTATTGAGAAAGTATTGTGTCATCGGTTTAACTATTTGACTTTAGAGGTGAGTAACATCATTGATGAAATTATTTTTATAAAACGTTATAATATTTGACTAGCAGTTTGTGAAAAAAAAGCACAATGGTTGGCAAGACACTAATGGGGCACATTGATACAAATATTTTGGGGCAGATTGATACAGTGTATCAATGTACCCCATTTAAAATCCTAAGAAGCATAAAAATAATTTTTTATAATTTCAGTCAATATGGTGAGAACATACAAAAAAAAGTCAGACAGAGTAAACATAGATGAATTAGCTGTACATACTGCTGTAGAGAACGTCATTAATGGAATCTTATCAAAAAGAAAAGCCGCTGATAAGTATAACCTTAAGCCTGCTACTCTACAACACCGAATAGAAAAGAGAAAATTAACTGGCAAATCATTAAATGCAGCTGGTTATTCATCAAAATTTTCTAATCAACAAGTTTTCATCAAAGGAGAAGAAGAATTGTTGTCAGAATACATAATTACTTGCAGTAAAATGCATTATGGTCTTACACTGCGACATTTACAAAGTTTAGCGTATGAGTATGCAAAAAAATTAAACCGTAAATACCCTTCTAGCTGGGATAGAGCAAAAATTGCAGGTATAGACTGGACACAGGGTTTCCGTAAACGACATATAAATATCAGTTTACGAAAACCGGAGAATACAAGTATAGCTCGATCAACTGGATTTAACAAAACGGCAGTCGAACATTTCTTTAACAATCTTAAAAAGGTTTTGGAAAATATCAATTTACAGCAGATCGGATTATTAATTATGACGAATCTGGAATAACTACCGTTCTGAATACGCCAAAAGTTTTAGCTTCCAGAACTCAGAAACAGGTGGGACAAATCGCTACTACCGAGAGAGGTGAACTCGTAACATTTGGTGGTATAATTTCTGCAGTGGGTAACGCGATTCCTCCAATATTTGTATTCCCAAGGGTTCATTATAAGAACCACTTTTTAAGTGAAGGACCTGAAGGTAGCTTGGGACTAGCCAATAAAAGTAGCTGGATTGTTACAGATCTTTTTTTAGATGTCCTGAAGCATATTCAGAAACACACGTCTTGTAGTAAAAGTAATCCAATTTTAATGCTAAGTGACAATCACGAAACACACATATCAATCGAAGCTATTGAAAGCTATTGAGCAAACGGTATTGTACATTTAACTTTTCCGTCACATTGACTACAACCTCTTGATGTAGGAGTTTTTGGTCCTTTCAAAAGTAAATTAAAAGTAGCTTTCAATAATTGGCACATAAATAATCCAGGAAGAGGTATAACTATTTATGATATTCCTAGAATTACGAAAACAGCATATTTGGAGTCATTTACTGGAAAAAATATAATCAGCGGTTTTTCAAAGACTGGAATCTGGCCGTTCAATTAATTGAGACGGATTTTGCCCCATCTGCTATCTATCACACAAGTACAGAAAACAGTTTGGCTACTGGTGAAAATAATTTAACAAATTTATCGCAAGAAAAAAATCAAATAAAAGAAGCAGTTCCAATAGAGTTGATTCCGTCTACCTCAAGGCAATTAACTCTCCCACGTGACGCACTAGACGCATCCAGTTGGAAGCACCTTACTCCTCCAGACACTACAATTACACGTGATGTAGTTAGACCTTATCCGAAAGCAAAACCAAAACAAACCAAAAGAAAAGGCGTGGAAAAAAGAAAATCACGGATTTATACGGATACACCTGAAAAAGATAGATTACAAGAGTTGTACTGGATTAAACAAAAGAAAAGAGAAATGAAAATAGAGAGAGAAAATATCAGAAAACTCAAACAATCATCAAGGCGCATTTCTGAACAATTAACAGATGAAAAGGCTGTAAAAATAAATAAAACCAAAATTACAACTTATGCTGATTCTGATAAGACTACTAGTGTTTCAGACTTGGATTATGACATTATCAATAGTTCCTCAGATGCAGACTTTCTAGATGATAAAGAGACCACTATTCTAAGCGTGGAAAATATGAAAAAAACTACATCGGAGGAAATAAAAGAAGGAGATTTCTTGTTAATACAATTTCCTAAGAAAAAACATGTAGTTTATTATATATGTAAAGTTCAAATATTACATAGTCCTGCAGAGTATGAAGTTTCATATTTAAGGAAAAAATCTACTTCTTGGACTTTTGTAACAGATTTAACAGATGTTATATTAAAGTTACCTGCCCCAATAGAGACAGGGGGAACAAGTCGTACTTCATCATGTTATTCATTTCCTATTGACTTCATGGCGTACAATGTGTTATAATTTATAATAATGTTTTATTGTAGGTACGTGCAATCTCAGTTTCCTTTGTTGTTGATACATGTTCTGTCTAATTTTTTCATTTTATATTTTACATTTTAATCAATAAACTATATTCAGTTATACTTATCGTGTTTTATTAATTACTGAACCCTAAGTTTTTCAGGTATGTTATTTTTTTCAATATGTATCAATGTGCCCCCATACATGAATCGTTCTGCCTCATGATATATCTGCCCCATGATATAAATGAGGCGCACCTGAAAATGTCAATTAAAAATTTTTATTAGTTACTATTATCAAAAGGGTTTAGGAAAAACAAAACCAGAAAGGTACTGAACTGCAAAACGCCAAAATACCAATTGAAAAATTTTAAAGTGCTATGAGGTAAAGGGAGAAAATTGGATCAATGTGCTCCATCTTCCCCTACGGAAATGCTGATGCGGACTGTGTAATTTTGTAATTTATATTATGAATAAATGGTTTTATATATTTTTTTCGGTGCACTTTGAAATAAATTATAAAATATGAAGAAATATGCAATCTTATATGAAATATGCTCTATGCAATATTTACATGCAAGATATGCAAAACACGAGTACTCACAAATGCTTTCCTTTTACGTGATCCGTATAGATCTGCAACATCTTTGTTAAACATATCATAAATAAAAAATATGCATTTTCAGCATTTTTCAGCATTTCAGCATATAATACCAGCTTTGCTAATGACTATGGTTAAGTTTAAATGAAATCCAAGACTATGTTTTTGTCGATATGTCACCGTAACTGAAACCTGGATACATTACTATATTCCAGAGGGAAAACACTTTAAAACACTGGATTTTCTTCTGAAGAACGTACACTGAAGAAGGCAAAAATCGTTTCATCGATCAATAAGTATATGGCCACGATTATTTTTTGAATTCCAAGCGCGTAATCTCATTGACTATTTACGAAAAGGAATTATGTAGAAAGATAAAATATATTTTTACATCCAAGCAATATCCAAAGAAGATTTAATTGAAATCTCTCCGTCAAATTACCCTCGTATGTCCACATATTCCTTGATAACTTAATGAGTTGGTTATCTCAGTGTTTACTTTTTTATTAGACCGATTCGGTCAACGTTTTGGTTGCACCATCAAAACATAGATAAGCTGATCTTCCAGATGCAACACTACTGTTTATTATATAGCCTAGATACTGTAAGAGATAAGTTTCCATTAAAAGTATTATTTTTCTAGTCGTTGTGTTGTTATTTATTCATTTTTAAGAATCAAAAAGATAAGATAATTAAAACTAGAATTACTATTAATTATTTAAGGCATAGCAGGAGGCAATAATTTATTTAGTTCTGATTTTTCCTATCGAGTACACTCATAATATAACAAGTGTTCATTTGAAAAGTCAATCTAGTAGCATGTGATTTACTGAGAACATTTTGAAGTATGTCGTAAATTAAAATTTACTACTTAACCTACGAAGTCGTATATTTTGACAGTTTCATACATACAGATAAATAACAAATAATAGGTATTTATTGAAAACTATAACAAATGTTGAAAATGTTGTCCTTCAAGATCAATGCACTTTAAATCCTCCGTTCAAAATTTCTGATGATATTCTGCAACATTACTGGATTGTTATTAATTTCCATGCATTTCTGTTCGATTCTCTGTAGCATATCATTCAAATTCAATATAGGTGTTCGAAATATGATATTTTTTAGATAAGGTCATAAAAAGAAGTCGCAAGGTGTTAAATCGCATGAACGTGCAGGCCAGTCAATTTCAGTATTTCGACTAATTATACGCTCATCAAAAAATTCTCTTAAATAATCCAAAGATTCTGCAGTACAGTGACAAGGTGCTCCGTCTTGTTGGAAATATGCATTTTGAAGTTTATCATCATGCAACTGATTGACAAATGGTTGTAAACTTTCCGTACGGTACCTTTGAGCAGTTAACGTTCTCTGAAAAAATATTGGTCCAATGATTCGCCTTTGGCTTATCGCTGCCCAAACACCAATTTTCTCTGGATGTAGCGATTCTTCATTAATTACATGTGGATTTTCACTACTCCAAATTCTTGTATTTTGTGAATTTAGGTATCCCGTTTCATAAAACCATGCTTCATCAGTAAAGATGACTCTTTGCGAAAGTTCTCCATTATTGTTCATATTTACAAACCAATTACAAAACTGTAGTCTACGTGGGTAATCAATTTTTAACAATTCTTATACTGCTGTAACACGGTATGGATAAAGTTGCATATCTTTTTTTAATAACTTGTGAGTTGTACCAACAGAAAGGTTTATTTGTTGACTCAAATGTCGAACAGATGTTTGTGGTTCATTTTCCATTATTTCTTCAACACGATTGACAACTTGAGGTGTACGTTTCTTAACTGCTCCGCTGCCTGATTTTCTTAAGAGACTACCAGTTTCAGAAAAAAGTTTTAAAGTTCTATCCAAAGTATTCTTAAATTGTATATAATCTATTACAAAATGTGGAAACTCAACTTGAAATTCTACCATGCAATCTTGAAATGAATAAATCCATAACCATCAATTTTATTACCACTTCGAAAGTTAGCCTGGACTAAAAAAATTTTATGTTCTAAAGTGAAAGCCATTTTAAAACTGAGAAGCAATTTATTTAAACCAGAATCGACGCACGATTATTTTATGCACTAACTGATATTTATGATTGACATTATCAAATGTCATTTGGATTTACGTTTACGGAACAACAAACACATACTAATATATATGCGTCTTATTCTATCAAAATTGCAAAGTAGCCTAGATTAACTTTTCAAATGAACACTTGTTATACAATGGGCGGCAAAAAACGACCATCTTAAGCATTTAACGACGTTTATTAATTCCTGTTGAAGCACTGCACATTCCCAACGAGTAACGCACGGAATGGAGAGATAAGAGAGGAAATAAAAACAAAAATTAATTTAAATTGTGAAATATAACAGAAACAGTGAAAAAATTAACATGTGAACGACCAGCGTCAAATTTTAAAAATATTCTTGTGAACCACGGCAGTTTTTTATTGAATTTTGGTAGAAGGAAGTTTAATAATATTTTTTCTTTGGACAATAAGTTGTTGGGAAGAAGTCTTTAATAAAAAAAGCATGTGCCCACGCGGTCTGATTTAAAAATGTATAAGTTAAATTTATCAGAGACTATGTGTACCATATTGGGTCACAACCAATAACGTTTATTTTTCATTTTATTTAACAAAGAAATAACTTGTAAATCCATTATTAACGTAAAATGACATTCTGAACATACAAAAAATTCAAATATGTACTTAACATTATCATTAGGGACTGGACACGAACGGCCGAAATTACGATGGACCATTTAAATAGTCAACATATCTTTTTTGTCGTTGAATTGTGACACAATTACTTCAATTTTACAGTAAAATTCTTTTCTTCGTTTGCGTAGATAGAAGTGGTAGGAGTTTTTATAATTTATTTAATTTATTATTTTATATTTCCTAAGATAAAATAAATTACAGTGAGTTAGTTTCTATTTTTTCAATGTTTCAACTGTTAATTACATAATTATACTTCGTAATTTTTGTAATAGATCCTGTTTAAAATCATTTCATCGAATCCACTTCTCACAATTATTTTGACGTAAGTGCCCAGTGAATTTCATTAAGTTTCAATAACTTACGCATACACGTTTAATTTTATTTAGATTTAGAACATTGTTTAAGCTACTTTTTTAACTGATTGTATGTCCATTGCCAGTGATTCCGAAATTTATTGCAAAGTCTGTAAAATATCGTTAAAGAATTCCAACAAATCGCACGTAAAACGTTACTTAGCATCGCAAACACATACACAGAAATTAGACCCGTTGGAATCTGACAATTTTATCGAAGAACTCTGTGAAACTTTAATGGCGGCAAATATTCAATTAAATAAACTTAACAATTCCACCTTCAAAACATTTCTCCAAATATATACTGGTCTAAATGTTCCGCAAATATTATGTTTCTAAGTAACGCTAAGAAATAAGTAATTAAACTTCTAGTTTCAAAAATTCTTTTATTGTAAATATGTACACTACAATATTGTTTCGCCATACAATGGCTTCATCAGGTGGATGAAATACTGAATATGTAAAATACAAGTTTGAATATTTATGTGAAAATTATTGGGGAAATACTGGTGGAAAAATTTTTTTTACAATCTTAAATTTAGAAGTCATCTTTCAAATCAGTACCTATGGATATCGACGAAACTGTTGACATATTAGGTCGCTGTGTGATAAATGTTGTAGTTGGTGTACTACATCCAACTATTCGATATAACGCATGTGTAACAGCAACAAAAGTTAAAAAAAAAAAATTTCCACCACTATTTCCCCAATAATTTTTACATAAATATTCAAACTTGTATTGTACATATTCAGTATTTAATCCACCTGATGAATCCATTGTATGGCGAAACAATATTCGAATTTTTGAAACTAGAAGTTTAATTACTTATTTCTTAGCGTTATCATGAAGTTTCAACAAGTATCTCCTTCGTCAATTAACTATGTTTCTAAACGAAAGCAGTAGAACACATTAGAAGTCATCTTTCAAATCAGTACCTATGGATATCGACGAAACTGTCCATATATTAGGTCGCTGTGTGATAAATGTTGTAGTTGGTGTACTACATCCAACTATTCGATATAACGCATGTCTAACAGCAACAAAAGTTAAAAAAAAAATTTTCCACCACTATTTCCCCAATAATTTTTACATAAATATTCAAACTTGTATTGTACATATTCAGTATTTAATCCACCTGATGAATCCATTGTATGGCGAAACAATATTAGAATTTTTGAAACTAGAAGTTTAATTACTTATTTCTTAGCGTTATCATGAAGTTTCAACAAGTATCTCCTTCGTCAATTAACTATGTTTCTAAACGAAAGCAGTAGAACACATTAGAAGTCATCTTTCAAATCAGTACCTATGGATATCGACGAAACTGTCCATATATTAGGTCGCTGTGTGATAAATGTTGTAGTTGGTGTACTACATCCAACTATTCGATATAACGCATGTGTAAGAGCAACAAAAGTTATAAATATAGTTGATGCGGAAACAGTAGCTAAAACCATTTACGAGAACATCCACCAATTGCCTCATTCGGACGACAGGTACAAAGAAAAAATACTTTTATTTGTACACACAATCATAGTTACACATAGTTCGTGTATAAACTGTTGTCGATTAATTTTGTTATTATTGTGCTTCGAACTGCTTACGTGTTCTTTACAATGTGTTTTTGACCAACACATTAGATATGTATTGCACACTAAACATTTACTTTTTGAGCCATCGTATATTAAGTCTAGGGAATCCATAATAAACCTATTCACTTCGTCTGACAACGGTCGTTTTCTCGATTTATGTGTCGACGACATTTTATTACGTATGCTTACATTTACATGCAGTCTAAGCAAGTACCAAACACATACTGAATGATTTTTATTAGTTCTGATGCAATACAATCATCCTCACATCGACGCACATGACGCGCAAGGAAATTGGTCTGCTCTAATTATAACCAAATTTAGAAGAACCAGAAGTGTGCTATACCAAGGAAACTTTCAGTAAGATGGCACAACGTGCCACACAGCACATGCTACAAGAACTTTTCTACGGAAGACGTTTGAAAAACAATGTAATTTCACGTTTCACCGATTTTTCTTTTCTATGTCTCCGGACTTAACATCATTGGGTGTATATGTTTGGGGTATCCTGAAGCTATGATTTTTCCGTGACAACCCTCCGTCTATACAGTTAAAACAGAAAATTACAGAAGCGATACGAGAGATGCAACAGCCTCTATTTTGAGATATGTTCACAAATATGCAAGAACGATACGAACTGTGCGTTCAACGTAATAGAGGGCACTGTTAATTGTAACACTAATACCTAAATATGAATTTATTATTACATATTACTTTAAGTGAATAAATTTTGAAAGTTTCAGTATTATAAATTAAAAGTCATACTGTATAACTGTTTAAATCCTTGTTTAAACAAAGAAACAGAAATATGTGAGGCTTTAATAAATACTTCAGAATGGACGGTTTTTTAATATGTATTTACATCATAATTATATCTCTATTGTTTAGTGAACGTTTATATAACAGGTGTAAACGTGACATTTAATATTACATATATCATTTCATCACATATTTCACGCTGACTAGAATCTATTAAAGAAGTTAAATATCAATGTGGTGTGGTGTATATTTAATTAGGCATGTTTGAATAGAGATTGACAGGCGCCATCTATACAGTACGTGTTGTAATTTTTATTAATTTTGACGTGCCGCAAACTATATTATTATAACAGAAGAAATGACATGACATTTGACAATTTGCTTGTTTGTGAATAACATTAGTACTACAATGTTTTCACACAAACTCATTCTGCATAAAATAGAACGAGATTGATTATAATTTATAAAACTCATAACATTTACCGCAAGTTATTCGTTTCGAAGGTTCGAAGTGAACGACTGAAGATGATTGTGTACAAATATTTTTTTTATTCGGTCACACGGCAATCACCGGAACAGAATATTTAATATTCCTCGGCATCATGGCATGCAGACTGCGCGATCTTTTCGATATGAAAGGGTGCGCCTCTTATAGAATGTCACCGGCTACAATGTAAAGGTATATTTATGCTAATATCTGGCCACCCCGCCCATCATTGTTAGGGACATTTCATATTCACCATTGTCTGCCCATCACTAAATACCAAGATCGAAGTAGAAGAAGAAGTAACCTGTGCATGATGTGAACAAGAGAATGTTCTCCTCCTATATAAAGAATACATCGGTTAATAACAGTGTTCATGTATATACAGGGCGCGTTATTCAAAAATATATGCGTAATTTCGCAGAGAAAGTGCTTAAAATGTTTATCAGTATAATTCTCCTCTTATACATATTCTATCTGAAGCTGAATTTAGTGTGAGGAATCTGAAATCATCTATTGTCATAATCAGAGAGCGGACTCGAGCGATTGATGATTCATAGCCATTGTATTCGCAATAGGTTTGTTTCTGTAACCGATCCGTGAGTTTCAAACATATTGATACGTGTGGCCACTGCTTATGTGGCACATATCTACATATGCAGATACTATGTATCTGTCAATGCACAACAGAGCGAATGTAATAAACGGTTTGGTAACCGGAAGCAACTACTGATGAAACAAAAGCGAATTGCGTATCGAATTTTAAATAAAAATAATCTACAAAGAACAAAACTCAAAACAATGTATTTTCTGTGAAACATTGAAAGTGTAAGACATTACTATGAACAACTAAAATTTGTTCAAGGTGTTCCTATGTTAAATTAGATCTTTTAGATGTTAAAACGTCTTTAAAAATAGAAAATGTCCGTTGCACATCACAACTGGTGATAGGTGCGTGATTAAAATGTTGCAAAAGTGCACCATACTTCGAATGTATAAATTTTTCAATCGGCTCTGTGCAGAATTGATATAATATATTCAAATCTGGATTTTTGCTAAATATGGTGCAGCATCCGTCAAAAACAATAGAATTTTCTCTGTTGGAATCGATTCCGGTAAGGAGAAAGTTCTTCCTGTATAAACCTTGTTATTGTCAAATTATTTGGCTTTTCCAAATGTTTGGATGAAGTTAAACAAGATTTTGCTGGAACGATACGTTAAGGATACCAATCATTAAATGAACTATGTGTCGGCCCAGACTATCAGTAGTTTCGTCTACGCATATATAAAGATAATTGTTTGCAACAACCTTCTTAATGCTATTCAATGTTTCTGCATAGATACAGCGAATATAATTATTTCTTAACGTGCTCTCGTCGGGAATGTTATATTTGCTGATGTACTTTTGCAAAAATATCTTGACATGTAAATTTGACATTTGACACAAATCTTCATTAAATTGTTCTTGGAAGTTGATGGTAAACATTGCGGTAATGTTTGCTGACTCTTCTTCGCCAATTTCATATTTGTTAGTTTTGCAGCGTGAGATGGAATTTTCATATGTTGGTCGACTTGGAACTTTCTCTCATTTGTAATCTGCAAAAAAAATATCGCATAATCGGTTGTTTTCTTATAAAATAAATGTTAGTAAAAGATAAAGGAATAATTAAAAACTGAATTAATTAATTAATTAATTAATAAGAGGAAATACTCTTAAAATTTTACTCACAATGTTGCAGCATGCTACGCAAGACACCTTTTCTCTATCCATACGCAATTTTAAATAAGGTGCAATCCATCCAGGCACAGTCGCTATTTTCGGAATTTTTGCTATTATATATCACAAGTTTACACTTCGAAAAGGCTATGTAAAATGACGTTTAAAATAAAATTACTTTAGAATATGGGAATAAATTTCTTCGAATAGCAAAGAAATACATATACTCCTAATTTTCTGGTAAATAGTTATTTAAGTAATAAGGGAGGTAAGTAACATTTACTAGTCGAGGACTAGTTTGCGTCCGAGGGCTTGCCCAAGGACTTGCAATAGAGTTCGAGACTGGTAAATGTTACCTCCCGAATTGCTTATAACATTTTTCCCACTCCCCAGACAATAAAATCCTCAAAAATTAAATGTAATCGTGATAAACAGTAACGGTGAACAACCTCGGAATTTAATAAATTAGACATTAAGTGTTGCTGATAAAGTAGGTGATAATAACATTGAATTATAAAGAAATACAAATAAATATCCCAATTTTGTTAATAATGTTACTAATTGTACAAACTGTAATATTACCATAAATATAAATTAATAGAACACGTGTTTTGATGCACTTTTTTTCCCTAAAGGACGTAAGTAAATTACTTACGCCCCGTTGTCATAGCAATCACAGTCATTTCAGTAAAACCAACTTACGCCTATAGAAACAATGTATTAATGGTATGCTTACTATAAGGGGAGTGGGAAAATGTATTTTTGTATTTATTTACAAGTTTTAAGGTATTAGCTCTTCCTGGAATTTTGTCTCGGCCTGGATGTATGGGAAGAGCATTAATAAATTCTTGGAGACGTTTATCGGAAAAGCAACGGGAAGAGGCTTACTAAAATGCTATTTTTAATTAAAAGAGGGCTGCTTAATTTTTATTTGTTTGTTACATCCACGACATATTTTTGGTAATGCCTATAATAAATTTGATTTAGTAAATAAATAAAACTCGAATACTTAAAATATGCAAGAATGCTGAATTACTACAAAATATGCAAATAATATACAAAATGCATATATTATGCAAATATGCAAAATGCATATAATCCGGCCTTTAGTTATAGGTTATTAAAAAAGTGACCTCTCAATTTTTTTGAGTAGTTTATTTTTTACCCTAAAATAAGTCCTTCACTGACAAGTTACTATACCATCAAATCACCTTCGTATGTCCCTTATTTATTTATGAAATTACAACGAAAAGACCCTTTGGTCCCGTCGTACATTCAAATAAACTAGCATTCATTCGACGCGAGAAACGAAGATTGAGCGACACTTTAAATAAGAATGGAATTCAGTCTGTACTGTCCGTGCAGTTCTGAAGATTACATTAGCGTCTGTTATTAAATCTCTCTCGAAGTCGTTAATGTGCAAATTAACGTTCTAATAAATTAACGTGCCTATACTGTAATGAGCTGCGTTGAAGATAATGACCTTGTTGAAAAAACTTTACGTCTACTTTATATTTTGTTGTATTTACATAAATACATTTGTAGACATCCATATCTTATCGGTTGGTTTCTTTTTTTGGAACGTACAAGTTGTTTATTGCTGAATTTATTATGGGCAATAATTAGCGATAGCATTGTTTGTGGAAATAAGATATATTGCGAGTTCGGTAACTTGTCTACACATCAGTACTGTGACTCCAAGAGTTTAGCAGTTAAAGATTGTAGTACTTCAGAAATACACAGTAACTATTAGTAGATAAGTAACTTTATGTGTTTTCAATGATCGCGTAATAAAATGTCTACGATCTTGTAAATGAATGATTTTTTTGACAATAACTTTATCTGTGTGAATTATAAAGTGGATATGTGCGTGTTAAGTTTTGACGATTTATTTTTTGGTAAGGATTGCAAGTCTAAACTTATTAAATTTTTTAAAAGTCTTACTGCGATAGGTCTATTTATTGCAGTCAAATCTATACAATTGGGTTATTTTTTCCTCAGTCTACTTATTCCATTGCCGAATGTAGCCAATATCTTGTACCATGCACTAATTTCGTTCCTCAGTTCATCTTTGTACATGCAATCTTGTCTATACATCTAGTATTCTCCAAGAGTTCCGCAGTTTAAGCAGATTTAAATTTTTTAAAAGTTGTTATTATAACTAGGGGCCGAACACGAGAGACCCATGACTAATCACCCACAGGCATACTATTGAAAATTTGTATTTTTAAAGAGTTTTTAATTTTACATTTATAATTGGAAAATAAACGGATGGTGATCTATAAAATATGAAATACACTTTTATTTGTTCATTTTGTAGTTCAAGTTGAGTAAAGGAGTATTAATATTAACTAGAAATACTTTCTCAAGGTTTTCTTCTGTAAAATTTGTTCTCTTTGAATTAAATACATCCTTGTAGATAGAAAACGTCCTTTCTACATCGACAAGTGGCGATATATAGGTATATATAGGTACATACTGGAAATATTCTTTTATTTCAACGTATTTAGCAGTTAAATTTTGAGGCATTGTCCCCATACACAATTGCCGCAGTGTTATTAAATCTGGATTTCTATTAAAAACAGCGTGAAACTTTTGTCGAAGGCCACATCCGAAGTTGCTTGGAATATTTTTTAAATTATTAGTAGCCACATCTAATGTGGCTATTAATCCATCATTTAATTAGATATTTTGGTTTTCAAAATAAGTGATTAGTTTTGGCGAATTTCCAAAGTGTTCCTGGAGAGAGTACAACTGATTTTTTCCTTGCGCACATAAATACTTCGAGCATTGTCATTTAAACATGCAAGGAAATTTTGTAAACTATCGAAATTCTCTGCATAAAAACTAGTAGCTTCCAATCATGTTCCGCATCTAGTTATTACTGGAGAGTGAGGCAGTGACAAAGATGGAAGTTTTTCCCGGTAAAGAGCTGCGGCTCAATGGTGCTTTCCTGAAAACTTTTTTAAAAGCGGATACAAGTCTATCAACTTCCGGAAAGGTGTCTCTGATATATTCACAGATTCTGTGAAGAGCATGTGCTACACAATTAATATGCAGCATATTATAGTCTATTTTTAAACTAAGAGGAGTAAATGGAAAAGCCACATTTACACTGAAAAAGTTACCAAATCAATGACATTCTGAATATTTTTTTAAATTTTCGTATTTTATTAGTTTTTCTTTATTCATTGAGCTCAAAGGCAACATTTAATTTAGCGTTATTTCCCGCTTAATTTTGGATATAAACTCTACATCAATAAAGTCACAACGTAATTAAACATTTATTAAAAATTATTTACATTAAACACAAAAATAACATAAATAAAGGATTTAAGGAAATCAAAGGCACCGTTAACTACTTGTTACTTGCAAAAATTAAACAAAATAATCTATTCTAAATCTGAACTGTCTGAGAAAGTATCAGTGTCACTATCAGCACCAATAGAAATAATAAACGGTTCGATTAGATCATCTACGATGCCATCTAGTGTGGCCATTTTTATTTCTTCCTTAATTATATGCTCAACACAACTTTTCCAATTAACATTTTGAACATTTTCGATAGCTTGCAATAACAGCCCCCTCACTCCTGTCAATTTAAATGTGATGTTCTTCGTACTTGAAGGTAATTTGCTTCATAAATTTGTACAATGACGAACGGGACATTTGTGGTAAATCTGGACGTTTCTTTATTTCCATCAAAATTTTGTCCAATGTAGGTAATTCGTTTTTATAAAAGAAAGCATGCACTATTTGCCGCACTGACTGTTTAACTACTTCATCGTATGCAGCAACATTACCAGGTCGTCCTCCATAGTGTTTAGATGCAGTAACTGTACCAGTCTCATTATACTCTTTTATGGTGCGATATACTGTCGATTGTGCAACGCCTAAAAGCAGAACATTATCAAATTGGTTACATTATTCAATCCATGAAAACTTACCCACGGTGTTACTAATTTTAGAAACAATAACAGTTTTTTTAAGATTCGGTTCATCACTTCGCAGCTGTTTATACATATTTAAAACACATTGCTTTTCAGCAACAGATAAATGCCCTATATCTAAACGTTTGCGTTTTTTCGGAGGTGAAAATGATGCTGAACTTGTTGCAACAGTATCCATATTTATATGAATATTGAATAATTATCGATAACTACAGAAGGGTATCTTAAAGGTTTCGCAAATTCTAAAAAGAACGGATTTATTTACGTTAATACAACAATACAACTGAATAGAACAACGGGAACACAACAGGAAACGAAATTTGACAAGCGTTTGACATCGATAGGTCAACACGCAATTTTTGCATAACGTAATCCTACCTCTGAAGCAACCAATCACGCATAGTAATTTTGGCGCGATTAATTTAAAACGCTCCTCTTAGTTTAAAAATAGACTATAGGATATGTTTCCTTCGACAGTTTGCCTGTTTTTAACATATATGCAGCACTGTCACTGACAAATAAAAGTCTTTTTTCTTTGTACCTGTCGTTCGAATGAAGAATTTGGTGCATATTATCGTAAATGGTTTTAGCTACTGTTTCTGCATCAACTGTATTTATAACTTTTGTTGCTATTATATACGCGTTGTATTGAACAGTTGGATGTGGTACACCAGCTACAACATTTACCACACAGCGTCTTAATATATCGACAGTTTCATCGATACTTATCCATAGGTACTGATTGGAAAGATGGCTTCTAATGCGTTCTACTGCTTTCGTGTAGCACTTAGAAACATAATATCTGCGTAAGGTGGATTCATGAGGAACATTTCGACCAGTATATTTTTGGAAAAATATTTTGAAGGTGTGATTGTAAAGTTTATTTATTGGAATATTTGTCGCCATTAAAGATTCGTTAAAATTGACAGATTCCAATGGAGCTAATTTCTGTGTATGTGTTTGCTATGCTAAGTGACGTTTTAGGTGCGATTTATTGGAATTTCTTAACGATATTTTACAGACTTTGCAATACATTTCGGAATCACTGGCAATGGACATACAACCAGTTTGACTCTAAGTCTAACTCGCCATTGTTTCACGATGTCATTCTCGACGTTGTTCCATATCATATCTGAAAAAGTAACTTAAACAATGTTCTAGATCTAAATAAATGAAAATAAAAATGTATGCGTAAGTTATTGAAACTGAACGAAATTCACTGGTCACTTACGTCAAAGTAATTGGCAGAAGTAGATTCGACGAAACGATATTAAATAGGATCTATTACAAAAATTACGAAGTAATTAACAGTTAAAACAATGAGAAAAGGAAACTAACTCACCGTACTTTATTTATCTTACGAAATATAAGCCAATAACTAAAATCAATTATAAAAACTCATCACGCTTCTATCTACGCCCGCGAAGAAAGGAATTTAACTGTAATATTGAAGTTATTGCATCACAATTCAACGACAAAAAACAGATGTGCGGTAAACCGAATGAATAGTGCTATTCCATAACTTAGCGATGCTATAGGCTATTTATATGGTCCATCGTAATTTCGGCCATATGCTTCCCGTCTCTAATTATTAATTTCTAATTGATCACTGAGGATATTACCGGTTTTCTTTAACTTATTAGTTTCAAACGACTCTAATAAATTAATATTTTTGCCTTTATTCTCTATGTATAATATTTTAAATTCCTTGTTAAAGTTATGGTTTGCTAATTTAATATGAGATGCATATGAAGAGTCACTTTTATTACTTCTAAATGAACAAAAAATGTTCCTTGATGCGTTTTCTAACGATCTGCCTGTCTGTCCAATATAAGACATGGGGCAACTACCGCAAATTAACTTATAGACCCCTGAATTTTTATTGTTATTTGTTGAATCCTTGTTGTTTTTTATAGGCTTTGATAAATTGTTGGTTAGTTCTATACGCTATATTAATGTTTAATTTTCTTAAATATTTACTAATTTTTATGCTCTTTATATAATTTGACATAAAGTCCATCTAATATTAAGTGCCTGATACGATTAAAGTAGTTGATTTTGTCCATAATTTGTTTCCCTTATTTGTCTTTATTAAAAACTTTGATTCTGAGAATTTTGATAATTTTTCATTCATTGTTGACAGCAATTTGAACCAAAGTCGACATATTAGCCTACATTTTTTTGTATACAAATTGTAATATTACAAAATCTGGTCATTAAATATTTTTCAATGTATAAATGGATTCAATAGAATGAAATTTTAATATATACAATAAATATGGTTTATCCTTTTTTCCACAAACAACTTTTTAATATATTCAAAAACCCCATCGCAACTCGACCGGTAGAATTAAATTATTTTAAAATTTTCATCCTAAAAATTATTTCTGCTCCCGCTAGGTATTCCCTTTATTAATATTTTCACCAAGGATCCTCTTATCTCAGTAGGCAATGACAGCTATTTCGGAATTTCTAACCTATTTATCACGGCGCGATCGTTCATCACAGTTCCGGACAGAGGGCGCGCTCGACAATACCTCTGCATGCCGCCTTCTACTCTACGAAAACGATCGTTTATCCGCATAGATCGAACTCCCTGACGTATCGTCGTCTTTATCTAACCAACGGAGCGGCACTCGTTGATGTGAAAACGGACAAACGTGTGCAAGTCATCCGCTTATTATCATAAAGTAATGGAATAGATGTCATTTCTTTTGACACATTCCCCAATGTCACGGGGGCCGTGCCGAAAGTTTATGTACCTTACGTATCTTAGGGATTATGAAAAACGATAAAAATTAAGATTGTCACGCTTTTTATTCATATCATCTACTTACTTGCTTTTGCTTAAATATTAAAACGAGCAACTACAAATGATTGAAATTTTTTTTTGGAAGGTTGAAAACAATCTGCAACTTTATGCTAACATGTTCGGTTTGTAAAGTTATATTATTGTTAAAAATTTGACAAAGTAAAAGTTAAACAAGCAAATAAATAAATCAATATGCTATTTTTATTTTCAAAATGGAATTTATTGCCGAATAAAATACATTTATTGTAATGACATGTTTTGGAAGCGGCTTGCAAAATGAAGATGGTAATTGAATACATACACACATATATATATATATATATATATATATACAGGGTGAGTTTTTTTGAATGTATAGCATTGGGATCTCAGAAACTACTGGAGATAGAAAAAAGTTAAATGGGGAAAGATGCGCAGTTTTACGAGTTTGATTTAAAACTGCTTTTGTTTCTCCGATAACTTTCATGGCTTATTAGATATTCAAAGAAAACTAAATTTTACGATTTTCTTTAAACATGCTTAGCATCGTTAATAGTAATTTTAGGGAAAAAGTGTTCAGACAACAGTTTTAGATAATTTTACGCCAAATAAAACTTTGTAGCTAATATTTTTTTTTCGTTCACCATTATCGAGTTATGACACAAACTTGTGTTTTTTTAAATGGAAACCATAGTTGGTTTTGACATCATTAAAAAGATTATTTTTTGCTGATTACAATGATATAAGGTTTGATATGGTTATTTTAAAAAATAAAGATGATATAGACATTGTTATGGTTTTTATGGAAAACAATTGAATTTCGAACTGATAAAATACAAACCAAACGAAAACTTATTTTGAAATCTTATGTAGTAATAAAATGAAAACTATAAGAACTTTTATTAAGGGCACACCACATTATTAATGTTCAAAGATACCTCCATTATTATTAATACACAAATTGCATCGCTTCACAACAGAATTTGTAGCATTGCGTACTTTACGCCTATCGATGTTATTAAAAGCAACTAAGACAGCTTCTCTTAAATCGTCGATTGTTTCATATGTTCTTTTGTATACTGTGTCCTTTACTACACCCCACAAGAAAAAATCCAAAACTGATAAATCAGGGGATCTAGCCGGCCATTCAATGGGTGCATTTCGTCCTATCCATTGATTAGGGAAGTTCTAATTTAAATAATTTCTAACATTCAGTTGATTGTGCGGAGGCGCTCCGTCATGTTGAAACCATTGCAGCATTGCTCGGGTTCTTAAATTTAAATTATCTAACATTTCCTCGAAATCTTGTTGTAAAAAATTAAGATAACGATTGCCAGTTAGTGATCCATCAAAAATAAAAGGAGGAAGAACAGTTGATCCTATAACACCACACCAAACATTAAACTCAAATTTAATTTGTGGTCTCCTATATTCAACGTGAAGTGGATTTGTTTGAGACCATATGTGCTCATTGTGCCTATTAAACATTCCACAATTTGTGAAACGAGATTCATCAGTCCATAATATTTTCATTGAAAAGTGTGGATCGTTTTGACACTGATCTTTAAACGATCTACAAAAAGCTATTCGTCTGATGTTATCACCTTCATGTAAAGTTTGTGATACTGATAATTTGTAGGGACGAAATTTATGCTTCTTCAACACTCTGACAATAGTGCGTTGAGAGGAGCCCATTTCTGTTGAAATTTGTCGGGTCGATGTAGATGGATTCTGAGCGACACTTGCTAATATGTTTATTTCTCTATCTTCATCCATCACTTTTTTTGATTTTGGTTTAACGAACAAACCATAATCTGCTAAATTATCCCATAATCTCTTAAAAGTAGGTAGCGACGGCTGACGTCGATAAAAATAATTTTTAAGATAAACTTCAGCAGCTCCAGTAGAATTTCTCTGGCACTGAATGTAACATTCAACCATATCACGCTTTTCTACGTTAGAAAATTCCATAGCCAATGCAAACTTATGATTAATGGCCATTTGCACCGCTTATAGTTAAGTTACAAATAAATTATTTAATAGTTAATTGTCAATGTTTGACAATTAACTTGACTTAAAAGTAAAAATTAACAGCTCTCACTTCTGTGACTCAACGTGAAAGCAATGTTAGTATATTTATCTCGACTGCTCCAACGAACACTATTGTAACTCAGATTTTTCGTTTTTTGAATTACAAAACTCCAAACTTTTTTTTTTTTAAGTTTTTATCTTATAAAGTGAACAATCATAGAAATGTCTATATCCTCTTTATTTTTTAAAATAACCATATCAAACCTTATATCATTGTAATCAGTAAAAAAATAAGCTTTTTAATGATGTCAAAACCAACTATCGTTTCCATTTAAAAAAAAACACAAGTTTGTGTCATAACTCGATAATGGTGAACGAAAAAAAAAATATTAGCTACATAGTTTTATTTGGCGTAAAATTATCTAAAACTTTTGTCTGAACACTTTTTCTCTAAAATTACTCTTAACGATGCTAAGCATGTTTAAAGAAAATCGTAAAATTTAGTTTTCTTTGAATATCTAATAAGCAATGAAAGTTATCGGAGAAACAAAAGCAGTTTTAAATCAAACTCGTAAAACTGCGCATCTTTCCCCATTTAAGCGTTTTTCTATCTCCAGTAGTTTCTGAGATTCCAATGCTAAACATGCTAAAACATGCTAAAAATGCTAAACAAAAAAACTCACCCTGTATATATAAGGATAATGTTTTTTTGGGGGAATCCATCAAAATTAAACTCTATTACTTAAGTCAGTTCTTTATTTTTTCATTCCAATATTTCGCACCGAATTCGTATGCTTCATCAGGGGTCAAAATGTGAACTGTATTGTTCTTTTTTTGTGAAATTACTCGTCTTAATATTTTTGATGTTTTCAAAATTCTAAATTTATATTAGTAATATCAACGGCGTACACATTATTTATTTCGAAATAAAAAAAAACATTTTAAAAACAGGACAAACACATTTAAAAGAGAGCCACAACACATGCTATTGTCACAAATACATATAATTATATGTATGAATTTTGTGACAATGACATGTGTTGTGGCTCTCTTTTAAATGTGTTTGTCCTGTTTTTAAAATGTTTTTAACGAATTCGGTGCGAAATATTGGAATGAAAAAATAAATAACTGACTTAAGTAATAGAGTTTAATTTTGCTGGATTCCCCCAAAAAACCATTATCCTTCCATACATGTTCTAACGGCAAAGACTCCTGGTCTAATTATATATATATCGTATATATATATATATATATATATATATATATATATATATATATACGATGTGTCTGAGACAAAGAGGGCCACTATGGGGATCTCGGAAACCTTAAGAGATACAGATTTGGTTAAATGGGAGAAAAGTTGCGTAATCAAAGGTCTAAGAAATTGGCGTTTAGATTTTCCTGAAAAATCTTTTAGTTTTTGAGAAACTTTGAAAAAATAGAATTTCTCGATTTTACAAACCATTTTTTCCTGGCGTTAATATCTGACCTAGAGCAAAACCAATGACACTTTTCCACAGCAACTTTTAATGCTGTTTAAGGTGAAGTTGTTAGTTTTTAATCCAACGTTTCGTATTTGCGGATCCATCATAAACTTAATTTTTTTAAATACGGTCCTGATTTGTTTATATTAGAGTCTGAAAACCCTTTTTATTGCGAATTCAACGACTTATCATACTTTATCATTTAATTTTTTTATTTTTTAAGAATAAATGATTTGTTATGTTCATTAACAGTTTATTTCACTTACATATTTAATAACAATCCAATGGCTACATTTAAAAAACAAATCAAATTAAATAAACAGAAGAATAAAAAGTAAAATACAACAACAAGCAAATATGAACACCACAACTAAGTTTAGAGCATATGTTCGAAAAGATTTCCATTATTTTCCAGGCACAGATAGCACCCACCTTCTCACCATCGATTCTAACACTCTAATAAGCATTTGTAGAGTAATATTGGCAAATGCTTCCAGAACTAATCCCTTCAGTTCTTCATCTGTTGCAAAATTTTGCTGATAAACATGATTCTTAACGAATCCCCATACGAAAAAATCAAGCGGAGTTATATCGGGTGAACGCGCTGGCCAGGGTGTTTCCGAATGCGTGCTAATGATTTTCTCTGGAAATCTTATTGAAAGATATTCCCGAACGGCTCTAGAATTATGTGCAGGTTCACCATCTTGCTGTATTCAAGAGTTATGAATTATTGCTAGGTGCATGCTTTCGAGAGCATCCTCTAAATCGTTTTGCAGCAAATGCAGGCAACAACAAGCAAATATGAACACCACAACTAAGTTTAGAGCATATGTTCGAAAAGATTTCCATTATTTTCCAGGCACAGATAGCACCCACCTTCTCACCATCGATTCTAACACTCTAATAAGCATTTGTAGAGTAATATTGGCAAATGCTTCCAGAACTAATCCCTTCAGTTCTTCATCTGTTGCAAAATTTTGCTGATAAACATGATTCTTAACGAATCCCCATACGAAAAAATCAAGCGGAGTTATATCGGGTGAACGCGCTGGCCAGGGTGTTTCCGAATGCGTGCTAATGATTTTCTCTGGAAATCTTATTGAAAGATATTCCCGAACGGCTCTAGAATTATGTGCAGGTTCACCATCTTGCTGTATTCAAGAGTTATGAATTATTGCTAGGTGCATGCTTTCGAGAGCATCCTCTAAATCGTTTTGCAGCAAATGCAGGCAACGCTCTGATGTTAAGGTATGGTGGTAAATAAACGATCCTACAATCGCTGTACCGAAAATATCAGCCCACATATTAAAATCTGAACGGTGTTGATGCCTTGACGTTTTGTTTAAACATAGATTGGGTCCAGACCAATAATGGACATTTCGTTTATTGAAAATGCCATTATTCGTAATCATACTCTCATCAGACCATATTATTTGATAAGGAAAATTCATATTCTCTTGACATTTTCTTGTGTACTGTCGTTCTAAATCACCTGGTCTAAGTCCTTGACAAATTCTGTACTTGTATGGATGTAATTTTTGTTTTTTTTAAATACAATGTGTCGTTGATTTTGGCATACCAATGTTTTGTTCAATCCGCCGGACTAATGTGCCGGGATCCTCAGTGACGGCCAATAGAACATTTTGTACAGTTTCCTCATTGCACGTTTTTCGTCGGGAAACTACAGGTTTTCTAAAAGAACCATATGCTTTAAGGTTTGCTACTAATTTTCTAAAAGTTCTTTTGGTTGGATGAAATGAAACATGCCACCAATGTCAAATTTTTCTTTCAATATTTTTTTGCTTCTTCCACGTCTATTAAAGCATTGACCATATCAATTACAGCAGGCAATATGAGATTTTCGACGATTGTATGGGGTTTGGACATTGAAATATTGATTTTATTTACATTTACTATTTGGGGGGTCGTGGAGCTAAGAAGGTTGAGAATCGCTGTTATAGAGGAAAAGCATGTGAAATTTAGTTTTTGTTGGAGATTTTGTGCTGCGCGTAAGATTGCACACAAGGATTAAATTGCATTTAGTCACATATACATGTGTAGAAAAATCAAACGCCATAACCTGAAAATAAGTTATTGTGATTATATTGTAACATTTACATTTTTATTGTTTATAAAGTATGTCTTGGCCATATTATCAAGTGTTGCTATTGGTTAATGAATATATAAAGCATACATGCAGTAAACATTAAAATTGTAAAATAAAACATTCTTATGCCAAGGTTCTACAAACAATTAAATGTGCTTTAGGGACAATGAAATTGAAATTTTATGTCTGAAATTAATACTTCGGGCATAGAAATCAAATGTTCACGGTTTGCGAATAAATTAATAGTGGCGTCGGAAATAATTATATAAATAGACATTGTACAGTGATGGGCAAATGTGTGTAACCATGTTAAATATCCGTTAAATTAAAGAAGATATTGTAATAAAATTTTAGACACGGCAGTTAGGGATAAAGAGCCATCATTTGAAGTATTTTTTAAATATACAGTGTTCAAAAAAATGTAGACTATTAAAATTATGCTTTTTAAATTAAACGGCCTGTATTTTTTATCATTTTAGGATTTTCCTTGATAACACGTTTTCAACAAACTAGCATTTAGCGGCCTAGATACGTTCCGAAAAAGTTGTCCGTAAAGCGAAAAGCCGTTTAACGAATCAATTATTTTCATACAAATCCATACAAAATCAGATCGAATTCCAATTAAAAAAAATATTTAAAGGGTTTAGTTCATCGGGCATTTTATTCTTTTAATTTTCTATAGAAATACATATTTACTTAAAAATAAAATAACACAACAAATAAGAATACATACATAAAATGAACACATTACACAGTTAAAAAAAACAAAAGAGATCATTTGGAATTTACTGCAAGTGAGAATTAATGAATATTAAATCACATTCTTACATGTAAATGTCGACTTATTTAATGTGTTCGAAACTACAGTCCGACAAACTAAGTTTGTACTAGTATGCAGAACACACCCTTTCGCGACAACGAACTTCCTGGTGATTAGGTTAATTAAGAATTAAGAAATACTGAAAAAACAAGTCTATCACCTAGTCTATCATAGACTTGTTTTTTCAGTATTTCTTAATTCTTAATTAACCTAATCACCAGGAAGTTCGTTGTCGCGAAAGGGTGTGTTCTGCATACTAGTACAAACTTAGTTTGTCGGACTGTAGTTTCGAACACATTAAATAAGTCGACATTTACATGTAAGAATGTGATTTAATATTCATTAATTCTCACTTGCAGTAAATTCCAAATGTTAACTATATATACAGAAAGTATAGAAATGAAAAAGCAATGTCCGTCATCGAGGGAATGCCGTACATTGAAAAGTTCCAACTAGAACGAAACGTCGTCTGTGCGTTTCCTCCCGGTGATAGACTTGTTTTTTCAGTATTTCTTAATTCTTAAAAGAGATCATATTCACATACAAAAATTATAAAATGTTTGGAAGCTTTTTTAATCTGATAAAATGCTGCCGTCGTCAATTTTCGTTGCTGTTAATGACTTAATTTAAAATATTCGTCCAACTTTGTCTGCTTCGCCCTCCTTTCTGCTTCTTTTTGCAACGTTTCGTAACATCTAATGCCTGAGTTTACTTCTCGAGATACTTTATCGCTGCGTTCCTCGTCGGGATCATTCTGAAGAAGGATGTTCATTCCCTTCTCGAAATAAGAAAGTGCATTCGTCAAGGTTTTTGCTGTTAGCTGCCTGGATATAGCAGGCTCTGGCTCCTCATCAAGAGTTTGTTCGGTTACTAACTGGATGAGCTCCTCGTTTGAAAGAGGTTCTCCTGTCAGCATCTAGAGAGTCAATCAAATCACCTTCCTCTGATCTTTTGCTAAGCTCAATATGTTTTGTCGAACTTCAGGAAGAGAATTAACTTCAGACTCATTAAATTTTATGCATTCTGGCCATATTTGTTTCTAAACATGGTTCATTGTGGTTGATTTTAAGTCTTTACATGATTCGCAAATGTTGTACACGGCATCTTTTATGTTGTAGTTTTTCCAAAATTGTTTTATTGAAGATATACCATCGGTTTGCTGAATAAGGTTACGAAAAGTTCTGCGTAAATAATAAGCCTTTAAAGCTGTTATAGCACACTGATCCATTGGTTGGATCAGAGCTGTTGTATTTTTGGGAATGTACTCAATCTCCACATCTTCTAAAAATTCTGGCAAATTAACCGGGTGTTCTGAAGCATTACCCAAAATGAGCAATGCCTTGTTGCTATGTTCTTTTCCTTTAAATATTTTTTTACTTTTGACCAAAAGTTATTTTTAAATCAGTCCTCGAAAAGAATCTTAGTCACCCAACCTTTCTTATTGGATTTCTAAATGACAGGAAATTCAGCCCTTTAAAACACATTGGATTTTCTGAATGCTATACTAACAGTGGTTTTAGCTTAAAATCCCCTGCAGCATTAGCACTAAGAAGCGAAGTTACTCGTCCATTAGAGACCTTACATCCAGATGCAGACTTTTGAGATTTTGAAACTAAAGTTCTTTCAGGCATTCGCTCCTAATAGAGTCCTGTCTCGTTTACATTCAAAACTTCTTCTGGTTGGTATCCACCTTTTTCTATAACTTTTTTCTAAGTGTTGGGATATTATTTGCATGCGTTATCATCGGCACTAGCTTTTTCGCCTTTCATTTTTAAATTATGCAAATTGTGACGATTTTTTAATTTTTCAAACCAACTTCGGCTTGCTGCGAATTTTTCATCTTTCGCAGATTCATCATTAACTTCTCTCTTTAAATTTTCAAAAATACGTTTGGCCTTTTCTTGGATAGTCATCTGGCTCATTGGCATCCTTCGTTTATTATTGTCTTCAATCCACATAACTAATAATTTTTCCATTTTTTCCACAACACTGCTTCTTTCGCGAGTTAATTTTGAAACAATTGAAGGTGTAGCGGACAGCGAATGTATGTCAATTTCTTTTTTTATATCACGCATTGTTTGAACGGTAGACTTCGCCAGTCCCATTGCATTACAAATTTGAACAATTTTCTCACCAGCTTCAATACGACGTAAAACTTCTAATTTGATCTCTAGCGTGACAGATTTTCGGCTTCTCTTTTTATTATTAGCAGCATCAATCTCTAAATTGAATGAACGTCTCGGTGGCATTTTTACTAAAAAAGGAACGATTATATTTAAAAGAATTATTGAATTAATTACAAAACGTATCAACAGTGTTTTTAATTCAGCAATTAATCACTATGCTGGTTACTACCATGCGCAATTTCCATCATATATGTGCGTTCTTGTATGCTTTTGCTTTTTTTATCAAAACGTTATTTTGGGGTTCCCCGCTTTATAAACGTGTACGAACGTTTAGTCTCTTTCGTCGTGCGCGCTACGTTTTGCTCAGTTACGAATAATATGTACATACGTAAAAAAATAAAGCAAATACAACCGAGCTATTGGCCGAATAATGAAACATTTTAGGCTGTAAATTGAAAAAGTTTCATAATTGAAAAAGGCCGTTATAGCGAAATGCCGTATAAAGAGCGGCCTTATAGCGAGGTATGGGTGTATTTAGATTTACATGCAAACGAAAATAAAATTTTTTAGGATATTTATCTCTCGGTGTTTTCAAAATCTCATCTTAGTTGGACCTTAATAACAAAAACTCCATTATTAAAACCTAACTTTTAAATTTGCTGGAATTATGTTTACAACAGGACTATTGCGACTTTCAATATGCATTTTACAAACAAATAGGTTAGCCATGGGAAACCCGTTGAGCCCTTTATTGGCCTATATCTTTATGAATAGTTTGGAAAACGTAATGAGCATACACCCTTCTTTCAGGAATTGCATTTATTGGGTTAGGTACGTGGATAACATACTAATTTGTTTTAATGGTACAGAGAGGCAGCTAAACAATTTACATAATTTTATTAATATCCAAAGATTAAATTTACGATTTGAAATTAAAGAAAATAAGACCATTAATTTTGTAGATTTAACAATAAACCATAAAACCAATAAATATGAATTTTGGATACATCACAAACCTACACACACAGAGATACAACTATACATGCACGTTCTTTTCATCCCATAACACAAAAATTATCAGCTCTTCAATAAATTCTTTATAGATTAATTAACGCTCCCATGAATAAACAAAACTATGATTTAGAGTTAAATAGAATATATAATACAGCGATAAATAATGGTTTTACGATAGAGTTAATGAATAACATGCCAAACTATAGCAGTCAAAACCCCGATCCCTAATTTACCTCCGCGTAAAAGACAATAGAAACTATAATTATAATTCCATTACTTACATATTCAAAAAATATAGCGAACATAATCAAAACAAGTGAGAACGAGACCATTTCGTGTAAAACAAACAATTCCTTACAAAAAGCAATAACAAACAATAAAACGCTAAGTAATAAGTAATTAAACTTCTAGTTTCAAAAATTCTTTTATTGTAAATACACTACAATATTGTTTCGCTATGCAATGGCTTCATCAGGTGGATGAATACTGTATCATCATCAGTATTCATCCACCTGATGAAGCCATTCTATGGCGAAACAATATTGTAGTGTATTTACAATAAAAGAATTTTTGAAACTAGAAGCTTAATTACTTATTTCTTAGCGTTATAATAAAGTTTCAACAAGTATCTCCTTCGTCAATTAACTATACAAACAATAAAGATAAAACGGACAGTAGATCAAACTCAGGGGCGTACATGTTGACATGTGAAGACTGCAAAAAGTGTATATAGGTCAGACACTAGAATGGCAGAACACGAAAGAAGCAACAGAGACAAGAAGACAGATTCAATTTTTGCTAATCACTGTTTCGAATATAACCACAAATTCAATTCTAATTTCAAAACATTACATGTAGTAGACAAAAGTATGAAACTAATGTAATGTTAGCAGCTTTAGAAATTAATAAATTTGATAATTTAGGCATAATTTTAAATGACTAGGTAGAAGTAAATCACTCTCCCCTACTCAACTTAAAACTACAATAGGTCCACCCCCCCTCTTAGATTAGAATTTTTGTTTTTCACCTTTATATTTGTGTTTATATAAATAGGTACCAAATGTAAGTTTACAGTGTATATTCATCCACCTGATGCAGCTACAGTGTGGTGAAACATATATGTAGTGTGTGTCTACAATACAATATATTTTTTGAAACTAAACAAATTGTGATTTCTAATGGATTGATGCTTAGGTATGTTCGTTTAAATAGAAACCTTTATAATTCGAAATGTAAATACTACAATTTCTTTCATTTCATCTTTTGTTGCAACGATTAAAATTTAGTTTTTTTTTTGTTGAACAAAAAATGAACGTGAATATTACAATCTTTAAATTTTATCACAAGGTCTAGTAGTTCGTGGCATTTGAAAGTGTCACTAAATAATTGTTTTTGAATTAAATGAAGGTGAAAAAATATAAATATTAATGATGATCGGTTTTGCTGATAGGACAAGAACTCATCAGGAAATATGTAACCTTATTAAATTTTGCAGTACAAATTCTGCTATAAATTATATTAAAGCAGATAATATTACCATATCCGTTGACATCACATTTTGCTACAAACGGGGTAGCGGAAAGGCAAAAGAAAAATACCATCCTTATAAAATTCTCCTCGCTCAAGAACTCTCCTGATGATGATTTTGACAGAATGTAAGAATTTTGTGAACCATATTGGTAAAGGCTACCAACTTGGTTTTTTGAGGATGGACAGTTAATCCCTCCTCAAGGCACCATCTTTCCACAATTCGCAGAGCATTTCGCATGATACTCGCCACTATCCCCGGGAATTTCCCCTGCGACACAATGATCATGTCACCGGCGAACCCCAGCGTCCATATTCCCTGGTCATTTAATGTCACGATGAGATTATCCATTACTAGACCCCATAGTAGCTGTGATAATACGCCTCCTTGAGGACACCCTTTTGTTGTCCTCATGTAAATCGTTTTGTTTTGCATTTGGGCATGAACTACTCTGCTAAGCAGCATGCTATGGACCCAGTTGCATGTGGTGCTCTTTACTTTTCGATCTCTTAAAGATCGAATAGTGGAAGACGTCAAGCTCCGTCTATGTCTAAGAGCAAATGCAATTTCCTTGTGGCGTAGGCTACTTTCGAGCGCTCTCACCAGGTTATGCCGGGCAGCCTCACTTGATTTTCCCATGTGGTATACCAATTGCAGCGGGTGTAGAGGAGATCTGTCCAGAACCCTTTCTTTAATATTTAAATATATAATTTTTTCCATAGTCTTCAACATAAAAGTGGTAAGACTAATTGGTCTAAATGATTTAGGGTGGGGTATATGTTCCTTTTCCGGGTTTTTGGAATAAACAATATCCTACTTTCTGTTCATGCCCTGGGGATATACCCATGGTATGGCTAGACCTGAATATCTCCAGTAGAGGACCCATAATTTCCCAAATTCTCTCTTGAAGGAGTTTAGTAAACACTCCGTCTGTTCCTGTGGAATCAAACGACTTGCTCGCGAATCTAATTAAACGGGGCTTGAATATCTCGTTTGATATTTCCCAATCATTCCTAGTCGCCCTCCAAGAAGTGACAAGTTGATTGGTATCACAGTCATCCATACTCTCCAAACCTGGAAGGTGTACACTAGGGTGGAGCGAAAAATTTTTTTTTTAAATTTAGTTTTTCCTGTATTAAAAATCGATGCTCTAAGTACTTAAAAGTGCAGAAAAAAAATCTTATCTTCCTAGGTCAACGTCTTGAGGTGGCGCACAAGACTTTAATTTGTGGAACTTTATCATACATAAAAAAGTAAACAGTGTGGTTTAAATTTGTTTTTATTCAATAAATTCAAACAGTTACAGTCTTTTATTTACTCACATAAAGCATATTTAATACAAAAACAAAAATCATTCGTTAGCAAATTGTAAAGGATCTCGTTGTTGAAAAAATTAAGATTTCGACTCAAACAGTGGTATGTCTTGCCTTGCTTTAATTCTAGAGCGAATGAAACCGTCTCTTGCTTCTGATCCACAAACATATATTGAAGCTTCAGTGACGAGCTTGACACACCTCTCTACTGCTTGGGTATGACAAGGAAACATCCCAAATTGACTGAAATTATTTGCCGAACGAATCAGGTTTGAAATTTCTGTATTAGAATATTTCATAGTCATTGGTGGTTCAGTTATTTTCACATTCGACCAATTTATTAACTCATAGTAATTCGTCGCATTTACTTGAAGTTGTGGAAGGCGGAACTCGCGAACTTTCTTGCTTTTAATACACACATTTTCTTTTCTTGCTTCTAATACTCTTCGGAGAGCCAATTCTCTAATTTTTGAAGTATCATCTTGAAGCATGGCCAACAGCATATTTTCTGGGTATGCGAAGAATGCATTTCTGTTTATAGTTTTTAAAACAATACTCTTAAGGTCATCTCTTAAATATAAACTTCTCTTGACCATGTTGAAAACATGAACTGGACCATGGTTACAAGATGGCTTTGACTTTATGTCTAACCATGTTGGCGCGTGTACTTTCATAATGAAAAGTGCTAGTTGCTTAAGGTTTTCTGGTGGTGTAGCCATTCCAATGTATAAGCGAAGAATCCTATTGGCGCAAGTTAGCCAGCGAGAGTGTGCTAATTTCCCAGGGTCTCTTTCAGCTAAACTTGGTGAAACTAAACCAGACGAAATGGAAGAACAAATCTCGTAAAGATATTTTTGATCAGTGCTTAGCAACTTTATATCAATATCCGGCAATTCTGCAGGAATCGCTTCCAAAGCTTGTAACTTAAAATCAAGGCACTTGAGGAGGTTTTTACCTATAGCTCCAGAAAAGCTATTAGGACCTGCTATGTTTCCATCAAGACTTAAAAACAAATGGCGCAGTGGCAATTCATTTGCGTGTAATAAGCGCACAAACCATTGCAATGGTCTTTTTAAATGTGTTTCCAATAAGGCAATGACTCCATTTTTATACCCTGTGTTGACAGCCGTTCCATCACATCCGATTGCTACCAAAGATAAATTACATTTATACTTTTTATCTAATAAGGCGACAATATTCCTCATAATATTAGCTGCTTTTCCTGAATCTATTGTGAAATGTCCAATATATTCAGAATTTGGCTCAGATACCATTGAAATATGTTCTTCGGTAATAGTCTTACGCTGTGACTTATTTTCTTTTGAAGTTATAATTAAAGTTTTGTCTTTACGACCATCAAAATAAATAGAAGTCAGAGGTTTTTCATTGCTAATAGAGCTCAACTGCTTTCAAACTTTTTTCCTTTCTGGACGTATTTTACTACGATATATTACGCTTGATGAGTTTTCCGCATCTATAATGTTTAAATCAACCATTACTGCGTTTACAACAAATGCTGCAGATCGATCTGAAACTCCAGTCCTGTCACAAGCTGTAGCAAGGGTTTGCAACTTTTGTCTCATCTGCTTATTTCCCTTTTGATTTTCTCTTTTGTGAACTTTTCTTTTTCCTTCATTAAAGCAAAAATCATCTTGCTCTGATTCTGATGTTTCACTTGAAGTGCTACTACATGACCGATGTAATTCTGACATAGACGAAGAAGTACTTGAAGTCATGTTTTTTTGAACGAATTGATCATATTATCTCTTTCGAACTTCATTGCGTCCTATAGATTTTGTTGTCAACCTATCCACACAGCCAATATACATTCTACGCTCATTTCGTTGGTCCTTTAAAAACTTTTCCTCTGCTGGAGGTATTTTTGTCAGACATTTACATATGTTTCTGGACGCGCACTTACAGATTGCGATGTCAAATAATTGTTTTTAAGATTCCTTTAAGAAATTTTGTTTTTTTATTTAATTCATTGCGCAGTTTCTTCATATTTTTGTATTTGTTGTAATAGGAAATCAATCTTTCTAAGATTTGTTGATGACTTGTTATAGAATCGATGCCTTTTTCCATATTTGTTCAATATCAGTAGCAATTATTTCACATATGCACTTAATTGAAGGATCTTTTCGGTTGTTCAATTCAAGCATATCACTTTTTAGCCACAGGTAATATTTAATAATATCACAATGCGTAGGCAACACATTAGCACTTAATGTAATTGGTTTTCCAAATACAGAGCAACACAAATCTTTCCTAGCTTTAGGCATTTTAAATCTTTCCTCAGCAATCACGTTTTAACTTTTGGTAACGAAAATTTTACGTTTGATTAAGTTTTATAAACTTTTTTAACACGTTGCACTTCTAAATACTATGAAGAAACTGAAAGAAACTGTTTAAAATGATACTTTATTTTATGCATGGGAATCCCCTAACTTTGTTTTTGAGCAATAAACTTAAGTGTTGCCAACAGTTTTATTTAATGGTAGATAAAAAAGATTTTTAAATTGTACTTTTCTGCCTCTATGTAAATTAGGTTATTTTTCAAACTTCACCCTTCATGCGCCACCTCGAAATAAAGTCGCAGAGTCTTGTTATTTTGCATAAATAGTGCTTTCTAATAGGGTCATCAATTAACAATACAGGAGTTTTCAAAATTAAAAAAAAAATTTTTTTGTTCATTTTCACTCCACCCTAGTGTACACCCAGAAGATACTCTAAAGTCTCTTCCACGGTAAGCTCTATGGACTATGTGCTGTTTACCTCTGCAGGAGATTTGTTTACTAACAATGCGCTTAGATGATATCGAGCAAATAGAGATAGTTTAGCGGATTTATGAGGTGAATCCAATTAGCTATTTTGATGTGAATTACTTTGTTATTTAGAAGAGGCACGTGTTTATGCGTTTGTCGTAATTAGGAATGGAAATAGTGCGTCGTCAAAAGTGTAAATGTAGCTTGGCATTCCATTAATACGATCCATTTCTTTTTATTTAAATTTTCTTTTTTCCATGAATGACATACCATATTTTACGTCGTGTTTTAGGTGTTTGTATATCATTTTCTGCGATTGACAAATTAAAAAATTTAATAGCGATTTTATGCACAACCAAAAAAAAACACTATTTTATTAATTGCGAAGTGCTAAGGAAATAAAATGTTTTTATTAATTTATTTTGAAGGTCGAATCGACGATAAAACAAAATCCACTCGTTCATTCATCACTTCCTATTTTTATCTATGAATCAAAGTTTTTATTGGGGCGCGACGAATTTTTTGCCCCATCGTATATTAATTAGCATATAGTTTCAATAATAACAATACATCATCATTTATTTATTATTGTTATAAATACAAAAATTTCCATAAAGTTGTGCTTGGACAGATGAAAAAAACTGTTCCTAACAAAAAATAATAATAAACACTAAAGTTGTAGTGTTATTCAACGTTAAAGAATTCGACATTTAAACACTTGGGCTGCGAAGAGTACCAGATGTTCGCTAAAAACGAAACACATTTTCGAAATTCTCTCGGTTTTGTCGTTGTTCGCTCTTTTTTTATAGATAAAATAAAACAGCTGGCTATTGGAAACAATGAATAATTACACCTACATCTCATAAATATTCACTAGTTTTCGAGATCGATGCCTGCATGTTCTCAAGTTAATCTACATATCGTAGATACACTGCACGACAAAAGTATCTAACAATTATAAAAAGCAATTAGCTACGAAATATTTCTTCATTTCTCGAATAATTTTGCAAGAGTTTTAGTGAAATATATTAGATAAAAATACATGTAATGTATGTTCGATTAAGAATATTTTCTGTTTTATTCAGTATATAACCTTAGTTTATTAACGAAGTAATGTGAAATAAGTTGCCTATCCAAATATGTATATGATTCATTTGTTTTAGTAATGATAAGATTATAATATTTATATCGAAAGTTCATGAAGTAACAGAAAATTAAATCATTAGAATTTTGAATTTAAGAAATTTCTTGAAAATAAATCTCTGAAATATACTTTTATACAAATTTAAAACTGATTTCAAATTTTATATTTCTTTGGTAAGTAGTTTTAGAAATACACACCTTCTATCCTATAAATAATCGAAATAGCTTTAAAAAACAAAACTTTTAACAAATATTGACCAAACTCATAGCAGAAATACAAGGTGGCTCAGGTTTCTTTCGAATTTGTTCTTTTTTCTTGTTCTTTCTAGCTTGATTTAGAACTTAAAATTGCAATTATTGGAAATTCATGTCTGGAAAATTATGTTACCTAGATGTTGCCCATTTCGTCGCTGGCACTCTTTCAAAAGTTGCTTTAGATTTTCCATTACGCTGTGCATAAGTCAGAAGTAATGGCTTTCAATCTCTTCCTGGATACGATTTCTTAGCTGAATCAAATTTGCTGGGGCGTTATTATAAACCCGACTCTTAAGATAGCTCCACAAAAAAATCGTTTGGAGCTAAGTTCGCGCTTATTGGTGGCTAGTTAATATCGCCTCTTCTTGATATCAATTTATTCGGAAGCTATTCTCGTACTGTATTTGATGTATGACTAGTAGCCCCATCTTTGCTGGATCCACCACTAGTTATTAAATTCAACAATTTCTTGGAGGGTGGGGCCAACATATTTCACGGACCATTGCAGCGTATCTGTTAGAATTTACAGTAACTGTCCGTCTGTTATTTTCAAAAAAGTATGAACCTCTTATGGTTCTGGAGGTTATTGCTGCCCAAACAGTAACTTTAGGGCTATGTAATGGAGTTTGATGTTTCTCCCTGTAATTTTCTTGTGACCAATAACGACTATTTTGCTTGTTGATGTACTATCGTGAGCAATTGAAAGTTAAGACTTTATTATGTTGGCATGTCGAAATTTCAAAATTTATCTAATGTATACAGTACTTTTGAAGTGTCAGTGTCAGCATTTAATCATAACATAAATGACATTAGCTTGACAATTTGGTAAAATTTATGCAGCTATAATAGTGCGTTTACTTTCAATTGCTCACGATAGTACATATATGCACATGAAAATGTGCCTCATCAGAGAAGAAAATTCTTTGAAAGTCATCAAATCTTTCCAACATTCAGTTGACAAATCTTATAGAATAATCAGTTTCCTTTAATCCGTGCACTAACTGGAAAAACTTGGAAAGGGTGGAGTTTCAAGTCACTTTTTAATATGCGAAAAACAGTAGACCTATGTAATTGCAAAACCGAAACTGATTGTCGCACTGATCGGCGTGAATCTTGTGCCTCTGTACCACAACACGGTTAATGTTTTGATTAGTGCGCACACTTTGCGGAAGTCCAGGAGGGTAAATATTTACAGATGAACCAGTTTCATTAAATTTCTGTATTCAGGACTTGATAGTGCTTCATTGACGTTGCGAAGAGCATAACGAGCACAAAACAGACGCCGAACTGCGATATAAGAATAATTTAATTCATAAAAACTACGAACATAAAACGTACGTTCATGGGCATCAAACCATACCATTATGACATATGTCAATTCTAACATTAAATTTCCAAAGCTTGCTTTATTCATCTGCAAAAATTCGGGCTAATTTTATCACAATAGACTTTAAAGCTATAGATGAAACAAAAGTGAAAAACTCTCTGACACTTGTGTAACACATACTATATATATATATATATATATATATATATATATATATATAAGTGATGAGTGATTATTTTATAAAAAAAAATAAGGTAGCATGTTCGAATCACTGAAATTGGCTATTTTCAAAAATTTGTAAAATCAATAGTAACGAATATTATATATATATAAGTGCTTTCAATCACTGACATTTGCTTTCACTAACTGACATCTGCTATCAATACTGACATGAGCTTTCAAAACTGACTTCTGCTTTCAACTTGACATCTACATTCAATAACTGACATCTGATTCATTAACACTGTTACTTTATAATGCATTTCTAAATAGCTTGAACCTAGGTCTATTGTGGGTGAGTGGTTAAACCGACAGTCCGGCAAACTGTAGACTTGGGTTCGAGTCCCAACATGCACAATTTTTTCAATTAAAAAATTCCGTATGATTTGCTTTGTAATTTGTAGACAGCAATGTTTACATCCCCCCTTACTTTGCAATTACATACATACTAACTTGATATTTGTAAATGTTTCATATAAAAAGCCGAAAAACTCCAATAATTTACCAATTGTTATATATATATATATATATATATATAAGGTAAACTTAATAAGTCGGCGATTAAAGGTCTGATTCATTACATATTTTGTATTCCCTTGACAAAGGCATCATTGCCGAAACATGTAGGGTTGTTTTAAATATATATACTTTGAAGTAATGAACCAGACCTTTATCGCCGACTTATTAAGTTTACCTTATCATACCAAGGTCACGAAGATATTATATATATATATATATATGAAAAAATGTGTGAAAGCCGTATCCATCCGGGATGTGCAGACGTCGACGTTTCATAGTTACTACTAATTGTCAATACACCTTACCCAGAAATAGATACGACTTTCATTTCTATACTGCGTGTATATATACTAATGATGTTAAACGTAATGCTAATGAGAACACATAATTATTGAATTCTCACATACATGCTATTGCCGCTCTAATTCGTTGCATCAATTTCTCCACATGACAAAATCACCTTTGTCTAAGAATGTAGCGGCAACGCGTCACGGCGTCAACCGTCCAGGTTGACGCCGTGACATCAACATCAACATCATTAGTATATATACACGCAGTATAGAAATGAAAGTCGTATCTATTTCTGGGTAAGGTGTATTGACAATTAGTAGTAACTATGAAACGTCGACGTCTGCACATCCCGGATGGATACGGCTTTCACACATTTTTTCATTTTCCCGGACAACCTGGACGGTTGACGCCGTGACGCGTTGCAGCTACATTCTTAGACAAAGGTGATTTTGTCATGTGTAGAAATTGATGCAAAGAATTAGAGCGGCAATGGCATGTATGTGAGAATTCAATAATTATGTGTTCTCATTAGCATTACGTTTAATATATATATATATATATATATATATATATATATATATATAAATAATAGGTTTTTTATTGGTTTTAGCGACTTTTTATTGAATTTTGATGTTTTTCTCCAGTTTCGTTATTTTTTTGGTTCTCGTGTACGTTTCTTATCCAAGGTGGTTTTTTTATTTTGGTGTAATATTAAGACACGGCCAATAAAATAAAAAAGAAAAATAAAATTCTTATTAAACACTAAATATATATATATATATATATATATATATATATATATATATATAAAACAATTGATAAATTATTGGAGTTTATATTTAATAAACGGCTATGAAATTATCTAAACACTTATATATATATATATATATATATATATATATATATATATACCTACTGATTAGGTTTACCATATATATATATATAATATTTTTGTGACCTTGGTATGATATGGTAAATTCAATCAGTCGGCGATTAAAGGTCTGGTTTACTTCAAAGTATATATATTTAAAACAACCCTACATGTTTCGGCAATGATGCCTTTATCAAGGATATAAAATATAAATGACAGAATACAAATGTCAAATAATTGAGTTGCTATGGTTTAAATTATTCAAAGATACATTCCAATTGATAATAATAAATTATGCCTTAGTATTCCAAAAACAGATAGCAAGGTGTGAACATATGTGTTGTTCGCTGCTAGCAGCTTGTGTCTCTTTCTGGGTATGAACTTGTGTGTTGGTTGCTGCTGGCAGCTTGCGTCTCTCTTTGGGTGTGTGGTTTTGTGTTTGTGTGAGAGCGTAAGTGTAGGGTTTTGTATGTTGGTGCGCTCGTGCGGTGTTTAGTGACCGGTCGCGTAAATTTAGAGAGATCGGATAACCAGCCGTTGCGCAGGGACGCCAACCCTTTTCCGGCAACTTCTTTACTTTTTCGTGCAGTACTTCGACGGCCCGACCCCCGCCCCATCGAGGCAAGGCGCAGGTCTGGAAAAAAGTTAAAAAAGTGATATAAAATCCAAAAAATTACAAGAAAGGATAATAAAATATTTAAGAGAATACAACACTATTGTATTTATTGAAGATAGAATTGAGAAAAGGAGAACATATACGATCCAACTTTCATTAAAAGAAGTTAAATAAAACTGAGATACTTAAAAGGTGATGTTTTCGAAGTAATTTAAACAAAGTGTCAAAAGCCAAATGACAGGAACATTATTAAAATAGCAATGTAGTTGATAAGAAGCTATGTTAAATAACTAAACTTTACAATAAAAAATAATTTTTTGTGAAAAATATATTTTTTTTTCCTTTCCTTCCATTCCCCATAGCCACAGCAACGCAAGGCAGGGTATTGAATTGAATGATGTTGTGTTTTCTCGGTGAATCTATGTTCGCTACAATAATTTTATTTTCGTTCTTATTCCTTTCATATCAGACTGAACCACAGCGAAGCGTCTAGTTTTTTTAAATGGACTTAAATAAAAATGAAAACTGGTTGTTGAGGAAAGTACTGGTACAGATTTCGATTCTGAAATTATAGAATTTGTACTTACAAATACTTAGTATTTGGAAGAATCTACTTGGTCTTCCTGCCCAATAAAAAGTCATTAGTGGAACTAAAAGTTGTAGTTACATTATTTTCATTCAAGTTAAATTTGTCTTAATTAATTCGCGAGGGACAGACTTGTAGAAACTCCATAACGAAATAAAATATGTGATAGACAGCGACACGGAAATGTCTACACACCTCTTGCATCTAAGAGAATCTAAACAATTAATGCAGGTTTTATATCAGACATTGCTGCTGTTAAAAAAAATAATTGAAGAGGACAATAAAGCCACTTATATGGTAATAGAGCATCAACTCAAGATTGGATCCTCAGCTACTAAAACAATAATACACGATCAGTGGTAAGTCGTTTTTTGCAGCATCGCCTTTCTGACTTCCAAAAAGCAGAGCGTGTAGAATTTCCTATGAAACTTTAAATTTATTAAATAATGGATGGCACCAAATTTTTTCCAAAATAGTGACAGGTGACGAAACTTATATATTCCCTTTTTCGACTTTACTATCGGCCAAGAAGATCGTGAAGAGGAAGAAATTCCTAGAATGACTAAGAAGCAACGAGCTATGAAAAAGGTTATGTATTCGATATTCTTCAGAAGTACAGGCTTAGTAAATGCGATTAAGCTAGATGGACAAAAGAGAAAGAGAGTTACAGCAAAGTAATACACTGAAAAATGTTGTGTACAGTACCGTTCCAGACAAGGGAATTATGCTCCACCATGATAATGCATCGCCCCATATGGCAGTTTGAACTCTTTCCAGTTTTTGACTGGAAAAAATATGAAAGTAATAGAACATCCACAGTACTCACTTGATTAAGCAATGTGTGACCTTTGGATATTTTTTGGACTTAAACGCAATTTGCGGGGTAGAAAGTTTTCGTCTGAAGAAGAAATTGATACCGTTGTTCACGCTTATTTTGATGGTATTCCGAAAGAAGATTGGTTGGGAGCTTCGAAACAGTGGAAAGAAAGAATGATTGTTGAAGGGAATTACTTTGAGCGTATTTAAAATAAAATCCTAGAAAATATTAACCGTGTTTTCTATTCTCAATAATTTCAGCTTGTCCCTAGTAACAATAAAAGTGGTTCTAAAATTAAATCTTCTTATGTTTGTAATACTGGATTGCATGAACTCATTTAGATATTAAACATATACTTTGTGTAATGACTAAATTATTTAATTCTTGTTTAATAATTTTGATAAAACATTAAACGAGTTGTATTTTGCCAATTCTAAGACTACAAATAAATGAATATACATTTTAGGAACGAATAAAATTTAAAAAAAGAAAACGGATAAAACTATAAAATATCTACATATATGCACGAGAGCTTGTTTTACGTCAACGCTAATGACGTTAATCCTATATAAATGCAGTTTATATTCTTTATTTTTTTATGGATTTACGACAAAGTTAATTTAATGTATTCTTCCGGGGATGACACAATTTAAATAGCATAAATATTTCTTTTGAAATTCCAAATGAAGACTTGAGTTTATTGATTTCAATTTCCTTAATTTGTTATATTTATTATTTTTTCAATTACTAACGTTGGAAATTCTATTAGAATTAAACATAATAACAATTAACATAAAATAATGCTATCGTCATTCTTAAAGAGAATTATCTTGGGCAATTTTAAATATATATATATATATATATATATATATATATATATATATATATATATATATATAATTTATAAAGCGTATTAGGAAATTTTACTTTTATTAATAAATATCTATTAATACATACTGAAAGAGAGATCTTATCTTTATGCTAGGAATACACGATTCGATTTTGATATTTTGGCGGATATTCAATCTGAATAATATGCCTCATCCTCGGCAAACGGTGAAAGGTCAACACTACTAAGATCATCGATCAGGAAACTTATTTTACAATTCACGGTAAACACACCTACAAATAGAAGCCTATGCTAGTAAAAGTGTACAGAAAGTGATTTAGAAGAACGGTGATTGCTTTTTTCCAATATTGGATCTCTGCAATATTTTTCTGTGGTTAGTTTGATGTATTTTATGTATATTACCCTACGCGAATAAGTTTGTGACTTAAATTTTCTTTAATTTCTTAATTATTATAAAGAATAAATACAAAATAATGTAATGTATTGCTTTTAGTGATGAAAATTTTATTAGTTAAGGGAATTATTGGAATATTTAACTTATGTATAAAGTCATAAGTAAAGTTGGGATTTTTTTGCACAAGAAATGCTTTAAATATGTCAAATATATGTTACATTTTTACTATTTATACATTTTTATGCACTTTATTTTTGATATATTTCGCCTACTAGAATCAAGGAAAGGGTAATACATAAAAAATAAGAACATTGCATAATAATATGGTAAAAGATTACAATTAATAGCTATAAACATATAATTCTATGGATGTTATATAATAACATAATAAATTATTATGTTATTAAGTAATATCCACAGAATTATATTTATAGTTATTATTAATAACTATTCATTTTCGTAATGAGCTCTACTTAACTTATTATTGTACCAATTAATAATTAAGTGCTTTTCTAGATTTTTGACGCTAAAATTTTGTCATGTATGGCATAAAATATTTTTATATGTTGAAAACATTTTTTCGACTTCAACTGAATTGATACGTACATATTTTAATGACGTAAGATGTTTGGGGGGGCTGAATGTAAATTATTAACTTTAACAGTCGAACTTGATAATAATGGTAAAATCAGAATAATTGAAACATATATGAGTAGATAAACCCCACCAGTTTTGTATAATACAATATTTTTAATAATATAAAATATTATTAAAAATCTGGTGTGAAGAACACAAATGCAGGTTCACTATTAATATTTTTTGTGAACGTGTCCGAACATATCCCTCCCCAGAGACGTAGATACGTATTTCGCCTTTCTACAGGTTCATCGGTACGCCCCTGCTGGAGAAAGGATATCAGACACATTCACAAAAAAGAACCACATCGCCACATCACAGTAATTATCCAGACCGAGCGTAGAAGTAAATTCAGCGCTGCCTGTTGTCAGACAGCCGAAGTACCTCGCCCCGTCCACATAACCAATGTGAAGTAACGACGCCCTTCCAAAGGTGGCACAGCCATCTCTCTAGAAACTGCATTTTGTTTGTGTCTACACTCATACTACGAACTAACCGCATGTGTAATGTATCAGAATAGTTGAAACATACATGAGTAGGTAAACCCCACCAGGTATTTTTAATAATTATAAAATCTTTGATATTTCTGTTAATTATTGAAAACCATCATTCTTTGTTGTAACACTATAAAATTTATCTAGTATAACTTTACCAGTTCGACCTGAAACATTTATCAATAAAATTTCACAATGTTCTACATAGAAATAGTGTCTCTAATAAAGATATTTGCAATTAGGCCTAACTCGACGCGGTTCCAACCCGGAAACCGAGATCTACATCTAGAGAACGACCGCGGAAACCTACACCTACATTTATATTTGATCAGTCTCTAATTTTTTAATTAATCCACTTAAAAAAATTTAATGGGCTTTAATATACGTAAACTGATCTAGAATCTGGCGTTTTCGGAATAAACTTTTGGATTTTATAATTGATTCAGCTGAATCAGAAAAATTTAATACAATGTTTTTTATAGTTATTCGCGTGGAATATGTCTACGTCTAACCACGTTCCCCATCGGGTAATTACCGGTGCTGGAGGTAGAGGAATATTCGGCAATTTTACTTGGACTTGTAGAAGTGCTTTCCTAAATATTTTTTTATGTTCGAAACTAATGAATTGATCAAAAGTATGCGATTTTATGTTGAAAATGTAAAAAATATTCACTTTATGCACACAAACTAAAAATAGGAACTAAAACTTAATTTTATGCAAAATATGTAATTTCTTTTATATCGTTAATTGCATTATTTCAGTGTAGAATACAATATTGAGGTGATATTCCTAATAATCAAAATAGTTATTTATGCACCAAGGGCGTTATGGGTATTATATTGATCCGAGATCGACGTTAATTCACCCCGAGGGCGTCTGGCTCGAGGGATGAATGTCAACAGAGGGCAATATAGGTTTTCATTTGCATCACTGAATTCCATTGGGACCCAAATTTCGCAATCAAACTTTAACCGACTTACACAAATTTCTTGACACTTTTTTATTTACACTCGTAACTTAGACAATTCAGCGCAATTGTCGTAGCTACTGTAATTATGTAGATAAAAATTTTTTAATTTATATTAATCTAAAGTTTTAATTTATTATAATTTAAAATACCAATATTCCTTAAAACTGATATATATATATATATATATATATATATATATATATATATATATATATATATATATATATATGGTAAACCTAATCAGTAGGCGATTAAAGGTCTGTATATTACTTCAAAATATATGTATTTAAAAAACTCTACATGTTTCGGCTATATACGCCTTTTTCAAGAGAATACAAAATATGAATGACAGGATATAAATGTCAAGTAATTAAGTAATTAATTATATATATATATATACAGGGTCCGGCAACAAAGCGGAGACGGAAGATTACACGCGTATTTGAAAGTTAGTCAAATATTTAGTCATCGGATATCCTTCCGTACCATAAAGCGCACGTTTTAAAAATATTTTGTTTTATACAGTGTGTTCCAGATGGAAATGCCAGACTAAAGTTGCATTTTTATAAATGGAACAGCTTGTATATTAATAGATAAAATGATCCGCGCTTGAAAGCTGGTTACATCGATATATGTAATGTTGTATGTTGATAGTTGATAGTTTCTGTGTAAATAATTATTTTACTTGATAAATTGATACATTTCAGTAGGCTATTCTGCATAAGGAAAATCAAAAGATCCGAAACCAATAGAATAGAATATTTTCTACTAGTATGCACTTTCGTTGCTACGTGAAATAAATTCTGCAACTGCTCGCGTTATACAGGGTGTTCACAATTTCGCAAAATCGAAGAAATCTCGTAATTTTTAAATGGAACACCCTATATATTTTTATATCATTGAAAAGCCCTTTTACTACGCTTTCTATTGATACCTCATTTGATCACCTAGGATGGATCATTTGCTAATTATTTCTTTTTAGATTTGAATGAATGAAAAATGCTTGTATTTTTAGTAGCTAATTTGCGCTTTTAAACCTTCTGTAAGATCGGATATTCAACAAATCTTCCATAAATGGTCTATAACAAGAAGAAACTCCATTAAGAACGAGAAACAGTTGATTTTCAGTCAGCGGTGAAAGCAAACATTAATTAATATAAAGTAATATAGCATTTTCAATAAATTCACTGCCGATTAAGTTATCTGGTGTTAGTTTAATAAAAAATTTGCACTAATTAATTTGTATTTTAAAGAATTTTGTAAATCCAACTATTTTACGAATACCTAATATGAAAAGCAATACATACCTAATTAGCTTAACATATATCGAAATCATGTAGGAAAGAATCAAGTACGAGTAGTATTAAAAGTTTGCACTATTTTAAATAAATACTAATTATTAACCACAACATCAAATTTAATTAACAAAAGTAGTAGCACAGTAAATAAAAATAAAGTAAATGTAAATAGTAAATGCAAATAAATCAAAGAAAACTTTCAAATGTCCTTCCATGTCTCTCAATACATAAATGAAGCCGCCTGGTGAAATTCTGTTGAACATGCTGTAATGTTTCTTGGCGAACATTTCTAAATGCCTCTCTTATGCGTTCCATCACATTTTCCCTTGTTGTAGGAACTTCCACATAAACTAGAGCCTTGACATATCCCCAAAAGTAGAAGTCCAAGACAGTAAGATCTGGACTTCGTGGAGGCCAAGCGATTGGACCACCTCGTCCTATCCATTTGTCTTCCTTCCATCGCCCTAGAAACTCCCTAATGTTAAGGCTGTAATGAGCAGGTGCACCATCGTGTTGCAATCAGAAAATTTGTCGGGTGTCAGCATCCACATGCTCAAGTAAATTAGGCAGTTTGTTCTGCAAAAATGCCAAATACGTATCGCCTGCAACGGTTCCATCGAAAAAGTACGGCCCAATGATATAAGGACCAAGTATACCTCCCCAGACGCTAAGAGACCATCTATTCTAATTGTCTACATGACGTATCCAATGCGGGTTTTCTGTTGCATAATAATGCATGTTATGTTTATTTACCGCCTCATTACTTTTGAAAGTAGCCTCATCGCTAAACAAAATCTTTGTTAAAATATTTGGCATTTCTCGCATTTTATTTAACAACCAACCACAAAAGTCTGTTCTTTTAATGAAATGATCACCATACAACTCGCGATTTAATTCCATATGGTACGGATGATAGTTATGACTTCTTAAAATTCTTCGTACGCTCCTATCTTCAATAGCTGTTACCTTTGAAATACCGTCTATACTTACATGTGGATTTTCCTGTATTTTTAATAATACGGCCAATTCGCTTTTTTCATTGATTACCGGATTATTAATTTCTCTCTTCTTGTAGGTTACACTACCAGTTTCTGTAAATCTCTCTAATAACCTTTCAAATGCTTCCGGTCCTGGCTTTCTTTCAAGGTTTGGAAATCTCTCTGCATATACTCTACTTGCTAGGAGACAATTTCTTGTACACTCCCCAAGAATAAATATCATATTCACCATTTCTTGAATACTTAAATTAGTCATTATAGCAATCTCTTTTAAACATTGAACGAAATACTGTGTAAGATGGAACGAAATTTTTGACAACTTGGTTATTAAGTATACAAGCTTAAAACTGACACCAGATAACTTGATCAGCAGTGAATCTATTGAAAATGCTATATTACTTTATATTAATTTATTGTTTGCTTTCACCGCTGACTGAAAATCAACTGTTTCTCGTACTTAATGGGGTTTCTTCTTGTTATAGACCATTTATGGATAATTTGTTGAATATCCGATCTTACAGAAGGTTTAAAAGCGCAAATTAGCTACTAAAAATACAAGCATTTTTCATTAATTCAAATCTAAAAAGAAATAATTAGCAAATGATCCATCCTAGGTGCATCAAATGAGGTATCAATAGAAAGCGTAGTAAAAGGGCTTTTCAATGAGCTAAAAATATACAGGGTGTTCCATTTAAAAATTACGAGATTTCTTCGATTTTGCGAAATTGTGAACACCCTGAATAGCGCGAGCAGTTGCAGAATTTATTTCACTTAGCAACGAAAGTGCATACTAGTAGAAAATATTCTATTCTATTGGTTTCGAATCTTTTGATTTTCCTTATGCAGAATAGCCTACTGAAATGTATCAATTTATCAAGTAAAATAATTATTTACACAGAAACTATCAACTTTAGACCCATACAACATTACATATATCGATGAAACCAGCTTTCAAGCGCGGATCATTTTATCTATTAATATACAGCGTGTTCCATTTAAAAAAATGCAACTTTAGTCTGGCATTTCCATCTGGAACACACTGTATAAAATAAAATATTTTTAAAACGTGCGCTTGATGGTACGGAAGGATATCCTATGACTAAATATTTGACTAACTTTCAAATACGCGTGTAATCTTCCGTCCACGCTTCGTTGCCGGACCTTGTATATAACAGGTGTTCATTTTAAAAGTCAATCTAGGTTACTTTGAAATTTTGATAGAATAAGACGCAAATATATTAGTATGTGTTTGTTGTTCCGTAAACGTAAATCCAAATGACATTTGATAATGTGAATCACAAATATCAGTTAGTGCATAAAATAATCGTGCGTCGATTCTGGCTAAAATAAATTGCTTCTCAGTTTTAAAATGGCTTTAACTTTAGAAGATAATTTTTTTTAGTCCAGGCTTATTTTCGAAGTTTGGGTTTATTCAGTTCAAGATTGCATGGTAGAATTTCAAGTTGAGTTTCCACATTTTGTAATAGATTATGTACAATTTAAGAATACTTTGGATAGAATTTTAAAACTGTTTTCTGAAACTGGTAGTCTCTTAAGAAAATCAGGCAGCGGAGCAGTTAAGAAACGTACACCTCAAGTTGTCAATCGTGTTGAAGAAATAATGGAAAATGAACCACAAACATCTGTTCGACATTTGAGTCAACAAATAAACCTTTCTGTTGGTACAACTCACAAGTTATTAAAAAAAGATATGCAACTTTATCCTTACCGTGTCACAGCAGTACAAGAATTATTAGAAATTGATTACCCACGTAGACTACAGTTTTGTATTGGTTTGTAAATATGAACAATATTGGAGAACTTTCGCAAAGAGTCAACTTTACTGATGAAGCATAGTTTTATAAAACGGGATACCTAAATTCACAAAATACAAGAATTTGGAGTAGTGAAAATCTTCATGTAATTAATGATGAATCGCTACATCCAGAGAAAATTGGTGTTTGGGCAGCGATAAGCCAAAGGCGAATCATTGGACCAATATTTTTTCAGGGAACGTTAAATGCTCAAAGGTACCGTACGGAAATTTTAACCATTTGTCAATCAGTTGCATGATGATGAACTTCAAAATGCATATTTCCAACAAGACGGAGCACCTTGTCACTGTATTGCAGATTCTTGGGATTATTTAAGTGAATTTTTTGATGAGCGTATAAATTAGTCGAAATACTGAAATTGCCTGGTCTGCACGTTCATGCGATTTAACACCTTGCGACTTCTTTTTGTGGCCTTATCTAAAAAATAACATATTTCGAACACCTATATTGAATTTGAATGATATGCTACAGAGAATCGAACAGAAATGCATGGAAACTAATAACAATCCAGTAATGTTGCAGAATATCATCAGAAATTTTGAACGGAGGATTTTAAAGTGCATTGATCTTGAAGGACAACATTTTCAACATTTGTTATAGTTTTCAATAAATACCTATTATTTGTTATTTATTTGTATGTATGAAACTGTCAAAATATACGACTTCGTAGGTTAAATAGTAAATTTTAATTTACGACATATTTCAAAATGTTCTCAGTAAATCACATGCTACTTGATTGACTTTTCAAATGAACACTTGTTATATATATATATATATATATATATATATATATATATATAGTAAACCTAATCAGTAGGCGATTAAAGGTCTGTATATTACTTCAAAATATATGTATTTAAAAAACTCTACATGTTTCGGCAGTACGCCTTTTTCAAGAGAATACAAAATATTTTGTATTCTCTTGATAAAGGCGTACTGCCGAAACATGTAGAGTCTTTTAAATACATATATTTTGAAGTAATATACAGACCTTTAATCGCCTACTGATTAGGTTTACCATATCATACCAAGGTCACGAAGTTATATATATATATATATATATATATATATATATATATATATATATATATATATTGACCTTAGTATGTTATGGTAGATTCAATTTGTTGGCGATTTAAGTTCTGATTTTACTTCAATATGAATATATTTAAAACAATGTTATATGTTTCGGCATATGTTAAATATGTATATACATATTGAAGTAAAACCAGATCTTAAATCGCCAACTAATTGAATCTACTATATATATACATATATATATATATATAATATGTTAATTTAGAACTAGGTTACTTTAAACAATAAAGTTTAAATTGTAAACAGTGGTTCATATTAAAGGAAACATAATTACTTCTCTACTTAAGAAAATCTAATTTCTCCTAATACTGTTCATTACTTCATTTACAAGTTTTCTCGGTACCTGCGGCACGAAGTAGCGGATAGTTGCCGATAATCCTTTTAAATCCTAAAAGGTCGGATCGTTATATTGATGGAAAGACTATAGGTACACATTGTGGAAATAATAATCAATTCTTTAAAAATTTTACTATGCAAGTTAGTTTTGGTTTAGTTCAACCATCTGAAGAAGTCACCGTGTGGCGAAACAATTGTCATGTATAACAACTAAAAAATAAAAATTAATGAGAATTTCTAATTTATGTATTTATTACTAATGTATATGAACATGCATTTACATTAAGTAAAGTCGAATCAATGCAACAATTATGTATGTATGTATATCTGTGACTACCCTATTTCAAGCAATATTTAGCCTAAAACAAAATACAAATGACGCTAATTCTGTGTACTTCCTTCATTCTAGGTTTCCTTGTTGTAAGAGTTGTCGGCAACAGGATTTTCAGCTGCCCAGAAACAATCGTGACCAGCATCACCTGAAGAGGACGTCATCGACTTTTCAAAGAGGAGAAAACATTTAAAACAATTGAGAACTTCCCCTCAATTCAGAAAAGTACCGACGTCAAAACACAAGATTAAAATTAAATACTAAACACGCGTCTTAGCTACTATAAACTACTGTTCTGAATAAATTCCGAACAGGCAAAAAATTAATAAAAATAATAATAGAATACACTGTAAAGCGCTTTCGTAAATCGTGCTTGTAACAATAGAAAAAGAAACACCAACACATTAATATCACGAGTTACGTAATATACATAAATTTTGTTGCATAATAAACATATAAATAACCCAAGTGTTTTAGAATAGCATCATTTTCATTCATTTCCTAAATGTACTACATCTATGTGAAACGTAATTCGATCAAACTGAATAATAATCATTTTAAAAGGGTTTGGAATCTTATCTGCATTTGATTTTACACAAAAAGCGCATCATAAATTTGTGTACGGATACAATATATATGTACTGTATTTATTAAAGTGATAAGAACTGTTTTCTTACTAGAGAAGGCATACGTTTTAAGTTTTGAAATATATCGTACAATATAATATCTGAAAGCGTACCGAAAACTATGAACGAATTCCAGGAATAAATTGTATTTTATTTGTGGGATTGAGTGTTTAAGTGCTATTATCTATATGTTCATAAATCTAGTGTATGTGTGTTTGGATTAAAAGAAGAAAGAAACGTTTTTAAACTTCCTTATTTGTGTTTAATAAACATTTGACTTTAGATATTAGTTTTAAAATCCGGAATTTAAAGAAAACGAAATTTCCCTAATTCCACGTAATAAGGTAACGCACAAACATACGTTAAACATTTAATTGGTGCCGAAAGCTACATCCCGTTTATTTATACCATAAGTCATTGTTACAATAATAAATAAAATAATAAAATATTAGTCATCGTCGTCAACGCGCGCCTTAGGAAGATCAGTTTATAATCATCAGGCATCAGAATGTTTGCGATAATGCAATTGGACAACGACGTGAGCAGTAGAGAATTCCGCAGAAAAATGAGGGCCAAATGCGAATACATATGCAAATATTGCCAGCGTAGATTTACTAAATCATACAACCTGATGATCCATGAACGTAGTCACAAGAGTCCAGAAGCAACTTTTAGTTGTCAGGTGTGCGGAAAGAGTTTTAAGAGGCAGGACAATCTAAAACAGCACAGGTGAGTCAATTTTTTTTGTATTCTTTTCTGAAATTTACATTTACTTTTTATTACTCTCTCGTGTTATTCGGAATAAGTTATATATTATTATTTTATATTTAATATTTCTTAGAAAATAACTATTACTGAAATCATTCGCATAAATTATTGCTATTTTTTCTTACGTTTGTAACTTTTTCTATTGTTATAATAAATTTATATGGTAGTCAGTGAATGTGGGTATATGAAAATAACAATAAGACATTAAATAAAACTAAAAAAAAAGTTGTTTGGCCGGTGTTGATTTGCATAAAGTTATTATAGTGAAGCGTGCGTATAAGCTTAAAGTATTGGCTATTATTAAATAATCTTTTGCAGATGTGCATTAAATACTGATTACTTTGTCATATTATTCTACAATTAATATATTTATTTGAATAATTTAGTTATCTAATATTAAAGGTTTTTATTCGTATTCAAATATTTTTGGTTTATTGTATGAATTAATTTTATAAAATCGTTGTTAACTTAATTCACAATTTTGCTTCGGTATTTTTATTATATTAAGAGTTTTCTTTTGAATTTTATAATGATTACGTCAGTTGGTATTGCATCAGTAAATACGAAAGATATACAGGTGTCTTATAAAAAAACGCCCCGCGCTATAACTCTGTTAATTATGATCAGAAAAAGTGGCTTTAAAAGTATTACAAACTGCCCTTAATTTAAATTTTCCTAAACAGTTGCGTTAATGTCAAAAAAAGTCAATTTTCTTCTTTTCAAAACCAACACATATATTTTTTTAAAATTTAGTTTGATACATCTTTTCTTTGTGCGTCCAATGATATGTAATAAGTCCACTTTTGTTAAAAATTCACTATAGAAAATTAAAGGAAATATTTTCGTTGTTAACTTAATTCACAATTTTGATATTTTTATTATATTAGAAGAATTTTATAATGATTACAGCTGTTGGTATTATCACAGATTATACAGATGGATCACTTGGCCGATTTTCTTGTTAATATTTAATTTTTTTATACTAATACTACTTGAGCAGAAACATAACAAAGTCTGTGCGCCGTTTTGGAACATGCGCATTTTAGTTTATTGGACGATGTTGATGCTCTTGTGTGTTTCCGTCAAAATATGTATAGGTAGCAAGCGCTAAGTTGGTGAGCGGAGGGGTAAATTCGCGCAGCATTAGAAGTATTGGGGAGATTTGTATTTAGTTTTACATCAATTTGCAAGATACCATAGGCGGCGTAAACTACATATCTATCATTTAATAAATTCAGTAAAATATATAACGTGGACCTACTTAAATTACCTAAATTTTATTTTGAGGGTGAGAGTGATTTTTGTTTTTATTATAAATTTCGGTTAGTGCTTTTGTTTATGATTGTTTCGGCCTTTACTTGATGAAATTCCATTATAACTATTAAGATAAAATAAAACAAATTTTATGAATTTCACTTTTTAATTATCACTGTAACGAATCGTTTCGCACCAACCTGGGCTTTGTCAGACATATAACTAACTTATTTACAAAATATTTTTTTTTTATATTGAACACAAGTAAAGGGTAACAAGCAAAAACACGGTGTTTTTGCTTGTTACCGTTTACTTTTAACTATTAAGATAAAATAAAACAAATTTTATGAATTTCACTTTTTAATTAAATGTAACGAATCGTTTCGCACCAACCTGGGCTTCGTCAGACATATAACTAACTTATTTACAAAATATTTTTTTTTTATATTGTACACAAGTAAACGGTAACGGTCTGACGAAGCCCAGGTTGGTGCGAAACGATTCGTTACAGTGATAATTAATAAGTGAAATTCATAAAATTTGTTTTATTTTATCTTAATAGTGCTTTTGTATTTTTTGCAGATTTTTATAATTATTATTTATTGTTTAAATAGTCTATATATTTAAGTAATAAATAAATGTATACTAGCAAATTTACTATTCTAATATCTAATAGTTTTTCTTTTGTAAGATTGCTCCGAAATATTGTTGTGTTCGATTATGTTCCGATAATACAGAATACAATACGGGTTCGAGTTTTTTTTTTATTTAAAATTTTTAAATAAAGACTGTTACAACTATAAAATATTATAAATTAAGAAAATTAGAACATGTGTGAAAAGCATGTTAACAAAATGTTCAACAAAAAAGCATTATTTCTATTTTATTTTTTTATAATTATTAAAATATAATGGGTAATCTAGTGTTAGAGTTGAATTCATTTTTATTCTATGATTGTGGTGCTTAGTTTCTTAATTACGATAGAACTTCGAATTCAGAACATCTTTTGAATATACAAATAAATTCCATATGAATTTCATGAAATTCAAAAAATTAAAAATACAGGCTGGCCCAAAATGACCCAAGGGGTTTGAGTTCATTATAATTATTTAAGACATAATTATTAAATTTTTTTAAATTTTAAGTACAGTATATTAATGGAGAATATTTTTAATTTAATTATGAAAAATTATATCTCGCAAGTGGTGACCATTTTCTTTTTCGCATATTCGTGCTCTTTCCAAAACATTTCGCAAAACTTCAGGTGTTATGTTGTTGATTTCGTCGCGTATATTCTTTTTTAATCGCTGTATGGTTCGAGGCTTATTAATATAGACTTTTCCTTTCAAATAACCCCAAAGGAAACAGTCTGACGCGGTTAAATCCGGTGAACGCGGAGGCCAATTAAAAACGCTTGTACGGGAAACAATTCGTTCACCAAAGATGTCGCGTAAAAGAGCCATTGTGTCCCTCGCAGTGTGCGCTGTGGCTCCATCCTGTTGGAACCATACTTGCGGATGGTTTTCCACGGCTGACCTTAAAAAATTTTCCAACATTGTCCGATATCTAACACCAGTGATGGAAACGGCGACACCGTGTTCATTTTCAAAAAAATATGGGCCAATTATCCTTTCCGACGAAACACCGCACCAAACGGTACACTTAAGTGGGTGTAATTCTCGCTGTTGAGCTACTCTTGGATTTTCCGTAGCCCATATCCTGCAGGTTTGCCTATTAACGAACCCATTTAATCGGAAATGGGCTTCGTCGCTCATAATTAAATTATGAATAAAATCATGATTTTCTTCTGCTTTTTGACGAAAATAAATTGCATAATCAAGTCGTTGCTGGTAATCTGTCGGTTTCAATTGTTGAACAAGCTGAATTTTGTATGGAAACATTCTTGTTGTATGCAAAATTCTCTGCAGCGACCGTCTTGAGAGGCCAAGTTGTGTCGCACGTCTCCTGGTTGATGTTTCTCCATCTTCCCGAATACTCTCCTGTACCCGTTCAATATTGTCATCCGTGTGCACCGTTCGTCGTCTGCCGGCACCAGGAAGGTTCCTTACTGCCCCTTGTTCTCGAAAATTTGCAACCAGACGGTTTATTGTTGAGTCTGAGGGTCCAACCCGCACATTAGAATAACGACGATATGCACGCTGAGTCAAAACAATGGATCGTTGATTTGAGAAATAAAGTTCAACGATTTTGGCACGTTGTTCAACTGTGTACTGTTCCATTTTAAATTCCCCAAGTCTTCTTTACAAAATACAGAAAACAAAAAAAAAATTATAATAAAAACGTTATAAGGAGTTAAAACCCCTTCGGTCATTTTGGGCCAGCCTGTATTTCTGACCATAATATAAACGTAATAATTGAACATTATTGTGTTTCTTTAAACAACACTTTCTGATTATATAATTACAAGTTCTTCTAAATTTGTTATGGCCATAAAGAATTTGCATATGATAGATATATTTTTGGAATATTTAATAGAAAAGAAATTCATTTATTTCAATCCAGTTTTTATCAACATACGTATTAATTAGCTAATTGAATGTTCCTTTTAAATGTATAATATTTTATATGTTCAGAGGTCTGGAAATTCTTAAACTATACTTTCTAAAAAGCAATTTAAATAATTTAAATTTATGTAATCCGTATAATTTTTTAATTATAAGAAATCGTAAATTTGTTTTAAAAATTTCCAGCGAATTTTTTCATTACTTCTACTATAAGCCTATATGTATATCATACAAATACATATCGTATATACATATATAAATTTAAGAATATATCCCTACTTCGGTTCTGATTCACTTCTTAAGCCCGTTTTACATCTGTCAATTTATTGATCAATTTCTAGAACATGGGCTCTTGTTTGTCAAGTTGGAATTTTACATCTACAAATTCCTAGTTCAATTTCTAGTTCAAGTTGTCTTCAATTTTCAGCTTCAAGCTCACTACTTTACATTTATCAATAAATTAATCAATTTCCAGAACTTGGTCAAGTTCTAGAAATTTACCAAGACGAACATGTTCTATTTTTCCCTCAATTTTCTAGTAATTTATTGGGGGATTTAGTTTATTGTATGTTGAGTATATGTTTGTGTTTAATTTCTATCTAAATTCATTCAGCGTTCGTTGTTTATGCAATGTAGAGTCGATAAATGCTTACGGCAAAATGAATGAAATGAATGTTTCTTTTCATTTACATATATGTCACCAAATTTCTCTAGTACGAAAACGTTGCAAAAATAAATTCACTTCCGTTTCAACTTTCCCCAGCAATTTATTGTCAGATGTAAAGCAGGAAGAAGTTCTTATTTTAGAACTAGAACTTGTTCAAGAACTAGATCTTGGAATGTAAGACAAAGTTATTGACAAGTGTAATACAACAAGTTTCAAGTTAAGAAGTAGAACTTGATCTATTTCAAGATCTAGAATTTGATCAATATCTTGACAGATGTAAAACGTGCTTAAGTTAGTTAGGCTCTGTGCATATGAGTGGAGGAATTATAGAATCCATGCGCGAACTTAAAATCTGGCACAAGAACATCAAAGGTGTCGACCACAAGTGACACATATGTATGATCTGTGGTATTATGTTATAAAACTTATAAATATGAAAGATATACAGGTTGTCTTATAAAAAACTTTCTGCTCTATAACTCTGTCTGCTTTAATGTCAAAAATAGTCACGTTTTTCTTTTCAAAGCCGACATATATTTTTTTAAAATTTAGTCTGATAGATCTTTTTTTTTGTGCGTCTAATGATATGTAATATGTGCACTTTTATTAAAATTAAAGGAAATATTTTCGTCCTTAACATAATTCACAATTTTGTTTCGGTATTTTTATTATATTAGAAGTTTTCTTTTTGTTTTAGTGTCAAAGACAAGTCAATTTTTTTTCTTTTCAATGCCAACATATGTTTTTTTAATTTAGTCTCATACATCCTTTCTTTATACGTCCATTGATATATAATAAGTGTACTTTTGTTAAAATTTTACTATGGAAAATTAAAAGAAATATTTCGGTGTTAACTCAATTCACAATTTTGTTTCGATTTTTTAATTATATTATAAGATTTTTTTTGAAATTATAATGATTACATCAGTTGGTATTACATTAGTAAATACGAAAGATATACAGGCTGTTTTATAAAAAAATACCCCGCATTATAACTCTGTTCATTATGATCGGAAAAAGTTACTTTCAAAATATTAAATACTGCACTTAATTTTAATTTTCCTAAACAGTGGCCTTATTGTCAAAGATTTTTTTCTTTTTAATGTTAACAAAGGTTTTTTTTTAAATTTAGTCTGATAGGTGCGTACAATGCTATGTGATAAGTGCATTATTATTTAAAAAAATATTAAAATTTACAATAGAAAATTAAAAAAAATATATTTTTTCTATTTTTCGTTCGTAGTGATCTCATTATGAAACCGAAAACAGTATTTAAATGAGCTTCATTTTGATACGCTTTTCTTAATTTTTCAATGGTGGCATTGTTCGAACGCAGAAATAAATATTTTAATTTTTAATTGCTTGTCAGTTGGTTCACGTAATTGGGGTGGAGTATAAAATATATTAGATTCTATGCCATTCATGTTTATATTTTTAAATAAAATATTAAATAATGTTAACGAAAATTGATAAATAATATTTGGCGGATAGCAATGTTGAATTTGAAAATGTCAAGTACCAATGTAACCAACTGCATACTTTATATAAAAATAAAACCTTGAACTTTCAAATTAAATAATTGCAATTTGTAAATGTAAAAAAATGCAAAATAGAAAAAATTGTTTAAAAGACTTGTTTCATAAGGCCTTTTGTCGCACTCGTTCTTTAGCAAACTTGTGCGACTAAATGACGCCTGTGGCACCTTATGAAACTTGTGTTTTCAGATATTATTTCTGCATACTATAGTATCAGCATAGAAACAAATTAATTGCGTTTTCGCGAAGTAATGTAATTGTAAATATTCTTTCTACACATTACGACGCTATTTTATTCGAATTTTTCGTAGAAAAAAATTCGCCCTCAAGTAAGAATCGAACCCATGACCTCTGGCTTGCCGGACCATTGCTCGCCCACTGAGCTGTTGAGGCGTGAATTAGAAACTTTTTTCTAGTTTCTAATTCAAGTTTCTAATTCACGCCTCAACAGCTCAGTGGTCGAGCAATGGTCCGGCAAGCCAGAGGTTGTGGGTTCTATTCCTAACTTGAGGGCGAATTTTTTTCTATGAAAAATTCGAATAAAATAGCGTCGTAAAGTGTAGAAAGAATATTTACAGCATAGAAACAGCTTAGTACAATAGAGTCTTTGACTTAGTTCCTAGTCCATCCTCCGTTGGTTGTAAGTATTTATATTCAATTAGTAGTCTTCGCCCCAAGATTTCCACTTTTTTTTATAATGAGGTACATGCCCTCTCACTTTACAATTAATATTCTGCTATTAAAGAAAATTTATATGACCTGTATTACGTAAATGTAAAAATACTATGTTAAGTTAATGACTATTAAATTTTGTTCCCAGAATTAATATCAATAAGCAAATCAAGTTCCCTTACTTAGACCTAATTTATTTAATACCGTTCTGGCTATTAACGTAAGGAATAGCTCACATCTTAGATATGTTTACGTTTCTTTAAGTCCACGTCGCAGGGGGTGCTATAAAAGTATTACCTGCTATTTAGTCAAATTAAAATAAGTTGATAGGAACTATATAATTTATTTGAATGGCTTAGATGTAACGGGAGCAATTTGCCTGATAAAACATATTCAACACAAAAGTATCACGGCTATTAAGGGTAATATTTACTGTTAGGTAAGAACTTTTATAATGTTTTTAGGATTATTATATCATATTTTATGTAATGTGTTCTACGAATGAAAATGGTTCTCCTTCGATTGTCGTGGACGTTTCTAAAAGATAACTCTGACGACTATAAATTATAAAGATAACGATAATAAGAATGACAATAACAGAAATGCTCAATTAATACAAAAAAATCGATATATACCTACGTGAAATATTTATTATTCTAGAAAACTAATTATGGAATGAATTTCGTATTAAATTTTTGTCAAGGATAGCTAATCGATTTTTTTTCGAACCTATACAAATCTAGCAAACTCTACAATATAAGGTTTTACAATCTTTTTCACAGAGTTCATTATAACTTATAGAATAAATATTAGTAGTTGATGATGACTGCACCTGAAATTCTCCCAACTCTACCTCCTTGACTAAGTAGCTGCTCATCTTTCCTGCTTGTTTCTGTTATTTTATCAAAGCGATGGTAATCTCCCAACATCAAGAACAGTTAAATATAGTAACACAAAATAAAAGTATCTGCTCATCTTTCCTGCTTGTTTCTGTTATTTTATCAAAGCGATGGTAATCTCCCAACATCAAGAACAGTTAAATATAGTAACACAAAATAAAAGAGTAGAACAAGTAGATAGCTTCAGTTATCTGGGTGCGGTAATACAGGCAAATGGACAAATGGATAAGGAAATCGCCAAAAGAATATGAAATGCGGAGAAGATTTATTTTGCGCTGGGGAAAGTAATGATTCATAAAAAAGAAATATCCAAAAATACCAAGCTACCTACAGGTTTATAAAACTATATACGTACCAACTTTAACATATAGCTGCGAATCTTGGACCATAAATGACAGAACGAAGGCCCGACTACAAGCAATTGAAATGAAGTATCTACGTAGAATACGAAACGTCGAGATAAGATGAAGAAGCCGTGTAACTTCGTTAAACGTAACGATTGAGCAGTCGTAATTGAGATGGTTCGGGCATCTGATAAGAATGGAACGGAGCAAAATGGCGAAAAAAATTTGGAGCAGTAAACCTATAGTAAGGAGAGCAAGAGGTGGACCCAAAAAAACATGGAACAATCAAACGAAAATTTAAGGAAGAAAAACTTAGAACGGACACAGGCGATACGGATAGCTGGTGACAGAAAGAGATGGAAAAGGACATATATGGAAGACGTAAATTAGACCCCCAATTTACAAAAAATATTGGAGTTGATATAGTAGGTTTATAAGTACATCCTTATTATATACAATGTATATTAGTATTGTATACAGTATGCTGTAGAATGGTCCAACACTGGTATAACCGGTATATGGAAGTAAAGATTATGTATGTTTATGTATGTATGTGTTATTTTATAGTTATTTGATCTTGGTAATTATTAGAATTTGGTCTTTCTATATTTGTGATACTTTGCCACATTTTTATATCTACCAAATCTTCTAATTTATCCAAATTATTAATATCTTTTCTAGTTATTACATTTAGTCTGCTTAATTTTTCATTCTCAGGACTTCTGGCATCTGTTATAATTCTATCCATTGTAATTCCCATTTGAAGTTCTGTCACAATACTATTCTTTTCTGTTGTTGATAAATGTTGGCTATGTATATCTTCCTTGTGACCCACATGAGTTGTTATGAATTTAATCATGACCTGACCTACAACAGTAGAACTTTATGATTTACTACACCTGATTATTTATATAAGTTATAATTAGAGTGGACCAATTCGGAGCGAAAGCAGAGGCGTGACTTTCAAACTTACTTAAAATACACTTATTTCTTGCGACTTCTATCGAACATAGCTGTGCAACATTATTAAATACACAGAATATACTTTCCTGCTGCTATTATACGTGTACACACGATGACCGTGAACAACATACTAAGTAATCGTGAATCAATTCGTTAGTCACGCCTCTGCTTTCGCTCCGGATTGGTCCACTCTAGTTATACTACTATACCATTAATGAAAGAATTAATAATTAAACGTGAAGGACAAACTTTGTATTTTAACTGTGTAAATTAATTCCTCCTTTCTCTGTTCTCAAATAGCATTTGCTCGTAAAACCTTAAATTAGTATCATTTATCATTGACATATAATTTAAAAAGAAATCAGATTATAATTACCAACTGCATTACTTCGAGTACATATATAATGAAATTGATGAATTTCGGTGTGATCTTTTTTCTTTGTCCGACAAATGACATAATTTACTTTCAATACTTCTGTACTTTCCAGGCATCATACTGCTCTTCGCTAGAAAATGCAATACTTACTTCAGTTATACTTACATTATGAATTTCATTCCGGTGTTTGTTTAAGCTATTGTGGCTTCCCAAAGATATCAACAATCGTTACCCGTCAAACAACAATTACCCTTCCAATTACAATTATAATATATATCGCCCGAACCATGATAATCTTAGCAATCAACCACCGACACAGGAAAGCAAGGCTCAGTCGTACCACAATTCCTTCAACGCAAGAAGAGGAAATTGAGGAAGCTTTACGTCCAGAGGAAGTAGCGCTATAAATAATTTATCCTGGAGGGAAAGACCTGAGGACAACCCAGATGAAAATGAAGACTTAAGAAAAAAAAAAAACTCCGATTGGGAATCATCAAATGAATTCCTCACCTCAACCAAGTACATCGAAACAGTAAAAAAAAAAGTTTAAATAATTACAGTTATCCATGATAAGAATTTTACAAACAATCAGAATTTAAGACTTTAAGATTAAAACAAAACAATGGAATTTTCCAAAAATTTTATTTTTCTAGCAACGAGAATAATGTTGTGAGGCAAATTACCTCAAACAATATATTTTAATTTAGTTAATTTAAAACTAATTAAAAATTTGAAAAATTAAAAAAAAAATTATTATTAAATATTTAATTAACACTACATATAATTAAAAGAAAATCAAAGGAAATATAAATACACTATTTTGAATAGTTTTAATATCTAATTTTAAATATGTAATTAGTTGTAAGTATGTAATTAATTCTGGAGGAAATTGTAATTGATAAAAATTTGAATATTAATTCAAATTATAAATTGCCGCATCATTTCCGTTGATTCCAAACAAACCAATGAGATCTTGTGGAGCAGAGGGGACGTTTTTGTTTTGTTATCGGTGTCTTTTGGAGAGTAGTGGTATAGAGCCCATAAGATAGTATTTTTCTTAGTCAGCATTTTCTAAGAATAAAGACTAAAAATATTAGAACGACTAAAAGTATCCAAAATATAGTGGAAAGTTTAATTTATCAATAGAAAATAATTTGAACAACGTAAATCAAGTTTTTAATTAATTATCATCAAAAGCATCATTTTCAAACTTAAAATATTTATGGCGTATCAAAGTGAATAGTGAAGAAAAATCACTTCAACTGAGGAAATACATCACACTTTGTACCTGAATTATCATATCCTTGAATACCTGACCTTCCACAGTCATTCCTAGACCTGATTTTAGAAGATACGAGAGATTTTTCCAGTTTCCAGAAATTTCTGAAGATATACACTGAGATCCTTCCCTTTTATCCTGACTTAACTTCGTATTCCGATTTAGAAGGTACCTTAAATTACATTCATCTCAAGGAAAAATCATTTGTTCATTATTTTAAAATAGATTGATACACCTAGACAAATATCGTAACTGTATCATTCATGTAAACTATTCAGAAAACGTCATCCCATATGTCAATTGGGTTGTTCTTAATACTAATTAAAAGTTTACAGTTCATTCAAGAACTAACTTTTATTTATTTGGTTCAATTTAGATTTGAATTACCTCATCAAGGAATGATATCCTTTTTTCTATTTTATGCATATTGCTGATGGATTGTTCTAATATGTCGACTTATCACAATATTCACATTTGCTGGATTCCATAATTTTGACTTTTATTAATAAGGTTAGTATAAACAAATATGCTATAAAGAAAAACTAAATACTAAATCAACAATTATTATATTTGTATATTAGATATTTTGGCTAGCAATGCTAGCATTTCAAATAAATAATATTGTATTTTATTATTTACTATTTGAGTTTTAAATTGTGTTTGAGTTTGAAAATTGTGTGCGAAACAGGCACTAAATTTGGCGGGAATAATCTTAGATGGCTTTAAATTTCGATTGTGTTGCCCCAAAGTCACGCATGCGTACTTATGAATGTACTATGTGATATTTAGACTAGCCTAATATCATGCTCATTGTCTTTTTTGAAATGAAAGGCACAGTGTACAGAGAATTCACTCCAATTGATCAGACGATCAATTCCGAGTTCTTTTGCAGTGTTTTGAGAAGGCTTCGTGAGGATATCATACGCAAACGCATATCGGGTAAAACGCTCGAACTTTGGTGAGCAGGAAATTGGTCGCTGAGTAACGACAATGTGCTATCTCACCGTTGGTTTTTGACGTAAGACTTTTCGACGAAAACATTAATAATTACCATTTTCTCTTCGACCCCATTCGCCAGATATGGCTCCCAGCGATTTTCGTCTCTTTCCGAAAGTGAAACTGTGGCTAAAAGGCCGACGTTTTGATGAAATTAAAGAAATTCATGAGAAATTGCAAGCTTCTGAATATCATCCAAAACTGGAAAAAAGCATTGGGACAGGTGCACAGTTGCACAAGGACAGTACTACGAAGATGACTACAACTGCCAGAAATCAGAATTAAGTTTTGAATTTTTATAGCATCAGTCCGGAAACATCTGTGTCACACATCGATACTAGTATCTTAACAGACACTCTGTCTCCAGTCAGCAGTCCCGTTGTAAACTTGAGTGATACACAAAGCATAATTTATGTATAAATAAACATAAACAAAATTACATTAATCGTATCTTGTATTAAAATCATTTAAATAACAGGTTGACAACATTTTAAATCTTACGATTACAATCAAGGTCGTTTATTCATTCATACGTGTAAAATCATTGATAAAATTCTTTAGTGTATCATAATTATGAAACGTAACGTTTACTATGAACAGAGGGTTAATCATTCTGTTTCTGGTTTTGCCCATTTAAACCGTCGACATAGTAAGTTTTCGCAGAACGCAGATGACTTTCTTTATATAATTACAATAACATTTTGCAATGAAAAACAATAGGTTTACGCATTAAAACTGGCTATAAAATTGATTTTAAAAATGCAATTCCATTGTATATAATATATATAACACATTACATATACATAACGCATTTCAATGTACAAAGATGACATCTATTGACTCACTAAGAACTTGGAGATTACAGTTTTTTAGTGTTACGTTCGGAGAACAATTGTTATAGATTTTATAGGGAATTACACTTGAGTTGAATGGGTCTATTGTATTTTAAGAACGATATTTTCCCTGTGTGTTATATGAATATTCATTAATCCTTTTTAAGGAAGAATTTGGTTTGTATTTAGTGGAATTTACTATAAAAGCCGCGGTGTAGAAACGCGCAGATTGATGTAATACTTATGGGTAATATTAATCATTAATCATGATATTTAAAGGTTTTGTAACGTACAATAAATTTGGCAATGATTTATTAGATCAGTAGATATGAAATATTGGAATTTTATTATACAGTGTGCGTCCAAATTTCGATAACCTTGATAATAACGAAGAAATCCTGTAATTTTTAGAAAAGTTCCACTGAAAGTTAAATCTGAATTTTGTATTATTTCAAGCTGTTTGTCATAGAATCTTTAAATACTCGTAGTTCCGCCTATTTCCTATTTACGCGAAAATATATATATTTCAACTATTAGTTTTATTTCTAGTTTATTTCTGTTTAATCTAGATTATTATGAAGTAAAGTATTATTATACAGAGTGAAACAGAGAAACCTGAACATTGAACAACCTTACTCATCAATTACTTTATGCAAATATCCATACTAATGGCTATGTCAATACTCAATTACTTTTTCATTGTACACCGATAAGGTATGGCGTAGCATCTTTTTGGGCAATTGGTCCGTATTTATTTAGAAACGAAGAAGAGAAAGCCATGTAGTCTGTAAATTCGCAACGTTACGTTAACAAGACTGAAATATTTTTTGCGAGTTACGGCAAAGGGGCTTTGCAGATTCCAGCACGATAGAAAAACTGATCATACCATAGAGTATTCAATGAATAACTTAAGAGAGATGTTTCGAGCTAGAGTTATCTTACATAGAGAGGCCATTAAATCGCCTACAATATTGTCCAACCTCAAAGCTTGAGATTATTTTCGTTGGTGGTGTATCAAGAGCAGGTTGTACCGGGACTAACTAAGGACAACAAAAATATCTCCGAAAACTTTTGCAGCATGTAATTCGAAGTCTCGCATTGCGACTCCAAGAATACGCTAACTTTAGTGGATACTATCTGAAGAACGCAAGTTTCAAAACGTAATTGATATAAGTAACATGTTTTGAGATATACTGTAATACTGAAATGTTATGTTATACACAGACTGTTCATTGTCACTCTGGTCGTTGTTTCAATTTGAAATAAAAAAGATTTCTCTGCCGGATGCTGAATTAAAACCGATTTTTTTGTAGATTATTTATCTTGGACGGCTCCGTGCATAATATGACAAATTTGATCAATTTAAATAATTTTTTGATAAGTTTACTTTGTCTCGCTAAAATAATCTGTTTCTTCTACCTATTATTTATTACTTAGGTAGCTGCTGGAATATCTAATTTCTCGTGTTAATTTCATTTTGGCACGAGACCTCATATTGAAACTTCTGGAGTTCCGCAAAGTTAGGACTTGGGACCTCTTTTTTATTATTTTCATTAATGATATACCAGATCGAATCGAGTTTACCAACATTCTCTTTGCCGATGACTCAACCAACACTATTGATTAGCTTCTTCTACAAACCGGTATAGTGGAGATATATTTGGGTTCCGATAATTACCAACTAATTTAAAATAAGAATTTTAGACGAATATTTCAGGATATAAATATACTAGTATGTACTAAGGTGGCATAGAAATTTCATATGCAGTTGACCAATACGTATTGTATAATTAATAGGATAATTAATATTTCACAGATTAGGCAGATATAACTCCTGATATCGTTTCCATAAATGAAATACAAAAACCACCAGATGCTGCGTAAAGCAAATATTTTAAATTGTTAATTTTTTTGGTAGGGCATTTAATTATGAATTTAATGCGTGCAGGTCTTACTTATATTCGTTGGATGTCAACGTTAGGGATTGTTTCGACCCTTTATACTCAATTTGCGACTCAACGTCCTTTGTTAGTGGCCCAGGCCCATGCCCATGAATATAACAAAAGCTTAGCTGTAGTTCCAACGACGATCGGCCTTTATTTTCCTTCCAGGAAGAAGAACGTCGCTGGCGGGAAAACTCAGACGATGGTACAAGATATTTTAGTCGTCTAATAACTGTGGTTTTTCCTGCCTGTCAGCCACACCAGCTAAATAAATAAGGGAATACAACGGCTATAAGAGAAAAGGAAATTACAGAAATAGCTCAATACGTACCAAGTTAGCGTTCGATGGTGATAAAAATTAAAGTGTCGATTGAGTAACGTGTTACAGACGTAATACTTTCCCTAACACTCTGTATATCCTCACAAGGAGTTATCGCATAAAGCGAATAATTGTAGAAATATTCGATCGATTAAAATCCCCTTACAGGGCCGCAATTACAACAAGTAAAAAAGTACGGCTACATAGATCGAAATTAGTGTTAGGTACAGAACGTGTCTCGTTCAAAGTTCGATAGCCAATCTCACCAAGTCTGTAGAACGAGTCGAACTTTTCTTAACAACGAACAAAAACAAAGCGAGTACTAATCTATGGGACTACAGAAGTGTGCACAAGTTTTGCTTACGTTGTGCGCATCAACGTATCTTTGTGAGTCATCATACTGAAAAACGAAATTTGAAAAGAAAATATATACAAACAGGCTTCTCACCTGGATGATGTTTTGAGAGTAACATGTAACAGTTGAAAGCCAGATATGCACGCAATTGTTAAAGGGAATTCACAATTTCAAAGGTGTCATTAAAATTAGTTTTCTTTAATGAATAAATACCTACTTTTTATTTTAATAATCCTGCAACCCGTATCAAATAGCTATTGTGTGTATGTGGTCCGACAAAAAAAAAGGTTGAGTCTGGATGGTATAGACTTTTATATCATCACGAGGAATCAGACACGAGAGGTCGATAACTCATCGCCCACGGGCGTACTATTGAAAATTTGTATTTTTAAAGAGTTTTTAATTTTATTTATATAATTGGAAAGCAAACAGGTGGTGATCTATAAAATACGAAATACATTTTTATTTGTTCATTTTGTAGTTCAAGTTGAGTAAAGGAGTATTAATATTAACTACCAATACATTATCAAGGTTCTCCTCTATAAATTTGTTCTCTTTGAATAAATACATCCTTGTAGATAGAAAACGTCCTTCCTACATCGCAACTGGTTATAGGTGCATATTGGAAATATTCTTTCATTTCAGGGTATTTAGCAGTTAGATTTTGAGGTATAACTGAGGTAATAACTACATGTTGTACTTTGCGATGTTATAGACTATTTATATGGTCCATCGTAATTTCGGCCTGATGCGTCCGTTCTCTAATCATGACTCAGTGAGGGATTCTGTTGTCGTTTGGATTACTTGTTTTCGAAATATTGCATCCTTCAATTCTATCCGCTCTGCTTTATCTACAACATGTATATTCATCTTTGCTCTTCGTAATAAGCTTTTAGTTTTGTTTAATTGTTGTCGGTTTTGCTTTCTAAGACGAAGGAAACTAGAATATATCACAAAAACTATATATATATAGTTCTTTGATAACGAAGTTGTTACTAATGATTTTACATAAAATGCTACATATCAGGCGTACCAACTAAATAATGAGAATTCTTACAATGAACGCCATAAGAAAACGCTGACGACTTCGTTATGACTGAGTATTAAATTCCAGAATTTGTGCGCATGTTTGCAACGGTGTAACGTCATAGGACGCGTTTTACATGCTGTAGACAGCTTAAAAGTTGACAGTGTAGTGATTGCATGTCGGCAAGATGTCCAATAATAAAATGAAGTAAAGAGTCCTTATCAAATTCTTAGTGAAATCATTAGAAAAACCGTCAGAAATTTTAACTAAATTGAAAAATGTTTAGGGCAATAAATGTCGTACCACAAGCATGTGTTTACGAGTGGGCAGCGCGGTTTAAAGCTGGTCGTGAAGCTGTAAAAGACGACAAAAGACAAGTGCCACCAGTTACAGTGCACACAGATCATAACATCAAACGTTTGCAAGTACTAGTACACTCGGATCGTGGACTAACCATTCGGATATTGTTTGTAAAACTATGCATAAACAAGGAGACGGTGCGCTAGATGTTATACAATGATTTAATGGTGCGAAAGTTGTGTGCTAAACTTGTTCCGAAGACATTTACAGCGGAGCAAAAAGAGTTGCGTTTGTCGATTTGCCAGGATATCCTTGAACTCATCCAAAATGAAGAGCGAGCTTGGATGGAAATCATTGTCACTGGAGACGAAACTTGGGTGTTCCAGTATGACCTTCGAAACTCGAAGGCAGAGTATGCAGTGGGTAGAGGAGGGAGGCTTGACAAAGGTCAGAGTGTCACGGTCTCAAATTTAGACTATAGTAATTTATTTTTTTGACATTAGGAGCGTGATTCACAAAGAGTTTGTGCCACAGGGTGGGACTGTTGTCTTCTATCTTGATGTCCTAAAGCATTTGTGTGCCAGAGTTACGCTGGTGAGAGCAGAATTGGCAAAAAAGGGATGGATTTTGCATCGTGACAACGCCCTTGGATACACTGCGTTCGTTGCGCAGAAACTGTTAGCGATAAAAATATTCCAGTCCTCCCCTCTTCCGCGCTGTAGGCCGCATCTGGCTCCTGCAGACCTTTTTATGTTTCCCTATATGAAAACTACCCGGAAAGGTCACCGTTTTGATATGATTGAAGATATCCAAAGACACACGATGGATTCTGAAGGGGTTAACTTCTGGTAATTTCGACGATGCTTGCAGTAATGGGAGAACTGCTGGAACAAACATTCGAGGGAAACTACTGTGAAGTAATAAATGCTTGAAGTCATGTAATTGTACTTAATAAAGTCTATAGGGAAAAATTCTCGTTACTTAACTGCTACAGCTTCTCATACTTTATTGATTTAATTTCTTATTACGGTGGTTCTTATCTTCATATCTTCGCTTCTAGGAGTTTTCTCATAATTTTTTCGACAGGGCAATTATGACTCTTCAGCTTTAAATTTAATGGATTATACTTTCTTCTTCTGCCCGCACATACTAGTAAACGTGAGAAGAAATTAGTTCTTGAACTATAATCGAAATAACTGCATTAAATATGTCAATACTTGGCCGCGGATGCATCACCGTTTCATAATCAAAAACTGTAACACTTTTTGAACAAAAATTTGTAATAAAATTATATAGAAAATTTATTGGGTATACTTAAAGAATAAGGAACGATATGAGCTTGCAATGTCTTATGTTGCCAACAAGCGAACGAACAGCGCACGTTTCGCCTTCGAAACACATTATTATTAGCGGTTTTTAAAACGCGATTTATTAGCGACGATAAACCTAATTCGTGCCGGTCTGACTGTTTTCTATAACTTGAGGACTCGCCTGCACCGAAATAAATTCAGGGGAAACTCGTTATTCAGAGACACGGCAAGTCCAAAGTGTCGGTCGGGCATATATCATCTTTATATTGCTTGCAGCGGTGGCTTTATTTAAAATGCGAGCGAAGAAAATGACAAATTTTTTTGGTTTTCTGTGGTGCATTACTTGCAAATGTGTGCAGTAAACTGTTATCTTTAGTGCCAAATTCGCACATGAATCTAGAATCTAACGAAAAGAAGTGATCTGGATGGATCGGCATACATTTTTTTCAAAATAATTGATGAACATTGTATAATTTAAAACATAGAAATTTAATACAGAGATACATTGTTCTAGGAAGTACATATACGTCAGAATATTTCGTCTTAAATAATTGTACAAAATTTGGTACAGATTAATTTGTAATTATTTGCCTCTACTATTATCAATGTACAGGCATACATAGTCGTATGAGCAAGCATTGTATAGTCAGCCGATGTTATACGAAATCTGTGCGTTAGATGTACATCCAATGCTTAATGACAAAGAGGTGTATCAAATTTTCTCTAGGTGCAAAGAAAGGCTAAATACTGTAATAATATACAGTAATGTTAATTAAAATAAAAATAAAATAACCAAATTTTATTTATAGCAGAATATAAGGAGTAGGTGGAGCTTCAATCTGCATCCGATTTTCCCAAAAATAATTAATTTGGCGTTTAGAGAACCTTTTGGGAATCAGTTTATCCTAATAAAGTTTTTGGCGCAAAGGCACCATTAATCTAAAAAAAAATTAAATACGTTCAAAATGACTGGTAACAGACTTTAACTCGATACACACTTCATTTAAAGAAAAGTAACTTAATAACAATTTTGAATAATTTTACTAGAACAGATGTCCAAAACGATTACTTAACTGAAGAGCGCTATTGCTTGATCAGTCGCCAATATTTTTCGCATACAACGGAAAATGTTCGCAGTTAAATAAGCGATAGTACCAGCTCTGTATCAAATATAATGTTGGCGTCATTGTTTTGGGATACCGAAGGAATCTTGTAAATTCAATACATAAAGAAAGTATGTAAAGAAACAATCCGAAATTTAAAATCTGCTGTACAACAAAGAAGACCTAAAACTTTACTAAAAAGATTATGTAGCTCCATGGTTTACAAGGCTCGCCAAATAATTAACCACCAGCATACACCCACAAAAATTCACAAAATACTATTTAATTAAACAATCATCATTAAATTAACTTTGACAAATGCTTAATAATGCTTTTTTTTCAAAACACTTTGAATCTAGAAGCCAAAAACGCTATGCACTTACGTATCAACTCAATTTGATATTCTAATATTTTGCAAGAAGCGGTGGTGAAATTGTATATTAAAATACAAGTTTCATAAAGCACCATATTTAATTTGCAAATTCAGAATTTTATTTTTACATAAAGTATGCAGTTGGTCACATTGATAGTTGTTAATTTCAATACGAAATATGTCCACAAAATATTATTTATTAATTTTCGTTAACATACGACAGCAATTTCTGTGTTCGAACGAAAAATGAAACAAAGCGTATCGAAATGAAGCTCATTTCGGTACTATTTTATGTTTCATAATGAGTTCATTACAAACGTAAAATAGAAAATAGTATATTAAAAAACAAGTTTCATAAGGCACCATTTTGCCGCACGAGATCAGTTTAGATAACGAGCCCTGATAGCGGTGAGTTTTCTAAAGAGCGAGTGCGGCAAAAGGCCTTATGAAACGAGTTTTTTATACTATTTTTTCTATTTTGCGTTTTTTACATTAATAAATTGCTTAAATTGGAATTATTTAATTTGAAAGTTCAGAGTTTAATTTTTATATAAAGCATGCAGTTGGTCACATTGATATTTGACATTTTCAAATTTAAATCTTACTATCTGCGAAGTATATTAGATTACATATTATTTATTAATTTTCGTTAACATTACTTGATATTTCATTTAAAAATATAAACGTGAGTGACATAGAAACATATATATTTTGTTGTCAATTGTATACAACATACGTTGTTTGTGTAAAATACGACATATATCACATCTGTCAAATGTACATAAATTGTTAAAATCAAATGACAGCAATGATATTTATTTCTGTATTCGCACAACGCCAACATTGAAAAATGAAAAAAAGCGTATCGAAATGATGCTCATTTCGATACTGTTTTGGGTTTCATAATGAGTTCATTTCGAACGCAAAATAGAAAAATACATTTTTGATTGTATTTTCAGTACTATAAGTATGCACTCGAAAATTTATTAAATTTATTTAAAAAAATTTATTAAATTCGCTCTGTACTTTAATCCTATTTTTCTCAAATCATTTATCTTTACTAATATCCTGTTTTATATTAAGTTGTTACTTGGCATATACGTACATATCATGTTTTTTGACATTTTCACTACCAGTTTTGTACAAACCCGAAATTAACAAAATTGCTTTTTCAGCTTAGTAAAAACAAACAGATCATTATCAGCTCAATTTTTTCTCATTACTCATTACCCGAAACACGAAAATAATAATTAAAGTTTTTATGAAACCCTGTATTAAGTACAATAAACCCGGATGTTTTCCGAAATTCCTGTATGTATATGAATTTTTTTCTGCAAGTAATCGTTAGAAAGAAAAATTAAATTAGTTGATGCTTCTCTTTACATGCGATAGATTTGTTGGGAATTCTAAATTTTTTCTAAATTATATTACAGAACTAATAATGAATCTTATGGAAGATTCATTTTGCTTGTAAGCTTATATCAGAATAAATATATATGTATATAACCTTCCTTGTCAATATCGTCTATAATACTACACTTAGCATGTCAGCAGAAATAAATTTAATAACATTGAACTTAACAATTAATTCTGAAAAAGTCCAGTCATTTTGCAAAGGTAATTGTATATTATAGAACTATGTGCCTTGAGTTTATTTTAGATTAAAAATTATCGTCTGAATGAGTAGTGAATATGACGAAATAACGTGTTAGTTTTATGAGAAACAAAAGCACGGCACATAAATGAATCGGTTTTCTCTTTATTACTTTCGGAAATATCAATAAAATGACAGGCGTGCATACTCACATAACTGTAAATATTTAAATTTTAATTAGTCCTTTCCTGCTTTTTCTCGTGTCATAAATATGAACAAGAGCTTGTTCTTGGAAAGGCTACTGTTTGCTTATTTTTTATGTAGGTATAAGCTTGTTTACACATATATTACGTACTATATGTGTTGACACATTTTATGCATTATATTTGTTTATGCTATAAAAATGCTTTTCACAAGCGGTTTCCCATACTTTGTCTACACATGCATGTAATTTGGGGAAAATATGGAATATATATATTCCTCGAAATATTTACATACTGCTATTTACGTCAAAGCATAAAGAATTTGATGTATTCCGTTAATTTCGTTTAAAAAATAGCCATATTAATAACAATACTGAAAAAATATGATTACTAATATCGTAAGTTCAAGAAAAAAACTGTCTTTATAGCTCATTCCATATAAGGAAAGAGTAAATGCGTGCTGCAATCTGATAGCAATTTACACAGGAATTTCAAACAGATACAACATGTGTTTGCAGTCATATGTTGAGGTTATACAAATAGCTAACGTGCCTTCAAAAACTTTCCTCATTATAATAGGCTGTTTTTTTTAAGTAATTAAGTAATCAAAGATTGGTGCACATGCGAAGCTTTAGAAAACTTAAAATTTTGACAGTTGTCATACATAAATTTAAGTTATAAACACTTGTATTTTTTAAATTATTGTATTTATTACACGCATTTAAAGTATGCTTTTAATTGTATGTTTTCTTGTTGCTAAAGTGATTCTTTATTCCCTAGGGAGTTAAAATTCACTTTATTCCCCAAGGGAGTTATAGTTAGATATAACAAGTGTTCATTTGAAAAGTCAATCTAGGTTACTTTGAAATTTTGATAGAATAAGACGCAAATATATTAGTATGTGTTTCTTGTTCCGTAAACGTAAATCCAAATGATATTTGATAATGTCAATCACAAATATCAGTTAGTGCATAAAATAATCGTGCGTCGATTCTGGTTTAAATAAATTGCTTCTCAGTTTTAAAATGGCTTTCACTTTAGAACATAAATTTTTTTTAGTCCAGGCTTATTTTCGAAGTGGTAATAAAATTGATGGTTTATGGGTTTATTCAGTTTAAGATTGCATGGTAGAATTTCAAGTTGAGTTTCCACATTTTGTAATAGATTATATACAATTTAAGAATACTTTGGATAGAACTTTAAAACTTTTTTCTGAAACTGGTAGTCTCTTAAGAAAATCAGGCAGCGGAGCAGTTAAGAAACGTACACCTCAAGTTGTCAATCGTGTTGAAGAAATAATGGAAAATGAACCACAAACATCTGTTCGACATTTGAGTCAACAAATAAACCTTTCTGTTGGTACAACTCACAAGTTATTAAAAAAAGATATGCAACTTTATTCATACCGTGTCACAGCAGTACAAGAATTTTTAGAAATTGATTACCCACGTAGACTACAGTTTTGTAATTGATTTGTAAATATGAACAATAATGGAGAACTTTCGCAAAGAGTCATCTTTACTGATGAAGCATGGTTTTGTAAAACTGGATACCTAAATTCAGAAAATACAAAGAATTTGTATTAGTGAAAATCCACATGTAATTAATGAAGAATCGCTACATCCAGAGAAAATTGATGTTTGGGCAGCGATAAGCCAAAGGCGAATCATTGGACCAATATTTTTCAGGGAACGTTAACTGCTCAAAGGTACCGCACGGAAATTTTACAACCATTTGTCAATCAGTTGCATGATGATGAACTTCAAAATGCATATTTCCAACAAGACAGAGCACCTTGTCACTGTACTGCAGAATCTTTGGATTATTTAAGAGAATTTTTTGATGAGCGTATAATTAGTCGAAATACTGAAATTGCCTGGCCTGCACGTTCATGCAATTTAACACCTTGCGACTTCTTTTTGTGGCCTTATCTAAAAAATAACACCTATATTGAATTTGAATGATATGCTACAGAGAATCGAACAGAAATGCGTGGAAATTAATAACAATCCAGTAATGTTGCAGAATATCATCAGAAATTTTGAACGGAGGATTTTAAAGTGCATTGATCTTGAAGGACAACATTTTCAAAATTTGTTATAGTTTTCAATAAATACCTATTATTTGTTATTTATTTTTATATATGAAACTGTCAAAATATACGACTTCGTAGGTTAAGTAGTAAATTTTAATTTACGACGTACTTCAAAATGTTCTCAGTAAATCACATGCTACTAGATTGACTTTTCAAATGAACACTTGTTAAATGATTAATAACATTTTTTCACAAATCGCATGGTATAAATAATTCTCCTTGACAATGATCACGATAATCTGAACGTCATACTTACCTTGACAGTTTTCAGAAATTTTCCCCTTCACGATTAAAGCCCCACTTTAATGCCTTGATATATAAATAATTATTATTATAATGTTAGAGTTACAACATAAAACATTTATTATTCATAGTTACTATAGAACTGATCAAAAATTTGAAAATGAGTTTATTTCACTAATCAGTGCTAACAAGATTTCCGGCAACAGTATTCTAATCTGACAGTTACTTACGCACAACTGCTAAAACATATTCAAGCTTGTATTATTAAATTTGGTAAAACAGAGGTAATAACTCGTAAACCTATCGGTGAAGCATATAGAAAACCAACAGTAAATTTCATAGAGGGTATTCAGCGTCGAATGGAAATGACCCAAAAAATTAATAGCAAAACATCACAACAAGTTCATTTGTCAGTGGAAACACGTCATACTATTTTAAAAGAGGACTTAATGTTGTTTCCGTATAAAATTCTAGTAGTTTCGGAACTCAAACAGATTTTTAGATTTTGTTACGAGAACACAGTATTGTCTATGGCTTTTGATTAACATAAATCATAATGACATTCTCGACAAATGCTTCTTTTCGGATGAGGCTTGGTTCCATCTTTCAGTATATTTAAGCAAGCAAAATATGAGAATTTGGTCTGCAGAAAGTTCTCCAGATAATGTAACCCAGATATGAGGATCTACGAACAGACCGTGCTATAGTAGTTTTGCAACAATTGCCGATCTGTCTTTTGAGCTGGTCATAAGTTATGGATTAACCTGTGAACACATATGCAGTACATATGCAGTACACAAATGAAAATATGAGATGTTGACAGCGTCCACAGTAAAATCCAAGGTTTGGTGAATACAGTGAACATCAGCATTTTCAATTATTTCGACTATAAAAGCAATCTTTTATCAGTGACAGCGGCTTTTAGATGCATTATAGATGCATCAAAGATTCACAGCAAAAATGAAATTCCTTGTACCAGCGTTTTGTGTGGTAACTAATAAACATGAGATTAAGCATCTTCTTCATCTTGTGGAAATATTTTTGCTGACTGGTTGACGTAGAAAATTACCTGTCGGAAATGTTTGTAATTAAATTTAATAATTTTAAATATAGGTATTCAAAATTCAAATGATTATAACAAATATCCATTATATTTTCGTGCCTCATTTGATTGCTAATCTAAATATACTCTATTTATGTTCATATTTCTAATGAAATTTTCCTTTTGTTTTAGATGCAGCCAGTGCATATGGCGGTAAATTCATTTCCGCAAGACGGGTATATAGGACCCATATATTTTCAACCCAGTGTAAGTATTACAATAATAAAAAAAATAAGAAAAAGAGTACAAAGAATGCAAATAACTGTATTTCATATATAATTTTATGAGGAGGAATAGAACTGTTTTACTTTTTAATTTATTTTAAAGAACTTTTATGCAGACAGCCTTTCTCCCCCCTCAAAATAATATAGAAAATTTTGTGGCCGCTACCGCAATATTTATTTTTATATTTAGGACAACCTTTTGTATATGAACTTAACCTGTAAAATTTGCATGAATTATACACGAATATCTTTAAAATAATTTCCGTTTCTCATGATGAGTATATCATCAAAATATTTGTGTCAGAGACGGTTTGTACATAAAGTTGGTTATTCACACCCTAGAATGTGACGAAGCAACTAATGTAAACATAATTTTAGTCTAAACAGCGCCTATTTTAGTGTATTTGCGTATTGGAAGTAATTAGTAATCTCTCGACGTTCTCTTTTTTCAAATACATTATATAACTTAATAATAACATATGCTTCCTATAAAACTTGAAGAGTGTAAACAATATTTTTTACGTATTTTTAAAAAAATAGTTATACAGAGTGGTTTCACACACTACTACGATTGAAAGTATAGAGAATATAATTCAAGTTTTGTTGTAATGTTTTTAAAATTGAGTATTTGTAGTAATTTGAAAATATTTAAAATATGTGATGTATAAAGTCTCCAACTCTATAAAATAAGAATAAGAAAAAACAAAATACTGAAACCAGTCTAAAAATGAAGTAAATTTATTGTACTGCTGATGTACTTAATTATTTTTACACATAATCACCTCTTAGGACAACACATTTCTCCAAACGCAAAAGCCAACTCTTCATTCCGTCAATTAAAGAACTTTCTTGTTTACTGTTGATACAATTGCTTTAGGTTTGGGAACAAACAGAAATCTGGAGGTCTCACATTAGGACTATACGGAAGGTGCAAAATAACTGTGAATTTCATATCCGTCACTGTTTTCATCGTCTGGCGTTTTTGTGACGCAAGAAAAAAAATAGTTCTTTCCGATCTTATTACAGATACCATTCTTTAGTGATCGTAAACTTTGGCACTATTTTATTAAACTAATCGTTGATACCTTCGGCAGATATTCGGTATGAATGACTGCTTTTGCATCCCAGAAAATGATGGAACTCTTTTGAATTTTCGTATACGTGGAGAATCTGGACGGCGATATTCCATACAATCGTTGCCATAAACAGTTTTCAAACGCCTGTAATTTTCGATAGGTATGCAACTTTGTAGCGCTAAAAATTCTATCACGGATCGTTGGTTGGTAGGCATCTCAAAAATCGAACTAATAATTGACACTGTTACTCAAAGGAAAATGAAACTTTGCATGTTAAAACGAGATATGTATTCGGAATTACCGTTTGCAAGTTAGAAATTGTTGTCTTCACTACTCACACAAGGGCATTGTTGGTGACTTTATACATTGTGTTCCGTATCGTTATGTTCAACTTTTAGGAGTTTAAAGTAGACTTCATTTCAAGTAACAAAAACGCAAAATTTGTATATAATTTTTTGTTTGTTTCAAAGTTACAGATCTATGAATGTGATTGTCAGATCATGGAAAAAAGATGTAATCCTAAAGTTCAATTAATAATATTTTCGAAATGTCCACCTCCTTGTTGAATGCAGACTTGTGCCCGTAAGCTAACAGAAGAAGTACTTATCCGAATTTCATACTTGTTTTGTCGGATTTGCTCGGCAGCCAGGTGAATACGATCCAGCAACTCTTCTCTTGTTTTCGAAACTTGCGCGTAGACTAAATTTTTCATGTACCAGACTAAATTTTTCATGTACCCCCATAAATAAAGTCAAGGGGATTAAGAGCGGGTGATCTGGGTGGCCATGCAACAGGACCACCTCGACCAATCCATCTTTGATAATTGACGTTAATCCAATTTCGGACAGCAATTCCGAAATGTGGTGGTGCCCCATCCATGTGAAACCACATGTCTCGTCGAACATTCGGTGGGGCATCCTCTAAAAGACCTGGCAGTTCGTCAATAAGAAATTGAAGGTAATTGTCCGCATTTAACTTCCCAGGAAGAACGACAGGACCAATCAACAAGTCATCGATTAAGGCCGCCCTAACGTTAATAGAAAATTCATGTTGAAATTTAGATCAACGTATAGCTTTGTGATTTTCTGATGACCACCTGTGCAGGTTTCTCAGATTTGAAACACCACTTCTCGTGAACGTAGATTCATCAGTTCAGAGGACTGTTCTGCAGAAATTAAAATGAAACCGTGACTGTCTTAATGTCCAGGTAGGATAAACTAGACGAGCATAGTGACCTGCCTCAAGCAAACCGTGTCCCCTGCGACAGTGATATGGAATAAGTCCTCACGTTTTAAAATTCGCCAAACTGTCGTCCGTGGCTCTCCTAGTTGTCTAGCGATTCGACGTACACTGAGAGTGGGATCCCATGTAACAATAGCTGTAACAATACCAAGGCAAATTTACTCCTCGGTCGAAAAGATAATCACGCAGTCCGCATTCCCGAAATTGTCTGTGTACTTCCAGAAACGTTCTATAATGAGGAATGCGCCTATCGGGAAACCGATGTCGGTATTCAATAACTACTTGACGGGTACTGGCGTTACAGTAGCCATACACAAAATGCATGTCCCCATACTCTAGAGAAGAAAATAGGTAAGGCATTTTGAATAAAGAAAACGTGTCTACTCACTAAGCTGTTGTATGAACTGAAACGTAATGTAATCTTTTATTAAAAAATGCAATGTTAACAGTCATCTTATTGTCATCTTATTGTATGATATTCATGGTTCAGCACTTACGAAATAAGTAAGAACCTTCTTTATCATAAATCAGTACTTCTTTTGTAGATCTCAAAGAAATTACTGTATGCACTACGACACGTGTTTATTTATTTATTTTAGGATAACATTTTATTATGCGACGTTAACAATCACAGACCTGTTATTGAATCGTATAACTTTTTTAAATAAAATCAGTTTGTATTGACTTTAGGATTACATTTTTTTTCATGATTTGACAATCACATTCACAGATCTGTAACTTTGAAACAAATAAAAATGGATATACAAGCTTTGCGTTTTTGTTACTTGAAATGAAATTTACTTTACGCTCCTAAAATTTGAACATAACTTTACGGGACAGCTTGTATATCAATCTGCCCTCGTAAATAGGTTGTGGCAGAGAAAATTGCGAAATTTTATTGATTTTTTTGTTGGTGTAGCTTAATTTATTTTTTACAAAAATATAAACAAATCTTTTAGATGAAAATGTTATACTTGGTTTCTTTTTTTCTTTTGTCTGTCCGTTTATTATCTATTAAGGAAAATAATAAATTATGAAGCTGCTATGTGTTTTACAACGTTTTGTACTTTATTTGACTACATTTTCAAGTGCTATAAAGTCAAACAAAACCATTGTTAATATATCAAAAATATTATTAAAATTCGGGCGTGGAAAAACAATATATGAAAATATATGAAATTGTGTTTCGTCCTGCCAACGACTCGTCAGTACATTTAATAAAATGAGTAGAATTTTAAATGATTGGCTAGATTTGAATAGCTTCCCTCTTTTAACTCGAAATCTGTAATGAATACACATCAAAGGTCCTCATAATAAAAATTATTTTTTTCTGGATTTGCATGTAATGGGTAATCCAATTCCAGTTTCCTAACTTTTATTTAAGAAAAACACAAAATGTAACATTATCTTTTTATTTGTTTTAATCGAAAATTTGGTCTTCTTCTTCTGTTTTGGGTTGGACTCTAGAACGTCCAGGCACTTGAGCACACTATTCTTTGTACTATCCCCAATAGATCTCTCAGTTCCACTCTGTTAGTCGAATATTTGGTGTTATTTATTAATTATGGAAAATTATGTCAGGCAAAAGTCCACCTCTGGACCTCCTGTGGCACATTTGATTCGTTGGAGATAATTTTCGATGAGATTTTCGTAACTTTCGAGAGCTATATTGGCTATAACTTCCACCAACATTGCAAAAAAAAAATATCCAGCGGCGTTAAATCGCATGATATTTGAAGCCAGTTGACGTCGCCGCTACTTGAAATTATGTGACCTCTGAACTTTTCACGTAAATCATCTAACGTTGCACACAATATGTAGCAAGTTGCACCGCGCCGTCTTACTGAAACCACATGTCTCCTACATCAATATCTTAGATACCGTGCCAAAAATAATCGGTTAACATGCTCCTATAGTGCTGACCGTTGATTGTGACTGTCTAATCTTCATCCTTTTCATAAAAGCAAGGCTCAATTACGCCGCCTGACCACAACGCCCACCACGCAGTTACTTTTTGGGAATACAATGGTGTCTCGTGTATCACGAGAGGATTTTCCTCGCCTCAGTTGGAAATGTGCCTCATCAGAGAAGAACATTTTCTTTGAAAAATTAACATAAACTTCTGTATATTTCTTCTGTAATACCCAATTTGCGTAAATTCTACGCTATTCATGGTCTCTGGGCTTTAGTTCTTGTGTTGTCTGAACTTTATACGGGTGTAGGTGCAAGTCCTTATCCAAGATGCGCTAAAGGAAGCCATAAGAAAGGTCCAAAGTTTGCGAACGGAGAATATAGTAGAAATATTCTTATCTGAACATGCGCTGCATGTACAATGCTTCCAGTTTCCTCAATTTTTTATTACGCTGCGAATTGTTCCCTCAGTAGAACGATTAAGTTGACCATAATCTTCACGTAAACGTCGAGACACTGTTTGTACAGAATTATTATTGCTGTTGAAGAACTGAACAAATTTAACACGTTGAACGGTGGTTAAGCTATCCGTTTCGTAAAGTGTTGTTTCAAAGTAACATTTGATGTATTGAACACGCGCTATTCTAATTTACAGTAGAGCCAATATAGGAAACTCAAATTGGTTCACTCATTATAAAGAGTGGGTCAATAATTAATTCTTTAATAAAAGACATATTTTTTTAAAATAAATATTATTTTTATTTCAACTTAAAGTAAATAATCTCTAATTAAGTATGAAGAGGAATATACAATAAATGGTCGCTGCGTTCTTGTTGGCACACTCTTATTCTTTTAGTACAATTTTTGATCACATTTATGCACATTTGCTGCTCAATTTCAGCAATGACACGTGAAATGTCATCCTTAAGCCCATAAATTGTTTTTGGATGGTTGGAATACGCGTGAGACTTTACAAAAGCCCACACCCAGAAATCGCATGGCGTAAGATCACATGATCTCGATGGCCAATTTTGGTTTCCTTTACATGAAATGACACGATCCGGAAATCTGTTTTGCAGTAACTATATTGTTTCTTGTGTTGTGTGGCAGATTGCTCCATCCTGCTGGAACTACAAATCGTCCAGGTTTATACCGACTAATGCAGGTCACAAAAACTCTCTTAACATGTTACGGTAATAGTCACCATTCACTGTAACTGCGTTCTCGAACAAATATGGCCCAATAACTCCACCATTCCATAACCCACATCAAACAGTCACTTTAGATGCATTATTTTCTCATGAATTCGCCTAGGATTCTCACTAGCCCAAAGACGACAGTTCTGGCTATTCACATACCCATCCAAATGAAAGTTTGCTTCATCGCTAAACAGGATTTTTATCGAAAAATTAAGGTTCATTTCATGGTTTAGCAAAATCCAGATGGAAAATGTAAGCCGCTGCGCATTAATTAATTGAGTTAATTGATCTTTCTTTAAAATATGCCGTAAAGTGGATCTTGAAATTTGCTAACTTCTGTCTCGAGGTTGTTGGATTCTCAGCAATACTTTCAACCATTATAGCAACATTTTCGATAGATCGCCCTAGCCGATGGTGAATTCTTATCGACAACCGAAGCAGTTTCCTCAAATTCTTCAATCAATCGCTTAACCATCGATCGACTGGGTGCCTTTTCTTTGCCAAAAATTGCACGTAACTTGCCTGAACTGTTTCCGCGAAACTTTCACCGTATTTAAAATAAATTTTGTCAATTACCGTGTGCTGTCATTCGTGTAACGCTGCATTTTTGATAATTTGGTTGCAACATATTTGATTAAAAAAGAATACCATGAAAAGCAAGTGTTGGTCCACCCATTATAAGAAGTTGGAACGCTTTTTCTACAGTGCTCATGCGCCTGACCGTCACTGTACGGTTTTGTTAACGAGTTGGAACAAACCTAATGTTTATATATTTTATTGTCCTACTAATTAATTCACTTTTAAGAGTTTTTCAATTTATATTAATATTTTCTTTTATTTTTCAGATGATCAACAAGCACACACTACTTTATTTGATATAATCAACGCCAAGCGCACATCTGCTTCTGTCACCATAATTAGTGGATAACAAAGGACAATTTCCTCAACTCTTTTTTTTAAAGAAATGTACTTTCCTATAAACAGTATTTTATAGTTCTTATTTAATTTATTTTGATAATTTTATGATAATCATTTTAATAATCTATGTTTATTAACTTTCAAATTTTTTTTTTTTGTATATACATGTGCCAATAACAAACAATCTCTTAATATTAAAATGCAATAAGAAAGATTAAAATAATTACTGGTCTGCGTAAAGAAACAAATATGTTTTCAGCTAAATTTTGTTGTAACAACTTTAGACTGACACAAATGCCATTCTTCAGCAGTTCTAGTCTTGTTACATTAAATCAAAAATTCTAGAAATGAAATTTATGAAAAAAATTAATCTCATTATACGTGCAATATAAAATTTATTTAAATCTTTTATCACTTGTAAATATTTATTAAGATATGCTTTATAATATTTAAAAGAATCTATACATATATTTAGTGTCGTAACTATTATTAGTAATTATTATTCTTTTAGCAACAATAAGTTACTAGTAATGTAAAATATCTGATTTTGAAGATCTGTGTGCCATTTTTGTGCATGGCAAAAATGTTTTCTACAGTAAACATGAATATTTCTTTAAATATTATGTATATTCTCTTTGATAGTGCTAGATTTTAAAAGACCAGTGGTGGATTAAGTTCTTATGATTTATGTTTAGTAAGTTCTGCCAAACATAAACTAGAGAATGCTGCAATAATAATTACTATTCTAGATATAAATATAGGGCATATTTATTAATGTAATTCTTTATACAGCTTCTAGTTCTTTATGTATATTGCCATTATATATTAGAAATAAAATTATTTTGAATACGTTGTTTGTTGTTTTGTATCCTATATATTTGTGTTAAAATGAAAAATTTAAAATTCAAAAGTAATTTACCATAATTTACATATGAACACCGATCTATTGCAACATTTAGTATTTTTCCAAAAATATATAAGCAAATATTAAAACATCGATTTGGGATTATCATGGAAGGACAATTAAGGCAGAAGTTCAGAGTGGTTTTAGGAAGAGACGAAGTCTTCAAGATAACATATTTACGATAAAACGCATCGTATAGGAAACTTAAACTGAAGAACACAGAAGTTTGCCTTGCTTTTTTAGATGTAGAAAAGGCTTTCACCAGAGTATTATAGGAAAAAATATGGGAAAGCTTCAGATAAAGAAACGTCAAATTAAAATTAAGAAATAAATTATAAGGTGCTAATATTGAGGCATCAGAAAGAATAGCATCCAATAAGAAACTTTCCGGAAGAAGACTTCAAACAAGATGGCGTAATGATTCCAACACTTTTATGGATGACGTTATTAGAGGAACTGAAAGAATAGTTAGAAAAGTACATTTAGGGTTCAGTAAACTAAAACCAGTGAGATTGTCTGTATCGGCTGATGATTTGATGATTTGTGCGGTAAAAAAATACGACCTCCATGAAATCTTTAAATTATAGACAATTGGGACAGTAATTCAGAGTGCTTTTAAGAAGAGACAAACTGTTCAAGATAACATATTAACGATAAAACATATGACAGAGAAAACTAAACGAAGAACACAGAAGTTTGCCTCGATTTTCTAGATGTGGAAAAGGCTTTCGACAGAGTATTATAGGAAAACTATGGGAAAGTTTAAGCCAAATTAACGTCAAATTAAAATTAAGAAACGGCTTATATTATGCTAATAGGTATTCAGACGTCAGAAGGAATAGCATCCAATAAGAGAGTTTCCAGATCAGAGAAGATTCGAGACAAGATGGAGTAATGAGGCCAACACTTATATGGATGACGTTATTAGAGGAACTGAAATAAGAATTAGACAAGTCCACATAGGCTTCAGTAAAGTTAAATCCAGTTAGATTATCTGCATCTGCTGTCGGATCTGATGGTTTGTGCACTAAAACAATTCGACCTCCAGAAAATACTTAAATTAAGGAAAGTAAGTTACGTAAAAGAAATATGAAAGTCTATGCCGGAAAACCAAGAGTGATAGTGAAATGAAAGGAAAATAAGGGAGTTAATATAGGTAGAAACAAACAATAGAAAACTAAACTAATCGATAGCTGCAAATATCTAGGAGTTTTAATAGATAGAGAAGAAAATATGGGACAAGGATCGGTTCTTCGTCTTGTTCTTTTCCTTATTTAGGTAAATGACCTGCCTCGCAGCGTTTCTGCAGGTAAAGTAATTCAATTTGTTGATGATACATCGATACTGACAAGATTGAGTCAAAGACATGGTTGTACACATATAGTGGAAGATAGATTGGCGACAGTCAAACAGTGGTTTAACAGCAATTCTTTGAAATTAAATGATGTTAAAATGCAAATAATTTTAGTAACAATACAAAAAGTGAGAACTGACCCAAAACTTTCACTTAAGTTTCTGGGAATAGCTGTAACCAGGGGAAATAAATGAAAGAATTAGTGCTGTCGCTCGAATCTCATTCTTCTATTGGGATGGACAAAATAGTAGGAAATCGAAATTGCAGTATATAAAGCAGTGTTTAGATCAATTCTAATGTATGACAGCAAATCATAGATTCTATCAAATAGACAAAAAGCAAGGTAGATGTCACTGATATGAAATATTTAAGAAGGGTAATGGAATAACCAGAAAGAATAAAGTGAGAAATAATACTGTACGAGTATAACCAGGAACGTAATTAATTTTGGTGAGCGAACGCACAAAAGTAATTTGATGGAAAGGAAAGTAAATATAGAATACAGAAAGTAAATTGAACGAAAGTGACAGCCAATCATAACCACAAAACACATATACAACAGACATCAAAACGACTGCATGTTCTATCACGTCTTAATCATCGCACGCTAAGAATACGAATTCACCATTTTGCAGTATATTGTAGGTACGTGGATAACATTTATTTTGATTTAGTGTCAGACTGCATAGTTTTGTAGAACATAGAATTAGAACTCATATAAAATGAAACACTTATCTTATAACACTTAAAATAAATCGTTGAAGTAACTGGAAGAAAATGATTTACGAGTATTGAAAGATGGTAAATTTGACTATTGTAAATAGGATGCATTTCATTTCGTTATTGGCATTGTAGAGAAAATATAAAAACACATCCTTGTGGCCATTTCTAAACCTCTATCCAGTGGTGTACTCTAAATTTTTATACGACGTTTCGTTTCTTTCTGGCCATCATCAACTACCTAATTTCTTATAGGCGCCATATTGGATTTAGACATCTTCAGAGAGAGTTTTTTTTTTCTGATTTCAACCATGTACCACATGCTGACTATAGTTTTTGACATTAGGTTTTACTTGAAAGAATAAATTATTAGATTAAATAAGGTAGCCATGGAATTTCAATCTGTCAAACATTTCATTTATTTCATTTTAAATATGCACGTATAAAGCTTTTGTTTCATTTATTGTTCATTAATAATACAAAAATGTCATACACTAACGAAGAGAAACAAGATATGATAAGTATTTTTTTTCTTCGAAACGAAATTCAACAGCAGCGAGTACAAGATAACAAAAACATTAATAAAAATACATAGAAAAGTAAACAATAAACAATTACAGTAAATGTTCAATTATCTGGCCATCTTCGGTAATGCACAATTGGGCACGCCTTCTGGCATTTTGTACTGCCCTTTGTATAGTTCTTCTAGGAACTGCATCGAAATCATTCTGAAGTCTGTCTCGTAATTCTTCAATGTTTTGTGGAGCATCTACTTCATAAATATTATTTTTAACATATCCCCATAAAAAAAAATCTAGCGGACTTAAATCAGGTGATCTCGCAGGCCATTCAACAACTCCCCTATTTCCAATCCAACGGTTTGCAAACTCTAGATTTAAGAAATTTCTAACAACAGCTGCATTGTGTGCTGGTGCGCCATCTTGTTGACAGCATAAATATTGTAATTGATTTAATGGGATATTGTCGTCAAGATAGTCAGATACGTATGTACGTAAAATGTTTAAATATCTTTCTCCATTTAAATGTTCATACATAACTGGTCCTAAGAGACGATTAGCCAAAATACGCATCCAAACGTTTATTCCAAAACGATGTTGTGGTCTTCTAGCCCTGTTTTGTCGGGGATTTTGTACTGCCAAATAATGCTCCGTATTTCCGTTGAACATTCCAGAATTTGTAAATTTTGTTTCATCTGACCAGATGATTTTGCTTAAAAAATTTTCGTCATTTTCTATCCTTCCCATTAACGAATTACAATATTCTAGCCTTCTCAAATTATCTCCAGGCAGTAAAGAGTGACTAACATGGATCCTGTATGGTTTAAACCTACTTTTATGTAAAGTTCTCCAAACTCTGGACTGGCACAAATTTAATTCTGACGCTACTTGGCGTGTAGAAATTGATGGATTGTTATTTATCTATAAAAATACAAGATTAACATGAAATTTGAAAACACGCTTTTAATTTACCATTTGTAAAATATCTTGTCGATTTTCATTTAAACTCCTGTTGTCTTGACCATTACGCGGCTTAGTAAACGATCCATTCTCGACCAAATTTCTGTCGAGATCTAGAAAAATGGTACGATGAGGCTGTTGTCGTTCTGGATATAATTGTAGATATCTTGTACTCGCTATTGTTGAATTTCGGTTCGAAGAATAAAAAATACTTATCATATCTCGTTTCTCTTCGTTAGTGTATGACATTTTTGTATTATTAATGAACAATAAATGAAATGTTTGACAGATTGAAATTCCATGGCTACCTTATTTAATCTTATAATTTATTCTTTCAAATAAAACCTAATGTCAAAAACTTTAGTCAGCATGTGGTACATGGTTGAAATCAGAAAAAAAAAACTCTTTCTGATGATGTCTAAATTAAATATGGCGCCTATAAGAAATTAGATAGTTGATGATGGCCAGAAAGAAACGAAACGTCGTATAAAAATTTAGAGTACACCACTGGATAGAGGTTTAGAAATGGCCATAAGGACGTGTTTTTATATTTTCTCTACAAGGCCAAATGTCGGTGCTACAGGTAAAAGAAGAAAATGGGGTTTTCGCGTTTTTTTTTTTTAAAACGAAGGTCATTTGTCACAGGTCTATTTTCTTTACGGATTTATAACAAACACAGAATTTAACAACTTTGCCAAATTTAAACCCATACTCTATCTCCAATAATAAGCGAGATCCCCATGTATGTTACTTAAGGTTCCATTGGATTTTATAAAAAAAACTAGCTGATAGATTAAGTGAACACAGTTGAAAGTTTGATATAAATGATTGTATTTAGTTAAAATTAGATGTTTGAATATTACGGAACTTCACAAAATTTAACCTTCATTTTATGAAAGTAAGAATGTAAATAAATTTAATTGTTAAAACAACAGTGCTCAAGCTTAATTCTACGCATGCGCGACACCATTTCTTACCTTGTGTAGTTCAGTACTATCTCGTGGCGCCATCTACATTTAAATAATAGTACTGCTACTGTTGGTATTATATTATTAAGCCCATAACTTTCTTTCAACTGGCCAACTTGATCATTTAAATAGTTTTAAACCTTCTCCGGAGAACGGGGATCATTTTGCAAAAAACCGCGGGTAAGTCGAACCAGTAGTTTTTTAGTATATAACGGACATTATATAGATAAATAATTAAATGTAAATGAAGGCAAATATGTTTAATAAGTTTGGGAAGTTTGTACTATATAATATATTCCTTATTAAATACCCGATAAGGAGATTAATTGTGGTCTTTGTAGAAAATACTCTCACACTACATGTAGCGGTCTATCAAGACTCGAAGTACAATGTCTTATAATTAAAGATCGAAAAAGTAAATTATTTTTGCACTACTTGTTCTGATTTAAAGTATCAACTAGTTAAATTGCAAGAGTTAACTGACGTGGTTAATACACTGCAAAATGAAATTAAAATTCTAAAGGAATAAAAAGTGGTATCTCCAAGCGTGGTTAATGATGGCGATAGTGATGATTAGAGCAGACCAATTTCCGTGCGCGCCATGTGTGCCGATGTGAGGATGATTGTATTGCATCAGAACTAATAAAAAGCATTCAGTATGTGTTTGGTACTTGCTTAGAGTGCATGTAAGTGTAAGCATACGTAATAAAATTTCGTCGACACATAAATCGAGAAAACGACCGTTGTCAGACGAAGTGAATAAGTTTATTATGTATTTCCAGGACTTAATATACGATGGCTCAAAAATTAAATGTTTAGTGTGCAATACATATCTAATGTGTTGGTCAAAAACACATTGTAAAGGACACGTAAGCAGTTCGAAGCATAATATTTTTCCTCACGGCGGACATGCTTTTCAGAAATAACCTTGGAAACGCACCTGATGTTGAAAATATACAATCGGGTTTCTCCAGTTTGTCAATCCTTGGAAGACGCTTAAAACGGTAAGTGTTTTTTTAAATCCACTGTCGTGCACACAATCACTGATTTCATACATTTTCCATATTATTTCTAGGTACATACAACTCTGTTATAATATGTACTATTCTTATTTTTCGTGTGTTTATGCATATTACTTTAATAGCAGAAAACCATATGAATATTTAATTATTTCTGATACAATAAATGTCTCTACTTCTATAGTTATATCGGTAACAAGCTCATGTTGCGTCCCTATTCTATAGCATATTCTAATATATTACGAATTACACTCCCATACCGGCGCTCATGGCGCGCACGGAAATTGGTCTGCTCTAATCATGAGTCAGTGCAAACTGGGTTACATCCATTGAAAACTGGAGTTTAGGTTGCAATATCCGGAACCAAAATTATTGGACCAATATTTTTCCGGGAAACAATAAATGCAGAACGTTACAGAACATTAATCTTGGATCAATTTATAAATCAATTGGATGACGTTGAACTAGCAACTGCATTCTGCTATTTTCAGCAGAATGGAGCAACATCACATACAGCACAAGGAACACTGGAATATTTGGAGCAATTTTTTCCAGGGAGAATAATTGGTCAGGGTCTATGGCCGTCAATATCTCCTGACCTTACCAGCTGCGATGCCATTTTACTTGGGTATTTAAAGAATAAAGTATACCGCAATCGTCTGCACATTTTAGAAGAATTAGAAAACGCCAGTGAAAATGAAATTAACTTTTTAAACAGCCATGTTCATTTACACAATGTGACAGAGAATATGAAACGAAGAATTAATCTTTGCATAGAATATAATGGGCAACAATTTTAACCTTTTATGTAATTTATTTATATCGGGTGTTCAGAAACATTCGAAGTCAAAGTAGTCCTTGAAAATATGAAGTCATGTCTGAGATAGATTGATACATTTACTTAATACAATTTTATAGGTTATCAAATTAGTATCTTCGATATTAGATTCTGACAATTTTTGACAGACAACAGTTGACATTTAATAATTATTACAAATCAGATACCTAAGTAAAGATATACGATTTTTTGTTCAGAGCCCACTTGACTTCGAATGTTTCTGAACACCCGTTAAAATAAATAAATACATTTAATAATTAATTTGTGTATTTTCATTAATTTGACATTTGAAACGTTGTATTTAATGTGAACGCCAATGCGCATTGTTTATAAATGTCACGAATGTCACAGTGAAGTAGTTGTCAGATCACTGCTAACTTTAAAACTAAAATCAATTGACACCAGCTATTTCAGTCCTTTTGGCTCACATAGTACCATTATAATGGGTGTCCCAACGAGAGCGCGGGATTTAAATTTGCCGCCATTTTGTTAATACGAGTTGTACGGTGATTTTTATTTGACAGTTGTCACGTGCAGACCACGCGGTTTAAGAATATGGAGAAGTGGTCAAACGAACAACGTTTAATTATTGTAAAAACACATTACAAAAATGGTGCAAGTTTTGCGAAAACAGTTCGCCAATTACGTCAAGTTTTCGGTCGCAAAAATGCACCAAATGAATTGACAGTGAGGCGTTTAATTACAAAATTTGAGACCAAATTTACGCTGAAGGATCAGAAGATCATTGTTCGTCGTTGTCCTTGTCGGTCACTCGAAAATATAGCCACCAGCAAGGGAATTTTTGGCCGAGAATCCAGGAACTTCCATTCGGCATCGTGGTCAAGAATTAAACATTTCCAGAAGCACTATGCAACGAATTTTGGTAAATGATCTGCATTTGCACGCGTATTAGGTTCAATTGGTGCAAGAAATCAAGCCAAGGGACCATGCACAGCGCCGTGGATTTGTTGATTTTGGGTGTTGGAACATCTTCAAATTAATGCGGATTTTTCGAATAAAATCATTTTTTCAGATGAAGCACAATTTTCAACTCGACGGATACGTAAATAAGCAAAACTGTCGGATTTGGGGTGCTGAAAATCCTCGTGTGAAACTCAAACAACCAATGCATCCACCGCGAGTAACTGTTTGGTGTGCATTTTGGGCTGGCGGAGTGATTGGGCTGTATTTCTTTGAAAATACGGCCGGAAATGCGGTGCGGTATCGCGAAATGTTAATGGAGTTTTTGTGGCTCGAATTGGATGTAATTGATGTGGAGGACATGTTTTTCCAACAAGACCGTGCGACCTGCCACACAGCACGTGAACCAATGGTGTTACTGCAGTCCAAGTTTCCAGGCCGTGTCTCGATTCTCGATTTGGCGATCAACATTGGCCACCAAGATCGTGCGATCTACCACCGATGGACTTTTTTTCTTTGGGGCTATGTGAAGGAAAAGGTGTATGCGAATAAGCCTGAAACAGTTGAACATCTTAAAGAGGAAATACGGTGCGTTATTGGTGAAATACAGCCACATTTATGCAAAAATGTTATTCAAAATTTCAACAAAAGAATAACCTTGTGCCAGAGGTTTTGTGATGGCCATTTGCCTGATGTTGTATTTCACGTTTAATCGGAACTATTTTTCTTTATGTCGAAATAAAAATGTTTGCTTAATTCAAAAAATAAATGTGTTTTTCTTTAAATTTAAATCCGGCGCTCTTGTTGGGACACCCATTGCCATATTATATTATCTGAAATGGGATCATATTGCAATGGTATGAGAAAATTTCAAAATTCGACTAAAACAGTTATTATTATACAAGTTGATATTAGATGGGAGTTTTCTTTTGATCAAACTATCTAATTTGAACTTTACCAATTAAGTCTTAATTACTACGTTAAAGTGAATCAAACACACACATATATAGAGGAAGTGGTAATTTTCTTTTTAACATAACAAAATTGCCTCAGGCTTTAAGCTATTTAAACATTACACCTGTTTCTGTTTCATCGTAATCGTGACGTATTTTTTTATGCGTGAAGGCGTAACACTGCCATTTTAAATTGATACCGCGGCAAGTTTCCACAGTAACACCGCTTCCGGCTTCCAAAAAGGAACAGCAATCGCACAGAAAGAAACCGCAAAGACATCGTATAGGTAGTAAGGTGGCTGTCCGAAAGGTCGATTCGTGATTTCACGACTCCTGGGAATTGGAACGAAAGGCCTCGGGACAAATCGGGTGCCTTCGGGCGAATCGGGTGGATCCGCGCCCAGTTCGATGATTTTCGTGACTATGCTGTTATGACGAAAATGGAGATTAAAAATCGCTAATCTGAATGAATTCTTTAATTTCATTTTCGTGAGATCGGGAATTGATGAAATTGAAAGAAAATAGTATATTAAAGTACAAGTTGCATAAGACATGATTTTGGTGCACGCGTTCAAGTTTAGAAAACGAGCCGCAAGGCGAGTTTTCTAAAGGACAAGTGCACTAAAATGTCTTATGAAACGTGTATTTTATACAATTTTTTCTATTTCGGACATTAAAAGTTCAAAAAGACTTAAAATAAGAGGCATGTTTTGTACGAAAATTGTAGAAATTTTCTTTTTTTGAAGTTGGTAGCACTGATGTTTAACTAGAGCATTTTAAATATTTGAAAATCGGCGGTGTTATATGTCATTTTAAGTTTAAAATTTAGATTGATTTATGCAATAAATTATTAACGAAATGGACGAAGCAAATATTTGCACGCCCCCAGAGATTCGCAAAATAGCAGAAGATAATTTACAAAGTCTCGACATATTTATCAAAAGCAATACGAGCACTTTTTAACTTGGTGTAAAGAAAATAATATCGCGAATATTACTGAAAATGTAATTATTGCTTATTTTGATAAGGAAAGCAAGGTAAAAAAGGCATCGACCTTGTGGTCCACATATTCGATGTTACGATGTTGTTTAAATATTTATAAAAATATAGATATCTCAAAATTTTCTAGGCTTCTTGCATATTTAAAAAGATTATCTGAAGGCTACGAGCCTAAGAAATCCAAGATTTTAGAAATAGATCATATTAACTGATTTATAATAGAAGCCGATGATAAAACATATTTAGCAATGAAAGTAAGTAATACAAACATCCTTGTAATAGTATTTTATTAATGTTCTACATTATTTTGTTATAATAGTCATATTAATATTGATAGGTTATCCTTATAATGGGTTATAATGGAGCTTGTCGTCGTGAAGAAATCATGAACATGATTTTAGATGATATACAGTTTAAAAATGATGTCATAATGGTTAGAGTGCCAAAAACTAAAACTTATATTCCAAGACAATTTATTATAACAGAAAAATTATGGATTGATTTGGTTAAAAAATATTATTCACTTCGTCCCACTCATGTTACACATAAACGCTTCTTCCTGCAATATAGAAATGGTTCTTGCGTGAATAATCCAATTGGCATTAATACTATAGGAAAAGTACCAAAAGTTATTGCTACTTACTTAAATTTGCCTAATCCTGAGCTCTTCACTGGACATTGCTTTAGGCGTTCAAGTGTGACACACTTGGCTAATAGTGGAGGTGACTTAATAACAATTAAGTGCCATGGAGGATGGAAATCTTCAGCAGTGGCTGAAGGTTACATTGATAATTCCACCATGAAAAAAGTTGATGTTGCTCGAATACTGTCTAGTGCACCTAATACATCCGCTAAAATTATTCAGAATCCATCGACTTCTAATGCAATAGGCAGTGATGTGTTAATCAATGTGAATCAACAGGAATTCAAACAAAACATAGTGTGTTCCCAGAATCTGCCTGGAATCTCCATTAATGCACATGAATCTTCTAGTGTTACAGTAAACGTTTATAACAGTTGCACTATTCAAAATGGGAAGTAAATGTCAATAGTAGCATTAGATCTTCCAACTCTGTTTAACAATTTATATTGTTAATTAGTATAAATAAAATGTTAGCAAGTGTTTTTTATTCTTTGTACCTATACAACTTTTACTACACATGCTTGTTATACGCATTGATATTTGACATTTACATATGATTTAGTTCCATTTCTTTTTTTGTGACCAACCTCTAAAAACTAAATTTTGCGTGCGAAAAGGTAATACTTTATGCAACCCAAACGGGTGTCGAAAAGTGCACTTTATAGCACCGAAATAGAAAAATGTTTTTTTAAATTCCTTTGTTTGTTGTAAATTTTAATAGTTTACTGGTTATTTAGTACGAGAAACTCTATAGAAAGAATTATTTGGCATTCTATAACAAACTCTCTTCTTTAACAAACTCGGCACTTGAAAGTGCTGTGCCATTGTTCTACCTATTATAATATAATATCTAAACCCAGCAATGCTTGATTTGAGTTTATATATGTCCTTGAAATAGAAAGACAATGTATGAAAATGGAAAGATGTAATTATATTGAATAACGTCTGCTTTCAAAGTTTTCGGAAAAACTAGATGTTGATAATTTTCTCAAAACTGTTTTTATAAACTGTATATTGCAACAATTAACAATAAATGTAAATTTTCAAATTATTGATAGTGGGTCTTATCTTCGATGGTCCTCAGCTTTTTTTTGATTCGTCCCATCATCCTTCGGACAACAGCAGGATCAATTTCTCTCATTTTTTGAAAAATTCGACGTCGTAATTAGTCTTCATTTGCAGCTTCCCATCCATTTTAATACACTTTTCTGGTCAATATTGACCAAAACTCCTTTATAGGTCGAGCCTGGAGTACATTGTTTAATTTATGAACAAAGTTTATGTTGTTTGCGTTATATCAGTCTCTAGTATAGTAACTCTAGAATAATGGCATAACGCTAGTTCAGGCCGCCAAAACATGATATCATCATTGCAATGATGTGTATTTAAAAACTGAAGCAGTTTAGTAAGGTATAGCAAGTGCCAATTAAGTTGGCCCGAGGAGGGGGTGCGCAGAAGCCGTTTTTATAAACGTCCACCCCCACCACTCAAGTATAGCAAGCGCCAGTTAAGCTGGCGCGAGGAGGGATTGCGCAGAAGCTGTTTCTAAAAATGTCTACCCCCACTACTCAAGTAATTGTCAGAATACATTTGTCATTGACGTTTGACGGAACATAATGTCTTTGCTAGGGGATCATAGTCAGAGGTTAGAATTATTTGACATTTGATGTAAAACCAAATACAAATCTCCCCACTACTTTTAATCCTGCACGAACTTACCCCTCCTCGCGCCAACTTAATTGGAGTTTGCTATAATTGTCAGAATACATTTGTCATTTATGTTTGGCGGAACATAATGTCTTTGCTAGGGGATCATGAAGTGATACACGCTCAGAGGTTAGAATTATCTGACATTTGATGGAAAACCAAATACAAATCTCTCCACTACTTTTAATCCTGCGCGAGCTTACCCCTCCTCGCGCCAACTTAATTGGCGTTTGCTATAATTGTCAGATTACATTTGTCATTGATGTTTGGCGGAACATAATGTCTTTGCTAGGGGATCATGAAGTGATACACGCTCAGAGGTTAGAATTATCTGACATTTGATGGAAAACCAAATACAAATCTCCGCACTACTTCTAATCCTGCGCGAACTTACCCCTCCCCGCGCCAACTTAATTGGCGTTCGCTATATCTTTGCATGTAAAGTAGTGCAGTTAAGGCTTCTCCTCGAACACAACCAATGTACCACTGCAAGGTAAATGCAGCCTCAGAAAAGGCACACCACATGAATTTGACATTGTCTGGTGTGATTTTTAGGTCGTCGGTATAAAAATGGGACGAGGTAAAATATTTTGCATCATCCATTACAATCAATTTATTGACAAAATGGATGCGCCTTAGCGCATGACAACATCTGGGTATTCTTTCTAAATGGACCGCGGTATATTTTGGTGTTTTTCTTCATTTTAAAAACATCACGTTATTTCGGGAAATTCTTCGAAAAACAGTGGGTTTTTGAAACGCCGAATCTTCGATCTATTGGTCGCTGTGAAACTCCAACCCTGTCCTTAACGGCTTCAAGCATTATTTGTTCGCTCACTTGGTCAAATTTCTCGATTGATCACTTTCAGGCAAATTAACGTATTCTCTCTTCACATTCCTTTATGGTTTAATAAATTATTGATAAAGAACTATCTTGTTCACGATAAATGGCAATAATATCATGTTTGGGCATTCGCCCAACTAGATTATAAATTCCGTTGCTACACAGGTAACGTGTAGCATATTGGGATAAGATTGCTATAATAACGTCCCTGTTTTTAACATATAAGCTGACGCATCAGTAAAAAATAATAGCATCTTGTCTTTATAGTTGTTATGAATATATTGATCAATTATTTCTGGAACTGTTTTACAATTTACGACTGGCAATATTTTAGTTGCAATTAAGTATGCTTGGTATGAAGTTGTCGGATGAAGAATACCAACAACTATATTTAACACATATCGTCCCATTACATCCGTTGTTCCGTCTGCACTTACCCAAAGATAATGACCAGATAGGTTGGTTCGTATTTTTTCAATGGTTCTCAGATAACATTTTGGTAAGTGGTATTTACGTAAAGTAGAGTCATCTGGTATATGACGATCAGTATATTTTGTTAGGAACCTCTTGAGGATTGGATTGTTAAGCTTTTTGAATGGAATTTTGCCTGCCATGAAAGCTTCACACAGTTCTTCATTAACAGTGTCTGGTTGGAGATGGTCATATGTTATCTTGATGAGTCTTCGAAGAAATATGTCTCTGCACATTATACTTTTGTTGACACCTTAAACTTAGTGAATAGGCACTGTAATATATCTCGGTATCATTACGAATATGCAACCAATTTGTATGGCCTCTAATCATTCTAGCATGGTTGCCCTACGAGAATTCTCCATAGTTAATGAAAATAAAGAGAAATACTAAGAACAGAAAGAAATGGACTAAAAGAAGACACGAAAACTACTCCAAAAATAAGGTGGTAAATTAAACTTAATATTTATAAAAAATCATAGGATAAATATACAATATAACAACATAAAACGGATTTTTAAAATAGTAAACGTTGTAACCAAATAACACTGAAAGAAACGAAACCAGAAACAATCTCTTATAGAAGAGAATAGAAAATATACTAAATAGTTAATTGACGAAGGAGATACTTGTTGAAACTTCATTATAACGCTACGAAATAAGTAATTAAACTTCTAGTTTCAAAAATTCTTTTATTGTAAATACCACTACAATATTGTTTCGCCATATAATGGCTTCATCAGGTGGATGAAATACAGTATTTCATCCACCTGATGAAGCCATTGTATGGCGAAACAATATTGTACTTTAGCCACTTCCACATAATGACGCATTACTTGATGCTTGACAGTTTCATTTGGTTTCATTGTAAAAAAAGGTTATGGCATTGAAATAATACTACAACAAAAAAGAAAACAAATAATTTATTTAATATCGAAATCATAATCAAAATTTACATATAGCTACAGAAATTGTTGAAAATGTTGTCCATTTACATCTAAACACAAACCAACTCTTCTCTGCAATTTAGCAAAAACTTTATGCAGCATTTGCGGTGAGTTGTTGATCTCTTCACACTTTTCTGTTATGCGAATTCTCAGTTGTTCCAGGTTATGAATTGGCGTTGAATAAATCGAATTTTTGATGTATGGCCATACGAAAAAATCACATATGTTTAAATCGCAAGACCTAGTTGGATATGGGATTTCAGTGTTCCTGCTTATTATTCTGTTATCAAAAAATTGATAGATATTGAAGTGTTTCTCTGATCGTATGTGCTGTTGCACCATCTTGTTGGCAATACCCATTTTGTAATTCCTCATCATCCAGTTGATTTATGAATGAGCCGAGTATCTCATTGCGATATTGTGCAGCAGTAAGTGTACCTTCAAAGAAAATGAGACCCACAAATCTTCTTCGACATATTCCAAACCAAACACCAACTTTTTGGGGATGCAATGTTTTTACAACAAAAAAAATGAGGATTTGCGGAGGACCAACATCTCATATTCTGTGAATTAACATATCCAGAAAGATAAAACCAGGCCTCATCCGTGAAAAAAACTGTGTTAAGGATATCCTGATTGTGTAGATTATTTTGAAACCATTGATAAAATTCCACTAGTCTTAAATAATCCACTGGATAAACTTCATGAACACATTGCAGCTTGTATGGATGACAATGTAAGACTTTTTTAAGAGTGAATTGGCACGAACCATAAGATAAATTTGTTTGTTGGGTCACTATTGAAATGGATGTTTTTGGATTTTCATCAATAATATGCTGAAGGGCTTCAATATTATCAGCTGTACGTTTGGATGGCCGTCCACTTCCAGTTTCTCGACCGACGCTACCAGTCTCTCTGAATAACTTTACACAATTTGTCAAAACATTGTAAAAATCATTGTAGTCAAACACTAATTCAGGATGTTCTTCACTAAAATCAGCCATGCATTCCGTAATTGAATACTGCCACTCGCCATTTACTTTCATACCTGTACAGAAGTAACATTCGATAATTTTTGCTTTTTGTTCTATGTTGAATACCATTTTTTAAATAAATTTAATTTTCTTAATAAGAGTTTTGAAAAATTTGACACAAACTTATAGTTTCAATGTCAAATAATAAGTGTCATTATGTGGAAGTGGCTAAAGTACCAACCCAATTTCACAGTCTACTCCAATTATGAATTTTTTCGATGGCTCGTTACATGTATGTATAACAGCATGTAAACACGAGAATACACTTTGGAAATTAGCGGATATAATTTTTTAAGCGATTATTTAAAAAGGAATACACACAATTTACTATTCATAACGACGGAAATAACAACATCTGCTCTACGAATGCAATCGAGCAAGTAAATAGTGCGGCTGCTATAACATGCATACTATACCTGATACCGCCACAACGTTGTATCGGGGCAATTGGTCATTCAGTCGCTACTGTCTGCTCTCTGGTTATTACTATTGTTGGAATAGAAGAAGCGAAAATTGTACATCGTTTCTAAAGAAAAATTAAAAAAATTAAAATTTGTTGGCCAGTGTGATACCTATAACGGGATTCGAACAAAACATTTAAAGTGAACATATATTTAATATTTCTTAACATCTGTTGGTATTTGATAAGCAAATAATTAAATTAAATTTTGAAAATTTGCTATAACGTTTACTACTTTATATCGTAAAGTAGTAACTGAACTTCTCATATAATCTTCGTGGAAAAATCACGACTTCGCACAAACCTCCGCAGTAAAAATGCGACAAGGGATGCGGAAACACACAGGTAATCTCACCTGTGTCCAGAGGCGATCACCTTTTCGCGGAGTGGTTCACAAACACGCGATTCCTTCGTGATCGGCTTCTGTGCTTTCACCGTTATTATAATACGGAGTAGGGCTCATCTGCACAGAAAACTACACACGCTGAAACCATATTATCATTACTATGTGTAAGAAGGAATCGCATAACTACGAAACTAAGTGTATGCTTTTGACTTTCTCATGTATACCTATCTACATGTATTTCATACTGCCGGAACGGGTAAGAAGGGTTGACCTGATCACACGGTGTAATTTTACCAGTTAGCTGCCTCATTACGTGAACTCATCATTATATACCAGTCGTTTGTAATTCACATTTACAAGAAGCAATCAGTTTTTACCCGAGATAGGCAGTAGTACTTCTTTTAATGCAGTACTCTGTGGATGTGAACATGTAGACTTGTATACTTGTTTGGGGTTATTTGATGCATGTATGTATGTATTTATCGTTGCATTGAGTGCTGCTGTTCTTCTTGCTGCTGTTCTTCTTCATCTTATTGTTCTTGTACTTCGCTAACAGTATGATTTTCTAAGTTGAGATCGTTACTTTTTGTCTAATCATAAAGTCGTGTCATGTACATGCATGTATGAACTTTATTAGAATAAATGCAGATCTCCCATGTTCTTAGGTTGAGATTTTTGCCTTTAAGAGTATGGGAAACGATGTAGGCAAAGAAGCGGAAGTTTGAGAACATATTTCAAGAATATCTACTTTTAAAATTGAAAAATAATACTAATAGAATGAAATAATACCAAAGTATGTTTACCAGTTTATATAACACTGCAACACTGTTTCCGAACAACCATCTTTGCTCATTAAACCAGAACCACGAAAATATTTATAATTAGAATGTGTTTTTAATAATAACAATAACATTTTTCTCCAACAGGAACTTATTTACAGGAGAATATAATTCATGTGTGACGTGGTACATTTTTGATTAATTTCATTGGTTAAAATAAAGAGCGTTCAAATAAATTTTACCTCGAAGATCAATTTAGTTATGACATTTGATAAATGATCTATCCAGTTATTACAACTAGGTATAGCAAACGCCAATTAAGTTGGCGCGAGGAGGGGTATGTTCGCGCAGGATTAAAAGTAGTGGGGAGATTTGTATTTGGTTTTCCATCAAATGTCAGATAATTCTAACCTCTGAGCGTGTATCACTTTTTGATCCCCTAGCAAAGACATTATGTTCCGTCAAACGTCAATGACAAATGTATTCTGACAATTACTTGAGTAGTGGGAGTGGACGTTTTTAAAAACGGCTTCTGCACACCCCCTCCTCACGCCAACTTAATTGGCGCTTGCTATACTATTAAAAATTTCACAGTTAGATGTTTTTCTAAATTTTCTATTTTAAATGAATGTCTTCTGTCGTGTAAAAAGTGTTTGAATATTGCAGAAGATCGTTCAACATCGACGGAAGTAATTGGAATATTCTTTTAAATCGCTTGCAATGTAAGGGCTCTACATATTCACCTAATAGTGAGTTTAGCCTTTCAAAAATTATTTTCTAGCTCCTATAATAATTTGTTTATTGAATTTACAGATTCATTCAAAAGCAGTTCTCTCGTTTCTAATTTCAAAATTGTTTCTGCACTACAGAAAAATTTGTTGCAATAAATTGATTTGATATTACATTATTTGTTAAAGGCCCCTTTGCGTTTTTGTAGCATCTGAATCATCAGAGGATGCTCAAATAAAATATTTAATATTTCGATAATTTTTTGGACAAAAAAATGCGGCTTTATCATGTTCCCTATCTAGTGATTACTGGTTGTGGAGGTAATTATAAACCGGCAAATGATTCCTTGCACTGATATAAGTCTTATAAGTAGGTATTGTAACACATTGTATTTTATGCAGATGCGTTGATATTTATTTTAATTTTATATTACACAAAATGTTGTAGAGTGTTTAAAGCGGATTTCCCAGAACATTTGGTGATCTGGTATTTCCAACGGTCAGTTATTTTTAAATTGTTGTTCTTAAACTTTCCGCCTACTGGAATTTTTAGAAGGAAATTTCTAATTTGAAGAAAATATGCAGAAATATCCAGTATTATGAAATATGCATTAAGTAGTGAAAATATATATATATATATATATATATATATATATATATATATATATATATATATATATATATATATAGTAAACCTAATCAGTAGGCGATTAAAGGTCTGTATATTACTTCAAAATATATGTATTTAAAAAACAAATATAAAAATAAATATATGTATTCTCTTGAAAAAGGCGTATACAGCCGAAACATGTAGAGTTTTTTAAATACATATATTTTGAAGTAATATACAGACCTTTAATCGCCTACTGATTAGGTTTACCATATCATACCAAGGTCACGAAGTTATTATATATATATATATATATATATATATATATATATATATATATATATATATAATCGAAAAACCTCTCTACCCTAGGGTGTGAGGTGATTAAAATAACATTTCATTTGACAATTACAACTTAAACTTAATCATCACAATATACAAATTTTGCCCACTCTTTTCTATCTCTTGCCATTCTTTTAGCCTCCATCCAATTCTTGCATTTCTTCTTTAGAATCGCGGCAACTTCATCATTCCACGATTTTCTTGGTCTTCCATGTCTTCTCTTCCTTTGTACTTTTGTTTGCCATATTGTTTTGACTTGTCGTTTGTCATTCATACGGCACACATGTCCAAACCATTTGAGTTGGTTTCTCTCTAATACCTTTAGGACTGGTTCGATACAAAGTTCTTCTCTTACTGCTTCGTTTCTTATTTTATGTTTGCGTGTAATTCCTTTAACTGCTCTTAAATATTTCATATCCATCGCCTGCATTCTGCTTTTCATTGCATTATTTAGTATCCAGCTTTCGCTTCCATACGTCAGAATGGGTCTATAGATGGTTTTGTACACTGTAAGTTTCGTTTTCCTACTGATTTCTTTTTTCTGTATCAACGTCTTTCTCAGGCTATGATAGACTTTCTTTGCCTTATTGATTCTGACGTTCACTTCGTATTCCATGTTTCCTTCTCAGTCTAGTATTATTCCTAGGTATTTATAACGTGTGTTCATTTGAAAAGTCAATCTAGATTACTTTGAAATTTTGATAGAATAAGACGCAAATATATTAGTACGTGTTTGTTGTTCCGTAAACGTAAATCCAGAAGACATTTGATAATGTCAATCACATATATCAGTGCATAAAATAATCGTGCGTCGATTCTGGTTTAAATAAATTGCTTCTCAGTTTTAAAATGGCTTTCACTTTGAAACATAAATTTTTTTTAGTCCAAGCTTATTTTCGAAGTGGTAATAAAATTGATGGTTTATGGGTTTATTCAGTTCAAGATGGCATGGTAGAATTTCAAGTTGAGTTTCCACATTTTCTAATAGATTATATACTATTTAAGAATAAGTTGGATAGAACTTTAAAACTTTTTTCCGAAACTGGTAGTCTCTTAAGAAAATCAGGTAGCGGAGCAGTTAAGACACGTACACCTCAAGTTGTCAATCGTGTTTAAGAAATAATGGAAAATGAACCACAAACATCTGTTCGACATTTGAGTCAACAAATAAACCTTTCTGTTGGTAGAACTCACAAGTTATTAAAAAAAGATATGCAACTTTATCCATACCGTGTCACAGCAGTACAAGAATTGTTAGAAATTGATTACCCACGTAGACTACAGTTTTGTAATTGATTTGTAAATATGAACAATAATGAAGAACTTTCGCAAAGAGTCATCTTTACCGATGAAGCATGGTTTTATTAAACGGGATACCTAAATTCGCAAAATACAAGAATTTGGAGTAGTGAAAATCCACATGTAATTAATGAAGAATCGCTACATCCAGAGAAAATTGGTGTTTGGGCAGCGATAAGCCAAAGGCGAATCATTGCACCAATATTTTTTCAGGGAACGTTAGCTGCTCAAAGGTACCGTACGGAAATTTACAACCATTTGTCAATCAGTTGCATAGTGATGAACTTCAAAATGCATATTTCCAACAAGACGGAGCACCTTGTCACTGTACTGCACAATCTTTGGATTATTTAAGAGAATTTTTTGATGAGCGTATAATTAGTCGAAATACTGAAATTGCCTGGCCTGCACGTTCATGCGATTTAACACCTTGCGACTTCTTTTTGTGGCCTTATCTAAAAAATATCATATTTCGAACACCTATATTGAATTTGAATGATATGCTACAGAGAATCGAACAGAAATGCACGGAAATTAATAACAATCCAGTAATGTTGTAGAATATCATCAGAAATTTTGAACGGGGGATTTTATAGTTCATTGATCTTGTAGGACAACATTTTCAACATTTGTTATAGTTTTCAATAAATACCTATTATTTGTTATTTATTTATGTATGAAACTGTCAAAATATACGACTTTGTAGGTTAAGTAGTAAATTTTAATTTACGACATACTTCAAAATGTTCTCAGTAAATCACGTGCTACTAGATTGACTTTTCAAATGAACACTTGTTATGTGTTGACTTGTTCTATCTTTTGATCATTTAGCTCGATATTAATTGTTGTATTTTCTTTGCCCACCACCATTACCTTTGTCTTTCTTAAATTTATTTTAAGCTTTCTTCTTGTTAGCACTTCTTCCCATATTTCCAATTTTTTTTTAGATATCCTTGTTTTTCCGCCCACACCATTAGATCATCGGCGAAAGCACAGTTTGACAAGTACACCAGCTGTAATTTATAGTGTCCAACATGTACTGGACGTACTCTATTGCTAGCAGCTTTTATAACGTCATCCATAATTAATGTAAAAGTAGTGAAAATATGCTTTTTTTAATTGCATTATTCTATTTAATAAAGGATAAATAAACCCAGAAAATTCAAAGTTTTGTTGATATACCTTTCAACTACAAATACGCATTCTACATATAATCCGAGCTTTACTAATTACCTTTTTTAACGGCAAAATATCATCATAGGCGGATCGAGAACATTGAAATCATAATTATAAATATATTAACAAGGTAAATATATCAATTTCTTTTCAAGAGAGGCCGCAATATTAGCGATAGCAATATAATCAGCTATCGTATATAAATACATACTATACATATACAGATGCTTAACTGGTTCGTTGCGTTCTTCGCTCGGCAAAGTTAACCGCTTCATAGTGAAAGTGTGCGGGTGTGAGAAAGGTAAAGACGCCCGGTTCACAACAGTACTGCCGCCGCGGGCGTTGCAAGAACTACAAGACCGTGCCGCGCGTCCATTCATTCAAACACGACATGTCGGGGTCAGTCGGCGACATGCGATAATTCCCGAACAGGTCAATCTATTGGCGATGCGACGATGGTCCTGATGATGAAGAACTATTGACACACGTTATCGAATGCGCTCGAATTCGGACGGATAACTCGAACATGATTTGCCGAAGGGCGAGTTTGACATATGACATTTAAAGTGACAAATGTCAAATAAATGTTACAAATATTCGCTTTTGGCTGAGTTTAGTTATAGATATTCTACGAACATTGTTACAGACCTAATAGTAATGTATATACGAGGGTGTATCAAAATATAACGAGAGTGGCGCTATAACTTCTTTCACAACTAGAATTTTATAACACAAAGAATAGAACATGAAACTCCCATCTCTAATGTATGTACCATTGACGCCTAAAAAAATGGGTACAACATTGATAGATGAACTGACGTAACTTTTCAAAACTTGTATAGTGTATTTTGACTTTTATGTCAAGACATGTCAAGCGATGTACAAAGGATATATAGAATGACAGTAATCGTTTGCGTATCTTTATGTACTCCTTTATTCATATTCAACGCAGTAATACAGGGTGGCGCATAGCCACTTGATGATAGCCGCTTTGATGATATTTTAAATCACTGTTGGTGTAGAAATATTTATTTTAAAACAACGAAACATGAAATTTATAATAACAAAAAACACCAAATTTTATTTTTTAAATATTATACCAGGCAGGTAGCCGCCATGATTGTCAATACACTGATGCAAGCGATTCACAAAGCTGTTAAATACCCTATGTAATAACTAAAGACCGGATTATATGAAAAATGAAAACTGAAAATATGCGCATAAATATGTAGATGTTTTAGCCTAAATATGCACTTCCTTATGAAAAATATGATGGCAAAAAATACGAGGAATGTTAGAAAATGGAATACTGTAGAAAAAAATATTCTATTATGTTTAATACAAGTTTATTTAGAACATTTTACAACGTCATTAACTATCAAAACAATTTACTTACAATCACATATTTCTCAAAGTTTTCAAATTAGGGTTTTAAAACCCTCATTTTTTCCTATTACACTTAAAAAATTTTCATACACGGATTGTCCCACTCCGCCTTTAACATCAAAATATGACTTTACAAATATGTTTTATTATTTGAACGCTCTCGATTAGCGATGTAAATTGTTTTTCCAACAACAATGTAGAACTGGAAATAAAACTGTAATTGGCTTTAATAAACGTCAACTGTTGACGAATACACATTTTGGGCATCTATCACAGATTGTGCATTCCCTATCAAAATCCATAATAATTGTCTTTATTCCTTCATAATGATTTGCATGAAAAATAGCAGCTTCCAACCATCCCCATTCCCCATCGTGTGATTACTGGTTGAGGAGGAAGCGGAACACCGGGTAGATGTTAGTAAAACTGAACTCGTAATGGGGCCTTTAAAAATACTTTCTTAACACTATTAATTAACGTATTTACTAAGGGAAAATGGTTTCTGACTTCTTCTGCATCACGGTTTAGTCCGTGCGCCAAGCAAGTTGTGTGAATTGAATTTGGGTAAAAGATTTTAAAGTTGAAAGCTGCCTTCAACATGTATGGTGCAGCATCCGTCAAAAACAATAGAATTTTCTCTGCTAGAATCGATTTCGGTAAGAAGAAATTTGCCAGTTCGTCCTGTATAAACCTTGTTATTGTCAAATTATTTACCTTTTCCAACTGTTTGGATCAAATTAAATAAGACTTTGCTGGAGCCGATACGTTAAGGATACCAATCATTAAATGAATTATGTATCGGCCCATGCTATCAGTAGTTTCATCCATGCATATATAAAGATAATTGTTTGCAACAACCTTCTTAATGCTATTCAATGTTTCTGCATAGATTCAGCGAAAATAATTTTTTCTTAACGTGCTCTCGTCGGGAATGTTATATTTGCTGATGTACTTTTGCAAAAATAACTTGATATTTAAATTGTTTAATTTATGTAGTGGAATATCTGCCGACACAAACATTTGACACAAATCTTCATTCAATTGTTCTTGTTCCGATTTTTTGGAAGTTGATGGTAAACATTGCGGTAATGTTTGCAGACTCTTTTTCGCCAATTTCACCTTTGTTAGTTTTGCAGCATGAGATGGAGTTTTCATATATTGGTCGACTTGGAACTTTCTCCCACTTGTAATCTGCAAAAAAAAAATAGCACATCATCGGTTGCTTTCATATAAAATAAATGTTAGTAAAAGAAAAAAGGAATTATTAAAAACTTAATTAATTAATTAATTAATAAGAGGAAATAAACTTAAAATTTTACTTACAATCTTGCAGTATTATATATCATAACTCACAACACAAGTTTTCACTTCGAAAAGCCAACGTAAAATGACGATTAAAATAAAATTACTTTCGAATATGGGAATAAATTTCCTAATTTTCTGGTAAAATGTATTTTTGTATTTATTTAGAAGTTTTAAAATATTAGCTTTTCCTGGAATTTTGTATCGGCCGGATGTATGGGAAGAGTATTAATAAATTTTCGGAGACGCTTATTGGAAAATGGAGAAGTAACGGGAATGCTATTTTTAATGTAACGAGAGCTGTTTAATTTTTGTTTGTTTGTTACATCCACGACATATTTTTAGTAATGCCTATAATAAATTTGGTTTAGTAAATAAATAAAACTCGGATACTTAAAATATGCAAAAATGCTGAATTACTACAAAATATGCAAATATGCAAATTTGTACAAACTCCATATAATCCGGTCTCTAGTTATCACTATCAATATCTTTTTCCCATTCTTTGAATTATCAATGCCATTCGAAAACTTGTATTTGCGATAAATAATTATTTCTGTAGGCGATCTTAAGCATTTGGGGCATTGTTGGCACAATTGTTACCGTTAAAAAAATTAACAGATCGCTCTCTATTGTCATATTGAACCTTAAAGAATAATTTTATAACGGGTGTTCAGAAACATTCGAAGTCAAGTGGGCTCTGAACAAAAAATCGTATATCTTTACTTAAGTATCTGATTTGTAATAATAATTAAATGTCAACTGTTGTCTGTCAAAAATTGTCAGAAACTAATATCGAAGATACTAATTTATATTTTTTAATTTTGAAAATGGTATTTACTAACGTACACAAAGCATTCATGGTTGAAGCATATTTTCGAAATGGTCAAAAGATCGATGGCCAGTGGAAGTATTCAATTCAAGGTTGTTTGGAAGAATTTCGAGATGAATTTCCCAACCTTGCTTTTGATTATAATACTTTTCAGTGTACACTAATCAGAATTGTTCCAGTTTTTCGACAAACTGGTAGTGTGGGGCGACCAAAAGTCCGGACAGAAGAAGTGATTGGGAATGTTAGAGAAATAATGACTGATGCCCCTAAAACTACAGTAAGAACTCTTGCTCAACAAACCGGGTTGTCAGTTGGTTCTTGCCATAAAGTTTTAAAAGAAGATTTACAGTTATTCCCATATCGTATAACTTGTTTGCAAGAAATCCTTGATATTGATTATCCGCGACAAGTAGTATTTTGCGAATGGTTTACAAATAATTTTAATGATGATGTCCTAGACAAAACTTTCTTTTCAGACGAAGCATGGTTTCATGTTAGTTGATATGTTAACTCGCAAAACATGAGAATGTGGAGTGATACAAAGCCCAATAATTTTTATGTTGAAGCTCCTTTACATCCTCAGAAAGTTGGTGTTTGGTGCGTTGTAAGTAGAAGAAGGATTATTGGTCCAATTTTTTTTAATGGTACCTTGACTGCAGAAAGATATCGACAGGAAATACTATTGCCTTTCTTTAATCAACTTCACGATGATGAACTAGTTTTGGGATAATTTCAACAAGATGGTGCTAGAGCTCACACAGCGGGGGAAACAATGAATATGTTACCAGAAGTGTTTGGAAATCGTTTAATTAGTTTGAACAGCGATCATGAATTCCCTCCAAGATCTTGTGATCTTACACCGTGTGATTACTATTTATGGCCTTTTTTAAAAAATTCAATTTACAAGTACCAGTGCAAGATTATATAGATCTCCAAGACAGAATTATAAATAAAATTAGTGAAATTAGAAATAGTCCCATACTGCAAAATGTATTTAGTAGCATTCGGAGGAGGTGCGTAAAATGCTTGGAAGAAGGTGGTGGACATTTTCAACATCTTTTATAATTATGGTCATTATTGTTGGTAATTTATACAACTACAATTTATGATATTTATTATAAGGTTGTAATATAAGGACTCTACAAACAATTTATTTGTTTCAAATTTATTTTAAGCCATTTCTTACAATAATTTATTGAATGTTAATATATTAAACTAGTGCGATAACTAGATACTATTCTCACTACAAGATGAATAAAACCTTTACTTGTAAAGTTACTTCCTCTTAATTCTGCATTGTCTTTTTACATGTTACTACAGACTAGATGAGCTTTATTACACAAGAATGAACAGCGTATTAATTGGATTATGTAATTTTTTCCAGTTATCGCATGAAGAGGTGCTATTGTTCAGCAAGAATTCTCTAAAATATCAAAATACTTAATTTGAAATTTGCAAATTAATTACTGTTACCTTCTAAAATCATTATTTTAGGTACTAGTTTATATTAATTAATATGGCATATTAAAGTAATATATTTCGACATAAACTGACATTTGCGTGTATGATAACCTATAAAATTGTATTACGTAAATGTATCAATCTATATCAGACATGACTTCATATTTTCAAGGCCTACTTTGACTTCGAATGATTCTGGACACCCGTTATAATGGCAAAGAAGATTCCTGCGAATTCGCGCCATCTATGTGTTAGGCCACATAGTTTCCGGGCAATCCTCGTACCTTTTAACAGCAAATATGTATTTCGCATATTATCCGAGGTTTAGTAATTACCTTAAAACGGTTATTAATTGTCAGCTGTCAGATTTACAACTTAAAAAACTCGTACGTGCATTTCATACGAACCTACACACATCTAATTATCTTCCAAAGGACAATTTTAAAATACACATTTAATTGTAGTAGGAAATAGTCAATGAAAAACAATTAAGACTCTGAAACGCCAACATGATATAGCTAAGGATGAATATTCCATTTTCTTTCCACCGACATGAACATCTTCTGCTGGGAGAACATCCCACACATCGCCCATCAAGCAATCCATTCCACGTCTGCATATGACTCACCATTTTTCGAATATTCACATTGATAATTTATTTTCAATTTATTTCGCCTGGGTAACGAGCATCATAATCATTTGGGCGAATATTACACGCATACACACACTAATACAGATACACATACATACACTTTTATCGCTCTTACTAACAACGTGGTAGTGCTATGAAATGATGTGTGGTGCATATGGTTGTCTACATGTTATCCACTGTGATGTGTTGTATGGTGTTGATGGTGCTGTTTGTGACCGAAGAACATGTGGGCAGAATGTTATTAAGGTGCCGTTTTTTATTAACTACACGCGCGTTGTGTATTTTTGCGGATGTTCATGAAATGTTCGTTGGTGTGTCTATACACATTTACATTATTTTATGCCAGGGAATAAGAGGTAATGAGGTAGATGTGGTGATACTTTCATAGTTGCTTGATAATTTATTTTCATTATTACAAAGGAAAAAGCTGCATGGATTAATTAATTTATACGTTTGAAATTGGTAAGAATTCACAAGACCTTAGAATGGAGAAAGTCATAAAATATAAAAACATTCTTACACTTACATAATAACAATAATACGAGGGTCAGTCAATATCTAATGCCTCCTATTTTTTCTATCTAAATAAAGTTAAGTAAAAATTTGAATTTGGCCCTATTTCTCAAACCTTTTACAATCCACTGCAGTAGTAACTTTCTGTGTCAACAAGTGGCAGCACTGTGACGCTTTGAAAAATGTTCGACATCGAGGTTCGTATTCGACAGCGTTCTGTGATTGAATTCTTGAATGCACCTTCATGGAAAACTGAAAAATGTGTTCGGTGATGCAAGAGTGAATGTCAGCACTGTTAAACGATGGGTTCGTCTCTGTAACGAAGCTGAAGGACAAACAACGTTGGCTAACGAAAAACGGAGCGGCGCAACATTCAGCGAGTCGATGACATCAGTCGTGGTGACCGTCGGATGACTGCAGATAAATTATGATGCATTTTCTCTTTCACTAAAGGCGATGTGATAACGATTATTCAATAACTGGGGTCTTCAAAAGTTTGTGCAAGGTGGGTACCGAGATAATTAACCGACCAGAATCAAGAAACAAGAAAGATAATAGCCTCACAACACTTGCAGCGCTTCCATTTGGAGGGAGATGAGTTACTGGGAAAAATTGTGACCGGAGATGAAGCATGGGTTAATTTTTTTGAACCCGAATCAAATAGGCAGTCAATGGAATGGCATCACACAAACTCACTGAGGACGAAAAAGTTCAAAACTATGCCATCGGCAGGGAAAGTTATGGTGACAGTGTTATGAGATGCAGAGGGTATGGTTATGGTTGGTAAGAAACAGGACCGTGTTTTTTGCCATGGGATACATGCCTTTGTTAAAAGGTGGACCAAAACTGTGGATATGGACGGAGATTATATTGAAAAGTGCAAATTAATCACCAATATTGTGATTTCCTATCTAATTGCATTTTTATTTCTTGACTAAATAAAAGGAGAAGAACGATAGGCATTAGTATATATAGGATAAAATATACAAGGTGTACCTTATCGTTATGTTCAAATTTTAGGAGTGTAAAGTAGACTTCATTTCAAGTAACAAAAACGCAAAACTTGTATATCCACTTTTTATTTGTTTCAAAGCTACAGATCTATGAATGTGATTGTCAGATCATGAAGAAAAAGTAATACTAAAGTCAATAAAAACTGATTTTATTTAAAAAAGTTCAATTAATAATGTTTTCGAAATGCCCACCTCCTTGTTGAATGCAGGCTTGTGCCTATAAGCCAACAGAAGAAGTACTTATCCGAAATTCATACTTGCTTTGTCGGATTTGCTCGGCAGCCAGGTGAATACGATCCAACAACTCTTCTTTTGTGTTCGACACTTGCACGTAGACTAAATTTATCATGTACCCTCATAAATAAAAGTCAAGGGGTTAAAGATCGGGTGACCTGGGTGGCCATGGAACAGGACCACCTCGACCAATCCATCTTGGATAATTGACGTTAATCCAATTTCGGACAGCAATTTGGGAATGTGTTGGTGCCCCATCCATGTGAAACCACATGTCTCGTCGAAGATTCAGTGGGACATCCTCAAAAAGACGCAGTTCGTCAATAAGAAATTGAAGGTAATTGTTCGCATTTAACCTCCCAGGAAGAACGACAGGACCAATCAACGAGTCATCGATTAGGGTCGCCCAAACGTTAACAGAAAATTCCTGTTGAAATTTAGATGGGCGTAGAGCTTTGGGATTTTCTGATTACCACCTGTGGAGGTTTCTCAGATTTGCAACACCACTTCTCGTGAACGTACATTCATATCCATTAATATCCAGGTAGAATAAACTAGACGAGCATAGTGGTCTGCCTCAAACAATATGGATATGGATATGGATATAAGTCCTCACATTATAAAATTCGCCAAGCTGTCGTTCGTGGCACTCCTAGTTGTCTAGCGATTCGACGTACAGTGAGAGTTGAATCCCTTGTAACAATAGCTACTGCTTCGTCCTCTAAGTCTGCTGGCAAATTTACTCCTCGGTCGAAAAGATAATCACGCAGTCCGCATTCCCGAAATTGTCTGTGTACTTCTAGAAACGTTCTGTAATGTGGAATGCGCCTATCGGGAAACCAATGTCGGTATTCAATAACTGCTTGACGTGCGCTGCCGTTACAGTAGCCATACGCAAAATGCATCTTCGCACACTCTTGAGAAGAAAATCGGTAAGGCATTTTGATTAAAGAAAACGTGTCCACTCACTAATAAGCTGTTGTATGAACTGAAACGTAATGTAATCCTTCATTAAAAAATGCAACGTTCAACAGTTCAACAGTCACCTGAACATTTGTTTCTTGTATGATATTCATGGTTCAGCACTTACGAAATAAGTAAGAACCTTCTTTATCATAAATCAATTTCCAGTACTCTTTTTTGTAGATCTCCAAGAAATTACTGTATGCACTACGACACGTGTTTATTTATTTTAGGATAACATTTTATTATGCGACCTTAACAATCACAGACCTGTTATTGAATTGTATAACTTTTTTTTAAATAAAATCAGTTTGTATTGACTTTAGGATTACATTTTTTTTCATGATCTGACAGTCACGTTTGTAGATCTGTAACTTTAAAACAAATAAAAATGGATATACAAGTTTTGCGTTTTAGTTACTTGAAATGAAGACTACACTCCTAAAATTTGAACATAAAGATACGGGACACTTGTATATTGTTATGGTTCTGGATATGCTTATATGCATCAGGTTCCTAGGAATGAGAAAATTAGAAATTTGTAAATACTAGAAGGCAAATGTTAAAAAGAACGTGACTATATGTGTACGCTTGCATGTCAAATTAATGTCTAAATATTAAATAAATTAATATCCTGTTAATTTTTATACTTTGCACTTCATTATATTAATTAAAATTTATCTTTCATTCAATTCAAACACGCGAATTAAAAAATATTTAATTTATACATATTCAGTAATTGTATAGGCATTGGTTTTAACACGCCCCTAATTTCAAATAGTGATAGCGCGGGAAATGGACAATCTGAGATACGCGCAGCTAATGAAATCACCTGTTAAAAATATATTACAACATATTTGTAAATTTATAAAATAATTTTATGAATCTATTTAAATGATTTTTTATGATCAAAATATTACTTTTAAATAATATAATTTAAGATAAATTCTAGGTAATGTGCATATTACAAGGCTTTGATAAAAAGCAAAGCATAAATAGCGTCTTTTTCCGAAATTTGATATGGTACGCGTCTAAAATTTATCCTGCTACGAAAAATTCAATAAAAATAAGTAAAATACAACAAAAACTTGCTTAATTGTTCATTATAATAGTGCCTAACAATTATTTCGTCAATTTGAATATAAAAAACAAGATGCAAGAAATACGATTTTACATTTTAACGAGCATAACATCATAATAAGACGCTTCCATGAATATTCGTACTGAAGCCGGCTTGCTCTTTGTTAATAATCTTGTCGACTGTGGGTGCTATTCTCTTGTAAGCACGCACACATACGTTACCGTGTATGTGTGTGTGTAACATTCGTAGCTTACACACACATACGCTTCAACGTATGTGCGTCTGTAGATTCAGTAGAGGTATTTATTATTCTGACATTTTGAATTAATAGGCGATACATAATATAATTTTTAGGGAGTTTTAATCTTGGGGTTCGCGTCATAATTGACACAATGTATTGGATTCATATTATATATAATAATCTTTCCATTTTTTCTACGTTAGCTTTTTTTTGCAAGGACACCTTGTATATTTTCTATGTCCTTGAATGTAGATGATTTTTATGCAACATTGTATAAGTTTTGACCGATAATTAGAATATGTAATCTGGGATTTATCAAGTTCAGCGTCCCTGCTTAAAATCATCTTTCGTCTTTTTGACTAGACGAATAAAACGATGCTTAAGAAATTGTGTCACTAAAAAAAGCCGACAATTTCAAAGAAAAGAATAAACACCAAGAAGAAAGTTGTTCACATCTATCACAGAGATTCTCCGAGAATGTAATTCATAAGGAAATCCATTTATGGCGATCATTAGTCATCTAAAGGCATATTTATCACGATATTCACGATCCTTAGTGAGAGATCGTACAACAGAAGTTAATATCATACACGTACTAGATGAGGCTATCGTATGAAAAATCACTTGCCGCTATAAATGATACTAATCTCGTAATAAATGGTATCCTAGTATTTAACAAATGATGACTTGGGTAAGTGGTAAACTAAATTGTTGTTAACTAATAGAGAAAGGAAATGTTTAGATGGCATACACGATGTTTCTGTAAGTGAATCTATGAATAGATATGTAAATGTTAAAAAATTAATAACGCTCATGTATTTGTTTCTATGACGCAAAGAAGGTCGGTCGTAGGAAAACAAGGAAACGGTAAACTTACATCGGTTTATGCAACACAGAATACTCCAATATTTGAAACTTGTTTGTTTTAAAATATACGCGTGTAACTCATATATCAGTTCCGCAATTCTGTTCTAAATATTGTTTCGTAAAGAATTTCCACATACGTTATTGAATTCCTAAATAGTTGGGAAAAAGGAGAATTTTATGTGATTGTGTTTTATTTCTTCATTTTATTTTTTTTTTGTAAAATTGCTGATGACTACTTAGTTTCTTGAAATTTTTTCAGGCGTTTCTCTCGTAGAAATTATTTTTAAATATTTCATTAAGAAAAAACGCTGCTAGTTTTGCAAATTTGTATTTTTAAATTGTAATTATATAATTTTTTTTATTTATATAATTGGAAAACAAACGAGTGGTGATCTATAAAATTTCAAATACATTTTCATTTATTTATTTTGTAGTTCAAGTCTAGAAAAGGAGTATTAATATTAACTTGCAATACTTTCTCAATGTTCTATTCTACAAAATTTGTTTCTCTTTGAATGAAATACATCCTTGTAGATACAGAATGTCCTTTCTACATCGCTACTGGTTATAGATGCATACTGGAAATATTATTTTATTTCAGCCTATTTAGCAGTTAGATTTTGAGGCATTGTCCCCATACATAATTGCCACAACGTTATTAAATCTGGATTTCTATTAGAAACTGCGTCTAACTCTTGCCGAAGGGCCCCTGCCCGTTCTTGCCAACGTCCAACGGCCCACCCGGCTTCTGAGGCTGCCTCAGCTCTGGAGGTGGGGAGACCCAGAGGGAAGTAAAAAAAACTAAAAGAGATGGAAAAGGGCACCACCGAATTTATGCCGTTGAACGTCGCAAACCCGGAAACTTGATGAAATATGCTATCAAAAAAAAAAGGCAAGTTGCGTGGGCAGAAGGCCGGTTCCAAGACCGAGACTCGTCCCACTCTCGAGGATCGAGAGACGAGGGAAAGGTAAAGAAAAAAAAAGTCGTCGTTTCAACTAAACTGTAATTATTTAATCAATCCCCGTATACAGGGCAATCCAAATTAAGTGTTCACCATTGGTAACTTTGTTATTATTAAAGATACAAGATTGTTTAAATTAGCAAACTAGTAGTACTTTTAACACTCTTTAAGATGGAAGAATTAAAAAAACAAATGACCTGCGCGTTTTCGAGTTTTCCCGAAAAATATGTTTTTTTCAAATGGAAACCCCTGTATATTATATCATTTACTGTTAGAAATTCAATTTTTAAACAAAAAATCTTATAAGAGCTTTTTTACTGGGATTAAAACACTTGAGTTATAATGTATAAACAAAAACAGCTAAATAATTTTTATAAACTTTATTTTATACATAAACATATCATTAAAAGAAAATAAAAATCACTGATTTTTTCATAGAAGATGTTCAAAAATACCACCTTGTTGTTCAATACATTTTTGAACACGTTTCTGAACTTGTCGAACTGCTTTTAGTATGGTCCTACCATCTATTTGGTTTATCTTTTCACTAACTGCAATTTTTAGGGCGTTTACGTTTTCGTACCTTTGCTTATAAATCTCTGTCTTTAAATAACCCCATAAAAAAAAATCAAGCGGTGTTAAATCTGGCGATCGGGGAGGCCACTGAATAGGACAATTTGTTCCTATCCATGAATTGTTAAAAATAGTATTTAAAATTTGATGAGAACCTCTGTAGTTGTGCGCAGGTGCGCCATCCTGCTGAAAATGCAGATTCTGTCTACTTATGAGATCAATATCGTCTAAGAAATTATTCAAAATTTCAGTCAAAAATTCTATGTACCTTTCACCAGTTAGAGTGCCCTCATAAAAGAAAGGACCAACAATCCTTGAACCAATTAAACCGCACCAAACATTTAAACTGTAACGGACTTGCGTGCGTCTTGGATGTACTAAAAGAAGATTTTCCTTTGACCAGTAAAGATGATTTTTTGTATTGTACATTCCAGAATTTGAGAAATTTGATTCATCGATCCATAAAATATAACGAAAGTTGTTTACATTTTGGCGACAAAAGTTAAGATACCAGTGGCAAAAAAACATTCTTCTCTCTGGATCCCCTGGCAAGAAAACTTGAACTGGTTTGTACTTATAAGGAATGAATTTGTGTTTCTTCAGAATACTATGCACAGTACCGTGACTCAAATCAGATTCCTTGATAATATCTAGTATGGAATTCTCACGGTTGGCCTCAAAATATGCAAGAACTAGAATTTCCGTGGCCTCGCTTATTATAAAAGTCCTTCTTGTTCTTGTTTTGGCAAAAACACTCTCATTGCCTCTAAATTTTCGGTACAGTCTCAGAAAAAATTGCTCATTTGGTTGTGTTCGGAGTGGATATAATTCAGCGTAGTGTTCTTTTGCCCTCCTAGAGGATTTTCTGCACACTAAATAAGATTCTAACATATCACACTTTTCTGCATGGGTAAAAATCATTTTTTTGTCAAATTAATAACTAGCAAAATGAAATTTATGAGTGAAAGACTAATAGAACTGTACTAATATTTGACGTTTACTAGAAAGAATTAACGTCGTTATCATAGAAACATAGAAATGCACTTGACTTAGCTGTTTTTGTTTATTCACTATAACTCAAGTATTTTTAATCCCAGTAAAAAATTTCTTATCAGATTTTTTGTTTAAAAATTGAATTTCTAACAGAAAATGAAATATACAGGGGTTTCCATTTGAAAAAAACATATTTTTCGGGAAAACTCGAAAACGCGCTGCTCCTTTTTTTTTACTGTTTCCATCTTAAAGAGCGTTAAAAGTACTACTAGTTTGCTAATTTAAACAATCTTGTATCTTCAATAATAACAAAGTTACCAATGGTGAACACTTAATTTGGATTGCCCTGTATATATAATTATTTAATCAATCCCCGTATATAAATAATTATTTAAACAATCCCCGTATATAAATTAGGGAGTAAAAAAAAACTGTTCCAGACATATGCGGCTGAAGACCGGTCAAAAGTAAAGAAACAGATAAAGCAAGAGCAAAGGAATGTAATACAAATAACTCGACTAATTAAAATTTACAGTGCGGCTGATGGCCTAGTACGCCCTGGAAAAAAAAACAATACGTATTCTTTCTTTATCGTAGGTTCACAATAAATTACAAGGTTCAACAATTTCGTTGAAATAAAACGATCTTTAGCTAGAACGTTTTTTTTTTAAGTTCAAATAGGATTCCGCAAAATATGTAATTTGCGTATAAAAGAAACTATTCTAATTGATTAGCAAAAATGTGAAAATTCAAACAATTAAAGGGTTAATGAACGTATTCTATTAATTAATAAAATATGAAATTCAAACAATTAAAGTGTTAAAATAAATTTACGTTTAAAACGCAAGGTGAAATTGAAACGACAAAAAACAAGTTCGTAAAACGAACGCAAACGTTCAAGAAAATGATCCACAAAAAGAGAAGGTCAAGCAGGTTTTTCGTTGAGAAAACACCTGGGTTATTGAATGACGATATATTAATTTAAGAATAACGACGAAATATATGAAAGAAATGGGAAATTTTACGAATAATAGTTTGTAAATAAAATTAAGGTAACAAAAGCTTATCTGATGATCCAACTGCGATCGGCCTTTTCCCTTCCGGAAAGAAAATCGTCACTGGCAGGAACAATCAGACGATGGTTCAAGATGTTTTAGTTGTTTTATTTTTTTTTCTCTGCCCGTCGGCTACACCATCTAAATAAAGGGATAACAACGACAATAAGTAAAAGAAAAAAGAAAGGCTCAACAGAAATAGCTCTATACATACCAAATTGCGTGTGATGGCTATGAAAATCAAAATGATAATTGTTAGTGGGTTACCAGGTTTTTTTCCCTCTTTTCCAACACGTAAAATCCTCCCAAGGAGATAATCGCATTAAGCGAATAATTTTTATAGCTCGATCGAATCAAAACCCTACGGGGCCGTAAATAAAATTAATACAAGACGACTTCGATTGGTATCTGTGTTGGGTAAAAGAATGCAACTTCGTTTTAAAAAGGTCGAAAGCTAACAACCAAGTGTCGAGCGAATCGTCGTACTTTCTTAACAACGGGAAAAAAAACAAGCACTAAAGGTCAAGAGAAAAAAGGAAAAAAAAGCTTAAAGAAATTGAATATAAATTTAAATAGCGAATAACGATACCTATACAGGTAGGTTCGTTTTAAAAAATGGAACGAAATATATTGAAGATAAAATTAGTAATAATACGAATTAAAGTAATAAAACGTTGCGCGTTACGGACACCTAACAACCTGTCGTCAGAATGAAGCATTTGGTGCATATTCTCGTAAATGTTTTTAGCTACTGTTCCGCATCAACTGTACTTATAACTTTTATTGCTATTGAATATGCGTTATATGGATTAGTTGGATGTTGTACACTAGCTACAACATCTACCACACAGCGTCCTAATATATTGACAGTTTCGTCGGCACTTATCTATAGGTACTGATTTGAGAGATGGCTTCTAATGCGTTCTACTGCTTTCGTGTAGCACTTGGGAACATAATATTTGCGTAAGGTGGATTCATCATGAAAATATCGACCAGTATATTTTTGGAGAAATATTTTGTAGGTGGGATTGTTAAATTTATTTAATGGAATATTTGCCGCCATTAAAGTTTCACAGTTCTTCGTTAAAATTGTCAGATTCCAACGTGTTTAATTTCTGTGTATGTGCTTGCGATGCTAAGTGACGTTTTACGTGCGATTTCTTCGAATTTTTTAACGATATTTTACAGAGTTTGCAATAAATTTCGGAATCACTGGTAATGGACATAGAATCAGTATGACCCGTAATCCAACTCGCTACTGTTTCACTATGCCATTCTCGACGTTGTTCCATACCATGTCTGAAAAAGTAACTTAAACAATGTTCTAGATCTAAATAATTGAAAATTAAAAATGTATGCGTAAGTTATTGAAACTTGACCCAATTTACCGGACACTTACGTTGAAATAATTGGGAAAAGTAGATTCGATGAAACGATATTAAACAGGATCTATTACAAAAATTACGATGTATGTAATTAACAGTTAAAACAATGAAAAAAGGAAACTAACTCACCGTACTTTATTTATCTTACGAAATATAAACTAATATATATATATATGTATATATAATATATTTTAAAAACTCCTTGCGCTATCTACGTCCATGAAGAAAGGAATTTAAGTGTTATATTTAAGTAATTGCGTCACAATTCAACGACAAAAAACAGATCTGGGGTTAACTGAATGAATAGTGGTATTCAATAGCTGCGTGTTGTACTTAGCGATGTTATAGACCGGCGTTTCTTAAACTGTGTTCCGCGGAACCCCGGGGTTCCGTGGATATCACTCAGGGGTTCCGCGAAAGTTACGTGCTTTTTTTATAACATTCAAGGAAGTAACATAAAAAAAGTAATAAAAATTTAACGGCACAACTAAATTCCACTTACTAATCTGGATAGTCGGTGCAAATGCGACAGTCCGACGTCGCGAATTGTAACGGCGCCGTCGGGACAATTTTTGGTATTTAAAAGCAGCCGCCCTGGTATAATCACGGGAAATCCCGGTATCGGTGATTCCCCGGCTCAATTCTTTATTGATCATTACACTGCGAGTATCCGGGCATAATAGTCACTTGCCGATGTGTGTCTCATAAATAAAGTGATTGAAAATTAAAATAAAGTGATTGAAAGATAAATAAACTGATTGAAAGTTATTGATAAAGTGATTTTGTTTATTGATAAACTTTATTGGTTCTGTCTAAAACCAATTGTTTAAAACCAAACTGTCTAAAAACTGTGTTAAAACCTAGAAATTGTAATTGTTTGTGTTTAATATTTCACTGTTAAAAATAATACCAACGTAAGTAGCCTTTAAACTTTATTCTGTCTTAAGGGGAGTTCTCATTTTTTGAATAAAAACACGACGATTTTTAATAATTTTTTTTAAAGAGGATTGTTTTTTTATATATAGAAACTTTTTTTAATGCGTTACGCATATCTTTGCAAAAACAAATTGTGTTTTAATTTGCCATAATTTGCCTCTGTAGCAGAGGGCGTTAAAGTTGACGCCCGAAAAACGAGATACCAAACGGTAGCAAAGATTACTTCTGTTGAGTAAAATAGGTTCTTTTCAGAAAATTAAAAATTATAAGAATGGCGCGCATTTTACTAAAAATTTGAAAAAACGACCTTTTTAGATTAGGAAAAGTGGAATTAAAACTGAAATATAGCATTAATCAAAGATCCTAGTTTGCCCACTGGTGTACACGTTTACAAACATAATACAAAAAGATCTAGATCTAGATTGGTCAATTAGCGTCTGAGAAATTCTTGTTACCGATTTCAGAAACATCATTTTGGGAAAAATTTGCTTAAACTTTATACGAGTGATGTATACAGCTTGTATACAAGTGATACATAAGGCTACAACTTTTATACGGAACCGAGTACTTATTCTAGACTTATTCTAGACACATATAGCATTAAGATAATAAAAGAAAAAAAACTTTTTTTAATTAAAAAATGAGAACTCCCTCTTAAAAGGTAACTGGTGCTGTTATTTTTGTCTTAAAACCATTTTCGATATTTTGTTGCAGGATGGAGAGGTGGCTTAAAGAAGGCAGTTTAAAGCGTTCTGCTGCAGAACTTGACTCTTCTGTTTCGGACCCAGCAACTAGCTCTTTTGCTAAAGATAACTGTGGTAATAATAAAAGTGATGCAACTGAAATCGCCACAAACGAAAGTAGGCCATTACCTAATGGCCTCTACAAGTAATCAACCTAGAGCAGTTACTGAAAAACTAAGGAAATATGATGAAAGTTATATATGTTTAGGATTCATGATCGATAATGATAATCCTCAGTGTGTTATATGCAACAAAGGTCTACCAAATAGCTCTATGGCTCCAGCTAAAATGCGTCGTCATTTAGAACCTGTTCATGGCGAGCTTAAAGAAAAAAAATGTTGAATTCTTCATTCGGAAGCGTGACGAACTTTTAAAATTAAAAACGGTTATGATTCAAACCACAAAAACGGTGAATGAAAAAGCAAGTGAGGCTTCTTACTTAGTCAGCTATCTGATAGCTCATACACAATTGCGGAAAATCTTATTAAACCTTTATGTATGGAGATGGTAAAATGTATGTTAAGTGAAAAATCTGCAAAAGAAATGGTTAAGATTCCACTTTCGAATGACACGGTAGCTCAGCGCATCAGAGATTTAGCAGCCAATATAAAAAATGAACTTACTTTTCGTCTCAAATCATGCATTCAAATTCATTACAAATTCATTACAAATGGATGACTCAACCGACATATCTGGACTCGCAATATTAATTGTAATCGTTAGATATCAGCACGAAAACGCATTATTGGGAGATCTTCTTTTATGCAAATCTCTACCAACACGTACTACTGGAGTCGAAATATTTGGTCTTCTAAATTCTTTTCTTGAAGAGAATAAAATACCATGGGACAACTGTATTGATATCTGTACCGATGGAGCAAAGGCCATGAGTGGCATAATTAATGGGGCTGTACAGCTTATTAAAAATATAGCTAAAAACTGTTCTAGTAGCCACTGCATGATCCATAGGCAGGCACTTGCTTCTAAAAAATTATCCCCCAGTTATAAGAATGCTCTTGATGAGGTCATCAAAATCATTAACTTCATAAAATCTCGACCGCTAAATAATCGTTTATTCAAAATACTCTGTGAGGAGATTGAAAGTGTATATACATCTCTTCTTTTACATACTGATGTCAGATGGTTATCTCGAGGAAAGATACTAACCCGTTTTCTTGAGTTAAGGGACGAGGTGCGTGCTTTTTTTTTAGAACACAATTTTGAATTGAAAGGTCGATTATTTGATAGAAATTGGTTACTTAAAATTGCCTATTTAAGCGACATTTTTACAAAGATAAATAAACTTAATTTAACCCTCCAGGGCAAACAAGTAAATGTATTTATTGCCTACGAAAAAATTCTTGCTTTCAAGAAAAAAATAGAATTTTGGACAATTTATATGCGCTCGAACGAGTTTGATTGTTTCCCAACAATAAAAGGCTTTTTAGAAGAAGAAGGGTTTGAAATGGCAGAGGCATTTATTGAAGAAATTATTCAACATCTGAAAGGATTGAGTGAAGCTTTTAATAAGTATTTTCCAAATGAACAGCAGATTAAATATCAAAATGAATTGTGGATTAAAAACCCATTTATTTTCAATGCACGACCTTCGACCATGTCAAGGGAAGAATACGAAACTTTTATTGAAATGATATCTGATTCATCTTTGCAAAATAAATTTAAATTAATGCCATTAACGGAATTCTGGTGCAGTATAAAAGATGAATATCCTCAATTGTCGCAAAAGGCCGTGTTGGTGCTTTTACCATTTATAACCACATATATGTGCGAAACGGGGTTCTCAGCTTATTTGTCGACAAAAAATAAATACCGGAACAGACTTGATGCCGAACCTGACATAAGAATTCAACTTTCATCAATTAAGCCTAATATTAAGTATATTTGTGATAATAAAAAGCAATATCACTCATCCCATTAAAATTAAAATTTAAAAGTCCTGTAAATGTAAATTTAAGTTATTTTAAGAACTTTTGTGTTAATTTTTAATTACTTTTTGAAGAAAATAAATATTTTTTGAAATAATTGTCATTTTTGTTGCATATAATCCATTTACAGAATGTTACATTAAAAGCATACTATTGAAACAAACCAGGGGTTCCACAATTAAAGTGACTACTAAAAAGGGTTCCATTTATCAAAAAGATTAAGAAACGCTGTTATAGACTATTTATATGGTCTATCGTAATTTCGGCCCGATGCCTCCGGTCTCTATGCTGCAGTTATAAGATTTACCTAAATAGGATCGAGCCACGCGTATTTAGTAATTTTTCTTTCTTTGATCTCGTTCGAGATTGAGTTTTCGTGCGTTAACATTTTATGCTTAATATTATTACAGCTATTACATATTAAAGTATGTCGGAGTATTTAATTTACACCCTGTATACTATTTAGAATGTAAGGATATCATTTTCTGTTAGAATTATTGTTTATTTTGTGTAAGTTAATTATGTGTGGATGATTCAACATATTTGCTTTATTTATTTGTCCTGGTCATCATCTGGTCGAGCAAAACGAGGCGCGGATCCACTTCTTAAAATAGAAAAGCGGATCTTCCAAGTCCTCTTCTTCGTTCGTTTCTTTTTTTAAGCGCGTTCGTCTCATCTCTATCTCATTCTGGCACGCGATATTTAGTAATTGGATATATGTATATCTGTTGTGAATAAATTATTATTCTTATTATGCCATCAACTTTCAGGTTTACATTGATTGGCTGAGTAAAAGGCTTGATTTGACTCCTTAAATCCGGAGGTGTACGCTCTCGTTCTTGTGCGTCCGTACGTAGATATGTTATAAATATATTCGTAGGTATCATAGCAAGAATGCATGGGAAAATTTCAACTCCCATCAAAAACCGATGAACAATGCTAATGTCATCTACACAACTAGTTACTTTGCCCTCGAGTGGCTACTTCGCGACCTCGCTGCGCGCTCCCAACGCCGCAATTTTATGACATTTAGCGAGCGTAAAATCAACTCGAACATAACAAATCTTCCCGCACTACTGGTATTTAACCTCAGTGAACGTAATTCATATAATCAAACATCCTATTAACATTTATGTCTAATAATAAACTCTGTACCGGGTGTTATTCATCATCTGGTCGAGCAAAACGAGGCGCGGATCCACTTCTTAAAATAGAAAAGCGGATCTTCCAAGTCCTCTTCTTCGTTCGTTTCTTTTTTTAAGCGCGTTCGTCTCATCTCTATCTCATTCTGGCACGCGATATTTAGTTTAATTTAGAATGAAAGGCAGAAAATGCGGATTTATCATTGTGAATCTTTGTGTGTAAAAGATCAAGTATGCTGAACCAGTCATTACTCACTAGAGGTGGTTATTATAAAGTATATTTCCGATCGAGATGCCTAGGCGTAGAGGTGGGTGCGTGGACAATGAGAGGCGCGACAGTCACGACATCTATCGGACGATACTTTGAAATTATTACTGTATTCAAATGATGCTGTCGCGTTGTGTTCTTGTGCACTATGTGCTGAGTTTAAAAGTTGGGAAGGCGCATCCCAAGCCTTATTCTTTATTCTTTTCTTTCTGTTATTTTTCTATTCTTCTTAATATTCACACGAGTTATTTATTTAATCAATTGACGAATGAATTGAAAGAAAAGATGTGAGAATAAGTTAATGAATTATTGTTTACGAGAGTGTTTGTTATAATATTTATTTAAGTTGTTTTACATTACTCTGTAATTAGTTTCTGTTTTTTAAAGATGCGCTTATAATTCCATAGTTCATAGATCATTCGAGCTAAGTCACAGAGAAGTTTCCATTGTGATAAAATTTAGTGTGAAATTGTTTAACACAAGAACTATTCGAAATGCATGCAGTTCGGTAAATTGGAAAATTATTATTTAACAATTTCATATACTTCGCGTGATAAAGTTTCGTGGTGATAAAGTTTCGAATCGTTATATAATATTTTGAAGAAAATCGCTAGGGCAGGTTAATTTTTTAAGTAAAAAATAATTTAACAAAAATCTTAATTCAAATCAACTCAACTGGGAAAAGTTTGACAGTTATCTAAATTGTAAAAAGGCAATCTAAAAGCTTGTGAGTTATTCGATCAAGCATATCCTGACAGGCCTCCAGTTGCAGGATCTACAGTAAGTAAATTGGTCGCCAAATTTACGGAAACTGGAAGTGTAAAAGATTTATTTTGAGAAGGTCGACCACGAATAAGCGATGAACCAAAATTAAAATTGTTAAATAGTTAATTGACGAAGGAGATACTTGTTGAAACTTCATTATAACGCTAAGAAATAAGTAATTAAACTTCTAGTTTCAAAAATTCTTTAATTGTAAATACCACTACAATATTGTTTCGCCATACAATGGCTTCATCAGGTGGGTGAAATATTTCATCCACCTGATGAAGCCATTGTATGGCGAAACAATATTGTAGTGGTATTTACAATAAAAGAATTTTTGAAACTAGAAGTTTAATTACTTATTTCTTAGCATTAAAATTGTTACTTAAAGCAGAGTAATATCATCATATTTCTACAATGGTGATTCTCAACCTATACGCATAAACTTGGGGATTTATTGTTCATGACAAAGAATGACTAGAGAGCGGACTGAAGCGATTGAATGACCAACTGCCCCGATAAAACGTTGTGGCGGTATCATGTATACAAGTGTCCCGTTTCGTTATGTTCAAATTTCAGAGACTTTATTTCAAGTAAAAAAAAAAGCAAAACTTGTATATCCATTTTTATTTGTTTCAAAGTTACAGATCTATGAATGTGATTACCAGATCCTGAAAAAAAATGTAATCCTAAAGTCAATAAAAAATGATTTCATTTAAAAAAGTTCAATTAATAATATTTTCGAAATGTCCACCTCCTTGTTGAATGCAGACTTGTGCCCGTAAGCCAACAGAAGAAGTACTTATCCGAATTTCATACTTGTCTTGTCGGATTTGCTCGGCAGCCAGGTGAATACGATCCAACAACTCTTCTTTTGTGTTTGAAACTTGGGCGTAGACTAAATTTTTCATGTACCCCCATAAATAAAAGTCAAGGGGATTAAGATCGGGTGATCTAGGTGGCTATGCAACAAAACCACCTCGACCAATTTATATTGGATAATTGACGTTAACCCAATTTCGGACAGCAATTCCGAAATGTGGTGGTGCCCCATCCATGTGAAACCACATGTCTCGTCAAACATTCAGTGGGATATCCTCTAAAAGACCCGGTAGTTCGTCAATAAAAAATTGAAGGTAACTATCCGCATTTAACCTCCCAGGAAGAATGACAAGACCAATCAACAAGTCATCGAATAGGGTCGCCCAAACGTTAATAGAAAATTCATGTTGAAATTTAGCTGGGCGTATAGCTATGGGATTTTCTGATAACCACCTGTGCGGGTTTCTCTGCAGGACAGCCGTTACTGTCTTAATATCCAGGTAGAATAAACTAGACAAGCATAGTGGTCTGCCTCAAGCAAACCTGTCCCCTGCGATAGTGATATAGATATAAGCCCTCACGTTTTAAAATTCGCCAAACTGTCGTTCGTGGCACTCCTAGTTGTCTAGCCATACGACGTACACTGGGAGTTGGATCCCTTGTAACAATAGCTACTGCTTCTTCCTTTAAGTCTGCTGGCAAATTTACTCCTCGGTCGAAAAGATAATCACGCAGTCCGCATTCTCGAAATTGTCTGTGTAATTCCAGAAACGTTCTGTAATGAGGAATGCGCCTTTCGGGAAACCGATGTCTGTATTCAATAACTGCTTGACGTGCACTGCCGTTACAGTAGCCATACACAAAATGCATGTCGCATACTCTTGAGAAGAAAATTGGTAAGGCATCTTGAATAAAAAAAACGTGTCCACTCACTAATAAGCTGTTGTATGAACTGAAACGAAATGTAATCCTTTATTAAAAATGCAACGTTAACAGTCATCTGAACATTTGTTTATTGTATGATATTCACGGTTCATCACTTACGAAATAAGTAAGAACCTTCTTTATCATAAATCAATTTCCAGTACTCTTTTTTGTAGATCTCCAAGAAATTACTGTATGCACTACGACACGCGTTTATTTATTTTAGGATAACATTTTATTATGCGACGTTAACAATCACAGGCCTGTTATTGAAACATATAACTTTTTTTTAAATAAAATCAGTTTGTATTGACTTTATTATTACATTTTTTTTCATGATCTGACAATCAAATTCAGAGATCTGTAACTTCGAAACAAATAAAAATGGATATACAAGTTTTGCGTTTTTGTTACTTGAAATGAAGTTTACTTTACCCTCCTAAAATTTGAAGATAACGATACGGGACACTTGTAGTATACATGTTATAATAGCCCCACTATTTGCTTGCTCAATTGCATTCGTCGATAGAAAAAAAGAAATCTTTTTTTCTCATATATTTCTTAAGATATTATCCAGAAAACGGAATTCTATTTCTATTGAGTAAAATAAAATAAAATAAAAAAATTTGTCTGTTGCAACAATACCAATGTGAAAGACTGCGATTCTATTTAATTTTGCGAAAGTGTATGAAGCTATTATTTATGAACCTATACACAAGGTGCCTGTAAAATGTCTACTACAAATTTCTTACACCAAAATAAACTGATTTAAAAAAACTTACCTTTGTACAAAGTTCAATAATTTGGGTGCTATACGAAGCTCAAGTTACAATTCTGAATTTGTTTTCTTGTTACAAATATAAAACAGCTCATAAAATTTTGCTAAAATTTGGTAGGTTGAAATTGTTTTATGAGACAAAAAATTCCATATCAAAATTTTGAGAAACGTTGAAATTGGGTTTTCTAATAATTGCACATTTAAAATTTCTACGCCAATGGAAAAAAGTTTAGGAATTTTTTTGACTCGATTAATGTCATGGTTTTTGTGAAATTTGTATTTTAATAATTCGCAGTATTTAAACAAGAATAATTAGTTAAAAATTAATTTAAATTTGTATCCGATATTCTTTAAATAGACTTTTTTACAAACGTGTTTATTCGTATCGGTGCATTCCAAATTTGTTTTCCGTTTTTACCTATTTTTTGTTCGCACGATATTTTTAATTTATGTATGTATGTGTTTCTAAATAAAACAACTGTCCAATTTAAAGAATCTAAATTCTTATTAAGGTTTAAAAGTTTCTTATCTGCTTTAATAATTTAAGAAACTTTTTCGTGATTTACCATGGCCGTAAAATACACCAATGTAGATTATATCGATAAGTTACTGGTATACAGATATTGTTGGGGATTTGTTCGAGAGTGTATTCCGAAAGGCTTCGAAATGTTTACATATCAAGCCATCCAACGTTTGCTGCCGTTGAGAGACGTCTTCGTGAGACCAGTCTCTTTGCCCCTGAAACCACTAAATAACAGTTTATGGAAGGCAGCGCTTTGTAAAGATGTGTGAGGTGAATAAGGGGAGTGGAGCACTGGGGTTGCTCCCACAGCCCTGCTCGCAAAATTGAATGCATTTTTTGCCAAAAAATTGGCGCGTAGACAGGGCTGTGAGAGAATGAGCGTTATTGTGGTGGAAAAACTAGTAGCTCGACTCCAATAAATTTAGGCCTCTACCACCGCAAGCTGTTGTGCAATCTTCTCAAAACTTCTAGGTAGGAAACCTGGTTAACTGTCTGACCCTGTGAACAAACTTTGAATGGGCGATTCCGATCGCATCGCAAAAACAAATCAGCATTGTTTTGACGTTTGATTTTACTTAACGGATTTTTTTTGGATGAGGCGTACTTGAAGTCTTCCATTGCTTTGATTGTTGCTTTGCGTCGTAACCGTACCACCATAATTCGTTACATTATGATCTTTGAAAAAAGTTTGAATTACTTCGGAACTCTTCTATCAAAGCAGACCATGCTTCCACTTCAGTCAGCAGTTAGCAGCCCAGACACAAATTTGGTAACCACCTTTTGCATCGTCAAAGCTTCCGTTAAAATTCGCCGAATTGAACTTCAAGTCACTCCAGACAGATTCTCAACTTCTTCAATGGTTCGCCGTCGATTTTTTAGGACGACCAGAATCAGGTTTGTCATCAATTGACATTTAACCCCTTTTGAAACGGGAAAACCACTCAAACACTTGAGATTTCTCAATATCCCTATCCTTGTAGGCAGTTTTTAACATTTCAAGAGTTTCCGTGCCTGTTTTTCCGCGCAAGAAGTAAAACTTCACGGCCGCGCGCTGTTCATGAGAATCAGCCTTTGCAAAAACAAAACAACCATCACTAAATAATTCACACAAATCAAACGGAACCTTTTTCTGGCGATGACGGTTGGCTTACTCAGTGGTATGAATGATACTCTATACGCCCCCAGCGGCAGAACGCGGTACTACAAAAACTTCGCCCGTCACAACATCAGTTCGGTTTCTTTTGGGCACCCTCTTGTAGACTATCTAGTCTCCTTTGTCTGCAATTATGCTTGCTTTAGCAAAACTATTAATTTGTGTCATTTTACTTTGGGTGTCTTCTTCTTGTTCTTATAGTTTGAGTTGAATGCCAGCACGTCCGGACACTTGAGTACAGTGCTCTTTGAAACACCTTCAATAGATCTCTTAGTCTTGTATCTTTTATAAATGCCATTATCCTCCTCAGGGGCAGTTTTAATATCCTCGTAGGATCTAATAGATTTCTTCCGAAATGTTTCTGCCTGAATCTTTTCAGTTCTTCACAAGGGCGTATTACACGAAGGTTTCCTCATGTTTTTCGTATCTTCCACACCACAAACCCGTGTTGTACAGATACTTCCTTAAAGGACAATGTCTGGTTATTAAGCCGGTAATAATTTAAATATCTTTTTTGTTACTACGAATTAGGTTGGCCAAAACCTAGCTCAGTTATTATGAAGTAGACCTTTCGTTAGGCTATTTTGCTTATTATGAGGTTGTCCCAAAAACTTTCTTGTTCACCACAGTACTCTGTTTGTCTAATTTTTTTTTTAATTTTTTAAATGCTGTTAGTTTGCTTAGAAATCAATGATTGAAAAGTTGTCATACAGGTCAAGAAGACAGATTATTTGAGAAATATGAATGTCAAGTTCTTTAAGTTTTCGTAAAATAAAATCAAAGAGCTTATAAAAGTAGATATGTAATGGATTAATTACTGCTGACTACTAAAAATATTAAGAAATTTTTAAATATTAAAATAAGTATAATTATGTTGCAAATTTCTAAATCATTAAGTAAATGCTTCGTTTCAATTGGGTTGTCGTCATAGTTCTTTTTCCTTTGAAAGGCACTGTATATAAATTAATCTACGGAATATTGCGAAATTACACTCTTCTCGATCATGTTTTATATTGTTGATACCCACGTAATCTCACTACCAATATTATTAAGTAATAATATCTATTGGTAACGTAAAGGCCTACATCGTATATCAGTGTTGGGCTGTCGATATTTACGGTAACAACAAGTACACCGGTAACTTGACAGATAGCATTTATATGTAAGTACATTACACACACATATATGAGTCGGTGTGAAATGAATTTGTTCGACTGTTGCGCAAAAGACGGTGGTAAATAGGTCAGATGTGAAAAATTACAGCGATAATAATGTATGGCTAAGATACTATAATGTCGGTAGTGAGACTTTGCATGTAGTCTGTAATGAAGACATCAATTGCATTTATTTTCGATTATTGACATAAAATTTTAAATATTAGGTCATCATCTATTATACATGAACTTTAACATTATACATAATATAATTTGTCTGTGGTTACGATGTAAACCAAAATAAAATTACTTTGAAAAAATTCGTTAGAATTTTGTATTTTATATGATTGGGCACATAAAGTACGCAAATTTGCAATTTTATTTGCTTAATTTGATAAAGTGATATCTTTACTTTGTCAATTATGTCAAATAAGTTGTCACTTTTATGACGTTTGAAGATAAACAAATTTATTTGCTTGTTTGACATTTATTTTATCAAATTCTCGACCAATTTAAATCTAAAAATCAAGCATGTCAGCATAGAGTTGAAGAATTTTCGCTAGAACAAGGAAAAGTAATCAATCATTTATAACAGGGATGCACAGACTTATAGGGAACAGGGGCCACTCGGGAAAATTATAAGCCAAGGACGGGCCACTACAAAGAATACTTATTAACACAAATATTTTTATTTTTAAATAGTATGAATTACTACAAATGATAAAAATAAAAGAACATTCAAAAATTTTTGTTGTAATTATGTAATCGTATTGTAATCTAATCATTACAATGTAATATTTCATGTTTTATTATTTTGATGCATGACATCGCATTGACCTAACAATTTTGTTTATGTTAGGCTCCATATTACTTGTCGCCACACGTAAAATTGCTTCCAGATTTTCATTTGCCAGACGGTTTCGATTTTTTATTTTGTTAAGTTTCATCACTGAAAACGTTTGCTCACAAATATACGTCGATCCAAATAAGCTTGCGCATTTCAATGCATTTATTAGCAACTCTTTATAAGCGGTTTTGTCAACGTAACGATAAAAGTTGAGTAAATTATCTTCATTAAACTTGTTTCGTAAATTATCATAATTTTGCATGTCTATCAATTCCAGCTGTATTGATTTCGGTGCATTTTCGAGTGAAATGTTGAAAAGATTGCTGAAAATGTCTAATAGAGGTTTAACTTTTTTGAAGTCTAGAAAACGATCATGAAAAGCCTGTATTAAAATATCAATTTTTTCAACATAAGCGAAATCGACATCAGTTTTATTGAATTTCTCCATAATTTTTTTGTAGTTCGGCAAATGGCTGTAATTGGCTGAATTGATTTGTGTCATGAAAAGACTCAATTTGCACTGAAAGGACGAAACATGAGAGTATAACTGCGAAATCAATTGATATTTGCCTTGGAGTCGCGTATTTAAGACATTCAAGTGATTTGTGATGTCTACAAGAAACGCTAAGTCACAGAACCAATCAGGGTTGACGAGTTCGGAGACGTCCTTTTTCTTTTCCGCCAGAAATATTTTGATTTCTTCAATCAAGTTAAGAAACCGCTCTAGTGACAACCCACGACTTAGCCACCTTACTTCAGTGTAAAACAGGAGATCACCATATTCGCTTTCAATATCCTCGAGAAATTGTGTGAATTGTCGGTGATTGAGATCTCGTGATTTTATAAAGTTTACAGTAGGTACTACAACTTTCATTTCAAATCCCAATAATTTTGAACAGAGGGCCTCTTGATGTATAATGCAATGAAACTGCATTAATTCCTTGGTATCTATGTTTTTAGCTTGTAAATACTCTTTTAACATAGTTATTATCTCAGATTTACTTCCAACCATTGAAGGTGCTCCGTCAGTCGTAATTCCAGATAATTTCGCTAAATCCAAATCCATTTTAGAACATTTTTCCAGAAGAGCTTTGAGAATGTCACTCCCCTTGGTTCGACTTGTCAAAGAACTCATACCAATCAGTTCTAGACTCACTTCAAAAGTTTGCGTTACACCTCGTAAAAATATTAAGAGTTGAGCAGTGGAACTTATATCTGTAGATTCGTCGAGTGCTATAGAAAAATACTCAAAACTTATCGATTACGTAACTAATTGCTCTTCTACATTAGCTGCTAATGTAGGAAGTCTTCTTTGAACAGTCATCCAATTTAGTTGAATTTTCTCAAACCTCTTTGCATCTTTCAAACACATTTTTTTGCGGCGATATCTAAACACTGCTTAACAAACTCACCATCTTTAAAAGGCCGACAAGTTTTCACTATTATTCGAGATATATCAAAGCTAACTTCAGTAGCTGTTTCAGCATCTTGAATTGGTTTTGTAAACATAGCTTACTGGCCTATTAGTTCCTTTTGTAAAGTTGAAATCTTTGGCGTTCGATTTTCGCCGGTTAATTTGGTAAAAGTATGATGCTGGGTTTCATAATGCCTTTTCACATTATATTCCTTCGGAATAGAAACACTACTCTTGCATATTAAACAGACACTTTTGTTATGCGATGAAATAAAAAAGTATCTTTCCGTCCAAATATTTTGAAACTGTCTATTTTCATCTTCAATCTTACGACTACGTTTTTTGCTGGGGCCTGGTTTATTCATATCAAAATTGATATTATATTGTTACGTAGGTGGATGCCAAGTTCGAACGACGAAATATTTATTTTTCATAGATTACAATTCAAAACAATATAACGTTCGCTTGTCCGTTGTTAAAACTTAACTGCCGCGATAGCGGGCGATGGGTTGTATTTATACGAGTTACCTAACATCGAGAACCTACCACATTGTTCGAGGTTAATACCGACGTGTTTCGCGAATCTTCGAGCAATCTAGTTGGTTCGACAGATTTCTAGTCTCGTAACAATATGCTTGGAACGACGAGGAGCATACCTGTCCTCCGTAGTAAACCTGAACAAGAAAGTAGTAGGTACTTAAAGATACATATCTTACTAACAATTACATACAAAAGTTAGAATAAAATAAAAAGTTAAATGCTGATTGATTTGAATGGATTTTTACCTACTTTTGTAGTTTTTCGAACGATTTTTAAAATTCCTTGGCTGGCCGCATAAATATCGACAGTGGGTCGCGGTATATGCATCGCTGATTTATAGTCACCAGTTATAAGACAAATGCGCCTTGGATTTTTATTTTAACACCTCTCGTATACATTTACATTCAAAATTGGCATACCTATGTGGTGAAGTGTACTTCTTTTAGAAAATTCTCCTTGATTTACAACGTCGTTTCAAGTTGTGGTAATTCATCCATAATTTCATTAGTTCTGCTTTCTTTTAACATTCTTCAGTCTGTTCGAAGACAAAATTGGAACTATCTACCACAATAAAAATTTTGCGGCCTGTGTGTACAGTTGAAAGTTTCTAAGTAATACAATACATAAGGAAGCCCGGATACTTGATAATTTTACAGCTCGGGTTGATGGTTTTATTAGAATTAGAAAAAGAGTCTGCATAATAGAATGTAAAAAGGAAACAGAAGTTGAAAACCATATTTCTATAATGACTGAGACCTAGAGAACTAATAAATTTCGTTTTGTGTTACTCCAGTTTGTCAGACAGAACACAACAATGTTGTTTCATTTTTCGGATTTACAGCGTGTCATATATCACGAGATGCGAGCACTTGTGGTGAACTTGTGGCCCACACCGGTCTTGTCATTGTAATGTTCCTCTTGTGGTTAAAATTTTCAAACATTTGTTACGCTCAATAAACATTTCGTTTCTATACAAGAAAAAAAAAATAGAAATTTCTCAATTCGCAGGAAATGATTTCTCTCTTGTAAGAAGAGAAATATGTAACGGATTATAGAATGAAAGAATTTTAGGCAAGAAATGCGCGTTTGTAATAAGAGATGGAGCAACCATACAAGATTCAAGATAAGTCAGTACTATTTGGGATTGCGAGAACGATTTATTCACTAATTCATTGATATATTCAAAGGTATACATGTAAACAAATAATTTTCATGTGACAGTATTATGAAATTAAGGTATTAATAGAAAGAGAAATTAGATAATGTGAATACATGTGTACAAAATATGTGAACTTTCAACACGAAATTATTCTACGAAAAAGTGAAATTAATTATAGGCTCTCCGTGAAATGAAATGAAAAATGTTAGTTTGTTATGACAACGACCTAATATGATAATAAATAACGGATGACTATAATAAAGTGCTTGAATTTTCTTTTTAAGCTGAAAACAATTCTCCAACTTTATGCTGACATGCCTGATTTTTAAATTCAAATTTGTTAAAGATATGACGAGTAAAAGTTACACATTCAAACAAATTAAAATATGTCTTGTTTTTACTTTAAAAATGGTCTTTACTGTCGAGTAAAATATATTTATTATAATGGCCTATTTTCGAAGAAGTTTGAAAAATGAAGATAGTAATTTGATATAAAGGTTATTCAAAAGTAAGTTACATTTCGAAATTGAGGTCGTTTTGTTAAATAGTAAAGTATACACAAAATAAAAACATACACTTCATTTAAAAAATTCTTTCAATGGAGACTGTGGTTAAATAAAAATTTAAAAAAAGGTATATAACCCCTTACCACAATAACCCCTTACCACATTTGATCGATGTTGAGATTCACGTCATTATTCACTAAATCAAGTCATGCTATCAGTGGCGGCTCGGGGTGGTTCACATAGGGAGTGCATAATTTCAAAATTAAAAAGTGTAATACAAAAACGCTTACCCAATCCTTATAAATTTCACCGACGTACTGTTCATTGTAGAGTTTGTTTTGAGGGAATAGTAAATATTACACACACAGTTTAATTACATCTGACGATAAACGAAGTCCATTTTACGTGTCTTTGACTTGCAGAACAGTTCTATCACTTTTTCATTAAAGTTTGGGAAATCATTTATACATTCTTTTTCACAAGATAACATAGTAAGGGCATTTAATCTCTCTTCTTTCATTGTATTTCTCAGGAAAGTTTTTATTCTCTTCAGCCGTGAAAACTGGCGTTCCGCTTCGGACGTTGTCATTGGGATTGTAATGACAATTTTTAAAAGCATAACAACTTCATTAAAGGTGTCGCTTAATCCATCCAGCAGAAGACCTAGCAGACCTACAGCACCGACTTCTATATTTTGCCTAAACTCTTCCCTAGAATATAGAACGCTTAATTTAGTTCGTAGTCTGCTTTCATTGAGGCATAGATAAAATTTTACTGCTTCTTTAAGGCAATCTTCCGGAAATTTTTTTTGAAAGGAGGAGAACTGTTTAAAAGAAATTAAGTTTGCTAATAATAAGTGCCCTGTATACCGAAATCTAGATTTTATTTCTAGCAAAATAATATCGCACACTTCAATAGTTTCCCTCCTTCTTTGGCTACCATCAGTTACTCTTCGCCGCTTTAATGGTCGAGGAGTCAGTTCTGGGTCATTTTGTTTAACCAACTGATTATCTGTGTCAGCGATTTCGGTTCGAATTTTTCCAATAGCGAGTTCAAAATTATCTAAATTATTCTTGATTTTTAATGCATCTGTATGGACATTTTGTAATTGATTAAACAATATGTCCACATGTGGCATAATTTTATGAAAGAAATTTAACCAATAGATAAAATTTTCCTCCTCTAAAATTCGCAAATTGGCACTAGATGAATGGTAGTTTATAAACTAGCTTCTCCCTCGATTTGTTCTAGAGCTTCAATTATTTTTTCTCGGTGCTCATATATTGTATTCACTGTCCTAGAATTGAAGTTCCATCTTATTTTTTGAAGAACGAGGTAAGCTTTTTCTCTGAAGGAATTCTTCCAATCTTGCAGCTCGTTGTGGTGAAGTGGAGAAAAATGTACATAATCCCGTCAGATTGGCAAAAAAAATTCTGCAATTACTACTGCTCGATGTAGCATGTGACATAATTAGATTTGTTTGATGTGCATAACAATGTACAAAATTAGCCCTTGGACAGTGGTCTTGGACATGTCTTTGCACGCCGTTAATAGCACCACTCATGACTGCTGCCCCATCATAGCTGTGCAATCAGTTTTTCTGGGTCATCAACAAGCAAACTAATTTCGTTAAGGATGGAGGCAGATAAAGAATTAGCATCATGTCCACTAGGCAGAAGAAATTTCCAAAATCTTTCGACCGGTCTCGCGTTCCCAATATATCTTAAAACAACCACCAACTGAAACTGATTGGACACATCTGTGGTATCATCAGCTATCACAGATATCAAGTCGGTTGCTTTAATTTCACTGGCAACTTGTTCATGATACACGTTCAACATTGCATCAAGCAGCTCATTCTGTATCGTTTTTGATAATCCCTTAAAAACCGGTGCTGCTTCGATGTGATCTCTGAGCGATTTATCCAATTCTGCCGTAAAATTTATCAATTCCCGAAAAATGCCCTTGTTATTCGACGTTTGCTGTTCATCATGACCCCGAAGTGCCAGTTCAAACGCGACACAAAATCTATTGCAATTTATTATTAAATTTAAATGCCTATTTTTTGTTACCTTTTCATTGTGTTGTTGAATTGCTTTTCTATACGATGAATCTAAAACATTCTGAATGTTATTTTTTCCTAACATTCTTAGACTAAATATATTTTTCAAATGCCCTTCGGAATTTTCATGTTTAATAATTTTAGCGCTAAGATGAATTAAGTCTCTTATTCCGTTCTTTGACCAAGACGGTTCACCACCAGACAAAAGACACGGAAAACGAAACAAAGTATTTTTAGTTTCACACCCACAAATCCAGTCATTTTTCTGATAAATATTCATTTTGAATTTTCTTATAACGTCTTTACCTTTAACAGATTGTTTATTTTCTAAACATAATTGAGGCATCGGCCGTTTAAGATTTTTTACTGCGTTTTTTTCATTATACGTTAACGCGAAAACGCGTTGTTCTCTAAAAAAGACAAGGAATTATTGTAACAACGCCCGAGAGCAGTCTGGTTCAGTTGCTCCAACGCTATGTATTATACGACATTGAAGTACGGCAAAATACAGTTTTCACCACCATCAATGTAATGTTAATGCCTTAACAGAGCAACAGTTGGGCTTTGCTCAGTATATCTGTGACGACGATTGGTGTATGTACGTTGTTAGCGTGCCACGTTCCTCGTCAATAACTGTGAAAATTGCTCACTTGCTCTCATTAAAGAGCCGCCACTGCAAGCTATATTCCTATAATACATCTTTGTTTGTTCAAATATTAAACAGAGAAGAAAATTTATCTTACGTCCTTCTATCACACACATACGGCAAAAAATACGTTTAATATGTAGGAGAGCAACACATATAACGTAGTGTGTCGTGGCTTCTTTATCAATATATTGAATATCGTATTTTTGATTGTTAGGTTATGTAGCGTGCTTATTGATATTTCTTACTTTTTGCTGTCATTTACAATTCTCAAGAAATATAGTGTGAAGTAATATTAATAATAATTATTGGCGACAGATTTTGCGTAAGTATTTTGTTCCGCGTTTTTTAGGATACTTTATACAATAAATTTAATAAAATAATTGTTTAATAAATGTTTTTATTTCAGAAAATGCCCGGTAAAATATTAAATTCACAGTCGCAACAGCTTGTTTTGAAAGTCATAGATTATTTTCAGCAAGAAAGAGAAAATAAGGGATGTTTAATTCCATTTAAATCTGTTTTTGAAGTATGTCTTAATTAGGTTATGTTGTTAAAATTGTAGTTATACTAAAATATTATACTTATTTAAGAGAGTAGCAGCCGCTCTTCAAATATCTAAAGCAACAGTTTTCAGAATTAGGAAACGGAAGGGTGAAAATCCTGTTCTTTCTTCTCCCGAAAAAAAAAACCCGAGCTAAACCAAAAACAATTGACTTTCCAGAATCTTCCAAAATGGAAGTACGAAAAACTCTTTATAATATGCACAGAGAACGTAATATCTAAAATGGATACATAATTTGTAAATTTTACTATAAATTTTTTTTTTTGAGGAAAACATGTCACCCTCTTGGCACTTAAGAACGAGCTTGCAATGAAAGGGATTATTACCACTATATCACAATCCACATTATCAATTTTATTAAAAGAAATAGGCTTCAAGTTTAAAAAGGGAGATAATCGACGCGTTCTTATAGAGAAACATGAAATAGCACTATTAAGAAGTACATTTCTTAGAAAATATGTTGAAAACTTGAAGTCCAAGTCTCCTAGAAACGTTATATTTCTTGATGAAACGTGGATATATTCTAAAGGCAATAGAGGAATGTCCTGGCAAGATGAGTCTGTAAAGAGTGTTAGAAAGCCAGAAGGTTATGATGAAAAACGTTTTATTATTTTGCATGCAGGAAGCGAAACAGGTTTTGTTGCAAATGGTAGTTTAATTTTTGCATCAAAAACCAGAACAGCAGATTACCATGCTGAAATGAATAGTTTAAAGTTTAAAGAATGGGTAATTGAGCAACTTATGCCAAATATTTCTAATAATTCACTCATTATTATGGATAATGCTCCATATCACAGCAAAGTACCAAATCATCAAGAAAACAGGATATTATACACTAGCTACAAAATAATTATATAAATTTTACAAATGAATTGGCAAAATACGAGTTGTTGGATATAATTAAAAGAAACAAGCCACAAAAAAAATATGTCATAGATGAAATTTTAAAAGAAAAAGGTCATGAAGTATTAAGACTTGCACCCTACTACTGTGAGCTTAATGAAATAGAGTTAATCTGGGCAACAGCTAAAGGTTATTACAATAAACATATCGGTAGAGATGGGTATAAAGATGAAAATGTATTAAGCATGTGGAAGGAAGCATTGCATGAATGCAACTCAGTAGTCTGGGGAAATTGTGTTCGTCACACAAATAATTTAATTCAAAATTGGTATGACAGGGAAAAACATATAGCAGATGTAGAAGTTGAACCGATAATTATAGAAGTTAATTACAGTTCAACTACAAGTGAACTTTGAATTAGGGAATGTATTTATGTATACAGGGCAATCCAAATTAAGTGCTCACCATTGGTAACTTTGTTATTATTAAAGATACAAGATTGTTTAAATTAGCAAACTAGTAGTACTTTTAACGCTCTTTAAGATGGAAGAATTAAAAAAAACAAATGAGCAGCGCGTTTTCGAGTTTTCCCGAAAAATATGTTTTTTTCAAATGGAAACCCCTGTATATTATATCATTTTCTGTTAGAAATTCAATTTTTAAACAAAAAATCTTATAAGAACTTTTTTACTGGGATTAAAAACACTTGAGTTATAATGTATAAACAAAAACAGCTAAATAATTTTTATAAACTTTATTTTATACATAAACATATCATTAAAAGAAAATAAAAATCACTGATTTTTTCATAGAAGATGTTCAAAAATACCACCTTGTTGTTCAATACATTTTTGAACACGTTTCTGAACTTGTCGAACTGCTTTTAGTATGGTCTTACCATCTATTTGGTTTATCTTTTCACTAACTGCAATTTTTAGGGCGTTTACGTTTTCGTACCTTTGCTTATAAATCTCTGTCTTTAAATAACCCCATAAAAAAAATCAAGCGGTGTTAAATCTGGCGATCGGGTAGGCCACTGAATAGGACCATTTGTTCCTATCCATGAATTGTTAAAAATAGTATTTAAAATTTGATGAGTACCTCTGTAGTTGTGCGCAGGTGCACCATCCTGCTGAAAATGCAGATTCTGTCTACTTATGAGATCAATATCGTCTAAGAAATTATTCAAAATTTCAGTCAAAAATTCTATGTACCTTTCACCAGTTAGAGTGCCCTCATAAAAGAAAGGACCAACAATCCTTGAACCAATTAAACCGCACCAAACATTAAAACTGTAACGGACTTGCGGGCGTCTTGGATGTACTAAAAGAAGATTTTCCTTTGACCAGTAATGATGATTTTTTGTATTCTACATTCCAGAATTTGAGAAATTTGATTCATCGGTCCATAAAATATAACGAAAGTTGTTTACATTTTGGCGACAAAAGTTAAGATACCAGTGGCAAAAAATATTCTTCTCTCTGGATCCCCTGGCAAGAAAACTTGAACTGGTTTGTACTTATAAGGAATGAATTTGTGTTTCTTCAGAATCCTATGCACAGTACCGTGACTCAAATCAGATTCCTTGATAATATCTAGTATGGAATTCTCACGGTTGGCCTCAAAATATGCAAGAACTAGAATTTCCGCGGCCTCGCTTATTATAAAAGTCCTTCTTGTTCTTGTTTTGGCAAAAACACTCTCATTGCCTCTAAATTTTCGGTACAGTCTCAGAAAAAATTGCTCATTTGGTTGTGTTCGGAGTGGATATAATTCAGCGTAGTGTTCTTTTGCCCTCCTAGAGGATTTTCTGCACACTAAATAAGATTCTAACATATCACACTTTTCTGCATGGGTAAAAATCATTTTTTTGTCAAATTAATAACTACCAAAATGAAATTTATCAGTGAAAGACTAATAAAACTGTACTAATATTTGACGTTTACTAGAAAGAATTAACGTCGTTATCATAGAAACATAGAAATGCACTTGACTTAGCTGTTTTTGTTTATTCACTATAACTCAAGTATTTTTAATCCCAGTAAAAAATTTCTTAAAAGATTTTTTGTTTAAAAATTGAATTTATAACAGAAAATGATATAATATACAGTGGTTTCCATTTGAAAAAAACATATTTTTCGGGAAAACTCGAAAACGCGCTGCTCTTTTTTTTTTTAATTCTTCCATCTTAAAGAGCGTTAAAAGTACTACTAGTTTGCTAATTTAAACAATCTTGTATCGTTAATAATAACAAAGTTACCAATGGTGAACACTTAATTTGGATTGCCCTGTATATAGAAATTGCCTCGTTTCTTATTATTTTTTATTAAATTATTTATGTTAATGCCCATTTGCTATAATTAAAAAATAAAATGCATGAAAATACTATATTGTGTTTTATTATATTAAATTAGAAAGTGTTCCGCTTTAGAAACGGATGTGTTTGAAGATTCTACTATTCATAATCATTAAGCGAAGAAATAAACTGGCACCCATAAAACTAATTATGCAATAACAATATAGCATATTGAGCCCTGCTATAAATATTAACATATTGTAAAGGGACGATTTGGCAAATATTAATATTTATACTTTAAATGAAGAATTCGGGATTTTATTAGTGGAATATTTTTCGTGTTTTTTTCTGTCAGATTATGTGCAGTTTATGTTACGTATTTTTAAGTAAAATACAGCTAAAATGGTAAAAGAAAAAAAATATTTATATATTCACACAAAAAAGAAAAATTATTTAAATATTTATACAAAGCAAATCTATCTCATTAACAAATAACGAGCCATCGAAAAAATTCATAATTGGAGTAGACTGTGAAATTGGGTTGGTGCTTTAACAACTTCCACATAATGACACATTACTTGATGCTTGACAGTTTCATTTGGTTTCAATGTAAAAAAAGGTTATGGGATTGAAATGATACTACAACAAAAAAGAAAACAAATAATTTATTTAATATCGAAATCATAATCAAAATTTACATATAGCTACAGAAGTTGTTGAAAATGTTGTCCATTTACATCTAAACACAAACAAGTTTCTTAATAAGAGTTTTGAAAAATTTGACACAAACTTATAGTTTCAATGTCAAATAATAAATGTCATTATGTGGAAGTGGTTAAAGTATCAACCCAATTTCACAGTCTACTCCAATTATGAATTTTTTCGATGGCTCGTTATAAGCAAATACTGTAGATCACAAATTATGTCGAATGTCAAAATTTACATACTTTTTGATATACATAACCTCGTATTCTGAATCTGATTTTCTGAGTTGTCGAAAGATATTTCCCGTAATTAGAAGATAATAAAATATCTGGTAAAAAATATATAATTTAGAAGAATATCCAAATCGCTTCATTTTTATTATACGGTTTCTTATATTTTATTAATTAGTTTACATAATACTTATTTTGGATCAAAAGTACCGATTTGATTCACACGAATAAAAATTGATGACGTGAATCTCAACATCGATCAAATGAAGTGTATTTGTGTTCATAGAATAATGGGGATTATTCGTCTCATATTTTTTATTTCCGTTACCATGGCAACAAGTTTGTTAGTAAAAATAGAAAATTGGGTTTTCTTACTAAATTTGACAGACGATCACCCTGTGAAAAATGGTTTTAACGTTGAAAAATCGTATAAGTCTTGTGCAATGCTTCTTTGAATGTGCAAGAAGTTTAGTAGCGAGTATAAGAAAATTCAGAAGAAACAATAACTTGAGAAACAAACCGTGCGGTTCACAGGCTTACCGCAAGCTAATCCGTAAATTTGAAGAACTGGTTGCGTTATTGATACAGCAAAATCTGGAAGAACTAAAGCAGCGAATGATATTACTGTTGCTGAAGTTTTACGTAAGACTGAAGAAATAGCCGGAAATAATAACTACGGAATACGTAGCGCGAATCAAGTTGCAAAACGTCTCTAAGTAAGTTACACGACAATTTGGCGAATTTTCAGGAGACATCTAAAAATGTATCCGTATAAAACCCAAGCTTTATTTGAACTTAAAGAAACGTAAAAAACAGTTAGGTATGATTTTGCTCTTCGAATATTAGCACAAATTCAACAAACTCCACAGTGGCTGGATAACGTTTTATGGACCGACGCACATAAGGCCAAATTACCAATTTACGATGACAGAAATATAAAACATGATTTTAGTAGATAGTCTGATCAGAGATGTTTATGAGGAGACGACATAATGATTATCTTTCAGAAAAATACCTAATTAGAATTAGTTGAGGACAGGTGCTCATAGTGTACTAATTAAGAAAAACAATTTCATATCAAATTATTTCTGTATTTTGAATTACATAATATATACAATTTTGATTTTATTGATATTATTCCGTTATTCCACATTTTCATCATCTTTATCATTAGAGCACACCAATTTCCGTGCGCGCCATGAGCGCCGGTATGAGAGTGTAATTCGTAATATATTAGAATATGCGGTAGAATAGGGACGCAACATGAGCTTGTTACCGATATAAGTATAGAAGTAGAGACATTTATTTTAGCAGAAATAATTAAATATACATTTGCTTTTCTGCTATTAAAATAAGAAATAAAGAAAACTAAGAATAGTACATATTATAGCAGCGTTGTATGTACCTATAAATAAATGGAAAATGTATGAAATCAGTGATTGTGTGCAGGACAGAGGATTTAAAAAAACACTTACCGTTTTAAGCGTCTTCCAAGGATTGACAAACTGGAGAAACCCGATTGTATATTTTCAACATCAGGTGCGTTTCTAAGGTTATTTCTGAAAAACATGTCCGCCGTGAGGAAAAAGTATGTTTGTATTCGGCAAACGAGCGTTCTACATCTAGTGATGTTATATTCACATAATCAAAATACTTTTTTAAGCAACTTAACGCATCTGTAGACGTGCCCTCACAAATACGTGTTAAGGTGTCAAAATCTGCATTTCTGTCTAAAACACTTTCAAATTTAATTAGAACACTATCACTTTTTGCGTCTTCTACAGCACACAGTTGTGCGTGAACATCTTTAACGATTTACAGTGATTTCTCTAACGACAGCGACGAATTTTCTAATTTTGTTATTGCTTCTTCTATTCCCAAGTAATTCTCACGAATACTTTGTAAATCCATTTTAATCTGGGCATCTTGAAATTTTTTCTGGCTTGTATTGATAGCTGCACTTTCTTTCGGATCGAATGATAAAACCACGTCCTTAATTTTTTCAAAATGTTCATGATAGTAAAACCCCGCCCATGACCATGTACCTCAACATGTCAGAATCGCCTGTGGTGGCTCAGGGGTATGGGGACACAATTCGTGAAATTTCGGAATACGTTTTGTAGATTTTAGGAATACTGCCTTTGTACTCGATATTAAAGCACCTAAGCTACCTCTGGATAGCATCTACGAACCTGTTCTGCCACAAGGTGTAGAGCATGGGGTTTACAAGTAATATGTAACAAGTTAGGACAATATTTTCTAAGAGACCGGCCTACAGAACACATGGTTGCGGCACCATCGGTTATAAACATTAATACTTGGTCTTTCGAAAGTTTAAATTTTTCCAAAGTATCTAATAGCACCTTTGAAATTTCTTCGGCATTACATTGTTCTAGTCGTCTGGATGCTAATAAAATTGAAGACGTTGGTTGATGTGGTTCCAAATTACGCGCCATCACATTAACTACAGATTATTTTTTGCTGTCAGTTGTTTCGTCCACACATAACCACAGTTTTTTATTTTTCAGTTCGGCTTTGATTTTATTTTCAACCTGTTTACGCACCGATGGTAAATTCCTTCGTAACGTTGTCGTGCTCGCTAATGTTTAATTTGCGTATTTATTCCAGAATGAAATAAATGAATCATTACTTAACAATGTAAACGGCAGTGTACACACTCAGTCATAGTTACACATAGTTCATGTATAAACTGTTGTCGATTAATTTTGTTATTATTGTGCTTCGAACTGCTTACGTGTTCTTTACAATGTGTTTTTGACCAACACATTAGATATGTATTGCACACTAATAAACATTTAATTTTTAAGCAATCGTATATTAAGTACGGGAAAGCCATGATAAACTTATTCACTTTGTCTGACAACGGTCGTTTTCTCGATTTATGTGTCGACGACATTTTATTACGTATGCTTACACTTACATGCAGTCTAAGCAAGTACCAAACACATACTGAATGCTTTTTATTAGTTCTGATGCAATACAATCATCCTCACATCGACGCACATGGCGCGCACGGAAATTGGTCTGCTTTACTTATCATCATTGTCGCACTCCAGGTCAATATTACTGTGCTGTTTCAATGCAATATCTTTTAACGATAAGAAATAAGTATTAAACTTCTAGTTTTAAAAATTATTTTATTATAAATTCACTACAATATTGTTTCGCCATACAATGGCTTCATCAGGTGGATGAAATACAATTGACTATTCAATATCTTTTAATATCTTGGACGTAGTATCCGCAGGAAACGATGGAAAGTATATTTGAAAATCTTAATTCTCTATCGATGCCAGTTATTTTGGAAAGAAGCGAAGGATTCTTAAATGTTCGTGTTGAGTTACCCTCGTTGCTTTTGGCTCCACCATGTTTGGGCTGATCAACCACGAGGCCCATTTCTTTATAAAATTGAGTCGCTATTTTGCTTTTTCTTTTGTATTTTCACCTCTGGCTTACCACTGCTGTAATTCCAATTTATAGGCTATATGCTGTAAATATTCGTAGCATCTAAGATGGATTTTTAATATAAAGAGACCATATTTGCAAGTCTTCATCACAGACTCTGTTCTTTTGTTTCTCTAGATCGTTTAAATCTTTAGGAGTAGCCATGCAAACATTGCATGCTTGCGAACTTGAAGTATCAGTCCAAATATTAGCAGCCTTTCCATCCAGCATCTTACATAAGGGAATATGTTTAAATTTTGTTTCCTTAGTGCCTGGAACAATTATTGTAGGCTCCAATTGCAATATTTGTATATGGACATCGCTATCTTCCTTTTTCATATTTTGGACATCTTTTTTTTTATCTTAAATCCAGTTGGATGGCAATACCTTGTTGATGATGGCGTCGTGTCCTGCCAATATATTTTTTTGTTATTATCATTAGATTCACACATTTGTAGTGTCACAATCTTACACTAAATTATGTTGGAATCAGCATATTCTGAAATACTCGCGAAATTTTGTTTGTAAATACTGTGCCCACCGCTGTCATCTAAGCCCCATTTATAATAAACTTCGATAATATCGCAGTTCTCCGAAATGTTTTGTAGTATTACATCAGCCTGTACTTGTACCAGACGTTGTGTAATATGTACAAGATGATCCAGCAGCATCGTTCTCAGTTACTTTAGTATTTGCAGAATAACACTTTCTCTTTGCCGCTGCTATCACATGATATGACGAATATATGTCAGCCCCACTACTTCTTGTTCCAAGTCGCATCATTATGTAATCTTCTTTTATCAACCTAAGATCCACTATAAAACCTAAGTTTCTTCAGGACTGTACTGCCTTATCGTAGCAGAGGATGATGTATCATGTATCCTGTACCATTTTAATTTTTTTCAATCTGCTGGGCGTGTATTGGGTGGCTAGTTTCACAAATTGAGCTGCAGTTCTCATGCCTAATTTCACTAAGCTTGATTCTGCAGCCGAGCACAGTTGTTCTGAACTGAGATCTGATATAAGTGGTTTAAATGATAGTATAAAAATGCACTGATTTTAAGTTTCAAATACTTTAATCTAACTTTCCACTACAATATCGTTTCGTCACACTGTGACTTCATCAGGTGGATGAATACATCTATTCATGCACCTGATGAAGTCACAGTGTGACGAAACGATATTGTAGTGGAAAGTTAGATTAAAGTACTTGAAACTTAAAATCAGTGCATTTTTATACTATCCTTTAGTTATGGAGTTTCAACAAGTGTCTCCCTTATCAATTAATTATAAGTGGTTTAACATGTCTTTGCTTACTGCGTTCAGAACTCTGCTCGAACAATTTTCTGGGCCTGCTTCGCCTATTTTGTTCTGAACGTTTTTGTTCTGATGACGTATCGCCAGGAGTTTCATCTCTTCATCAACCCACTTCATGTGCTTTTTGTTAAACCGCTCGTACATAGAATTACAATAACGCCATTTCGTGAAAAGCCTCGTGACAAACACTTTGACTAGAATTTTCATTTGTTTTGTAGAATGTTCTGGCGAATCCACCCAGTAAAAATCTGTTAATTAAGACTTTTGGCAATCGTTTCATAAGCAGAAACTTTCCAAATCCTCGGCCAGCGTTTTCTCCAGATATTAATCTGGCAGACTATGTGGCTATCTTAAGGAAAATTTCTTTTAAGTCATTCTACGCCTATTCAGCTGCTCAAAGAATCAATTTCACAATAAGTGGTAACCATTCCTGTAAATTTACTCCACGATGTTGTCCACATTATAGAAGAAAGGCTAGTTCTTGTTGAAGAACAAGATTAAGATTAGATTTTAATCTACTGATGCCAGAAAAGAATATCATCTTTTGAAAAAAAATTTTTTTTCACTTTCATTGAAAAGTCATTTTCTCGTCAAATCACCCTCGTACGTACGGTGGCTGGTATAAATAGCTTAAGCTATATCTCCTTTACTATATTATTTACTGTAATATTATGTCTTCGAATTAACAAATAATTTAAGCATTTCCAAGTATTAAAGTGCACAAAATATAAGTAATTCGTATTTCCTGTAATTTTTAAAGAACTACATAGAAGAGTTGCAATACTACGTTGTAACTTGTGACAAAGAAACAGTAAAAATCGTAAAAAAATGCCGACGTATCCTCCCACAAATAACTAAAACGCAAACACAAAATTATTAAAGAGATCATTTTGTAACGGGAGCTGCTCTATAATTAGGATATACTTAAAGATTAAAGGACGTTTTGCGTTCGGATCGTTTCTCTCTTGTTTCTTTGTTTCTAGGACGATAGGAAATAGCAATACTGTTACAAGGGCACATAACCAGTAGTTAGTATCCTACCGATTGTTATTTTTGTTCATCTTTAGCAGACACATCAAATATTAGCCGACTAGACGTGCTAGATAAGTATTACTTTGACGAAACCGCAGTTAATTTTGGGTTTCACTCGGTAAACTATATAATTCATTACGATTGATGCTTGTATGGTTTTCGGATTTTTTTAAATGGAGTTTTGTAATGATTTCTGCAGAAGATAGTTCAGGTAATTTTAAAAAGAAGTAATCTGAAATATATCAACGTGAAATATATTAAGGCGAATTTTTAATTATTAAATAGTTAATTGACGAAGGAGATACTTGTTAAAACTTCATTATAACGCTAAGAAATAAGTAATTAAGCTTCTAGTTTCAAAAATTCTTTTATTTTAAATACCACTACAATATTGTTTCGCCATACAATGGCTTCATCAGGTGGATGAAATACTGAATATGTACAAGACAAGTTTGAATATTTATGTGAAAATTATTGGGGAAATGATGGTGGAAAAATTTTTACAATCTTAAATTTAGTAGAGGGAAGTTGTTTAAATCTAGTTGGTCATTTAAAGCTAGATTTAACCATATCACACAAAACTAATAAACACGAGTTCGCTATATACCATAAACCAACACATACAGATACCACAATACACGCTAATTCTTTTCATCCTAAAACACACAAATTATCAGCATACCAATCAATCGTATATAGATTAATTCATGTACCTATGAGTAAAAGTAATTTCGACCTTGAACTAAATAGAATATACACAATAGCATTAAACAATGGTTACTCTATAAATATTGTCAATAACATCCTAAATAGCCAACAAAAATCTAAAACCCTTTCCCTAGTTTATCCAAAATTAAAATACAAGATAATTAATTCCTATAATTCAATCACTTACTTAGGAAAAATTTCGGAAAAATTGGTACTTTCATTAAAAAACTTAATAACGAACATATATCATTTAAAACAGACAATACTATACAGAACATTATTAAAAACAACAAAGATAAAATAGACAAAGAATCAAACTCTGGTGTATATAAGTTAACATGCGAAGATTGTAATAAGGTATACATAAGACAAACGGGGAGGACATTCAAAATTAGGATGAAAGAACACGAGAGAAGCCATAAAGAAAAGAAAACAGATTCAACTTTTGCAAGTCATTGTATAGATATCAATCATAGATTTAATATAGATTTCAAAATTTTACACATTCAAGAAAAAAGTAAAAAACTTAACCTGTTAGAAAACTTAGAAATTAATAGATACAATGGTTTAGGATTAGCTTTAAATGACCAACTAGATTTAAACAACTCCCCTCTACTAAATTTAAGATTGTAAAAATTTTTCCACCACCATTTCCCCAATAATTTTCACATAAATATTCAAACTTGTATTGTACATATTCAGTATTTCATCCACCTGATGAAGCCATTGTATGGCGAAACAATATTGTAGTGGTATTTACAATAAAAGAATTTTTGAAACTAGAAGTTTAATTACTTATTTCTTAGCGTTTTAATTATTAGTTATAGGTCAATGCCGGATTATATGCGAAAAAAAACTGTAATTAAGCCCATAAATATGCAGATGTTTTGGCCTAAATATGCACTTCCTAATGAAAAATATAAAGGTAAAAAATACGAGGCATGTTTGAAAATGGAATACTGTAGAAAAAAAATATTCTATTATGTTTACTATAAGTTTATTTAGAACATTTTTCAACATAATTAACTATGAAAACAATTTTCAATCACATATTTCTCAAAGTTTTCTACAGAAAAAATGTGATGCTTGTCTGAAAACATGTATTTATATATTGAAAAGGTTCGTTCTACGTTGACGCTTGTTATAGGAGCATATTTCAAAATTAGAAATACCATGTATTGTCAACTCAATATTTTCTATTGAATCACCACACAAGATTTTAGCAATGTCCTTTAGCTTTCTAAAACCCTAATTTTTTCCTATTACAATTAAAAATTTTTCATACACGGAATGTCCCACTCCTCCTTTAACATCAAAACATGACTTTTCAAATTTATTTATTATTTCAACGCTCTCGATTAGCGACATAAATTGTTTTTCCGATTGCAATATAGAAGTAGAAATAAAACTCTTATTGGCTTTAACAAACGCCAACTGTTGAGATATTTCTTTATTCGAATACACCTTTTGATCGTCTATCACAGATTGATTGTGCATCCCTATTGAGATCTATAATAATTGCCTTTATTCCTTCATAATGATTTGCGTGAACAATAGCAGCCTCCAACCACGTTCCCCATCGTGTGATTACTGTTTGAGGAGGAAGCAGAACACCGGATAGATGTTTATAAAACTGAACTGAACTCGTAATCGGGCCTTTAAAAATACCTCCTTAACACTACTAATTAAAGTATTTACTAAGTCAAAATGGTTTCTGACTTCTTCTGCAACACGTTGCGTGAATTCAATTAAAAGATTTTCAATTTGAAAGCTGCCTTCATCATATGGTGGAGCATCCGTCAAAAATAATAGAATTTTCTCTGTTAGAATCGATTCCGGTAAGAAGAAAGTTGCCAGTTCTTCCTGTATAAACCATGATATTGTCAAATTATTTGCCTTATCCAACTGTTTGGATGAAATTAAATAAGATTTTGCTGGAACCGATACGTTAAGGATACCAATCGTTAAATGAACTATGCATCGGCCCACACTATCAGTAGTTTCATCTACGCATGTATAAAGATGTATAATTGTTTGCAACCACCTTCTGCATAGATACAGCGAATATAATTTTTTCTTAACGTGCTCTCGCCGGGAATATTATATTTGCTGATGTACTTTTGCAAATATAACTTGACATTTAAATTGTTTAATTTATGTAGTGGAATATCTTGTTCCGATTTTTTGGAAGTTGATGGCAAACATTGCGGTAATGTTTGCTGACTCTTCTTCGCCAATTTTATCTTGGTTAGTTTTGCAGCATTAGATGGAGTTTTCATATGTAGGTCGACTTGGAACTTTCTCTTACTTGTAATCTGCAAAAAAATATTACATCATCGGTTGTTTTCTTTTAAATAAATATTAGTGAAAGATAAAGGAATAATTAAAAACTTAATTAATTAATTAATAAGAGGAAATAAGCTTAAAATTTTACTTACAATCTTGCAGCATGCTACGCAAAACACTTTTTCTCCATCCATACGCAATTCTGAATAAGGTGCAATTCATCCAGGCACAGTCGCTATTTTCGGCAGTTTTGCCATTATATATCACAACTCATAAGTTTACACTTCAAAAAGGCAATGTAAAATGACGTTTAAAATAAAATTACTTTCGAATATGGGAATAAACACATATACTCCTAATTTTCTGGTAAAATTTTTGTATTTATTTAGAAGTTTTAAGGTATTAGATTTTCCTGGAATTTTGTCTCGGCCTGGATGTATGAGAAGAGTATTAATAAATTCTTGGAGACGCGTATCGGAAAACGGAAAAGTAACGGGAAGAGGCTTAATAAAATGCTATTTTAAATTTAATGTTTAATTTTTGTTTGTTTGTTACATCGACGACATATTTTTAGTAATGCCTATAATCAATTTGATTTTGTAAATAAATAAAACTCGGATACTTCAAATATGAAAAAATGCTGAATTACTACAAAATATGCAAATATACAAAATGCATATATTACGCAAATTTATGCGAACTGCATATAATCCAGCCTTTCAAGAATGTTATTCTTAGAATTATGTAAAAGCGCATGTTATTAATAATAATAATAATGATAATAATAATGATAATAATAATGATAATAATAATAATAATAGTATTAATAATAATAATAATTTATTATACAGGGTGACGCAGAAAGACGGGAATTTTTGAGGGATCCAATAAAAATGCAATAAATCCAAAAAAAAATATTAACTGCAATTCAACCACTACAACTTGCCATTTAAGAGATAGGAATCCAAATTATCAATGTCTGAAAATTAAGTCCTATAGATGGCGTCTTCATATTCTTCCAATCTGCTGTTGAGGTTCCCTATTGTTCACTGCAACATCTCAGCTGGGATACCACGAATTTCGTCTTGAATTCTTTGTTTAAAAATCATCCAGTGTCGTTGGCCGAGTCGTGTTCATCTGACTCCTAAGGTAGCCCCACAAAAATGTCACCGAATCATGAGATGACACAGTTACCGAACAATTCTCGCACGGCTGCCATCGATTACGATGTCGCACCATCCTGTTGAAACCAGATTTCGTGAAGTTGTGGAAAATTGTTTAATGCAGGTGCAACATGCGCCCGCCAATTGGGCAGCAACCTCTCGATGTAATAAATGTACACCGGCGAATTGGACACTAGGCAGATCAGGTACCGTTTCAAAGCGACCCTTTGGGACAGGCGAATTCAGTAATCAAATGTTCAAATGTTGGACGACCCCTAATGTTAATCTCTTTATTTCAATTTAAGATTATTATTAGCATCATTTACGTATCCTTAGTTAAGCTACGCTTTAGAATGTAACGATGCTAACTGGCATAAGCATACTATAAGCACATTGCTGATAATTTTTTTTTAATAAAAAGTGCCTACTATAATTTATTTATTTTTATTTGGCCGAGAAAGATGTTGGCATTAATTCAGCACCTCTCAGCAGCTCTTCCTTATGTAAATTGAAATCAATTTAAAACAAACGATATCTGTAGTTCTTCTATTTTCCTGCACCTGTTCTTTCTACTTTTAGTAATAATAATATTTATTGTTCCATAGAGTTTATTTAACTTAAGTTGCCAGTAAATAATGCAAATCATAGATAGCATAAGTAACAATAAAAACTTTTGCGAATACATTTCTGTTGTAACTATTGAAATACTTTTAAGAAAAGAAGGATTTCTCCACAAGAATTTTAAAGCAATTATTGCCAGAAGTCATCTAACGTCAAGTATTTCTCAATGGTGTTCGACCGAAATGCAAAAATCCTATTACTTTCGTTCCTAATACTTTAAAAGCTACCATTTAAAGGTATTATTATACGACTCTGACATAATACCTGCAGCATCCTTCACTAAACGTGTATCTGTTTAGATCTGTGCGCGCCCTTTTGGCGAATATATTTTTAATTAAAAACATTTCCATTGTTATGTGACAAGGGGTGGACACTTACTGCCCTTAAATGTTGGTCATGGTTTTCAACTTTTGCCTTTGAATACATGACAGATTTCGGTAGCGCGGCTTTTACCGATCAAGAAGTGCTCATTTTTACATAAAAATGAATGTTCAGGTAGTTCGACCGTGATGTTTTTAGAAGGATAAAACGACGTGAGACCATGTCATTGTCGGGAAAAGAATAGATAGCCGAATTAAAATATTACAATACATATTTTGATTTTAATTTTATAAGGGCTTCAAATTTGATATCATAACGTTTTGCTTTACTTTAATCTTTATAATTTTCATAGATATACAGGCTGATTCATTTTCGGCCCTCACCATGTGGATCTCTCTTATTATTGGAGATAGAGTATAGGTTTAAATTTGGCAAAGTTGTTAAATTATGTGTTTGTTATAAATCCGTAAAGAAAATAGACCTGTGACAAATGACCTTCGTTATTTAAAAAAAAAAACGCGAAAACCAAATTTTCTTCTTTTACCTGTAGCACCTGTAGCCTTGTAGGGAAAAAATAAAAACACATCCTTGTGGCCATTTCTAAACCTCTATCCAGTGGTGTACTCTAAATTTTTTTACGACGTTTCGTTTCTTTCTGTCCATCATCAACTATCTAATTTCTTATAGGCACCATATTGGATTTAGACATCTTCAGAAAGAGTTTCTTTTTCTGATTTCAACTGTGTACCACATGCTGACTAAAGTTTTTGACATTAAGTTCTATTTGAAAGAATAAATTATAAGATTAAATAAGGTAGCCTTTGGAATTTCAATCTGTCAAACATTTCATTTATTGTTCATTAATAATACAAAAATGTCATACACTAACGAAGAGAAACGAGATATGATAAGTATTTTTTATTCTTCGAAACGAAATTCAACAGTAGCGAGTACAAGATAACAAAAACATTAATAAAAATACATAGAAAAGTAAACAATAAACAGTTACAGTAAATGTTCAATTATCTGGCCATCTTCGGTAATGCACAATTGGGCACGCCTTCTGGCATTTTTAACTGCCCTTTGTATAGTTCTTCTAGGAACTGCATCGAAGGCATTCTGAAGTCTGTCTCGTAATTCTTCAATGTTTTGTGGCGCATCTACTTTATAAATATTATTTTTAACATATCCCCATAAAAAAAAATCTAGCGGACTTAAATCAGGTGATCTCGCAGGCCATTCAACAACTCCCCTATTTCCAATCCAACGGTTTGCAAACTCTTGATTTAAGAAATTTCTGACAACAGCTGCATTGTGTGCTAGTGCGCCAGCTTGTTGCCACCATATATATTGTAATTGATTTAATGGGATATTGTCGTCAAGATAGTCAGATACGTATGTACGTAAAATGTTTAAATATCTTTCTCCATTTAAATGTTCTTCATACATAACTGGTCCTAAGAGACGATTTGCCAAAATACCCATCCAAACGTTATTCCAAAACGATGTTGTGGTCTTCTAGCCCTGTTTTGTCGGGGATTTTGTACTGTCCAATAGTGCTCCGTATTTTTGTTGAACATTCCAGAATTTGTAAATTTTGTTTCATCTGACCAGATGATTTTGCTTAAAAAAGTTTCGTCATTTTCTATCCTTCCCATTAACCAATTACAATATTCTAGCCTTCTCAAATTATCTCCAGGCAGTAAAGAGTGACTAACATAGATCCTGTATGGTTTAAACCTACTTTTATGTAAAGTTCTCCAAACTCTGGACTGGCACAAATTTAATTCTGACGCTACTTCGCGTGCAGAAATTGGTGGATTATTATTTATCTATAAAAATACAAGATTAGCATGCAATTTGAAAACACGCTTTTAATTTACCATTTGTAAAATATCTTGTCGATTTTCATTTAAATTCCTGTTGTCTTGACCATTACGCGGCTTAGTAAACGATCCATTCTCGACCAAATTTCTGTCGAGATCTAGAAAAATGGTACGATGAGGCTGTTGTCGTTCTGGATATAATTGTAGATATCTTGTACTCGCTACTGTTGAATTTCGGTTCGAAGAATAAAAAATACTTATCATATCTCGTTTCTCTTCGTTAGTGTATGACATTTTTGTATTATTAATGAACAATAAATGAAATGTTTGACAGATTGAAATTCCATGGCTACCTTATTTAATCTTATAATTTATTCTTTCAAATAAAACCTAATGTCAAAAACTTTAGTCAGCATGTGGTACATGGTTGAAATCAGAAAAAAAAAACTCTTTCTGAAGATGTCTAAATCCAATATGGCGCCTATAAGAAATTAAATTGTTGATGATGGCCAGAAAGAAACGAAACGTCGAATAAAAATTTACAGTACACCACTGGATAGAGGTTTAGAAATGGCCACAAGGATGTGTTTTTATATTTTCTCTATAAGGCCAAATGTCGGTGCTACAGGTAAAAGAAGAAAATGGGGTTTTCGAGTTTTTTTTAAATAACGAAGGTCATTTGTCACACGTCTATTTTCTTTACGGATTTATAACAAACACAAAATTTAACAACTTTGCCAAATTTAAACCTATACTCTATCTCCAATAATAAGCGAGATCCCCATGGTGAGGGCCGAAAATGAATCAGCCTGTATATTGTTACCATCAGAAACTAAAAGTAAAACCAGAATAATTTTAGAATTGAAGACTTTGCTGCAAGTCCGTTTTTTCGGCAAAAATGAGTTAAGTCAACTGTTTGACTCTATCGACTATTCCAAATCGTTAGGTGCAAATAAAATGCAAATCCGTGTATATTTGGTTGCCTTACAAGCTATTTCTAACATATACCCTCCTAATTTAATTGGTGCAACAACGATGTAAGTCTGGGCTTACCTATTTCTTGCGCCAATTATGATTGAAACGTATGTATTTATAATCTCAAATTATTTAAATTGGAGTGGTCGTGCTGTTTCTGTCAGTATTACATTAATTAAAGTTTGAACAAACTGTTTATTATATAAAATGGAATCTGAAGGCAGCGAATAATTCTAGTAACAATTCCAATTAGAGCAGTGACGAAAATCAGGTAACTCCCCCCAAACGGTAGAAAAAAAGTAACTAACAAATGTGGGAAGGAAATATAAGGAAAAATAAACTGGTATCGGCAGAAGAGCGTATAAAATCGTTTGGCAAGTACGTTGTTGCAAGGACAACCGGTGAAGACTGCAAATGTAGAAAGAGGAGTATTGATCTGGAAAAGCAACAAAGAATTTTGCAGAAATTTAATGAATTTGGTGAACAATTCGTTCAAAATCACCACTTAGCTGAACTTATAACGTCTACGTCCCCTGTCAGATTGCCACCTCGAATTGGAACCATAAGAGCTAAGTCTGCTTCTAATAAATATAGCTATAACCACCCCTAGAGATAAGAGACGTAAACATTCAATTGGACCCAACGCAATTCCAAAAGAAATCGTTGAATCTATTCATTAGCACATAATAGAGACCCCAAAGCGAAAGTCTCATTATAGTCGCACCAAAAACAATGGAAAATATTACCTCTCAGCTGAACTAAACATTCGCACGCTTTATACATTATATCTGGCAAAGCTTGAACCAAACATGTATAAGTTAATACAGGAAAATCGAGGTCGATTACCTGATTTTAAACCACGCGTTACCTACGACTTTTACTCAGGTATTTTAAAGCAAATTTTGCAAACTATCATTTTGGCCATAAAAGATCCTACACTTGACATACGGGGAAAAAAATTAATGTCCCGTTGGATACAGCATCTGTTGACCGAAAAAATGAAAACAGCTAGGGTGAATTGGTGTCAAAAAACTCTATAGCGCTTCAACGCATAAATTTTAAAAACGTGTACACCATCGTGAGTGGTGACGAATCTTGGGTTTACTCATACGAGCCAGAAATTAAATGCTAGTCGTCTATTTGGATGTTCCAAGGTAAAGTCATCCTTTCTCGAAGTGTCTCCAAAAAAATTGTAGCAACATTTGTCTCGAAATCAGGTCATGTAGCAACAATTTTCCTACAAGATCAAAGAACTGTTACTGCCTATTGGTATAACCATTTTTTTGCCGCAAGTCATCGCTGAATTCCTAAAAACCAATCCACAACGACGAATCATCCACCAAGACAATTTCCATACAGCTCGCAAGACAATTGAAATTTTAACGCAACAAAATGTCGAATTGTTAGACTATGCTTCCTACAGTTCCAGTAAAAGGTTCCAGTCGTCAGAAGGAGCAGTCGATGCCTTCAAAAACGAAATTTTGACTGTACCAGTAAACGAGTGAAATAACTGCTTCTAGTGTTGGTTCAAGCGCAGGCAAAAGTGCAAGAGTACAAGCCACTAATATTTACATGTCTGGTCTGAAAAAAGATTTAACTACTGATATTGTTGGTAATCCCTTTCTATTTGGCGAAGAAATCACAACTAGAGTTTGAATATCCAAAAGTGATTATACTGTTTGTGCATTGGACCACATCTTGTTCCAAAGGTACCGGCAGCATTAAAGAATCGTTTTGGTGGTAGCTCAAAGAAAGACTGCAACATCGTCAGAACTGAAATCCAGAGTTCTTAAACGAATCTATCGAAATCGACGTAGCGGAATAAAATTACCAAGTTGAATATATTGAGAGAAAGAATGCAACACATATTAAATAATGTATTCGGACTAAAGTCTTTAAAGTTGCAATAGGCTCATGGGCTAATATTACAACAGAATAAATTCGGTTGGTTTGAAGTGGACAGCTGCCAAATATCTTTTATGGAGGCGCCATTTCTAATCAAGCTAGATATCAACGAGCAAAACGATTGAGTTTACTTGACTAAGAGGCCATACGAAAATTTACACTTTCTAACGACCACTAGAAAGTAGATATCGTCGTTTGTGATGGTTTGGGAAACTATGACCGTTAATTTTCGCTCTTCGCCGGTATTTTGGACTGTGACGTAAAGATAAATATATTGTTTAACATGAAATTGCCTTGGAAGGTGCATTGGAGCCTTGGGCACACATATATTTTATTCATTGACCGTGGACCTTCCAACAGGACTTAGCACCGCCTTATAAAGCGCACGACAACAAAAAATGGCTGAAAAATAATGGTCCATACTTAATTTATTAAATAAAATTTTCTGGATTCGTACTCGTTGGTCAAGGCTACCACTACAAAATATCAAAGTGTCGAACATAAAATTAGTACAGTCTCACATTCGGTCAGCGTATGATGCGTTTGCTGACCGTTTCAAGGTCCTTGTTCGAGACAAAGCGGGCTCTATAAAAAATATATAATGGATTCTTAATTTTTGATTACTTGATAACGTTGTTTTCTTTAAACTCAATATACTCGTAAATATTAAATAAAAAATACAGTCTTTTGAATTTGGTAATACCATATCAGCCAACCTTTATATGAATTATGTTCTAACTTCTGGATTTTTTTTTGTTTCTTGTCTAATTCTGGATGTATAATAGGGTGGAGCGATAATGTATGAATAAAAAAAAATTTTATTTTTTAAAATGGTAAAGCGATATAAAGTTGCATTTCAATGAGTAAATTAAATGTACGAAATATTACCTATTTGTAATGATGTTTTGAGGTGCCCCAACACAATTGAAAATTAAAAAAAAATTACCTATTTTTCACATTGTGATCAAACTATATATTTTATTTGTTAGGTCAATATCTTATATTTATTATACAGATTTAAAGAAGCGAGATACAAGAAATAATGGTAAACTAGATAATTATTCAGAAATTCAATCATTATATAGTAAATTGTTTTTTTGTATCAAAAGTAGGCATTTGTTGACGTGATAGTAGCCTTGCCCTGATGAAACCGTCTCGTTTATTTTTTCCACAAACTGCACTTGAAGCTTCTGTCACCACTTTGATGCAGCGCTCAATGGCTTGAGTATGGCATGGAAAATCTTTAATTGTTTGACATGTGCCGAGACCGTCTTTGACAATGGTTTTCAAGTCGTCATTAGATAAATTTAAAGTCAGAGGTGGCTCAGTTATCTCACAGTCTCGCCCCGTTATAATGTCGGTATAATCTTCAGCATCGAAATTAAATGAAGGCAGTTTAAACGTTCGAAGTCCTGGAGCTTTCTCACTTCTTGCTTTTAAAATTCGTCGATATGCTAGATCTCGTATGATTTCCCTTTCATCTCCAAGCATAGAAATAAGAACATTTTCTGGGTGACCAAAAAATCCATGTCGTTGGATTACCTTGTCAATGACCTTCTTCATATCGGCGTTCAAATAGCGACTCAGACTAATTGTTTGCCACTGGTGCTTAGCTCCGCTTATACATGACGTATTACATTTTATTCTAAACCACATCAGACCATAAACTCTCATCACCTACGTGGCTAATATCACCAATTTTTCTTCAGGGTCCGGTTTAGTAGCATATAATCTTAGAATTCGATTTGCTGTTGTAAGCCATCTAGAGTGGTTGAGAGATCCAGGTTCAATGTTAGCTAAATCTGAAGAAAAAACGTCAGTGCTGATAGCGATCATAATATCGTACAGATATTTTTGGTCGGTACTCAAATCACCCCTGGAAATTTGAGGTAATATTGTAGGAATGGCGTTGAATTCGACTATTGACATTGTTTCACATTTTTGTAACTGATATCCAATGGCACCTGAAAAGCATTTAGGCCCTGTAGTTTTTCCGTCCAAATGTAACAACAGATGTCGCAGTGGTAATTCATTGGAATGCAACTGGCAGATAAACCACTATAATGGTTTATTCAGTTCTTCTTCCATCAAACGAATAATACCAGTTTTAAAACCTGTGTTTACTACTGTTCCATCGCAACCAACAACAACTATTTCACTGAGTTTCACCGATTTGGATTTCAAGTGAGTTAATATAGTATCTTTAATACATTTAGCAGGTCCCAACTCACATGTGACATGCCCGAAATAGTCGCTTCCTGGCTCTGATAAAATCACATAATGGTCTTCTAGTACCCTTTTTCTGTAAAATTTATTTTTTTTCCGAATACTAATCAACGTTTTATCCTTTTCCACATCAAAATACATACCGCGTAGGGTTTTCTTGCGATCTGCATCCTGTAAAGCTGTTCTGTTAGTTCTTTCACGGCGCAACTTTGAACGATCAATAACACCACTTGGATCCTTTGGTGAAATAATGCCAACATCTTTTAACACAGAAGAAGCTATAATGGCAGCGGCTCTGTCAGAAACTCCAGTACGATCGCAGGCAAGAGCTAATGATGGTAAATTTAATCTCCTTTTTTTGGTGGCGGATCAACTGTTTTTTTTGTGCTTCAAGGTAAGGACTAGAAGCTACGCTATCGCTTGAACTGTCGCTTTCGATTGCCAAGTCTTCAGGTAAAGAACGCGAACAACACGGTTTCTCAAAATCAGTTATCTTTCTGTTACGCGATAAACTTTTTTGTTTTCTTTCTTCTTTTTTCTTACTTTTTATAGTTTCAACCACATCTATACCGCCTATGACCATTTTTCTTGTTGTTCTTTGAGTAAAAAATTTATTTCTTCCTTGGGAACACGACTGCCTTTTAAACAATTACAATTTGAGAAAAGTTTACATTTGCAACTGCAAACATCAAATAATCTGTGGGACTCAGTTATAAATCTATTGATCTTTTCTTCGTAATTTTTGTTTGTTTGACAACCTTTATAAGGTTTCATTAAGATTCTATATTTGTCATGGTAGGAACGAATAAGTTGTAGAATTCTCTTAACACTAACAGTTGGCAGCGAAGCTTTTTGCCAAATTTCTAAAACTTCTTGAGCCAATATTTCGGATATGTCATGAACGGTTGGCTCTTTTACTGTTTTATTGGGCTTTAATTCATTTTTAATGAATAGGTAATTTTTCATAACGTCATTATAAGTTGGTAATTGAGATACTGGTAACTTCTCTGGTAATCCGAATACAGCACAGGTCATCATTTGTCGTGTTTTGACTTGAGATATTTTACTGTAATAAAGATATATAATATGTGCTAAAGTATTACAATAATATCTGAAACCTAAATAGGAAATTGAAAATACTACTTACATGAGTCTTATTTCTTGATCTGAGACGTAAAATTCAAAGGGTATCACAACTGAAATAGTACTCACGCGAGTTGACTTATAGCGTTCGAATAACGTTTTAGGAGAGTTGCGAAATCGTCTCCACGTGGTTCAACATCCACGCGTCTTAATACGCTCGCTTCGGATTATATTTTTCTATCTTATACTAACTGCGCAACACTCAGTGTGTAATTTAGCGTTCATTAAGTATTTTTGATTTTTCGACGAAATTCATGAATTTTGCCAAACTTAATAATGTCGGGGGCACCTCTAAATATATCATGTGCGAAATGAAAGTTTCTGTGTATATTTGGGTGATAATAGAGCAACTTTTTACAGGTATTCCAAAGCTATTGCTAAATTTAAAAAAATCGCTCCATCCTAATGTATAATCTGTTGGGCTTTCAATAAATTGTTATTGTTATTTTAAAAATATAGATCTTATTTAATAAAATTATATGTTTTAAATTAATTTACGTTACGACGAGTCAAGAGAGGTCCATTTATGTTATCATTTATAGTAATTTAAATTAAAATATTTCATTTATATACCGCATGTCTAATCGCTGCCTGTTTCATAATCCCATATTGGTCTTCTTAGAAAGAGATTCATGTTACCTAGAAGACCAAGAGACCACACCTGTCAATACTCTAATAAATATAATTTAGCTACGGAGGAATATTTGTTAAAGGTAGTGTTTTGTAACTGTATGTGATCCATTCTTGAATACTATTTAGTTTCTCCTACTCTTTTGTGTTTGAGTAAAGGATGTAACAAAGAAAAATATGATATTTTAAAGGTTCTGCAACCGAAAATTTATAAAGGTAGCTTAAAATTAATTGGAGTTTGGAAGACTTTTAAAAACTAGTTAATGATGATAGATGTTAGCTTTGAAACTTACTTCGCAGAACTAAAAAATATAAGTAAATATGTTTTATTTTCTAAATTTTAAATTGTATTATAGTGATGATAAATACTTATAAAAAATTAGTAATTATTGCAATTCAAGGGAAGTGATTATTTAATGGCATCATTCCTTACATGTATTTTGTTTCTTTCTATTCACTTCTATTTGACTTTTTTGGTAGCTTTTTCATATTAAATAATCATACCCGCGCTCACCGTATAAATTGCAGCATTTACGACATATTTTCTACCTGTTACCCTCTATAATATGCGACCTTAAATTAAAATAACATTATGACAAGCGAGGTAGAAAACATATGTCGAAAATATAATGCTTAAAATGGATACAAAGAAACATAATGAAAAGCTAGTTTTAAATATAATTTATACACTTTGATATCTGTTACCAAACAGACGGTAATTTTGCTTAATTTAATGCGTTTTTTTCATGAAATGGGAAATTTGTTAAGTTGATGTTAATGTGTTTTTAATACTCTTATATGATATAGGTGTCCCATTAAAAGCGCAATATTTAATTTTGTAATAAAATTCATCATATATTCAAAAAGTTTAAAAATCTTAATTTCAGTATAAAGTACACACACTGCGGTTAAGCGTGGAATACAATATCGAACAAATGTCCCTGGCACGCTTTTGCTTTTTTTACGAAATTCTTGATGACTTTTGCGTATAATTGTGGTTCGATTTCTCCAATAACACGTCTAATCTCCGCCTTCAGTTCAGGAATTCTTCATGGATTGTTGGCGTAGACGCTAGATTTCACGTACCCCCCCAAAGAAAAAACTCGCCCGGAGTCAAATCGCACAAGCATGGTAGCCAATTCCGGTCGCCATTGCGTAAGATGATTCGTCCAGGAAATTTTTCTTGCAACAAATCCATTGTTTCGCGCGCCGTGTGACAGGCTGCCCCGCCATGTTGAAACCTCATTCATTCGATATCCATTCCATCCAACAGTGGCCACAAAAACTCCCTCAGCATGTTGCCATTCACTGTTACTACTTGTTCAACACCATTTTCGAAACATTATTATTCTATTATTCTGCCAGCCCAGAATCCACACCAGACAGTAACTCGTTCTGCATGCAATGGCTTTCCATGAATCACTCGAGGATTTTCCTCGTCCCCAATTCGACAATTTTGAGTGTTCAAGTACCCATTAAGTTGGATATGTGCCTCATCGCTAAAGATGATTGACTTCGAAAAATCGTCGCTCTCTTGATGGTTTTCCACTAATTTGAAATAATATCAGTAGAAGCCAGAAATTCATATTTTAAAATAGGGGTATTCTTTGAGTACTAAGCTTAACATTAGTAGGGCAAATACCCCTTTTGTGAGTGAAATACTTAAATGATATAGTTTGAGAGTTTCAATCGAATACAAGACCAAAGATTACGAAACTATACGTGTGTTGTTCATAAATAAATCTGTACAAAACTTTTTAATGATAATTTAAGTCTTAAGTTAAGAATGGGATATTTTAAGTTAAAAGAAAATGAATTGTGAACATACAAACAATAAAAGTATTATTAAAAATTTACCTCTTAATTTATGATTTCTTTACGTTTACTTTGGACGCTAGGCCTAGTTACGTAGAACCCAGAAAAGATGGGAGAGATACCCAAATGTTATACAGAGTCCAAATAAAAATATGCTTACGCAACTCCCACACAATTATTTATTTTATATTAAGTTATATCTAGTTAAAACTCACAGCAATATGTCAACTTTAATATTAGTTTTCCAAGGCTTGCTTTATTCATTGCAAAAATGCAAGCAATTATATTTCGACGGATTTTAAAGCTATAGATGAAACAAAATGTCATAACTCTCTGAGACAGTTGTATTATTATTATTGTTATCAAAAAACTTCAATCGGAATTATGACTTCAAAATGTAATCATATTTGTTAATACCACATCGAATCGTTATCTAAAGTGTTCGTCTGTTTAGTTCGAGCACCAAATCAGTTCTCAGATCTTTTCTATATACTTTCATTACAGATACCTCTTCGTTAATATCATGGCATACGTACGCTTAAGAAAACCAAAATATCCTCAGAAACAATACGATTATAATTTTAAATGAACTAATTTAAAGCCATTGAGATGACTCGACAAGAATACATGATGGCCTCCGCGGTAGGATCCAAAGACAGCCTTCTTAGGATGGATTTTTTTTAATTGATATATCAAACAGTGAGCCAGCGTTTCTCAGACATTTAATTATTTCGTAAATACTGAAAGAATTAACGTTATATCTTTGATAATTGAAAAAAGAATCAAATACAAAAAAAAAATCAATGAAACATGTGTGTTTATATAATATTTAGTAATGTATAGTGGTTATTAGTAATTATAGGATTAAGAAATTTTGTTGTAATTGCATTGTATGTTGGTGTAGATTGTGTTGTTGAATCGAATTGGTTCTGGTAGTAGTTACGAAGACTTTCACATTGAATATTTTAAATGCTAAGAGAAGCGCTGATCAGAATTAATAGGTTTATTAATAACGTAATGAATAAGATAATTTAGTGGCTTTGAATAATGGTCAGCCGTCAGTTTTTGGTTAATTTGTTGGATAGTCTTCTTAATTACTGGGATCGTGACTTGCATTTCTTTAACTTGGCTCGTTCAAGATAGATTAATGCCGTCGTTATGTGTCTTCGACAATATTATCAAAGGATTTTCACAGATGGTGTAACTGTGTTGAAGAACTTAATTCAGTATGAATTCTAATCATATGATATGTAAGGACAAGTGACAGATCTTCAATACTAACTGCACATACCGTGTGAAATAACGATCTGACAAAGTAGATTTGCTCATAAATAGTGAATATAATAAAAAATTCATGTGCTGGAGTTGATAGGATTGCCATTGCTACACATTCTAAAAATGTGTAGACTTATACAGAATGTTTCCTGAGTCGCTTGCACTAAAAAGTTATATTTCTTTTAAATTGAATGGTCTGTGTACAGGGTGTTTTAGGAATTATATGAAAAAAATTAAAATTTGGGTTCAGGGCACCAAAATAAGAGAAAAACTTCCTATGAAGCTGTATCCGAAAACGCTTCGTTAAATAGTTACAGTCCTTCAGAGATAAGGGTCTAGATCCAGTTTTTATAATTTTTCTCAAATTTTGAAACAGATACAAAACTCATATTTGGTAATTGTGACCAGTTGAGGAAATAACTTCTAACAAGTAATTTGTCGATCATCTCCTATTATTACGAAGTCGTAAAGTCACTCACCCCCTACTGTATTTTGCATTGAAACTTTTTTTGGTGTGGAATTTCGTAAAATAAAAATGGTTAAGCGAGATTCATTTAGAAACTTTTTTCTCTCGTTTATTTTTCTCAGAAAATGTTTGGTTTTGTTGTAAAAAATTTAAATAGTTTACGCTGCATAATGTGTAGTTTGCTGTTATAATAAAAATGCGTAGTAGGCTGCTGTCACACAAATACTTATATCAAATTGCATACATCGACGTCGTGTGTATCTTTCTAAATATTTAGTTATTGCGTATTAATACTAAGCAAAAATGCCACAAACTTATTCGAACAGGGATTATGCCGACATCGACTTCGTTTACGGTTTTTGTAATGGAAATATGTTGCTGCTCGCCGTGAATATGCATAGCGTTATCCAAATATAAGATTGCCGTGCACATCAGTTCATAGTGCGACTTTCAACAGGTTGAAAGAAATGGGACCATTTACACTGTAGCAAATTATGGTATCGGAGGTTTTGCACCCCTGCAAAACGAAAGGAGAACACGCAACATTTTAAATTACTTTGACGAGGAACCTCCACCGAGAGCGAGAAGAGACACCAACCATCTACAACACACTGTCTTGTTTGGAGAACGCTGAGAGCCGAGCAGCGCTACCCTTACCACTTTTAGCGTATCCAATGCTTATTACCCGATGATTTTCCAAATCGAAGGGTATTTTGTGATTGGTTTTCGAATCAAATACAAAATGATCCACAATCCCCAGAAAAGATTATATGGCCATCGAAAAATCCACGTGCAGTGCGTGAAAATAAATTTCAGCACGAATTTCAGTGCAATGAGTGGTTGGGGATACTGGACTCTCATTTAGTTGGACCATATTTTCTTCCTCTTCGATTAAATGCGGATGGATATATCGACTTCTTAGGTAACATTTAAGAATAAATATTATACTGTTTTTTAAATAGTCCAGGTGGAAGTTCTTTGTTGATAAAAATCAAAAGCGAAAATTAAAAGCCAAAATAACAAAGAAACAGCCGATTTTCAAAAAAATTATGGTTGGCCCGTTTTTTTGCACTTGCGTGTAATTCGTCCTGGGGAGGTAATGTTTCCATCCTTAGTATCAGTTGGGATATCATCAAAACTAGAAGGTGAGTGTGGAACTGGTATTTAAGAGTTATGGGACACTGGAATAGTTGAATTAAAATTTGGGTAAGACATCTTCTTTTTTTGTATTGAAACCGTTCACATATACCGAACTGAAATAGCAATCGGTAGAGAGGTTTGCTGTTCACGTTAGATCATAGAAATATCAAAATGAAACGAGTGTTTTTTATCCTTAAACTACGAACGAAGATCTTCCTCGCACCTTCCGCACATCTTATGAGAAGCCCAGGCCTCGTGATCTCCAAGTTTCAAGCTAAAGTAAGCAAAATACAGTTTCTTCACGTAATCACTTATGCTTCTTTGCTGACTTTTAACAGTGTATTCACCACAAACAATACAAAATGTGTCAGGAGAAATAATACAACTTCTTAAAGCCATAATATATAATTAAAAACACGAGTACAGCATGTTTGAATACAAAATGTAAACTGGGTGTGTATGGTGAATGTGATGGAATGGCAGGGACGCAGTTAGAAGATATGCAGAACGGTATCCTCATCGTAGAATACCTAACAAAAATAGACTTCGGGAAACAGGTTCGGTAGTACCAAAAAAATCAAGAAATGGGAAGAGAACGTGATGAAAGAATGGTGTCTGTTGAGAAAAATATTCTTCAAATTGTTGAACTAGATCCTTCAATCAGCACTAGAGTGGTAGCTCGCCAAGTTGTAGTTAGTCACTGGACATTGTGGAGGACTCTTAAAGAATCTCTTTGGTATTCTTATCATTTCGAAAGAGAACAAGGACGATTTTATCGTTGGACGTCGGCTGTTAACAAAAATTGTGGAAAACTCTTTGTTTTCGGAACAAATTTTAATACACAACAGGAATGTCTGGGCCGATATGAATTCTCATGCAATTGAACAAAATTTTCAACGGCGATTTTCAATCAATGTGTGGGGTGGAATAATTGTTACCCGACTTATAGGTCCCATATATTTTACCAAATCGTTTAAATGGAGAGAGGTATTTACAGTATTACCAGGATTACTAGAAAAATTACCTTTGGAATTACGTGGAATAATGTGGTTGATGCATGATGGGGCTCCTGCACATTTTATTCTGCAGATCAGACACTTTTTACATAAAATTTACGGTGAACAGGGGATTGGACGAAGTGGACCACATGCCTGGCCACCTCGATCACCTGATCTTAACAGCTGTGATTACTATCTTTGGGGCTACATGAAATCTAACAAGTGTTCATTTGAAAAGTCAATCTAGTAGCATGTGATTTACTGAGAACATTTTGAAGTACGTCGTAATGCACTTTAAAATCCTCCGTTCAAAATTTCTGATGATATTCTGCAACATTACTGGATTGTTATTAATTTCCATGCATTTCTGTTCGATTCTCTGTAGCATATCATTTAAATTCAATATAGGTGTTCAAAATATGTTATTTTTTAGATAAGGCCACAAAAAGAAGTTGCAAGGTGTTAAATCGCATGAACGTGCAGGCCAGGCAGTTTCAGTATTTCGACTAATTATACGCTCATCAAAAAATTCTCTTAAATAATCCAAAGATTCTGCAGTACAGTGACAAGGTGCTCCGCCTAGTTGGAAATATGCATTTTGTAGTTCATCATCATGCAACTGATTGACAAATGGTTGTAAAATTTCCGTACGGTACCTTTGAGCATTTAACGTGCCCAGAAAAAATATTGGTCCAATGTTTCGCCTTTGGCTTATCGCTGCCCAAATACCAATTTTGTCTGGATGTAGCGATTCTTCATTAATTACATGTGGATTTTCACTACTCAAAATTCTTGTATTTTGTGAATTTAGGTATCCCGTTTTATAAAACCATGCTTCATCAGTAAAGATGACTCTTTGCGAAAGTTCTCCATTATTGTTCATATTTATAAACCAATTACAAAACTGTAGTCTACGTGGGTAATCAATTTCTAACAATTCTTGTACTGCTGTGACAAGGTATGGATAAAGTTGCATATTTTTTTTTAATAATTTGTGAGTTGTACCAACAGCAAGGTTTATTCGTTGACTCAAATGTCAAACAGATGTTTGTGGTTCATTTTCCATTATTTCTTCAACACGATTGACAACTTGAGGTTTACGTTTCTTAACTGCTCCGCTGCCTGATTTTCTTAAGAGACTACCAGTTTCAGAAAAAAAGTTTTAAAGAGTTATCCAAAGTATTCTTAAATTGTATATAATCTATTACAAAATGTGGAAATCCAACTTGAAATTCTACGATGCAATCTTGAACTGAATAAAATTGACGGTTTATGGGTTTATAAACCGTCAATTTTATTACCACTTCGAAAATAAGCCTGGACTAAAAAAAATTTATGTTCTAAAGTGAAAGCCATTTTAAAACTGAGAAGAAATTTATTTAAACCAGAATCGACCCACGATTATTTTATGCACTAACTGATATTTGTGATTGACATTATCAAATGTTATTTGGATTTACGTTTACGGAACAACAAACACATACTAATATATTTACGTTTTATTCTATCAAAATTTCAAAGTAACCTAGATTGACTTTTCAAATGAACACACGTTACAAGACTTCTGTAGGAAATGTGGAAGATCTTGGAAATCGCGTTATGGCGGCTGCAGAATTGATAAGAAATAAGGAAAATGAATTAGCTCGAGTAAGTCAGCTACTAAACATGCATGCTGAAGCTTGTATTGAAGCTAATAGTGGACATTTTCAACATTTCCTTTAATTTGATGAATTTTGCGTTGTTTTTATTTTTGTTAACTTAACTAAACGTCATATTGACAGTGCTTAAAATGTCACAGATATCATAGGCGTCTGTAACAAATAAACGTGTTGCCTGTAAGCAGTTTTATTGTTTGTCTCTTGTCTTTATTTGTAACAAATTGAACTATGCTTTTTCTCCAAAACGCTACATATTTCACAAAAATGGGGTATAACATTTCTGTTGGTATTTTATAAATAAATCGATGTGTCAATTTTGGCTAAAGCATTCCCTAACATCCTGTATATTATGTTGAAACATGTTCGGATCTGACAATACTCATTCCTAATACCTTGGCAATATGATCAACCCAGCCAATAAGATACTTCACTTTTCTCTAAACGGGTGCTTGCTCTAAATGAAATTTCAACACGAAATTTGCCAGAAAACCTGATGAGATGGATTTTTCGAGAATTTTTTCCCAGTATTAGTGAGTAAAAATCTATAAGAAATAGTATAACAATCCTATGCAGTTTTTCCATTCAGGCTTGTGTAATTATAAGTAGATTTAAGGAAAATATTCTTTTCTTATTATTATATAAAAGTTTCACTAGAAATAACAATATTCAAAAGGTAATTTAATTTCTTATAGTGTGAGCTCTCCAACCCCGTTCGATGAGTCTTACTTTCATTGTTGCGGTCCTCACTCACTGTTAATGTAAACATTGTATTGGATGTGAACGAGCCACAACAAATGAGGTCATTTATTAACATCTTATTAAATTTTGATTGAATATGATGTTTAGGTAGTTAGTTGCCGAACAGGTAAATGAATAATAATTGGGGCTATTATATAAAAAAAAATTCAAAGACCTACAGCACGTCCGTTGATTATCTTTTTTCACTTTCCTCCGTCTTTGTTGGTTCTTTTTTTGTATGTTTGTTTCTTTATCTGGATCGGACGTGTCAATTAACTATAGTCCTAAATTGTATTGTTAATTGAAAATGTAGAAGGGCAAAAACGTAACAACAGAGTAATACTAAATCGATTTAGTAGTTCGAAATTGAATATGTAGACTCATGTTATATTCGAGAATATACAGAATTGGCAACGCTAGTGTTGCTAGGCGCCATCTTACATTTCCATTGTAGAGTTTGACATTTTTAACGGTATATATATTCAGGACGTTTTGTCATACGGACGTTATTTGTGTTGTTCACAGTGGCTTGACGATTTTATTTCAATCAAAAATGGAATTAATTTTCTTGCGATGATTTACTACTGAATTATCTTAATAATAAGTAGAGCTGAGGATGTTTGCGGTACGGCAGGACCGTATGTAGTGCATCTCCACATTTAACTATTTATCTAAATATTCTCTGAAATGATTTGCCGGATCTCATAAATTAATAGAGTGATATTTTAGTATGCACTGGATATTGTTATTATACAAAATCATAATAGCCATTTGTATTTATGGATATTAAATAATAATACGCATGTATTTGTATTTGGTTGTGAACTCAATTTAAACTTAAAACGAATCGTAATATTTTAACGACAAGCCGTCCTTACAATACATGCATTCGAGACAAAGTGTGCAACTCTACGAATAACTTCCATAATTGATCGAAAATGGACATTTTGGAGCTGAAGTAAAGCCTTTATTCTTAGAAAATTTTATTACTGTCGTTAAGAACTATTATTATAAACAACAAAGGCCTTTTATTAGTGTTGAAGTTTTAGTTTCATTGAATTTCCATGTTGTAAGTAGTCAATTGTAAAGTGTTCATTCACAATATTCTAAAACAAGGTGTAAATTTAACTAAAATCCAGAAAAACACATTCTGATAATATATTACTAGATTAGAAGCTGTGTTTATTACTATTTATTATTATTATTAGAAGTTATAAGTTATAACTTCTAACTTCATTCACCTAGTTCAAGTAGGTAGTATATATAAAATATATGCAAAATATGTGCTGCCAGGCTTTGAAAGGCTGTGACAAGATTTTAATAAATCGAGGTTTCTTTTGTTTTCGTAGCTTTTATTGCATTTGGTTATAAAAATAATATAATAAATAGTAATAAACACAGCTTCTAATCTAGTAATATATTATCAGAATGTGTTTTTCTGGATTTTAGTTAAATTTACACCTTGTTTTAGAATATTGTGAATGAACACTTTACAATTGACTACTTACAACATGGAAATTCAATGAAACTAAAACTTCAACACTAATAAAAGGCCTTTGTTGTTTATAATAATAGTTCTTAACGACAGTAATAAAATTTTCTAAGAATAGGGGCTTTACTTCAGCTCCAAAATGTCCATTTTCGATCAATTATGGAAGTTATTCGTAGAGTTGCACACTTTGTCTCGAATGCATGTATTGTAAGGACGGCTTGTCGTTAAAATATTACGATTCGTTTTAAGTTTAAATTGAATTCACAATCAAATACAAATACATGCGTATTATTATTTATGATCCATAAATACAAATGGCTATTATGATTTTGTATAATAACAATATCCAGTGCATACTAAAATATCACTCTATTAATTTATGAGATCCGGCAAATCATTTCAGAGAATATTTAGATAAATAGTTAAATGTGGGGATGCACTACATACGGTCCTGCCGTACCGCAAAAATCCTCAGCTCTAATAATAAGTTAATAACTTCGAACGACTCACTTGGATTCATGAAGTTCAAGCGTCTTTTCTCGAAAACGTCTTTCGAAATTTCATCGAAACGGCACATACTTGCCAACGGAGTAGGGGTGGCTATTTGACTGATATTTTATTTTTTGTCTAATGTCGACATTATTTACTCTTTACTTTAAAGAATTTCATTAAAAAAATAATCCATATACAAAAAAAAACAGATTCCATAAACGACAGAACAGACACAAATAACCTTTCTACAATATACCTACCTATTTTATAACACCTCCAATATAACGACAATATAAATATTATAAAAATAAAATAAAAAGCACGTGTGTAAAACGATCTTACATGATGCCTTTTTCAAAGAAATTAAAAATATAAATGACAGTATATTAATGTCATACTTATATATCTGTAGTTGTTATGGATACAATATTCAAAGATACATTCGAGTTTAATAATAATAAATCATGTTTTAGCATTCTCTAAACACAATAATAACTCATGGCTTGCCATTTTCCTGTCTTTGTCTAACTGTTTAGAGAATTGTATGTTTATTTTTAAAAGGTTGACGTAAATCAGTATCTGGTTAATTTTAATGTTTTATGAAGACAATCGATTTTAACATGTTCAGTAGCGTCTTTGCTAAATTTTAACTCTATAATTGTAAGTACTTTATTATTGGGATATTCACTAATGTATTGTGGGGTTTGTTAATTGTGTAGGAACTTCTGAAGAAGTAACAAATGGCTATGAAATATAGAGTGAAATAAATGTTTTTTTTATTTGACAGACCGCCTACCCGTTAAATTAATTAGTTACTAATATAGTACGGTCGATAATACTTACAAGCCTATACCAGGTGATTCAGTTTGGTATTCGCCCACCTGTAACTTTTTGACCTTTAGAAAAATGTATAATAAACCATATATATTCGTAAATCCGATGGTAAAACCTATCGGATAGGATGATCAATTTATCTTTACGATGACATCTGTCAAAAAAGTAAATGTCAACTTTTTTTTTTCAAATGACACCCTGTATATTTTTTAACACCATTTAATAGGTATTTTATTTCTAATTCCAAATATGTATCACACTCTTTACTTTTGGATAGAGTAACAGAAATAATCACTAAAATCGTGGAGATATAGTAAGTTCTAGGAAAAAAATAGATACCCATGAAAATAATTTCAATTCACTTTTAACTGTCAACAACAAATATCACGGCGCGTCTCTTAGTTGTAATTTCTTTAAAAAATGGCTGTGTATTCAAACCAAGAGAAGTTAGATATGATTTTAATCTATGGGGAATGCCAAAAAAATAGTAAGGTCGCTAGACGAATATACCAACAACGGTATCCAGAGAGATCATTGCCATCTGACAAATTATTTGCAAAACTAACAAGAAATTTGGGTGCATTTGGGAGTTTCAAGAAGAAGAGAAGTGCTTTTAGACCAAGGACTACAAGAAATGAAGACAATGCAATTGCAGTTTTAGCTCGAGTAAGTGTTGATCCCCACATATCCATTCGGCAAATAGCCGATGAAACTGATATTTCTTTTTCGTCAATTCAACGGATTTTGAAAGATAATAAACTGCATCCATTTAAAATTTACGTACATCAAGCTTTGCTTCCTCGAGATTACGACGAACGGGTAAACTTATAGCCTGGCTGAACTATGCCCACGAAGTTGGGATTTTACATCTTATCATGTGGTCAGACGAATCTCGATTTCATAACAATGGAAAAGTGAATCGCCACAATTGCCACTATTGGTCAGAACATAATCCTTACTGGCTTTGAGAAACCAATTTTCAAAATGTTTGGGGAATAAATGTGTGGTGTGGCATACTTAATGGAAAAATTATTGGACTAAAATTTTATGAAGACACACTCACGGCGGAAAGGTATCTACAATTTTTAAGGGAGGAATTATACGAATATATGGACGATGTTACGTTACAAATACGGTCAAATCTGATATTACAACAAGACGGCGCACCAGCTCATGGCGGTAGAATTGTCACCAATTATTTAAATGAAGTTTATACTGGGAGATGGATTGGAAATCGTAGTGTGGAAGTAAAGTGGCCCCCCAGATCTCCGGATCTCACGCCACTTGATTTCTTTCTGTGGCCATATCTTAAGGGGAGGGTTTATACAACACCTCTAGTTGATTTGGAAGATCTGCAGAATAGAATAAAACATGAATGTCGTCAATTGGCTCAAGAAGTTCTTTTGCGTGTCTGTACTCAGGAGGTATTACATAGGGCTGAAATGTGTCTTGAGATGAACGGTGCACATTTCGAGCATTTGATGAACTAAGTTTTTTGCTAAAATTATTAAATAAATTTTCCTAACAATTGTTTTCATCGTCATCTACTTGTTACGCATCTGAATAAACTTTTATTATTTTTGTGATTGTTTTTTTATTATTTGATCATAGTGATACATATTTGGAATTAGAAATAAAATACCTATTAAATGGTGCAAAAAGATATACAGGGTGTCATTTGAAAAAAAAAATTGACAGTCACTCTTTTGACAGATGTCATTGCAAAGATAAATTGTTGATCCCATCCAATAGGCTTTGCTATCGGATTTACGAATATATATGGTTTATTATACTTTTTGCTAAAGGTAAAAAAGTTACAGGTGGGCGAATACCAAACTGAATCACCTGGTATATATATATTCGCTATTAATAAGAGTCTAAGGTTGCTTTTTATTTTATTGGCCGTATAATCATACTAAATAAAAACATATTTTTGATTTTAGCGACCTTTAATGAAATCAAACAATTTTATTTATGAAAACGACGTTTCGACTTTGAACAATTGGTGAGTTTAGTTATACAAAAATTTTCATATAAAATATTATTAAAAACGTACTTTCTTGTTCCGTTACAGTTTATATACATGTACAAACTTGACAAAAATTAATAATTAATAAAAGTCGAAACGTCGTTTTCATAAATGAAATTGTTTGATTTCATTAAAGGTCGCTAAAACCAAAAAAAATATTTTTATTTAGTATATATATATATATTTAGTGTTTATAAGAATTTTCTTTTTCTTTTTTATTTTATTGGCCGTGTCTTAATATTAAAAATAATAGATTTTTTATTGGTTTTAGCGACCTTTTATTGAATTTTCGTAAAAACATCAAAATTCAATAAAAGGTCGCTAAAACCAATAAAAAATCAATTATTTATATATATATATATATATATATATATATATATATATATATAGTAAACCTAATCAGTAGGCGATTAAAGGTCTGTATATTACTTCAAAATATATGTATTTAAAAAACTCTACATGTTTCGGCAGTTCGCCTTTATCAAGAGAATACAAAATATAAAATAAAAAAAATAAAAAATTAAAATTTTATATTTTTTTTCTCTTGATAAAGGCGAACTGCCGAAACATGTAGAGTTTTTTAAATACATATATTTTGAAGTAATATACAGACCTTTAATCGCCTACTGATGAGGTTTACCATATCATACCAAGGTCACGAAGTTATTATATATATATATATATATATATATATATATATATATTGAATTTAATTGGAGTGAGAAATAGCAATTATTCAAATCTCCTGCTATTTCTCACTCCAATTAAATTCAATATAATTCGTATATATACACGAAAGTATAATAATAAAATCATGTCCATGTTAGAATATCGTGTACTGATGATCTGTAACGACAGTGAAATATCGATATATGCACGTTTCTGGACGGATGTGGTTTTTTTCATATATATATATATATATATATATATATATATATATATATATAGGCTGATTCAAATTAAGTGCGCACTATTGCTATCTCTGTTATTATTGATTCTAGAAAGTAGGGTAAATTAACAAAGTATTAGTGTTTTTAACATTGATTAGCATGCAGTTCATGAACAAAAATTGAATAACGAATTTTCGAGAAATTTTGAAATTTATCATTTTTTTAAATAGAACAGCGTGTATATTTTTTAAAAAAACTGAATGCTAATGTTCTTTGTAACATAAAAGTTTCAGTGCACTATTGTCCTAAAACGAATAATAAAGTAGTTATAGCAGTTTCTATTTCGTTCTAAATGTTGTCATTGCTCCGCTAACTTTTGACAAAACAGATACATATTTTGTGTTTAATGGTTATATTAACATATTACAGCTTACAAAATTAAATTAAAAAGAAGAAAGTACATGTATAATTTATAAATACTGCTCAAAGGTGTTACCCTCCTGCTCAATACATTTTCGTGCCCGCTTCAGTACACTCTGGGTGGCTCTTAAGATTGTCCTATCTAATTGGCGAAAAACTTCTCAGACCGTGTCTTGCAATTCGCGCACGTTGTCGTATCGCGTTTTGTATACCTCATTTTTTAAGTATCCCCAAAGAAAAAAGTCTAAAGGTGAGAGGTCAGGGGAGCGTGCTGGCCATTGAATTGGACTATTTTTACCAATCCACTTTTCGGCAAAGATGGTGTCAAGGTAGGTTTGCACTAGGTGATAGTTGTGTGCAGGAGCACCGTCCTGCTGAAAGTATACATTTTGGAGCATCAGATAATTGGCGTTATCAAGGAAATCCTCTAGAACGTTACGAATAAATTCCTGATATCCGTTTCCTGTCAACGTACCATTGTAGAACAGTGGACCAACGACTACCGAACAAATTGATCCGCACCAAACGTTAAAACTAAATCGAACTTGTTCAGCAAGCAGGCGAAATATTAATAAATTTTCTTGAGACCAGTAGTGACTATTTTTCTTATTAAATGTGCCTCTATTTGAAAAATTTGTTTCGTCACTCCATAAAATACACTGTGATCCATTGAAATTTTCATCACAAAAACTAACAAACCAATGACAGAAAGCTAATCTCCTGGCGGAATCTCCTGGCTGTAATGTTTGAGAGATTCTGAACTTAAAGTGGACATACTTATGCTTTTTCAAAATTCTTTGAACTGATGAATAACTTAATGCCAATTCCTTAGTAGCATCCCTAATTGAAAATTCGCGATGGGCTTCAAAATATGCTAACACTGTAATTTCTACTTCTTCGTTGACGACGATATATTTCTTTGTTTTTTTCTTTCTAAATAATCAATCATGCAGTCTAAACTGATTGTAAAGTTTTCGAAAGTAACGTCGATCTGGCTACTGTAGTAAAGGATAGTGTTCAGCATAATATTCGCTAGTCCTTATTGAATTTTTACGACATAAAATGTATGCTTCCAACATATCGCATTTCTCCAAATGAGGAAGTACCATAGTGAAGTATTGTCAAACACTAAGCAACGAAAGTAAAACCAAAATGTTTAGAAAAATTAATAGAGAACTAACGAACACAACACAAAATAAAAGAAATAATTTTTAATAACTAAACGTGCGAAAGATTTATATTCAGTACGTTATTGACATTTACAAAGGGCATACTATTTGTTCTGTTTAAAGTGAAAGAAGCCTACTACTGATTTTACAAAATGAAAGAGTATCTTTGACATCAACTAAATTCCACCGTAAATACTTTATTATTCGTTTTAGGACAATAGTGCATTGAAACTTTTATATTACAAAGAACATTAGCATTCAGAATTTTAAAAAATATACAGGCGTTTCATTTAAAAAAAATATAAATTTCAAAATTTCTCGAAAATGCGTTATTCAATTTTTTTTCATGAACTGCATGCTAGTCAATAGAGAACGGACACGCTTACCACCCAGTGCAGTACTGGCGAAAGGCTGTATTTCTAAAATATTTAATTTTATTTATATAATTGGAAAACGAACGGGTGGTGATCTATAAAATTACGAAATACATATGTATTTGTTGAAAAGTTGTATTTTTAAAGTTTTTAATTTTATTTCTATAATTGGAACATTTTTATTTGTTCATTTTGTCGTTCAAGTTGAGTAATGGAGTATTAATATTGACTAGCAATAGTTTCTCAAGGTTTTCTTCTATCAATTTTGTTCTCTTTGAATTAAGTACATCCTTATAAATAGAAAACGTCCTTTCTACATCGCAACTGGTTATAGGTGTATACTGGAAATATTCTTTTACTTCTTCATCTTTAGCCGTTAGATTTTGTGGAATTGTCTCCATACATAATTGCTGCAATGTAATTAAATCTGGATTTCTATTAAGAATTGCTTCAAACTTTTGCCGAAGGCCACATCCGAAGTCACTTGGAATACTTTTCAAATTATTAACAGCCACATCTAATGTGGTTAATCCGGCATTTAATTTGAGATTTCGATTTTCAAAATAAGTTATTAGTTTGGCAATTTTCCAAAGTGTTCGTGAAGAAAGTACAACTGATTTTTTTAATTTGGGATTTGTGTGAGCTCCTTGCACTCACCAATACTTCTAGCATCCTCCTTTAGCAGTGTTACAAAATGTTTTAGACTATCGAAATTCTCAGCATAATAACTAGTAGCTTCCAGCCATGTTCCCCATCTAGTTATTACTGGAGTGGGAGGCAGTGACAGAGATGGAAATTTTTCCCTGAAAAGAGCTACTCTCAATGGTGCTTTTCTGAAAATTTTTTAAAAGCGGGTACAAGTCTATCAACTTCTGGAAAGGTGCTCTGATATATTCACAGATTCTGCGGAGAACCTGTGCTACACAAGTAATATGCAGCAAATTAGGAAGTGTTTCCTTTAATATATATGCAGCTCTGTCACTTACAAATAAAAGTACTTTTTCTTTGTACCTGTCGTCGGAATGAAGTATATTTTGAATATTCTCATTAATCGTTTTAGCAACTGTTTCCGCATCAACTGTATTTATAACTTTTGTTGCTTTTACATATGCGTTATATGGAATAGTTGGATGTAGTACACCAGCTACAACATTTACCACACAGCGTCCTAACATATCCACCGTTTCGTCGGCGCTTATTCATATGTATTGATTTAAAATATGGCTTCTAATGCGTTCTACTGTTCTCGTATAGCACCTAGAAACATAATATTTGCGTAAAGTTGATTCATCAGGAACATTTCGACCAGTATATTTTTGAAGAAATATTTTTAAAGTGGGATTGATAAGTTTATTTAATGGAATATTAGCCGCCATAAAAGTTTTACAGAGTTCAGATGTGTTTGCGATCCTAAGTGATGAATTTTTGACGATATTTTACGGATTTTGTAATAAATTTCGGAATCACTGACAATGGACATACAATCAGTATGACCGCCAATCCAACTCGCCATTGTTTTACAATGCCGTTCTCGACATTCTTCCATATCATGTCTGAAAAAGTAACTTAAACAATGCTCTAGATCTAAATAAATGAAAACTAAAAATGTGTGCGTAAGTTATTGAAACTGAACGAAATTCAATGCACACTCTTACGTCGAAATAATTGGTAGAAATAGATTCAGTCAAACGATATTAAACCGGATTTATCACAAAAATTACGATGTAATTAACAGTTAAAACTATGAAAACAAGAAACTTACTCACCGCACTTTATTTATTTTACGAAATATAAACTAATAAATAAAATACATTATAAAAACCCCGCTTCTATCTACGCTCATGAAAACACTTTAAAAAACACTATATTCTCCGAATACAATAGCTGGCTTGTCCATTGTTATCGCGGCGAGACCAGGTGTCCGAGTAAGTCAAACAAATACTTCATTGAATTACGCCGGGATGTACTGAGCGACGTTATACACAATTCCAATTGCCGATTGCGTTCTATGGAAATTGCATCCGTTCTCTACTAATCAATGTTAAAAACACTAATACTTTGCTAATTTAACCTACTTTCTAGAATCAATAATAACAAAGTTAGCAATAGTGCGCACTTAATTTAAATCAGCCTATATATATATACCTATATAGATAGATAATTATTTCTTGACTTTAGTATGTTATGGTAGATTAAATCGCCAGCTAATTGAATCTATTATATATATATATATATATATATATATATATATATATATATATATAATTATTTCTTGACCTTTGTATATTATAGTTGATTTAGATAGTCGGCGATTTAAGATCTGTTTTTTTCTGATTATTTTTAAGACTTAGGTTAATCAACATGATTGTCAGAGTCTTAATTGGACATAATCAACCTAAACTTTTCTGTTGGTAAATTGTAAATTGTTTCGTTATAAGTGCATTACGTCTGCAAATTTAAAACATTACTCGTTAGGTTAATATATTCTCGCGGAGTTTATGCACGTGTATTTTTTTACCTTATTCTAGGACATTATATTGCACATAAAAAATTAGTAAAAGATATCATTTTTTGTGTTTGTTTTACGAATTATCGTTAACAATTTCGGCATTTCTATATCTTTCCTATTTGCTTTTCATATTTAAATTAGATATTTAAAGTAATTATAAGCAAACACTACGATTTTATGAGTCTTAAACAAACACTTTTATAACATTAATATCTACGTGCATGTGTGAATTAAGCATTCCGACTACATAACAGTAATATCTATAATTTCTTTTTAATGTAATATATAATTCTCTGTACAAACATGGTTAACATTGTACGTAATAAAAGAGAAAGCAAGTCGGGACTCGCACCGAATCGAGAAGTAATAGAGGACTATCTCTTAACGTTATTTTTTTTTCATTAAAATTAAATTAAACATTTTTATAAGCGTAATATTAAACCAGTTTTATGATCCAGAAAGTCTTCGTGAGCATGCTACGGAAACGGGGATTAGAATTTCTTGAAGTACCGTCTAAAATATCTTAATTATTCTCCAAGCAAGTGTCAAAATCATTTAACCGAAGAACATACCGAACTTGTGACCTCTCACTGAACGTTTGTAAACTCCCGTTTTCGAGTAATATAAGTGTTACTCGAATTTTTAATTTTTTTTCCTTTTAAATGATTTTATGAGCGGGCAAATAAAACTATACACATATACTGTAGCGCATTAATAAAATTAATTGTTTTTGTCCAATAATTGCATCGCCGTTGGTGTTATAAAATTTTTTATTTCGTTACCCGAAACGCACCGAAATAGCCGAGGTGAATGAAGGAATTTTATGGGTACCTCGTTATTACGAAACGTTTATTTGCTTTTCTAACTTAATTAAACAAAAATATTTATTTTTATTGCTTCTTTTCCTATTGCGCCAGACTATTTTGTCTGTTTAGATTCTTTTGTTCCGACTTCGTCTGAGTGTTGTAAAATACTTTATTGATGTATTGAGAAAAAACGAAATTTTTCGGTTGCATATTTACTTACTGCATTGTGTGAATTCACTATTGTTGCTTCTAGAAGCAGAAACGATAAGATTAATTGAAAGTCTGTTAATTTATTATATCACAATAGTTTGATCCAGCTTCACCGAGAATAAGTTTAACACGACAAAATACAACCTAAAAAGCTTTGAACATGACAGTACCAAATATTTATATGCCAAGAGATTAGAGTAAAAATTAATTGAAAACTGAACGAACAACAAAAGAAGAATATGATCGTATAAAAACATGCATTCTTGAGAAGCTGCAGACGTGGCTGTTGGAATAATGCAGATGACTAACAAACCTAATTGGTGGGATGCGGGGATAGAACAACAAATTCAAAACAAGAAACAACTTTACGAAAAACTGCTTTAAAAAACGACGACGTGACAAGAGAAGAATACAGAAGAGTAAAAGGGGGCGGTAAAAAGACGAAGACATTAAGAAAAAGAATAAATCTTGAAAGAAAGAAGTGCGAGCACATAGAACAGCAAATAGGTGGAACCCGAAGCTCAGAAGCATGGAAGACCATAAAATCGGTAAAGATATCAAACAAAAAAGGATTTAACTTGAGCTATATAACAAAAAAAGACTGTGTACATCACTCCAAAATCCTTTAGGAAGAAAAAACGCATTGAATTTCTGGGAAAACAATGCCAAATAGGTAACTCAAATAAATCTTCAATCAAAACAACTACAGCAATCCGTAAAAGACAAAATTGAGAAAATCTCCTGGACCTGTAAGGACACACCCGGAATTAATAAAATATGTACCTGAAAAGCTGATAAGAATACTAAAATCTTTATTTCAAAGATACTTAAATCGCGAAGAAACACCGACAGAATAGAGAACTTCCTATATATCTGCCATCCATAAAAAAGGTTCAAAAACGATCCCAAGAATTACCGGTGTATAGCAGTTATCCCAACAATAGGAAGAATATAATCATGGATTCTTAGAAGCCTAATTGAAAAAGACATTGAAGATCAGCAACTGAAGGAACAAGCGTGATTCCGGGCGGGAAGATCTACGGCGGACAACCTTTTTACTTTGAAAATAACATTAGAAAAGCGAACTCAGCGAAACAGAGAAAGATATAACGGGTGTTCAGAAACATTCGAAGTCAAAGTAGTCCTTGAAAATATGAAGTTATGTCTGATATAGATTGATACATTTACTTAATACAATTTAATACAAGTAAAGATATACGATTACGATACAAGTAAAGATATACGATTTTTTGTTCAGAGTCCACTTGACTTCGAATGTTTCTGAACACCCGTTAGCTTTTGTTGATCTTGAAATAGTTTATGACAGTGTCCCAGTATCATAGTTATGGAAAAGCAGGACAACATTAATTAGAACCGTCCAACAATATCACAAACAAAATTATACTGCAATCAAAGTTGGAACATCATTTACTGAATCTAACACTACAAAGAGACTCAGATAAGTTTGTTGTCTGTCTCGTACCTTATTTAAAATATATCTAGACCAATCCCTAAAAAGCTAGACACACAAATTTAAGTACATGGGTCTTCAAGTTGGTGACACTCTCTTTTTCACAGATAATCAGGTAGTAATCGCAGAAGACGTGCAGGATTTGAGTTATATGGTTAGAAACCTGAATGAAGAGTTTACACTAGCGGGCCTTAAAATAAATGAGTAAATGTGAATACCCCATTGTGGGCAGCGATAAAAACAACAGGCTACAATTGGAGAACGAAACAATAAATAACGTTGACAAAGCTAAATATTTAGGAGTAATTTTCAATAAGCAAGGAAACAGCAAAGACGAGAATCAGGAAAGAATTACAAAAGGTACGAAACAATTGGAGCATACACTGGGAAATACCATTAGACGAGACACAAAACTTAGCATTTACAACTCAATTGGTAAAAGTATTTCGACATTTGGTCCAGTAGTATGGGATTTGAATAAAATTAACAGAAGGAAACTGCTGGTCACAGAAATGGATATTTTAAGAAGAAGCTGTCGAAAATCTAGACTTGACAGGATAAAAAATAAGATGGAGGATTAACATCGAGAGGGATATCATTAACGACACAGAGAAAAAACAATTGACTTGGTTCGGACACAAGCTACACGCAGCGATATTCTTCGTTCGGTTCTGAATAAAAAATGTTAAAATGTCGTATCATGCTTCGTTTGTTCTCACGGGGTTCTTGAATTGAAGTTAATTGCGTAGCTAAACATTACTCTTCGATATCTGTTAATAGAGGGAGCGGCAATTTAGTTTAAAGAATAATTTTTACTCGTGTTATTTCGTAAACGTTTTCTTTTTGATCTAAAAGTTTGTTTCTAACATTTATTGATTCACATACTCCACGAAAAACACATTTGACAACGTTGTACACAACAATGAGTTTGTATTTCAAAGTGATTTCAATCAAAATCATTACCGTCAAATTTTGACATTTACCTGTGTGTTTAATCGAATATCGCGTTTCTCTTTGTGTAAACTCTGCTTCTTCTTGCTTATTTGTATTGTTTTGATTAGTTATTGTGTTACTGTGTCTTATCGTACCTTCGTTGTTATATTATTCCTTCAGGATGAATTTTACATTTAATAACTATGCCGATATGTATGGTTTCTGTAATGGAAATGCTAATATGGCAGAACGAGAATATTGCGTACGTTTCACGATTCGGGAGCATACGCTGTAAAAGAGCAATGGACTGTCTCCATACTCCAGCTTGATCCATTCTTTGAAGTTTCATAGTTAGAAATCCAACATCTCAACGTACCGAAATGAATTGATTGTAACGGTGTATCCGTTTTCTTCAAAAAATATGGCCCGATTAAACCAAAGCTGCACACTCCACCTTTTGGTCATGAAATGGGTGTTCATGCATTTCTCTTGGGTTGTATTCCGCCCAGTAGCAAAAATTCTGATTATTAATGTACCCACTCAGATCGAAGCGAACTTCGTCAGACATGATCAGTTTATCAAGAATTCTTGCATTGTTGTTGAATATTTCAAGAAATTGGCTGAGGCGGTTAAGTTTATCAACAGGATTCAGCCTCTGGACTATCTGTAACTTATATGGATGGAATTTCAAATCCAGTTTTAAAATTCGTCGCATACTTCGCTCTGAAATTCGTAGTGCAATTTAATGCCGAATTACAGAACGTGTTGGCTCCGTTCAACGGCTACTCTGGTTGTTTCAATATTACCTTGTGTACCAACTGTACGTGTATCTCTGACAAATTTTGAGTTTACACTGCTCCTTTCGTCTACAACTCTTACCCATATCAAAATTGCATTTCTTTATGGTACTGCAGTGCGCACTAACAAATTAAATTCACGGCGAAAACGCCTCTGCGTTTGCACGATGGGCTAGGTCAGGATAAATAATTTTACAGCAGAGATCCGTTGATTAACAATTTGCCATTGTAACACATAACCTTCGATAATAAAATACAATTTTATCACTATTTGACGTTTGTTAAATAGTATTTCCAAATCAACCTTTTCAAAACCATTTGATCCTATTGCCGGACCCTGTATACAAGTTGTCCCGTATCGTTATGTTCAAATTTTAGGAGTGTAAAGTAGACTTCATTTCAAGTAACAAAAAACGCAAAACTTGTATATCCATTTTTATTTGTTTCAAAGTTACAGATCTATGAATGTGATTGTCAGATCATGAAAAAAATGTAACCCTAAAGTCAATACAAACTGATTGTATTTAAAAAAAGTTATACGATTCAATAACAGGTTGTGATTATTAACGTCGCATAATAAAATTTTATCCTGAAATGAATAACCACGTGTCGTAGTGCGTACAATGATTTCTTGAAGATCTCCAAAAAAGAGTACTGGAAATTGATTTATGATAAAGAAGGTTCTTATGATGAACGATGAACAGATGACTTGAGATGACTGTTAACGTTGCATTTTTTAATAAAGGATTAGATTACGTTTTAGTTCATACAACAGCTTATTAGTGAGTTCTTTATTCAAAATGCCTTACCGATTTTTCTTCCCAAGAGCATGCGGACATGCATTTTGTGTATGGCTACTGTAACGGCAGTGCACGTCAAGCAGTTATTGAATACTGAACGTTGAACGTTTCTGGAAGTACACAGACAATTTCGGAAATGCGGACTGCGTGATTATCTTTTCGACCGAGGAGTAAATTTGTCAGCAGACTTAGAGGAAGAAGCAGTAGCTATTGTTACAAGGGATCCAACTTTCAGTGTACATCGAATCGCTAGACAACTAGGAGTGCCACGAACGACAGTTTGGCGAATTTTAAAACGTGAGGGCTTAAATCCATATCACTTTCGCAGAGGACACGGTTTGCTTGAGGCAGACCACTATGCTCATGTAGTTTATTCTACCTGGATATTAAGACAGTCACGACTTCATTTTAATTTCTGCAGAACAGTCCTCTGGACAGATGAATCTACGTTCACGAGAAGTGGTGTTACAAATCTTAGAAACCTGCACAGGTGGTCATCAGAAAATCCCAAAGCGATACGCCAATCTAAATTTCAACATGAATTCTCTATTAACGTTTGGGCGGCCCTAATCGATGACTTGTTGATTGGTCCTGTCGTTCTTCTTAGGAGGTTAAATGCGGACAATTACCTTCAATTTCTTATTGACGAACTGCCAGGTCTTTTAGAGGATGTCCCACTGAATGTTCGACGAGACATGTGGTTTCACATGGATGGGGCACCACCACATTCCGGAATTGCTGTCCGAAATTGGGTTAGCGTCAATTATCCAAGATGGATTGGTCGAGGTGGTCCTGTTGTATGGCCACCCATATCACCCGATATTAATCTCCGTGACTTTTATTTAATGGAGTACATGAAAAATTTAGTGTACGCGCAAGTTTCGAACACAACAGAAAAGTTGTTGGATCGTATTCACCTGGCTGCCGAGCAAATTCGACAAAACAAGTATGAAATTCGGATAAGTACTTCTTCTGTTGGTTTACGGGCACAAGTCTGCATTCAACAAGGAGGTGGACATTTCGAAAATATTATTAATTGAACTTTTTTAAATAAAATCAGTTTTTATTGACTTTAGGATTACATTTTTTTCCATGATCTGACAATCACATTTATAGATCTGTAACTTTGAAACAAATAAAAATGGATATACAAGTTTTGCGTTTTTGTTACTTGAAATGAAGTCTATTTTACACTCCTATAATTTGAACATAACGATACGGGACATCTTGTATAATAATAAGAAAAATACATATTTTTTTATAAACTCAAAATATTTCTTTACTTTACTTTTATTCTCTTCTTTCAATAGCAATTGATTTCAATGTTTCACATCTGCCAGGCGCCCCGTGCCGCTTAATTTTTCTTTGGGCGATTTGTTTTTTTTTTGTCACATGGTATAGCTAAAAGTTGTATTTATTCTCCTTTATTCAGATAGAAGAATACATATAAATAATGCTAATTTAAAACTGGTCCTTCAGTTAATGTCTACCAAAAATGGCTTAATCGTTTATATATGTGTATTATATACTAATTGGTTACGAGATAAAAGAAATGTTTAACAGGTTTTCTTTTGGAAGAACGATATGTCCGGAGACATCATATAATTACTGATTCAAGCAATTTGCTTATCTTAAAAGAATACCGATAAGGTGACATAAAAATAAGCAGCCCAGACTACGTGTTTATATATTTTTATGACAAGAAGTACTGTAGAACGATGGCTATATTAATGTATATTAGTGGTTATTAATATGGGTTGTTTTTCAAGAGAAACGTAATGATTAGAATCTCCGTAATTGTCACTCAATTAAGTTATAGGAATATTCATCTTTCGAAAACGTGCAATGTTATTTTCAATCGAAAAATTATAAGTAAATTGTCGCACTATCGAAATTTAGGTAATAATTACAGTAATATTAAATATAACTTTTTATAATTTGAAAAATAACGTGTTATATAGTACTTTTTCGACTTAACATTATCTACAATACTGCCACATCCTTCGGAAGCCACAATACTATTTGCAGATATTAATTGATATTGCTTCTAAATATTGCCTAGCGTCAATATTGTATGATTTACATTCTTTTTTATTTTTTGAAGAACTGGAGGTCGATGTATGTTATCAGTCCTTTAATTCTTACAGAAAAACAATTTACAAAAAGGTTTAAGTACATCAATAGGTTATGCACGTATTACGCATTTGTTACAAATGAAACAGACATGCAATATACATATCTGTAACTGTACACATGGACAATACACCTCGTATTTTCAGCATTTACTTCTGCTTAAGACACGTGTTTCTGCCATCTATAGGCGTCATCAGTCAAGCTAGTGAAGCAATGTAATACAAATGATACAAATATTTTTAAGAACAGATTTGTATCTGTATATACATTTACGCTGAAATAGCCTACAAGATATAGCATATTTCGTCCGTCAGATGTCACTTATTAAATGGTGCCACCTTATAGGACGAAATTTGTGTTTGTTGTTCCGTAAACGTAAATCCAAATGACATTTGATAATGTCAATCACATTTGTTATTTATTTGTATGTATGAAACTGTCAAAATATACGACTTCGTAGGTTAAGTAGTAAATTTTAATTTACGACATACTTCAAAATGTTCTCAGTAAATCACATGCTACTAGATTGACTTTTCAAATGAACACCCGTTATGTTATTTCCACTAAAGCTAATATTGGAGATACAACTAAAAGGATGAAGTACTTAAAGATTATCGGACGAAACTGTACCTACTAGACTGGGTGAATGAAGCCGTGGCTGTCTTAATATCCAGGTAGAATAAACTAGACAAGCATAGTGGTCTGCCTCAAGGAAACCGTGTCCCCTGCGATAGTGATATGGATATAAGCCCTCACGTTTTAAAATTCGCCAAACTGTCGTTCGTGGCACTCCTAGTTGTCTAGCGATTCGACGTACACTGAGAGTTGGATCCCTTGTAACAATAGCTACTGCTTCTTCCTCTAAGTCTGCTGGCAAATTTACTCCTCGGTCGAAAAGATAACCACGCAATCTGCATTCCCGAAATTGTCTGTGTACTTCCAGAAACGCTCCGTAATGAGGAATGCGCCTATCGGGAAACCGATGTCGGTATTCAATATCTGCTTGACGTGCACTGCCGTTACAGTAGCCATACACAAAATGCATGTCCGCATACTCTTGAGAAGAAAATCGGTAAGGCATTTTGAATAAAGAAATCGTGTCCACTCACTAATAAGCTGTTGTATGAATTGAGACGTAATATAATCCTTTATTAAAAATGCAACGTTAACAATCATCTGAACATTTGGTTATTGTATGATATTCATGGTTCAGCACTTACGAAATAAGTAAGAACCTTCTTTATCATAAATCAATTTTCAGTACCCTTTTTTGTAAATCTCCAAGTAATTACTGTATGCATGATAATATTTTATTATGCGACTTTGACAGTCACAGGGCTCTTATTGAATCGTATAACTTTTTTTAAATAAAATCAGTTTATATTGATTTTAGGAATAATTTTTTTCATGATCTGACAATCACATTCATAGTCCTGTAACTTTGAAACAAATAAAAATGGATATAAAAGTTTTGCGTTTTTGTAACTTTGTTACACTCCTAAAATTTGAACATAACGATACGGAACACTTTGTATATATTTACGTTCATGAACTTTTACACCGTTTCAAGAAATTAATATTTGTAGTTAAAGGTTTAACTTTATTATCCAACTTATGAGTATTATCTGTTTTATTTTCAATAATTTTTAATAAATAAAAATTTTATTACTGGAATTTCTAATCATACACTTATCGTTCCGTCAATTCGTATCCAATCATTTGTAAGGATTGTTCGGTATATCTCGCAGCAAGAAAAAAATCGTTGGTTGGAATAATCACAGAAAGAGAGATCGCAGCATGCTCTGACCACGGCCCTCTTTAATTCACCGTGTAAACTATAGACACCTATTGTGCCATCCTTTATTAATGATCCCGTAACAGCTTGTGTTTCAAACTGCCAACTGTAGGATAATAAATGTCACTTTTGTTTTGGTTATTTTTCCTCCCTCAGCTACTTTCGTTTTGTTTTTTTTTTTGTTAAGTTAAACTCTCGTCATTTTCTGCTTTACTATATACGTAATAAGTTTGGTACAGCTGTGTAAATTGTGTACGAGATGTGAAAAACCAATGGAGAATGCAGGTGTTAAAAACGATTAGCGCCAAGGCGTTCTGTAAACACTGTGGATTACAATCCGTGATCGACAATTAAATGGATATTTGTGGTGGTCGCTTTGTCACTTAAGGCATTGGCAATAAAAATATATTGCCTCTTGTTAGAATCAACTTACAATGACTAGACCGAATCAAGTAACGCACTCCTACGCGGATATAGCTAGTAACTTTCTTAACATTCACTTATTTATATCTACATATGTGCATACATTCTGAACGTAATTAAGGTTAATAAAAAAACACTATTTTTAAATAATAATTACGTTTAATTGCATTTGTAATAATGTCACAAAACAAAAGTATTGACGAAGAACAAAATTACAGCAACATAATGAAGTCAAATGTGTAAAACATCTCTTCTTCATACTTATTAAGTTACTAAAATAACGGTTGGGCAAATTTGAGGTTAGGAATTAATTTGGCTGTCAAATGATGAAATTTCAAGAAATGTGCTGTCTTCCTTTGACATTTATTTAGTAAAAAGTTGGGAAATTTTAACCATGGAACGCTACACTCTTGAACAAAGAATTTTAATTGTGAAAATTTACTATCAAAATGGTGAAAATTTTACTGTATCACTTCGTAAAATTCGAGCAGCTTTTTCTCGTAATCAGGCTCCTTCTGAGACCGCTGTGCGTAATTTAATCGCTAAATTCGAGGCTCACGGTACTGTTGCTGACAATAGACCAAAACAATACGCTCGTAGTGGCCGTAGTGATGTAAACATAGCCGCTGTACAGCAAAGTGTTGAGAATGAGCCTGGAACATCAACTCATCGACGTTCGCAACAATTGGGCATCACCAGAGGCACTTTGCGCAATATTTTGCATAAAGATCTTCATCTTCACGCTTATAAAGTTCAACTCGTTCAAGAATTAAAGCCGGCCGACCATTGTTTACGTCGAACGTTTGTGAATTGGCTGTTTGAAAAACTGAACGAAAACAACGCATTTTTCAACAAAATCATCTTTAGTGATGAGGCCCATTTTCAATTAGGCGTTTGTGTAAACAAACAAAATTGTCGCATATGGGGCTCACAAAATCCACAAAGAGTCCTCGATAAACCATTACATCCAAGGAAAGTAACCGTATTGTGCGGTTTGTGGTCAGGCGGCATCATCGGCCCGTATTTCTTCGAGAATGAGCAAGGAAACGCCGTCACCGTGAATTCTCTGCGCTACCGAACCATGATAACCGATTTTTTGTGGCCACAATTGGCTAATGTTGACATCAATGACCTTTGGCTTCAGCAAGACGGCACCACAAGCCACACAGCCGGCCAAACAATTCAGTTATTGCATGAGAAATTTCCCGGTCGCGTAATTTCTCGATTTGGCGATGACAATTGGCCGCCTCGTTCTTGTGATTTAACGCCGCTTGATTATTTTCTCTGGGGCCATTTGAAAGACTGGGTTTACGTGAACAAACCACAAACAACTGACGCTCTGAAAGATGAAATTCGGTTCTGCATTGCCGAAATAAGCGAAGCTTTGTTGCAAAATGTGGTTCAAAATTTTGTGAAGAGAGCGGACGTCTGCCGACGTGCTAGAGGTGGACATTTGCCCGAGATCATATTCCATTATTAATTCCCATATTTCTACTTTACATTGGTATCAATAAAACAAATAAAAGTGTGTTTTTAAGCCAATTTACTTCCTAACCTCAAATTTGCCCACCCTTATATTATATTATATTGGTAAGATTGTTTCATTTTGACGACGTTTTTGGAGCCTGTTTGCCAATCATATACGAGTTTTTCTTGTTGCTGAAGTTGCATATTATATTATATTGGTAAGATTGTTTCATTTTGACGACATTTTTTGAGCCTGTTTGCCAATCATATACGAGTTTTTCTTGTTGCTGAAGTTGCATTAGTAATGTAAGGAAATAATTCTGTGAATTTTGTCCACGTTAAAATCTCATCAATATATAAGAGACGCCTTTTATATTTCGGAAATAGAGAACAGAAATTAAAATTAATCATCGTACATAGCTTTATTGTTCTTCAAAATATTCTCCATTAAGATCAATACAATTTTGTATGCGTTTGAACCGATTTTCGAAGCACACTTTCCACTTCGATTGAGGTATCCCAAAACATGCATTTTGAAAGCATCAACCACATCTTCAGGCGTCGAAAAACGTTGATCTTGTAATTTATTTTTGATTTTCGGGAATAGAAAGAAGCCAAATCAGGGCTGTACGGCGGATGATCCATCAATTCCATTGTTTTAGTTGTCAAAAACTTTCTTGTTTAAGAGATGTGTGAGAGCTCGCATAGTCCTGATGGTGAATGATTCGCCTTCGGCGGTTGGTTTCCCTTATTTTTCCGAATACCTCTGGCAAGCAAATGCTTGTGTACTATACAGAATTGACCGTCCGACGTGGCACTAATGGTACAGTTGCCACATGTCCGGTTTATCCGAAGAAACGAGCGACCATTTCTTTCGAAGTGCTTCGTGCGCGAACAACTTTTGTTGGATTAGGCTCATCTTAAACGATTCACACAGTAGATTGCTGTTTACTTTCCGACTCATAAACTTAGATCCATGATTCATCACCTATTACGATGTCATAGACGTATTTTGAAGCACTACGATCGTATGCTTTTAGCATTTCTTTCTACCAATCCACACGACCCTTTTTTGAGAGATTGTAAAATTATGTTGGACATCGGTTGTCAGATGGCAGCACCAGGATCGCCTATTCCCGAAATATAAAAGGTATCACTAGTATTTGAATTAGGATTTCGTTCTTTAGTAGTAGGAATTTAACACTTATTGTATTAGCATCTCCATCACAATGGTTGTACTTTAAATGTTCAATGCGGCCGATGTATTACTCTTATGATGTTGGCTATATAAACTTTCATGAATATAAATGACATATTCAACAGCAAATTCTGAAGCTTGTATGGACATATAGCATCCAACTCTGGAGATGCACCAAAAAATCAAATATCAAAGTAATTTACACGTTGTAACGTGTTGAAGTCGCCCTTTGGCCATTTGTTATCGCTTAATCAATAAATTATGAACGGCCCTGTATATGGTAGGATTTTCGTATATAAATTGTAATTTCGATATTTATAAAATTGTTTCTTTTTGTGGATATTTATTCTATTGTTAGATGAAATTGGAAATTTCGTTGTAGTAATTTTATAAATATGATTTAATAAATTAAAGTTGCGATTTATTAGCAAGGATATGTAGGCAACTCTGCTTACATTCATTAGGATTTAGTTCGTTCGTATGTTCCACTAGTAGATGGCGCTGGAATTTTCGATAAAGATGGTAAAGTTGTTATATTGTAAACTGTTAGTTGGTTAAATTGTAACAGTTTTAGTGCGAATCTTTATTTTAAAATTAATTAGAATATCTCACGGCTTTGTATGTAGTGAATGTAGTTAGAATTGTCATCGGTATTTTCTTTTTAGTATTTCCTTTGTGCATTGGTGTATGAGAGACCTCTTTTGTCTAGTTTATGGACAATGGTCTTTTATTAAAAATTGTTTATATATATATATATATATATATATTATCGATACCTTATTTACCGTTAGGTGTTAAGGTTAAATACAAAAATAAAACAATTCCTTAAAGTTACAGTACATTAAATCAGTAAGTGCGGCCTATCAGAATCTATCATTATTATTCTATTCTAATTTCGTTCCGTATATCATCCTTGTCCATTCTTTCTTGTTGAGTGCCATTCTTTTCGCCTCTCTCCCTGACATTCCCTTGGCTCTCAATATGTCTTCTACTTGACTGTCCCACAAATTCCTATGTCTACCTCTTGGTCTTCTCTGATATCTTCTTCTTGCTTGCCATACTTTTCTTATTGTTCTCTCCTCTCCCATTCTTGTCAAGTGTCCAAACCATCTTAATTGACTTCGTTGTATATCTTCCTTCAGCTTCCGTGCTTTAAGTTCTTCCCTTATTTCGCTATTTCTTACTCTGTCTCTCTTAGTAATTCCCATTATTCCTCTTAAAAACCTCATCTCCATTGCTTGGATTTTGTTTTCCATTCGTTTCGTCAATGTCCAACTTTCGCTTCCGTATATCAATACGGGCTTAAATATAGTTTTGTAAACTGAGGTCTTAGTTTTCCTTGACACTTCTCTTCTTCCCAGGAACGAATTGTTCAAGGAGTAATAAAGTGCTGATGCTGCATCTAACCTGTCATTCAATTCTGCCTCCATAGTTCCTGTTTCGTGTATTTTCACCCCTAGGTATTTAAATGTTTCTACTTGTTCTATTTTAGTGTCGTCAAATTTTATTTGTAATTCATCATCTTTTTTCCCTAATACCATAACTTTGGTTTTCTCTGCGTTTATTTTTAAATTCTTCTTTCGCAACGCCTCTGCCCATATATCTAGGTTACACTGAAGGTTGCGCTTATTTTTCGCATAAATCACCAAATCATCCGCAAATATGCTCTTTGCTATTTCTACCGGTTCCATGTTGTAGTATCCCACCTTCATTTTCTTAAATTTCATTTTCGCTTCTTTTGTTACATCATCCATTATTATATTAAATAATATTGGGCTGAGGTTGCCTCCTTGTCTTAATCCCTCCGTCGTTGCCTATTCTTCGGATCTTGTGTTCCTGGTTCTAATGTAATTTCTTGTGTTCTTATATATAACTTTAATACAATTTATTAATTTTTGCCCGACTCCTCTCCTTCTTAGACTGTTCCGAACTAGTTCCCTTGGCACGTTGTCAAAGGCTTTCTTGAGGTCTATAAAAGCCACATATATATTGTCATTGGTACATTTCTCTATTAATTGTTTCAGTGTGAATATGTGGTCCTGAACTCCTCTTCCCTTTCTGAAACCACTTTGTGAATCTTCTAATTGTCTTTCCACTGTTCTTTCTAGTATTTTGGTCAGTATCCATTCATAGAGTTTGGCCATCGTGCAAAGCAAAGTAATACCCCTGTAATTAGCGCATTGGTGTATGAGAGACCTCTTTTGTCTAGTTTATGGACAATGGTCTTTTATTAAAAATTGTTTATTAAGAACGTAATTAATTAGAATTTCGTCTCAGATGGGTTATGAATTTTATTGCCTTAATTTGGTTGTAAGAAAAGTCTTCCTAATTATGTAATTATTATTATGTTTCTTCTCTTTGGTGGCTTCACCTATCATTTGATTTTGTAAGAACTATGGGTCTTGTGGTATAAAAGTATCGACTTGAGAAAATCTCGTCCTCTTTTGCTGTCGATGTTCACCTAGTAACACGTGTGCTGAAGACGTACTGTGCAATTATTAATGTTTTTTTAGATGTAGTAATTATATTGCTAATGCGGATTAGAATTATTATTAATTGATTTGAACGATAGTACGGATATAGTGTGATATCGGAATATCGTTTATCGTTGACTAGCGGTTTTGCAATTCGCTATGTGAAGAACATGTGTTCGCCGGTACCCCAATTTTCTTCCGACGCACAATCTATTGCCCTGTTTTAGTAGGTGAGTTTTTTCGCGGTGTCTATGTGTGTAATAGCATAGTTTCTTTTATTATAATTTATTTTTGGTATATTCTTTTTCTTCCTTTCTTTCTTTCTTGGATTTAACAGGATACATGTACCAGGCATTAAACTATACGCACAAAGTTAAAAGACAAATGCGAGGTTAAAATACACGTACGAGGTTAAAATTTACGTACGAAGCCTACTTTTACAAGTGCAAGGCATTTAAATTCAATCTTGCGGCATTAGAAATCTGTGCACGTTAAAATTCGTCAAACAGATAAATAACCCTAGAGAGCTCGATATTTATGAAGGCACTCATATCTTTAAAAGCAAGATACATACAGTCAACGCGGCCAACGTTCTCATCCCATATAATTGTCTCCTTTCATTCATAGAGACGTGGTAGAAAAGGGTGGGGGTGAAAATAAACACATGTGTACCGTTCCTGAAGAAGAGAAGATTACGTAATTTTAGTTTTTGATGATGACTGATGATGACAACTTAGTTGTCGAAGTACGTAATTAGGATACGATTATCAATTGTGGTAAGGGGCTTATACCTTTTTTGAGAAGACATAGTATACTCAAAAATATTTATTAAAGAGGGTTTCCATGAAATTAATTAAAAAAATTTAAAAAAACACATTTGTTCCAATCTAAACGGTGGGCCTTGTACATATATAAATCGTACATAACTGTACATCATGCTGAGAGCATTTATTATCAATAAAATAATATATGAAATATTGTCGGCCGGATTATGTAAATACGAATGTAATACGTAATGTGAAACACATGTTATATTATTAATTCTAAACACCCACCCATTAATATTTTCATAAAAATCGACACGATGATTGAGATAGGGCAAGGCACGATCGGATATTACATAATATTTTGCACACACCAACTTCGGACATGTATTAATTCCAGCACCGCGTGAATCACTAATAATAAATGACTACTGTTCTTCTCTTCGAGTGATCTTATGGATTCGTTCCGTTGCGAAATCAATTTGATATTAATTGTTGCAATAAGCGGGATCGTCTATCTGCAAATATCACTTTCGTGCGTTCAGAACTGTCATTTGAGTATGAGCATCATAAATAATATTGGGAAGTTTTGAAATACTATGTCTGGTAATATATAAGTTTAATCAGGAACAATGGCGTTTCTATTGTTGACATCACCGGTAAATTAAGCTAACGGATTAATTAAATTAATTATTGGCCTCACCGAGTCAAATAACTAGAGTCCATTATAACTAGAGTGGACCAATCCGGAGCGATATTGGTAAATATTTTATATAAAAGCCGAAAAACTCCAATAATTTATCAATTTATATATATATAGTAAATTCAATCAGTCGGCGATTAAAGGTCTGGTTTACTTCAAAGTATATATATATTTAAAATAACCCTACATGTTTCGGCAATGATGCCTTTATCAAGGATATAAAATATAAATGACAGAATACAAATGTCAAATAATTGAGTTGCTATGGTTTAAATTATTCAAAGATACATTCCAATTGCATAATAATAAATCATGCCTTAGTATTCCAAAAACAGATAGCAAGGTGTGAAAATATATGTTGTTCGCTGCTAGCAGCTTGTGTCTCTTTCTGGGTATGAACTTGTGTGTTGGTTGCTGCTGGCAGCTTGCGTCTCTCTCTAGGTGTGTGGTTTTGTGTTTGTGTGAGCGTGTAAGTGTAGGGTTTTGTATGTTGGCGCGCTCGTGCGTGTGTTTAGTGACCGGTCGCGTAAATTTAGAGAGATCGGATAACCAGCCGTTGCGCAGGGCCGCCAACCCTTTCCCGACAACTTCTTTACTTTTCCGTGCAGTACTTCGACGGCCCGACCCCCGCCCCATCAAGGCAAGGCGCAGACTAGCGAAGCGCCCCTGCACGGGGTTGCTCATCGCCAACCGAGGGAACACTCTTACACGCTCACCCAAACACAAAACCACACACCCAGAGAGAGACGCAAGCTGCCAGCAGCAACCAACACACAAGTTCATACCCAGAAAGAGACACAAGCTGCTAGCAGCGAACGACACATATTTTCACACCTTGCTAGCTGTTCTTGGAATACTAAGGCATGATTTATTATTATGCAATTGGAATGTATCTTTGAATAATTTAAACCATAGCAACTCAATTATTTGACATTTGTATTCTGTCATTTATATTTTATATCCTTGATAAAGGCATCATTGCCGAAACATGTAGGGTTGTTTTAAATATATATACTTTGAAGTAAACCAGACCTTTAATCGCCGACTGATTGAATTTACCATATCATACCAAGGTCACGAAAATATTATATATACCTCTATATATATATATATATATATATATATATATATATATATATATATATATATATATATATATTGTTGTGATGCAAGACATACCCTTTGAGCTGCATCTAAAATGGGAAAAATAAGATATTCAAATTAAAAAAGTAATAAGAAGGTTATATAAGCGGTGTTATTAAGTTTTAATAGTGTCGAAGTGTATACGAATTTATATAACGATAATATAACATTCTTAAAATTTCTATATTTATATTTCTTTCATCAATTTCATTTTTATTATTTCTAATTCAAATTTCAAATATTAACGCGAAATCACCAATATTTAAATTCATATGCATCTTTATTTTATATCGACGCTAGTAAGACACGCCCACTAATTGACATCTTTCAAAAATGTAAATATTGATTGTGCGCAGTACACAATTTGTATCATTAAGATTCACCTTAACCTTACTTGATAATTTGCTAAATAATTTTTTAAATCTGTGAGAATATTAAAATTAGTTAAATTTAATCTATTAAAATATTTTAATAAGGTGAAACATCGAGACTTTGTTGGCATTATTAGATAGCTAAGTTTGGTAAAACAAACAGACGCTATCGGCATCATCTTTTGAAATTTATAAAAAGTAATAGACGCATTTTTTCGACCGAATCTTAGAAATCTTAAAATATTAATAATTCAAAACGCTAATTCAGTGAAAAAGTTATTAAAAGTATCCTGCCTTAATATTAATACAATCAACAAGTGAAATTCTACAAGAAATTTAGACTTTTACGTATAAACGTAAAACAAAGCGTCATTGATAGTATCATCCATAATTACAAGAAATTCTGGAGATATATTATCAAGAAAGAATCACAGACCATCTACTGAACTGATTATCGTCAATCTACGTCAATACCTTATATTCAGCAGCCAAACAAGAACGCAGGGAGATATTAGGCATTAGGAACCAAGTCCGAAGAAAAACTTCGATAGCGTCATCAAGAACGGCTACTCACACCGCCAACAACGTGATTAGCGATCGGACTATTTTCGAACGCCGAGACTTATCCACTTTGAAGCGTGCTATCTACAAATCAAACAACAGGTTTACTATAAACACTGGCTAAAGATATACAGCGTATTTATTATTCAATTTTTCAATTCTTTTAATTATACACAAATAAAATTCTCGATTTTGTTTACCTTAACCTATAACGTCCTATACTAATATTAATATTAAATAAAAACCAATTTTAACGTAGCAACATTAATTTAAAAGCTACTCACCTATTTATTTAAAAGATCATTTGTATTGTAATCCATATTTTTATAATTTCGTAACACACATAACCTTTTTTCCTTGTTAACACCTTGTTGTCACTTATATATAGTTCATAAATTTAACCCTTTCCAATATATGTTATTTTTATTACAGTTTTCTACTTTAAATGCAATAAATATTTTATTTTTATATCTATATCAATCTTTTATTTGTTTAAATTTAATTGTAGGAGTTATTTCTTTGGACATTAACATTATAAATTTACAATTAAAGAAGCAGCTACGTAGCGTAGTTTGAAGAATTATCTCATGTTATAAGGCGCCCAATTATTAATTTCAAAGTTATTTTTACTATATCATTTAATACCTGTCTCTGGCTGACTACATTTGGCACCGAACGTGGAAGCGATATATCGGTATCGTAACATTTGACGAACCAAAGTGAGGCTTATATTTTATATACAGCCACAGCAGTATCGTAACAATATATATATATATATATATATATATATATATATATATATATATATATATATATATATCTAGATATTAATTGATAAATTATTGTAGTTTTTCGGCTTTTATATGAAATATTTACCAACATCGCTCCGGATTGGTCCACTCTAATTATAACTATTTGGCTTTTCTAAATTAGTCTTCTTGCCGACAAAGTATTTATCAGTAATTCTGAAGACAATTTGCAACGAGAGTAAATATTTTTGGAGTTACATTTGCCACAGAGAAGGTGCTTCTCGCATCTTTGCTGTAATTTATACATTCAATACTCCCAATGAGATTGAGAATGGCTTTGGGAACGTATTCTCGGATTCTTATTTACCTACCTAAGATGGTGAAGAGACCATGCTGAATATCCTTACAGATACTTCTTATTTTTGTTTTGGAATTGGTGATTATCTTAATGAATATCATGAAACTAAAGTTTAATTTAAATGCCAGTGATGATAACATTCCATTTATCAGAATTAAGAACTGCCGAATGGCATTTATAATACCTTTAAAAATAATATTTAATAATATGTCTTCAGAGACACATGGAGCTGTAAGCTCTAGGCCTACTTTTCCTTTTATTTATCAATGACCTGTTCAGTACATTTTCTGGACTGGCCTATGCTGATGATTTCAAGATCTATTCACGCAATAATGACGGAATTAATTCTCGGATCGACTGATGCCCTGATTTTACAACGTGTCTGATTGTGGTGTCAGAAAAGTAAATTAAGTATAAATATCAACAAGTTATGTGTTGTACCCTATTCTCGTCGTGAGAGTACTTAGATTTTCAATTACAATGTGAACGGAGACAATTTTACAGTATCAGAGATTTAGATCTACTGTTTCATGAGTGTTTAACCGTTGTAAGTTACTTGGACAGAATGACGCAAGCTACGGTTAGAACTCTTGATTTCATTCTGATAAACAATTGTTCTTGTTTCTTATAGCCTTATGGCTTAAGGCAAGTTTTTGTTGGTAGAAGAAAGAACAAACAGTTGTTCGTAGTAATTAGGCTTATTAGTTTTACTTGGCTGATCTCGATTAATGCTGTCCGATGTCACTTCAAAGCGGTCCCTTCTGGAAAATGGAGTCAGCTCCTGACACGTGGTTGATAACGGTTTCCCCATCATCTCAACCCTTCAGGTATTACCATCGGTACAACAATAAGACCCGAAAGAAGGAAATTAGACGGTAAAAGAAACGGAATACAAAAATGGAGACAAAGAAGGTTCTAAGAAGGCTTTACTTAATTTATTCACCTTTAGATGATTGAAGGGTACAATTAACATGAAGCCTAATCAAACACTACGCACACAGGTAATACCGATAATCATAAAACAACGTGCGCATCTAAAAATTCTTCCTCCAAAAAGCTGATGACATAGTGATATGTTATATTAAATCTGAATATACCAGAGCCGACCAATAAATCGCTAATAACTCGTAACAATTATTTCAGATGCTCAAATGAAGCTCTGCTGAATCAAAGAGTTGATGTAATGACATGTTTCAATTTCGAACTGAAGAAGAAACGACCACATTTATTCAGAAACAAAAATTATTCCATCAAGATAACCCGACCTTTCATTCATTTGCTATTGCGACCGCTAAATTAGTTGAATTAGGATACGATTTGCTGCCTCATCCTAGAGTAATTCCTTTTTGTTCCCAAGCCTGAAAAATTGCGGCTCAGTAGAAAGAGATTTGTAACAAATGGGGAAGGTAATACTCCTAACGAATGTCAGGCGCGGCTCGTGATGACGAATTTGGGAGTGCATGTACAATGATGCGAGTGCTTCTTGTATTCTCGTGTACTAACTGTAGCGTTTTCTTAGTAAACACCGAAAACATACGAGGCACTCGCATCATTGTACATGCACTCCCAAATACATCATCACGAGCCGCGCCTGACGAATGCCTATTTTGACAAACTTCTGAAAGATTGCTTTTTAGAAGGCTTGAAAAGATTAGAATGTCTTCGGACTAAGTGTATATAATTGGATGGGAATTATGTTGAAAAATAAAATATATTTTTACTCTACTTCATTGAAAAGTTACTCTCTCGTCAATTCACCCTTGTACATAGATATCGACTTATAGATTTCCTCACAGTATATTGGAATTAACAGAATATATTACGCATTTCTCATAGTAACTTCTTAGCTAGCTTCATAGCTACTAATACATTATCCACTCACACGAGGTAGATACTTTTAATTCTTTCTCAATGTTCGCAATATATCGTGTTATAAGTATGATTGAGTGAGTATGACCTTTGTGCGCGTATTGCTTTACTCCGCCACCATCACCAACCACCAGAGAGGTACGCTGTGGTTTCTCTGAATCGGACGCCTTTGTTGACCTGGTTCGCATGCAGTCTTCTCGCAGTCACTATCTTGACTATGATTGATTATGTTTACATACTGTTACTTATTACACTACTTGTTCGGGTTTTAAAGGGAACAAGTAGTTAAGTTCGTGGAAATTACTGTCTGACCTTAACAACTTTTAAAATTAACTTCTCGTTTACTCGATGAGACCGACAGACAAACCGTTGCGCATCTGAAACTCGATACCGACCGTATGAACTCTTTGTTTCACGTGATTTTAAGAATTTGAAATTGATTTACGATGGTTAATGTTTAAGATACCAGGTGCATTCGGAAAGTTATAATTGGTATTTTAAGTAATATACGCATTAAAGTAATCAAGTATTTATTGTAAAATCTACTATCTAATGTGTTGGTTTTTCCACAGGGATTTGCTATTAATTTTCTTCCCCTAAATCACTACGCTTTGTAATTGTATGTTTCTTTGATCGTTTTAAACTAGTATATGCTTCACAAGTTGAAATTTAACTTGTTAAGTATATATACACGAAGTATAGAAGTAGTGAATGGCATGTCTGTTTCTGAATATCGTGTACTGGCGATTTCTAATGAGAATGAAATGCTGTTCCCGTATTTTTTCAAATGATTCACTAATACCCATATCGTATTAGAATTTTGTTTAGGAGTTTCAAAACCACTATTATTTTTTGCTAAACGAGTATTCTTTAAAAATACTACTGTGGTAATTATTTAACGCTACCAATGTCATATACGAGGTGCGATCCAAATGTTTCTAGACTGATGCTGTAAAAATTCGAAATTTAATTTTGATTCCTGGCGGTAGTTGTTATTTTCGAAGTAATCTCCCTGGGCGGCTATGCACCGGTTTGAGCATCGTTTCGGTGAACGAGCAGAGTACTGTATGGAATTCTTCCTTTTAGCTGCGGTTTCATTTTCGAGAAGAGATAAAAGTGGCAGAGGGCCTAGATCTGGTGAATAGGGGAGTGGAGCACGGTAGTCGTTGATGTTTTCGTCAAAAAGGCTTGTGTGAATAACGAACGGTGAGACGACGCATTGTCGTGATGCAGCGACCTATTTCCTGGTCGCCAAAGTTCGGGCCGTTTGTGTCTGATATCCTCACGAAGCCCTCTTGAAACGTTGCAATAGAATTCGGAATTTGCCGTCTGACTAGATGGAACCAGTCTTTCATGTCAAAAAAGCAATGAGTATGCTCTTCACATAGCTTTTATCAAAAATCTGGATATAAAAATGCTAACACGGGAAGACAGGAGAGAATATTTGATGATTGGTTTTCACACATACGAAAAGGTATTTGATTGAAATTTACTTTAATTGTACAATATATAGTTGGGGTGAAAGTAAACGTCCTTTGACTCTTCCTTTCACTTTCTGAAGAAATGAAACGTTTTCTATTATCTATTATATGTCTTTTATATTTTCTTTTATTTATTAAGTTCATTTAATGTTAAACGTTTATTGATAACACAGGCCAACAATTAAATTTTTTTCTGTTGACTATGACCTGCCTCTGGTTTTTGATTAATATTGGTACGCTAATTCCAAATATCCAACCCATTTGTCCCTATCACGTCAAGTTTTCTTTCTACGGCACTTCTTGTTTGTCGATTTAAAAATTGTTGAAAATCGTTAAGTAAATGCAGCAAATTCTTAGTTGTTCGAAGAATTGAAAGACATTCCAAATACATTTATCTCATTAGCATAATGTACACTTGTTCCTGATAATTACGGACCGGACATGAGAGGCCCATGACTCATCGGCCACGGGCGTATTATTGAGAATTTGTATTTTTTTAAAAATTTTATTTATATAATTGAAAACAAACGGGTGATGATCTATAAAATACGAAATACAAAAAATACAAAAAATATTTTTTTACATTCTCTTAGGCGTATTTGATTTTTATTCAAGACATAGCAGAAATAGTTTAAATGCATTTGTTCGCCAACATCCTCAAAATAGAATTCGTGTATTATATTTTATTTTTGGTTTGAAAACACTTGACAGGCACAGCTTGTCTACTTTTAAATACCAAACATTTCACGATTATCTTTACTAGCGCATTAAATCAAATAACAAATCGGTTTGCAGTTTTTAATCTAGTCATCGATCAACAGACGGGGAGATAACGTTCTGAAATTCGGTAGCCGAACCACCCGCAGACTGGAACAAATGTCAAATAAATTTATCCCTTGGCGATAGTCGAGTATTGGTCGTCACACGATACTTTTAGTATTTAGATCATTTCTTGGAACATATTTGCGTTCCTTCTTCAAATAAAAGACTTATTATTAGTCTTTTATTAGAAGAAAAAGACATGATAATATACAGGCTCGTTTAAATAAAGAGACAAAGTATGAAAAATAGAAAGACGTAATTATATAGAATATAATTCCAAAATATTGTGCGTTAATTACGACGCGAACCCCACAATTAAAACTCCTTGAAAATGAATTACGTAAAGCCGATGAATTCAAAATATTCAGAATGTGTATAAATAGTAAATACCTCTGTTGAAGTTATACACACACATATGCTACATCGTATGTTTACATACCTAACAGCTGTCGATGTTATAAAAACTATAACATTGTTGTATGTTAAGGTCAATAACCTCAATATATTTATATATAGTTCATAGTTCATATATATAGTTCAAGTATATATTTTCAGTTCAAGGCCAAATTCAAAGCATGTGATTCAAATCAATACTGCAGAGTCAAATGAAGTCAGTATTTAATAGCGGAAACAACTGTTTGTTGTCATTAAATATAAACGTCATGTTTTGGAATATTGTCAAAATTTTACAATACAGCTAACGAAAGTATATACATAACCTACATGTCAAAATAATAATGACGAGTAAAATAGGAACATGAATAGTTCGAAAGTTTCTTTTCTAGTTTTGTATAAATATTTTTTACCCAAAAAAACGAATGAGGAAATTATTACTTTAATATTCCAACAAATTATTTTAAATGTTCATTCTTTTCATTCATTTTAGGGAATTATGTTCAATATAAAAGTTTGTTAAGATATTTTGATCTATTAATAACAAAGTAAATTAAAGTAAGTGTTCAAATTGTCGTCCATTAGTAATTTGACAATGGCCCAATCGATTTAAAAATCTCGGGGAATTTCTTGTATCGTTCTGGTAATTCGGATTTGTAAATCTTCGATGTTATCGGGCTTTTCTTTGTAAACTTTGTTTTTTACGTATCCCCAAAGAAAAAAATCTAAAGGACTTAAATCTGGCGAACGGGCTGGCCATTCGATGGTTCCTCGTCTTCCAATCCATCTGTGGGGAAAAACGTTGTCCAGATATTGACGAACATTTACACCAAAATGTGGTGGGGCTCCATCTTGCTGGAACCATATACTGTCATTGGGCAGGTGTTCATTGTTTTCATGAGGATAGAGCGTAGCACTAGCAGGTATTATTTCATTTTGCAATAACTGCAAATACAGAGCCGAAGTTAAATTGCCATTGATGAAAAAGGGACCGATAATATGACCGCCTAGTATGCCAACCCAAACATTAACCATTTGGGGGTACTGCGTATGGTGCTCCAAAAACCAAGAGGGATTTTCCGATGACCAGTATCTGCAGTTATGTCTGTTTACTTCACCGGTAAGGCAAAAAGTAGCTTCGTCAGAGAAAATAATATTGTTGACAAAATTTTCATTATTATTGCAAATATTTAACATTTCTTCAGAAAATTGTAATCTCCTATCAAAATCATCTTCCGTTAACTCGTGTACAAGGTGTACCTTACAAGGTTTATACTTTTCACTTTTTAAAACGACACGATCGATGACTGAAATATTGAAATTGGCCGCTAATTGATTGGTTGATAAATGGGGATATTCAGATACAGCCAATAAAATATCCAGTTTGTCATCATCGCTTTTTGCTGTTCTAGGTCTACCACTCCTTGGCAAATCTTTAACGCTACCCGTTTGTTCAAAGCGTCTTAAAGTTTTGCCAACAGCGGATTTAGAAATTGGATTTCTATTTGGATGCGTATCATTAAATAAATTACTAACGTCCTGTAAACTTCTGCGTCTATCTCCATAACCCAACATCATAAGTATTTCAATTCGTTCATGTTCACTTAAACTCGCCATTGTTAATATTAACAGCAACAAATTGCACAAATGAATTATTTCTGTCAAAGATTTAACGTACACAATAATCACTGATAAAATTATGTCGCTCAAGTTTGTTTATCGCTACGCTTCTGTTTATCTGCGATGTACCGAACATCTGTTAAACACATGAACCGGCTTTTTCTTATAAAAAAGTTATTAAAATGAATTTTAAAAAAACAAAAAAGATTTTGTAAAGAGAAAAAAAATCTCTATCGAATGGTAGAGTAAAATTTACTAGTTCCCATTTAAAAAAAAGTGCGCGGACAGGCGTAACTAAAAAACAATTGAAGAAAAAAAAAATTCAAATATTCTCAAATGTAGATCAAAATATCCTAACAAACTTTTATATTGAACACCAATCCCTAAAATGAATATTAACGACAATAAATCGCCGTCTCCATACTTTTAACTAACCCTGTATAAATCCAATGTCTTAAAGCAATATTACTGAAGAAGTAGTACTTGTATGAACAAATTCTTTCATAACCAAAATATTGCTAGAGATTTTAAGGTAAGAAATATTGTGAAATAAATATGTTAGAAATGTTAAAGTGATAATCAAAATATTTCGTACTTATTGCCACTTATTAATATTAATATTTATTATCAGTACTGTTTTGAAAACAAGAACCGATTTTGTAATCTTTTATGACAATCTAAATATTCAAATCTGAAAAATGCTTAACCAAGAAGTCAGAATACCGGAAATAAGTCAATCATGAAGTCAATAAACAACGGTATTCACTGTGAAAAGTCTTTCTTTGGAGACTGTGGTTAAGTAAAAACTCAAAAAATATATAAAGCCCCTTACCACAATTAATAATCGTATCCTAACACTTGCTACTTTTACATTCGTTTAAAGAAGAGAAAATGAAGAATGATTTGAAACTTGAACACAAAAGCGTCATGAAATTTTTATCAAAGGAAGGCAGTAGTCCAAAGAAGATTCATGAGAGGACGGTGCCCGTATATGAAGAAAATAGCCCGTCCTATTTACAAATCAAATTTTGGTGTAAGCAGTTCGAATGAGGTAGAAAATCCATGAATCATGACCCAAAGTGTGGAACGCCTCTGGAAGTACGAAGTCAAGAAATCATCAACAAATTTGAAGATTTGGTGCTGACTGACCGCTAACTAAGAGTTTCAGTATTTGCTAGAAAAATAGGAATATCAGAAACGAGTGTTTTTAAAGTTATACACGAAAATTTTGGAACGAGCAAAGTATCGGAACCATGCAATCCCAGGCTGCTCAGACCCGAACAAAAATTGCGTAGACGACTAATTCTTGACGAGAATTTTAGTGTTTTATCTCAAGATGATGACTTCTTAAATAGAATTGTAACTGGGAATGAAACTTGGGTACACCACTGGGACACTCCCACGAAACAAGAGTCCATGCAATGGGTTCATAAAGGCTTTCCACCGCCCAGGAAGGCGAAAACGCAATTTTCTACTCGAAAAGTTATGGCCACAGCTTTCTGGCACGCGGAGGAGATTCTCTTAATTGATAATATGCCAAAAGGGACTAAAATAACAAGAAATGTCTACAAAGACACAGTTAAGAACTTGAATACGGTTATACGCGATAAAGACCCCCACAATTTTGCTCAGAAACTCTGCTTCTGCACAACAACTGCAGAGTGCATAAGGCACGAATTATAAGCAAGCAAGTCAAGCAGTAATCAATGAATGCGGCTTTGAGGAATTACAACATCCACCATGCAATCCCGACCTCGGCTCCTGTGACTATTTTCTCGTTCCAAAACAACTTGGGAGGACGTCGATTTTTGTCGAATGACGACGTGTAAAACGCTGTGGGGTCGTATTTTGCGGAATTACCAAAAGATTTTTTTCGAAGACATAGCATTATTAACCCAATTACTACCAACGTCCTTTTAAAAGGTCGGTACATAAATCTTTTTTTTTGTATAACTTAAACTACTTTCCGAAAGATGGGGCCCCAGTTTATCATTAAACAGAGCATGTACAACGTCTTTCCAAGATTTGCAGCAGTGTAAGTTTTGAAGACTTGCAGATATTGTAAATTGTGTGTGAAACATTTTTTTACGTTCTGTCATGGACAATTGGAGGTAAGAATAATTACGTAATTACAAACATAACATTACTATTTCTTTACACTGATGAGTTGGTATAGTCATAACTTTATGGTTTTACACTTAGACATCTTTGTTTTTTGCTTCATTTTTGCAACATAACCTTACAGACACAACCGTCCTTTTAAAAGGACAATGGTTAAAACACGTACTATTTTGTTTTCAGTTATTTGAAAAGACCTCTTACACTCCATGAGCTATTAGAAGAAGTAGAATACATTGATGATGTTCACAGTATACCAGACGCTATAGCAGTGTTTCCTCCCGTTAACGCTAATGAAGAGGTTACCGATGAAGACTCCGGAGATGATGAAATTGTTACTATGAACAATCTTCCAGGTAGAATATTGAATACTCAAGCTGAAGCTATTTTTGATACCGATCACGATAGTGATGATGATATCCCATTGTCATATTTTAAAAAATATAAAAAAAGACAAAAATGTAATCATTGGGTAATAATTTACCAAAATGGCAAGATGAAAGTACGGCAAATAATAATATGTCTTCCTTGGACTTGTTCAGTCTCTTTTTTGACGAGAAACTTTGGCAAATAATACTAAATTATAGTAATCTTTATGCAGTGCAACATAACAGAAATGGAGATATTACACTAGATGAAATAAAATGTTTTTTTGGAGTACTTATTTACAGCGGTTATACAAGTGTCTCAAGAAGATCTTTGTATTGGGAAAACAGCTCTGATGCTAATCATCAAATTGTGTACACCGCAATTTCACGGAATCATTTTAATTTAATAATGCAAAACCTACACTGTTGTGACAATACAAATCTAAAAGTTGGTGACAAATTTGCAAAAGTTAGTCCACTGTTAGAAAGATTAAACCAGAAATTTCCTTCTTTTGCCCCTATACAAGAAAACCATAGTGTAGACGAGTCCATGATTCCGTATTTTGGACGGCATGGTTCGAAACAATTTATCAGGGGCAAGCCCATTAGACGGGGTTTTAAATTTTGGATGGCCACAACTATAAACGGCTACATAGAATGTTTTGAACCATATCAAGGATCCACCACAAATCTTTCAGAAAGATACAAAGACTTGGGTTTGGGCGCAAGTGTGGTCTTATCATTCGTTGACAAATTAATCGCAGCAAAAGGTCAGCTGCCTTGTCTACTTCGATAATTTTTTTACGTCGTGGGAGGTACTTTTGGTGCTTGGAGACAGAAATATAAAAGCTACTGGTACGGTGAGAGAGAACAGAATTCCAGTATCAATTATAAGGTCTGGTAAAGAATTGAGAAAAACAGAAAGAGGGACATTTGAATATGCTTTAGAACGGGAGGAGAATATAATAGTCTGCCGATGAAATGATAATAATATTGTTACCATTGCTTCCAATTGTAAATCTGTACTACCAACGACTAATGTGACTCGATATTCTCAAAAAGAGAAGAAGAAAATATCTGTGCCTCAGCCCAAGTTTGTAAAAAAAAATACAATCAGAATATGGGTGGAGTAGACAGGGCAGATCAGAACATCAGTCTTTATCGCGTGAGTATCAGAGGAAAAAAGTGGTACTTTCCTATAATTTGTCATGGCTTGGATATGCCTATTCACAACGCCTGGCAACTTCACCGCCACTGTGGAGGGAAAATGGACCAGTATGGCTTCAGTCGATCTCTTTGTAAAGGTATTTTAGAAACCCATAAGAAAAACACTAAGAGAGGACGTATACGAACAAGTGTCAATGAAAACGAAATTTCGCGATTTGATGGTAAAGATCATTTGATTGTTTACCAAGAAAATCAAATCAGATGTGGACGGTGCCACAAGAAAGTCCAATTTAGGTGTGCCAAATGCAAAGTGGGGTTACATCCTAAACTAAAATGTTCCAATATCAGATTGTATTTAAATAAACTTAAGTTTTTTAAAGTTAGTTCTGATTACACCTTATAATGCCACTGTCCTTTAAAAAGGTCGGCCCTTATCTAAAAAACTACTAAAAAAAATAAAAAAAGTTAAAATGAAAAGTTGTTGATTGGGTTCCAGTTAATGTAGAAATAGACAACAAATGTATTTTTTCAAGAAAAAAATAATTTGGGAGTATCTGGGTTAAAGAAACGTTGGAATAAGTGTTAATGGTACCTACTTTGCAATTTTTTGTTTGTTTTCTAACTCGTTTCTTCCATAGCTAGGTAGATCACTTAAGAACTCCCCTTGTATGTAATTGAAATTCTAGATTACAGCTTGTATTTAGGACAGGGATAGTGTGTTCTTAGCCAAAACTCGTTTTTCTTGAGTATTTTGTCGATTCGAGTTGTCGAAAATTTTAGATATTTAAAACATAGACGAATTTCTAGCGTTCACAGTTTATTTAAAATCTCATTTCTACAAAAAAGATCGAAGCGACAAACAAGTACATCGTATTAACATAACAACAATATTTTAAATTAATGATTTCAACAACATTAACACCTCAGAATACAATGGTTAGGATTTCTGTGTATGTGTGGACGCGCCTTCGAGATTCCCAGAGAGTAGATAGACCACAATACAATATAAAAATTCAATCAATCATCGTATAGAATTATTGGAATTCGAACACCTGCCACAAGTAATCACATAATCAAATACAAAGTTAACTTGATAACAATACGGCCATTTAGGTCTTCTTCGCCTTGTGATGCCTCTTTCATCCTCTTCATCTTCTTTTTTCTTATTTTTGCTTCGTCTCGAGCTCGTGCTCTCGTGGCCTCTCTTGAATTTCTTATACCTAACTTCACCGACAATGGGATGTTAATGGGGACGATATCATACTGTTTTTAAAATGCGTCCATTCACTACGAACTACTCAGTCCGCCATTGTTTAAAACGCTAAACGTCTGTACGTACCCGTGAATACGCGTCCAAAGGAATTTTTGGGCAGTTTGGACTTTGTTGTTTTATTTCTTTCTTTGTCTTTTATACTATAGCGGTTTTCACCTTGTTTTCATGAGGATGCCGTAATGGACTGGTGACTTGCCGATTTTTACGGTTGGAGGCACCTACTTAGCCAGGTGGCCGAAAATTTCCGACATACTTCGAATACCTACAAGAAAATTAACTTAATTAAAAGATCGGATGTTAAGTAAGGTATATCTTTCAAAACATCGTGGTATAATTAGCAAAAATTACAGCCCTTTTGTGCTAAAATGTAGATTTATTACTTATTAAATTATGAATATAATGGATACTATAGTATATTAACTAAAGAGCAATATGCAAAAGTTAGAAGTATTAATTTCCGGAAAGGAGTGATGGATAGATTCAGATTCTCAAGTTTACACACAATGTTTCTAGATATACAGTATGTAACTAAAATAAGGGGACAAACTCTGGGAGCGAACTCTCCATAGCAGAACATGAAAAAAAGTTCATATCAACATATGTCCGCAAGCGCACTGTTCTTGAGATATAGGTGAAATAAATGTTTATTAACATACTGCTATGAATTGTGATTTTGGAGATTGGCTTATTCACAATTCACAACCGATCTGTCCAGCATTGATGATCAGTCGGTTAAATTTCCAAGATGAGACTGCTACTCCCTCAGGGTTCCAATCGGAAAAGTGGAAAACGCAATAGTATAAGTTTAAAAGTTTTATATTGGACGCCACTCAAAACTTGTTTACGAAAAATATTAATAATGTCTTTGAGTTACTTAAGAGCACAAAAGAAAAAAGGTTTAAATTCAAAAACACAATGAAACTTTAAATGAAACTTTAATACCGCGATATCATAAAGTTTCTGGGTCAACGGTGGCCATGGGGTGAAAAACGTCTGTCTTAATTTATATCATCCTTTTGAGAAAAATCTGATAAAATTTTCAGGTTATGTGTCACACTGACATTAAGATTAATATATTGACAAATTTTAACGTCAGCATGACACTTAACCTGAAAATTTTATCAGATTTTTCTCAAAAGGATGATATAAATTAAGACAGACGTTTTTCACCCCATGGCCACCGTTGACCCAGAAAGTTTATGATATCGCGGTACAATAATAAAAAAAAAGAAAAAAATATCTTTATGAAGTACAAAGATCAATATTGCATCATTAAACAATATTATTAAGGTAAAAATATTATATGAAAATGACTGGACCATATAATTAAACTTCCTTAATAACTCCCGAGCAAAACTAAAAACTAATAAATTGCAAAGACGTATTTTAATTTCTCCCACAATATTTAACGTAAACAAGCTATATAACAGACCGAACAAACTCTAAACGCATGTGCAAACCACATGAAAAAATGCCCTTGATAAACAAAGCGAACAAAATTTAAAGTTACAGAACTTTTTTACTTTAGAAATTTTAAAAAACGTTCTTTGTCATTTAATCCAACTACTAATATTAAATATATATATCCAAATTAATACAATGAAAATACACAGTTCAAATCATTCAAATAATAATAATTATAATAATAAGTAATATAATTTAACTTACATCAATGAAAAAAAAAAATTTTTTTTACGAGACACCTGAGTTAGAAAACGTATAAAATTCACTACGAGATCAACAAACTCGTATAAATATAACGGTAATGAATTCAAGCACAACCACTAATGAATAAAAATCACGAAGCTAATAATTTAGGATAAGAAAAATATATCTTATAAAAACACGTCTTCTCAACTCGGATATCAGTTAGTGTCTGATCTCGGATACAGCAAATCCGGCGTGCTACAACAACGCTAGTCAAAAATATAAATCAAAATAAAATATACATTCATTGATAATAAATTTCAAAAATTATACACTGGCATCCAAAATAAATGTACAATATAAAATAATGTTTTTCAAAATATTTGCGTGGAAAAGACCACAGCAATACGTTTTTCTTTCAGGTAGCGTAATGGCGAATTATACATTTCGTAGAAGAGAAGTAATTCATAAAGTAATGTTGATTATTTAGTCCAATATTCTGACTACGTTTTAATGAGAACTGTGAATTCAATGTTAGAAAACATCTACCAATTCTAAAGAGAAGTTCTAGCAGAAATGTTTCTAGATATACAGGAAGTAACTAAAATAAGGAGACAAACTCTGGGAGCGAACTGTCCATAGTAGAACATGAAAAAAAGTTTTTATCAACATACGTCCGCAAACGCACTGTTCTTGAGATATAGGTAAAATAAATGTTTATTAACATACGTTTCTCTTTCAGGTAGCGTAATGGCGAATTATACATTTCGTAGAAGAGAAGTGATTTTCATGTATGGTCGTGTAAACGGCAATGGTCGAGAAGTTGCAAGGCCCTACCAGGAACCTTTCCCAAACCGGCAAATCATAAAATGTTTGCTCTATTGTTCGAGCGACTTGCTGAAACCTGGACAGTATGGTATGATAATCTTGCAGACAAAGGAAGACCGCGCACTTGTCGTACAGCTGATGGATTATTACACCATACTGTCGCGGTTTCAGCAAGTCGCTCGAACAATGGAGCAAATATTTTATTTTATTTTATTTGATTGGTGACGGTTTGGGAAAGATTCCTGGTAGAAACTGCAATTTCCCGATCATTGCCGTTTGCACGACCATACACGGAAATCATGTCTGCTCTTTCACAAAATGTATAATTTGCCATTACGCTACCTGAAAGAAAAACGTATGTTAATAAACATTTATTTTACCTATATCTTATGAACAGTGCGTTTGCGGACATAAGGAGTGAGCCACAAAAAAAGTTTTCAGAGTATGCCATGGATTAAATCAGTTATGTCTGTGATTGATTAAGTGTTCTAACCTACATTTCGTACTATTTGTAATAGGTTAAACCGTAACTTGTCAATTTGACTTGCAAAAACTAAACATAAACGTAATCAGGAACATGACAAACTTGAATGCAATATTAATTTGACAGGTCCCATGATACATAGCCAACTATGTCATCACAATCGGACGAAATTTAAAAAAAAACAAAAATTTCTGACAAACTTTTAAGATCCTGTATCTTGAAAACAATAGGCGATCGGAGTTAGTGTATAAGAACTTTTTTAGTATTTTATGGTCTTCTATCGCGTGGTACTATGCATTGTAGTTTTTTCAATGTCACCTTGCATATATATATATATATATATATATATATATATATATATATATATATATAGGGTAAACCTAATCAGTAGGCGATTAAAGGTCTGTATATTACTTCAAAATATATGTATTTAAAAAACTCTACATGTTTCGGCTGTATACGCCTTTTTCAAGAGAATACAAAATATGAATGACAGGATATAAATGTCAAGTAATTAAGTTGCTATGGTTTAAATTATTCAAAGATACATTCTAGTAATAATAATAAATCATGCCTTAGTATTCCAAAAAATAGATAACAAGGTGTGAAAATATGTGTTGTTCGCTGCTAGCAATTTGTGTCTCCTTCTGGGTATGAACTTGTGTGTTGGTTGCTGCTGGCAGCTTGCGTCTCTCTATGGGTGTGTGGTTTTGTGTGAGAGCGTAAGTGTAGGGTTTTGTATGTCGGTGCGTTCGTGCGTGTGTTTAGTGATCGGTCGCATGAATTTAGAGAGGTCGGATAACCAGCCGTTGCGTAGGGCCGCCAACCCTTTCCCGACAACTTCTTTACAATTCCGTGCAGTACTTCGACGGTCTGACCCCCGCCCCAACGAGGCAAGGCGCAGACAGGCGAAGCGCACCCTGTACGGGGTTGCTCATCGCAACTAAGGGAACACTCTTAGTGGCTACCTCGGTCGACGATGGTCACACTTATGCCATCTTAACGTTTTCCGCCGAAGCGGGGGCATAGCACACACGTCGAACGTGTGTGTGCTGTTAACGGCAACCTAGCCAGGTTGTCGCCCAGGACCGGTCCTAGTGGTGTGTGCATTGCGCGGCGACGAGATAGCGCCGCGTAGCATGGTTCGTCACTCTTGCTGGAAAGGCGGAATGGCACCTGACTGCCCAACGGGCAGACCCCCCTAGAGTTTTGTAGCGCATATGCTAGGCTGCAACCCAGTAGAGGACCACATCAGCAAAAAACAGAAAACAGGGATAGGCAGGGAAAAGCAAGACATGAGTTATTATTACGTATGCGCCCGTGGAGCGACTTAAGATACAAAGTTGTCGGCATTCGCTCAAAACGAGAAGGAAAACCACGAAAACCTGCTCGGACAACTAGACAGGAATCAAAACACGGAACAGTCATCATGATAAGCAAAAGTATATGATATTTAAATGATATTTAAATAACATAAGGTATATAACAAAAAAAATTAAAAAAAAATATAATATGATGGTAAATTGTAGATCGTTACAAAATTAAATTATAGTATATACTGCTTAGATTTTTTATATCATTTCTGTTGTTAATTGAATTTTTTTCCTGTTTAATACTGATCATTTCTTTAATTTGTCTTTTCACTGTGTGTTGTTCTTTATCAATTATCTGTGTGTTTTCAAAATCGAAATGGTGATCGCGTTGTAGTTTGTGTGTAGACAATGCAGTTTTGTCTGTTCTAGAGTATTTGTGGGCTTGTATTCTTTTGTATAAATATTGTTTCGTTTGGCCTATGTAGTAACTATCGCAATCGCGACATGGTATTTTATATACGACATGTGTTTCTCGATTTTTTTCTATTTTAGGTTTAAGTTTTGAAAATAAATGTTTATTAGTATTACTAAGTTTATATGTTGTAGCTATATCATATTTTTTTAAAGTGTGTTTAATTTTTTCCGATAGTTGTGGAACATATGGAATTGTGATATATGTTGTGTCATTGTTCAAATTTTTATTGGTGTCTGCAGTGTTGTATATTTGGTGTACTCTTTTTTTAATAGTTTGGTCTATAAGTTGTGGTGGATAATTATTATCAGTTAGGATTGTTTTAATTTTTTTGATGTTATCTTTTCTGTATTTAGTATGTGATATCACATACTAAAGATAACATCAAAAAAATTAAAACAATCCTAACTGATAATAATTATCCACCACAACTTATAGACCAAACTATTAAAAAAAGAGTACACCAAATATACAACACTGCAGACACCAATAAAAATTTGAACAATGACACAACATATATCACAATTCCATATGTTCCACAACTATCGGAAAAAATTAAACACACTTTAAAAAAATATGATATAGCTACAACATATAAACTTAGTAATACTAATAAACATTTATTTTCAAAACTTAAACCTAAAATAGAAAAAAATCGAGAAACACATGTCGTATATAAAATACCATGTCGCGATTGCGATAGTTACTACATAGGCCAAACGAAACAATATTTATACAAAAGAATACAAGCCCACAAATACTCTAGAACAGACAAAACTGCATTGTCTACACACAAACTACAACGCGATCACCATTTCGATTTTGAAAACACACAGATAATTGATAAAGAACAACACACAGTGAAAAGACAAATTAAAGAAATGATCAGTATTAAACAGGAAAAAAATTCAATTAACAACAGAAATGATATAAAAAATCTAAGCAGTATATACTATAATTTAATTTTGTAACGATCTACAATTTACCATCATATTATATTTTTTTTTAATTTTTTTTGTTATATACCTTATGTTATTTAAATATCATTTAAATATCATATACTTTTGCTTATCATGATGACTGTTCCGTGTTTTGATTCCTGTCTAGTTGTCCGAGCAGGTTTTCGTGGTTTTCCTTCTCGTTTTGAGCGAATGCCGACAACTTTGTATCTTAAGTCGCTCCACGGGCGCATACGTAATAATAACTCATGTCTTGCTTTTCCCTGCCTATCCCTGTTTTCTGTTTTTTGCTGATGTGGTCCTCTACTGGGTTGCAGCCTAGCATATGCGCTACAAAACTCTAGGGGGGTCTGCCCGTTGGGCAGTCAGGTGCCATTCCGCCTTTCCAGCAAGAGTGACGAACCATGCTACGCGGCGCTATCTCGTCGCCGCGCAATGCACACACCACTAGGACCGGTCCTGGGCGACAACCTGGCTAGGTTGCCGTTAACAGCACACACACGTTCGACGTGTGTGCTATGCCCCCGCTTCGGCGGAAAACGTTAAGATGGCATAAGTGTGACCATCGTCGACCGAGGTAGCCACTAAGAGTGTTCCCTTAGTTGCGATGAGCAACCCCGTACAGGGTGCGCTTCGCCTGTCTGCGCCTTGCCTCGTTGGGGCGGGGGTCAGACCGTCGAAGTACTGCACGGAATTGTAAAGAAGTTGTCGGGAAAGGGTTGGCGGCCCTACGCAACGGCTGGTTATCCGACCTCTCTAAATTCATGCGACCGATCACTAAACACACGCACGAACGCACCGACATACAAAACCCTACACTTACGCTCTCACACAAAACCACACACCCATAGAGAGACGCAAGCTGCCAGCAGCAACCAACACACAAGTTCATACCCAGAAGGAGACACAAATTGCTAGCAGCGAACAACACATATTTTCACACCTTGTTATCTATTTTTTGGAATACTAAGGCATGATTTATTATTATTACTAGAATGTATCTTTGAATAATTTAAACCATAGCAACTTAATTACTTGACATTTATATCCTGTCATTCATATTTTGTATTCTCTTGAAAAAGGCGTATACAGTCGAAACATGTAGAGTTTTTTAAATACATATATTTTGAAGTAATATACAGACCTTTAATCGCCTACTGATTAGGTTTACCATATCATACCAAGGTCACGAAGTTATTATATATATATATATATATATATATATATATTCGAGATAAAAGTAATATTTTTTGGGATTAGCGGTCCGATAATTAAAACAATATTTAATATGACATTTCGATACTATATGCAAGGTGTTCAAATTTCAGGAGTGTAAAGTAGACTTCATTTCAAGTAACAAAAACGCAAAACTTGTATATCCATTATTTGTTTCAAAGTCACAGATCTATGAATGTGATTGTCGGATCATGAAAAAAAATATAATCCCAAAGTCAATAAAAACTGATTTTATTTAAAAAAGTTCAATCAATGATATTTTCGAAATATCCACCTCCTTGCAGAATGCAGGCTTGTGCCCGTAAGCCAACAGAAGAAGTACTTATCCGAATTTAATACTTGTTTTGTAGGATTTGCTCGGCAGCCAGGTGAATACGATCCAACAACTCTCCTCTTGTGTTCGAAACCTGCGCGTAGACTAAATTTTTTACGTACCCCATAAATAAAAGTCAAGGCGGTTAAGATCGGGTGATCTGGGTGGCCATGCAACAGGACCACCTCGACCAATCCCTCTTGGATAATTGACGTTAACCTAATTTCGGAAAGCAATTCCGAAATGTGGTGGTGCCCCATCCATGTGAAACCACATGTCTCGTCGAAAATTCAGTGGGACATCCTCTAAAAGACCTGGCAGTTCGTGAATAAGAAATTGAAGGTAATTGTCCGCATTTAACCTCCCAGGAAGACCGACAGGATCAATTAACAAGTCATCGATTAGGGCCGTCTGCAGAAATTAAAATGAAGCCGTGACTGTCTTAATATCCAGGTAGAATAAACTAGACGAGCATAGTGGTCTGCCTCAAAGCAAACCGTGTCCTCTGCGATAGTGATATGGGTATAAGCTCTGACGTTTTAAAATTCGCCAAACTGTCGTTCTTGGCATTCCTAGTTGTCTAGCAATTCGACGTACACTCAGAGTTGGATCCCTTGTAACAATAGTTACTGCTTCTTCCTCTAAGTCTGCTGGCAAATTTACCCCTCGGTCGAAAAGAAAATCAGGCAGTCCGCATTGCCGAAATTGTCTGTGTACTTCCAGAAACGTTCTGTAATGAAGAATGCGTCTATCGGGAGATCGATGTCGGTATTCAATAACTGCTTGACGTCCACTGCCGCTACAGTAGCCATACACAACATGAATGTCCGCATACTCTTGAGAAGAAAATCTTTAAGGCATTTTGAATAAAGAAAACGTGTGCACTCACGAATAAGCTGTTGTATGAACTGAAACGTAATGTAATCCTTTATTAAAAAATGCAACATTAAAAGTCATCTGAACATTTGTTTATTGTATGATATTCATGGTTCAGCACTTACGAAATAAGTAAGAACCTTCTTCATCATAAATCAATTTCCAGTACTCTTTTTTGTAGATCTCCAAGAAATTACTGTATGCACTACGACACGTGTTTATTTTAGGATAACATTTTATTATGCGACGTTAACAATCACAGGCTTGTTATTGAATCGTATGACTTTTTTTAAATAAAATCAGTTTGAATTGACTTTAGGATTACATTTTTTTTCATGATCTGACAATCACATTCATAGATCTGTAACTTTGAAACAAGTAAAAATAGATATATAAGTTTTGCGTTTTTGTTACTTGAAATGAAGTCTACTTTACACTCCTAAAATTTGAACATAACGATATGGGACAGTTGTATAGTATCTTTTCCGAGAACTCTAAAATTTATTTTAATGTAAAAAAAGGTTAGAGATGATATAGTAATAGATTTATTATTTGCTTATTCAGCTAAAATAACTATTGTCCCTTCACAAGTCTTTCTTCGGTGGTATATATTTTCGTTTGTAGCTATATCGCGCCCACAGTGCCCTGACATTAAACCATTATAATTCAATGTTGTTTTTCCTATTAAATTTCTATTAAACATATTTTGCACTTTTCACAATAATTGGTTTGTCAAATGTAAATATAACTAAGATATAAATTTTAATTGGTATCTTTATTCTATAAAATCGCTTGGGAATTGTTAATTGCTAAATGCATTTTCATATTTTACTGTATACGGTTACTCTGTAAATATTTTATCAGGTGTCAGATGAAGAAACTAATATAATTTCCAAACGTTACGTAGCAATAAATTGTTTTATTTGGTAGATTCACCCAAATTCTGCTTTTGTGACTTATATACATATTAGAGTAAACTTGATCTAACAATTTATTTTCAAAGTAATTTTACCTATCTATATAGGCATATTAATAACATGTTCTTTGCAATTTCCAACCGGTCATTGAGCAGTAGACAACAAGACACCAGCATTCGGTAGCTCGACCACCCGTAGACCTAAACAAGTGTCAAATAAATTCATCCCTCAGATATGCTGGGACTTTGGACGTCATATGATATTTTATTACCCAATTTAGATAATTTTTTCAGACCTGCCTGTGTTAAAATGTTCAGAAAAATACGAAATAAGCATAAATATCGTTAATATATTCTGTCGTTACATAAATTTAATAGCTTTTGCAGTTTTACTATTTTTATTGCTTTGGATATTTTTATGTTACTAAAATGTAACACTATTTACGATATATGTCGTATTTCAGTTTTATTTACTTAAGTCTCTAATATACGAGGTGCATTCAAGTTCTAAGGCCTCCGATTTTTTTTCTCCAGACTGGAAAGAGATAGAAGCATGTGCATTGTTTTAAAATGAGTGTGCGTTCATTGTCAATACGTCACAGAGATGGCAACACTGTACGGCAGATGGAATTGTAGCGGCAGCGTCGAGAATGAGAACTGTTTTAGATACTAAAAATGGCTAGGTTTTCCTTACTTGAACACCGTGCAATCATTCGTTTTCTGAATTTGCGTGGTGTGACACCAATTGAAATTCATCGAAAGTTGAAGGAGACATGTGGTGATGGAGTTATGGATGTGTCGAAAGTGCGTTCGTGGGTGCGACAGTTTAATGAAGGCAGAACATCGTGTGACAACAAACCGAAACAACCTCGGGCTCGCACAAGCCGGTCTGACGACATGATCGAAAAAGTGGAGAGACTTGTTTTGGGGATCGCCGAATGACAGTTGAACAGATCGCCTCCAGTGTTAGCATTTCCGTGGGTTCTGTGCACACAATCCTGCATGATGACCTGAAAATGCGAAAAGTGTCCTCCAGGTGGGTGCCACGAATGCTGACGAACGACCACAAGGCTGCTCGTGTGGAATGTTGCCAAGCAATGTTGACGCGCAACCAAGGCATGAATGGGACTTTCTTTTCGTCGATTGTGACAATGGATGAGACGTGGATGCCATTTTTCAATCCAGAAACAAAGCGCCAGTCAGCTCAATGGAAGCACACAGATACACCGCCACCAAAAAAATTTCGGCAAAGGGCACTACGGTGACAGGTGCATCCTACGAAAATGTTTTGAAGAACAAGTTCCTTCCTGCACTGCAACAAAAACGTCCGCGAAAGGCTGCGCGTGTGCTGTTTCACCAAGACAACGCACCCGCACATCGGGCTAACGTTACGCAACAGTTTCTTCGTGAAAACAACTTTGAAGTGATTTCTCATGCTCCCTACTCACCTGACCTGGCTCCTAGTGACTTTTTGCTGTTTCCAACAATGAAAGACACTGTCCGTGGCCGCACATTCACCAGCCATGCTGATATTGCTTCAGCGATTTTCCAGTGGTCGAAACAGACTCCTAAAGAAGCCTTCGCCGCAGCCATAGAATCATGGAGTCGACGTTGTGAAAAATGTGTACGTCTGCAGGGAGATTACGTCGAGAAGTAACACCAGTTTCATAGTTTTCGGGTGAGTAGTTGGTTAGAAAAAAAATCGGAGGCCTTAGAACTTGAATGCACCTCGTACTATATTGAATTGATTCGTTTTTTTCGTCAGCATTCATCAATAAGATTAATGCAGAAGAAACATGTTAAAAAGAAACTTTAGCCAGTGTAGTAGATATATTAATAAAAATAAGAATAATAATTATAGTTTATTATGCGTCCAAAAAAACAAACGAAAAATAGACACATACTACTAACTTTATTAGTTGTCAATTTATGTTGAGGCTCATAATTAATTGGTTTAAATAAACGAAATCATATAAAAGCTTGTTGCAAAACAAGGAAGAACTCCAAAAATTATTTTCGAAAAAATTTCAACTATGCACGATTATCTTTATATTTACTAGTGGTTGGGACATCCTCGAGAACAATTAGATGATAAACCTTCAGATTAAAAAAATTATATGTCTGATATGTTATATGTTAATTTACAAAAGTGCCTAAATTTAATTAATTCTATACTTAATTTAATTACCCAGCGTATTTACTGTACCTTCTAATGAAATCTCTTAATTATTTTTTCTTAATGTGCTTTTAATTTTATCCCTTTGTATATTCACTTCAAAATCACAATTTTTTACTTGAACTAAATCCATTTTATTTTTATTTTTGTCTTTAAGAAGCTTTCTTTTATGTCCTTTAATATTCTTTTTGCTTTTGTACCATGTTTTACTTCCTTGTATTAGTATTTACACTATTACTATCCCTATGTACATTTTGTTTTATTTCCATGTGATTAAACCATTTTATTCTCTTCATATTTTACCACTGCCAAATATATAGGTAAACAAAAATAATAATATTTTCACAGAGAATATGGATATCCACAGCCACAATATACGTTATAAAATCAACGTTGAATTACCGTACCACAGAGTACAGACAACAAAGATTTGTCGACCACTGGGGCATAAAAATATTTGACGAATTTTCCGAAAGCTTGAAATTCCTTCCAAACAAAAAAATTTTGTGGGCACTGAAAATATTTCTAATAAAAAATGGTTTCTACAATATTGATGAGACTATGAACAGTAGCGGAAGGTAAATATTTGTTTATCCGTATTATTATTGTGTCCGGGTTGTACACATTATTAACATTATAACATTATAAAATGTATATACATTTTATAATGTATTACATTTATATATATATATATATATATATATATATATATATATATATATAACGAGCGTTCAACTAAATTTTACCTCGAAGTTGCCCATGGAAATTATACGTATATCTTAGCTTTTTACTAAGTTCTTAATATGAATTTTGTTGGTTATGAACTATTTGAATGACATGATAAATGTCAAAATAATAAAATCAAAATATTTAACTAAATGAGATACGTTTATTTGCAACAAACAAGTAACATTTTATAAAAATTGTTGAAAGTGGCCACCACTTTGTTCGAGACATTTCTCACTTCTCTTCTTCTGTCATCGATTTCGTTAATTCTTTCAGCAATTCTGATTTGAAGGTCTGCAAGATCAGGCATCTGTACCCGAAAAATTGAGTTCTTTAAAAAAGGCCACAGAAAAAAAAACACACAGAAAAAAGATCTTGGTGGAAATTCATGTTCGGTGTTTAAACTTATCAACCAATTTTGATAAATTTGCCGTATCATATTAATTGTTTCACCAGCTGTGTACGCTCTGGCTCCGTCTTGTTGAAAGTAACCCTAATTTATTTCTTCTTCTTCTTCATTAAGCTGTTCAATAAATGGCATAATAATTTCTTGTCGATACCTTTCTCCTGTTAAGGTACCGTTAAAGAAAATAGGGTCAATGATTTTCCTTCGACTAGGCGCACACTATACACCAATTTTCTGTGGATGAAGTGAGGTTTCGGCATAAAACTCATGTGGTTTCTCAGTATTCCACATCCTTATATTTTGTGAGTTAACATATCCATTCAGATAAAACCATGATTCATCAGAAAAATAAGTTTTATCAAGAAAGTCCTTATCTAAATTATTTAAGAACCACTGACAAAATGTTGTTCTTCTAGGATAGTCAATTTCTTTTACTTCTTGATAACAGGTCATGCGATATGGAAATAAATTTAAATCTTTTTTCAAAATTGTATGACAGGTGCCAATTGATTCACCCACTCGTTGAGATAATACTCGTATGGAAGTTCGTGGTGCATCATTCATAATTTGCGTTACATCATCAACTAGCTCTTCCGTACGTTTTTTCGGTCGGCCTTCTTTCCGTATAACACTCTCTGTTTCTCTGAAAACCTTAGTGCAACTGTGTACCGAAAACTATCAATATCAAAGGCGAAGTTTGGAAACATTTCTAAATTCGTATAAGCATTCTTCAATAAAATAGTGCCATTGTCCGTCAATCTTACGTCCGTTTCGAAAATAAGATTCAACCATGAATGATTTGTGTTGAATAGTTTTAAATCAATTTTAAGTTACAAAGCAATTTAAAAAAAGTTCCAATTAAGTATACATCAGAATAGTCTGTCAAATTGACAACTGATGCAAATGTAAATAGTACAAGTTACGACAAACATTTTTATTGTCATGGACTACTAGAGGTAAAATTTATTTGAACGCACATTATATATATATTTATATATATATATATATATATATATATATATAATATCTTCATGACCTTGGTATGATTAGGTAAACTTAATAAGTCGGCGATTAAAGGTCTGGTTCATTACTTCAAAGTATATATATTTAAAATAACTCTACATGTTTCGACAATGATGCCTTTGTCAAGAGAATACAAAATATAAATGACAGAATATAAATGTCAAATAATTAAGTTGCTATGGTTTAAATTATTCAAAGATACATTCCAATAATAATAATAGATCATGCCTTAGTATTCCAAAAAATAGATAGCAAGGTGTGAACATATGTGTTGTTCGCTGCCAGAAGCTTGTGTCTCTTTCTGGGTATGAACCTGTGTGTTGGTTGCTGCTGGCAGCTTTCGTCTCTCTCTGGGTGTGTGATTTTGTATTTGTGTGACAGCGTAAGTGTAGGGTTTTGTATGTTAGTGCGCTCGTGCGTGTGCTTAGTGACCGGTCGCGTAAATTTAGAGAGATCGGATAACCAGCCGTTGCGTAGGGCCGCCAACCCTTTCCCGGCAACTTCTTTATTTTTCGGAGCAGTACTTCGACGGACCGACCCCCGCCCCAACGAGGCAAGGCGCAGACCAGCGAAGCGCACCCTGCACGGGGTTGCTCATCGCCAACCGAGGGAACACTCTTAGTGGCTACCTCAGTCGACGACGGTCACACTTTGTGCCATCTTAAAACGATTTCCGCAGAAGCGGGGGCAATGCACACACGTCGAACGTGTGTGTGCTGTTAACAGCAGCCTAGCCAGGTTGCCGCCCAGGACCGGTCCTAGTGGTGTGTGTATTGCGCGGCGCCGTGATTTGCGCCGCGTAGCTTGGTTCCTCACTCCTGCTGGAAAGGCGGAATGGCACCTGACTGCCCATCGGGCAGACCCCCCTAGAGTTTGGTAGCGCATATGCTAGGCTACAACCCAGTAGAGGACCACATCAGCACAAAACAGAAAACAGGGAAAAGCAGGGAAAAGCAAGACATGAGTTATTATTACGTATGCGCCCGTGGAGCGACTTAAGATGCAAAGTTGTCGGCATTTGCTCAAAACGAGAAGGAAAACCACGAAAACCTGCTCGGACAACTAGACAGGAATCAAAATACAGAACAGTCAGCATGATAAGCAAAAGTATATGATATTTAAATGTAATTGATATTTAAATAACATAAGGTATATAACAAAAAACATGTAGAGTTATTTTAAATATATATACTTTGAAGTAATGAACCAGACCTTTAATCGCCGACTTATTAAGTTTACCTATATATATATATATATATATATATATATATATATATATATATATATATATACCATATGATCATATATTTCTACCCTCTAGAAGGCAATGACATTTTTCTTTTTTAAACTTAAGTTGGTACCATAATTTAAGTTAACTTATTTTGCAGCGTGGGTGTGATATAGGTTATTTTATACTGATGACAGATTAGGTTTTGTCATTTTGACAAATAATTACATACAAACGTTTCAGTTGAAAAAATAAAAAGTTTAATAATAAAAACAGCTACAATAAATGTTCAAAGTGAGCTCCTTCATTTTCTATGCATAGCGCAACTCTTCGTCTCATATTATTGAAGGCATTCCTTAAATTATGTGGTGTAATTTCCTCACAGACATTTCGGATAGCATTAGTAAGTTCTTCAATTGTATGTGGACGATTCGTAAATACTCTATTTTTTAGATGTGGATAAATGAAATAGTCCATAATTGTTAAATCCGGAGATCGTGGTGGAATGTCTACTATTCGATTATCAAAGAATTCATGCAATAATTCCATCGTTTCTCTTGTCTTATGGGCTGTTGCATTATCTTGCTGGAAATATCCCTCGCGGAGCTCATCATCATGTAATTGATTTCCAAATGGTAGCAATAAATTATTACGATATCGTTCTGCATTTATCGTATTATTAAAGAATATTGGACCAATAATCCGTCTACGAGAAACAGCAAGCCAAACGCCTATTTTTTGTGAATGCAAGGGTGTTTCAAGAATTTCATGTGGATTTTCACAGACCAGATGCGCATTGTTTGTTTATTTATATATCCTGATAAATGAAACCATGCTTCAGCGGACCAGAAGGATTTGTCAAGAACGTCATCGTTATTAATCGTACCTAAGAACCACTGACAGTAATTAACTCTGGTTGCATGATCGATTGGTAAAAGCTCTTGCACGCAATGAAATTTGTATGGAAATTTTTGTAAGTCTTTTTTAAGGATTCTCTGGCAGGTCTCATATGACAGTTGTGTTTGTTGTGAAAGCTTACGAATCGATTTCTTAGATGATTTATTTATTCGTCCCTCAACATCTGCTATATTTTCAACTGTCCGCTTTAGTGGTCTACCAGCACCTGGTTTTCGAGACACAGACCCTGTTTCACGGAATTTAACCACTGACTTTTGAATTAATTGCCGCAAACTGTCATATGTTGTTGGAAAATTTGGAAATTCTGCCCGAAATTCTTCTATACAAGGCTGCAAGGAGTACGACCATTCTCCATTTTCTAATTTTACACCATTCCTAAAGTATTATTCGATCAGAAAAACTTTATGATTTATTGTAAACATTTTTAAGTGTCAATTAATAAATACATTAATGACAGATGAGTTTTATTTATCAGAACATACACATAATGACAGATGTATTTTATTTGTCACTACCAACACGATATTTTCAAGACATAATTTCATGGCTTGCTAGAGGGTAAATATAAATGATCATATTGTATAATGACTAATTAATTATATTGGTAAGCGATCTATCAACTAAAAAACTAATTTATTTTAACCTCTATATTTCGCAGCCATTTGCTACTTCTTCAGGAGAAAAAACAGAGTTAAAAATTAGCAGTGGAAGTCACTCAGCATGTGAAAATATATTTTACAAAAATCTAATTTGATAATCTTTATAAATATTTCATATAAAACCGAAAAACTTCATGAATTTATCAATTGATATACTAAATGAACGGCTAAAATATTATGTAAATATACATAAATATATATATATATATATATATATATATATATATATACATATATATATGTATATATATATGTATATATTGTTATAGCTCTAGATACGCATGTACAGATGGTTCCTAGAAATGAGAAAGATAGAAATTAGTTAAAACATAAAGGGAAAGGTAAATGGGAACACAACTATATATGTTATTTTTCATATATTTATCATTCATTAAATTCATTAACGCGAATAAAAAGATATTTAATTTATTAATATTCAAGAATGTATAGACATTGGTTTAGACACGCCCACCATTTAAACAGAAAAAGAGCGCGAAATAATCACTGTAATCGCGCAGCTCATGTAATCAGCTGTTCAAATAATATTCATAAACATTTGTAAATTTTTAAAATAATTTAATAAATCTAATCAGATGATTTTTATATATTCAAAATTCTATTTTAAAATAATTTATTTCAATTTATTTCAAGATAAAAATCAAGATAATTTGCACAGCAAAAAGCTTTGAAATAAAACAAAGGACAAATAGCGTCTTTTTCCAAATTTTAATGCAGTCCGCATCTTAATTTTACCTGCTCTTAATATTTTCAATAAAATCAAGTTAAAATCAGTAATATCGAGAAAATTGGTATTTATAAAAGTGCCTAATTATTATTATCATTTGAATATATAAAATACGATCAAAAAGTACTATTTTACAAGTTATCAAGCAAAGCATTATTAGGGGACGTTCTCCCTAGTGACCGAAAATTTATGAATTTATGAAAACGGGATTTGGGTCGATGTATCAAATAAAACGATTTATTGCTGGTAACGTTTCGAAACTATAATTGATTATAGTTTCAATTATTCATATTCACCTGCGACAGGTCCGGACTTGAATAAAGAAAAATCATTTTCTCGTTACTACGTGAACATTGAACCGCGATTTTTCGTACGAAGGCATTACTTATATATGTAGAGTGGACCAATCCGGAGCGAAAGCAGAGGCGTGACTAACGAATTGGTTCACGATTACTTAGTATGTTGTTCACGGTCATCGTGTGTACACGTATAATAGCAGCAGGAAAGTGTATTCTGTGTATTTAATAATGTTGCACAGCTATGTTCGATAGAAGACGCATGAAACGAGTGTATTTTAAGTAAGTTTGAAAGTCACGCCTCTGCTTTCGCTCCGAATTGGTCCACTCTACTTATATGTATCATTCATCCCTCTTCTTCTTTGGCGCTATACAAAACTAATGTTATATAAAAACATATTTACTTCAAAATACATTAACTAATGAACTATAGTTCTACCCAATTTAATGATATTTCATTAATAATATTTGCGATTCCAACAAATAAACGAAAGTAAAGATTTGAAATGAAAAAGAATTAGTCATTTTAATTTTATATTTAACATAATTTTAACATTTTAAACTGCTAATAACGGAGAGTTAGTAAATGTTTCGATGCCATAATGGAAACCATTTATAAATAACTTGGCCGCAATCAGTGAATTACGCAAAATGGATCATCAGGATGATTCTCGCAGTAGAACATATCCTTGGAATTAACGCTGTAAGATGTAAATATTCGAATTAATTTGGAATTACTGATAAAAGTCCTAAAGGACTATAAAATTATTGTTTAGAAATTAGACGCTTACAAATTTTTTTTTTCAATTATAAAAAGCAAAAAATACAACAGCACAAAGACTGTATTCATTTTCAAGTAGTTCTAATACTTAATTGATATTCGTTGAATAGCAAATTTTTATGGCAAATTGAATTTTTTATTAACCGTTACAGTACAAAGTACAATGTGTATGATAATTAAAAATAAATTTTTAATTCGATATTGTGAAATGAAGTAGGTTTATAGTTATTACATTATTGTTTTAAAAATTTATAATAAACAACAACTAAAAGTAATTAATATAATTAATTGCCTTTCTACATATATTTATTTATTAATAATTTAAAAAATCTTTTCTTTTTGTTGTATTATATAATATAAAAGTAAGAAGGATTCTTTGCGAATAGCAAACTGATGGCTAAAATAAAAAGAGACCCCGTTACGTTTCGACAACAGACATTCCATTTTCTAAAACTAAACTTATTAAACATAAAAAAATAAACATGCAACAATTATAAAATCATTATTATGTAACTTATAATAAATTATAAGTTACATACTTAAAGGAAATAATTTTACACTCTGTCAAAAATTCTTGTTACGAGATGCACCCTCAAAATGCCCGTAATGTGAAAAAAAAATTGTTCTTACAACTTATTCACTACCATCACTTCAAACTACTCTCTTACACCGATCCCAGCAACTTGTCCATGAATGGAAGTAGTGTTGGGAGCCTTCGCGTGTTAAGGTGTTCAACACTGCTTGCGATTCGGTCTGGATCTCCTCAACCGTCTCAAAACGGTGCCTCTTGAGCTTCAATTTCAATTTGGGAAACAGGAAGAAATCAGAAAGGCTAAGATCTGTAGAGTATGGAAGGTGGGGTAATGCTGCCGTCTTGAAATTGACGCACGACAAGTTACGTTTGGGTTGGTGCATTGTCGTGGTGTAGGATCCACGAATTATTGCGCCACTTGGCAGGCCGCTTGCCTGGAATGTTTTCTCTTAGTCTTCGAAGAACATCGTAATAAAATCGTGCATTTACTGTTTCACCTGGTGGGAGAATTTCTTTGTGCACGATGCCATCAAGCGACAAAGAAGCAAATCAACATCGACTTGACGTTGCTTCGAACTTGCTGTGCTTTCTTCTGCCGTGGTGACGTTGGCCTTTTTCACTGTGATGACTGCAGCTTTGTTTTGGATTCATATCCATACACCAATTATTCATCGCCAGTAATGAAGTTCGTATCCCTTATGCCAGTTTCTTTCAGTCCTTCCACACATAAACACGATGCTGTGTTTGTTCAATTCTGAATAACCTTGGCACAAACTTCGCAGCAATACGCCGTATGTTGAGTTCGCCGGATAGAATACGTCAACAAACGCTATACCATAAACTGTCGATGTTATAAATGTCATGTCGAGAGAGAACGATAGCTCTCCTTCTGTCTTGCAGGATAGCATCATGTAATATATTATTACTGATTTTCAACTTTCGACTAGTTTTATAGAGGTGCTGTTTGAATGTCAGAGACCGGTCTAACGTTAAGCCCTGATATTTAGGGTGGTATCGAAAAAGAGTGTAATTCATTAACACTTATATTCAATGTAATAACAAGAAATGGTTGTTTTCTAAATATCTGGAAGATGCACAAATTATCTCGATTCCTAACCCAGGCAAGAAACTTGGAGAATATTGCTGTCAAAGTTTCCAAAGACCGTAATTAAGGCTAGGGATATTATAATAGACTATCAATTTGGCATCGGGTTAAGTGTAACTCTGTTGAACGAATTCAGAGGATTGTTAACACAATAAACAAAGATTTAAATTCTACAAGATACGAGGGACACCTTTCATATTTTTACAATCGACCACTAGATGGTGCTTTTGACATGTGTGATCACTATATTCTTAAAGTTTGACATTTGTCAATGAGAAATTCGCGATAGCTTAGAAACTGAGTCAGTAGTTTATTGACAGTGACAGTTTTAAGACAGTGAGTTTGTAAAATAAGGGATATTACTCGTGAAGGTTTTCGTTGGATGATTTTTTACGATTATAAAAAAGGCTTAATTCCACAAGAATGCATTATATTCCTTCCGTCAACTTTTGGTAATGAAGCACCATCAGAGAAGACAGTGTAGGGTGTAAAGGTCATCCAAAAACTCATGTGATTCCAAAAAACATAGATGCTGTGCGGAAAATGATAGAATACGATCGAATGTGACTTACAGTGAGGTAGAGATATCTTTTGGCATATCGCAGACTGCAATTCATTCGATTTTACATGAACATTTATTTGTAAAAAACTATGTTCCAGATGGATTCCACATAACTTGACCCAAGCACAGAAAGCAGCTCGTGTCAATTAGTGTAAAGAGATGTGCAAAAAATTTGACCTAGGAACCGCAAAATCCGTATACAACATCGTCATAGATGACGAAACATGGATATATGCGTATGGGCCGGAAACTAAGCAACAATCTACTGTATGGGTGTTCCAAGTCAAATCGAACACCACAAAAGTTGTTCATGCAAGGAGCACTTCCAAGAAAATGATCGCTTGTCTCTTCGGCTGTACAGGGCACATCGCAACAATTTCTTTAGTGAATCGAAAAACTGTTAACACTGAATGGTATACAGTAATTTGTTTACCAAAAGTTATAGACGAAATCAGGAAGAACAACCGAAAACGTTGGATTATTTTTCATCACGACAATGCGAGTTCCCATACACCGCGTCTAACAGTTGACTATTTGAAGGAGAAAAATGTTGAAATATTGTCTCATTGTCCATATTCACCTGACTTGTCGCCGAATGATTTTTTTTTTGTTCCAACTCTGAAACAAAAAATGTATGAACCGCGATTTTCAACACCTCAAGAAGCAGTCGAAGCCTTTGAAAACCATGTTTCTGAGATACAACCTTTAGAGTGGAGAAAATGTTTTGAGAACTGGTTCGTATGCATGTAAAAGTATATAGGCCGTAAAGGCGAATATTTTGAAAAACAATAAAATAGTTTGTTTCCAAAAATTTTGTTTTCTTCCTAGATTTTGTAAAAATATACAAGGTGGCCTTTGTATTGGTCAGTAGCTTTTATCGTCATCAGTCAGATTTTCAACAAAATGTGACATACTGGCTTACCACACAAAATTAAAAGAGATCTCCTTCATTTTCACTGTCCCCTTGTCTATTCTTATCTTAATGACAGACACTTTGTTATCAAACAAAAAAAATAAGTTTTCGAACCTATGCCCTATTTATGCAGTAATACCTCAGGGTAGTGTTTTGGACCCAGTTTTATATTTATTGTATACAAGTGATCTGACTACAATAGGAGTTCCAACTGTTGTAACGTTTGCGAATGATACCACAGTTCGCTCATCTCATTGTGACCCTGGAAAGCAACCAGAAACCAAATACCTTAATAAGATACAAGAATGGCTGCGAAAATGGCATATGAAAGCAAAGTCATGTAAGTCTGTCCATGTTACGTTTTCACTTCGGAAGGAAACTTGTCCACCTAAGTAAATTAATAATTGCAACCTAAATACGTTCTTGTGATTTAACACCTATGGATTTCTCGGGTTTATGCCAACAAGCCCACGACCACTCTAATATTGAAGGCTAAAATTGAAGGGTCTATTATTGCCAAATAGTTATTGAAAATGTCTACATTATTAATAAATAAATATTTCAATATTTTGCTATAGAAAGTCATGTTTCATTTAAAATTCCAATCCTGCGCTTTTATTATAACTAGAGAACGGATGCAATTTCCATAAAACGCAATCGGCAATTGGAATTGTGTATAACGTCGCTCAGTACATCCCGGCGTAATTCAATGAAGTATTTGTTTGACTTACTCGGCCACTTGGTCTCGCAGCGATAACAATGGACACGCCAGCTATTGTATTCGGAGAATATAGTGTTTTTTAAAGTGTTTTCATGAGCGTAGATAGAAGCGGGGTTTTTATAATGTATTTTATTTATTAGTTTATATTTCGTAAGATAAATAAAGTGCTGTGAGTAAGTTTCTTGTTTTCATAGTTTTAACTGTTAATTACATCGTAATTTCTGTGATAGATCCTGTTTAATATCGTTTGATTGAATCTATTTCTACCAATTATTTCGACGTAAGACTGTGCATTGAGTTTAGTTCAGTTTCAATAACTTACGCGCACATTTTTAGTTTTCATTTATTTAGATCTAGAGCATTGGTTAAGTTACTTTTTCAGACATGATATGGAAGAATATCGAGAACGGCATTTAAAACAATGGCGAGTTGGATTGACGGTCATACTGATTGCATGTCCATTGTCAGTGATTCCGAAATTTATTATCATTACTTAGGATCGCAAACACATCTGAACTCTGTAAAACTTTTATGGCGGCTAATATTCCATTAAATAAACTTAGCAATCCCACTTTAAAAATATTTCTGAAAAAATATACTGGTCGAAATGTTCCTGATGAATTAACTTTACGCAAATATTATGTTTCTAGGTGCTATACGAGAACAGTAGAACGCATTAGAAGCCATCTTTTAAATCAATACATATGGATAAGCGCCGACGAAACGGTGGATATGTTAGGTCGCTGTGTGGTAAATGTTGTAGCTGGTGTACTACATCCAACTATTCCATATAACGCATATGTAATAGCAACAAAAGTTATAAATACAGTTGATGCGAAAACAGTTGCTAAAACGATTAATGAGAATATTCAAAATATACTTCATTCCGATGACAGGTACAAAGAAAAAGTAAGTACTTTTATTTGTAAGTGACAGAGCTGCATATATATTAAAGGAAACATATCCTAATTTTCTGCATATTACTTGTGTAGCACATGTTCTCCGCAGAATCTGTGAATATATCAGAGCACCTTTCCAGAAGTTGATAGACTTGTATCCGCTTTTAAAAAAAATTCGGAAAAGCACCATTGAGAGTAGCTCTTTTCAGGGAAAAATTTCCATCTCTGTCACTGCCTCCCACTCCAGTAATAACTAGATGGGGAACATGGCTGGAAGCTACTAGTTATTATGCTGAGAATTTCGATAGTCTAAAACATTTCGTAACACTGCTAAAGGAGGATGCTAGAAGTATTGGTGAGTGCAAGGAGCTCACACAAATCCCAAATTTAAAAAATCAGTTGTACTCTCTTCACGAATACTTTGGAAAATTGCCAAAACTAATCACTTATTTTGAAAATCGAAATCTCAAATTAAATGACGGATTAACCACATTAGATGTGGCTGTTAATAATTTGAAAAGTATTCCAAGTGACTTCGGATGTGGCCTTCGGCAAAAGTTTGAAGCAATTCTTAATAGAAATCCAGATTTAATTACATTGCAGCAGTTATGTATGGAGACAATTACACAAAATCTAACGGCTAAATATGAAGAAATAAAAGAATATTTCCAGTATGCACCTATAACCAGTTGCGATGTAGAAAGGACGTTTTCTATTTATAAGGATGTACTTAATTTAAAGAGAACAAAATTGACAGAAGAAAACCTTGAGAAACTATTGCTAGTCAATATTAATACTCCTTTACTCAACTTGAACGACAAAATGAACAAATAAAAATGTTCCAATTATAGAAATAAAATTAAAAACTTCATAAATACAACTTTTCAACAAATAAATACGTATTTCGTAATTTTATAGATCACCACCCGTTCGTTTTCCAATTATATAAATAAAATTAAATATTTTAGAAATACAGCCTTTCGCCAGTACTGCACTGGGTGGTAAGCGTGTCCGTTCTCTAATTATAACACCCTTTATGTGGAAAAAGGCTTAGACTTAGCAATGTTTACTTCCATCTAACCAATCGGAAAACGATTACATGCTGATCACCTACTTTTTGTTACTCTATTTGTTGGCGATATAGAGTATAGTCTTACACCTTTTCGAAAGTAGCTTTCAATAACGAAAACTTTGTGATTTACGTTAAACATAGTATCAATAAACGAACACAATAAACACAATAACAGCGGTATTGTGTTTGTGACTGCCAATATAATATTTTTGAGGAAATAATAGTATGTATTTCGATCATATGGTATAAAATAATACGTTTAAATTAAACACTGTGTAATATTTTTTTGATATCCAATATAGTCGGATGGGAAGAGTGCGTCGCCTTAGTCATTCACATTCAATTTTATTTAAATTGACTTAGCATGTAAAACAGGCGATGCTCGTAGATAAAACTGATCGTGGAATGGGGGAATAACATATATAGAATCGTTCCAGTAAGTAGAGTTATCGCTTTTACTCCTCTTGTCTCTTGTAGAGAAGTATATACATGTATATATAATGTAATGTATATACGACATAGAAAGCTTTGGACCACCAAGGTACGACAGAATCAATAAAATAATTCCACCTGCATCAATAACCCGGTAACAGATACAAATGTTTGACTTTTTATTAAGAAATAGAAACGGTGTATTTCGTCTCTAGAGATAGTTTTATTCGAATATATTTCTGGACAACTTATCTTTGTATATGTAAACCGGTCGATATGTTTATTTATGGCTATATTTGGCATTGTTTATTACATTGTGTAAATATTAACCGAATTTGTATTCTAAATTTTTAAATATACGATGCAAAATAAAACAAAACAATTAATTTGTTTAATCTTCACTATATAAAACATTTATTTACTAAACGTTTACAAAAAATGTGTCGCGTTTCGCTAACACTGTAGCTTTATCAAATGACGATGGTATAATGATTATTCTACAAATGAAATTAGTGTATGCACATCAATTTAGTAATTACAGGTATATAAAGAAAGAAACGATAAGCTGTTAACAAAGAAAGGAAGAGATGAGGCATTCAAACACAATAATCCCATGGAAAACCCCTAATTAAATAAGTTTAGTAAAGGAGCACTATTTATATCTAGTTGGTCATTCAGTAAATTCCCAGACTTTTTATTTTTATTTATTTGCAGGGCTTCTAAGAGGTCTAATTTATGCGATTTATTTTGTACATGTAAGATTTCAAACTCCGAATCGAATTCGGTTTTCAGATAATAAGTGATTTGAGTAATTAGAATCTAGTTTTTTGTTATCATAACTACGTTTATGTTCTGAAATTCTAGTTTTGAAATTTCTGAAAGTTCTACCAATATAAATTTTGGCACAATTACTACCACATTTTAATTTATATACCCCTGATTGATTAACTTTTGATGATTTGGATTTATTGGTTTTAATGAACCTGGTTAAATTGTTGTCTGTTTTAAAGCATGTATTTAGGTCTGAAGTTTCTAAACATTTTTTAATTTTAATTGAAGGTTTTCCTATGTACGTTAAACTTTTAAATTGATTATTTTTATTTTTACTCTTATCAGAAGGAAATACTTGTTCTAACATTTGCTTGTACATTTTCTTAACTATAATATTATCAATTAAATTTGGGTCATAGTTATTATTGACAGCTATTTGTTTAATAATATTTAATTCTTTGTTGTAATTATTAGTCGTTGAAGGAATTGTTAAAAGTCTGTGTATCATACTATTGTAAGCTGCTAATTTATGGTTATATGGGTGGACTGAACTATTATGAATTCTTATATCAGTATGTGATGGTTTATGAAATATGGAAGTCATGTTTATTATTTATTTTTGAAATGGTAAAGTCTAAAAAGTTGATAGAGTTATTTTGTTCAATTTCTACTGTGAATTTGATATTACTATGGATTGTATTTATATATGTTACGAAATTATCTAATTGTCTAGTGGTACCAGTAAAGCTGGCTAAAATATCATCCGCATATCGGTGCCAGTAAATAAATTTGTTACTTATAGGGTGTTTATGAATTAATTTTTCAATATTGTCCATAAAAACTGCAGCTAGTAGCGGGCCGAGGGGGTTACTCATAATCAAACCATCATTACTGCTGTAAATTTCCCCGTTAAAATGAAAATAATTTTGATTTAAACAGACATTTAATAATGCCATAATATCAGCATGAATTACAGGGTTAACCCTCTTGAACATAAGTAAGTTATCAACAAGTGCTACAGTTTCTTTAGGAGGTATGCTAGGAAATAGATTTGTTACATCCAACGATATAAACTTGGAATTATAGGGTAACTTGATATCTTGGATTTTATTGATTAATTCGGTTGAGATTTTTATTGAAAATTGAGATTTAAAAGAACAAAATTTATAAATATCTATCAGAAGTTTTGAAACTTTAAAAGAAGGTGCTGTACAACATGACACTACCGGTCTAATTGGGTACCCATTTTTATAAGTTATGAATTAACGAATAGAGTTCAGGGTGTTGAGGATTAGATAAAAATAGTATAAATTTTTCTTTATCATTAATGATTGATTTAGCGTTATCTACTGATACTTTTATTACTTTCTGAAATTTTTTAATGGGGTCTTTTTTAAGTATTTTAAAGTTACTTGACTCTATGAATTTATTAGTTTTCATTATATAATCATCTTTAGGTAATGCTATTACCGCATTTCCTTTATCTGCTTTGGTAAAAACAAGATTGTTTGACTTTGATATTTGTTGAATTATTTAGCGACTGGTAATTCAAAACTAGATTTATTGAAATTGACAAATTCTTTTTTAATTATTTCGCAAACTTTTTGCTTTAAATTAGAATTATTTGGTACCTTATACAAGCTAATTTCTGATTCGATACCTAATGTATTAAAATTATTAATAGAACTTGTGGGTTGAATGTTATGTTTAAAGCCTTTTTATAATAACTGACTTTAGTTATCTGAAAATACTACACGAATTAATCCTCCTCACGAATTAATTGCAGCACTTCCTCAATTATCTTCTGCCGTAACTCATCCAAATTATGCCGTTGTTTAGTATAAACCAAAGATTTTAAATGAACCCAAATGAAAAAATCTAGGGGATTTCGATCTGGAGATCGTCTACGACCAATTCACCGATTTGGAAATGTTTCGTTTAAAAATCTTCTTTTATCGTAGATCGTCTTAATCGTATTACTTGGACACATGGTCACATGTAAACAAATGATAAAAATGGTGTTTTTTATCAATCACTATTTAAATTCTATTCTTTTCAGCAACGACTATAGTATTCTCCTTTGATAAATATCAAAGAAGTTCCGTCGGAATTCAAAATATTACTTTGTTTATTATATTACTAATTTCATGGAATACTATATATAACCATTTTTAGTCTTGTCAGTAAAGATTTCAAATATTTAGACACACGAAAAGACCGCTTCGGCTCCGTGACACTCTCTAGTTACTGTACCTTTAATGTAACTTGAGATGTTATGCGGTTTGTGCGCTCATCGTAAGGATATCTTACACCACCGTATCGGTGAGGCTAGCTTTGAGTTCTTGACATGAAGAAAAATTGGGAATCGATGATATTCACTCAACTACTATTCCTTTTACTGTCGGATTGTTGTGAGCCTTATTTGGTGTTAACGAATAAAAGAGAGGTGACATCTGTGTAATAAGAATACTTCTTAGTAATAATAATTTATTATCCAACAGTAGAAAATAAAAGAAACAATTATTACAGGATAATATAACAAACGAAAATAAATATATACACATATACAGGTGTCCCACAACTTAAGGGTCATAGAGCATTTGGAGATAATAGATTAAGACTAGTTATTTTGAACATTTATATGTTCAAACCATCAATGTTGATGGTTTTCAAGTATTGGTTCTACCTATAGTTATTCTCTAATTGTCTCGTTTCGTATTAGGTCTTGACGTGTTACCTATTTCACTTTTCTAAGATATTTCATTATCATCTGCTTTTTATTCTATTTGATGTCACCTAGCTCTCGCTGCCGGATGTTAGGATTGGGTGGAATAAAGATTTTTGTACTGCCATTTTCGTTTTGCAAATTTTTCCCCTATAAAAGTCTTAATTAGTGACTGGTATATTCTTGCTCTGCTCGTCATATATCTATTTATTTAATGTTCTATGTATTCTTGGATTTGTATTTGGACTCCTAAATATTTAACTATATTCACCCGTTCTATTTAGTCCTGCTGAATTTCTATTTTAGTTTCTTCGTGTCTTTGGTATATTTTCGTTTTGTTTGTGCTTATTTTCATATTTCTATTAGGTAGCTCCTCTTTCCATATTATAATATTTTTCTTTAAGTTTTTTTCGCTGTTGCACATAGCATTAAATTGTCTGCAAAAGCACCTACAATTGATACAGAATGCCAGACACCATATTAAGAAAACATTAAAATCAGATTAATTAAATAAAAAATAAAATATTCTCTTTTTATTTAAAAAAGCTTCCCATTTATGCACATAATTTTTTATCATAGTTTTGAAATCAGTGAAACTCTTCCTAAAAAATTCTAAAATAATTCACGCGTGGCAGCATTAATGCGACCATTAAGAAAACCATCCAGAAGTAGCATATCAAGCTATAATAAAACAAAAATAATTTTTGCGAAAATGCACTAAACCTTGAACTTTAACGTAATGAAAATTAGGTTAAAAGAATTATATTATATCGTTTTATATATTTTGTATATATATTGTATATTTTAGGAGTGTAAAGTAGACTTCATTTCAAGTAACAAAACGCAAAACTTATATATCCATTTTTATTTGTTTCAAAGTTACAGATCTATGAATGTGATTGTCTGATCATGAAATAAAATGTAATCCTAAAGTCAATACAAATTGATTTTATTTAATAAAAGTTATACAATTGAATGGTTGTTAACATCGCATAATAAAATGTTATCTTAAAATAAATAAACATGTGTTGTAGTGCATACAGTAATTTCTTGGAGATCTAAAAAAAAGAGTACTGGAAATTGATTTATGATAAAGAAGGTTCTTACTTATTTCGTAAGTGCTGAACCATGAATATCATACAATAAACAAATGTTCAGATGACTGTTAACGATAAAGGATTACATTACGTTTCAGTTCATACAACAGCTTATTAGAGAGTGGATACGTTTTCTTTATTCAAAATGCCTTACCGATTTTATTCTCAAGAGTATGCGGACACGCATTTTGTGTACAGCTACTGTAACGGCAGTGCATATCAAGCAGTTATTGAATACCGACATGGGTTTCTCGATAGGCGCATTCCTCATTACAGAACGTTTCTGGAAGTACACAGACAATTTCGGGAATGAGGAGTAAATTTGCCAGCAGACTTAGAGGAAGAAGCAGTAGCTATTGTTACAAGGGATCCAATTCTCAGTGTATGTCGAATCGCTAGACAACTAGGAGTGCTACGAACGACAGTTTGGCGAATTTCATAACGTGAGAGCTTATATCCATATCACTATCGCAGGGGACACGGTTTGCTTGAGGCAGACCACTATGCTCGTCTAGTTTATTCTACCTGGATATTAAGACAGTCACGGTTTCATTTTAATTTCTGCAGAACACTCCTCTGGACAGATGAATCTGCGTTCAAGAGAAGTGATGTTACAAATCTGAGAAACCTGCACAGGTGGTCATCAGAAAATTAGAAAAGCTATACGGCCATCTAAATTTCAACATGAATTTTCTGTTAACGTTTGGGCGGCCCTAATCGATGACTTGTTTATTGGTCCTGTCGTTCTTCCGGGGAGGTTAAATGGGGACAATTACCTTCATTTCTTATTGATGGACTGCCAGGTCTTTTAGAGGATGTCCCACTGAATGGTCGACAAGACATGTGGTTTCACTAGGACGGTTCACCACCACATTTCGGATTTGCTGTCCGAAATTGGGATAACGTCAATTATCCAAGATGGATTGGTCGAGATGGTCCTGTTGCATGGCCACCTGGATCACCCGATCTTAATCCCCTTGACTTCTATTTACGGGGGTACATGAAAAATTTAGTCTACGCGCAAGTTTCGAACACAAGAGAAGAGTTTTTGGATCGTATTCACCTGGCTGCCGAGCAAATCCGACAAAACAAGTATAAAATTCGGATAAGTACTTCTGTTGGTTTACGGGCACAAGCCTGCATTCAACAAGCAGGTGGACATTTCGAAAATATTATTAATTGAACTTTTTTAAATAAAATCAGTTTTTATTGACTTTAGGATTAGATTTTTTTTAATGATCTGACAATTACATTCATAGATCTGTAACTTTAAAAACAAATAAAAATGGATATACAAGTTTTGCGTTTTTATTTATTACTTGAAATGAAGTATAGGTGGTTTTAATTTAAACTCTTGCTATTCATGTACTGGTGTGAACAGGACATCCGAAAGTTCTCTGCTTTCCGACACTGGACATTATACACTAAGTTAGCTCGTACAGCTGACTCCTATTCCTGGAAATGTTTGCACCAAAATGTGCAAAAACTAACTACAAAACTAACTACAATGGATATCAAGAGAATAAAAACTAATATTTTTAGTATACAAATGAGTGAAAAAGGTAATCATTTCATAACTACAGTTCGGATTTTTCTGCGAAAGAAATGCTTTAAAAATGCGCATAAATATGTCACGTTCTTCTCAAAAATATGTCAAATACATGCTTCATTTTTACCATTTATGCATTTTTATGCACTTTATTTTTTATGTATTTCGCTTTACTGGAAATCATGGAAATAGTAGTTAAACAACAAAAAGTATCTAAATTACATTTATACATAAAAAAATTATTATTACATAATATACGATAAGAACATGCATGATAATATGGTAAAAGATTATAAATATTATAATTAATAGCTTATATACATATAATTTTATGGATGTTATTTAATAACATAATAACTTATTATGTTATTAAATAGTATCCACAGAATTATATGTTTAGTTATTATTAATAACTATTCACTTTCGCAATGAGATCTACTTAACTTATTATTGCACCAATTAATAATTAAATGCTTTTCTAGATTTTTGACACTAAAATTTTGTCTTCTATCGCTTAAAATATCTTTATATATTAAAAACGTTCTTTTGACTTCAACTGAAGTGATAGGTGCATATTTTAATGACGCCAGATGTTCGGGGTCTAAATGCAAATTATTATCTTTATCAGTCGAATGATAATGATAAAATCTTTGATATTTCTGTTAACTTTCGAAAACCATCATTCTTTGTTGTAACACTATAAAATTTAACTAGTATAACTTTACCAGTTGGACCTAAAACATTTTTCAATAAACTTTCACAATGTTCTACAATAAATATTGACTCTAATGAAGATACGAAGGATACTGCTAAAAAACGCGGGATCAAGTACTCCTTGAATCTCCAGCATTCCACAATTATCATATTCGTAAAATTTGACATATTTCACCTATAATTCAATTGACAGTTCGATTTAAAACCTAAAAGTTTTGTCTCAACAGAATTTAACAAAGTAATGGTTGTGTCAAAAAAGGAAATTTTGAATCGTGATTTCGAGTGATGATTTTTTACGATTTTCGAAACGGTTTGATACCAAAGTATGTACAACAGATATATCCATGATATTGGGGTTTAATTCTTTTCAGTAATAAATTCGAATAATTAGCGTCGTATATGTAGAAAGCATTTATTTCATTCACATTACTTCGTGAAAATGCAATTCATTTCCTACAAATTCTCCAATTACGGGCACAATATTAATATCTGTTTTTTAATGCAGTTTAAGACTTCCCGACGATTCGAACTTCAGTCCCTTAATAGTGTAATGGTAAAAGCGTGGCCCGGCAAATCAATGAACGAAGGTTCGAATTCTGCACCAGGCCGAATTTTCTTTCAGTAAAAAATTCGAATAATTAGCGTCGTATATGTAGTAAGCATTTACTACAATAAAATATATGTTTTTCAGATATAATCCTAACTCTATTAATAACAAGTGAATTATTAAGAGTAATTGAAGAGCAAGCAATGGATTATTAATAAGTTGTTTTCTCTTTATTTTCATTTTTGCAGTTCTTAAATACCTGACAATATTCTTCTATGCAATCGCTACAGTTAGTTATCATACTTATCATAAATGTATAATTACCATCTGTAGAAATTATTTCGTGATTCATCGCAGCACTTAGAAACACCAAAAAGAAAGAAACGAAGGGTAAGGCGATTGTGTTCAATATTTACGGCAACCTTTTCTTTTCGCATCAGATAAGAGAGGCCGAGGTGTCATAGATGTGGTAGGTCTGATCCGATGGCTTTTTATTGGTCCCGGGATCGCCTATCTCTGAAACCAGGGCCTCTTGTTCGAAATTAGATAAATAAATGTGTTACTTTACAGTTACTAATTGCTTTCGATTCAGATTGTGAATGGTGTGGTTGGTTACATCTTATAAAGCGAATGTACGTTTTTATACCTGAGATTTTCGTCCTATTATTCTCTTATCATTTACGTACATGTACGCGACGAAAAAAATGTGGCTAAAGGAAGTTGGATTTATAGTAAATTTCTAGTTTCAATTATATTCTATTGGGAATATTTATTGTGTGCATTTGAGAGAGTTGTTTAATGATATAAATGTATCATAAATGGACCACACCATGTGATGATGACAGGCGATAGGGCATTTGTCGAGATTAATAGATGTTTATCAGAAAAACGAGATGTTTCAGTTTGGTTGAATTCTACATTGTAATAATTAGAGACCGGACGCATCGGGCCGAAATTACGAAGGACCATATAAATAGTCTGTAACATCGCTAAGTACAACACGCAGTTATTGAATAGCACTATTCATTCGGTTAACCGCACATCTGTCTTTCGTCGTTGAGTTGTTTCGCAATTACTTCAATGTTACAGTTAAATTCCTTTCTTAATGGGCGTAGATATAAGCGTGAGGAATTTTAATAATTTATTTTAATAATTAGATTATATTTCGTAAGATAAATAAAGTACGGTGAGTTAGTTCCTTTTTTTCATTGTTTTAACTGTTAAGTACATACTTGGTAATTTTTGCAATAGTAGTAATAGTAGTAATTTCGTAAGTGCTGAACCATGAATATCAAACAATAAACAAATGCTCAGATGACTGTTAAAGTTGCATTTTTTAATAAAGGATTACATTACGTTTCAGTTCATAGGTGAGTTGACACGTTTTCTTTATTCAAAATGCCTTACCGATTTTCTTCTCAAGAGTATGCAGACATGCATTTTGTGTATGGCTACTGTAGCGGCAGTGCACGTCAAGCAGTTATTGAATACCGACATCGGTTTCCCGATAGGCGCATTCCTCATTACAGAACGTTTCTGGAAGTACACAGACAGTTTCGGGAATGTGGACTGCGTGATTAGCTTTTCGACCGAGGAGTAAATTTGCCAGCAGACTTAGAGGAAGAAGCAGTAGCTATTATTACAAGGGATCCAACTCTCAGTGTACCTCGAATTGCTAGACAACTAGGAGTGCCAAGAATGACAGTTTGGCGAATTTTAAAACGTCAGAGCTTATATCCATATCACTATCGCAGAGGACACGGTTTGCTTGAGGCAGACCACTATGATCGTCTAGTTTATTCTACCTGGATATTAAGACAATCACGGCTTAATTGTAATTTCTTCAGAACATTCCTCTGGACAGATGAATCTACGTTCACGAGAAGTGGTGTTACAAATCTGAGAAACCTGCACAGGTGGTCATTAGAAAATCCCAAAGCTATACGCCCATCCAAATTTCAACATGAATTTCCTATTAACGTTTGGGCGGCCCTAATCGATGACTTATTGATTGGTCCTGTCGTTCTACCTGGGAGGTTAAATGCAGACAATTACCTTCAATTTCTTATTGACGAACTGCCAGGTCTTTTAGAGGATGTCCCACTAAATGTTCGACGAGACATGTGGTTTCACATGGATGGGGCACCACCACATTTCGGAATTGCTGGGTTAAGATGGATTGGTCGAGGTGGTCCTGTTGCATGGCCACCCAGATCACCCGATCTTAATCCCCTTGACTTTTATTTATTGGGGTACATGAAAAATTTAGTCTACGCGCAAGTTTCGAACACAAGAGAAGAGTTGTTGGATCGTATTCACCTGGCTGCCGAGCAAATCCGACAAAACAAGTATTAAATTCGGATAAGAACTACTTCTGTTGGCTTACGGGCACAAGCCTGCATTCAACAAGGAGGTGGACATTTTGAAAATATTATTAATTAAACTTTTTTAAATAAAATTAGTTTTTATTGACTTTAGGATTACATTTTTTTCATAATCTGACAATCACATTCATAGATCTGTAACTTCGAAACAAATAAAAATGAATACATAAGTTTTGCGTTTTTGTTACTTGAAATGAAGTCTACTTTACACTCCTAAAATTTGAACATAACGATACGCGACACTTATATATGTATAAATATACATGTATATATATAAGAAAATAGAAATAGGAATATCTTCAAAATATTGAAGATCTTCAACGTAGAGTGGAAGATGGATGCCACCAAATTCGAAATACACCAGGAATTTTTCAGCGCGTGAGGCAGTCCATGATACGACGAGCTGAAGCTTGTGTTGCTTCACTTGGAGGTCTTTTTGAACATTTACTATAAGAAACATAAGAAACTCCCGTTTTCTGTAAACATTTCTAAAATAAAAATAAAAGAACTTCAATTGGCCGTAACTCAGTAACGAACCATTTTAGGACATAAATTTATATACACTTTTTTGCTTATTTTTAGTTGTAGAAACCGTCTATGTATAGCCAGCCCTACATTTTTGTAACACCCTGTATATATATATATATATATATATATATATATATATATATATATATATATAAGAAAATAGAAATAGGAATATGAGACCTATTTTAAATATTCTCTATAATAAATAACTAACGCAGTAATTAAAGACATGCTTCAATGCACATATTCAATTAACAATTTACTTTTTATTGTTTTGTTTCTTTTATAACAATAGAGCATAAAGAATCGAATTATCCAATTTAATATAGAACTGACCGTGTTTCTAATGAAAATCTAATTCATCAATATGAAAATGAATAACGTAGTGATAATGTGGTATTTCATGCTTTTTATAGTTGTACTAAATTATTTGTAAGTATTAAATTTTTAAAGAGAGATTTCATACACTCGTAAAATTTTCCACAAAAATTCTAAAATAATTCGTTCATGTTGCAGTGTTGAGGCCCTGCCTATTAGTCACTGTGAGATCTATGAAGACAATCCAACATGCAGATCTTCAATAATGAAAATGTTGTATTTCTAGAATCAGATTAACTAAAAAATTAAAATATCCTAAGTCTTTTATTTAAAAAACTTCGCATTCATGTATCTAATTTTTAGACAAGGATTTGATAACAGTGAAGCTTTTACTTAAAAATTCTAAAATAATTCACATTTTCAGTGTTGATACCTATTGACTATTGTCACGACGATTCTAAGGAATTAGTGTAGCGAGCTATGACAAACTAAAATGACGCACAAAAATCCACTAAATTTTGTAACGTAAAATATTAAAATCAGCTTATAAAGAAAATGATATCATCTTGATTTTTCATTAAAAATCTTTTGGTTCATGTACTGGCTTGTACAAAATATACGAGTAACAACATTCTGCTGCTAGAACTGTTTAGAGTAATAGTCGTTGTAACATATATAACTGAAATTTTGAGTTATTTATTAAATTTATTCAATAAGAAAGAATGACAAATTTTGGTGAAATCTGTATAGATTACATCAACTTGTGAGCAGTTGTCCAACGCTTTAGAAGTAAATTATGTAATCTCATCCAGATTAGTAATAGTACTAGTAGATCTGCCAGACAAAAAAACCATTCTGTTGCAGAGCAAGCAAAGATTTGACGAATATAGAAATTTTCTGGTATATTAACTGGTCTAGAAGTGTTCCAACATTGTATTTTATGTGTATGGGTCTATAATTATGAATGTCTGACCGATCTTCTTTTTTAAAAACTGTTTTAACTCTAGTGATCTTCCAACAGTTTGGAATAAACGAAGTTTAACAATGATATTGAAAATATTAACTTAAAAGGACAACAAAGAATCGGAACACCATCTCTAATGAGTAGGAACCAAACACGAGACGCCGATAATTATCGGCCACGGGCATACTATAGAAAATTTGTATTTTTAAATAGTTTTTAATTTTATTTATATAATTGGAAAACAAACGGGTGGTGATCTATAAAATACGAAATACATTTTTATTTGTTCATTTTGTAGTTCAACTTGAGTAAAAGAGTATTAATATTAACTAGCAATACTTTCTCAAGGTTCTATAAAATTTACTCTCTTTGAATTTAAATACCTTGTAGATAGAAAACGTCCTTTCTACATCGCAACTGGTTATAGGTGCATACTGGAAATATTCTTTTATTTCAGCGTAATTAGCAGTTAGATCTTGAGTCATTATCCCCATACGCAATTGCCGCAATGTTATTAAATCTATATTTCTATTAGAAACTGCGTTTAACTTTTGTCGAGGGCCACATTCGAAGTCACTTGGAATATTTCTCAAATTATTAATAGCCACATCTAATGTGGTTAATCCATTATTTAATTTGAGATTTTGATTTTCAAAATAAGTGATTAGTTTTGGCAAATTTCCAAAGGGTTCCTGAAGAAAGCACAATTAATTTTTTAAATTTGGAATTTGTATTAGGTTCTTGCACTCAGAAATACTTCGAGCATCGTCATTTAAACATGGAACGAAATTTTATAAACGATCGAAATTCTCTGCATAAAAACTAGTAGCTCCCAACCATGTTCCCCATCTAGTTATTGCTGGAGAGGGAGGCAGTGACAAAGATGGAAGTTTTTCTATGTAAAGAGCTACTCCCAATAGTGCTTTTCTGAAAATTTTTCGAAAAGCGGATACAAGTCTATCAACTTCCGGAAAGGTGTCTCTGATATATTTACATATTCTATTGAGAGCATGTGCTACATAAGTAATATGCTGCATATTATGATGTGTTTCCTTTAATAGTGTGCCTGTTTCTAACATATATACAGCACTGTCACTGACAAATAAAAATATTTTTTCTTTGTACCTGTCGTCCGAATGACGCATGGTGCATATTCTCGTAAATGGTTTTAGCTACTGTTTCACATGAACTGTATTTATAACATTTGTTGCTATTACATTTTACATATGCGTTATATGGAATAGTTGGATGTAGTACACCAGCTACAACATTTACCACCTCCGTCCTAATATCGACAGTTTCGTCGGTACGTATCCATGGGTACTGATTTGAAAGATGACTTCTAATGCGTTCTACTGCTTTAGTATAGCACTTAAAAACATAGTATTTGTGTAAGGTTGATTCATCGGGAACATTTCGACCAGTATATTTTTGGAGAAATGTTTTTAAGGTGCAGTTTATTAGGCTCGGTTTATTCATTTTCCAGTAAAGTACCTTAGTTACTTGTCAATTAAATTTACTTGGTACGTTTACTTTTTTTTTTTTATTTTACTATTTATTCATAACGTTTTAAAGGTCGGTTAGGTACTAGAAAGAAATATTTTTTTTTATTACAGTAGTATGTTTTGGAGAAAATAGAGAAAGATGTAACATACCACAAACATATGCGATAGAGAAGGATGTATAGTTTCCCGTCATCTGTAATTCTAGTTGCCGGCATGACAAATATGTCCATGCATCTAATATGTACCTACTTACACTTATAACTAGAGCTGAGGATGTTTGCGGTACGGCAGGACCGTATGTAGTGCATCCCCACATTTAACTATTTATCTAAATATTCTCTGAATTGATTTGCCGGATCTCATAAATTAATAGAGTGATATTTTAGTATGCACTGGATATTGTTATTATACAAAATCATAATAGCCATTTGTATTTATGGATCATAAATAATAATACGCATGTATTTGTATTTAGTTGTGAATTCAATTTAAACTTAAAACGAATCGTAATATTTTAACGACAAGCCGTCCTTACAATACATGCATTCGAGACAAAGTGTGCAACTCTACGAATAACTTCCATAATTGATCGAAAATGGACTTTTTGGAGCTGAAGTAAAGCCCCTATTCTTAGAAAATTTTATTACTGTCGTTAAGAACTATTATTATAAACAACAAAGGCCTTTTATTAGTGTTGAAGTTTTAGTTTCATTGAATTTCCATGTTGTAAGTAGTCAATTGTAAAGTGTTCATTCACAATATTCTAAAACAAGGTGTAAATTTAACTAAAATCCAGAAAAACACATTCTGATAATATATTACTAGATTAGAAGCTGTGTTTATTACTATTTATTATATTATTTTTATAACCAAATGCAATAAAAGCTACGAAAACAAAAGAAACCTCGATTTATTAAAATCTTGTCACACAGCCTTTCAAAGCCTGGCAGCACATATTTTGCATATATTTTATATATACTACCTACTTGAACTAGGTGAATGAAGTTAGAAGTTATAACTTCTAACTTCATACGAAACAAGTTGAATGAAGGTAATTTACTCAACTTTTACCGTTGCGTTGACAAAACCGCTTATAAAGAGTTGCGAATAAATGCATTGAAATGCTCAAGCTTATTTGGATCGACGTATATTTGTGAGCAAACGTTTTCAGTGATGAAACTTAATAAAACAAAAAATCGAGACTGTCTGGAAAATGAAAATCTGGAAGCAATTTTACGTGTGGCGACAAGTAATGTGAAGCCAAACATAAACAAAATTGTTAGGTCAATGCAATGGCATGCATCAAAATAATAAAACATGAAATATTACGTAGGTGTAGGTTTCCGCGGTCGTTCTCTATATGTAGATCTCGGTTTCCGGGTTGGAACCGCGTCGAGTTAGGCGTAAATGCCATTTACGACTAACTCGACGCGGTTCCAACTCGGAAACCGAGATCTACATGAAATATGACATTGTAATATTAGATGACATTACGATTACATAATTATAACAAATATTTTTGAATGTTCTTTTATTTTTATCATTTGTAGTAATTCATACGATTTAAAAATAAAAATATTTGTGTTAATAAGTATTCTTTGTAGTGGCCCGTCCTTGGCTTATAATTTTCCCTAGTGGCCCTTGTTCCCTATAAGTCTGTGCATCCCTGCTGTAATCACTGTGATTGGCGCGCTAAACAAAACAGTGAAAATGGTGATTAAGAATTCACTGTGAATAATCACTGTGATCAATATATTCGCTCATCCCTACTTTATAGGGTAGATGAGCAACAAGTAAATTTTCTGATAAGTACGTAATTTTACTGGGCGGTTAAATTTTACTTGACGGTGAATAAACATTTAATCTGTCAAGTAAGGCTTTATCTTGCAAATAGCGTTACTCGATACTTTACTAGAAAGTGAATAAACCGGCCCTTAATGGAATATTTGCCGCCATTACCGTTTCACAGAGTTCGTTAAAATTGTCAGATTCCAACAGGTCTAATTTCTATGTATGTGTTTGCAATGCTAAGTGACATTTTACGTGCGATTTCTTGGAATTTTTTAACAGTATTTTACAGACTTTGCAATAAATTTCGTGATCACCACCCGTTTGTTTTCCAATTATATAAATAAAATTAAAAATGCAAATTTTTAGTAGTACGCCCGTGGGCGATGAGTCATCGGCCTTTCGTATCCGGTCCCTAGTAATGATAAAAAAGAACCCGGTTAGATATATGAGTTCCCTGTGCATAACCTATTTAATTGAGAAGATTATTTACGTGGAAGGTTACGAACGGCAGAAGTTCTGAAGGATTATAAATTGAATCTCTATTCCTCAATTCAAAGTGCTATTCGATAAGGGCTATCCAGAAATTACTGACGCTGATGAGGTTGAGAACTTCCGTATCCAGCCAAATCGGTTTCTTAAACTTCAGTTGTGCACCAAGGATGCTGGGCAGTGTTAGAAAGAATCGGTAGCCAAAGACTAGGTGTAGATCTAAAAGTTCCGGTAACGATCCTCATTGTATCGTCCTTGTATATAAAACGATTAGAAAACTAGCACCGTAATTGAAATATTTGTTGCATTTGCCTTTTGCGTCCTCCATAAACAAAACAAAATAACTTTATTGCTTTATTAAATTTTCGATCAGTGCCTTCGAAAAAGACAAAACATGTAGATTGCTAATTTTATTTCTCCAAGCATATCTATATGTACGACATAAAATTTCACGTGAAGCACCAATCAATAAGTTCAATGGAATTTTAACATTTGAACGCATTATTTTATATCACGTTTGTGTCAGATAAGGACAAAACTTGTTTAAAATAATTGTAAGTGAGCCGTTTCCTCAAGAAAACACTTTTTCACTAATAACATCGAAATGTATCCGTCACATAAATTACCACGGATAATATTTCGAGAATGATACGAAACGACATCTAAAGAGTTTTTGATAAAATTTACATTTTAATAAGTGACTTTAAACATCAATAAACCCACGCTTTGCTCCATCATCGCATATATAAAATTAAGCAGTAGATAATAAGTTCAACCAGATGTTACAAAGTCAGAAGTATCCGACAATTTTGTACATCAATGTCGTGTCCAACAATTATGCATATGTTCAATTTTACTTCGTTGTTTCGTGTTGTTTTTTCTACAGAAAACGACAAGCAATAACTTCTGCCGATTTATCGACCTTCTAAGATTTCATATTCTACCAGAAACACAATAAAATAAAGTAGAAAATCAAATATATCCAACACTATCTTCAGTTGGGTCGTAGTATATATATATATATATATATATATATATATATATATATATATGTATCACTATATATACGACCAAGTTACCTAGCATCATCATAACAACGTGTCAGACGGATGAACATGTCTTGTAAGGTAACACTTATGGCCCCCAGGTCTCTCCTATAACCGACTACTCTTATCAATTACATCAACACTTTACCGTCCAACACTGTTGGATATAGATACACACATGCATATAGTATGAATATATGCAGCAGGAGTTGACCACTGAATAGTATACAATCTTAAGTATAATACGAAGTAAATGGGTGGCCATTACAACAGCTCCTTGGGACATGCGCTTAAATCATCTTAATTTTAATTTGTATGTTTTGTGATACTCTTTACATTTTTGGCTTTGGTGATTATATTTCGGGAGGTCCTGTTTCTTTTTATTATTCCCAATTAATGATGTTGGTGGCTGTTCATGTGGCGAAGAGATATGATTACATAGTATCGATGTCTTCGGGTTGTTTGGAATTCTAGAAGCACATGTTGAGGTGAATGTTGATTGTTAGGAGAAAATTTCGAATGTAATTGGACGTTTATTAATATTGTAAACACTATCCAAACTTAACTAAAATATACTATTAAATTTAACACTATAGTAAATAGAATTGTTGTTTAAAATTTGTGTTAATTAACAACAGGACGAGATCGGTGAATGAATATTAAATAAAATTTGAATTTTCTATTATCTTTTCTACCAAGTTACCTCTTAAAGTACTGAATTTTGTTTGGTAATGTTTTGAATTCTGTCTTGATGTAATGTCTTGTGAAAGCAAGCCTCCGTTATGCAGTTACATAGGTCTACTGTTGTTCGCATATTAAAAAAGACTTGAAACTACGCTCTTTTAACATTTAGCAAGAATTAAAGGAAACTGATTATCCCATTGGGTTGAAATTTGTCAAACAAATGTTTTAAAGATTTCACAAATTTTACTGGATTTTCTTGTCTGATGAGTACAGATGGCATATTGATGCCACATACATAGCCGGAGATATTCCGGACGTTATCGGGTTTTCACGTTTTCTTTATTCAAAATGCCTTACGGATTTTCTTCTCAAGAGTATGCGGACATGCATTTTGTGCATGGCTACTGTAACGGCAGTGCACGTCAAGCAGTTATTGAATACCGACATCGGTTTCCCGATAAGCGCATTCATCATTACAGAACGTTTCTGGTAGTACACAGACAATTTCGGGAATGCGGACTACGTGATTATCTTTTCGACCGAGGAGTAAATTTGCCAGCAGACTTAGAGGAAGAAGCAGTAGCCGTTGTTACAAGGGATCCTACTCTCAGTGTACGTCGAATCGCTAGAGAACTAGGAGTGCCACGAACGACAGTTTGGAAAATTTTACAACTTAAGGGTTTATATCCATATCACTATCGCAGGGGACACGGTTTGCTTGAGGCAGACCACTATGCTCGTCTAGTCTATTCTACCTGGATATAAGACAGTCACGGCTTCATTTTAATTTCTGCAGAACAGTCCTCTGGACAGATGAATCTACGTTCACAAGAAGTGGTGTTACAAATCTGAGAAACCTGCAAAGATGGTCATCAGAAAATCTCAAAGCTATACGCTAAATTTCAACATGAATTTTCTATTAACGTTTGGGTGGGCCTAATCGATGACTTGTTGATTGGTCCTGTCGTTCTTCCTGGGAGGTTAAATGCGGACAATTACCTTCAATTTCTTATTGACGAACAGTCAGGTCTTTTAGAGGATGCCCCACTGAATGTTCGACGAGACATGTGGTTTCACATGGATGGGGCACCACCACATTTCGGAATTGCTGTCCGAATTTGGGTTAACGTCAATTAGCCAAGATGGATTGATCGAGGTGGTCCTGTTGCATGGCCACCCAGATCACCCGATCTTAATCCCCTTGACTTTTATTTATGGGGGTACATGAAAAATTTAGTCTACGCGCAAGTTTCGAACACAAGAGAAGAGTTGTTGGATCGTATTCACCTGGCTGCCGAGCAAATCCGACAAAACAAGTATGAAATTCGGATAAGTACTTCTTCTGTTGGCTTACGGGCACAAGCCTGCATTCAACAAGGAGTTGGATATTTCGAAAATATTATTAATTGAACTTTTTTAAATAAAATCAGTTTTTATTGAGTTTGGGATTACATTTTTTTTCATGATCTGACAATCACTGTTTCATCCTCCTGGTTTGAAGGAAGTCGGTATGTGTAGACTTAAGTATGTGTTGATATAATACAATATTTTTTGTATTACACTAATATATTTACAAGTTTAATCTTGGAGTTCCGTTAAATAAATGCAGTATCTGATCTTAATACTAAAGACCGAGAAAAACTGGCTAATAAATAATATTGGTCCTATTTAGATCACTGAGATCTTAGTAGGAACTGTTTGTTAGATCATTGAGACCTAAGCTTTAACTCGAAGAGATCGTACATGTAACTGTAGTGAGCTCTAAGAGATCTTGTTTGGAACTATTTCTTCATTCGCTTATTTTTCATCAAGAAAGATTTCTCCCCGCCAGTCAAAGAGAGGGAGAAAACAATGAAAAAGAGTATACGGAAATTTCCATATAACCATTTTTGCCTTTCCAAGAAAAGTATATGCTGTAGTTTCCGACGTCATAAATGTATTAAAATAAACAATATACGCCGGAAACCCTTAATTATAGAAAATAAAATACCTCTTAATGTATTAAATATACAATGCACAGAGATAACAATATACTTCGCAGAATTGCCTCGAACCAAATTATTCAATCTATTATAATAATATATAACAGGAAATATGTACAATAAAACTTATTCTATTATATTTAGCGCTTATTCAAATACATTATTTACATAATGAATGGATTAACCAGAGGGTTGTCCCTGTGATAAAATAAATAGTTTTTACGACTGTAGAAAATAAGACAATGAAGAAATGTAATACCTGACCAGTCCTAAAGTAATTAACAATATTAAATATCTCTGAACTCCAACACCTTTTCTATATACAATATATAATATTTACAATTTAAAACTAGGATTACACATTAACATACCTACATCTAAATAAAACTAAAAATACAAAATTACAAAAATCTATTTTGCCCGAACAATCACATTCATAGATCTGTAACTTTGAAACAAATAAAAATGGATATACAAGTTTTGCGTTTTTGTTACTTGAAACGAAGTCTACTTTACACTCCTAAAATTTAAACATAACGATACGGAATACCTTGTATATACACGTAGTATAGAAGTGAGAGTCATGTCTGTCTCCAGGATATCGTGTACTGAGGAGTGAGGAGTGTGATTTTCGCTAACATTTCATTAGATACCTGATTGTTTATTTCAAATCTTTTTTTATGTTTTCAATTTCTAAGTTTAATTTTTAATTTCAAAATTCATAGTAAAATAAAGAATAATAATTGGTTATAATTATTACACCAACAATAGAAACAATGACTCTTGTAATAGGATAAAGTAGATACTTCCATAAATGATATTTAATGCGTTTACCTTAATTAAATGTACTCCGTTCACTTTCTCGAATCTTTGTCTATTTAATTCTCACCGGTAAAAGCCCACGCAAGCACGTGTGACCATTCTTAACTATCTGTCCGTCTCATTTCACTTAATCTGACTATCTTTCTCCCTTCTCATTAGCACCATTTCCGATCAAAACGCTTAGAAGATTTTTTGACGTTCAGCTCTCGACATGGTATATAACTCGAAGGCAAAAAGACCCAACTTATTGAGTTGGTGTATGAACGTATGTACATATATGTTAACGAAACAGGAAAAAAGTCGAGAAAAATGTAGTAACATGTTCTCTGCTCAGATATATATTTGTTCTGTTACATATGCTGATGTAACAATTTGTAACTACTTTGTCTCACTCCATAATTTAGGAAGATCACTATTGATTGCGCTATTATGTTGGCGAAGTCGAATCTTTCTTTCTGTGTTTTGTTAAAGTGAATAATTTACAAGTGTTAATTACTTGTTTTAGTCAATGTCCTTAAAGGTATCATTTTCAGATAACCATACCAAGCATCTTTTTTATGACGGATCGTTGTTTGGTTCGTATCTCAGCAATCGAATTCATGATAAATAACACTGTTACACAGCGACGATACATAACCGGAAAATGAATGTTTGCATGCTAACACAAGATTCTCGAAATTGCCCTTTGCGGGGTAGAACTCTATTCTCATTATTCACATAATGGCGATTTCGGAGACCTTATATATCAACTCGTCTTTCTATTGTGTCTTAATTTTAACCATGTCTCATATTTTTTTGTTCTTTAAATTATTTAAAGCAAATCGCCGTAAATTTCTTTAATGTATTTACATGGTCTTTTTTATTGTCTTTCTATCACAATTTCCTTTAGTTTTGAGTTGACATATACGAGAGACACCATCTATATTTTTACAATCGACCACTAGACGGTGTTTTTGACATATTGCAGTGAATTGTGATGTTGATTGCTTATATAACTTTGGTTCACAATACACAGTAGCTTTGCCGGTCTATCTCAGTCGTTTACCCTCATAGGGTACGTCGCACAAGAATAAAAACAAAAGGTATTAGGAAAACAAACAAAGATTCAACCCTCAATATCTTTATCCCATAAAAAAAAATAAAAAGAAAAAAAATAGACTTTATAAAGTATAAAGTCGAACTGAAACATCTATAATGAGACAGGGGTGAGGAAAACTTTGATACTAAATGAAAGCAAAAGGTAAAAACCTCACCAAAATGACCGCGAGCAAATTAAAAATTAAATATTAAAAAAAAACTATCAGATATAATCAATTACGTTATCCCAATATCAAACGTCAAATAGAAAACTATCTATATTCACATGCAATCTAAATTTTAAATCATGCGCACATTAACATGATACAAATCAATTTTCCCACCTTCTAACCTTCTAGAACATTTTATTTAAAAAAAATTACTTCTAAAAAATCTGATAACTTTTCTTAATATTTCTCTGATTACAAAAATATTTTATAAACTAAAATAAATGATTTTACTGAGCTCAACAATGTTATAGAATTATTTCTAAATACATAAATATATTAACAGAAATATACATACATTAATTAATGTAGCCACTTCACAAAAAAAAACTATTACAAGAGAGACTACAGATAGGTCAATTCAAATCAAAATTACAAGTACAAAAGACTCGTAATAAATCGAGAATTACTTTTAAACACATCAATAAAGCACCTCTAAAACACAAACCGTATTTATCTAAAAATATCTGAATAAAAAGAAGTTCTATTCAGCAGAAAAACTATACCTATCTGTTCGATGACTGGTAAATCTCTCTAAATCTCCTACTTCCCGGAAACTGCATAACAGCCCTACCTAACATAGATCAAAAGAGCTACAATATGAAAATACTACCACTCCATCCGGACTGCATACATGAAACTAAACTCGCAAGATATACAATCGTGGACATAAATATACTTTTTTTTTTTTTTTTTTCATTGGTTGACTTCGCAGATATTTCTTGGTGAAACATTCTTGTAATAACTTGATTAATTGTCAGTTTTAGATAGCTCTTTGATAATGGCCTAATAGCCGAAACAATTGTTAGTATATCTAATTAAAGAAGTCGTGAAACTAAGCCAAGTGTTTTAATTAATCAAGTCATAAATATACATTAAAATAAAATATACATAAAATATAAAATATCCTCAAATATTTCTCTGGAATAAAATACACATAAATATATTGTCTTTTATAGTTTCTTTTAATTTCTTTCTTCGGGAAAAAATCCACGGCAATATGTAATCACTGTATTCTTAAAGTTTGACATTTGTGAGTGAGAAATCCGCGATAGCTTAGAAATTGAGTCGGTAGTTTGTTGACAGTGACAGTTTTAAGACAGTGAGTTTGTAAAATAATAGAGATTACTCATGAAGGTTTTCGTTGGATGATTTTTTACTATTATAATAAAGGCCTAACTCTGCAAGAATGCATTATATCTCTTCGGTCAACTTTTGGTTATGAAGCACCATCAGAGAAGACAGTTTACAATTGGTTTGCAGAATTTCGTCATGGTCGTCCCTCAGTGAGTGATGAATCACGTAAAGGTCGACCTTATTAGAAAGTATATTTCTTTGCGTCCACGAAACGTTTAACACTATAGGTTTTTCGTCAAATATAATAATGGTAAATACGGCGCACAGCCAGTTGGCATTAATACAATCGGTAATCTACCGAAGAATATTGCTCAGTTTTTGAATCTACCAAATCTTTTCTTATTTACTGAACACTGCTTCAGAAGATAATCGGCTACCTTTTTGGCAGATTCTGATGCGGAAATTTTGAAGGTTAGACGACATAGAAGCTGGAAGCTCGATACTGTAGCGGAGGGTTATGTAGAGAATTCTATAGAAAATAAGAAAAGGATTGCCACTGATATTCTTGGTGAATCAAGCTCAAATGCAAATTCCGTTTTGCATCATGAAATCATATCAGCTGCCATGAATTTTACGTCTGCTGGGATTAACCTCACCAATTGTTCACATTGTGTCATAAATGTTTATAATGCATAAAATGAATATTCAACCAGTTTGTGTCACTAAGCGTTCCTCTTTCCTGTGTTGTTTTTATTAACTGGTGATGAAATTAATTTTTCATCACTGGTTACGAAATATTTTTCATTACATAATTATACCATTTCCAGGTGTAATTCAGAAACCGTAAAGTTGAATTCGGAATCTGTCACATGTAATTCAGATTAGATAGTTTAGTTTCAGAAAGCGTCAAGTGTAAATCAGATTAGCAAATTTAATTTCAGAATGTATAAATTGTATTTGAGTTTTATTACTATTAATTTCAGAATGTATCAATTGTAATTCAGAACATAATAACAGTAATTCAGATGTATGCTAAACTATGTCTTCAAGTAGGCTTATAAAATTATAAATGTCAGAATTTCTTTATTTATATAGTTAGTACCAGTTATCACAGTTACTACGAACTGTTTGTTTTATATTTCAGGGCGTGTACCTTAGGTTTGGTGAAAATAATGAATTTTAAAGACAATTGTGGTGTTTGTCGGATAGCAATGACAAGGAATACTGTAAAAATATTGTCTTGTATGAATTTGCTTCATACAAAGTGCTACAATTTACTAACTACAGCTGCGAATGAAGAAGTCACTTGTGCTATATGAAGAGAAGTATTAACTGAAAGTGAAGATGTTAAAAGAACAACTTACATGCATCACACACAACAAGATAGAGGAAGAATTGTTGTATGTGCTAATAAAGGAGAAGTTTGGAGTACGTTGGTTACAGCATTAGGAATAAAGTATAAAACAGCGTTTCACTGGGTTCGTTCAGAACGACAGGAGATGTTACCAAATGGTGGTAAAAAGCCCAAGTTGTTAACTGAAAAGCAAATTGATCAAATTATTTCATTGTTAGAAAGAGATTGTACATTAATGCTGAAACAGATTCAAAACAAGATATTAAGAGAATTTCATGAAGATGTGTCTATTTCTACTGTTGGAAATTAGTTAGAAGACAGGTTGCTAACTTTAAAACGTGTACATAATGTGCTGTTGAATATGAACAATAATGAGAATAAGGAAAAACGCTCACAATATGTAAGGGTCCTAAACCAATACATTCAAGCAGGAAAACAAATAGTTTGGGTAGATGAGACAAACTTAAATCTATTTTGCCGTAGAACACGTGATCGTTGGAAAATTGAAGATAGAACAGTACAACTCCTTCCTGCATCGAGAGGTCCGAACGTGCATCTTATAGGAGCGATTTCTGTAATTTGAATCATTTCTATGGAGCGTCGCCGGGATTTTTTTACAGCAGAATTTGCTAATTGGTTAACTACAATTTTGCAGCAGTGGCAAGACATGGGTAATCAACTAAAAGACTTAGTAATTGTTTGTGAGAATGCCCCATGTCATTCAATTCTTGAAATAGTTATAAATGAGATTTATAATAATGGAAGAGCAACCTTACTAAGATTACCTCTTTATTCACCCATGCTGAATCCTATTGAAACTTTATGGTCAAAAATAAAAGCAAATGTTAAATCGACACTTCGAATTCCAAACGTAAATGCTCCTTATGTTGGGGAAAAAAGATTAATATATCTGGAACAAATTATTGACCAAGCCAAAACAACGATAGTTGGAAGAGACAGTGCTCGTACCGTTCAGCACTCTAGGACATTTCATGCTGCTGCTTTGACATTGGAAGATATGTGTGTTGGTCAATAACTTCATATGTACATATACAGGGTGAGTCGTGAGGAATCGACCAAACTCAAGGAGTGTATTCTACTGGTGAAAGTAATGTAAAAAAACTCAAATGTTGTTATCCGATTTTTATTTGTTTTCGAGTTATAGCGTAATTAAAAATGTAGATTTAGTATACCATGTTTATGTATGTATTCGTAAAAACAGTGAAACCCCGGTAGCAATTCATTATAGGGAAGTCTTCCTAGCTGAAGCGCTATATGTTCGTGGTTTTCCAAACTAGCGGTAGTGACATTGAAAGCAGTCGAGAAATAGTGTAGAGTGGTTTGTATGCCTAATGCGTCTAATGTCACTACCTCTAGTTCATCGTCGATGTAGTGAGGGCGCTGCCATCATAAAAAATGTTCCCTATACCTTGGAGTAAATTATAACATTGTGTTCGGGTATTGTGACATTGACTTGACGTTTGTACGACAATAGTGTAACAAACTAAAATGCCACACACTTATTCTAATTTAGAATATGCTAATATGGTGTTTGTTTATGGATTTTGTGATGGGAATGCTACAGCTGCTGCTAATGAATATCGTCAACGGTTTCCACATCACAGACATCCTAATAAAACTGTATTTATTAGTGTATTCAACACATTGAGCGCGACCGGAAAGCTTCCCAGTGTAAACATAATATCTGAACGAGGCAGTCGACAACAATTACAAGAAGTAGAAGATATTCTGGATGTAGTAGAAGAATACGCAACCAGCTCACGGAGAATTAGTATTCCATTGGGCATTCCCCAAACAAGGGTGATAAAAACACTCCACGAGCATGGCTTACGTCCGTACCATGTACAAAGAGTACAGCACCTACAACGAGATGATAATCGTAGACGTATGGAATTTTGTCGATGGATAAATGATAATCCTCGTTTTGTATCGCGTATACTGTTTACGGATGAAGTGACATTCACCCGTGACGGTATTAATAATTGTCATAACCAGCATGTATGGTCAGACGAAAATCCACACGCAACAGTCGAAAGTAACTTTCAACATACATTTTCGGTAAACGTGTGGTGGTATGATCGATGGTTTTTTAATTGGTCCTTACATTTTTGAGAATCGCCTCACGGGAGACACCTATTTACATTTTTTAGAAAATGAACTGCACGGACTGCTACAGGATGTTCCCATAAACATCAGAATCCAAATCTTTTACCAGCTCGATGGAGCGCCTGCACATTACGCTCGTGCAGTCAGGCAACATTTCGCTGAAAGGTTTCCAGGGAGTTGGATTGGACGTGGTAGTCACGTTGGTTGGCCTCCTAGGTCTCCAAACCTCACGCCACTCAATTATTGTTTATGGGGCTTGTTGAGGATACATGCAGGATCCTTTCAGATCACTTTAATATTAAGTATTTTTAAATTAATTTAAGAAACGATTAGGTTTCGATTAAGTATAATAACTAACCATTTTTAATTTAAATAAAATTAAATTCAGTATGCAAGCTCATGTATCACACGGTATATGTCTTATGTTTATCATCCGCGGCACATCATATTTACATAAAGCGGTTGGTCCGATCCGGATAATTTTAGGTACAATTATACACGAGGTCAAATTTATATTCTTTCGCCAGCTTTAAACTATGTATACAATCAGGGTCTAGTTATATTGCCTTTCAGAACAATACTTCATATACTATCTAGTTAAATTCAAAGATCTTTTATTACCCGTAATGGTGGGTTCTTTGTATCATATAATTCCGTCAGTCCCAACATGTACGCGGTATTACAGTATTTCCATTCAAGGTACCTACAATAATTGGATCTTGGTAGTTCAAAGAACCTCCAAAACATTTGGTTTTACTGTCTGAATTTCCCAGGATTTTGTTAAATGGTGAAAACGTTTCTAATCGCTGGTTATTACGACAATACAATATATTCTATAGTCAAAGAATCTCACCGACAGTTTTTCTCATATTTTAAGTTCAATTGAGAACGCCTCTTTGAACAGTTCTACCAATCATGGTACAGTGGGGATTTGGAATTATTCATTTGGAGTTTTCTTTATCACAAATTTCTCAATCTCAAGTCAGTCTTACCTACAAGTTTAACACACAAACAAGTCTTACCTACAAGTTTATCACACAAACAAGTCTTATCCACAAGTTTAACACAAACAAGTTCGTTACAGTTTATAACTTTATCGGGGTAAACTCCTCATTTACCGAGTCATCAAACACTCATCAGAGTGTTAATTTGTCTCAACATAGACATTCAGCTTATTCATTTAAGTATCAGTTTCTTTTATATATCATCAAACTTAAAGTCATTCAAACAGTACCGATTCAGTTAATTAATTACAAGACACAAAGTATCACAACAGTCATACTCAGAAGATAAATAGCTTAAGTTGTTGTATATTTAAAAATAAGTGTAAATTTGTGTAAATAAATATATTTAGATAATTGCATTTATTCAGAAACTAACCTTTCACCGAAGAAAAAACAATAAAGCGTATACAAACTTACACCTTGTGCGCGGTGAGTCATTCAGAAATCGAGCTGTACTCAAAGAGAACGAGCGACGAAGCATCGTCAACGGAACCGGAACAGCCCGTCCAGGGCTGGTTAAAAAATGAAGTGTATCAAGTAAAAGTGGACACTCGTGATGCACTAATTCAACGGATTATGAATGCTGCTGACAATATCAAACATCAACCTGACGCCATCAGGAACGCAACCAGCGCCCTTGGTAGACGATGTAAAAAATGTTTTGAAATGAATGGCGGTATTTTTGAAAATATATTATAAAGAACGATAATACCAATAAAATACAAAAACTTCAATGTATGAAATTTTCTTTATTTTTAATTACGCTATAACTCGAAAACAAATAAAAATCGGATAGCAACATTTGAGTTTTTTTACATTACTTTCACCTGTAGAATACACTCCTACAGTTTGGTCGATTCCTCACGACTCACCCTGTATACACATACCTATATGTAACCATATAATTATTATAATTATATTTATGTTTAAGTTTTGTGATACCTTGATGTATATAAACAAAAATAATCCTTCTCTGAATTACAGATGATAATTTCGTAGCTTCAATTGACACTTTCTTAAATTAAATTTATTAATCTCAATTACAATTGATACATTCTGAAATCAACTTGACGCTTTTTGAAATAAAAATCTGAATTACATCTGAAGGATTCTGAATTACAGCTGGAAATGGTATAGTTACGAGAAGTAAAACGTTTCCTAATGTCATACAGTTTTGATAAGTGTCCTTTTATGTGTCAAAATTAGATAAATATAGTTTCGTCTCAATATAACGTTCATTTGAAAAGTCAATCTAGTAGCATGTGATTTACTGAGAACATTTTGAAGTATGTCGTAAATTAAAATTTACTACTTAACCTACGAAGTCGTATATTTTGACAGATTCTTACATACAAATAAATAACAAATGTGATTGACATTATCAAATGTCATTTGGATTTACGTTTACGGAACAGCAAACACATACTAATATGTATATATGCGTCTTATTCTATCAAAATTTTAAAGTAACCTAGATTGACTTTTCAAATGAACACACGTTATGTGTTATTATATAAATAAAGTAATTTTGGAGATACACTACTTTTCTAATTTAAATTGTGCATGTTGCATCTCAGGCGTCTATAAATTTGTCAGCTTTTATAATTTAAACTCGTAATTTCTCACCACGGTTGTTCGAAAAACCTTAATTGAATGCTCGGATAACATTCGGTCGACTCGATCTTCAACTTCTTATTTATATATGAAGAAAACTTCGAACCAAAAAATCATCCCGACAAGAGAAGCACGAAATTGAAAGAAATAGTAGAAAAAAAGGAAGGCAATCGAGCCGAAAGTGATTCAGTACAACTGTCAAATATATCGCGCGATAACACCATTGAAGAAGTCCCATACTTCTTCTTAATGTTTTTTGAGGTGAGTCAGATAAACTGAACTGGCCCGGTGGTGAATTGTAGTGGATGTGGATGGACGAAGGACGGGATCTCTGTGCTGTGAGTATTTGTATGTGATGCGCTCACGTCGACGTTGAGGGGACATTTTCGTGGATTGCCGCGATCACCTTCCCAAGACAAAATCCTTTAACAAGACAAAGACACAGGTATATATACGTGTGACATTATTCTGGCCTTTGGACAGGCGACACGAGGCAGTTAAGTTGTTAAGGGTCAGCAGTACAACACCGGGTTATTTTTATATCCCGTTGCGTGTGGTCGCTCAGTGACTTTTATCGTTTTACCCCACTCTCTACAAATATACATACATTCATACTTACTTCTTCGGATTGAGCATTAACGGAATACAGAAATAGGTATATACAGAGCGGTTAATTTAAAATTTATAGATTAGCGAAGACATTGTAGTCGCAAAATTAATTTATGTGGTCTTTCGCATTCCATCTACTCGAGAACTGCTGTATTCTTCTACTCTTTAAAGACCAATTTAGATAAGTTTATAGATGTTAAGAACAAAAATCCTCTACGTTAGAATATAAAATTTAAAAGGCAATAAACTCGTGTTAATTTCAAGATTTCTTTCCCATTACAATTTAATTACAACTGAAAGAATATTTGCGAATTAGATTTTACTAGATAATTTATTACGACACTTGGTTCTTCAAGTTACATTCTTTTCGATTTGATGAAGGCAAGTTGCTATTTAAAATTACAAATCCTTTAACTCGAACCCTCCAATGGAAAGAAAATAAAATTTGACATAGGAAGAATTCATGTCCAAAGTGTTAATCCAAGCAATAGCTTTTAGAATTGCTTCGAGGATATCTTGCCACGGGCTTGAATACCCTCACACTCCAACTCCCTACAAAACCTGTTCAGAGATACCTAGGTCTTGCAGTCTAGATGGAACCCTGGAAAGGTTGACGAGGTTGAACCGGGTTGTGTGGCTGCATTTCATTCAACTCTCCACTCCTTTTTGAGATCAAAACAATTTAAGGCTAGTTCTCGGTATGTTAAGAGTGGAGGTTTTCTGGATTTTAATCTAGTTTCTTCCGCATCGGAATGTCTTGATGAATTGAAAGAATCGGGTTTGCATTAATCTTTTGATATTCCCTTAGCTTATATTCTTTTCCATTACATGAAGGCGAGTTGCTTTTTCAAATTACAAAAGACTTCTCTGACTCTAACCTCCAAAGGAAAGAAAATAAAATTTTACTTAGGAAAAATTGATGTCCAAATTGTTAATCCAAGCTTTTGGAGTTGCTTCGAGGATATCGTACCACGGGGCTGAATACGCTCGCAGGGAACGCTCGGTTGCAATATGGTGCATTATTTGACCGGTCGCAACATAGTCGCACAGTCTCACACACACACAGTCACAGTCGCAATATGGTATAGGAATTTTTCCTCATTTATTTAAAATATTAGTGCATCTTCCAACTACCGTATGGAGCCTGTTCATAGACACCCAGGTCTTCCGGTCTAAATAGTGTGTGGCTGCATTCCATACAGCTTTCCACTATTTTTTGAGATCAAAACCATTTAAGGCTAGTTCTAGGTATGTTAAGAGTAAAAGTTTTCTGGATTTTAATCTACTTGGGAAAATCGGGTTTGGATTAATCTTCTGATATTCCCTTAACAAGGTATTCTTACAGCGAAAATCTGGAGTGGTTATTTCGCTGAAGATAGCAAGCCACTGCAGCGGAGTGCATTTTAGGGAACCAGATGTCCTTTCTCATGGCATTATGCATAGTTGTGTATTGACGTAGCATACGATCTATACAGGAGGGCAGTATCTTACCGCCGAGTATATTAGTTCAAAAGCTGAGCTGTGATAAGTCGCAGGTGATGGCGTACCACAAAGCCTGTAAATTATGTTTATTTTAGTTTTAAGTTTAGCTGCAACGTTTTATAAGATAGTGTGCCATCGATTGTTATCCCTAGATATTTAGGATGACTATTATGTAAAAGAACTACGCCTTGAAAAGTGATATCAAAGTTTCTATTAGCCAGTTAATTGTATAGTTGGAAACAACATACTTCAATTTTACTGGGAAATGGTATAGAAAATGCGGGTGTTATAGAAAAATACGGATATAACATTGTATGTGCAGAGATCTACGTTATGCTACGGTTAAATAACAAAAATAAATCTCGAAAAACTGGCGGTAACTTTTCGATAGACGGTAGAATTCCAACCACTTACCTATGTGGAAGGGCTGATCATAAAAATACAATCCAACTAACCAGTACCCAAGCTAAAGTCTCAGTGAAACGCTGTTATATGATTGACTACAAAAATAAATAGAAAAGGCATAATCGCCAATTACTGTTGAATTGTAATCAGAGGTCATACGTCATATAGATAACGTAGATGCTATAACGTACCTACAAGGAATAATATAAAAAAGCAAGGAAGCTACTACTAAAAATCAATACTCGCAGAAGTAAGTAATACTATAACAATATTTATTGGAACTGTGTTCCCTCAAAAATGTTGACCAATATCCAATACAAATAATATGAAAGGCTCTGTATATATACTCCAGAAATATTAACAAACATTTTGTACATAAAATATCAAGGGACAGGTATATATAATACAAAGGTATTTTTAATAATATAAAATATTATTAAAAGTCTGGTGTGAAGAACACAAATACAGGTTCACTATTAATATTGTGAACGTGTCCGAACATATCCGTCCCCAGAGACGTAGATACGTATTTCGTCTTTCTACAGGCTCATCGGTACGCCCCTGTTGGAGAAAGGATATTTTCAGACACATTCACAAAAAAGAACCACATCGCCACATCACAGAAATTATCCAGACCGGGCGTAGAAGTAAATACAGCGCTGCCTGTAGGAAGGCGAAATACATATCTACGTCTCTGGGGAGGGATATGTTCGGACACGTTCACAAAAATATTAATAGTGAACCTGTATTTGTGTTCTTCACACCAGATTTTTAATATTTTATATTATTAAAAATACCTTTGTATTATACAAAACTGGTGGGGTTTACCTACTCATGTATGTTTCAATTATTCTGATGCAGGTATATATATTTATATATATACACGTCTAGGTATTATTTTAAGGTTTTACATGCCTGATGGGCAAAAAAGAAGATTGTCGGAGATATCCGCGATCGTACATATAAAAATATACAAAAAAAATAAAAAAATGCAAGATTTAAGTTATTTAAATCGATAAAAAGAAAGTAATAATTAATTGTAGTCTGCCAATTGGAAATAAAAATGGAAACTAAAGTTCTGCGTTCAACGATGACAGTAATTAATTGTAACCCTCGGAAATAATTCTGTAAAACACTTATCTGCTTATTTTGCGAGGGTGTAGATATAATTCCAAACTAGGTAAAGTAAAAGTTTTCTGGATTTTAATCTACTTGGAAAAATCGGGTTTGGATTAATTTTCGGATATTCCCTTAACAAGGTATTCGAAATTATCAAAATCAAACCAGCTCTAGTTCAATTCTCGTTCAAACACGTTTGACAAGCGTGTACAGAAATTTTAGGCCAAATATCGACCACAATAGGTGTTCTATTCGCAACTTGTACGATATTCTCAATACTACAATACTCAATACAATTCAAAGCGGCCTTAAAACTTTACGCTCCGTTTTAATGGTATGCGAATCGAAAGTGAAGCCAAAAAGGACGCTATCTCATATTTCCACAACATAAAAATCCGCTAATTTTTGGAGGCACGTTATATAAAGCGTTAAAGAATCTAAATTCTTATTCTAAAGATTTTAGTAATTTTTTTTATGTTATGCGGCCCACTTTTCTTTGCCTATACAATCTTACACTAAATTTAAGAAACAATGTATTGCAAGTGGAACATTTTCTCTGGATGAAACATTTCTTTTTAGGGTTTCGTTAGCAGAAAACACTTCGTCAATGGTATGTGCTAGCATATTTCTCTAGTTTTCACCCTCATCTGACTCTGAGATTGAATCAATAACCAAATTTACATATTTTTTAACCTATAAAGTTAAAATTACCATTTCTACTAGGAAGTAGATGTTCTATGAGTGTTTTTAAAATGTCTTCAACAGTTGCGACACCTATTGTGTACACACCATCATTATTAGCATAATCTACAAATGCGTTACCATTCATGTTTACTGCATTTCTGTATGAGGTTCGCAATTTTTTTAATTCAGATAGTGGATGGGTATTATCGTCATTTCAGTCCTTAAAGACAATAAACTACTGTAATACAAAGTAGAATTATTCTCTTCAATAGTAGATAAGAATTTAAGTATTATGCTTGAAGGTGCATTATTCAAAGAATGGGTCATCAGCATAACACCTGTACATAAAGAAGACATGTATTTGCCACACATTGGGATAAAAACGAAGTGTGCTGTTAATTTAAATATATGGTGGACATTAACTTTGATTTAGTATGATGTGTGGTGGATGGCTTCAGCGCCCTCCAAAGACCCACATATACATACATATACAGAGTAATCGCTGCAGGTTGGTCCTTAATGCGAGAGTTGACAAGCGAGTACGACGATTTTATAGATGAGTCCGTTGTGAGAGGGAGAATCTAGTCGATAACGAGATTAATTTAAGTGCCTTATGGTTTATTGTCGTGATACACCGAATGTGCCGTAGTTAGTTTATTCCCTTGTTTTCGTTGCAATTTGTATTTTTTATTCCAGCATTTTATTGGTTGATAATATTTTTGGATTTTTGCACTTCGAAAAATACAGGGTGTTATGAAACAACGTTTAAAAATCTTAAGAATGTGTTTATTTAATTTATTCTTTATTGAGGTAAAATCCCACTTGAATTTATGTAAATATGTTTTCTACATATTACGACGCTAATTTATTCGAATTTTTTATACAAAAAAAATTCTCCCTGAGTAGGATTAGAACCCAAGTACACGGCTTGCCGGACCGTCGCTGTAACCACTAAGCTATGAAAGCCAGTGATTTCGAATCTTTGTGGGGATGCCTTGAGTTACATCAATGAATCAAATGATTTATGATATACGCTATTTCTTTGATGTAACTCAAGGCATCCCCACAAAGATTCGAAATCACTGCCTTTGATAGCTTAGTGGTTAAAGCGATGGCCCGGCTAGCCATGCCAGTGGGTTCGAATACTACTCAAGACGAATTTTTTTTCTATAAAAAATTCGAATAAATTAGCGTCGTAATATGTAGAGAACATACTTACATTTACATTACTTCGCGAAAAATGCAACAAATTTTCTATTACAATTGTTTCGACACACAGTGTCTTCCTCGGATGGAGTTGTATTGCAAACTAAACCTAAAGGATGTTGACAAATTTAAACTTAAATAAATTATTATAGTAAAAAAAATAATTATACTCAGAAAGATGGTTTAATAGTAGCCATTTTCTATTGAAGATGTAAACTTTATTTCACAAAGGAACCAAAGTTTACCGAGTACAAATATGAAAATTGGAAAACCAAAATAATAAAGGAATCAGTTGTAAAAGAGGCCTAATAAAAGAGAATTGCCGAAATCTATATGATTCTTGAGTAAAAGGTCTGTATTTTTATATTTCAAAATTTCCATAATTTTAAGTAAATTTAATTTTTGCGATATACTTTCTGTGTGTAAAATTTTAAATTTATAATTAAACTTATGGGCTTCTTCTCTCAGATATATTGCGTAATGTGAGCCATTCTTGTTATTAATAAAACTCAGTTCATGTTCATTTATCCTTTTAGAAAAAGGTCTGTATTTTTATATTTCAAAATTTCCATAATTTTAAGTAAATTTAATTTTTGCGATATACTTTCTGTGTGTAAAATTTTAAATTTATAATTAAACTTATGGGCTTCTTCTCTCAGATATATTGCGTAATGTGAGCCATTCTTGTTATTAATAAAACTCAGTTCATGTTCATTTATCCTTTTAGAAAAGGATCTATCTGTCTGACCTATATAAAATTTAGGGCATAAACTACATTCAAGTTTGTAAACTCACGACTTCTTGTTTTTATCTATTTTTTGTTTATTGTTTTTAATAATTGAACTTAAAAAGCTGTTAGTTTTGAAAGCTATGTTATAATTATTTCTCGTTAAAAAATTAGAATTTTTTTGCGTAAGGTTACCATATAAGTAAGAGTTCTATATTTATTATCCATATCACGACTGTCTGTTCCAGAGGATTCGTTCCGTGGAACGATTAAAACAACCGCGATCTTAAATGCCGATCGGAGTTGAGCGACACATTCATTTCGATCTAGCTTTGTTGAATCGGAATGATTGCCTGTTTGTTTTATTAAGTTATTTAAGAGCTTAAACAAAAACATAGAACTCCTACTCATTTTAGACAAAAACCATTAATTGTTTGTTATATCTTTGTCTTTAAATTGTAATAAGTGCAGACACTACAAACCTATAAATTAAAATTTCAAAATAAGCAAACGTAACATATATTTCATTACTAATCTTCACTATTGAAACAAGGGACAATTGATGGATTAGATAAGAGCCAAACGTTAAAATAAACATAAATACATTAATGATTTGTTTACACATGAAAAAATACGTGGACAATACAATACATTTATAATTTATATCTTAGTAAGCAAGTATGTGGAAAGGCCGACAAATGCCTGACGACGTGCCGTTCTATCGTGGTTATAGATTGAAAAATCTCGATGGAACGAAATAGAGGAACGACATACAGATCCAATTTCGGATTCGTTCCTTTGTACCGAATCCATCCGGATCGACACATCACTACTCTTCACTATAATTTTCTATCGATAAGGTAGTACTAATAAGTCTATGAATTAAAGATTTGGACGAAGTCATTTTATGGGAATATGAAGTATGGATTTATTGTGAATTACTGTATCAGTATGTGGCGGTTTATGATATATGAAAAAAATAATGCTTATTGTCTTTCTTTAAAATCGTTAAATCTAGGAAATTGATGGTTTTATTTATTTCTATTTCAACCGTGAACTTAATGTTAGGGAGGAGATTGTTAATATATGATAAACAAAAAGGTTTAATTGTCTCTCTGTACCCGTAAAACAAGCTAACACATCGTCTACGTATCTTTGTCAATAAATAAAATTCTTTCAATGGAGACTGTGGTTAAATAAAAATTTAAAAAAAGGTATATAACCCCTTACCACAATTATTAGTCGTATCCTAAATACGTATTTCGACAACTAAGTTGTCATCATCAGTAGGTAAAAACTACTAATTAAAAGTCGCACCTTTAATTAGTAGTTTTTACCTACTGATGATGACAACTTAGTTGTCGAAATACGTATTTAGGATACGACTAATAATTGTGGTAAGGGGTTATATACCTTTTTTTAAATAAATAAAATGTTTGCAAAGTGAATATTCGTGAATTTTCTTTTTTAAATTATCTATAAAAATTTCAAGTAGAAGGGGGCTTAGTGGGTTACCCATTATTAAACCATTCTTTGACACATAGTATAAATTATCGAAATAAAAATAATTTTGGGGTAAGCATACATGTAATAAACCTAAAATATCTTGTTTAATGATGAAATTTTCATTATTTTTTCTTAAAAGTTCTTCTACTAATTTTAAGACATCTTCAGGTGGAATAGAAGGAAACAGATTTTGTACATCAAAAGAAATCAATTTACTACTATGCGGGAGGTGACAAAGCGTGATTATTGTGGAAATTTAATATTCCATTTTTATTAAAACAGGTTCCATCTGTAACAGGATGCTTGTTACGTAAAGACCAGTCACAAAATGTTCTCTTCACTTAATAATCCGAAGCAGTAAAGGCTTGTGGTAGTTGAATAGGGTAGCAGCTCTTCATGAAAGATTGGCCAAGCAAGATAGCTACTTTTACCCACTTGAGCCGATATTCTTCTAACTCTTGTTTCGGGATTTTCTTCGACAATATTCAAAATTTGTTTTTCTACCTGCGAAATACAAGCTGTTCTCAAGTGTGTAGATAAGTCCATGTAGCGGAGTTTGATAGTAACTACGCCAGACTAGGCGCGCTGTTCAAATTTTTAGAACTTTCGGGTACTACCCCGTATGAAAAAACACATAAGTTCCAAAATAATATTGTAATGTCATTCGATATTAATCATGCTGTGACATTTTTAAATACATGTATTCTTAAAGCTATGATATATTTTAGCTTGTAACAAATTAATTACCCAAAGCGACGCATACATTTTTGTGGATAACGCGTTCGCATACTAATTTTTGCGAATACAGAAACGTGTGTCACACGTGCGGACATGTTGCTTTAAATTATAGCTACGTAATGCTATATGCACAGTATGAGTACGTCGACACTCCCGCACGGGAAAGATAAATGTTTTACTACATTTACAGTTCCAGCTTTGATTATTTAAAGATATAATAGTCTAAGCATTCCACAGAAACATTTATCCAAATGATTTAAGAAGACACTTTGCAGTTAGCATATACTCAAATTCGCTGACAAATTGTGAAATTGTGGAGAGTATTATTAAAAAAAAATCTTTAATTTACCAGTAATTTTGATATCATTTTATAAAATTTGTGTTATTAGTTTCTTGAGTACAGCACAAGCTCGATAATTCGCTGTTTGTTAAACAAACAAGTTCAGTAATTCGTTGTTTTAAGAAACAGAAGCGATTATTGTTAATTCGGCGTTTTCAATTATCTAACGCTCTATACTTCGACATTCATAAATAATGGTACAGCGTTCAATACATATACCATAGGGTGGAGCGATAAGGTATGAATAAAAAAAAAATTTTGTTTTTTAAAATGGTATAGCGATATAAAGTTGCATTTCAATGAATAAATTAAACGTACGAAATATTACTTATTTGTAATGATGTTTTGAGGTGCCCCAACACAACTGAAAATTAAAAAAAAATTACCTATTTTTCATATTGTGATCAAACTATATATTTTATTTGTTAGGTCAATATCTTATATTTTTTATACAGATTTAAAGAAGCGAGATACAAGAAATAATGGTAAACTAGATAATTATTCAGAAATACAATCATTATATATTAGATTGTTTTTTTGTATCAAAAGTAGGCATTTGTTGACGTGATAGTAGCCTTGCCCTGATGAAACCGTCTCGTTTATTTTTTCGACAAACTGCACTTGAAGCTTCTGTCACCACTTTGATGCAGCGCTCAACGGCTTGAGTATGGCATGGAAATCTTTAATTTGTGACATGTGCCGAGACCGTCTTTGACAATGGCTTTCAAGTCGTCATTATATAAATTTAAAGTCAGAGGTGGCTCAGTTATCTCACAGTCTCGCCACGTTATAATGTCGGTATAATCTTCAGCATCGAAATTAAATGAAGGCAGTTTAAACGTTCGAAGTCCTGGAGCTTTCTCACTTCTTGCTTTTAAAATTCGTCGATATGCTAGATCTCGTATGATTTCCCTTTCATCTCCAAGCACAGAAATAAGAACATTTTCTGGGTGACCAAAAAATCCATTTCGTTGGATTACCTTGTCAATGACCTTCTTCATATCGGCGTTCAAATAGCGACCCAGACTAATTGTTTGCCACTGGTGCTTAGCTCCGTTTATACACGAGGGATTACATTTTATTCTAAACCACATCGGACCATAAACTCTCATCACGTACGTGGCTAATATCACCAATTTTTCTTCGGGGTCCGGTTTAGTAGCATGTAATCTTAGAATTCGATTTGCTGTTGTAAGCCATCTAGAGTGGTTGAGAGATCCAGGTTCAATGTTAGCTGAATCTGAAGAAAAAACGCCAGTGCTGATAGCGATCATAATATCGTACAGATATTTTTGGTCGGTACTCAAATCACCCCTGGAAATGTGAGGTAATATTGTAGGAATGGCGGTGAATTCGACTATTGGCATTGTTTCACATTTTTGTAACTGATATCCAATGGCACCTGAAAAGCATTTAGGCCCTGTAGTTTTTCCGTCCAAATGTAACAATAGATGTCTCAGTGGTAATTCATTGGAATGCAACTGGCAGATAAACCACTGTAATGGTTTATTCAGTTCTTCTTCAATCAAACGAATAAAACCAGCTTTAAAACCTGTGTTTACTACTGTTCCATCGCAACCAACAACAACTATTTCCCAGAATTTCACCGATTTGGATTTCAAGTGAGTTAATATAGTATCTTTAATACATTTAGCAGTTCCCAACTAACATGTGACATGCCCGAAATAGTCGCTTCCTGGCTCTGATAAAATCACATAATGGTCTTCTAGTACCCTTTTCCTGTAAAATTTATTTTTTTTTCTGAATACTAATCAACGTTTTATCCTTTTTCCCATCAAAATACATACCGCGTAGGGTTTTCTTGCGATCTGCATCCTGTAAAGCTGTTCTGACTTTAGTTCTTTCACGGCGCAACTTGGAACGATCAATAACACCACTTGGATCCTTTGGTGAAATAATGCCAAAATCTTTTAACACAGAAGAAGCTATAATGGCAGCGGCTCTGTCAGAAACTCCAGTACGATCGCAGGCAAGAGCTAATTATGGTAAATTTAATCTCCTTTTTTTTGGTGGCGGATCAACTGTTTTTTGGTGCTTCAAGGTAAGGACTAGAAGCTACGCTATCGCTTGAAATGTCGCTTTCGATTGCCAAGTCTTCAGGTAAAGAACGCGAACAACACGGTTTCTCAAAATCAGTTATCTCTCTGTTACGCGATAAACTTTTTTGTTTTCTTTCTTATTTTTTATAGTTTCAACCACATCTACACCGCCTATGACCATTTTTCTTGTTGTTCTTTGATCGAGTAAAAAATTTATTTCTTCCTTGGGAACACGACTGCCTTTTAAACAATTACAATTTGAGAAAAGTTTACATTTGCAACTGCAAACATCAAATAATCTGTGGGGTAGTTATAAATCTATTGATCTTTTCTTCGTAATTTTTGTTTGTTTGACGATCTTTATAAGGTTTCATTAAGATAAGTTGTAGAATTCTCTTAACACTAACAGTTGGCAGCGAAGCTTTTTGCCAAATTTCTAAAACTTCTTGAGCCAATATTTCGGATATGTCATGAACGGTTGGCTCTTTTACTATTTTATTGGGCTTTAATTCATTTATCATGTATCACAAGTGAAATAGTACTCACACGAGTTGACTATAGCGTTCGAATAACGTTTTAGGAGAGTTGCTAAATCGTCTCCACGTGCTTCAACACCCACGCGTCTTAATACGCTCGCTTCGGATTATATTTTTCTATCTTATACTAACTGCGCAACACTCAGTGTGTAATTTAGCGTTCATTAAATATTTTTGATTTTTCGACTAAATTCATGAATTTTGCCAAACTTAATAATGTCGGGGGCACCTCTAAATATATCATGTGCGAAATGAAATTTTCTGTGTATATTTGGGAGATAATAGAGCAACTTTTTACAGGTATTCCAAAGCTATTGCTGAATTTAAAAAAATCGCTCCACCCTAATATACACGTAATATATAAACAATACGTAGTTGCAACATGTTGAAACAAGTTTTATTATTAAAATATCCAAACACAAGCATACTACCTTAACCTTGAATGTAAAAACAGAAATTTTGAAAAAATTTAGTAGTGGATGTAAGATTGTTCATTTGTCACGTCTTTATAATATAGGTCGTGCAACCATTTATGATATTCGAAAAAAATAGAATGAGTTTAGAAAATTACGTCAACCAGGCAGAATCAAGGACAAGCCGACGACAAGCAATGAAAATGGGAGAACGTAAATAGATGGAAGCATGGCTTCTTCAAGAATGACGAAGAAATATACCAATTACAGGTGATATTTTACGCCAAAAGGCTATGAGAAAATTTACCAGAAAAGTTATTTTCGTGCCAGTGATGGTTGGTTATGTAATTTTAAAGCACGGTATGGTATTGAAATGTTGACTGTAAGAGGATAAAAATTATGTAGTAACGCATTCGCTGTTTTACCTTTTATTGAAACATTTAAGAGTAAAGTTGAGGAATTAAGTCTGATCGCTGAACAAATATAGATACAATGCCGACGAGAGTGGATTATTTTGGCGTATCCTACCAAACTTATGTACACAGAAAAGATCTAGAGTAACCAGGAAGAAAAGTATCCAAGGAGCGAATTACTTTTATGCCATGGTTAAACAATAGTGGTACACCTAAACTTAAAATTCGGGCGATAGGAAAAGTGAGATATTCCAGAGCATTTAGAAATGTTCATTTGCCACTTATTTATAAAAGTCAAAAGAAGGTTTTCTATGAATGGTTTCACGAAAATTTTGTTCCCGAAGTACGACGGTTTCTAAAATCTAAAAATCTTCCCCAAAAAGCATTGTTGGTGTTAGATAATGTTCCCGCTCATGGTCCAAATGATGAGTTAAAGTCAACAAATGGTACAATTCACTGTTTATGCCACCAAATTATACCACCTCCTCCAACTAATGCACCAAAATATAAAACAAATGATAAAAATAAATTACAAAAAGAAAGTTCTACTTAACGTAATAAGTAGAGAAGATGATATCGAAAAAACTTTAAAAGAAATTAATTTGAAAGATGTCGTGTTCATACTTACAGAATCTTGGAATGGTGTGCCCAAAAAAGCAATTGTTTCCTCGTGGATGAAGTTGTGTCTATCTATGCATATTAACGATAGTGAATAAGATTAGAATCCTGAAGGCGATTTGCCTTTGGACGAGTTAATGCTTGTGTTAAAAATAGCTGAAACCACAGAATTATCTGCACACGACATTGAAGAATGGGTTGCGGAGAATTCTGAAGATAATATCATGACGGATGAGGAAGTAATTAATAAAATCCTGTAGGAATATTCTAATAATGATAATGATGATGTTGTTTCATACAATATACAGCATACACTTAAAAACAGAAGATGCGCTTAACGCTATCCTTATGGTTATTCAATGGGGTGAAGAGAACAGCATTTTGGACAGTAAGTTACTTGTGTTGGGAAAGATAAGGTGGGACGTTCTTTTCAAAATGTATCATTCCAAAAAACAAACTAAAATCTATGAAAATTAATACTGGTAGCCGTAACTTTGTGGTAATTTCTTGCCCCAATAAAAAATTAGCCGAAAAATTAAACTTAATAATTAGACAATATACCGAATTTACAGATAGCTCTTCCATAAAAAACGCAATACAGTTAACAGCTAAATTAAAAGATTGTAATATACAAAACACAGATATCCTGGTATCATTTGATGTTTCCAACATGTTTCCAAAAATACCACATAAGGAATGCTTAAGGTTAATAGAAAACATATTAGTAAAGAAAAATACAAACGCGGTTGTTATACACGAAATCATATCTCTAACGGAGTTAGTCACCAACCAAAATTACTTTACATTTAACAACAAATTCTACAAACAAACAGAAGGTCTGGCAATTGGCTCACCTCTAAGTCCTCTATAAGCTGAAATTTTCATGAAGCATATTACAGAAAAAATTCTTTCATCACAACTAGGTAAAAAACATATTAAATTTTGGTATCGGTATGTAGACTACATCCTAGCTTGCTTTAAGAGTACTCGTAGACAACTACAAAAATTTCTGAACTACATAAATGCAATCCATTCTAATATCAATTTTACAGTAGAAATAGAAGAGAATAACAGTATTAACTTCCTGGATTTAAAATTAAACAAATTAGACCAGAGCTTAAAATTTGATATATATCGCAAACCTACTTTCACTGATTGCATTATTCCCAAAGATTCACTACACCCTAAGACACACAAACATTCATTTTTTAATTCTATGATACATAGAGCATTAAATATTCTTTTGTCTAATGAATCCTTTGTTCGTGAAATCAATACTATAAAACAAGTAGCGGTAAACAATAGTTATAAAAGTAGCGTAATTGACAGTATACTAAAGAAAAACAGTTACAAGTGGCCCTTAGTTTAGTATATCCTAAAGATAGTGCTAATTTAAAACAATTTGTCTCGTTAACTTACTTCGGTAAAATAAGCGAGCTAATTGGAAATACTATTTCAAAAAATAATAGTAATGTTAGTATAGCTTACAAACCATATGTAAAAACAAGTAATTTCATTTTTAACGCAAAACCTAAAACAGATATCAATAATAAATCAGGAGTGTACAAATTATATTGTAATGATTGTAATAGTGTATATATAGGTCAGACTGGTCGAAGTTTTATTATACGGGTAGAAGAACATATGAGGTCATATAAACTAAAGAAGACAGATTCAACATTCGCAAACCATCTTATTACAGAGAGGCATACATTTGGTCATCATAAAATATTGCATTTGGCCGAGAAAGGTCGTAAATTAAAGGCAGTTTGATAATGACATTTTATGTCGAAACCGCGGACACTATTACATGTGAATAAAGTGGTATAACAAAGTTATTGTTTTATTTTATTTTATTATTTTAAAATCTATGATTTCATAAATAAATTAACATAAGTTTGTAATAGATTCAGGTGATCGTATGTCTTTGTTTTAGCAGCAGAGGATCCAATCTTGAGTTGATGCTATATTCCCACATAAGTGGCTTTATTGTCCTCTTCCATTATTTTTTTAACAACAGCATGATTTTGTCGGTAACAGCCGTAGGAGGATGCCCTGCTCCTTTTTGATGTTAAACAGAATTCCTTTCGCGTTCAAATTACTTATACCATCGGTAAATTGTAGCCAAGAAAGGTCCTTGTTCACTAAAACCTGAATTTAAACACTCTTTGCACTCATAACTTTTAAAATTATAATAAATTATGATTCGAGAATGCTCTCTGGTTAATTCCATTATGTTTTACTTTAAGAAAATAAATAGCTGAATTATAACAAACATAACTTCAACAACAAAATGTCAAATGACAGATAAAGAGTTGCTCTAAATAAACACTACTAGATTTTCTTATTCTCAATAAATTCAGCGTATTCCTCGTATGTGTTTCTATTATACAATATTTGTAATATTACACGTTATAGTTAGTAGTTCAAGTTCAAATACCAGGTTCAATGAAATTTGGGGTCAATGATCACTACTAAAGAAATCCTAGCCTAGTTTAAATAAAGTCGAAAGTGAACGTTTTTTATTCGGAAAAGAAGATAGTAATCTTCACTATCCATGATATACTTTCCTTGACAGATCTTTTATTTTACGAATAAATATTCGAAATAAAATATACCAATTTTAAACTTTTATTATTTATTGTAATTTATTCTTCCTCTTAATATCTTATATTAATTACGTTATTTTAGAAATTTTTTTAAATGTATACAATGCCGCATAATATAACAACAATTCTATGGAACTTTTCTATGTAATAATACATACTTTTCTATTTTGCTGATATAAAAAAGCTATTTAAACAACGAATATGATACATTTACAATCTATAAACGCTCTGTTTTAAGATGCAATTTTGCTTTTCAAGGGTGGTCAATTTCATATCGATGCCCGAATTTCAAGGTCGTTTGTCACCCATTAATTTTACCAAATTAATAGAATACGGTTTCTCGCATAGTTTTTATAGGGTTTCTTAACTAGCAAAAGCTTTATTGAAATAGATATCTCTGTGTTAGGGAACTTTCCTTGGGAGAAATGAAACGTGATGTGAATTAGATATTAATGAAATGAAAATGAAACAGAAATATTACTTAATTTACACTTTATTGAGGTAAAATCCCATTACCATTGTTTCGAAACATAGTGTCTTCCTCAGAGTTGTATTGCAAACTAAACCTAAAGAATGTTGGCAAATTTAAACTTAAATGAATTATTATAATGAAAAATTAATTATGCTCAGAATGATGGTTCGATATATTCAAGATGTAAATTTGATTACATAAAGAGAGCAAACTTTACAAACTGTACAAACATAAAAACGAGAAAACCAAAATAAATAAAGAATTAGTTGTTAAATAGGCCTAATAAAGGACAATAGCCGAAATGTATATGATTGTTGAGTAAAAAGTCTGTATTTTTAAATTTCAAAATTTCCATGGCTGCAAGTAAATTTAGTTTTTGCGATTCGGTTGGCTTGGGTTGGGTTGGGTTGGGTTGGATTGGGTTGCCATGAGCAATAAGCAATAAGGTCATGTGTCATATGTCATGTCATATGTCATGAGTCATGTGTCATGAGTCATGAGTCACGAGTCACGAGTCAAGAGTCATGAGTCATGAGTCATGAGTCACGAGTCACGAGTCATGAGTCATGAGTCTTGAGTCATGAGTCATGAGTCATGAGTTTGGTTTAGAACAATTAATTATCCCAACAGTATATTGGGTTGGGTTGGGTTCAAAATGCTGTACTTTTGTTAATATTTAGAAAATCGTTTAGTAACTGCTGGCAATAAATACATATGTTTCTGTACTTGATTTTTATTGCAGTCTAAGGAAAACAAAGACATACTTTAATAACTGAACAAAAAATGTAACACAATGAGTGGTCCAACCAACCCATAGCATGCGGGTTAATTGGATTGATTGCTATGGGATAGTTAGACCACTCTCAAACTTAAGTCTAATCATAAACTTAGTTTGTAAACTCCCGAAATCGGGAGTTTTATAATTTAGATACTATTTAAGTATGACAATTAGTCCACAACTATACTGTCGTTTTAATTCTATTTTTTGAAGTTTGTGGTCTATGTTTTTCTTTTGATGGAAGCCAATGTATTCTTGAGGGTCTTCTTCCTCTATAACGTCTATTGTAACGTTATTTACTTTTCTTTTGTAACAGGATGTTCGAATCAAGCATTACCGAGCACGAAAACGTTACGAAGGAATTTACCATCGGTGCGTAAACAGGTTGAAAATAAAATCAAAGCCGAACTGAAAAATAAAAAATTGTGGTTATGTGTGGACGAAACAACTGACAGCAAAAAACAATCTGTAGTTAATGTGATAGCGCGTAATATGGAACCACATCAACCAAAGTCTTCAATTTTATTAGCATCCAGACGACTAGAACAATGTAATGCCGAAAAAATTTCGGAGGTGCTATTAGATACTTTGGAAAAATTTAAACTTTCGAAAGACCAAGTATTAATGTTTATGACCGATGGTGCCGCAGCAATGTGTTCTGTAGCCCGGTCTCTTAGAAAATACTGTCCTAACTTGTTACACATTACTTATAAACTCCATGCTCTACACCTTGTGGCAGAACAGGTTGGTAGATGTTATCCAGAGGTAGATGCTTTAATATCGAGTACAAAGGCAGTATTTCTGAAATCTCCAAAACGTATTCGGAAATTTCACGAATTGTGTCCCCTTACCCCTGAACCACCACAGCCAATTCTGACACTTTGGGGTACATGGTTACGGGCGGGGTTTTACTGTCATGAACATTTTGAAAAAAATAAGGACGTGGTTGTATCATTCAATCCGAAAGAATGTGCAGCTATCAATACAAGTCAGAAAAAAATTCAAGATGCCCAGATTAAAATGGATTTACAAAGTATTCGTGAGAATTACTTGGGACTAGAAGAAGCAATAACAAAATTAGAAAATTCGTCGCTGTCGTTAGAGGAATCACTGCAAATCGTTAAAGATGTTCACGCACAACTGTGTGCTGTAGAAGACGCAAAAAGTGAAAGTGTTCTAATTAAATTTGAACGTGTTTTAGACAAAAATGCAGATTTTGGCACCTTAGCACGCATTTGTGAGGGCACGTCTACAGATGCGTTAAGTTGCTTAAAATAGTATTTTGATTATGCGAATATAACATCACTAGATGTAGAACGCTCGTTTTCCGAATATAAACATATTTTTTCCTCACTGCCGACATGTTTTTCAGAAATAACCTTAGAAACGCACCTGATCTTGAAAATATACAATCGGGTTTCTCCAGTTTGTCAATCCTTGGAAGACGCTTAAAACGGTAAGTGTTTTTTTAAATCCTCTGTCGTGCACGCAATCACTGATTTCATACATTTTCCATTTTATTTGTAGGTACATACAACGCTGCTATAATATGTACTATTCTTATTTTTCGTGTGTTTATTCATATTACTTTAATAGCAGAAAACCAAATGTATATTTAATTATTTCTGATAGAATAAATGTTTCTACTTCTATACTTATATCGGTAACAAGCTCATGTTGCGTCCCTATTCTATGGCATATTCTAATATATTACGAATTACACTCCCATACCAGCGCCCATGGCGCGCACGGAAATTGGTCTGCTCTACTTATGAGTTTAACTTTATTATATAACTTATGAAATCTATTATTGTTAAATATAATCGCAGAAACTCTAAACAATTTGAAATAACATCAATCTTGAAAACAAAATGGATAAAAACAGGAGAACAATTTGGAAATATTAAACAAAACACCAGGGAAAAAATGATAGGCGATGCAATAAAAAATAAATTCTAATCAAAAATTTTTAATACCCCGATAGTATAAAATACAAGTATCTTAAAAAATAAACAAAAATAAAAGAGGAATCGACAGAAAAGATTGTTAGGAATGGAGTAATTATGACGTGAATTATTCAACTTGATAGTATTTGTGAAATTTATGTCCGTATAAAATACGTTGACATTTAGTGTTCACGACATAACCTCACTCTTCGACTGTATATATGAAGTGATTTATCTTTTAGGGCCGTAAAACTGTACGAAATTTAATTACATACTTCTAACAGAATAACTCTATATAAATGTAAATGCGGCTCCGCCGCTGTGTCGTCGGATGTTTTGCCGGAATTTTCGATAAAGTCACAAAGAAAGAACTCCTTAACACTCGATTTTTTCCCGAGTTTGTGATCGGTCGAGTTGACCGAACCCAAAAAAAGGAGACGAACGGAACGAGAGAGAAAGAGATGGACCGTTTTGTGTGTGTGTGTGGTAATGTTTTATTAGCATCAAGAGTGCCATGATTTAGAACCGCGATGTTCTTGTGTTATGCCCACGCGCGCCATCTTCACCCGTTATTTATTGCCAACTTCACTTGTTTTAAAATTGTCAAGTCTTGTACATTATGTGACCCCCCTATGATAGGTTATTTTCACTTGTTTCACTTCTTCGGCAACGACTTCGAGTTATAACTCTTTAATAGCGCTTTATTTAATATACACAAAATATAACTTCCTTATTTTCCGTATTAACTTGAAGCTATTATGCGATAGTGATATATGGACATAACGTGAGCAATGTGGAGAAAACGTATAATTCGTTAATCAATTCCCTTTCTTTTCGCGTGGACGAGAATAATGAAACGACATGAAAGAAATGTCACGTGGTGATAAAATATGAAGACTTATACGTTTTAGTGTTGAAAGTTTTAATAAATCACAAGGCTGTAAGTCAAAATACAATAGAATTTTATAATTTGTTCAGATTCTTTATAATAATATAGTAATATTCACGTGGCTATGTAAGTAGTTATTTTGCGTTAACTTTATGACAAAATAAAATTGCATTTAAACACTCTTCAACATGTTCAACATAAAAGCTGGACATTCCTGCAATTTTATTTAATGTTCCTTTATTTAATTTCTTAAATCCATTGAAATTTGATGGGTTAAATTAATGACGAAATAAGATAATAATAATGGTTTATTAAGTGCCCAACAGTACTATCAAATATAGGCACAAAAATGGTAACGAGTGATCATTAAAATTTTCGCTCAAGTAAGCCATGTACACAAAAAGTATGTCCTAACTTAAGTTATTAGAGGAGATCTGTCATTATAATTTCAAACGTCATGATTGTTAAAAAATAATTTGAAATGCTGACTTTTATATTAAATATATTTATAATTTTTATACAAAGTAATAGAATATTATAAAAAATGTGTAAAATGTTGACCATTCTCCACCAAGCATAATCGCACTCTATTTCGTAGAGCACTGAAAACATTGATCAGTATTTGCGGTGAGTGTATTGATGTGTTCACATTTTTCTATGACTTTATGTCTTAACTCTTATAGATTATTAATTAATACAAAGGTATTTTTAATAATATAAAATATTACTAAAAATCTGGTGTGAAGAACACTGGAAATATCCTTTCTCCAGCAGGGGCGTACCGATGAGCTTGTAGAAAAGCGAAATACGTATCTACGTCTCTGGGGATAGGATATATTCGGACACGTTCACAGAAAATATTAATAGTGAACCTGCATTTGTGTTCTGCACACCAGATTTTTAGTAATATTTTATATTATTAAAAATACCTTTGTATTATACAAAACTGGTGGGGTTTACCTACTCATGTATGTTTCAATTATTCTGATACATTACACAGCGGTTAAGCCGTAGTATGAGTGAAGGCACAAACAAAATGCAGTTTTCTAGAGAGTTGGCTGTGCTAACCTTTGGAAGGGCGTCGTTACTTCACATTAATTATGTGGACGGTATGCGAGGTACTTCGGCTGTCTGACAACAGGTAGCGCCGAATTTACTTCTGCGCTCGGTCTGGATAATTACGGTGATAGGGCGAGGTGGTTCTTTTCTGTGAATGTGTCTGGAAATATCCTTTCTCCAGCAGGGGCGTACCGATGAGCTTGTAGAAAAGCGAAATACGTATCTACGTCTCTGGGGATAGGATATATTCGGACACGTTCACAGAAAATATTAATAGTGAACCTGCATTTGTGTTCTTCACACCAGATTTTTAGTAATATTTTATATTATTAAAAATACCTTTGTATTATACAAAACTGGTGGGGTTTACCTACTCATGTATGTTTCAATTATTCTGATAGATTATTAATTGGTGTTTCATAAATAATATTGTTTATATATGGCCACACAAAAAAATCCATGACTGTTAAATCACACGATCGTGGTGGATATGGAATCGCTGTATTTCTACTTATTATCCTATCGCCATAAAATTGTTGCAAAAACTGAATATTTTCAAGTGTAACGTGAGATGTAGCCCCATCCTGTTGAAAATATCCAACCTGGAGTTCATCATTAGTCAATTGATTAGTAAAAATACTGAGAATTTCGTTACGATATTTCTCCGATGTTATCGTGCCCTCAAAGAATTTTGGTCCTATTAACCGGTGACGACTCATACCTACCCATACGCCTATTTTTTCTGGATGTAGAGGAACTTCTCTGTAGAAATGAGGATTTTCACTGGACCACATACGTATATTTCGCGAATTAACATAACCTTTCAAATAAAACCAAGCCTCATCGGTGAAAAAAGTATGATTTAAAATATTGTCTGTCATTGTTTCAATAAACCATTGGCTAAATTGTGTTCTTTTTTCATAATCCGTAGGTAATAGATTTTGTACAGAAGTTAATTTATATGGATGCATGTGCAAGTCCTTTTTTAAAATTTTTTGACATGTTCCATACGAAAGCCCAACTTGTTGCGAAACTCTGCGAATAGATGTTTGAGGAGATTCGTTAATAATTTGTCTGACATTTTCAATTACGCCGCGACTTCTCTTGAGAGGAGGACCGCTTCCTTTTTTCCTTAAAATACTGCCTGTTTGACGAAAAAGATTTACACAATCCATTAGCGTATCACGGAAAGTTTTATAGCTAGGAACAGTATTTGGATATCTCTCTTCAAACACCGTAAGGCAATTTTCTATTGAATGCTGCCAAATACCATCAATTTTTGAGATGTCAGGAAGTAACATTTTACCATAAACGCTTTATGCATATCATTAAAGGCCATTACTTTTTCTTTTGATGAAACTTTATAATATATATTTGACACTGACAGATGTTTGAAATAACATCTTAATGACTAAAGCTACGTCATAATTTTTATATACACGGCCAGCTACGAGTGAAAATTTTAATGATCGCTCGTTATATCATGCATGAATAACAAATCAATAAAAGTGATAAATAAATTAACAAAATAAGAAAATCGACATGAATATACAACGGGAGGTTAATAAAACACGTATTAGAACTCCCAAAATTTTATTAATAAAAATACGACGCGTTTCGCTCACAATGTGGCTTTATCAAGTATATAATACTAACCATATAAGAGTTACACGATCCAATTTAAAAATTAGACCCTTACGCTAGCGCCTCTGATGTTGATATGGTAGTACTAAATTCATAAACAACCGCCATGGCGGCATTTTTAAATTACTATAATTTTTCTCTTTGTTCTAAATATGCTCTAAATACATGTTTCGATCTTTCTTGATCTCATCAGTGCGATATATCTATAAATATAAAAATCGCAGATCGTATCTACGTGTATATAAATAAAAATTAATTCTGTTAAAAAATAAATTTAAATTCTATAACAAAAATAAATATTTGAAATTCAACAAATATACAAGCTGTCCCGTATCGTTATGTTAAAATTTTAGGAGTGTAAAGACTTCATTTCAAGTAACAAAAACGCAAAACTTGTATATCCAGTTTTATTTGTTTCAAAGTTACAGATCTATGAATGTGATTGTTAGATCATGAAAAAAAATGTAATCCTAAAGTCAATACAAAACTGATTTTATTTAAAAAAAGTTATACGATTCAATAACAGGCCTGCGATTGTTAACGTCGCATAATAAAATGTTATCCTAAAATAAATAAACACGTGTCGTAGTGCATACAGTAATTTCTTGGAGATCTACAAAAAAGAGCACTGGAAATTGATTTATGATAAAGAAGGTTCTTACTTATTTCGTAAGTGCTGAACCATGAATATCGTACAATAAACAAATGTTCAGATGACTGCTAACGTTGCATTTTTTAATAAAGGATTACATTACGTTTCAGTTCATTCAACAGCTTATTAGTGAGTGGATACGTTTTCTTTATTCAAAATAACTTACCGATTTTCTTCTTAAGTGCGTTTTGTGTATGGCTACTGTAACGGCAGTGCACGTCAAGCAGTTACTGAATACAGACATCGGTTTCCCGATAGGCGCATTCCTCATTACAGAACGTTTCTGGAAGTAGACAGACAATTTCGAGAATGCGTACTGCGTGATTATCTTTTCTACCGAGGAGTAACTTTGCTAGCAGACTTAGAGGAAGAAGCAGTAGCTATTGTTACAAGGGATCCAACTCTCGTGTACGTCGAATCGCTAGACAACTAGGAGTGCCACGAACGACAGTTTGGCGAATTTTAAAACGTGAGGGCTTATATCAATATCACTATCGCAGGGGACACGATTTGCTTGAGGCAGACCACTATGTTCGTCTAGTTTATTCTACCTGGATATTAAGACAGTCACGGCTTCATTTTAATTTCTGCAGAACAGTCCTCTGGACAGATGAATCTACGTTTACGAGAAGTGGTGTTACAAATCTGAGAAACCTGCGCAGGTGGTCATCAGAAAATCCCAAAGCTATACGCCCATCTAAATTTCAACATGAATTTTCTATTAACGTTTGGGCGGCTCTAATCGATGACTTGTTGATTGGTCCTGTCGTTCTTCCTGTGAGGTTAAATGCGGACAATTACCTTCAATTTCTTATTGACAAACTGCCAGGTCTATTAGAGGATGTCCCACTGAATGTTCGACGAGACATGTGGTTTCACATGGATGGGGCACCACCACATCTAGGAATTGCTGTCCGAAATTGGGTTAACGTCAATTATCCAAGATGGATTAGTCGAGGTGGTCCTGTTACATGGCCACCCATATCACCCGCTCTAAATCCCCTTGACTTTTATTTATGAGGGTACATGGAAAATTTAGTCTACGCGCAAGTTTCGAACACAAGAGAAGAGTTTTTGGATCGTATTCATCTGGCTGCCAAGCAAATCCGACAAAACAAGTATGAAATTCGGATACGTACTTTTTCTGTTGACTTACGGGCACAAGCCTGCATTCAAGAAGGAGGTGGACATTTCGAAAATATTATTAATTGAACTTTTTTGAATAAAATCAGTTTTTATTGACTTTAGGATTACATTTTTTTTCATGATCTGATAATCACATTCATATATCTGTAACTTTGAAACAAATAAAAATGGATATACAAGTTTTTCACTTTTGATACTTGAAATGAAGTCTACTTTACACTCCTAACATTTGAACATAGCGATACGGGACAGCTTGTTTAGTTAATATTTTGAACTTACTGCAAATGGGTATTAATGGCTATTAAACCTCATTTCTACATGTAAATGTTTTGCGTGACACTGTAGGCATCGAAATAATCTTAGATTAATTAAAACAATAAGTAATTATAGAACATTAGAGAGCTTCGAAAGTATTTGAATACATAGAAGTAAGAGCAATTTAATGAATTATTACAATGGACCTATTCCTCAGTCCAGTTTGTAAGCTTTATTGTAACTGTAGTAATTACTTTTACGCTTAATTTTTACGCGAGGTTTAGGTAGCATATAAGAGTTAGGTTTAATGTTAGGAATTTAGCGTTAACCTACTGGCGATGTTGTGAAGAACGTATATTCAAATATTGTTCTTTAGTCAAAGACTATTTTTCCCTTTCAGATTTTTCTGCTGAAGATGGCAACTTAGTTACCGATATATATATTAACAATTTATCGATTTATATTGTAGTTAGGGATTGAAGTCAGTTGGATGAGTTAACCTGTATATTATTGAAAGCAGTTGATTATCCTAGTGCAGAAACTGAAAGTTAATATTATAAATTAGGAGTAGATCAAATTAGGAACTAAATAAAAATAAAGCCCATTAAAATTAAATGCCACATAACCTAAAAATATTCTTTAAATCCCATGAAGTATTATTCATATTATATACTGCTGGTCAAACGAGGATAATTAATTATAACATAACACAGTTACTTTAGAAGACGATCCATTACACCGTTATAAATGATATTAGTATATTTAAGTAGTTGAGGAAAGGTATAATTAGATTTGAAAAAAATATATATTCCACCTGTCGTCTAAGGATGCACGGAGTCAATCTAATATGGTAAATATTAAATTATTTTTTAAGAGGCGATACTATCTATCATTTAGCAGGGGGGCACACCGACTTATTAGATTAGTCTCTATCTCTTTTGTAGATTATATCATTCGTAGCCAATTATGCACCTACTGTGACTGCATTTAAAATTAACTTCACCTCTCTTTGTCTTCCAATGCACACGCTCACAGAAGAACTAAAACTCTACATAGGTGGTTTCGTAGATATAAATATGTAAATTTGTTATTAAATTTGCAAAAATTTATCTGATTTATGATTCGAGTTATGTGTATATGATAAAAATGAGGTAAATTATTGCGATTAATAACAATGACTGCCTTCGATCTTGGGTTTTATGGCCACATAATATTTAAAAATAATAAAATTGAGGCACAAAAAATAAAAATGATTAGATTCAATCTAATTATTTTTATATTTTGTACGTCAATTATATTATTTTTCAACTCTACATTTTTTTCCCCAGAAGAAGCAACAAATTCTGTTGCGAAATATAGGGTTATTGAATAAAGGAGTTTTTTAATTGACAGACCGCTTACCCGAATTTAAATTAATTTATATATATATATATATATATATATATATATATATATATATAAGGTAAACTTAATAAGTCGGCGATTAAAGGTCTGGTTTACTTCAAAGTATATATATTTAAAACAACCCTACATGTTTCGGCAATACGCCTTTGTCAAGAGAATACAAAAAAAATTTTTTTTTGTATTCTTTTTGTATGTAGGGTTGTTTTAAATATATATACTTTGAAGTAAACCAGACCTTTAATCGCCGACTTATTAAGTTTACCTTATCATACCAAGGTCACGAAAATATTATATATATATATATATATATATATATATATGAAATTCATGTGTATGAGAATTAATAATTATTAAATCTCATTTTACATGCGATTGTCGCTATAATTTGTTGCATTAAATTCTACAATTCGGCAAATCACTTTTGCCCTAGATTGTAGACGCAACAAGCCGCGACGTCAACTGTACAAGTTGTCAGTACAAATGAAAAATTTGTGAAAAACTTATCTGCACGGAATGTGCAAATATCGACATTTCACTGTTTTTACAGATCATCAGTGCACCTTATCCGAAGACAGACATAATATTCACTTCTATACTACGTGTATATATACAAACTGTAATGAACTTCATGTGTATGAGAATTAATAATTATTAAATCTCATTTTACATGCGTTTGTCGCTATAATTTGTTGCATTAAATTCTACAATTCGGCAAATCACTTTTGCCCTAGATTGTAGACGCAACAAGCCGCGACGTCAACTGTACAAGTTGCCAGTACAAATGAAAAATTTGTGAAAAACTTATCTGCGCGGAATGTGCAAATATCGACATTTCACTGTTTTTACAGATCATCATTTCATTCAATTTTTCATTTGTACTGACAACTTGTACAGTTAACGTCGCGGCTTGTTGCGTCTACAATCTAGGGCAAAAGTTCATTACAGTTCGTATATATACACGTAGTATAGAAGTGAATATCATGTCTATCTTCGGATAAGGTGCACTGATGATCTGTAAAAACAGTGAAATGTCGATATTTGCACATTCACAAACATACTAATTTGAAAATATTTAAAATATTTAATATAAAAGCCGAGAACTCCAAGAATTTTTCAAATGATATATTAAATGAAAGGTTAAGAAATTATCTCTATATATTCATAGCTAAGGACGAAAAATTAGCAATTTCAAACTTTCAAACTGACATCTGAATATTAACATAGGTGCCTTATAAAGCGTTTGCAATATACTTGAAACAAAGGTCCTCGTGGCTCAGTTAGTTAGAGCGACGGTCCGGCAAAACGTAAACTTGGGTTCAGGTACCAACGTGGATAAAATTTCGTACAATTGGTGTTGTAATTTGTAGACAGCAATGTTTACATTCACATTTATTTCGCAAAATAACATACTAATTTGAAAATATTTAATATAAAAGCCGTAAATTCCAAGAATTTATCAAATGATATATTAAATGAACGGCAAACTCGACAATATTGATATGGGTCTATAGTTATCAACATGCGCATTATCGCCCTTTTTGAATACTGGACTGATCCTCTCTCGCTTCCAGATGGTCGGGAAAGTAGAACTTCGAATTGCCATGTTAATAACAAAAGTTAGCGGTTTTACAAAGGCAAATGCATCATGTAAGATAAAGCTGGGAATTGAATTATCACCCGCACTACTGTGTTCTCGTAACAAAATCTACCTGTTTGAGTTCCAAAACTGCTTGAATTTGATATGAAAACAACTTTAAGTCCTTTTTTAAAATAGTATGTTCCACTGACAAATGAGCTTGTGATAGTTTTGCAATTGATTTTTTGGGTGAATTATCCATTCGACATCGAATATCCTCTATGCAATTTGTTGTTCGTTTCCTAGGCGCTCCAACGCCAAGTTTACGAGTTATTGCCCCTGTTTCACCAAATTCAATAACACAAGCTTGAATATGTTTTTGTAGTTGTGCATAAGTAACTGGCAGATTAGGATATTGTTGCCAGAAATCCTGTAAGCACTGATTCGTAGAATAAACCCAATCACCATTTTCTAATTTTTGGCCAGTTCTATAGTAACCTTGAGTAGTAAATATATTGCGTTATAACTCTCTAACATTATAATAAAATAATTTAAAAATATAAGAATTTATAATATTTATGTATGACAACTATCAGAGTTTAAAGTTTTCTAAAGCTTCGCGTGTGCACCAATCTTGGATTACTTAATTACTTAAAAAGCAGCCTACTATAATGAGGAAAGTTTTTGAAGGCACATTATCTATAAATTAATTATTTAATGTTTTCGATTTATAGAACGCATGTGTAACAGAAACAAATTGTTAACAAATGTTAAGTGAAAATAGAAGTTCATTTTGGATCCATTATACTCGTCCATAGTTTTATTGCGAGGTTGCAATTCAGGTTTTATGAAGTCATATCAATATTACAATTACAATTTTATTTCGTGAATACTACATCAAGAACCACACTATTATATCGACCTGGTGAAAATTAATACGATGGTAGGCACACGTGTACGCGCCGACTATATTGCGGGTGTTCGACGTGTTTACACTTGTCCTCTCAGTCGGTAACACACCGCACTGCATTACCGACCGTCACGGAACGTCGATACATCCGATTCCCGCGGTGATCAATAATAAATCGGTCTTTCTCTCTATTTATTTCTTTTTATTCTTTGTTTTTGTTTTGTTCAACTTTTTTTAAGTCCTCTTCTTGTTCTTCTTCGTTCGATATGGTTTTTTTTCGGTTATATTTTTCGTCGACATGCGGTTTCACCACGAGACGATGGTGGGTCGCTTACTTCTTTTTCGTGCTCTCAAAATATTGTTAGCAATAATTTTGTATTCAGTGTTTCTGCTTGCATATTACAACACCGCTACAAAATAAAGCAGTAAAAGTAAAACGAATAACACTGTGCGTTTTGAAGGGATATAAAGTAATCACAAAAAAAAGCTGAAATATAATAATTCATTTTTTATTTTGGGTTTGTAATGGTATATATATATATATATATATATATATATATATATATATATATATATATATGTATATATAAATATAGTATTTTCGTGACCTTGGTATGATAAGGTAAACTTAATTAGTCGGCGATTAAAGGTCTGGTTATTACTCGAAAGTGTATATATTTAAAATAATCCTACATGTTTCCGGCAATGATGCCTTTGTCAAGGATATAAAAAATATAAATTTTCATATTTTTTATATCCTTGACAAAGGCATCATTGCCGAAACATGTAGGATTATTTTAAATATATACACTTTGAAGTAATAACCAGATCTTTAATCGCCGACTAATTAAGTTTACCTTATATATATATATATATATATATATATATATATATATATATATAATTTCTTAGCCGTTCATTAAATATATTAATTAATAAATTCTTGGAGTTTTCGGCTTTTATATGAAATATTTATAAATATTATCAAATTAGTATGTAATTGCGAAGTAAATGTGAATGTAAACATTGCCAAGTTTATTAGAAACGCCTTATAAGACGACGATGTTAATAATTCAGATGTCAGTTTTGAAAGCAGATGTCAGTTTTGAAAGTTTGAAATTGCTAATTTTTACTCCTTAGCTATTAATGAATGCCTAAGAAATTATTTACATATATTAATAGCAAAGGAGTAAAAATTAGCAATTTTAAACCTTTGAAACTGACATCTGCTTTCAAAATTGACATCTGAATTATTAACATCATCGCCTTATAAGACGTTTCTAATAAACTTGAACCAAGGGCTATGGTAGCTTAATTGGTTAGAGCGACGGTCCGGCAAACCGTAGACTTGGGTTTAAGTCCCAACGTAGACAAAATTTTTCAAATAAATTTCGTATGATTTGACATTTACCTCGAAAAATATCATTCTAATTTGAAAATATTTAATATAAAAGCCGAAAACTCGATGAATTTATCAAATGATATATATACCGGGTGCGGCAATAATGTGTCGGCGGAGCTTAGCATGAAAACTAATAAAGTTGTAACAATGAAATTTTACGTACACATGTAGTATGCTACAGTGCATTTTCTAATTTTATTTATATATTTGTGTTCCAAATTTCCGCAACCACTTTCAATTTTTTTTTTTTAAATAGATTGCTATACTTTCTTGTTATTATGATGATAGCCACCCAAATTATCTTTGCAATGATATATGACAATGTGCACTTACAACTGTTAGTTTTGGTTTTATTGCAAATTTTGTTAAAATCTTGACAGTTGCAGGGTCTAGCATTTTAAGTCTTAGCCTGAAAATGGGTGCAGTGCCTCACGTAACTTTTTTGTTACCAATTTATGGACTAACACGTTATATGTTTTGAGGGTGAACAACGTGACAACATATACAGAGTGTTAAATATGTCGTGCCAGAATTATCGAAGTTTAAAGGCTATTTTCTCTTTTTTTTTTAAATTGAACCTATAATTTTTTTATTAGTCAGCAAATTCCTTGTAAAATTGCCGTTAAAATGGTACCAATAACATAGTACTTATTTCTAGTATTTTCGAAGTTATAACCCTTTAATGGGATATACCGATGTTTATAATATTCAATATGCGGTGCATCTAATAGTTGGTTGGCCATGAAATGATATCAAACAAAGTAACTTTTACAAACACCTGTTTCTTAATTCTTTATTATTAGTTTTAGAATTACATTTTGTAATTTTTCAATAATAAAACAAAATTAATTTAAAATGTGTTCAAATATATTTCCATTCTGCTCTACACATGCTCTTAATCGCCTCTGCATCGACAGACTTACATTTTGAGCCATGTTGTTTTCACTTACTTGAAGAAAAGCGTTTCTGATTCGTTGCTGCATGTTCTCTGCTGTTGTAGGAGGTGTTTCGTAAACTATATTTTTTACAGTAGGCCACAGAAAAAAATCACAAAGGGTTAGATCTGGTGACCGCGGTGGCCAGTTTATAAAGCTTCCTCTCCCAATCCACCTATTGGTGAATACCCTATCTAAATGTGTTCTTGCAGCAGCACCGTAATGTGCAGGTGCACCATCATGTTGGTACCACAATCTCCTTATGGCGTTATCTGGTAGGTCTTCTAACAGCAATGGTAAATTATTTTGTAGAAAATTTGTGTAGATTTCACAATTTAAAGTATTATTAAAAAACAATGGACCTACAATAGCGTTTCCTATGATGCCTCCCCAGGTGTTAACACTCCATTTTTGTTGGTATAAAATGGGTTGCACAAAATGAGGATTTCTAGTGTCATAATAATGAGAATTTTTTCTATTTGTTATTCCACAATTAGCAAATGTTGCTTCATCTGTGAAAAGCACATGATCTAGAAAAGTTAGATCTTGTCGTAATTGGAAAAGTAGCCATTCACAGTAAACAAGTCTCCTTTCAAAATCCGTTTGTAATAAGCCTTGATGATTTTGAATTTTGTAAGGGTGAAATTTATGTTTTTTTAAAATCCTTGTTACAGCAGTGACTTCTATCCCGTGTTCTTTCGAAATTATCCTTGTAGATACGCGCGGATTTTCCACAACGGACTGGACGACTGTCACTTCATTATCTTCTGTAACCATAGACTTAGTTCTTTCATGTTTGACATAATTAACTGAACCCGTCCGAAGAAACCTTGTCAACAAATTTTCAAACATCTTAATATCTGGTGTTCTTCGGTGAGGATACTCCATTGCATATGTTCTTGATGCTAAAAGTGGATTTCTATTGCTAGCGCCAAGAACAAATACCATGTCTATTAGCTCCTCCTTCGAAAAATTCATTCTAAAGAAACACAACTATAAACTATTACGGCATGGAAATAAAAAATAATGACAACAAAACGATATAACTGACAACAAGATAACAACTAATAACGAACAAACGGAAATTGTTAATTAACTAGCCGAACTTAAATTATAACAATTAAACGCGATTACAGTAAAGAGAAACTATTGAAAAACACTTTATATGGAAATTTTAAGTAGATATTTGACGTTTGGTTACACAGCAATTTTTGCTTAATATCATTTCATGGCCAACCACCCAACTATTAGGTGCAGCATCGCATATTGAATATTATAAACATAGGTATATCCCATTAAAGGGATATAACTTCGAAAATACTAGAAATAAGTACTATGTTATTGGTACTATTTTAACGGCAATTTTACAAGGAATTTGCTGACTAATAAAAAAATTATAGGTTCAATTTAAAAAAAAAGAGAAAATAGCCTTTAAACTTCGATAACTTTGGCACGACATATTTAACACTCTGTATATGTTGTCACGTTGTTCACCCTCAAAACATATAACGTGTTAATCCATAAATTGGTAACAAAAAAGTTATGTGAGGCACTGCACCCATTTTCAGGCTAAGACTTAAAATGTTAGACGCTGCAACTGTCAAGATTTTAACAAAATTTGCAATAAAACCAAAACTAACAGTTGTAAGTGCACATTGTCATATATCATTGCAAAGATAATTTGGGTGGCTATCATCATAATAACAAGAAAGTATAGCAATCTATTTAAAAAAAAAAATTGAAAGTGGTTGCGGAAATTTGGAACACCCTGTAAATATATAAATAAAATTAGAAAATGCACTGTGGCATGCTACATGTGTACGTAAAATTTCATCGTTACAACTTTATTAGTTTTCATGCTAAGCTCCGCCGACACACTATTGCCGCACCCGGTATATATATATAAATATAATATTTTCGTGACCTTGGTATGATATGGTAAACTTAATCAGTCGGCGATTAAAGGTCTGGTTTATTACTTCAAAGTATATATATTTAAAACAACCCTACATGTTTCGGCAATGATGCCATTATCAAGGATATAAAAAATATATATTTTTTATATCCTTGATAAAGGCATTATTGCCGAAACATGTAGGGTTGTTTTAAATATATATTCTTTGAAGTAATAAACCAGACCTTTAATCGCCGACTGATTAAGTTTACTATATATATATATATATATATATATATATATATATATATACATATATATATATATATATATATATATAAATTAATTGAACAGGTAAGCGGTCTGTCAAATCAAAAATACTCATTTATTTCATTTTATATTTCATAACGATTTGTTACTTCTTCAGGAGTTCAATTAAGAGTTAAAATCTAGCAAAGACGCCACTAAACATGTTAAAATCAGTCGTCTAAATTTAAAACATTAAATTAATAAGATGTTAGTTTCTCGTCAACCGTTTAAAAACAATGAATCTTAGAACAAAAAAACTACGTTGGAAAAATGGAAAGGTTAAATTATATAGAACATGTACCCAAAACATTTTCCCAAAATTCTTTCTCATAACCAAGAAAAAAAAAGGCAAAAATATTTAGAAAATTTTTGTCACGCTACTGACTATATCATAAATACTATCGGAGACGATCTTAAAGGTAATGGACAATAAAAAAATAGTAGTTTCTTTATTCTCGGTCTCGCTTTAAATTTTTAAAAGCTGACATCTTTCGAACGCTTAGCATACAAAGCAGTCTAAACAACGTGATCTTCAAAAGTTACACATTGCAGTTTGTGTTTGCCTGTAAATATTTTTTTTATAGACATTCCGAATTCATTTTATTATTTTATATTTTCCACAAATTCTTCGTAAACGCCATAAAAAATGACATTTATTATTTAGAAAATATTTTGCACCCCACTTTTGTATCGGGCTATAATTACCGAAACAATTTTGCATGTGACTCAATCAATTTCGATCGTTGCATGTGTACATTTCGATTATGCCTCACACAACGCATGAACTATTCGATATTATTTACATTTATGATGGAACCGGTGTACTTAACCGCTTGTAAAACTTATATATATATATATATATATATATATATATATATATATATATATATATATATATTATAACATCCACAGCCGCCCAAACAATTTTATTATATGAAGTTTTTATAGGCATTAACAATGCATCGTGTAAATTCAATAGCAGCATATATTTCTTAATTCTAGTAACAAAAAAAACATTCAATACACATGAAATTTTTAGAATGTAGGGCAATAACCTTGTACAAAGTCAGTGGATTAGCTGATTACTCACCTTAGCATACAAAAATGTTAAATATAATTTAACATAAAATAACATCGGTATGTAAACATATGCTGTAGCGTGTGTGTGTGTGAAACTTCAATTTGTTATTTATATGCACTTCCAATATTTGAATTCATGGGCGGAATATGATATAATTTTGAGGGGATTTTCAATTTTGGGGTACGCGTCGTAATTGACTCACAATATCTTGGATTTATATTCTATATACATATTTAGATTTTTCCATTTTTCATACGTTGTCTTTTTATTTCAAGGACAGCCTGTATATTAGAAGGAATTTCTCAATTTTTACTCATACAGATAACGCTACCGGTCTAATTAAAAGCAAAGCGACGCAGGTATCAACAGTGTCATCGTAGCTTTACGGAGAGATATATTTCGAGTTCCTCTGGTGCGTGGTCTGAGTTTTGTGACTGTTACAAAGGCGCATATAATAGAAAAAAATAAGAAAACAGCAGATATTAATTGTCTGTCTTTAGCTTTAGAAAAAGATGTAATATATTCCGTAGACTTTCACGGCCGTTGTCACCTGTAGTATAATCGGTTTGATGAGATACCGAAGCAGCTGGCAGTATTAACAACGAAACGTCGAGTGAAATTACGACAATACAGTGAAACCCGCAAAAAGTTTGTACTACAAGTAATATCGTCAATTCTTTCAATTTTAGTAGGTCGACAGAATATGATGTATTCCACACATTAATGAATACATAATTGCTCCACCAAGTTACATTTACGCCATTCTTTTTATACTTTTTCCTCTTCTTCTGGTCCCTTTTAGTTTTCGTTGTTCGTTCATTTTGCTTTTATTTTTTTTTCTCGGGCGCTTTATGAGATACTTAAGCTTAACGTTTGCAAATTACTCTACGTTAAGATGTTCTTTTTCGCGAGATTCAGGTCGTTTGCAACATGATTCGAAACGACATCGTATACGCGTCGTACAAGGTATACAAGTGCAGCAAGTATAGAGCAAGTGAATGCGAGGAATAAAAACTGAAATAGAAGAGTGAAAGAATAAGGTTAACGATTTGAATGGCATCTGGAGGTTTTCGATGTAAATATATTTTAAACTGTCAACCATCGACATGAACAACCAAGCACGACCAATAATTACCGAACTAGTTAAAGAAACTTGTTCAAAGAAGAATAAAACGAAGCATACAATAAAATGTGGTACTTTCTTAGATACTTACATCACCTAATCACAAAAATTATTATATATATATATAAACTACTCAAAAATGAATAGGGAATTAGATCTATTTTTAACAGATCTAATTAATTCGATTAAATTTAACGTATTTTCTCAAACTATAGATAAATTAGAAGGTCCACAGTCGTTTGTGGACATTTTATTTGGTAAATGTCTTTTCTGTGTGATAAAATATTGAATCTTGTATTTTAACCTTAAATTGATTTAGAATACAAAATTATAAAAATCGCATTTTTTGACAAGTATTATTCATTTTAAACGTCATTTCACATTTTCACGATGCCAAGACGTCATTTAAATAAAGAAACTTTTGATTTAATTGCGTCATTGTATCAGCGAGGGCAATCTGGAGCAGAAATTGCCGCAATTTTTAATGTGTCTCCAAGTGTTGTTAGTAGGGCTCTAACAAGATTCCAACAGTTAGTATCTGCAAGGAGAAGACCCGGTAGTGGATCTGAGGGGAAAACAAATCAGAGACAAGACCGCTACATACGAATTCAGACAAGGATGAATCCGTTTAGAAGTGCTGTATGGTTGCAAACACAGTTACGTGCCGCCACTGGAGTTAGAGTTTCGGATCAAACCATCAGAAACCGTCTGAGGGAAATGGATCTTCATAGCTGCAGGCCTGTGAGACGCCCAAAATTAACTAATGCCAATAGAATGGCTAGAAGAACTTGGGTTACCAACGACTAGCAGAAAATTTTCAATCGTGCGCAAACTGTAATGCAAGCAATAAATGACCTCCATATTAACCATCTACCTTTACCACCAACGTCTCCCGACTTGAATCCAATTGAGCACATTTGGGACAGACTTCAAGAACAGCTCAACGAACATAATCCACCCCCAGTTAGCGTGCAACACTTGCGGGAAATTTTACCGCTGTGTTGGAGAAGGGTGTCACAAGAACACATTAATAATTGCATTATGAGTATGCCCCGAAGATGTACAGCTGTGAGAGATGTCCGTGGCCATTATACACGATTTTAGAATTAATTGTTACAGAAAAATGTTTATTTTAGCTATTGTTAAAAATGTAGCTTATTTCATTTTTGATAATTTCCTAGTAATCTAACGATTTTTCTGAATAAATAAACTTGAAAATTTTAAATTCTAGTGTACAATTATGTATCTAATATAACACACTACAAATATTTACCCATACTATCTAAAAAATACAAAAAAGTAAAAATTCCTTATTCATTTTTGAGTAGTTTATATACAGGCTTAGTTAAAGGTATGGAGACGGCGATTTATTGTCGTTAATATTCATTTTAGGGAATTATGTTCAAAATAAAAGTTTGTTAAGATATTTTGATCTACATTTGTGATTATTTGTTTTTTTTTCTCCAATTGTTTTTTTTAGATACGCCTGTTCGCGCATTTTTTTTTTAATGGGAACTGGTAAATTTTGCTCTTCCATTCGATAGAGGTTTTTTTTTCTCTTTACAATACTATTTTTGTTTTTTTTAAATTCATTTGAATAACTTTTTTACAAGAAAAATTAAACAAATTAATAACAAAGTACATTAAAGTAAGTGTTCAAATTGTCGTTCATTAGTAATTTGACAATGACCCAATCGATTTACAAAACCCCGAACAGAGTTCAGTAAAAAATCTCCGGGAATTAGGTACTTGTATCGTTCTGGTAATTCGGATTTATAAACATTCGACGTTATCGGGCTTATCTTTGTAAACTTTGTTTTTTACGTATCCCCAAAGAAAAAAATCTAAAGGACTTAAATCTGGCGAACGGGCTGGCCATTCAATGGTTCCTCGTCTTCCAATCCATCTGTGGGGAAAAACGTTGTCTAGATATTGACGAACATTTACACCATAATGTGGTGGGGCGCCATCTTGCTGGAACCAGATGCTGTCATTGGGCAGGTGTTCATTGTTTTCATGAGGATACAGCGTAGCACAAGCAGGTATTATCTCATTTTGCAATAACTGCAAATACAGAGCAGAAGTTAAATTGCCATTGATGAAAAAGGGACCGATAATATAACCGCCTAGAATGCCAACCCAAACATTAAACTTTTGGGGGTACTGCGTATGGTGCTCCAAAAACCAAGAGGGATTTTCCGATGACCAGTATCTGCAGTTATGTCTGTTTACTTCACCGGTAAGGCAAAAAGTAGCTTCGTCAGAGAAAAGAATATTGTTGACAAAATTTTCATTATTATTGCAAATATTTAACATTTTTTCAATCTCCTATCAAAATCATCTTCCGTTAACTCGTGTACAAGGTGTACCTTATAAGGTTTATACTTTTCACTTTTTTAAAATGACACGATCGATGACTGTGAAATATTGAAATTGCCGCTAATTGATTGGTTGATAAATGGGGATATTCAGATACAGCCAATAAAATATCTAGTTTGTTATCATCGCTTTTTGCTGTTCTAGGTCTACCACTCCTTTGCAAATCTTTAACGCTACCCGTTTGTTCAAAGCGTCTTAAAGTTTTACCAACAACGGATTTAGAAATTGGATTTCTATTTGGATGCGTATAATTAAATAAATTACAAACGTCTCGTAAACTTCTGCGTCTATCTCCATAACCCAACATCATAAGTATTTCAATTCGTTCATGTTCACTTAAACTCGCCATTGTTAATATTAACAGCAACAAATTGCACAAATGAATTATTTCTGTCAAAGATTTGACGTACACAATAACCACTGATAAAATTATGTCGCTCAAGTTTGTTTATCGCTACGCTTCTGTCTACCTGCGATGTACAGAACATCTGTTAAACACATGAACCGGCCTTTTCTTATAAAAAACTTATTAAAATGAATTTTAAAAAAACAAAGATATTATTGTAAAGAGAAAAAAATTCTCTTTCGAATGGTAGAGTAGAATTTACTAGTTCTCATTTAAAAAAACTGCGCGGACAGGCGTAACTAAAAAACAATTGAAGAAAAAAAAATTCAAATATTCTGAAATCTAGATCAAAATATCCTAACAAACTTTTATATTGAACATAATTCCCTAAAATGAATATTAACGACAATAAATCGCCGTCTCCATACTTTTAACTAACCTTGTATAACAAGAACATATTAAAAATTATATCGATACATTTTTGTTCTCATCCGTAACATAACTCTATAGTTTACGTTGTTTTTGTATCACCCGGTGTTTAGGTTATTTTCGAGGAGCATATTTTCTGTATATAGATTTCACTTGAAAAGAATTCCTATTTTGTAATATATTCTGTTCAGCAAATTGATTAATTTCCCACTTTCACAAGTTAGCTTCAAGAATATTTATTTAGAAAAAGGCCACACCTCCGATACAAATTCTTAATTCAACCAGAATGTAATTATATTATCCGCTGTTAAAATATAAGTGAGAAAATTACAACGTATGATGTAATACCTTCGTTATTATTATGTGTAATCTATTTTTATGTTTATGATTCAGTTCTTTAGTAATTAAAATATATTATGTTCGGTGTTTTAACAAAGCATTTCCCGAGAATGTGAGGGCATTCGTCTAAGGAAAAATACCTTGGTTATATTTCGACGAACTGTGTATACTTGCCAACCATTTAAACAAAAGGCATCATTGTTCGCACACTTCCGGGTCAAATACACCTCCGTGTGTCTAGTTGTTCATTGGTACACACTCTTCGGTATTATCTTTATCTTGTTTGAACAAAGTGATCCATTTAAGCTAACAACTCGCATAGGAACAAAATATTAATTTTTTTTAAATTTAAAAACTTATTATTTCACTGAGCCGAACTGAAATTTTCGGTACCTTTGCAGTACAGTACAGTAATATTGATTAAATTTGAAAAATCTGTTCTTATCTAACAGAGTTTGGAGACAAAAAGAAAATTATTGGGGAATTAAAATAAATCGTACAAACAGATAAATAAATGATCTCCATCTGTTGCAATACAATATCAACTAAATATTCCAAAAATGTTGATGCAATTAAAAGGGAGCTTTATTTCGACAAAACTTGTGCCGTAATTAATGTATACAGGGAGATCAAATAACTTTGACCGTTCTGTTTTATACAAATAATGTAATTGCCGCACATGCTATATTCTGAATTGAATTTTTTTCGTGCGACATCTACGGTTTTATATTGAAACCATTTCTTTAAAAAAAGTGCATGATAACTATTAAACATTTTACCAACAATTTATGATACAATAATTTGTGTCTTAATAAACTAATAAACATACTTTCCAATTTAAAATTTTTAAATATCTTTATTGGGTAAAGTTTTAAATAGACAACAAAATTACATTAATTCTTGTCATTAATGCAATTTACACCACAAACAGTCTAGATAATATCATAACATATTGCTGTGTGTGTTTTTCTTATGTATGAGTGAAGTAAATGTTGTGTGGGGAGTCGCTTAAGCATATTTCTTTGTAAAATAGAAATAAAACTACGGTTCAAATCTTCACTTTATAATATTTAATCGTAACACGACAATTGTTTCGCCAGGACAATGGCTTCCTCAGGTACCTACAGCTAAAGAGTACGTTACAAGCTAGATTGAAAAAATATATATATATAAAATCAAGAAGGTTGGTAATATCTATTTTTACAACGTTTTTAAAGAAATCTATGAATTTACACAAGTATTGTCGGTAGTGAGAAAATGTGGCTCATCTGGTCGGCCCTAACTGTTATAGCCACATTTTCTCATTACCGACAATACCGATACTTGTGTAAATTCATAGATTTCTTTAAAAATGTTGTAAAATCTTGATTTTTTTCTTGATTTTATATATATATATATATATATATATATATATATATATATATTTTAATTTAGTTTGTAACGTACTCTTTAGCTGTAAGTACCTGAGGAAGCCACTGTGCTGGAGAGACAACCATCGTGTTACGATTAAATATTAAAAAGTGAAGATTTGAACCGTAGTTTTATTTCTATTTTCAATTATGGATCTTCATCAAGTAAAAGCCGAATAAATTCAATTACTTCTTTGTAGACTCTTAATTTTGTTTGTATACCTATCTCAGGGCCATATCTTTCGGGTTCTACTTAACTAGGCCTAGTATCCAATGTGAATGTAAAGAAATAATAGAAAAAGAGGTAAATTGTTACAATCCTTTTATTGAATATTTATATTTTCACAAGTGAATTATTTAAATTTAAAATATTTCATTCGTTTAAACTAAAAACCTAGTTACCATGAGAGGGATAAGAATTGTTTAAAAACAACATATATGTTTGAGATTTTTTTGTATAGATTTCTATTAAATCCTTCAAAGATATCACGCTTAAATATTTCACTTAACCAAGGGGGCATATACCCTCCGAACGTTAAGCTAGGACTCAAAATAGCTGTTTTGGCTCTTTCGAATATGGATATCTTGATTCTACTGATATCTTGTCTCTAAGTAAGTGTGTTATTCGACAGTTGTTTTAGTGGAAGTTGTCTACGGGGCAACATGTCTATCTATCTCCACACTGTATATAGTTTTATTTCATGTCTAATTAATTCAATCATCAATTGAAAAATTCAATTACACAGATATCGTAAAGTTGCTCGTGGAAATCTATACTTCCTACTCGCTTGCTTAGATATCTTGCATCAATTTACAATCACAGTGGTATATTTATTGCTAATTCGTTCAAATTAATAATCCATTTCTGTTTTGCAATATTTGATTTTAGTTTTACTTACTCAAGTCTCCTATTTTTTGTAATACCTTTACTGGAATAGAGTTTCGCCATAATTATAAATTAAAATAATTGTACAAAGAAAATATTTAATACTATATTAGTAATTATAAGTCAAAATTACTTTTAATTATAAACATAGTAAACTTTCTTAATAAAAATCTATATTTATTCAAACCATTAAAATCAAATTGTATGTCGAATATTAAATGAACGATGAATGTTCCTTCTTGACGCCGTTTTAGCCTTTTATACTGGGTACTTTATTGACTTAATCCTAATTTTCTTTATTTTGGTACATTTATTACATTTCAACCCTCGTATAAATATACCTACTGTATGCCAATTTTTCCTGTTTTTCGTTATTAGAAGTTCTTTTTTTTTACATGATTCTTTGTTTCGTGGTAATTAATTATTTTTAAAAAAATTTTGGAAATTAATTATTTTTGAATTTTCACGAAATATATGCCTTGAGCTAGTTCTACACGTCCTAACATGTAAAAATCCACCGTCTTTTGTTAGCTATTCTTCGGTAATTCTTTTTCTTCATTCTTCCCATGCTTTCTATATGTTTGGACCGACCCGTCAAAGTGTTTTCGCAGAAATTCCAGATAAATTTCAGCAGTTAAGCGATTAGGGAGGAAAGCTGGTTCTATCAGTCGATCGATTAGAATACCAAGCCAAACATACATTAACAGAAAATCTATGCTGACTCCTTGTTTCCACAACAGCGTTAGGATTTTCGTCGGGCCAAACATGACTATTATGAAAATTAATAATGCCATCTTTAGTAAATGCAGCTTCATCGCTGAATAAAACTATAGCAGGAAAGATAGGATTTTATGCAATTTTCTGCAAAATTATTTCGTAAAACACACTTCGCGAAAGGTTGTCAGGAGCGGTTTGTGCTTGCACTCGTTAGAGGTGATGATACAGTTGATGTTGGTGTAAAGTCCTCTTAACTAGAGAAGCGCTCATATTTACTACAGCATAGATCCTTCTAACACTAATACCTGGATATTCTTCAACCCTTCTTATAACATTCTCTTCTACTGCAGAAGTACAAACAGATCGATATCCGTTAGCATCGCTATAATTTGGTTTAAGTGAACCCACCTCTGATAGATGTTGCTGTACTTTTGTAAAAAAAATTACCAGTAGGCCAAATACGGTTAGGGTAAGCTTCCGCATAAAGGCCACGCGCCTCGTAAGCATTACCATTAGCAGTGCCATATATAAAGTGAATGTCAGCCATTTCTGCATTCGTATATCTATTCATATTTAACCTACAGCAAAAGCGATATCGATATGACATATGACATGACAGTAAATAACGAAAAATAAAAGCTTGTATTGCACTTGGGTAATATAAGCAAAAGTTTAGTTATGCTTTCGATGATAAAAATGTAAAATCAATTATAACTTACGACTGGTTTTAGGATCTAGGTTTACTAAGACTTTTTTCTTTATCTTCATAAGGACCATAAGTGTGTAAAATTTCCGAACAACTTTTTCTTAACACCCTGTATAACAAAATATTTCACTTATTGGTATTTATATTTAATCACGAACATGTAAATGTTTTTTCCGTCGACCGTGTAGTTACATCCGTTATTAACGTTCTCAAAATCATACATTAATGACCCTTATTAATGCATGATTTTCTGTTAATGAACGATTTTGATGGTTTCCATGGTAACCAAGGAAATCAACAAAATCAAACAACGTCAAACTAAAGCGCTATTCACTGTCATTATTAAGCGTGAAACAGAATCGAACGGTTTTTTAGTGTTTTGTGTTGCGTTGAATTCTTCCAAGCAATGGAGGTGGATGAAAATTTTACATTAACTCCGCCGGAAGTGGCAGAAAGTGCTAATTCAGCATCATTAAATTTACTACCGGAAAAGAGCAGAAGTCTGTATGAAAAAACGTATGCCGAATTTATATCTTGGTGCAATGAGAAACAAGTAAAGCATTATTCAGAGACGGTTTTGTTGGCACATTTCTCAGATATTGCAAAGAAAGGCCTAATTGCAAGTTTATGGCCAAAATACTCAATGCTGAAATCGACACTGATTTTGAAAAATAACACAGACGAAAAAATACACGGTCGACGGAAAAGTATTGTAACTAACTCTTACATTAAAATGCGATTAATGATCTCGAACATTAATGCGCTCGCTGCGCTCACGCGTTAAAATATCTCGATCATTAATCGCCTTCATTAATGTACTTGTTGGTTAAATAACTATTAATCGATTCTCGAATTGATTAAACGCGCATAAAAAGATTAATAATATATCTTGTATGATAGACAATATAGAATCCAGAAATAGAAAACACCATCAGTCGTCATGTAGTAATTAATTAAAATGTTCAAGGAACAATCTTGATGTTCTCCAAAACAATTCGAACAGGAAATTACAAAATTAGAAAACAATTTTTCTCCGTGTATAAGTACCAACGTGTCGAAATGCGTTGGACATCTTCTGGGACCATTCCACGGCGGTACGGTGCCCCGATGGATGCCAATGGGAAAAAGATGACAATAAGACAGCGTGTAGGCAACATTATAATATAAATTACACTGTCTGCTGAAATGATGGCGGTCCATTGACTACGGACTAAGGTCAGAGGTGATCGAGCATGTTACTCTGTACACCCCCTCGTCGTCGGTCTTCTGTTGCTCTCCCGCTCGCTCCATGGCCCGTACGGTACCTGGCGGGACTGATTTGTCATGCCCCTCCTGGCCAGCCCACGCATTCTCTCAATGAATCGCATGTAGAAACTTCGACACCATAAAGTCCCCAACTTACATACACTTTATACATAGCCGTGTAAGTAGGTATATAAGCTCGGCCATATATATACTTTATAGGTACATATACTACGTAACAAAAAAAGCGAATCGCCCAGTAAATGTTATATATTTTTAAATAAAATTTTAATAAAATCTTTCCTGTGTTAAGAATAATAAATGATAAAAACCTAGCAAGGACTTCAACGAAATAATTCGTTTCCCTTGTCTTTTTTTGGGTGTGTTTAGTTAGGGTATTCGATTGTATCAAACTGCATGCGTTTGAAGACAGTCAAATTATCACAAATGAAACAGACCATCTGTATCTGAACACATAGACATACACCTCATATTTTCCAAAGTTTACTTCAGCCAAAAATACGCGTTCCTATCTCAACAGACTTCGTCAGTTTGGCTAGATAAGTAAAGTTTGATGGATCGCCTAATAGGTGTAGCAAATTTTATCCTAAGGCCAGGTGGCACCAGTTAATCTAGTGACATCTGATCTACAAAAGAGACTACGCTGAAAATAGCAACAGATACAGATGTGTGTAATCCATGACTGTTTCATTTGTAACAAATGCATAACATTTAACGTATTAATGTACTCAAATTTCTTTGGTATATATTATTAAATATTTTCCGAGAGTCTGGATTAGGTACGTAGATGACATTCTCGCGATTTTTGATACACGGAAATGCGAATTAGACATATTCATTAATCAATTAAATTTGAAATTTCCGACGATTAAATTTACGGTGGAAAAGGAACACAATGGCAGGATACCATTTTTAGATACTTTACTGATTAGGAATAAACATAAAATAGAAATCGATATTTTCCGGAAAGAAACCAATGTTAATAGATTCATCATCGCGGATTCAAATCATAGTTATCAACATAAGACAGCTTCCTTTAATTTCTTAGTCAATCGGTTACTAAATTTTCCGTTAACAAAAGAGAGATATGAAATAGAACTGGATTTCATTAAAAATATCGCGACATATAATGGCTTTGACATAGAAATAATCAATAAATTAATTAGAAAAACAAAAATAAAAAATACAATCCGCGAATCCACAAGTTTGATATCTCAAAGTAACCAAGAGAAAAAGTACATGTGTTTACCATACCACCCCATCACGAAAAATATTAATAAAGTTGTGAAAGAAAGAGGTCTCCAAGTTGCCTTTCGGTCCGAAAATACTATCAAAAGTCTCCTAGGGAGTACTAAAGATAGAGTTAATTTTAATTCGAAATCAGGTATATACGAAATTAGTTGCGATGATTGTAATTTGAAATATATAGGCCAAACAAAACGACCAATAATAACCCGGTTTAAAGAACACATATCACATATTAAATACAATAGACCGGATAAATCTAACGTTGCCAACCATGCTTTAAGTACACTACACAATGTGTCGATTAAAGGGTTAAAGCTGGTCAAGGGCATTAATAACCCCCGCGATCTTGACGCCTACGAAAGTATACATATCGCTAAAAACATACAACGTACCATGAATGTTGATAAAGCACCGATCCCCTTCACTTGTCTCTTTTCATTGTTAGAACCAGGGTCGTCGACGTTTTAAATTGAAGTATTAACACATGTTGAGAGCCGTTTCCTTAAGAGAGGTAATTTTTGTCGATCTTTCGTTCGATATATTTCAAATTGGAGTATAAACATATGTGAATGCCGTTTCCCTAAGAAAGGTAAGTTTGTCGATCTTTTCGTTGGATATATTTGCATGTTTAAATTAGTCTATACGTGGACGTCGTGTAAAGTAGTTGTTGCGTAAGCGGTGTTTTAGCTTTACTGTGCCCCATGTGCGACACCTTGATTAGTGGTTTTACTTACTGATGATGACAACTTAGTTGTCGAAACACGTATTTAGGATACTATTAATAATTGTGGTAAGGGGTTATATACCTTTTTTTAAGTTCTTTGGTGTAAACCAAATTATCGTTATTTAGGCGATTTGGAAGGAGACGTATGTGAAACTGCATGAAGCGGGTATTGCATATCGTGAAATCGCTAGGCGATGCAAAAAAATATTTTGAAAGTTATTGGTTGTTAAAGAAATTAGTCTCAAGAATGTAGAACAATGTTGACATTGCTGTTAGTGCTCCGAAACTAAAACATGTATCAGTGACGTTCCGGGGACCCGAAACAGATCCAATATAATACTGTCCCAACTAACACATTCAGTTTCAGTCGCCGATATGAATGCAGAAGAATGGGGAAATACGCTCCTTTAAGTACCATTCTTTTTTGAATTGGTGGAGACCGTGGCATGATATCTGAAACGGACAAAAACAAGAAAAATCCATAACCACAATATAACATTTACATACATCTTCTGAAAAACTTTTTCTTTCGACCAATAATTTCAGATAATTTCTTTATACAGTAATTTATTTAATATTGATTGGACTTTTCTGACGTATTATTCTGACGTCAACTTAGTCCTCGGTGCTTTTTACAATACATTATACGCTGTATTGAATCTATATGTGCCTCGTAAGGTCCAATCTGGATCCTCTTACCCACCTTGGTTTTCATCTGAAATAATTTCTATTCTCAAAAATAAGAACTACTATCACAAAAAGTGGATCAAAACTCGAAATATTGACTCTTACAATGAATTCAAACGTCTCCATACTATAGCAAAGGTGAAAATTCAGGATAATTATACATTTTACCTTTCTGCAATGGAGCATTCAATCGAAACAACTCCTTCTAATCTCTGGAGTTTTCTTCGCAATACACAGCGCTGCAGTAGGATACCTAATTCACTTAATGACAGTAATGGTAATGCTGTTTCGGATCCCATTACTATTGTAGATGCCTTCGTGGATACGTTTTCTACTGTGTCAACCTCCTTGTCGGGGTTCACTTGTGATGGATCGGACTACCGTTCCCTACCCTTTTCCTTTTCGTTGATCTCCGACGATGAGTTAATTGATTTAATGACCAGTTTTCCTAACAAATACACCACTGGAGATGATTCCTTACCGAGTTTTTTAATACGTGACTGTAGATTTGTCCTGGCATATCCTCTGAAATTACTTATTAATCTATCTGTAACAACTAATATCTTCCCTGATCGGTGGAAGAACACAAGAATTATCCCTGTGTATAAGAAAGGAGATCGTGCGTTGATTAAGAATTACAGGCCCATCTCTATAATTTATAACTTCGTCAAACTGTATGAGAAGGTACTATACACCAGGCTATTTAGTGGCACGCGCTCTCATATCTCACCGAACCAGCATAGTTTTGTCACGGGTAGATCTACTATCACCAATTTGGTGTCGATTGTTCAGCATATTGGTGAGGTTTTGGACGGCAGAAGTCAGGCTGATGTAATTTATACTGACCTATCCAAGGCCTTCGATTCAATTGATCATGGGATTTTACTTCACAAGTTGGGATCTTTTGGTCTCGTTCCAACATCTATCAGTCTTCTTCGGTATTATCTATTTCAAAGAAAATGCTACGTGACCTATAATGGGTTCTGCTCCAATAATTTTGTTCTTCCTTCTGGCGTTCCTCAGGGATCAAATTTGGATCCTTTGCTATTTGTGTTGTTTATGAATGATCTCCTTTTTCAAGTGAAGTGTCCCATTCTCGCCTATGCAGATGATATAAAAATATATTCTGATATTTCCACAACTGGCGATATCGTTAAATTACAGCAAAATCTGGACGTATTAGTTGCATGGTGTGACCGCTTCAAACTTAAATTAAATATCGACAAAGGCTTATACACGTTTGCTACGACTCACGAGTCTTCTTATTTTATTAGAAACAATATCTTAACCAGTAAAACTGAAATAAAGGATCTCGGAGTCTTATTTGACTCTAATCTTACGTTCAGATCTGATATAATCCATATGTCTTCCGATGTCTACAAAAGTTTGGGATTTATAATGCGTATATCAAAATACTTTAAAGACATCGCTTGCCTTAAATCACTGTACCGTGCTTATGTTTTGAGCAAAATGGAATACATCTCATTAATTTGGTATCCTATTTATGGTTGCGATTCCATTCCTTTGGACCGTGTTCACCGTAAGTTTTTGAAGTACCTCACTTTCAAGATTGATGGTATCTACCCGGAGCGTGGTGCATCCCAGGATGATTTACTTTTACGTCATGGCTATTTATAGGAAATTCCTAATTAAACTGATGAAAAACATTATTGACTGCCCGTTCATATTGGAGCGAATGTCGTATTTGGTTCCTTGTATGAACTCCAGGTACGAAGTTACATTTATGGTTCCCTTCGCGAAGGGACCTACCTATATTCTTTCCAACGTAACCCCTTAGAATGCAGGATGATCTATTTGCTTAAGGATGGCTCGCGGATGGACAGCACTATTTAAGTTTATACTTCATTTGATTGCACTTCCATGTCAAGTAATTATAATTATAATGTACCTTGTAATTGGGCCTAACCCGTTGGGTATTAAAGTATATTATTATTATTATTATTATAAATAATAGAACTCTAAATAAATACATATTTCGGCAACTAAATTGCTATCTTCAGTAGAAAAATCTGAAAAGGATAAATAGTGTTAAACGCACAGGTACAACCTTCGAAGATGCTTCTCACTAAATCGCCACTTAACATCAAAACGAATCCATAAGGGTTTGTTTTGATGTTAACTTTCACTTTTCTTTAATTTTTACACTTGGTTTAAGTAATATATAAATACTACTTAAACCAAGTGTAAAAATTAAAGAAACGTGAAGCGTAGTCACAATAAACCATACAAACTGGATTGAGAAATTGGTCCCCTATCAGAATTCATTAAATTACTCTTATTTTTGTGTGTATAAATACTTTCGTAGCTATCTAATTCTCTATAATTATTTATTGTTTTAATTAATCTAAGCTTATTTGGAGGTATAGAGTGGCATGTGCCCCAAATACGTCGGGCAACGCTAGATTTTTCAGGTCTATTAAATCTAAAATGGGAAATATATTCCTTGTAAATAATTCTTGGGTACAATCGTTACAATTTACCTGACAGATACCAGATTTTTGTCCTAATTCGATTTTATTCTTTGCGCTACCTAAAAGTGATGTTAATGATTTGGATTTTTTCCAAGACTTAATTATATCTTCCTTCTTTCACAAATAGTACCAGCTGAGGAAGACCATAGTGGTCTCCATGGAGGCAGTTTCCGTGCTATTCATGACTCCCGTAATCTCTTATGGAGCCTGTCGCTAGATAGTCGTACGGATCAAAATTATTTTCAAAATAATAATATCGAAAAACGTAAATTTTACTTATTGTTAGTTCGAAAAATTTTCTTTTATAAAACGTACCGCACTTACTGGAAACTCCTCTGCAGTCTTGCCTATCAGTGGTTACTTGTGATTATTTTCGGTATTATTTTCGATTCTGTCTAGGACCTCTTCTTAACAGACATTTCGATGAAATTTCTCTCTTTCTTGTCGTCGTTATAGCGTGAAACGAGCATTCACGCTGTAACATTGACATTTCTGAAAAATCTATGGCTTTCACTTTTTTCGTCTTTAATTCTCTGTGAAAATACTTTATAAATGAGGTCTACAAACAGACATTTCTGGGACATTCTGGTCGAATATCCCTGGCACTGGTCTATTATATAAAATTTAAAAAAATTACTTCCTTATCCACACTATTTACTTCTTAAATCCTACTTAACCAATAGATTTTTCTTCATTAAACAAAATAACGAATTTTCAAGCCTGCATCCTATTCTATCTAGATTTCATCAAGGTAGCGTCTTTGGGCTGGTTCTATACCTTCTCCATACCAAAAAGCAACTTGGTGGCCTCGTTCTTTAGCAACTCTATTAATGTTCTTCGTAATTCGATGGTATGGTAAACACATGTACTTTTCTGTCATAATTATGTTGAGGTATCAAACTTGTAGACTTCGCAATTGTGTTTTTTAAATTCGTCTTTCTAATTAATTTATTAATTATTTCTGTGTCAAAGCCGTTGTTTTTAATAACATCTACTTCTATTTCGTATCTCTCCTTTGTTAACGGAAAGTTTAGTAACCGACTGACTAATAAATTAAAAGAAGCTGTCTTATGTGGAAAATTATGATTTGAATCCGCGGTGATAAATCTGTTGACATTGTTTTGTTTCCGGAAAATATCGATTATCGAAATTCTATTTTATTCTTATTTCTAATTACTAATGTATCTAAAATTGGTCTTCTATCATTGTTTTCCTTTTCCATCGTTAATTTAATTGTCGGAAATTTCAAATTTAGCCTTGGTCGACATTCATCCCTCGCACCAGAGGCCCTTGGTCTGAATTAACGTCGACCTCAGAGCAATATAATATCCACAACGCTCTCATAAATAACTATTATGTTGTAACTCTAACATTATAATAAAATAATTTAAAAAAGATAAGCGTTCATCATTTAAATTTATGTATGACAACTGTCAGAATTTGAAGTTTTCTAAAGCTTCGCATGTGCACCAATCTTTGATTACTTAATTACTTGCAAAACAACCTATCATAATGAGGAAAGTTTTTTTGAAGGTATGTTAATATTTCGCAATTATTTCTAAAAAAAAAACAGAATTTGAAACCTGCAAAAAGTTATGTAAAACTTTTGTTTCGCCCATTTTTAACTTTTTTAAGCACCTCTGATCATCATGATCTTGCGAAAACTTCAAATAAAAATTTTTCCTAATTCATGCTAACATCTCTATATACAGGTAATAAATGCGCGTGATATTCAAGAAAGAACGAAAGACAAATGAATTAAAAAAGCAGAAAAATAAAACAGGCGCCAGATGATATAAAAATAAAATTAAAACTAAAACTAAAACTAAAAAAATTATACGTGTGTATATGTATATATACATATATACACCAGACTTTAGGTTCGGACTGAATCGAATAAAAGCGGGGCAATAATTTATAACAAACGACCGCGGACGCTAAACGGAGGCATTTGTTCTTATTAAAATGCGAGACATTATGAAAATAAGTTATCTGGGTTATAAAGATTATATTTCTTCTACCTTCGAGAAAATAGGTATGCTACTAAAGTCGTAACATTAACTCATATTTTTAAGTGTTTCTTTGTCATAAATATTGTCTTGTGTGTGGACGTTGAATGTTTCATTATCTTTTTTTTTACTTCGTTAATATTGTTTTTAATAATTAATTATAGAATGGTAGAATGGTGGGACAATTAACATGATCGAATTATGGGTTTTAATTTTTCAGATCTTTATAATTTTGATTTCGTTCATTTTAGTAGATATCCTTCTCTGTTGCATATATTTAACCAATAAGCTTGAGGTCTATTATCAAGGATTTATTAGGTATTTTAGGTATTTTTTTGAAATAAAGAACAGTTACTAATATAACTAAAAAAATTTTCAATCCCCAAAGTAATCCTTAGTAATAACACGGCATTGAAAATATGAAAAAATTACTATAAAAATGACTAGTTCAATACTATAACGGAGGATTATGAGAGATTCTATAGAAAATATGAAAAGGATTTCCACTGATATTCTTGGTGAATTAAGTTCAAATACAAGTTTTGTTTTTCGTCGTGAAATCAGAGCAGATGCCATGAGTTCTACGTCTGCAGGAATTAACATCACCAATTGTTTATATTGTGTCATAAATGTTTATAATGCATAAAATGAAGATTCAACCAGTTTTTGTCATTAATCATTAAACGTTCCTCTTTTCTGTGTTGTCTTTATTAACTGGTGATGAAATGAATTTTTTTACGACCCTTTGTAAAAAGACACTTTTTGTCACCGAATACTACGGTGAAAATTTGATTTCCGCCACTAGTGAGAAAAATTCCATAATGTTAACTTTCGTCCCTAGTGACGATAGTTACCTATTAAATTTCACCTGCGTCTAGTTGCCTGCTGTTGCTATATCGCGTCATTTTTAAATCATGTCAGTTTGTGCCGTTCGTAGCTTCATCATGATTTCTGATTCAGAAAGTGATTTAGATATTCCCAATACACTACCAGAAATAGTAAATCAAGCTGAGAAAACCTCTGCGAGATTATTACGAGAAAAATCGGGAAAGAGGTATGAAGAAGTCTATGTAAAATTTATTGAGTAGAGGGCTGATAATAGCGTAAATTCATATTCGGAAATTGTGCTGCTTGTATATTTTGCAAAATTGTGGAAAAATTTGAATATTTGAAATATGGTCTACATATTCTGTGTATCGATGTTTAAATCATAACTAATTTGAAAATAAAGTATTTGTTTCCATAATTTTTTTAAGTTTGCCATAATGCCATAGGCGAAGTCGTAGAAAAAGTATGTTTAACTCGTCGAAATCATTTTTTTAAGTTCGCGAACATTACCAAACTCGGCTACGTCTCGTTTGGTAAACCGTTCTCTCGCTTAAAAAAATGTTACTCTCATCACTCGTTACACAATATACTATTTCCTCACTTCATTACGTAATAAGTTACGAAAAGTAAAGCGTTTCCTAACGTCATACAATTGTGAAAAGTGTTACTTTATGTGTAAAAATTAGATAATAGTTATTTACGATACAAGTGTTAAAAGTGCGATTTTATTTTACGACACGAGCAAAATAAAACGTTTCTAACACGTGTATCGTACACTATTTTTTCTACAAACACTATTTTTGTTACAAAGCTTTTATAAAAAGTATAATGATAATGCACTGATCAAAATCTGACAGCTTATGAATACGTTCTGACAGAACCGTTAAATCACGTCAAATTAAGTCACAATTTGAACAAGTTCTACTGGAATATTTTAAACGAAAGTCTAAAATTTGGAAATCTTCTACCCTTTAGTCACATTTAATAAATACAAGTTGTCCCGTATTGTTATGTTCAAATTTTAGAAGTGTAAAGTAGACTTCATTTGAAGTAACAAAAACGCAAAACTTGTATATCGATTTTTATTTTATTCAAAGTTACAGATCTATGAATGTGATTGTCAGAACATGAAAAAAAATGTAATCCTAAAGTCAATACAAACTGATTTTATTTAAAAAAAAGTTATACGATTCAATAACAGTCCTGTGATTGTTAACGTCGCATAATAAAATGTTATCCTAAAATAAATAAACACGTGTCGTAGTGCATACAGTAATTTCTTGGAGATCTACAAAAAAGAGTACTGGAAATTGATTTATGATAAAGAAGGTTCTTACTTATTTCGTAAGTGCTGAACCATGAATATCATACAATAAACACATGTTCAGATGACTGTTAACGTTGCATTTTTTAATAAAGGATTACATTACGTTTCAGTTCATACAACAGCTTATTAGTGAGTGGACACGTTTTCTTTATTTAAAATGCCTTACCGATTTTCTTCTCAAGAGTATGCGGACATGCATTTTGTGTATGGCTACTGTAACGGCAATGCACGTCAAGCAGTTATTGAATACCTACATCGGTTTCCCGATAGGCGCATTCTTCATTACAGAACGTTTCTGGAAGTACACAGACAATTTCGGGAATGCGGACTGCGTGATTATCTTTTCAACCGAGGAGTATATTTGCCAGCAGACTTAGAGGAAGAAGCAGTACCTATTGTTACAAGGGATCCAACCTCTCAGTGTACGTCGAATCGCTAGACAACTAGGAGTGCCACGAACGACAGTTTGGCGTTTTAAAACGTGAGGGCTTCTATCGTAGAGGACACGGTTTGCTTGATGCAGACCACTATGCTCGTCTAGTTTATTCTACCTGGATATTAAGACAGTCACGGCTTCATTTTAATTTGTGCAGAACAGTCCTCTGGACAGATGAATCTACGTTCACGAGAAGTGGTGTTACAAATCTGAGAAACCTGCACAGGTGGCCATCAGAAAGTCCCAAAGTTATACGCCCATCTAAATTTCAACATGCATTTTCTATTAACGTTTGGGCGGCCCTAATCGATGACTTGTTGATTGGTCCTGTCGTTCTTCCTGGGAGATTAAATGCGGACAATTACCTTCAATTTCTTATTGACGAACTGACAGGTCTTTTAGAGGATGTCCCACTGAATGTTCGACGAGAGATGTGGTTTCACATGGATGGGGCACCACCACATTTCGGAATTGCTGTCCGAAATTGGGTTAACGTCAATTATCCAAGATGGATTGGTCGAGGTGGTCCTGTTGTATGGCCACCCAGATCACCCGATCTTAATCCCCTTGACTTTTATTTATGGGGGTACATGAAAAATTTAGTCTACGCCCAAGTTTTAAACACAAAAGGAGAGTTGTTGGATCGTATTCACCTGGCTGCCGAGCAAATCCGACAAAACAAGTATGAAATTCGGATAAGTACTTCTTCTGTTGGCTTACGGGCACAAGCCTGCATTCAGCAAGGAGGTGAAAATATTATTAATTGAACTTTTTTAAATAAAATCAGTTTTTTATTAATTTTGCGATAACATTTTTTTATGATCTGACAATTACATTCATAGATCTGTAACTTTGAAATAAATAAAAATGGATATACAAGTTTTGCGTTTTTGTTACTTGAAATGAAGTCGACTTTACACTCCTAACATTTGAACATAACGATACGAGACACTTGTCTATCGAATTGCACAAACTGTTCGTTTAATACTAATTATCCATGGAATATGTAATTTTCATTTAATAATAAAAATCACTTAGATATATGTTCGAAATTTGTCAATTTATTTTTAACACTCCGTGTTTATTGCACGCTACGCAATAATATCGCATTTTTGATTGAAGTTAGCCGTGTCGAAATGTCATTTTTTAACAGTGTTTGTAGAAAAAATTATTTTTCATTATTGTTTAGGCTATTTCGCGACCCCCTTGGAGTCGTGACCCCAGGTTCTGAAACGAGGCCGGAAGGAATGAATTGTTTGTTAAACCACGACAAGCAACGAAGTGATGAAGACAGTGACAAGCCTGAAATTCACTATTGTTTGGCATCCTTCGTGCAGTCTTGAGTTGGCCCATTCAGATTTCTAATTATTCCCAATGTTGAAGGAGGTATTGAAAGATCAACATTTTCCATCAGACACTGAAATTCAACAGTAAACAGGAAACTTCTTTCATGGACGGAATGAAGAAATTCATTCAGAATTTTAAGAAATATAGTGGTTATGTAGAAAAATAGCTGTGTACATCGGTAGTAACATAGTTTTACTTCGCTATGAGACTGGTTTCATTATTTAGTTTTTTCTTAGTCTTACTTTATACAGGATTGGGACACATAATGTGTTACAGAGCAATAGCACTCAAACGATTAATCATATCGAAAAATGTTTCAGACAAAAATTTAAGTGTTCGGGAAGGCGGTCATTCTGGGCTACCCAGTTTTTTGATCGGTGTAGCCGTAGAAGCTACGTGAATGTCAACTCCAATTTTTTAAATGGAACTATGTATTTTCTTTTCAATAACATTATTACAGATTTTAAGACGAATTCAGCGACCTACAACACAAGGTCATTCTAGTCACGCAAAGTATGAAAATAGTCGAAAAATCGAAAATTATCGGAATAATCAGCATCAAAGGATCCACTAACTTTGGTTTGGGTCTACCTACAGAAGATGCTCGAAGTGACCACCCTCCGCTTGTAAGCAGTGGTTAATTCTCCGAGGAAACGACCGTCTAACGTTAGCCAACATTTGTGGTGTAATTTCGCTACATGCTCGGCGTATTCTTTCTCTCATGTCGTCAGGCGTGGTAGGTGCTTCCGCCATTACGTGTCCTTTGACAAAACCCCAGAAAAAGTAATCCATTAGTGTTAGATGTGGCGAACGAGGTGGCCAAGCAACAGTAGCGCCTCGTCCTATCCATTTTCACCATAAATCTCATTCATCACTTGTCTTGCACATAGAGCATAATGGGATGGTGCACCGTCGTGTTGCATCAACATGTTTATGCGAACTAGCAAGGGCACGTCTTCCAGAAATTCGGGCAGTACGTTTTGCAGAAAGTTTGCGTAAACTTGCCCACTTAAGTGACCTTCAAAAAAATGTGGACCAATGGCGTGATCGCCGACAATGCCGGGCCAACAATTAACGGACCACGGATGTTGATATCGTACAGTTCTTGTCCATCGAGGATTCGCATTTGCCCAGTAATGCATGTTATGTCTATTCACATTTCCCGTATTTGTGAAGTTAGCTTCGTTAGAAAAAAGCACATGACTCAAAAATGAAACATCCGTGTCCATTTTTCGACGAATCCAGTTACAGAAATTGACGCGATTTTGGAAATCGTTGCCGTACAAATCCTGATGCAGTGACATACAATACGGATGTAATTTGTGTTGATGTAATATTCTTAATACAGATCGCCGACTAATTCCACTCTCTCTTTCCATTTGCCTGGTGCCCGCATGGGGATTTTGTGCAGTAAAAGCTAAGATAGCAGCCGCATTTTCATCAACAATCGGTCGACGTTTGGCTCGTGTTTGTTTCATTGTACCGAAGCGACAGAAACGGTCAGCTAATCGCTTAAACGCCATGTGCGATTTTTGTTGTCTGTCCGGATAACGAGCCGTGTACAACTGCTCAGCGTTTCTGTAATGTTTGCGGCATTCCCCCAGCACCATTAACATATCAAAATATTCTTGATAATCGTTCATTTTCGCGATCCGATGTACTCACAATAGAAAGTAATGCGTGACTAACTGACAGCCGTATGCGTTGACAGTTGATGCTGATTATTCCGATATTTTTCGATTTTTCGACTATTTTCATACTTTGCGTGACTAGAATGACCTTGTGTTGTAGGTCGCTGAATTCGTCTTAAAATCTGTAATAATGTTATTGAAAATAAAATACATGGTTCCATTTAAAAAATTGGAGTTGACATTGACGTAGCTTCTACGCCTACACCGATAAAAAAACTGGGTGGCCCAGTATGACCGCCTTTCCGAACACTGAAACTTTTGTCTGAAACATTTTTCGATATGATTAATCGTTTGAGTGCTATTGCTCTGTAACACTTTATGTGCCCCACCCGGTATAGTTGGAGATCTTAGACATAAATCTGCTCTTCCATACGTAAATACGGACACATAAAATTACATTTGGAGCTTTACCAACTCTTAATTACCAATATAATACTTATTTCTTGTCTGTAAATTAAATATATTCCGCCAGCAAACCTCCTTGGCTCTATTATATGTATTAAGATTAAATTACTTTGTATGAATAATATTATAAGACACTTTGAATATACCATCACAAAACTCAATATTGTAAGTAGGTGTTCTCTTATTACCTAACCCAAAACGCCCACTTCGTTTTTCTTTTCGTTCTTAACTCAAGAACACATCTAATATTATAACTATACAACTCAAGCGCATTACACTGTTAATTGAATGTAAGAGAAAGGTTGTTAAAATGTCATCATCTTCTTTCACTAGATTCTGTAGAGAACAGAGCGCATCTACTGCAACAAAAACTATAGCCACTAACAATAAATACAATAAAATTAGGCATCGGCTATAATAAAAATAATTTTCGGTAATTAACAATTTACATTTTATAATCGCTATCGTAAAAAAGGTAAGTATACTATTTTAATGACTTTATATATGTATACATATAGGTATGTAGCAAGCATACATATTTGTATGTACATATACATCGAAACCAAGAAGTTTTAGCCGCCCACGTTAATTGACGAAGAAATACTTTAAAAAAAGAAAGAAGAATAGTATGTGAAGAAGACAGTAAAAAGGTCCAATAAGGAAAAAAAAGACGAATATCCAAAACGCTGTTGACACATACCGCTTGTTAGTAAATTTATAATTTATATAACTTTTTTCTTGTTTTAATCTTAACGTTACTGTTCCTCACTGAAGATTAAATATGATTAGGTAAGCACTCAGTCATGTCAATCTGTATATTTGTCAAAAAAAAAACGGCTTCGGATGCATAGAAGGAGATGGTATTTATTTGAGATCTACAGGTGTGAGAAGGAGAGATTGAGAAATGGATTGGGTAACTCGTCGATGGAAAATTCGGGATGATTAAAGGTTACAGGTTTTCGATAAGTAGACTGATATGTTTTGATCTGGAGTAGATAAAGCGATGTAGATCAAAGAGTGTCCTAAAATGTGGGAATCCGGTCGTCGACTATAAACGGTAAACAACAGATAATTATTTCAGAAATAATTCCCCATTTTTATTTGTGGGGAGTTTAGTTCGAATTTTTGAAAGTGAAAATTATTTTTTTCTAAATGTGAATTTGTAACAAGTGTTCATTTGAAAAGTCAATCTAGGTTACTTTGAAATTTTGATAGAATAGGACGCAAATATATTAGTATGTGTTTGTTGTTCCGTAAACGTAAATCCAAATGACATTTGATAATGTCAATCACAAATATCAGTTAGTGCATAAAATCAATTGCTTCTCAGTTTTAAAATGGCTTTCAATTTAGAACATAAAATTTTTTTAGTCCAGGCTTATTTTCGAAGTGATAATAAAATTGACGGTTTATGGGTTTATTCAGTTCAAGATTGCATGGTAGAATTTCAAGATAGTTTCCACATTTTGTAATAGATTATATACAATTTAAGAATACTTTGGATAGAACTTTAAAACTTTTTTCTGAAACTGGTAGTCTCTTAAGAAAATCAGGCAGCGGAGCAGTTAAGAAACGTACACCTCAAGTTGTCAATCGTGTTGAAGAAATAATGCAAAATGAAAGACAAACATCTGTTCGACATTTGAGTCAACAAATAAACCTTTCTGTTGCTACAACTCACAAGTTATTAAAAAAAGATATGCAACTTTATCCATACCGTGTCACAGCAGTACAAGAATTGTTAGAAATTGACTACCCACGTAGACTACAGTTTTGTAATTGGTTTGTAAATATGAACAATAATGGAGAACTTTCGCAAAGAGTCATCTTTACTGATGAAGCATGGATTTATAAAACGGGATACCTAAATTCACAAAATACAAGAATTTGGAGTAGTGAAAATCCACATGTAATTAATGAAGAATCGCTACATCCAGAGAAAATTGGTGTTTGGGCAGCGATAAGCCAAAGGCGAATTATTGGACCAATATTTTTTCAGAGAACGTTAACTGCTCAAAGGTACCGTACGGTGATGAACTACAAAATGCATATTTCCAACAAGACGGAGCACCTTGTCACTGTACTGCAGAATCTTTGGATTATTTAAGAGAATTTTTTGATGAGCGTATAATTAGTCGAAATACTGAAATTGCCTGGTCTGCACGTTCATGCGATTTAACACCTTGCGACTTCTTTTTGTGGCCTTATCTAAAAAATAACATATTTCGAACACCTATATTGAATTTGAATGATATGCTACAGAGAATCGAACATAAATGCATGGAAATTAATAACAAACCAGTAATGTTGCAGAATATCATCAGAAATTTTGAACGGAGGATTTTAAAGTGCATTGATCTTGAAGGACAACATTTTCAACATTTGTTATAGTTTTCAATAAATACCTATTACTTGTTATTTATTTTTATGTATGAAACTGTCAAAATATACGACTTTGTAGGTTAAGTAGTAAATTTTAATTTACGACATACTTCAAAATGTTCTCAGTAAATCACATGCTACTAGATTGACTTTTTAAATGAACACTTGTTATATTCTGGTTAAAATCAACACCACATACACTTATTTGCAAACTTATAACCTTAAAAATGTCAAATAATTTTTTTTCAATAATAACAGACGACATCCTTAGCTATCTAGATACTATATTTCACGAATTAAAACTGTGAAAATTACAAGTAATAGTAAAAATAATAAGTGATACGTTAATTTTGTCTAGGAGTTTATTTGCCAAAACCGTCCTTTGCGGCTAAAAAATATTTGTCTGCAGGCTTGTGTTATCGAAACAGTCCGTAGTTTTCCCATATCTCCACAATTTTAGGCTGTTCCTCGTATATAAGCATTAAATTTGCCAAACATAATGTTATTCAAATCAAATGTAAAAGTTAATGTATTTATTATTCCTAAATTTTCTTTACAAATAATTTTATTATTATTAAGTGCCTAGTTGTATTTACAGTTTACTGATTTCTGTTTGAAATTAACAAGAAAGAACATAATTCATCAAAACAGTTTTATCGATGAAAGCAAAATTAACATAATAAACCGATACATTAATCAAAACGTATATTACAAAGATGAACAAAGAGAACGAACACTAAGAAGAAAAAAAAATTGATATCAAAGAGAACGAATGGACACCAGGTTCGAAATAATCACAATAATGATAATAAAATAAACGGATAGTTATGATTGTATAAATTGTATGGTCGATTGTGTTAGATTGTGAGGGACCAGTTCTTCTGCCTCCTATGTGTCAGTGACGGCCCCCTGCCGGTACTTAAACGAAACAAGGAAAAGTAATGTTGTCATCAAGTAAAGCTTTGTCATTTGTAAACTTCATATGAATCATTAATGAATGCTTTATACAAAAACATATATTCTAATTATTTAAACCTTAATATAAATAGAGAGGAATAATTCTATATTTTGAATTTGTACTTGATTTTTACTTAATCAAATCAAATAAAAAAGGTAAATTAAATATTTGATTTGTGGAATCTGGTCTTTATAAACCAATATTGTGGGGGAATCACACGCAATTCATTTTAAACTCTATTCAAGGACTAATTTCTAAAATATAGGATATAAGTAGCTCCGAGAATGTTTATCGATCAAACATATGTAGATTTAAAAGCTTCTTCAAAATACAATAGAAAGATACATTATTACAATGAAGTGGTATTACAAGAAGATAGGGGTTATTTAACAGGAGAATGGATTTTCAATGAAATACCTATTTTACGGTAAAAAAAATATATTTTTTCTACGACCTTTTATAAAAAAAACATTAACTTTTGTCCCTAGTGACAAAAATTATCTACTAATTTCACCTGCGTCTAGTTGCCTGCTGTCGCTGTATAACGTCATTTTTAATCACGTCAGTTTGTGCTGTTCGTAGCTTTATCATGATTTCTGATTCAGAAAGTGATTTAGATATTTCAAATACACCACCAGAAATAGTAAATCAAGCTGAGAAAACCTATACGGGCTTACTACAAGAAAAATCGAGAAAGAGGTATGGAGAAGTCTATGTAAAATTCATTGAATAGAGAGCTGATAATGGCGTAAATGTATATTCGGAAATTGTGTTGGCAAAATTATAGGAAAATTTGAAGCCATTATGGTCTACATATTCTATGTATCAATATCACAGGTCTACAAAATTAAACTTTTGGACAGATGTTTTTATTTTGAAAACTGATTTTATATAATTTTGGTAGGCTGATTTCAAAAATTCTATGCATTTATTTGTATCACGTAAGGTCTTTTTGCAAATATTAAATGAAAAAAATCGATATTTCTTAAAATATTTATTTGTTTATTGAGTAAAAAGATGGAATACAAGTTAAAAAAGTGGAAGAAAATACTTTACTCAGTCTTTTTTAAGTGAAATCTTTGTCTTTTTGCCAGAAAGCTGCATTGTCCGGACATTCGGTTGTATGTTTTTAAGGGTTTTAACATCCAGCAGTAGTCCGCCATCATCGTTATGCTCCATCTGCCTTGGTATCGCCGTCCCATTTTCTTAATGTCTTGGTGAAACCTCTCTCCCTGTTCTTCGTTAACTGCTCCAAGATTTTCAGGAAAATAGTTGAAGTGTGAAAACAGAGAAACCAAGAAACTTATCAATTACTTCTTTAAATGAAACCCAGGCGTTTTTCTCGACATTGGTCATTGTGTTTTGAAAATCCTTGTCTTTGCATAATGTTCTTATCTGGGGCCCAATAAAAATACCTTCTTTTAACTTGGCATCGGATAAGGCTGGAAATGTCTCGCACAAATATTTAAAATACTGTCCATTTTTGTCTAGGGCTTTAACAAACTGCTTCATCAAGCCAAGTTTGATATGGAGAGGAGGCAGTAAAACTTTTTTGGGGTCAACCAAGCTATCTTTTAATACATTTTTGCTACCAGGTGTAAGGCTTGTTCTAGAGGGCTATTCTATTTGAGTCCAATGTCTATCCCTTGCTCGACTCTCCCACTTACAAATAAAGCATGGAAATTTCGTATAACCTCCTTGTTGTCCTAGCAGCATGCACAGCACTTTAAGGTCACCACAAAGCATCCACTGATGTTCTTGGTAGTTTATTTTCTTTAAAAGAAGTTCAAAATTTTCATACGTTTCCATTAAATGTACCGAATGGGCAACGGGAACCGAGGCCAGCTCGTTACCATTGTGCAATAAAAGGCCTTTTAAACTACGCTTACTTGAGTCAATAAACAGGCGCCATTAAACTGTTCTCTCGCTTAAAAAAATGTAATTTTCGTCACACCTTACACAATATACTATTTTTCTATAGCAGATGTTAAAATATTATTTGATCTATCATTCTGAGTCGATAAAGTAGTATTTTAACCGCAATAGTAGATAAAATATTTTAGTTTTTCATATTTTTATTTAAATTAAAAGAAAAAAATATGCCAGAAGCACATTTTCACGCAGGTCCTTGATGATTTTTGCAATTCTCCATTTCTGGAAACACTTTTTCACACTTATTCGTTTTATTATACAATTCGTGACTTTTAGAGCAATAATTCAACAGCGACTTTTTGGCCTCCTCTTTTACATCTAGGTTTTCAAAATACCCATTTCTTCATCCATTTACTAGCTATTTCGTTTAGAGCAATTGCTTGAATGGTTTGAACGAAACAAATATTTTTTCAAGCAATAAATAAACACCATAGTACAATATGACACAAAATAAAGTACACCAAAATTAAATGATCTCCAGTCTAGGCATCCTTGATAATTTAAAAGTTACTTCTATATAAAAGTGGCAATAGTTAGTGCTGTGCAAAACGAATATCAAATTTAGTAACCATGTCCTTTAGTGAAAACTCAAAAACGGTATAAAACCCCTTACCCTTACCTTACTCGTATCCTATATACGATTTCGACAACTAAGTTGACATCATCAGTAGGTTAAAACCACTAAGCAAAATGTCGCACATGAGATACAGTAAAGCTAACACATATAAACGCGTAACATCTTTACACGGCGTCCACCTATACACTAATGTATACGCGGACGCCGTGTATAGTTGTTTTGCAATTTTCTGCAAACCAATTTCTAATATTTTGCTCATTTAAATAGCTAGAACGATGGAACCAAGCCCTATCCGAAAAGAAGCATTTGTCGAAAATATCATTATCATTTACCTGTTTGAGGTCCGAAACCGCTTGAATTTTATATGGAAACAACTTTAAATCCTTTTTTAAAATAGTATGACATGTTCCCACTGACAAGTGAACTTGTTATAGTTTTGATTTTTCGAATATCTTCTGCAATTTGCTGTTCGTTTCCTAGGTGTTCCTCTGCCAGGTTTACGAGTTATTGCTCCTGTATCACCAAATTTAATAACACAAGCTTAAATATGCGTATGTAACTGGCGGATTGGGATACTGCTGCTGGAAACCTTGTAAGCACTGATTAGTGGAATAAACCCAATCTCAATATCTTTGAATAATAAATATTTTATGTTGAAATTAATTATAATTTAATAATTTAAAAATATAATTGTTTGTAATTTCAATTTATGTATGACATCTGTCAGAATTTCAATTTTTTATCTTAAAGCTTCGCATGTGCACCAAATCCTTAATTACTTATGGTATATTCCAAAAAGAAAAAGACAAAATTCTAAACAAACCCCAGCCCTAATTACAGCCTATACATTTATTTTACGCGGTAAATTTAAATTTGAAAATCTGTCTGAAATATAAAATTTGCAGCAAATTAAATTGCATATGGATTGTTCAGTGATAAATCCACTGTTAATACAGCAGAATGGTAAATGTAGTAATTACAGCACATGAAAATAAGTAAATTTGTCATTTATTTGTTGAAAAGAAGGTCGAATAGTAGGTACATGTCTTTCTGATAAACATTGTATGTAACACATAATATGCAATACAGTAGGAAATAGCTTAAATTCTACAACTGCAACAGTGTGTGACAATTAATTTAATTTAAAACAGATTGACAAGTTAATAACAAAAATATCTTATTTTATAAACTATTTGAAGATTGTTGAATTCAGTCTGACGTTGAAGAATAAATGGAATCATCACTTCCAAGAAAAATTATGAATGGTTCTATAACTTCATCTATAATTCCATCAATATGTTTCATCCGAGGTTCTTCTTTAATGGCATGATTTATGCATGATTGATAGCATTATGTAAAAGTTTCTTAATTTCATTTAATTTAAAAATTATATTTTTTGCAGCTTCCACATTTTTTATTTATGCCCACAGAAGTTCAATCGGATTCAGCTCGCAGTAGTATGGAGGTAAACGAAGAACCGTCTTGTTTTTTGACTTCTCAATTTCATCGTTTACATATGAATTATATTTAGTTTTGACCATATTTACTAAGTTCAATAATTCTGCTCTAACCATATCCTCCTCATACTCTATACTATTATTTCGTAACCAATTTTGTATGTCTGCTTTTCTCCACAATGTTGTTGGTATCTTTTGAGCCTTGCGGCTATGATACGATGAATTATCCATCACTACGACATAATTATCTGGTAGATAATAATGTAATATATTAGTCAACCTATCCTCAAACACTGTGGCATTCATTTCCTCATGATAATCAGAGGTTTTCTTCCCCTCAAACAGTAACAAACCATTTTCGATGAAACCATCCGAACTGCCAATATATAATATTATCAGGCGACGTCCCTTACCAGACGAATTTTTTAATCCTGTTGCAAGTCCTTCCACAAAGGCCTGTCTATGGATTAAAACACTTGTGTCCATCCATACGTTCTGCACTGTATAGCCCGCATTCAACTAGGTTGCATCTAAATAGAAAATTGGTCTGTTCTGGGATCTGTATAATGAAATATCTTTCAGATATTGTCGTCTCCATCTTACGATATCATATCTCTCAGTAAGAACACTGTTTCGGCCACGTTTAAGGTATCTATAATATTTAGCACAGTTACATTTATACATATAAATATACCTACTATAAATATTCTCACTTAAAATTTAGTTACTTCATTAACCGGTACAATGTTGAGCGACTCATATTTGGCAGTTCGCTACTATTATTTATTTGAGTCAGCACTTTATCTAACGTGGGTAGTTCATTTTGTCAAAACATGTTGTGAACGATTTGACGAACAGCAGTTTTGACAGCCTCATCAAAAAATTCCAGTGCAGAATATCTTTCAGTTATCTTTTTTGGCTCTGAAGTTTTCGCTGTTTTCTTATATTCGTTGATAACCCGATATACTGTCGGTCCTGAAATTCCTACAATCATATCTTGTAAGGCAGAGATATGTTAGATATGTTACACTCTATAAAGTTACCTATTACTTGAGAAATCTGTTTGAGTCTTTTCTCATGAAGGGTGTATCAGCCACAAGTTGTTTATAAGCATTTATTGCTGTTTGCTTTAAAGCACTGCTCAAACGACTTTCTTTCTCTCGTTTCCTTGACGTAGAACACACATCTGTGCTTTTAGCAGTTCTGGTGCTGGGTTCGGCATTCATATTTAAAATCAACAGCTACAAAATTATAATTTTGCAAGAACCGAAATTCTCTTATTATATATTATGTACTTACCATAATCTATTAATCTTCAAATCGAAGCTATAGAAAGAACTAATCTACACCGCAAAATAGTTAAAGTAATTTAATAATTTAATAATATGGTAACAAAACGCAAGCGTGTATGAAGATATCAAAATATCTGACAATTGATGACAAATAGCGAATGTTCTCCGGTGTTATTTTGCCTTGCTTTAGACCAATCAGAAAGAAATGTCACTTGAGTCTGTTCATACCAAAATTGCTTAAAAAGCAGCCTACTATAATGAGGATAGCTTTTAAGGCATCTTACTTATGAATACAGCGTAAAATCACTTGGTTTGGACTATAAATATATTTTTTAGATGTAGGTACATGAAATAATCCATTTTCTAATATTGTGATACCTCAAAAGCAACTTTGGATAGTGAAAACAAACCAAGACAAAGCATACATTAACAGTATTTTATTTGTTACTGCCAATATAATATTTTTGAAGAAATAATTTCATGGTTTTTCTGCAGCATAAAAGATTTTCGATCACATGGTACATTTGTGCTATAATCGTTCCAAAATCCATTCCGTTAGATAAAATTATAATCTAAAGAGATTAAAGAGATTATTACTTGATGTAAAGACATCAAGTTTACCACTATTTCATGAAACAATAACCCTTTTATGTTAAAGGAACATAGTGGTTGGAGAATAAAATTAATCATTTATCGAGGGGGCCACCGATCAACTGAAAGATCCACTCCAACCATTCCGATCTTGAGATTGATGATTCCAAGTCGCGGTCGGCGTGTATAAGGCTCGTTTACCGCGAGAACAATTTTACAGGCGCCTCAGATCGCACAAAATACGATTTATTACCTCCTAGAACGGGCTAATTACATTCTTTCGGACGTTTACGTATTATAAATAATATCGAAGAGAATACACAGTTAAGAGGTACTTCGTATGTAGGTATGAGTCTGTAAGTCTATAGAAAATATTTTTCTTTAAATACTCTCTCACATCTGCTGCTTTTCAGGGCATTATTTAACACAAATATTAGCAAATGTAACGCATATGCAACTTTATCTGTAGAGGATAATGGTAAGTAAAATTAAGGTCGAATTCACCAAAGATTACCGATGCGTCATTAAGTTAACACCAAATTGACAACTCAATGTAACTGCAAAACATGTTCTCAATAATTGTGTTGAAATGTCTTCCGTCTATACACAATAAGTTCAAAATTATGCATATATGAGAGCCGATATCCCTTTGCTTCACCTAGGGGGTATTCTATTAAATACGAAATTTTGGGTATGATTCATATGGCGTACTAAATATAGTATTGCTGCCAAGTCTTTGTAGTCTCTGTATCTAAAAGAATTATAATCAAACATCAAAGAAGGTTTTGGTATGAAGAATGTCATAGGTTTTAGCGTTATTTTCACCAAAGAGTCTTCGTTGTTTATATTCTTAAGAAATCTATGAAAAAATATGGTTAACTATAAGAGTATGCGATATGACAACAGTGCACGGTACCGAGGATACAATAAAAATGCAAGTCATAACGATATATAGTGTTTACAATTTATTTTTGAAGAGGAACAAATTTTTGGGTAAGTGTGATTATTATTAATTGTGCTATTAATTGTTGTAGTAATAATTAATTTTAATATTGTGTATAAAAATTTATTTTTTTTTGCTTTTCCAAGTACATACGCACAAATATAAATGTAAAATTTCGGGCTGCGAAAATCGATATTATTCCAATATTTTTCCTGATTTGAGTTATCAAAATAAGCATTTCTTCACTCTACTTTCTGATAATGGTAGAAAACAGGTATAGTTGAACTCTATTGAAAATTTTTCAGATATTTATGCTTCTTCGAATTCAAAACAAATATATGCGAGGATCATTTTGAACAACATAAAAATAATTTAGTGTCTTTTCATTCCATCGGATCCAATTCTTTCGGTTTTGGAAACTGTCGGTAATTGCTGGGGATCAAATCTAGCGAATATGGCGGATGCTCAACTAGTTCAAAGCCTGCTCGAGCTATAGCAGCTATTACAATGGAGGACCTGTGACTGGGTGCGATATCCTGATGCCAAAGGAAATAAAATGGCATAGTAGGCACCTGTAATTGTAGCCCTTCTACAGAAAATCTATTAAAATTACGCCTTCCGCATCCCAAAATACGGATAGCATGACCTTCCCTGCTGCAGGTTGCATCTTTAATTTTTTCGGCAGTGGTGAACCTCGATGCGTCCACTCCTTAATCTGTATTTTGGTCTCCACATCATAATGATGGATCTAGGACTCAGCCATAGTCACTAATCTGGCAAGAAAATTTTCTTTTATCGAGTCTATACCGCGTTGAAAGACGACTGCATATGTCTTTTTGAGTTTGCTTGTGTGCATCTGTTAACATTAGTGGTATCCATCTTGCTGACAATTTTTTCATGTTCAATTCGGCTGTAATTATATTATATATAAAAAATATTTTTATATTTTATATCCTTGACAAAGGCATCATTGCCGAAACATGTAGGGTTGTTTTAAATATATATACTTTGAAGTAATAAACCAGACCTTTAATCGCCGACTTATTAAGTTTACCATATCATACCAAGGTCACGAAAATATTATATTTATATATATATATGTATATTACACTGATCTCCCTCCACTCTTTAGGGAGAGAGAAGAGAAAAAGAAATTGAAATAGAATGGATATTTATTAATTCTTTAAAAAATATGAAAGAGACTCTTTTAATTGTATTTTAAAGAATTTATATAATGCTTCTCAGGGCTTTTGGGTGCGTAGGTTCGAATATTTTTCAATAAATATGTGAGACTACCTATCGTGTAATTACCTTGGGTTTTCGTGTGCTATTCTTTTAAAAAAAACACATTCTTGAACAAGTTATAAATATTTATTAACGTAAAATAAAAAAACTAGGACAACAAGTAATGACAGTAAAAATAAATAGTTTAAATTTCCTAAATCTCATCTAATCAATAGTAGGTTGACCTTGGTATAAATATATATATATCGATATCAAATTCGGGACAATGATTTAGTACAGATGCTGAAATTTATTCATTTAAGCAATACTCGGGTAAGGTGACTTTGTATAGTTAAAAACCGATTGATATTTAATTATAGGTTTGTTTTAAGTATGCTACTAAACCAAAGGTATATCTGTTCCAACACGGTAAAAAGAAATATTCTAACCTCCACATCCAGGTATGAGATATATATTAATAAAAATTGTCTATTTTATTAAAAACCAAGTGAGGTCTGCTAACTACAAGCTTCCCAGTGTTACCATGAGTTAACATCCATATTCAAAAGTGGTATACGCTATACTAATAACTACCCTAATTAATGAGTGATACAAACAATACGTATATAAATTAAAAACTACCTTAAATTATGCTTTAGGAGTTCTTTACTTGGTTTTGGGCTGGATCTCTGAATAGGAAAGTATGCAGCAAGTCCCAGGAGTAATTCTGGTTTATAATAGGCTCGGGAATAATATGGAATAGGATACTTGTGACCTTTATTCAGCTTCTGGATATGTTCTCTTTGTGGGTGTAAGTTTCCAGGCTTATAAATAGCATTAGAAGCTCGGAAATTTGGTAATTAATTATTCAAAGGTTGTACTAATATTTAATCTTTGTAATGTATTTAATTTCAGGTTTCAACTCGCATTAAAAATGCACAAAAAAGAAAAACGCTTTTAACTTCGCAGGGCGCGTCCTTTTTCTTTAAAAAAAAAATTGTCAACCCCGGGAAAAAAAAACCGACGATCTTTTTTTTTTTTTAAACATCGAACATATGATGTTACTAATATATTTTATCGCGTCCCTTGAATGTAAATAATCTACCGTTCCATAATTAAGCGGGATGTTTGAATGTGGATAAATACATGCAAAAGGAAATGCAATTGGAACTAAGAGAATAGTTAATTCTATGAGGTTATTAATTATTTGTAATTTTTAAACGCGAAACAAATTCAAATTAAAAATGCAATTTATCAAATCAGCTGATGTCCTAGTGTTGCGTAAATTTGCCTAGAGATGGCGTTAGGAGGGCGTTTCGCTAAAACAGCGGGAATTGTTTTGATATAAACCGGGATATTATTTTTAAATTCAACCAAAATCATTTTTAACTAGTTACAGATCTGCACTATAGCAATATATATATATAAGTAGAGCTGAGGATGTTTGCGGTATAACCATGGTTATATCATGTAACCATAGTAATTTACTATGGTTACATGATATAACCATGGTTATACCGCAAACATCCTCAGCTCTATATATAAGTGTTTAGATAATTTCTTAGCCGTTCATTAAATATAACATTTGATAAATTATTATTATTTTTCAAACATTCAAATCTGACATCTGCTCTCAAAATACTGACATCTACGTTCAGTAACTCACATTTAATTTCAAAATAGGCATCTGCTTTCTAATCTGACGTTTGCTTTCATAACTGACACCTGCTTTCAAAACAGACATCTACTTTCAATAACTGACATTTGCTTTCACTAACTGACATCTGCTATCAAAACTGACATGAGCTTTCAAAACTGACTTCTGCTTTCAGCTTGACATCTACATTCAATAACTGACATCTGATTCATTAACACTGTTACTTTATAATGCATTTCTATATGGCTTGAACCTGGGTCTATTGTGGCCTAGTGGTAAAGGCGACAGCCCGGATAGCTGTAGACTTGGGTTCGAGTCCCAACGTAGAACATATTTTTCAAATAAAAAATTTCGTATGATTTGCTTTGTAATTTGTAGACAGCAATGTTTACATCCCCACTTACTCTGCAATTACATACATTCTAATTTAATATTTGTAAATATTTCATATAAAAAAGTCGAAAAACTCCAATAATTTATCAAATGTTATATATATACATATATATATATATATATATATATATATATATATATATATATATATAATATAACAATATAAAACGGATTTTTTAAAATACTAAAAGTTGTAACCAAATGACTGAAAGAAACGAAACCAGAAACACGCCACTGTAAAATAGAATTTTTGAATGAATAGACACAATAACGACCGAAATAACAACTGCATGACAAATGCAATCGAGCAAACAAATAGTGGGGCTGTTATAACATGCATATTATACATGATACCGTCACAATGTTTTATCGGTGCAATTGGTCATTCAATCGCTTCAGTCCCCTCTCTGCTGATATGTGACTCTCTCGACTTTGAGCGTCTACTGTAGGCACGCTTTAACAGGCTTAGTTTTAGCCTATACATAGCAGATTTCAATACGACGCGTAAATAAATAATTGTTTTGATTTATAAATGGGTCGGGTGCGGAGCTATGTGATCAGCTCTCGTATATTTCTGAAACACTGAGTAAAATAGAATAACGAAAATATGTAATTTCTTTATTTATTACTTGCGGGAAAAGGGACTAAGACATGTCATACAATATAGTGTCTGTCAGTTTAAAAATAATAAATCACTTTAACTAATATCTACGAATTATTGATTTTTCTCTTCTAAATTGACTTGCTAAATTTATGTATTATAAATACTAGTAAAATTATTTTGGAGCCCTCAGATTTTTTTTTGTCAGATTTGTTTGAAATTTTGACAGTAGACATTAGAAACATGGCGGAAGTCAGTAACGTAATCGCTGTAGCGAAAGTGTTGCCAACCTTTGAAAAATAATTCCTCCGTCAAACCGTCCTACGAGTAGTATTATTTCAGATTCTGTTACCTTTGTTATATTACCACGGTATAAAATTGCAGTAAATGTTTACTTGCCTGTCCGCTTTCATCTCATATTTACACAATAGTTCTTAAGCGTACTTTTTGTGCGTCCTAAGTACGCAGAAAACTGCAAAAGGCCCCTCAAAAGGTTTCTAATAAACACACTTGAACCTACCAACTGATGTATCTATTTATTAAACGTGCGAAACAGAAAATAACACGGATTTCTTTTAGATCAAGATGTAGTTGACAATCGAAGACCCCACACAAATAAGCAATTGAAAACACGTGCGTTTATTCAAATAAATCCATGCTTAACTGCTTTAAATCGTAGCAAGTCAAGTGCAATCAGCTGTTCGTAAGTGGCCATTTTGAGTCAATTGGCAACTGTTCTGTTTGTATATGTGTGTGTGACGGCGCTTAGGCGTTAAGGATTACGGATAATTTTCACACCTGGTAAAAGAGGTGCGATTTCGAGGCCACACAAGTTGTTTTGCCAAATCGTTGTGTAAACTGAGATTGTGGATAAATACACATACACTGGGCAGAAATTCGGAAAATAAATATATTTATTGGAGTGTTATGAATAGCTGTATTTAGTATAAAGAAATATTTCTTGTTTATTGAAGTGAAACACAGCAAAAGCAGTTTATATTTGTAACTTCCTTCTGACCTAAAATGCTTTAAAATTAGTATTTCATAATGAAAAAGGCTACTATTTGAAAGTATGAGCTCTGTTATTCTAGTATCGAAATTATCTTTTCACAATCTATTGCAATATCGTTTTACTTACTCAAAAGTTACTAATTAATAATTTGTCTAGTAACTGAAATGAATTCCTGTTTCTAATATATCCTCTTCGGACACATAAAATACTGACAACCTTATTCTTCATAAAATGTTACTTAGGTTATTGTTTGCATGTTATTTAATAAAGATACGATATTTGTATGAAAAAAAAACCACGTCCGTCCAGAAAAGTGCATATATCGATATTTCACTGTCGTTACAGATCATCAGTACACGATATTCTGACCTAGATATGATTTTATTATTATACTTTCGTGTATATGTACGAATTAAATTGAATTTAATTGGAGTGAGAAATAGCAATTATTCAAATCTCCTCTCACATGTAATTGTCGCTAAACTTGTTGCGTTTAATTCTACAATTTGACAAGATTACTCCTGCCGAAGAACGTAGACGCAAACACGTCGCGACGTCAGCTATCCAACTGTACGGATAATTAACATTTGTATGAAAAAAACCACATCCGTCCAGAAACGTGCATATATCGATATTTCACTGTCGTTACAGATCATCAGTACACGATATTCTGACCTAGACATGATTTTATTATTATACTTTCGTGTATATGTACGAATTATATTGAATTTAATTGGAGTGAGAAATAGTGAGATACAAAAAGAAGAGTTATATATAGTGTAGAGAGAATCCTACTTGAAATCAAAGAAACTGCGAAAGGACAATCTAAAAATATTAGCTCTACGATAAATGAAAGGTTTGCCAACATTAAATTAATTCATTAATTTTATTGAATTTAATTGGAGTGAGAAATAGCAATTATTCAAATCTCCTCTCACATGCAATTGTCGCTAAACTTGTTGCGTTTAATCTTGTCAAATTGTAGAATTAAACGCAACAAGTTTAGCGACAATTGCATGTGAGAGGAGATTTGAATAATTGCTATTTCTCACTCCAATTAAATTCAATATAATTCGTACATATACACGAAAGTATAATAATAAAATCATGTCTAGGTCAGAATATCGTGTACTGATGATCTGTAACGACAGTGAAATATCGATATATGCACGTTTCTGGACGGATGTGGTTTTTTTCATACAAATGTTAATTATCCGTACAGTTGGATAGCTGACGTCGCGACGTGTTTGCGTCTACGTTCTTCGGCAGGAGTAATCTTGTCAAATTGTAGAATTAAACGCAACAAGTTTAGCGACAATTGCATGTGAGAGGAGATTTGAATAATTGCTATTTCTCACTCCAATTAAATTCAATAAAGATACGATGTCAGAAAACTCACTTTTGATTTAGTTTTTTGAAAAAGAATTGGTATCATATGTGATACATTCGGTCTTAACCTAAGCAAAAGAAAAATAATCGAAAGATACATTTTTATTTGTGAAATTTAACGAAAGAATTTCGAACAGTTGAGCAGCATAAATATACAAGTGTCCCGTATCGTTATGTTCAAGTTTTAGGAGTGTAAAGTAGAGTTCATTTCAAGTAACAAAAACGCAAAACTTGTATATCCATTTTTATTTGTTTCAAAGTTACAGATATATGAATATGATTGTCAGATCATGAAAAAAATGTAATCCTAAAGTCAATATAAACTGATTTTATCTTAAAAAAGTTATACGATTCAATAACAGGCCTGTGATTATTAACGTCGCATAATAAAATGTTATCCTAAAATATATAAACACGTGTCGTAGTGCATACAGTAATTTCTTGGAGATCTACAAAAAGGAGTACTGGAAATTGATTTATGATAAAGAAGGCTCTTACTTATTTCGTAAGTGCTGAACAATGAATATCATACAATAAACAAATGTCCAGATAAGTGTTAACGTTGAATTTTTTAATAAAGGATTACATTACGTTTCAGTTCATACAACAGCTTACTAGTGAGTGGACACGTTTTCCTTATTCAAAATGCCTTACCTATTTTCTTCTCAAGAGTATGCGGACATGCACTTTGTGTATGGCTACCGTAACGGCAGTGCACGTCAAGCAGTTATTGAATACCGACATCGGTTTCCCGATAGGCGCATTCCTCATTACAGAACGTTTCTAGTACACAGACAATTTCGGGAATGCGGACTGCGTGATTATCTTTTCGACCGAGGAGTAAATTTGCCAGCAGACTTAGAGGAAGAAGCAGTAGCTATTGTTACAAGGGATCCAACTCTCAGTGTAAGTCGAATCGCTAGACAACTAGGAGTGCCATAAACGACAGTTTGGAGACACGGTTTGCTTGAGGCAGACCACTATGCTCGTCTAGTTTATTCTACCTGGATATTAAGACAGTCACGGCTTCATTGTAATTTCTGTAGAACAGTCCTCTGGACAGATGAATCTACGTTCACGAGAAGTGGTGTTACAAATCTGAGAAACCTGCACAGGTGGTCATCAGAGAATCCCAAAGCTATACGTCCATCTAAATTTCAACATGAATTTTCTATTAATGTTTGGGCGGCCTTAATCGATGACTTGTTGATTAGTCCTGTCGTTCTTCCTGGGAGGTTAAATGTAGACAATTACCTTCAATTTCTTATTGACGAACTGCCAGATCTTTTAGAGGATGTCCTACTGAATCTTCGACGAAACATGTGGTTTCACATATGGGGTACCACCACATTTCGGAATTGCTGTCCGAAATTGAGTTAACGTCAATTATCCAAGATGGATTGGTCGAGGTAGTCCTGTGGCATGGCCACCCAGATCACCCGATCTTAATCCCCTTGACTTTTATTTATGGGGTACATGAAAGACTTAGTCTACACGCAACTTTCGAATACAAAAGAAGAGTTGTTGGATCGTATTCATCTGGCTGCCGAGCAAATCCGACAAAACAAATATGAAATTCGGATAAGTACTTCTTCTGTTGGCTTACGGGCACAAGCCTGCATTCAACAAGGAGGTGGACATTTCGAAAATATTATTAATTGAACTTTTTTAAATAAATTCAGTTTTTATTGACTTTAGGATTACATTTTTTTTCATGATCTGACAATCACATTCATAGATCTGTAACAAATAAAAATGGATATACAGGTTTTGCGTTTTTGATATTTGAAATGAAGTTTACTTTACACTCCTAAAATTTGAACATAACGATACGGGACACCTTCTATATTCCATGTTTGACATTTTATGAAAGCTTGAGCCTTACAGCCAGGATAACGACACTTTAATCTTGATTTTTGCTGACTGCTCATAAATTCTGGAAGCTGTTTCGACTTTTTGCTGCTACCATCCGGTATTGGTTCCACTTGTTTCTGTTTCTTTCTAGGCAGTATATTTTCGGGGTCTTCGCTGTCACATTAGAATCTTGTTTTCGGAGAAGAAGCAAGGATTTAGCTATTGCTAATTTGAAATCTAGGCTATAGCTAGCTTGCCGACGCGCAAGAATCTGTAAAATGTAAAATTGTAAGTATTGTCCATTTGTTGGTTTTGTTCCTCATGGCGTATTTACCGATAACCCTATTTAGTATTCTATTCAACCCAAGGTCTCGTTGTATTCCTTCACGACGTGAGGTCGATCTACGTCAATGTATTCGTTTTCAAGTTTCGACAAGCGCTTCCAAAATCCTGCTGGTTCAACGCCATACGCGGAGGAAGAAAAATGAATAGGCCGTGAGACATACCATTTTACTATTGCCACTTTATAATCTTCTCGTACAAAAAATCTGATGAAACTTTTCCTGATTTTTTTTAGTTGAGTGTATTTTTTTGAAGGCTGCATCTTTGGAACTTCTTTTGCCCATTAAAGTACCAGTGAATATTATCGAACGTACTAACAGCACATCAATCAATGAAATTGATGTGAAAAACCTGTCTCGGTGTCGTTGGATATTATTCTGAAAAAAATATTGGTTGTATTTTTCTACGACGAAATACAGCTATCCATACTCCAACATTAACAGGATGTAAAATAACTTCGAAGTGATTTTTTAGTTCGAGCTGAGTAAAGGAGTATTAATATTAACTATTAACTATTAAATTTTGAGGCATTGTCCCCATACACAATTGCCGCAATGCTATTAAATCTGGGTTTATATTAAAAACTGCGTCTAAATCTTTCCCAAGGCCACATCCGAATACACTTGGAATATTTTTCAAATTATTATTAGCCACACATATTGTGGTTAATTCATCATTTAGTTTGAGATTTTGATTTTCAAAATAAATGATTAGTTTTGGCAAATTCCCAATGTGTTCCTGAAGAATGTAAAACTGATTTTTTAAATTTGGAATTTCTATTAGTTCCTTGCACTCAGAAATACTTAGAGCATCGTCATTTAAATATGTAACGAAATTTTGTAAATTATGGGATTTCTCTGCATAAAAACGAGTAGCTTCCAACTATGTTCCATCTAGTTATTACTAGAGAAGGAGGCAGTGACAAAGATGGAAGTTTTTCCCTGTAAAGAGCTAATCTCAATGGTGCTTTTCTGAAAACTTTTTTAAAAGCGGATACAAGTCTTATCAACTTCTGGAAAACTGTCTCTGATATATTCACAGATTCTGTGGAGAGCATGTGCTACACAAGTAATATGCAGCATAGTAAGATATGTTTCGTTTAATAGTCTACCTGTTTTTAACATATATGCAGCACTGTTACTGACAAATAAAAGTATTTTTCTTTGTACTTGTCGTCCGAATGAAGCATTTGGTGCATATTCTCGTAAATGGTTTTAGCTACTGTTTCCGCATCAACTGTATTTATAACTTTTGTTGCTATTACATATACGTTATATGGAATAGTTAGATGTAGTACACCAGCTGCAACATTTACCACACAGCGTTTTAATATATCGACAGCTTCGTCAGCACTTATCCATACGTGCTGACTTTCGTGTAGCTCATAGAAACTCATAGAAATATTTGCGTAAGGTGGATTCATCAGGAGCATTTCTACCAATATATTTTTGGAGAAATGTTTTGATAAGTTTATTTAATGGAATATTTGTCGCCATTAAAGTTTCACAGAGTTCTTCGTTAAAATTGTCTGATTGCTGTTGTGAAGCTAAGTGATGTTTTATGTTCGATTTCTTGGAATTTTTTAACGAGAATTTACAGACTTTGCTATAAATTTCGGAATCACTGGCAATGGGCAAACAATCAGTATGACCCTTAATCCAACTCGCCATTGTTTCACGATGCCATTCTCTACGTTGTTCCATGTCATATCTGAAAAAGTAACTTAAATAATGCCTAAATAATCTAAATAAATGAAAATTAAAAATGTATGTGTAAGTTATTGAAACTTAACGAAATTTTCTGACACTAATAATAATAATATAACTTTATTTAGCAACTGCTATGTAAAAAGCGTTCAAATAAGCTTTGCCTCTAGTAGGCCATTCCTTTAAAAACGTATGATTATTAATAATTTAAATTTGCATTAGTTGTCAATTAGACAGATGCATAGTTGACAAAAATTGCTTTGTAATTTAAAATTTATTTAACATGGTTTTTACTATACAACACAAATCATTCATGCTAGAATCTTATTTTCGAAACGGACGTAAGATTGACGGACAATGGCAGTATTCTCTTCAAGATTGTTTAGAAGAATTTAGAATTTAGTCGAAGGAGAATTATTGGCCCTATTTTTTTTAACGGAACCTTAACAGGAGAAAGGTATCGACAAGAAATTATTATGCCATTTATCGAACAGCTTGACGACGAAGAAATAACACAGGGTTACTTTCAACAAGACGGAGCTAGAGCACACACAGCAGGTGAAACAATTAATATTCTGCAGCAATTTTTTCAAAATCGGTTGATAAGTTTAAACACTGAACATGAATTTCCACCAAGACCTTGTGACATTACTCCATGTGATTTCTTTTTATGGCCATTCTTAAAGAACTCAATTTATCAAGTACAGATACCTGATCTTGCAGGCCTTCAAATCAGAATTGCTGAAAGAATTAATGGAATTGACAATGCGATACTACAAAACACTTTTTCCTCCATTAGAAGAAGATGTGAGAAATTTTTCGAACAAGGTGGTGGACACTTTGAACAATTTTTATAAAATTTTGCTTGTTTGTTGGAAATAAACATATTTCATTCACTTAAAAATGTTCGTTTTATTATTTTGACATTTGTCATTTCAATCAAATATCTCATCTCATAACCAACAAAATTCCTATTAAAATTAGTAACAAGCTAAGACATAATCATAATTTCCAAGGGCTACTTTGAGGTAAAATTTATTTGAATTCTTTGTACATGCACAATAAATTTTGAAAATATAAACTATGAAAATTAGAACAATAACAGAAGACTTAAACTAAAAGTTTCCCTAACAAATTCAATTACTAGGATCTTAAATCTATTCAAACTACCACTGGATTTCATGTGCGTAGGTAAACTATTAAACAGTTTCAGTCCGTTCACAAACACATTCTTGGTTATTTGCACCCTATAATAGTTTTCAATATAATAATCGTTGGTATTTCTGGTTCCGTAGTTGTGAATTTGATCGACCGGTGTCAATTTTCCACTTAAGTAATGAGGCATTATTCCAATTTTAATTTTATATATGAAAACGATTGTCTTATTATACTATGTATTGTTTTACACTTAATAAACTTAAAGTTTCTAGCATTAGCTTAATTGGGGTATATCGGTTACATTTTAATACTATTCGCAAAGCTTTATTCTGTATACAAAAAAGGTTTTAAATATATCTATACGTTAATGCACGTATAACGCTTTTGTTTCATTATGAAACAGACATGTAAATAATTTACATATCTGTAACTGTATACTTGGACAATACCTCATATTTTCAGCATTTACTTCTGCTTAAGACATAGATGGCAGAAACATATGTCTTAAGCAGAAGTAAATGCTGAAAATACGAGGTATTGTCCAAGTATACAGTTACAGATATGTAAATTATTTACATGTCTGTTTCATAATGAAACCTTATTCTGTAGTTTTTGGAGTTGCTGCATCCCATTCCCATTTATACTAAATAAAATGGAAGAGCAAAAATCAAAATGTGGTGCTATTAAGGATTTAAACAACAACAGTCGGGCATACAGTGACAAATTATGACTAAATCTATTTAAGAAAAATATCTTCTTGGAAATTTTATTAGATAGGTATTGAACGTGAATTTTGAAATCTAAATTAGTATTCAATATTACCCCCAAATATTTCATATTCTCAACTCTGTCTATTTTCTTGGAGTCCATAGACAAATCTATATCATTAAAATTCAATTTAGAAATCTTATATTTAGTACCAATTATCATGAACTTAGTTTTACTGAAATTCAGTGCCATATTATTCTCACATACCCATTTATACAATTTATTTAATTGGACAGTCATGCTATCCACCATCTCCCTAATATCATCACCAACTATATAGACCATGGTGTCGTCAGCAAACATACATATTTCGCAATTATCAACCGCTTTGACTATATCGTTAATGTACAGAATAAACAATAGTGGACCTAACACTGTTCCCTGGGGCACTCCGTATTTTGTAATAATCTTATCAGACATCTCATTTTTATATTTGACTACTTGATATCTATTACTTAGGTACGATTCAAACAATCCTAATGCTAATCCAGATATTCCCATTTTATTTAATTTACACAACAACAAGGCTCTGTCAACAGTCTCAAAAGCCCTCTTGAAGTCTAAGAATACAGTCAAAACAAACTTGCCTTTATCAATTACTTTCGCCCACGCATCGCAAACACTCAGCACAACCGTTTCACACGAATGATATTTTCTGAACCCCGACTGATTCGACTCAATTAGAGAATTTTTTTTCACAATATTCCATTAATTGGACTTTTACACACGTTTCCAAAACTTTTTCATATGGAGCTACTAAGTTAATAGGTCTAAATTCCTCATGCCAACACGTTCCGTTAACCTTAGGTACTGGCGTCACATATGTCGTTTTACAATCTTCAGGAAATTTACCAGTTCGAAGTGACGTATTTATAACATCAAGAAACCTGTCAGCAACTACTTCACAGGAATCTCTTAAAACGTTTGTTAATATTCCGTCACCTATCTCTCCAGTACACTTCATAGACTTTAATATAGATTTTAAAAACGCCATCGATACAGCAGTAAAGCAATCCATTTGTACGGGGGCATTAATATTATCGAGTATCTTTGGATAATCCATCGACCTAGGTATATCTCTCACAATATTTTCAATACTGTTAACGAAAAAGTTATTAAATTTATGAGCAATCTCCTTCGCGATAGCCGTAGCTCCGTCACTGAATTTTATTTCACTGTTAACATTTTTACTTTTATTCGGTAGTAATGCTTTTAAGTTTTTCCACAATTTACGACTATTATATCTATTTTCATCTATAATCTTAATGTAATATTCATCCTTTTCCATTTTTATAAGCTGTGTCACTTTGTTACGCGCTATTTTGTAATTTTCCCAGTCGCAGTCTTGGTCAGTAAACACAGCCCGCCTATAGTTCAAGTCTCTTAACTTCATCATTTCTATTATACCGTTCATCCATTTCTTCTTCAAATAAATTTTCCTCAGTATGAGTACCTCTATAGGACACATTTTCTCCATTATGTCACCTATGCTGTTAATGAAAGCATCCGCTATAACATCAACATTTACCACCGAATAGCTCCAGTTGATACCAAGTAAGCTATCTTGTAAACTTTCCTTCCTATACTTTCTCATTTTTCTTTTCTTTATTACAGTCTTTTCTAAGTGGGCTTCTTTTTCCTCTTCTATGGCAATGCTCAAAATGCAGTGGTCACCAATCCGAGGAGTTCTATGAACTTCGTGTGCCAAATCCTTTTTATTAATTATAATACAGTCTATTAAAGTTTTGCTATGATTCGTAATTCTAGTAGGCACATTGACAATTTGATTCAGTCCGTGTTTATATAATATTGTTTTAATTTTGTTACAGTAATAATCATTTATGTTCAAGTAATCAAGATTATAATCCCCTAATAAAATTATGTTTTCCTCTACAGTATTTCCCATGTATTCATCAATGTATTCAATAAATAAATTATCATCAAAATAATTGGGAGAAGTAGATTCGATGAAACGATATTAAACAGGATCTATTACAAAAATTACGGAGTATGTAATTAAGTAATTAACAGTTAAAACAATTTATTATTACAATATGTGGTATTTTTATTTATATAGTTTTGGAAATTCAAACACGCGCTTTATTTCAAGTGTTTTTGTGCATTTTGTTATAGGTTCCACATTAACTGAAGCAATACAATTTGAAACAGTGTTTGGTAGTGGGTAACGGTAATGGATATTTCACTCTATTCCTTTGATAAACTGTTTTTCGAATTATTTATTAATTAAATTGGCAATTATTGAATGGCAATCAATAAAACTTGCATATTTACATATTACTGTATTCGAAAGCATCAACTCATTTCATAAGAAACAGACTCTGTACGTACATTCTTATTGCATGTTTGGAGCTATTATTCAAGACGAAGAAGTAACTAATAACATCCACAATATACAGATATACATACACAATGTACAAGAAGAGATGGAACAACACGTTTTCATATCAAAATTCCTAATAAATAACAAAAACTTTAATTGTGCACAGTAGGATACCGGGTAATATATCTTTGAACGCACAGAGGGCCGAATTGCCTAAATAAGAACAGGGCCTACCGCTATTGTCTACAAGACAAACTGCCAAATATAAATCTAAACGCGAAGATTAGTTTTTAAATTTATGTTTCGCTGACAAATCTCCAAGAAATTTCTGATTAAAAAGGAGACTGGAGAAACCCGACTCTAAAAAAATAATATTAACGAAAAATAAAAATACAACTCGTCAAACATAACTAAAGTAGGTCCTCCAGGTTCTTTACCTTTTTCTTTGTTTTTTCTAAACATCGCACAGCCTCCTTGTTTCATCATGCTTTTTAATTAACACAAAATCAGTCAAAAATCAACTTGCCACCCTGTTATGGATCTGCGGTGGCTGTGGTTTCTCCAGGCGAGGGAAGCGAACACGAGCGCCCCCCGTGGCGCGCGTTATAACAACACTAATGAACGGTCCGGACCCTATGAAACCGAAAAAAAATCATCATAAAGACGCCGCTGTCGTTGGAGCGCTGTTTTCTCGAATTTTTCGGGTCAATTTCAGAGGTTTTACGAGGTATTTTGGACTATTTTTTTCAGTGGAATAGACATCGCGATGGGAAGGGTAAAGTTTGAAATGGGGGTGCATCTTTTTATTTTACTGACGGACCAATTATTGCTAGATTCGGGTTCATAAAGACCGGTTTCCATTTAAAAATGTTTTATTTTACGTGAAATTTATTATGTTCACTTTGAATATTATTTTCTGAATAGGAACAACCGAAATAATTCTGGAATATTCTAATAATTCATTTCCTTTCTTATAAGTTTCGAATTTTATATTTAGGGAAAATAGTATACATACAGGGTTAGGCAAATGTATGAACCGATTCGAATATCTTTGATATGGCTACTTAGATTTTAATAGAACTTTCCACAATTAATTAAAAGTAAATCAGGGATTCAATGAGTATATTTATATCTGACTCAGACTTTCGGTTTAGCCGGAAAAGATATTTTCCTTTTTATTTTAAACGAAACTATGTATTTTTACGAATTTCAATAGAGCTCTGACACGGTTTGGCACCCTTTTGCTTAACAACGACAGAGATATTTAATTTAATCTAATAATGAAAATGTTATTGAGAACAAGAAAAACACAAAATCAATATCACAAACAAAATGCAGTTTCTAGAGAGATGGCTGTGCCACCTTTGGAAGGGCGTCGTTACTTCACATTGGTTATGTGGACGGGGCGAGGTACTTCGGCTGTCTGACAACAGGCATCGCTGAATTTACTTCTACGCTCGGTCTGGATAATTTCTGTGATGTGGCGATGTGGTTCTTTTTTGTGAATGTGTCTGAAGATATCCTTTCTCCAGCAGGGGCGTACCGATGAGCCTGTAGAAAGGCGAAATACGTATCTTACGTCTCTGGGGAGGGATATGTTCGGACACGTTCACAAAAATATTAATAGTGAACCTGTATTTGTGCTCTTCACACAAGATTTTTAATAATATTTTATATTATTAAAAATACCTTTGTATTATACAAAACTGGTGGGGTTTACCTACTCATGTATGTTTCAATTATTCTGATAAAATCAATATGTGTTATAAAATTTTCGAACCGTTCACTTCTTGACAATATGCAAGTCTGTGAAAAAATACTTAGATGACATTCACCAAAGTGTCCTCACGAATTAATTGCACTTCCTCAATCATTCTCCGCCGCAACTCGTCCATTTTAAATGACCCCAAAGGAGAAAATCTAGGGGATTTAAATTTAAAGTCCGTGCCATTCAATGAATCTTTTACGATCAATCCACCGATTTAGGAATGTTTCGTTTAAAAAACTTCTGACTTTAAGGGCTTAGTAAGGGGTGCTCCATCTTGTTGGAACCAAATACTTACAGGTAATTCCCCATCTTCCTCAATATTTGGAACAACCTGATTACGTAAAAGATCTAAATATCTCTGTCTATTTAGTGTATATATACGAAAAGGGTTAATTATATCAATACGTTATGCACGTATTACGCATTTGTTACAAATGAAACAGACATGCAATATACATATCTGTAACTGTACACATTGACAATACACCTCGTATTTTCAGCATTTACTTCTGCTTAAGACACGTGTTACTGCCATCTACAGGCGTCGTCAGTCAAGCTAGTGAAGCAATGTAATACAAATGATACAAATCTTTTTAAGAACAGCATAGTCGGCATAGTCTCTTTCGTCCGTCAGATGTCACTTATTAAATAGTGCCACCTTATAGGACGAAATTTGCTATATCTTGTAGGCGATTTCAGCGTAAATGTATATACAGATACAAATCTGTTCTTAAAAAGATTTGTATCATTTGTATTACATTGCTTCACTAGCTTGACTGACGACGCCTGTAGATGGCAGACAAAAGATGTCTTAAGCAGAAGTAATTGCTGAAAATACGAGGTGTATTGTCCATGTGTACAGTTACAGATATGTATATTGCATGTCTGTTTCATTTGTTATTTAGTGTACGTTAAATGACGAAGGGATATGAATAATACTGACAGATTATAGATAATAAATAAGCATATTATAAAATTTTTAGACCTAAACACGGTGGAACCGAAAGAAAATTCTTCGAGATGAAAGAAAAATTGGCCAGGGATTACCCTGAGATAGGACATTTCGGAGTTACCACAATTCCATTTACTTAATATTACAACTAAAATATTACTAAAAAGGATACACCAAAGATAACAAAATTACATTTTTGAATGATACGGAGGATGGGGTAATTGTAGACATTTATCTACAATTACCCCGGAAATATGATTAATTCTGTGTTATTAAAGTACAGTAAGATTTAAGAAACCAAATATTTGGAAAAATCTTATAATTGGTAGTGCTATTGTACAGTACGATTACTTTTTGCCCGAGTTTAAAATCCACAAATATACATATATTTTTGTAAAACTCTGCAAGAGTCGTCGCTTACCTCGATTCTTGGAGTAAATGTAGACACATCGGAATTCTGCACTTCTCTTAGTATTAAAATAGCTGGAATTATTAAAGACACAAAATGAAACAAACATATTTAAAATGATATAAATGTTTAGTAAATTTTTCTCACGAAAAATTTGTGGTTGTGGATAAAAGAAAACATTAGAAAAATACATTTATTTTCAGTGAAAATAATATTTAAGTACCTTCTTAATTATCACAAAATAAACAAAACTAATATTCTTGTGTAGAATAAACTTTTAGTACTTAGATATTAGGTAATAAAAATCTTAAACCACAATAACTAAAAATTAAATTTCCTAAAAAATACTTAACACCTAAAATGAAAGAAACAAAATTAAGTAGGGATATAAACCATATAGAAACAATAGATAGGAATTTTTAATACATTGAGTTTTTTTACAAGGGATTTTTTGAATTTGGTCCATTGTTTATCTAATTCTAATAGACTGGGAGATATTGTAAGTACATTAGAGCCTTTAACTTGAATTGGGCCGAAAAAAAAAATGTTTTAGACACAGATTCAATATCATCTTGTTTTGCACATCTGAATTTGTTTTCGGTTTTCAATCATTTTATTTTAACTTCAGTAACTTCTTCTATAATGCGACCAATATACCATTTCGTCATATAATCTACTGCAACATTTGTATTAGCAACACAGTGAGGTTGCTCACTACTATAACGAACAACATATTTACTGTCTTGAATGCTTCCCGAAGAAAGCAAATTTGTATTAGAGTCTAGATCTCCAATTATGCTAGAATCGTCGCTTGAATGCGGGTTGTCTACTGCATCATGCAAATCACTTGCATTATCTGAATCTGATAAAACTTCTATACCCTTTCGTTTTCTTGTTTTGGTATTCAACAATTTTCTTTTAACTGTTCTCTCTTTATCCTTTTTTTTATTAGGAATAGGTAACTAATATCAAGACTGTCTACAATTACCCCTTTATATAGTCTACGCTTGCCACTTTCAATAAAAGTTGGGGTATATGTAAACAACCTATTTTTCTTTTCTAATCAAAGTAAGATCATGATAAAAAGAAACAACTTAATTGAGCATTAAATATTATATATTTTTAAAAAGAAAAAAATCGGTCGCCTAAAGACGCTACAAAAAAATCGAAGTAAAGATGAGCAGAAATTGTCGACAAAACAATATTTCGTCAATTTTTCATGTGACACTAGAAGTGTCCTTCAGAGTCCTACACACCTTTAAGGCACCAAACTGTGTCACAAAGGTGTAGTACTCTGAATCTAAAATCTGAATTGGTTCATTAATGTATAGTCAATATTCAAAGTGTATTTCAAGTAACAAAAACGCAAAACTTGTATATCCATTTTTATTTGTATCAACGTTACAGATCTATGAATGTGATTGTCAGATCATGCAAAAAAAAATGTAATGTCAATACAAACTGATTTTATTTAAAAAAAAGTTATACGATTCAATAACAGGTCTGTAATTGTTAACATCGCATAATAAAATGTTATCCTAAAATAAATAAACACGTGTCGTAGTGCATACAGTAATGTTTTGTAGATCTACAAAAAAGAGTATTGGAAATTGATTTATGATAAAGAAGGTTCTTACTTATTTCGTAAGTGCTGAACCATTAATATCATACAATAAACAAATGTTCAGAAAACTGCTAACGTTGCATTTTTTAATAAAGGATTACATTATGTTTCAGTTCATACAACAGCTTATTAGTGAGTGGACACGTTTTCTTTATTCAAAATGCTTTACCGATTTTCTTCTCAAGAGTATGCGGACAAGCATTTTGTGTATGGCTACTGTAACGGCAGTGCACGTCAAGCAGTTATTGAATACCGACATCGGTTTCCAGATAGGCGCATTCCCCATTACAGAACGTTTCTGGAAGTACACAGACAATTTCGGGAATGCGGACTGTGTGATTATATTCTCGACCGAAGAGTAAATTTGCCAGCAGACCTAGAGGAAGAAGCAGTAGCTATTGTTACAAGGGAACCAACTCTCAGTGTACGTCGAATCGCTAGACAACTAGGAGTGCCACGCACGACAGTTTGGCGAATTTTAAAACGTGAGGGCTTATATCCATATCACTATCGCAGGGGACGCGGTTTGCTTGAGGCAGACCACTATGCTCGTCTAGTTTATTCTACCTGGATATTAAGACAGTCACGGCTTCATTTTAATTTCGGTAGAACAGTCCTCTGGACAGATGGATCACGTTCACGAGAAGTGGTGTTACAAATCTGAGATACCTGCACAGGTGGTCATCCGGAAATCCCAAAGCCATACGCCCATTTAAATTTCAACATGAATTTTCTATTAACGTTCAGGCGGCCCTAATCGATGAGTTGTTGATTGGTCCTGTCGTTCTTCCTGGGAGGTTAAATGCGGACAATTACCTTCAATATCTTATTGACAAACTGCCAGGTCATTTAGAGGATGTCACGCTGAATGTTCGACGAGGCATGTGGTTTCACATGGATGGGTTACCACCACATTTCGGAATTGCTGTCCGAAATTGGGTTAACGTCAATTATCCAAGATGGATTGGTCGAGGTGGTCGTGTTGCATGGCCACCCAGATCACCCGATCTTAATGCCCTTGACATTTATTAATGGGGGTACATGAAAAATTTAGTCTACGCCCAAGTTTCGAACACAAGAGAAGAGTTGTTGGATCGTATTCACCTGGCTGCCGAGCAAATCCGACAAAACAAGTATGAAATTCGGATAAGTACTTCTTCTGTTGGCTTACGAGCACAAGCCTGCATTCAACAAGGAGGTGGACATTGCGAAAATATTATTAATTGAACTTTTTTAAATAAAATCAGTTTTATTGACTTTAGGATTACATTTCATGATCTGACAATCACATTCATAGATCTGTAACTTTGAAACAAATAAAAATCGATATACAAGTTTTGTGTTTTTGTTACTTGAAATGAAGTCTACTTTACACTCCTAAAATTTGAACTTAACGATACGGGACACTTGTATAACAATCCCTATCTCAATTACTTTAATAACCAGTTATTTATTTGACATGTCTCCAATTACTTCAGTCTACACTTACCTCACTTACCACTATGTTATTCAAAACATAATTGTCATAAGTTACACTATGAAATAAAGAAACAGTTTTGTTTTTATCTCTAATATTATGTATTTTATTTAATTTTAAAAACATATCGTCCTTAGTGAGAAACCTTTTACACTCAAGGTTTGATACTATTGATCATTTAATTGTCTGCCACGGAAACAAACAAAAAATGTGCTTTCTGTCATAAAAATTGCAATTTCTCCTTTCGGAAATGTGACTTAGGCCTGCATGGCAAAGAATGTTTTTACTTGTATCACACAAAATAATTGTTCGCTACACGAATTAATTGCTTTATTAACCCAATAATATACATTTAAAAATTAGCAGTAGTATAAGACTAGAGTCCTAGAGTCACTAGAGTCCTTTAAAAAAGTTTGCCATTATCCTGAAAAGTTAAATAAAGAAGGCAAATGGTATTAAGTTTGTTTCAAATGCCATTCCAGTACTAAAAATATAATCATATTCAATGTTTGCTGAAAAAAATGTTTTGGTAGCATGTTGGTTAATAGTGCTCAAACAACTTGATTTTACCTAATCTAAATTTCCTATACAGTTTGCTTATTGGAGCACATCTGTACATGTTAATTTAATACCATCATACCAGATCCTTATTGCTGTTGTGGACAGGGTACTAATAAATAAAGTTATAAAAAAATGTTATGTTGACTACGTTATATATATATATTCTTAGTCTGTTTTGACTTTTATTTATTACATTATATCACTTATCAAATAACCAAAACTATCTGAAGCAAATATGATTTTCTTAAAGGACGACCACACATTCTTCGCTAAATATCTTATTGTTTCTTTTCCCTAAATGTCCACTTTTGGATTTATACACCGGTCCAAAATCTACCAGATAATAAGCGCGCTAAAAGTTTGTTAAACAATTTGCATAATTTATCTACCTCACCGGGCAATAAATTTAGTCCCAGTATAGTACATGTCCGAATAAATCTGCGCTTTCTGAACTCGCCAAAGCCAGAAGAACGTCATCCATATACACGCTCTGCTCTTTGCATATCGATGCTTTCTACTCTCTCGTACTGCACAACCAAACGCGTGCACATATAAATAGATACCAGAACAAGATGACGTATAAACTTGAACTCGGTGCAATAGAAACGAAATTTATTGAATATGTTTTGCAGAAACGTTATTTATTAAAATTGTGGAACATTAGAAGTACTTACTTTTGATATATGAACCTAGAGTTACCTCTATGTATATGTGTACGAAGTTGGTGTATAAATATTGCAATTTCAAATAAAATATCGTCTCGAAAGCAACTGTCTGTGATCTTCTTGAATAAAGCGTGAACAGAGTAGATTGTTCAAATCTGGAGTTTGATTTACATGCTTTGATGATAAATTTATTAAATTAAGTCTATTTACCTTGGAGAAAATTTGACAAGCTCGTATATTCTTGATGGGTTTTTAAACAATATTCACATAAAACAATTATTAAACGAAATTTAAGGTTATATACGAGGGGCTACGCAGAAATTCCCGGAATGTGAAAGAAAAACAATAAATTGTTAGACCAATCCGAGCGATTTGTCCATGACTGGAAGCAGTGCTAGAAGTCTTCGCCTGTTAATATGTTCGACACATTATTATCTAATACTAATTGTAATGTTCAGAACTTTTCATTACTCATTACATTATTTCATAATTTTACTTGTATCTTACCCTTTCTAACAAAAAAATATTGGATACAAGAAACTTAAACAAAATATAAAATTTCACAAAACAAATACAATAAAATTTTTAAAAAATAACAGGGACGCTTGTTTCAACTGTACGAAATTAGTGGAAAATACCGCGATATAAACTTAAATAAGGCATATAACCCCTTACCACAATTACTAATAGTATCCTAAATACGTATTTAGACAACTAAGTTGCCATCATCAGTAGGTAAGACCACTAATCAAAGTGTCGCACAAGGGGAACAGTAAAACTAACACATATAAAAAGCAACAATTTTACACGGCGTCCAGGATACGATTAATAATTGTAGTAAGGAGTTATATAGCTTTTTAAGTTTTCACTTAACCACAGTCCCACAAAAAAGACTTTTTACCGCGATATAACATCTCAAACATTAAAGAAATGCCGGATATTTCACGCCAGTTGTCAATTTGTATGAGTAAACATAAAGGTAACTATTTTTGAGGACAGCCAACGTATAACAAATTTACAAATTGAAACTTAAGCAAAGGAAGCCACCAGTATCATTTATTATGGAATGTCGGTACATTAAATGCATCCCTAATTGGTCCATTACGGTAATTGGTTCATTTCCTAAAAGTACTTCTAGGGTGTGATTATGGAACCGGCCGTAAGACTTTTGCATGAAGTCCCTATATGATCTTTCCAGTTATACATAGAATCAATAGTTATAGTTTATTTCAAATTATAAGAATATAACTTTGAAAGGCTCTAATGCTTTTATTTCACCACCTGCGGCAATAACTACCTGGCCGCTCAATACGATTATCTTTTACGCAAACAAACTGCTGAGGTCCGTAATGACAAAATTTAAGTAAATTGTAATTACAACAATTTAGATGAAATAAAATTTAATAATAATATAAGTACCAACAGTTTTTAATTTGAATATATAGTTATTATATATAGTTAAATAGTCGTTAAATTACAATTTAGATGAAATAAGTGCTTATATTTATTAAACAAAATTTAAGTAAATATAGTTAGGAGAGTTGGTATATATTACACCTAATATTGAGTCTATTTATCATTTATTGTTAATCTTTACTGCTGTATACATATTTGATTTTTCTCTCTTTACTTAACGAACATGTGGCGACCCTTTGCTGAAAGTGTTAGTGATTATGATGTGGATAGTGATAATACTGTTGGAGCACGACAGAGAAAGCATATATCAGAAGATGCAAAACAGATAATTTTCAATGTCTGTCATACCCTGATGGAAGAAAATAACGAACTACAAACCCAGAACATTCAACGAACGTCGCAATTAACCAAGGTGCCTTTTGGAACAATATATAAAATAATTAAGAATGACGCAGGGTCTCGAAAGCAAAGAAGTGACAAAGGAGCACCGAGAAAAATTGAAGAGTATGAAATTAATACTACTAGGCAGCAAGTATACTCCTTCTACAGAGGAAATGTTGTATCTACACTTGACTGCTTACATAAAAGAATCAGTGATGAGCCTATAAATATTCAGTGTTCTAAAGCAACCTTGTGGCGGACGCTAAAGAAAGCGGGTTTTAAGTTTGGCACTATAGACAAACATCGCACAATTATGGAAAGCCCGAGGTTACAGAAACTTCGATATGAATACTTAACGGCAATTAGAAGGTATAGACAGAAAGGACGATTAATTTGTTATTTAGACGAGACGTGGTATGACACCCATGACACAATTTGCAAAGGTTGGGTGGATAGTTCAAGTATGTGTCAGTTGGACGCGCCGGTTTCGAGAGGGAACAGAATAATCATTCTTCATGCTGGGTTAGAAAAAGGATGGATCGGACAGCCGCTATTATCTGCTAAAAATGTTAAATCCTCAAGTTTAGATTACCATGAAGATATGACCTCATCTTTATTTGAAGAATGGTTTTGTGACACTTTGCTGCCAAATTTACCAAAAGATAGTGTGATAGTGATGGACAACGCTCCGTATCATTCTCGACAGCAAACAAAAGTTCCTACAAAATGTAATAATAAGAAAGATATTAAAACATTTTTAGAAGCAAATTATTTATATTTTGAGGATCATTATACCACCATACCATTGCATTTTCAATCCCATTTTAGTGAAATTTAGTGAAAGCAATGTAACACATAAAAAATGCTATGGAACATATAACTGCTGTAAATTGGAAAAATGCTGTTAAACACGCAATAGCAAAAGAGGGGAATATATGCGCATGTACAAAATAGTAGCACCTTTGATTATAAATGTGCAATACGATTCAGACACAGACACCGATTTGCAAGACGACTCAATCACAGATGATTTATGAAATGCGGTGACACATAAGATTTTCTTTTGTGTATTACAAATAAATTAGCTTTATATATATCTCTATGTATCCACTACACATGTTGCCACACGATTTGTAATTTTTTCTTTGTATATAAACCCAATTTACGGATATTTTTTATTATATCTCTATGTATCCACTACACATGTTGCCACACGATTTGTAATTTTTTCTTTGTATATAAATCCAATTTACCGATATTTTTTATTATATACTTGAAATTAACAGCGTTTTATTATTATATTATAGTGCCCTAATTTATAGTCAATACGGCCCATAGATTCATACATTGCAAATAGGTAAACAGTACCCGTTCAATAAGGAGACCAGGTATAACAATTATCATCACAGAAGGTGGTGCAATAAAAGCATTAGAGCCGTTCAAAGTTATATTCTTATAATTCGAAATAAGCTATACACCCAGAAATTTAGTATTATCTACCTGGGCTATATTGGATTGATGTCCTTTACCAAGACGAGACCGATCCCTAACATTATAGTTTGCTTTAACTTCAATAAATACGGTTTAAGCTTACTTTTGGCTTAATGGTTTTGTGAATAAGTAAAATTGCCATATCTGCTCTGAAAATCAGCCAGAGGAAATGCATGAAGAAACATTGCATCCACTTAAACAGACTGTTTGGTGTGTATTTCATTCTGAATAAATCGTTAGATTATCGAGGTATTTATTTATTTATATTTTGAGTTATGGTAGTTAAAGTGGTAATTGTTGAATAACTAGATATAAAATCGTGTTGTAGAGGAGAAAAATAGAAACTCTTAATTGGTGCTTCTTGTTCATATAGACATATCTAAAAATAATAAATTGCCATTCCAAACAAGCATTATTACTTGGTAAATATTTTTTTCTAGTAAATAAATACGTATATACGAAAAGTACTCTTTGAGCACACTGATGACTAATAACCTTACAATATTTTTATTACATTCTAACCTTGATAGGTCACACAATGTATAAAAACCGCCCATATTAAATACAATATACTAGCACACACACAGAGAACACAAACACACAACATAAAAAAAAAAAACACCGCGACGACGTGATTGGCTTTTGATACGAAATTAGGATCCAAAATGTGACCGCCTTGATTCGTTAGCATATAATAAGATTTCTGAACCCGACAAAAACTCTTACTCCATATTCCATCTTCCTCACTCGCACACCATACCTAATCCCATCCTTTTAATCCTTATATACAGACTTATACGTCGATAGCATAGGTAACACAAACACATCTGCGATTAAATGTTTCTTTTGTTGAACAATCCTGACCAATCCCGGATCGTTTTCATTGTGTTTTATCTGAATAGGAACGTAGCAGATGGGTTTGTCAATTTTTTTTTTATTTATATAATTTTTATACAGATGGTTGCTCCTTTTAATTTGCGGTTTAGTATTTTTTTCACTTTACTAATCCGGTATTTATTCTGTAGTACTGGTTTTTTAATAATGGTCGCCTCAATTGAAATGTATTTTAGCGAAAGTTATTGCGGTGACAGTTCTGGTTTATACTGAAGTAGCAAATTATAGGTTTTGAAATGATTAAAATTAGGTTAGGAGGAGAGATTTGTGTGAATAAAGAGGGAATCAGAATAGGGAGTTGGTTATATGATAATGTGTGCGTTTAATAGGTTATAAATGTCATTAAAGTGGGTACAAAAGACTGCATTCACTTTTAACAGAAAATAGTAGGTATACTTAATGCAAGTTATAATAAAAAAAGAAGAGTTAAAAAAGAATTAATAGAACAACTGAATATACTAGGAATACCTCAAAAAGCAAAATTGATAACATTACACGTCAAAAGTTTATATACATCCATACCTTTTGACGAACTCAAAAGCATATTAAACGAACACATTAATAAGAGCGACTCGGAAGACACAGATGAACTTAAACTCATAGAAATGATAAACAATATTGCATAAGCCAAAATTACTTCAAATTTGACGACCGTATCTACAAACGAACGATCTACCAGTTAATTACGATAATAAAACGATTTTAGTTTAAAAAAAGTATCTTTATTGTGATTCAGTAAGCCTCACTTACAACTTAAGTACAAGACACTGAATTCATTTCAAATTCTTATTTTGGTTATATACAAGATAGTCTTCAAATAAAAAGGCGTAATTTTTATTAAAAAATGTGTAATTATATAGAATATGAATTAAAAATATTGTGAGTTAATTACGACGCGAGACCCAAAATTAAAAACCCCTGAAAATTCTAAAATGTGCCGCCTATAAATTAAAAATTTTCAAAATGTAAATATGTACCTCTACTGAAGTTACAATCACGCGATAGGTTTACATACGTAATACCTGTCGATGTTATAAAAGCTATAATATCCTGTATACTAAGGCCGAAATCATATTTTCATACATTAAAATAAATATTTAAAAATTAAGATATATATTAGATTCATTTACAAACCGATTTCAAAATTCATCCTAAAATTTCATGCGTATTACGAGAATTTTTTTTGTTTGAAGTAAGAAATATAAAATACGAATATTTGATTCAGAATGCCCCATTGTATCCAAAGGCGGTAATGTGTATATTTATAAAAACGATAAGTTTTGTTATGGGAAAGGTTCGATAACCTGTCAACTGTTAAAAATTTATACTTATTAATATTAAAGGAACATGCAAGATGTGTACTTTACGGGCATTTAAGTTACAATCTGTTATCTTTAATCGAAAAATTATATCGAACGTACGTAACGATAGATAACACAACGATACTTAAAGCGAGATGAACATTAAGAAAATTATATTGCGGGTCAGCTTTAAAATATTGTCTGCGATAGTATTTATGATATATTCAGTCGAACAGTGGCATAACAACATTTCTTTAGATATTTTTGTTATATTTTTTCTCGCTTATGAGAAGTAATTTTGGAAAATATTTTGGATATACATTCTATATAATTTAATATTCCCATTTTTAATAGATCTTCTTTTTATTTCATGAACACCCGGCATAATATCGGTCCCCTTATCACACATACAATGAAATTAAACTGTGTCTTTTAAACTGTCAATAGCTTGCTGTTCAGATTTCTTTTGGAGTGTATTATAAGTAAATAAATATTTTGTTCTACCAATAGTTTAATTGTAAGCAAATATGTAAATACGAGGTGCATTCAAGTTCTAAGGCCTCCGATTTTTTTTCTCCAGACTGGAAAGAGATACAAGCATGTGCATTGTTTTAAAATGAGCGTGCGTTCGTTGTCAATACGTCACAGAGATGGCAGCACTGTACGGCAGATGGAATTGTAGCGGCAGCGTCGAGAATGAGAACTGTTTTAGATACTTAAAATGGCTACGTTTTCCTTACTTGAACAGCGTGCAATCATTCGTTTTCTGAAATTGCGTGGTGTGACACCAATTGAAATTTATCGACAGTTGAAGGAGACATGTGGTGATGGAGTTATGGATGTGTCGAAAGAGCGGTCGTGGGTTCGACAGTTTAATGTAGGCAGAACATCGTGTGACAACAAACCGAAACAACCCCGGGCTCGCACAAGCCGGTCTGACGACATGATCGAGAAAATGAAGAGACTTGTTTTGGGGGATCGCCGAATGACAGTTGAACAGATCGCCTCCAGTGTTAGCATTTCCGTGGGTTATGTGCACACAATCCTGCATGACGACCTGAAAATGCGAAAAGTGTCCTCCAGGTGGGTGCCACGAATGCTGACGGACGACCACAAGGCTGCTCGTGTGGCATGTTGCCAAGCAATGTTGACGCGCAACCAAGGCATGAATGGGACTTTCTTTTCGTCGATTGTGACAATGGATGAGACGTGGATGCCTTTTTTCAATCCAGAAACAAAGCGCCAGTCAGCTCAATGGAAGCACACAGATTCACCGCCACCAAAAAAATTTCGGGTAACCGCCAATGCTGAAAAAATTATGGTGCCCATGTTCTGGGACAATGAGGGCGTAATCCTTACTCATTGTGTTCCAAAGGGCACTACGGTGACAGGTGCATCCTACGAAAATGTTTTGAAGAAGAAGTTCCTTCCTGCACTGCAACAAAAACGTCCGGGAAAGGCTGCGCGTGTGCTGTTTCACCAAGACAACGCATCCGCACATCGGGCTAACGTTACGCAACAGTTTCTTCGTGAACTTTGAAGTGATTTCTCATGCTCCCTACTCACCTGACTTGGCTTTTAGTGACTTTTGGCTGTTTCCAACAATGAAAGACACTGTCCGTGGCCGCACATTCACCAGCCGTGCTGCTATTGCTTCAGCGATTTTCCAGTGGTCGAAACAGACTCCTAAAGAAGCCTTCGCCGCGGCCATGGAATCATGGCGTCGACGTTGTGAAAAATGTGTACGTCTGCAGGGAGATCATGTCGAGAAGTAACACCAATTTCATAGTTTTCGGGTGAGTAGTTAGTTAGAAAAAAAAATCGGAGGCCTTAGAACTTGAATGCACCTCGTATAATACTAATGATCATTAAATATGTAACTTACATATGAAAAATCCCTTAAGGCTCTTATTAGCAGAAATTTGCACCAAACATTTTGAAAAAACCTTATATATGAGCATCAATAAAAATATTGTGATGGCTCATTCAACGATACGTCACGTATCATACCTCTAGCGCCTTCTCAATTGATATAGAACGCTCGAGAAGAGGTTCAACAGTGATATTTAAGCCGTCGAGGAAGGGATTGGGGGCATTCGATACCGAATCATCGCCGAGAGTCAACATACATAAATATAAATACATAAATGTGCTTATTGTTAGTAATTAGTTTTTAAATTGTTATTGGTTTTTATTATTAATATAGTGTGTGTCGTGTGCACACGACAAAGGGGAGAGATGTCACGATCATTATGGGCGACTTCAACGCAAAAATAGGAAAAGGAAGAGTGGAAGACTTAATAGGCGACTTCGGATTGGGAGTTAGGAATGAAAGAGGGGATAGATTGGCACAATTCTGCCAAGAACAGGACATGATTATAACAAACACTTACTTTAAACTCCATGAAAGAAGACTATATACATGGAAGTCTCCAGCTGATAACATTAATAATAAGATTAGTAGAAACCACATAGATTTCGTATTAATAAATAAACGATATCGGAATGCAATTAAATCTGCCAAAACATATCCGGGTGCTGACGTAAAAACAGATCATAATCCCGTGATAACCCAATTTGAAGTTAGACTCAAAAGGCTCATTCCCCAGAAAACCAGTGGAAAGATACAAATATCACATTTACGTGAACCACTAATAAGAAAACAGGTAACTGAGAAGATCAATGAGGAGTTGGGCAGAATAAAGTTAAATAAAGATGAAGATCCGAACGAAAAGTGGAAATCCATTAAAGAAGCGATAATGACACCCAGTCGAGAAATACTACAAAAAAAAGTAGTGCATAGCAATAGATCCTGGATGACCAATGAGATACTAAAGTTAATGGCAAGAAGACGACTGCAAAAAAATAGAGACATTGAGGAATACAATAATACAAATAAAGAGATAAGAAAGAAAATAAGAGAAGCCAAAGAGAAATGGTACGGAGATAAATGCGCTGAAATAGAAGAGTTACAAAGGAAAAATGACGATTTTAATCTACATAAAAAGATTAAAGAATTAACTGGTATAAAGCGCACAAATAAATGTAATATTCTCTTAGACAAAAACGGACAAATAATTGCTGAAACAAAGCGAAGGCTTGAGAGGTGGAAAGAGTATGTGCAGGAGCTGTTCGAGGATCACCGACGTGAAGCTATGGAGGATGAAGGCGGTGGTCGTACAGGTCCAAGCATAACAAGAGAAGAAGTACAACATGCAGTCAAATTAGCAAAAAATAATAAGGCTCCAGGTCCTGATGAAATACCAACAGAATTGATTAAACTCATAACAGAGGGGCGAATAGGAGTAATGGTGGATCTATACAACACAATCTATAACACAGGCATCATTCCCACAGAATGGTTGAGATCAACATTTATTGCCCTGCCAAAAACACCTAACGCAAAGGAATGCAATGACCATCGGACAATCAGCCTGATGAGCCACACCCTCAAGATATTCCTGAAGATCATACACCAGAGAATATTCAGAAAATTAGAACAAGATCTTAGTGACTCTCAATTCGGATTCAGGAATGCAATGGGAACAAGAGAAGCACTATTTGGCTTTAACGTGCTGGCTCAGAGATGCATGGACGTTAATCAACCTTTGTACATCTGCTTTTTGGACTACAACAAGGCATTTGACAGGGTTCGCCATGACGACTTGATTCGGCTTCTCAAAGCTAAAGACATAGACAACAAGGATATTCGGATAATAGCTTATTTGTATTATAACCAGACAGCGAATGTCAGGCTGGGTGAAGAGGTATCGGAAGATATAAGGATAAAGCGCGGTGTGAGACAAGGCTGTGTGTTGTCCCCGTTGTTGTTCAATTTATACTCTGAGAACGTCATTCAGAAAGCGTTAGCAGAAACATCAATAGGAATAAAAGTTAACGGAAGAATTATTAATAACATTAGATATGCGGATGACACCATTATTATCGCAGAATCACTGGAAGACTTACAAAGATTAATGGACCAGGTTGTAATCAATGGCGAAGAAAGTGGCCTCACACTAAATGTTAGAAAAACTAAATTCATGATTATTACAAAGTCTAACCGACATCAAGAAGGCTTATGGATTGGAGAACAGCCAATAGAGAGAGTAAAGAAATACAAATATTTGGGAACAACTGTTACCGACACAAATGAATATACAGAAGAAATTCGAACGAGAATCGGCCAAGCCAGGAATATATTCAGCAAGATGAGGAAAGCATTGTGTGGCAATGACCTTAGTCTGCGTCTCAAGATCAGGGTATTGAAATGTTACGTGTTCCCGGTGCTGTTGTACGGAATGGAATCCTGGACGCTAAAGCAAGACACTAACAAGCGTCTAGAGGCATTTGAAATGTGGGCATATAGGAGGATCCTGAAGATAAAGATGGATAGATAGGGTTTCGAATAGCGAAGTACTTAAAAGAATTGGGAAAGAGAAGGAAATATTGAACACAATAAAGATAAGAAAACTACAATATCTGAGCCACGTGTTGAGAGGGGAAAGATATGCTCTGCTACAGATAATTATTCAGGGTAAGATACAGGGAAGAAGAAATATAGGAAGAAGACGGATTTCCTGGTTAAATAATTTGAGACAGTGGTATAAATGCAGCTCCATTGAACTATTCAGAGCCGCAACATCAAAAATGAGAATAGCCGTGATGATAGCCAACCTTCTGAGAGGAAATGGCACCTGAAGAAGAAGAAGTGTCTAAGTTACCGCTAGTTTTATTTAAGAATCCGAAAAGACAAATAGATATTGTAGATGATGTTTACTGTGTATTTAAAGGCACCGAAAAACAATCAGTAACTACCATAACACAATCAATAACAAAATTTAATTTACAATAGAATTCGAAAATAATAATAAATCAAACTTTCTATATATCACAATCACAATCGAAAACGAAAACATCACGTTAAGCTTTGGTATATACAGAAAACCTACATACATATAATAGGTAAAACAATACATGTGGGTCAAAACAATCTGGAAAATTAAAATATCGCCTTTCTATAGTTTAATAGATAGGTTGCTAAACATACCATTAAATAATTTAGAATATAAGAAAGAAATAGGTATAACTTTAAATAATAGCAAAAAATAACGGCTATACCTCAGAACCAATATATGATAAAATATAAACAAAGAAGAAAAACTACAAAATTACATTTACCGAATAATTACAGAAACAAGCAACATTAAATAACACATCGTAAATAGACTACTTAACAAAGTCAGACTAGATATACAGAGAGATCAACAAAGGTTGACCGTGCCGCTTCATCGATATATCAACTTTAGCACGAGTTTGCCACAAGCTAATTATTAGGTTTGTTTTTGCAGGCGTTTGAAATCATTTGAAGTATCAGGAGTGTGTACATTAAAGAAAAAGCGTTCGGACAGAGAAATAAAATCAAACGCTGATAAATTAACTCCTATATAAAAATGTCCATTTGCGGGTGACATTTTTGTCACTTTGACAGCGATCAAAACCTACATAGCTTTTTATCACCTATAAAAATGCTTCTTCCTCCGATAAAAATGCTTCTTCCTGTTACATATCTAGTAGCCCTGCATCACTTAATTTATTTTGGCAGCTGACAGGTAATAACTATTAAGTATCGTTGAACGTAAAATGTACGAGTCGGTTTGAGGAAATTTCAACAAATATTAAAAGATCAATACCGCAATACACAAGAAATACAAAATCGTCAATATGGAGACAATTTAAAAAGTTTTATTCATGTCGTTAATTTATCTTGCCAAAAAACACTCGAGCTTTTCTTTCAATCGGATAAATTTCTTTTTAACTCAATATTTTTCCAATCAGTAATTTCGCTCGAAAAACTTACATTAGAAAAAATCGCTCGACTTTTCGGTCTCGCGATTTTTTCATGTAAGTTTATCTCGTCAAACTGATTGGCAAAATAATTTCGTTACAAAGAGAAATTTATCTGATAAAAAAAAGCTCTTGTGTTTTTACTTATGATAAAAAATTTGTCGTTTTTGCAGTTTTTAAATCGTTGTGAAATGATTTTCAATCGGTTGGAATGGTTTGAGTATTTTCGTGAAACCGAATATCAGCCGCACGCGCGTTGCGTGGACAAAACCTGTAAGCATCGTTGTGATTCTGTTTTTTAAATTGCGATCGCGCTCGTTGTTTGACTGTTTTGTGCAGAGCTTTGTATAAATCGTAGTGGTTTTATGAAGAAAATGTCGGATTTATTTAGTTTATCCACTAGTGACAGTACTAGTGCTGAGTGGTAGTATCAGTGAAAAAAAAATACTATTTCAAGATAAAATTAAAATAAGGAACCAAAATTATTTTGAAATAACTATTCCTCAATACACAGACAATGAATTCTAGAACATTTCCGCGTATGCAGACATGTTGCTTAAGAAGTATGTGATAGTTTTGAAAATTCTAAAGTTCTACTATTTGTATGGTAGATGTCATTAGCTGCCACAAATTTGAAATTCGTTTTAGCAACGAAAAAATTGGGTACAGATTGGAAACGATTGTAATTGACGCATGCGCATCATAAAATCGATCATAAAATGTTTTTCAAACCGTTTCAAAACGCCTGCAAAAACAAAGCTATTGTAACATGAATTATTTTGTTTGTAACTTCCTTAAAGTGGCTGTCAGTCAATCCAATATTCTGTTATTTGCAAAATTTGAATTTGTCTATCACATAACCTTTTGTCGTTTCTCTTTCCCTTGGTTTACTGCGTTTAATTGAATATTTGAAATATTCTCAATGCAATGAAAGTTACATTTCGTTGTTACTCTAAGTTAATTTTTTGCTTCATTTTAAAGTTACGTTCATGTCAAAAATGCCATTTACGGAAGAACAAGATGCATAATGAAAATATTCTACTGTTTCGTGCAGGCATCAATTTCACAGCTGATTTCCAGAAATGGAATTCCAATCTTAGGTTTTTGCAAGATACGTCAATCGTCTTATTAGTTGTTTTCGAGAAACTGATAGTGTATCTAAGAAACGCGAATTTTGTTTGTGGTTTAATAATAATCTTGTGGTTGACAATTTGTTGGACACAACATTTTTCTCAGGCGAGACCTGGTTTCATCTAAGTGGATATGTCAATTCCCAATTCCAATTCCAACATTATCGACACTGGTCATTTGTAAAGCCACATATTTTATAGAAACTAACAGGCATGCTATTGAAATAAGTGTTTTATCGTGCAATATCACGGAAAAGAATAATAATTCCAATTTCCTGCCATGACACAATAAATGCAGAATAATATTGAATGCTTATTTTAGAACCATTTATTAGATAACTTGACAATAATGAAAGACAATTTGGATACTTTCTATAGACTTTCAATACACTGCTCACACTACACATAATACAGTTTAATAGATATTTTCAATTATTGAATGTATTTCTTAAGTTATTAAAATACGAATTAACTAAATATTAATGGTTCATACGGAAAATCATAGATGTCGCACGGGCAAAATACAATTGGCACGGCCAACCTTTTTTGATCTCTCTGTAGTAAATATTAATAAAAATAATTTGAGTAATACGTTAACAAACAACAAAGACAAAATTACAAATTTATATAAATGCGATGTATATCTGGCGTTAGTGATTGAAGTTGAAGTTTGTCAAATTTTAGAAATTTCTTTGCTTAGCAAGTTAAAAAAATACCAAAGTTCATAGACAAACGACTGCGACTCATTGCAAATCATAGTAATTAGAATTTGTGTACCTGATGGACTGAGTTGGAAAGGTGTTAGTTGAGTCTGCCAAGGCTGCAATGATGTAGTTTCGACTTCTAAATCTTTCAACCAAAGTTTTTAACAATAGCGACTGACTGCAACTAAATTTCAAAATCTCACTACCACAATAAACTAAACTTTTATTAGTTTGATGTGATTACATTAAATCCTGTTAATACAATGTATACATAACACACGGGTCGAGTTACACAGGTAGCGTCTTGCTTGTGTGGCGTCGGCATGCTAATTGATCGTTCTGGACGTTCTGGATAGTATTGCTCGGGGCATACCCAGCAATAAGTTGACAATAAGCATAACTGAAAGGTAACATAACATATAACAGAAACGCAATACGCAGGGGAAATACTTGATTTTGAATATTTCGAAATTGTGCGAACTTTTGGAAGAGAGTGCAAGAGAAAAGAAATGCATTTCGAGTGTAACACCTTATTTTTAGCTTCTTGAGCTGTTTCTGATAGTCGAGATATCGGCAAAGCCGCAAAACATATGACGGTTACTCCGTGAATCAATATTTACGTACAGAATATATTACGTCATGTTTCTCAACATACAATTATGCGGTTTCGTAAGCGCATTTTTCAAATTTACTTGCACTTGCTACAGCTTTGCACTTGTTAATGTTTACAACGCAATAGAAAATCTTAAAATCAGTTCTTGATCGACACCTGTACGAGATGAATTCGAAAAAATCTTCTAGCCGTGTTCCCATCGTTACTATTCCCACTTCCTTGCCGTGGTTTATCTACTATTAATATCTAATTCCTAAATCACTCTTGGACATATTTTTTTTTTGTCTCTTTTGTTGTCTTTTGTCCAATAGTTACAGCAGGCCATTTCGCAAATGATAAATTGTGCGATATATAAAGTATCAACTCCATAAATCTTATTCAAGCATGTAAGGATAAAAGGCTAAATCTGTAAGTGTCTTCTCTATTAGGCCTTAGACTCACTGCTTTCAAAGTATTAATTTCTTTGGGTTTGGCAAGGTATACTACACAAGTGGATGAAATTGAATCTGATATTGTAAAACAGAGTGTAGTTGTAGTTGTAGTCAATAATACTGTATACATAAAATAAATAAGATAAATATTGCTTCCACCAAGACGTTGCAGCTATTGTAAAGCGATAGCAAGGTAAATGACGTCCTAGTTTGTTTGCTGATTACAGCTGAACATTAATCAGAGATGCCCCAGAGACACAATATCTCTCTGAAATATATGCAACAATATTTTAAAGTGAGTGTAACATTAAGAACATACTGACATTGATATATTTCAATACAAAACACTTCAGAGCAAATAAGGTCTTGGTGATATAGAAAATCCAAGGTCATTTTATGCTCTCTGCAAGAAGAAAATCGATTTTTCTTTACCTGTATTATTGTAATTCATTTTTTTGCTATTCATTTATCTTAAATGATAATAAATGATTATTTAAAAAGATATTTAATAAAACAACAACAATAATTGTTCCACTATTTATTTCATAATCACTGTTAATAGTTATTAAGTGTATTTATTTATAAATGTTGTGTCGTGACGGGTTCCTGTAGACATTTCTCGTAATATGACGTATTCAGGCCAGGAAGTCTACTATTTTCGCAGATTACGATGAGCGCTGGATCATAAATATCAATTAAAAAATTAATGTGAGTTTAGTTGTTATGAAACTGTATAATAGTAGTTAGTTAACGATAAATCATACGAGCAATAGTAAATAGAACCTCATTATCTGAGCATATACCTGTGTAAACTTTTACAGTCCCTAGAGATTCACACGATTTCGATTAAAATTGATGAATGACTGCAAAGTCAATACTCAGGTCTTCAATACTCAATTCTTACTTTCTCTTCTCCATTAATGTCTCAAATCAGCAATCAATTTCGGTATACTTACAAAATTGTTATTTTAGAATTCGTTGAAGGAAAGGTTTTAGATCAGTTTTAGTTGTTCGAAAAAAATTCAATCCACCGATTAATGTCTGTATTGATATTTTTTTCTGGTTACCTAAAATGTCCTAGTAATAATTAAATATATTTTTTGTTACAAAGTATCAGTTCCTGAATATAAATTGTTAGTGACATGGCACTTATTGCGATCAATTATTTATATTTCACCGGATGTTCATAATTTCATGGAATAAACGATAATTTGACCAACATATTGCGTCATAATTAAATTTTGAATGACCTGCATTTTAAAACGTTTGTTAGTCTTGGTATTATTTCGAAAAGCAACCAATGTACCTATATATCGAAATATACAGTGTGTCCACAGATTTATTCTCAACATGGGGATCTTGCTTATTATGAGAGATAGAGATTTAGTTAAATGGGACCAAATACTCCAGAGGTAAAGTTGTACCAAACCCTATACACTAGCTTTGAATATTTAACGTACAGTTCTGTTCAAATAAATCTGGTACAACTCTTATAACGTAACTCTTAATTCCACTTGTTCAGATAAATCTGGAACAACTTTTTGAGTGTGTTGTAGTATGTTATTTATAACTAGATGTCAATCAAATTTTTGGCAAAAAGGTAAAAGTTATTATAATTTTACAGAATCATGATTTAATCGAAATAGTTTTCGAGGCATTTTTCAATCTAAAAATGTCTTTCGAAAATATAATTAGACTTTGGCACTTTGACAATTGTATCAAAGAAACTGTCATTTTTGTTTATAGTATGAAGACCATGGTAACATCGTTCAATTTGTAAACCAACATAAGATTATAAAATTAAAATCGTCCCAGATTTATTTAAACAGTACTGTACTTCTCATTTATTTTTAAAGTCAAATTTAATTTGCACTTTCTTAAGGCACTTTTTTTAATAAGAATCTGGTGGTATATTTAGATTTTTAAATACTGCTATAGTATGGTCAAGTTTCATTTTTCTTATGGGGGTCATAGTTGGCTATGACACCATCGAAAATAATTTTTCTTTCCCTTTTCAAAAATGTATAATTTATATGATTGTTTTAGCCTTTACTTGATGAAATTCCATCATAACTATTATCAGGATAAAATAAAGCAAATTTTATCCTGATAATAGTAATGTATAATTTGTTATACCAGATACCAAAACTAATTTCAAAAATTAAAAAACAACAACATATTGTTACATTAACAGGTTAGAGCGGTTGTTATATTTGACAATAGAAGGTTTTCCAAACAAAGAAAACTTTATTTTGCAACAATTATTTAGGCCCGGTTTCATAATGGAATTAATGTTAAGGATTAACTATAATTCAGACTAACAAATCGAATAATAAAATTAAAAAACCCTTACCACAATAGAATTTAATGATTCTAAATACGTATTTCTACAACCACGTTGTCATCTTCAGAATTAATTCAGAATTAAAACCAAAATATCAGTTTCATAATCCGTAATTATCTGTTAATTCTACGTTAGTACTAATGACACCAAAATGAACAGTTAAGATTTAATGGCCTGTTTAAGTTAACCTCTATTTTGTTCGCTTTTTCAAGTGTCATTTTTTGAGTCCATTACTGCGTGTTTAGAGTTTAACACTAACACTAATTTTATTTATTTAAAAAACATGCATTTTTAAAAGGTTCTCGATAACAAATAAATAAAACATAAAAAAATAATTCCTACTACTTTTTGTTTAATATTTACTCATGAGCACAAAATCTTGCTAGAAAATAAAATATATTTGTTGTTGAAAAAGAATAAATTAAAATTCTATCTAAAAAGATGTATTTATAAGAATAATACTCGTTTTTCAAAAACAATAAATTTAGATACTACTTTATAACAAATTAAAATTTAGGGTACATTTTTATCCTCTTCATTTATTTACAGAGTGTAAAACTATAATGAATGTTACACATGTCTAATTTTTCTTAATTTCCTAATATGATCAATTTCTCGTGAAATAATTTGCATTAAATTTGCATAGCATGGATTTATATTTAAATATAACAACAATAACGCAGGCCTGCATTTTTCAACTCTTTGAATGTTGATTTAAAAATTTTAACTGTTTTCTAGTAATTTGGTAGCGCTGATTTCAAATCTGCTTTTATTTTTTTTGTATCACGTAAGGTTATTTGTCAAACCAGTAAAATCAAAAAATATAGAAAAAACACGATTTATTTCATTTATAAGCTAGTTTTATATTATATTAAAAAAAATACAAAAATATACACATTGAAACTATTAGAAATAGTTATTTATTCTTTATGCTCCTTAAAAAAACGTTTTCGTTTTTCAGAAAAGCTTCGTTTGGTTGTTTTTCGGTCATATTCAGCTAAAGGAAGATCTGAAGGTAGTTTCTGGGGCAAGCAAATTTTTTTGTTTCAACCTAGACGCCAGTACTTCAGAAAGATCTTTTGAAAGTCCCAAATCTCTTACTAAATCATTCAGTTCGGCTTGTGAAAATAGCTGAGGTTGGTTTTGACCTGAGGTTGATGGTTCAAAATCACTATCCATCTGCACGGAGCCGGAAGTTGAAGAGGTTTCAATATCTTCTTGTAGTACTTTGGGGGGTATAGGTATAGGTACATGATCACTGTAAGGAACTGGTCTGATAGCTGATTTAATATTGTTTGGGTACAAAATATGTTTCAAAGTTTTTCTATTATGCCCCTTAATATCACAAAGACTAAAGTAGCAATCTTCATGATGATTTTGCGGTTCTCTCCAAACCATCGGTATTCCAAAGGAAGGCTTTTTCGATTCCCTTTGGTTCAATGTCTTAAACCTTCTTCACATACCTTACAAACAACGTGCGGTACCCAATCTTTATCTTGATCTCCTAATTTTATTTTGAAATAAGCATAATATGCATTTTCACAAATTCACCAATTGGTCTCTTAAACTTTTTCAAGACGAAATATCCACAAATACAACAGAAATCATCTGGTTTGTTTTTGTAACACCGGCTAGACATATTTTTAAATAATGTTTATTTATCAAATACCACGCACAACACTAAAGACAAATTAATTTTACTTGTTTACTGATCGACACTCAGAGCTATAATGAAGTAAATGACATTAAAATATACATTTTGTTTAGAGTGATAAACTTGAAATCCTTCTTCGCAGTACTAATAAAGTGAAAGCGTAATAAATAGGATTTAGCAGGTAAAAATTCCCGGAAATCTTGTCCAAAATTAATACATGTAATAAAAGATTTACATCAGGTAATGAGAGCCTATTCAACAAATTTCTTTAAAACCACAACAGAAAATCATTTTGGGTTAATACCTAGAATTTTAAGTAGTACATTCATTTTAAAATATATTAAAACGCCTATTATAAGATTTTTTTTATATTTTTGTCTTTTTCTTTTGTGCAAAAAAAAATCTGTGGGTGGTAGAGACCAACTGTATTTTAATTAATTATTGCTATATAAAAACTGAGCTTAACAAACAAAAATCACGTCATCACAAATTTTATGCAGGCCTGTGTAATTTGTCTTTACATTTAAATAATTTGGTTTACTAATTTATCGTTAATATTATTGATTATACTTTACCTGAAGCTCTTCTAACATCTCTTCCAATTATCGAAGGTCTTGATATAATTTTTTAACATTAATACAAACCACAAGATTATAGGCTATACTATCTTTTCAAAATTGAATTATTTCGTGGTTTCATATTGATTTACATATTGCTATCTTGATTGTTCACACCAAATATTTGTTGCCTCTAAAATTCAGTTCTCGAATTTCCAGATAGATTTAGATAAACTTGTTCTGCAATTTTAGCATTGTCTTGTTTGCATTCTACGCAAATTCATATATAAATTTATATCCAGATTTAAGTAGTTGTTTATGTCTCAAATTTACTAAGAAATTATTTACATTGTGGCAAATTTGTGGAAGATAATGAAACTCTTAATTATTTGCTGTCTTTGCTATATTTTCTCAATACTATTTTATTAAGTAGTTTAATATGTGGACTTTATCAAATTCCCAGTTTTATTATTCGAGATGCTGCATATATTTTATTGGCAGTTTCGATAAAATATATATTACATTACATTTTTAACCTGATATTGCTTAATTGTTGATGTCTTGATTTATGGACGTCTTTGCGAGTTTATTCTGTATTCAAAAAATATGATCGATGCAATATATGCAATTATCATCCTATTCCACATTACATAATTTTGCAAAATTATTAAAGCGGTGTTTTATGAGTGCATGTTCTGTTACATTAATAAAAGTGTATTAACTCCGCCTTAACATGGATTTATAATTAGAGCTGAGGATGTTTGCGGTATAACCATGGTTATATCATGTAACCATAGTAATTTACTATGGTTACATGATATAACCATGGTTATACCGCAAACATCCTCAGCTCTATTTATAATCAAAATATTTAATATCTATAATTTGACGAGTTTTAGTCAGTATATATCTAAGATATTAGACAACCCAGGGCAAGTGGACGTGATTTATACTGATTTTCAAAATGCATTCGATCATATTGATCATTACGTATTGCTGAATAAACTTAATCGAACAGACTCTTGACCAGCACTTAATGAATTGTTTAATTTATACTTAATTAGCGGAAAACAGAATCTACAACGCAAGTAACGTCAAATTATTGTTTTACAACCCAACATCTGGTATCCCGCAAGGATGCAGTCTTAGACCATTGTTGTTTGTCTTTGTTATCAACGATATAGTGGATACAATTTCTAGCGAAAAACTTTCGTTTGCTGATAATATGAAAATTTTACGCAAAATAGAATCTATTGAGGACTATTTGCTCCTACAAAGTGACCTTACAGATCATATTTGTAAGATATAAATTAGAATACGGTTCCTTTGTCTGATATATATCTTGGATTACTCGTTATCGGGCCGGGAGATACCCTTTTCTTAATCGCATTGTGACCTGTGTGGCGAGTGTGGTTCACCGTTACACTCCAAAGTGTAAGCAGGCAAACAAAAAATGCCTAAAATACAGAGACGCCACCTCAGTGAAAGTAAAAATGCTGCTGTCAACGACGACTTTCTGAAATTGAGACGCCGTTCTCTTGCTGGATTTCTTTCATGACCAGAATACAGTTAATGCAGCTTGTTATTGCACTTACTTGAACCAAATGAAAGTTCTTATCAGAACAAAAAGCAACCTATCAGGGACATTATTTTGTTACATGACAATGATCGGCCCCATACGGCAAACTCAACACGCTTGACACCGAAGGATATTTTCTGGAAGACTCTTCAACGCCCACTATACAGTTCCGACCTATCGCTGTGTGATTACCACATGTATGGGATCACTAAAAGAAGTTTCAGAAGGGAAGCGTTTCCATGATAATGCCGTAGTGGGGGCGTTTATGCGAAATTGACTCTACACACGCTCTGTTTCTTTTCCCAGTGATGGCATTAAGAAACCCCCCAATGTCCAAACAAAAGGAGAAAAATAAAATACTTTTTGTTACTTTTTTTCTTTTATCAATAAATTTAAAAAAATTATTGAACGCCCATCGTATATTGTCATTAGGCCGTCGTCTCACTGAATCAATAAATATATTGATATTAATTATGCTCTTTATTTTATGAAAATTGATTTCAAAAATTTGATTTTAAAACCGCTAATGGATGTGGAAAGAAACATAAAAACGATAACTTTGCTTCAAAATAACTTCAAGTCAGAAGTGGAAATTCTGTTAGATGAAGACTCGACCATGAATGATAATATTGAAAATTATATTATATAACGAAGTAAGTATGGAATTTTTTTTATTAAAACTGACAATCTTGAGGCTTTCCAGATTAGAAATTCTTTAAATATTATAATACTAATTATAGAATACCAAAAATGTGTAACATTTGCGTTCATTAAACGATTACATCTAATACCTCTGATAAATATTCGAACTGAAATATTCTCAATAAATTCACATTTACCTTAAACTAGCTTCCCGTAGCCCGGTGTTGCTCGGGCACATTATATAGAAAAATTAAAACCTTCTTTGTGTTAACTGCAATTAATCGTTATAAAATTTTTGTTAATTCTCTAGCTAAACAACGAATCAATAATATTTTATTAAAATCAATCTATCTCTCAAATGCCTTTGGTTACACAATATTCTTCGTTATTCCATTTGGTGCATAAACAAACAGAGCAGCTGGTTTCCCAATTTGCGAACATGCTACAAATGCGCAAGAGGATTGATAATTTCCAGCTGTTGTAATCACACATAGCAATTTAATAACTGTGCTCGCAAACAAAAATGCATTGCTCACCGTAATGTCGTGGTAGTTGTCATTCTGTCGAGACAATTGCTAAGAGGCAACTTGGAAACAGTGTACATATTTACAGTTGCGGCACATGAAAAGCCAGACACTTAAATACAAAAACATTTTAAGTGATGTAAACTTTTTTTAAACGATATTTAATTATTGGCGTAGAATGAAAAATAAATTGCAAAAATAGTAAATAAAAAAAAATGATTAACAAAACTACAGATAGTGCCCTGCTTTACTTAAATTTCAAAAATATCATTTCGAATATCGGAATACAAAACTTGACTTCAAAATTAGTTTTGATAATAGATTTTTGTACTTATAATAATTGATTGCATTTTAAAAAATAAACCGACTATGTATTTGTCAAATGTGACATTGTCATCAAAATGAGTGATGAAAATTTGATTTACACATTACAAAATTTTTAATTTTTGACATTCACGTCAAAATCGAGTGTCTGAGTTTTCAAGGGCCGCAACTGTACAATCGAGGGATTTTATAGGGATTGAAACTGCAATAAAAGGTAACGAGAGCAGCCCTTTCTTACTTGAATCGTTTATAAGGTAAATATAACTGGGCAATGAAATAAGCCGTTTAACCGCAGGGTACTATTTAAAGGAATTTAAATAAAACGAATTTTGAACGCGCTGCATTTATTTACATTAGCATGTAAGAAATAAAAGCGGGATTATACTTATTTCTTACAACCCTTAATACTTCTTGAGAAAATTCAATGTAATATAATAATATAAAATTATTTATTGTATTATATGTGGGCATATTTTTTTAGAAAACTTTTTTTCTTTATTTTTAATAATTTTGTTTATTTTCTAAAATAATTCCACCGTTTGCCAACAAGCATTTTGCTTTATCAGGTTTCGTATAATTATAAAGTTATGTTAAGATAATTAAAAGAATAATTTTGTTAATTTACATTATATATGCATGTTGTTAATAGGAAATAAAGGAATTTTCGCTAATAAACAGAAATTATATATTACGTCTAATAATATTGTTAGTTATTTATTCAATTTATTTTTTAAGAAAATGTGACAGAACTTCTGTTTACGAAACGTACTTCAGAATTATAATAGGCATCATTTCTCAATATAAAGAGCAAAGTAAATAAACGATTGTAAATAAAAGTAATTTTAAATTTCTTGTAAATTTTTTACCTAGCGGTTATGATCCGTAATTACAATCGACCAGCTATTTCACAAATATTTCAAATACGGGCCATAACGTTTGAATCGTGAGCCGCTACAAAATCCCTCGATTGTACATATATGCATAGGAGACTTTCTTTATTTTGCGATTTAAGGTCTGTTTTAATTGAATATTTATTTAATTAAGATGGTTTAACTCTTAAGTATAGTTTATTTCAAATTATAAGAATATAACTTTGAACGGCTCTAATGCTTTTATTGCGCCACCTTCTGTGATGATAATTATTATACCTGGTCTCCTTATTGAATGGGTACGGTTTACCTATTTGCAACGTATGAATCTAGGGGCCGTATTGACTATAAATTAGGACCCTATAATATAATAATAAAACGCTGTTAATTTCAAGTATATAAAAAAAATATCTGTACATTGGGTTTATATACAAAGAAAAAATTACAAATCGTGTTCCAACATGTATAGTGGATACATATAGATATATAAAGCTAATTTATTTGTAATACACAATAAAATTTTTATGTGTCACCGCATTTCATAAATCATCTGTGATTGAGTCGTCTTGCAAATCGGTGTCTGTGTCTGAATCGTATTGCAAATTTATAATCAAAGGCGCTACTATTTTGTACATGCGCATATATTCGTCCTCTTTTGCTATTGCGTGTTTAACAGCAGTTTTCCAATTTACAGCAGTTATATGTTCCATAGCATTTTATATGTGTGTTACACTACTTTCACTAAATTTCGGTGTTTGATTTGTTCGTCTTATGGTATTTTTCAGTTGGGCCCATATCAATTCAATGGGATTGAAAATGCAATGGTATGGTGGTAAACGCAAAATTGTATGTCCTGCTTCTATGGCTCTGTTATCCACATAATAATCCATTAAATATTCTTTTGTCTTCATCACCTCTATTAATTGGTTTTTTGTATATGATCCTCAAAATATAAATCATTTGCTTCTAAAAATGTTTTAATATCTTTCTTATTATTGCATTTTGTAGAAACTTTAGTTAGCTGTCGAGAATGATACGGAGCGTTGTCCATCACTATCACACTATCTTTTGGTAAATTTGGCAGCAAAGTGTCACAAAACCATTCTTCAAATAAAGATGAGGTCATATCTTCATGGTAATCTAAACTTGAAGATTTAACATTTTTAGCAGATAATAGCGGCTGTCCGATCCATCCTTTTTCTGACCCAGCATGAACAATGATTATTCTCTTCCCTCCCGAAACCGGCGCGTCCAACTGACACATAGTTAAACTATCCACCCAACCTTTGCAAATGTGTCATGGGTGTCATACCACGTTTCGTCTAAATAACATATGAATCGTCCTTCCTGTCTATACCTTCTAATTTCCGTTAAGTATTTATATCGAAGTTTCTGTAACCTCGGGCTTTCCATAATTGTGCGACGTTTGTGTATAGTGCCAAACTTAAAACTAGCTTTCTTTAGCATCCGCCACAAGGTTGCTTTAGAACACTGAATATTTATAGGCTCATCACTGATTCTTTTATGTAAGCAGTCAAGTGTAGATACAACTTTTCCTCTGTAGAAGGAGTATAATTGCTGCCTAATAGTATCAATTTCATACTCTTCAATTTTTCTCGGTGCTCCTTTGTCACTTCTTTGCTTTCGAGGTCCTGCGTGAAATTATCTGTTTTGCATCTTCTGATATATGCTTTCTCTGTCGTGCTTCAACAGTATTATCACTACCCACATCACAATCACTAACACTTTCAGCAAAAGGTCGCCACATGTTCGTTAAGTAAAAAGAGAAAAATCAAATATGTATACAGCAGTAAAGATTAACAATAAATGATAAATATACTCAATATTAGATGTAATATATACCAACTCTCCTAACTATATTTACTTAAATTTTGTTTAATAAATATAAGAACTTATTTCATCTAGATTGTAATTTAATGACTATTTAACTATATATAATAACTATGTATTCAAATTAACAACTGTTGGTACTTACATTATTATTAAATTTTATTTCATCTAAATTGCTGTAATTACAATTTACTTAAATTTTGTCATTACGGACCTCAGCAGTTTGTTTGCGTAAAAGATAATCGTATTGAGCGGCCAGGTAGGTATTGACGCAGGTGGTGAAATAAAAGCATTAGAGCCGTTGAAAGTTATATTCTTATAATTTGAAATAAACTATACTTGTTTCAGCACTCAGAGTTTTTTTAATATAAACATTCAATTACATGTAATTATAGAAATTGACAGTATACTCGTATTATATTTTGTACTGTCATATCTTATATGTCACGTTGTCATGGTTTTTATATATTGATTTAGAATTACATTACGATTTTTGTCTTATAGAAATTTATGTTTCACGTATTGTTAATTCTTTAATATTTGTCGATAAAATTTGGAAAAAAAATATGGTAACATCCTTCCACACAACATAAGGAACATACGCACCAAATTTTATCAGAATCGATTATGTAGTTTGTGGGTCTATAGAGAACAAATGAAATGTTTTTTTTATTTTTATATATATATAGATTTCTTACATTTGCTGAAACTATAAAAAACAGTGCGTAAAGTAAAGTTAAAGGTAAATAAAGGAAATGAGTGTATATAAAAATTCTTTATTTTATCTCATAAAAGCTTCCGTATCTTTGTTTTCCTTCTTCTTATTTATTTCTTCTTTTCTCCTCTTATCATTTTATCTTTGTTTTTACAGTGTCATTACATATTTATTTATAATAATATTTACAAGAGAAGCTTAAATAATTAATTAAAATAGACATACATGGGTCAAAGTTTTACAGTTTTGTGAACAAAATAATATTTAAAATACAATGCTATAATCAAAAAAAAAATACAAAACAATGAAATAACAAAACAATCGACATAACAATAACGATGTCCAGGAAGTCTTTGTTCATTTAGTGGTCGTTATGGCCGTCGCAGTTTTACTCATTATGCTGTCTATACTAAAGTTTTGGTTTCCTATTAAATTCGACATGTTCGTCGAAGAACTGGCACCTAAATTATGGGTTAGACTATGCCTGCGCAGGTCACAGTTTCGCCTGAATACCTTACCACACGAGGAACAATTATAAGGCTTGATGTCAGTATGTGTAAGAAGATGAGTTTTCAGGTTGGAGCGTTGGTTAAAAGATCTGCTGCAGACTGGACATTTGTGGGGAGATTCTTCCATGTGTAAAATTTTGTGAACTGCTAAAGTTCTTGATTGGCAGAAACCTTTACCACATTCCGTGCATTTGAACGGTTTTTCTTTACTGTGAATATACCTGTAAACAAATAATATACGAATTAATTATTTATTCTTAAATTTTTGCATAATTCTTAAAAAAATAATTATGAATTTAGTAGAATAAATCTGTGAACGTATTTAGTTATTTTTCTATTATGCATGTTTGTCAACTTAACATGAAAGAACTTAAAAAAGTTATATAACCCCTTACCATAATTATTAATCGTAACCTAAATACGTATTTCGATAACTAAGTTGTCATCATCAGTAGGTAAAACCACTGATCAAGGGGTCGCACATGGGGCATAGTAAAACTAGCACAACTGATCACGCAAAAAAGGTCGTAGAAGATTCAAAAAGAGTATAAACACATGTAGGTGTTATTTCCTTAAGAGAGGTAATTTTCGGTCGATATATTTGTATTCTTAAGTCAGTGTATACACGTGGACGCCATGTAAAGTTGTCGCGTGATCAGTTGTACTAGCTTTACTGTGCCCCATGTGGGACACCTTGATTAGTGGTTTTATCTACTGATGATGACAACTTAGTTGTCGAAATACGTATTTAAGATACGGTTAATAATTGCGGTAAGGGGTTATATACCTTTTTTAAGTTTTTACTTAACCACAGTCTCCAAAGAAAGACTTTTTTAACATGAACGATTGCATCTAAAAATTTGTTAAGCAGATTTCAAGATTAAAGATAGTATGTGAATAATACGTTTATATTGGTTGCGTTCACCAGAGCTATGATAGAACTAAACAGTTCCGTTAATATGTTGGGGTTGGGTGAACGATCTCTTTCCACATGTCATCAAAAACAAAACAAGTAGAGAGCAACATAACCTATTTTTTGTTTTGAATGTAGGTTATATTAGTCAAAATTAAATAATAAATTTCGCATTGAATGATAATTTATTAAATTTACATTTAGCAGTATATGTTATAAATCACTTGGCCCAACCTCTAGAAGATGCTTTAAACTTATTTAAATTGGTTTAAAAGTAGATTTGTGGATTTCTCCGTCCATTGATATTTTAAAATTCCTAAAATAATGAATGATTTATTTGTTTGTGTACTGAATATTATGTACAATTTGTCCATTAACATTGATCAGTTATGTTGGTCAGTGATGTTGGTTAAATCGTTGATTTGCTTTGTTACATGGGCCATTTTTATTTTGAGAAATTTGTGCTTAAACGGTGCTAACTTTGAAGCGAAATATTTTAGCGCTGCAATAGATGGCGACCGCTCCGTAAACATGTTGAAATAAATTATGAAAATAACCGCTGTTCACGAGAATTTTTTGGAACAGTTCCATCTGGTGAACGCAGCCATTTTCTGTTTTGGGCTTACAATGATGATTTGACGAAAGACTAACTTTTCAATGTCATACTTATTTTAGAGTAAAAACTACATCTTTATTTTTCAATATAATTCCCATTCAATTCTATACACTTAGCATAACAATTTTTCAATTTTGTTAACCCGTCTAAACAGTAATCTTTCGGGGTATTGTTTGCACGGAAATACAATTTCCAAGAAGTTAAATGTATTGTTACTATAATAATATCCGAAATGTGAATTGAAACCAATATTAGTGGGGTCGTTAACAGAAGCAGCTGAACTATTTGAAGCAGCAACTGAGACAGAAGATGCAGTTGTATGAGTTTTAGTGTTTCTTAAAACTCGAATTATGTTGTAATGGTGTTAGTTATCTAACAGGAGACAAGAATTTATGGAGTTCGCATGCGCATAAATGTGATTTTTATTAATTGTTGTTCATCGACGCCTTTTTTAGCTAGTGATGATACTGTCGAGGCACGATGAGAGAGGTTTGATATTTTTAATTGCTTTGTTTCTAATCCAACCTTTTCTGCCGATTCGAGGATTAATTTTGACAATGTGTTGATTTCTGTTGGTGAGTCTTTATACAATTTTCCATTTATCCAGTTTGGGTTACAATATAAAAACAATCTATCTGATTTAATGGTCAGATCACGTTTTTCCATCAACGGATTAAACAATACAATAGGATAAAGGCTTACATTTTCACTGTTTTTAAGTAACCACTTGCTATTTATAAGTAATTTTAAACTTCCTTGGGTCGTTTTGGAGAAAACAGGAATATATTCAATTCTTCCTGTCCATTTTTCATCAATATATATTTAATTTTTGAAGTAATAGATTTTTACAATTTACAGTTTCATTACCCCTACATGCTAGCTCAAAGGCACATATATGAAACAATTTTTTTTGGAAAACCCAAAATTTGCTTCGTCCCGAGGATTTGCTTGCAGTTGTATATCTTTCAATGAGAGAGTGTGAGAACTAACCTTTCTTTTATCGACACATTGTTACAGATTTCTTCGTTTAGCGTCTCTTGATTTTCTAGCATTTTTAAAGACGATATCAGAAAATGGATCAATTCTGCGGCCGTATTCGTCGAGATATTTTTCCTGTATCCTTTTGGTTGTGAAGTTCCATATTGTTTTTACACGTGATTCCATATAATCTTTCCCATTCCTCCTTTGATATTAAATCCCCAGTCCCGAAGGATGTTAGCAATCTTCTCTATTGATGTATCAACCAATAATTCGTGTTTTCTTTCTCGACAAAACTCGTGGAATTGAGGGGCAGACACAGTTTTATCCGATAATCTTTGTTTAATTCTTTTCTGATAATGCTAACCGCTTCAATGTGTTACAGTTTCGTCCGGGTCGAATTTTCGGATATTTACGAGTAGGTACAGTTTCTTTCGATAATTTTTAAGTACTTAATTCTTTTATGTTAATTTAGAGGTGTATCTCCAATATTAGTTTTAGTGGAAATAACATCTTTGTTTTGATCATTTCGATAGATTAAACACAAACAAGCAGAGTAGGTTATGTGTTGAATAGAAAAAAACACAATAAGTTAAAATTTAAGAATTTATTTTATTATAAAAGAAAAATATATAAAATAACAAATGCGAAAAGAAAAAAAAATATTTAAATGGTAGAACAATTAGAAACAAATATTTTTAAAATTATGTACCTGCGTATATATATATATATATATATATATATATATATATATATAAATGGTTAATTATTTCTTGGAATTCGGCTTGATTCGGAACTATTCATTAAATAAAAATGATCATTTTTTGTTAAAATTAACGTTTTGACTTTTATTTTGTCTTCATCAGAATAAATTTTATTACAATACTAGGTGTTTTTCGTAAAATGTAAATTTATATATATTTATGGTATTTAACAGTTTGAGCTATTTTACTTAACATATGAAAGTAGATTGAATTTTAGTAGGCTTAAAGTATGCATATATTTGAAAAATTTGTGTTTTGTCCTTGCCTGAAATGTGATACTTTCGGCTTGGTGTGGATGTAGGTTTAGCATACCATCCTCGGAAAAATAAATGAATTATCATATAATCCAGCCATTTTCAATTAAAAAAAGCGTTATTATAAGTCTTGTAGATAGAGCCATGAAATTAGCCAGCGCTCAATACAGAAAAGATTAAATAAAAGAACATTTTATCAAACAATAATTATCCATCCACACTATACAGGCTTAGTTAAAAGTATGGAGACGGCGATTTATTGTCGTTAATATTCATTTTAGGGAATTATCTTCATTATAAAAGTTTGTTAGGATATTTTGATATACATTTGAGAATATTTGAATTTTTTTTTCTTCAATTGTTTTTTAGTTACGCCTGTCCGCGCAGTTTTTTTTAAATGGGAACTAGTAAATTTTACTCTACCATTCGATAGAGCACCTTTTTCTCTTTACAATAATATTTTTGTTTTTTTAAAATTCATTTTAATTCATTGGTGTGGATGTAGGTTTAGCATACCATCCTCGGAAAAATAAATGAATTATCATATAATCCAGCCATTTTCAATTAAAAAAAGCGTTATTATAAGTCTTGTAGATAGAGCCATGAAATTAGCCAGCGCTCAATACAGAAAAGATTAAATAAAAGAACATTTTATCAAACAATAATTATCCATCCACACTATACAGGCTTAGTTAAAAGTATGGAGACGGCGATTTATTGTCGTTAATATTCATTTTAGGGAATTATCTTCATTATAAAAGTTTGTTAGGATATTTTGATATACATTTGAGAATATTTGAATTTTTTTTTCTTCAATTGTTTTTTAGTTACGCCTGTCCGCGCAGTTTTTTTTAAATGGGAACTAGTAAATTTTACTCTACCATTCGATAGAGCACCTTTTTCTCTTTACAATAATATTTTTGTTTTTTTAAAATTCATTTTAATAACTTTTTTATAAGAAAAGGCCGGTTCATGTGTTTAACAGATGTTCGGTACATAGCAGATAGACAGAAGCGTAGCGATAAACAAACTTGAGCGACATAATTTTATCAGTGGTTATTGTGTACGTCAAATCTTTGACAGAAATAATTCATTTGTGCAATTTGTTGCTGTTAATATTAACAATGGCGAGTTTAAGTGAACATGAACGAATTGAAATACTTATGAAGTTGGGTTATGGAGATAGACGCAGAAATTTACAAGACGTTTGTAATTTATTTAATGATACGCATCCAAATAGAAATCCAATTTCTAAATCCGTTGTTGGTAAAACTTTAAGACGCTTTGAACAAACGGGTAGCGTTAAAGATTTGCCAAGGAGTGGTAGACCTAGAACAGCAAAAAGCGATGATAACAAACCGGATATTTTATTGGCTGTATCTGAATATCCCCATTTATCAACCAATCAACTAGCGGCCAATTTCAATATTTCACAGTCATCGATCGTGTTATTTTTAAAAAGTGAAAAGTATAAACCTTATAAGGTACACCTTGTACACGAGTTAACGGAAGATGATTTTGATAGGAGATTACAATTTTCTGAAGAAATGTTAAATATTTGCAATAATAATGAAAATTTTGTCAACAATATTCTTTTCTCTGACGAAGCTACTTTTTGCCTTACCGGTGAAGTAAACAGACATAACTGCAGATACTGGTCATTGGAAAATTCCTCTTGGTTTTTGGAGCACCATACGTAGTACCCCCAAAAGGTTAATGTTTGGGTTGGCATTCTAGGCGGACATATTATCGGTCCCTTTTTCATCAATGGCAATTTAACTCCGGCTCTGTATTTGCAGTTATTGCAAAATGAAATAATACCTGCTTGTGCTACGCTCTATCCTCATGAAAACAATGAACACCTGCCCAATGACAGTATCTAGTTCCAGCAAGATGGCGCCCCACCACACTATGGTGAAAATGTTCGTTAATATCTGGACAACGTTTTTCCCCACAGATGGATTGGAAGACGAGGAACCATTGAATGGCCAGCCCGTTCGCCAGATTTAAGTCCTTTAGATTTTTTTCTTTAGGGATACGTAAAAAACAAAGTTTACAAAGGTAAGCCCGATAACGTCGAAGATTTACAAATCTGAATTACCAGAACGGTACAAGAAATTACCCGAGATTTTTTACAGAACTCTGTTCGGGGTTTTGTAAATCGATTGGGTCATTGTCAAATTACTAATGGACGACAATTTGAACACTTACTTTAATTTACTTTGTTATTAATTTGTTTAATTTTTCTTATAAAAAAGTTATTAAAATGAATTTAAAAAAACAAAAATATTATTGTAAAGAGAAAAAAATTCTCTATCGAATGGTAGAGTAAAATTTACCAGTTCCCATTTAAAAAAAAACTGCGCGGACAGGCGTAACTAAAAAACAATTGAAGAAAAAAAAAATTCAAATACATATTCTCAAATGTAGATCAAAATATCCTAACAAACTTTTATAATGAACATAATTCCCTAAAATGAATATAAACGACAATAAATCGCCGTCTCCATACTTCTAACTAACCTTGTATAATAGAATAATAAATCAAAGACTGCACAAAATATATAATTACCAACAATATAGAGTTAATAAACCAGCAAACGCAACGAAGAAATATCTATCAATACCGTATGTTCTGTAACTATCTTAAAAAATTAAACAAATTTTTTGTAAAAAAAATATAATATCCACATGCTCACAAAAATTACAATAATTTAAGTTTCACTAAAACAAAATTAAAAGCAGCCGTTCCACGGGAAAAAAATCGCATGTAGTTTAATCAAATACGATGTAATGATTGTAGTCGTGTTTATATAGGTCAAACAGAACAATATTTAAAAGTGAATAATCAACGGTCGCAAATATTTAAAAAAATCATAAAACTAAAAATAACCACACTTTCAATTACAAAGAAGTTAAAATACTACAAAACGAAACAAATTACAAAGCAAGACCAGTATTAGAGTTAATTAATATTTAAAGAAACATGAAGAAAATGCCGTTAATGACCTTCATGAAATTTAAAATCTGTCTCTCCATAGTTATAGCTATTTTACTGGAAGAACAAGAAAATAATTTTCTTGTAAATACTTTAATTAGGCGCTCTGTACTGTCCCTAAAATATTTGATTATTTTGCCAAATCAGAGTTGGTGCCTAGAAAGTCTGAAGTAAATGATCTAGGAATTCCTTTTGATTCTCAACTCACTTTCCGCCAATATATTTCGTCGATCTGTGCCTTAACTTCATCATTAGGTGTATTTAGATCACGCAGAAGTTTTATAGCACTGTTGCAATTAAGACTTTATACTAAGCTTTCGTGCGCTGTAAGTTGGAGTATGTATCTTTAGTGTGGTTTCCTTACTATACATACCAACAAATTTCTATTGAGAGAATCGACAAAAAGTTCCTGAAAAACTCTCTTTCATAATCACTGGCACTTATCTTGAACGAGGTACAAGCTACAATAATGTTTTGGTCGCCAAAGTGTACAATCTTTGAAATGCATGTAGTAAGCTTTTACTAAATCTATTTTAAAATAAAATCGATTGTCCAATTATACTAGCCTGTATTAACTTTAAAGTGTCTTTTCCTCCTTTTTGAAATCACCTGTGTATATTATGTGTTAAGTTTTATAATCATGTCCTCCAGATTATTCTTAACCTATTTCTATGGATGTGCATTCATTTAACATATCAATTATCTTTCAATTATATGTTTTTCTGTCTTTCTGTATGCGTATACAATTAGTCAATGTGCAATGTTAATTTGTTTCCTATTAAATGGATAATAATAATATTTACTATATTATTAATATATTAAAATAAATAACAGTAGATTTTAATGTTTAAATACACATATAATAAATGTACAATTAACTGATGTTTCTTATTGCGAAATGGTCAATGACATCATTCAACATAACATCTATTAAATTCAAATATTAATGGCGGACTAACAACTGGCGTCAAAACTAAAATCAGGTAGTTAATTAAGTTAGATATGAACATTCGATTAAGATAGTGAAATTTACAATACAATATTTCAACAGCAATAAAATTTAATTGTTCAAAAAGTTATAAAATTAATTACTATTTATTAAGCACTTAGTAAGAATTACATTAAAAATAATTTATTATTCATATTGTGAGTTGAAGTATACTAGAAAATGTACAAATAGATATTTAAAACTATATTCACTAAGTCACTTATTTAAAGATCGCCTTTATTACATAACCTAATCTCCACTAACAAGCACAACGATTATCCTATTATTGTATCGAAATTTCAATACATTAAAGCATGGACTGCTGTCCCAACCATAAACGCCGTCGGAATTATCCCCGTCGCTCAATATTAAAGAAGTTATCAGCCGAATTCACGTGTTTTCTCTTCAGGTAAACATATTAGATGAAGTCTTGCGTTGTCAAGATGGAACAATGCTCTTTTAGCAAGTAGATTTGGACGTTCTATCGAATTGTGTATTGCTTTAAGATGTAAGCTAACTGGAAATATTTACTTTTGCAGAAAAATTTCTTACCGCATAAACAAAAACTAACACAAGCGCATATTGCTCTTCTAATGATCATTCTTCCAGCATAGTCGCTATTTTAAGATGTAGTTACGCATGAGTATGATTGCCAACGGCTATTGAATCACTTCGCATTAATAATGATAGTTTTAGTATTATTCAACTATTTCAAACTATTTATACTCGTAGTTTGTTTCAGCTTATTTTAATTTGATTAAATAGAATGGTAATACTTTTATAGCACCTCCTGCGGTGAGAGCTTAATCGAACACATCTAAGGTGTGAGCTGTTCCTTACTTTAATAGCTAGAGTGGTATTAAATAAATTGTGTCTAAGTAATTAAATTTAATAGTCATTACTTCACATAAATGGCATTACAGCTTAACATTTCTTACATTTAAGTAATACAGTCCATTGACAAACGTCGACCTCGGGTATCTATAGGTTAATCTGTGAGTGTTATGTGTTTTATATTGGCCAAACTGGAAGAACCTTTGCCCAGCGTGTGTTCGAGCATCAAAGAAGTTACAGAGATAAAAAAGCAGATTCTACTTTCGCTAATCATTGTATAGAACATAGTCACAATTTCAATACTAACTTTAAAAATTTTTCTTTATTCAAGGAAAAGGTAAATAACTTCATTTGTAAGAATCGTTAGAAATTTATCGATATACAAAATTAGGGTTCGGCTTAAGCGATCAAATGAAGCTACGTAACTCCCTAATACTGTTATTGAACTTGTAATCCATTAGGTTAAGTATATAATAACTAGAGAACGGACACGCTTACCCCCAGTGCAGTACTGGCGAAAGGCTGTATTTCTAAAATATTTAATTTTATTTATATGATTGGAAAAAAAACGGGTGGTGATCTACAAAATTACGAAATACATATGTATTTGTTGAAAAGTTGTATTTTTAAAGTTTTTAATTTTATTTCTATAATTGGAACATTTTTATTTGTTCATTTTGTCCTTCAAGTTGAGTAAACGAGTATTAATATTGACTAGCAATAGTTTCTCAAGGTTTTCTTCTGTCAATTTTGTTTTCTTTGAATTAAGTACATCCTTATAAATAGAAAACGTCCTTTCTACATCGCAACTGGTTATAGGTGCATACTGGAAATATTCTTTTATTTCTTCATATTTAGCCGTTAGATTTTGTGGAATTGTCTCCATACATAATTGCTGCAATATAATTAAATCTGGATTTCTATTAAGAATTGCTTCAAACTTTTGCCGAAGGCCACATCCGAAGTCACTTTTCAAATTATTAATAGCCACATCTAATGTGGTTAATCCGTCATTTAATTTGAGATTTCGATTTTCAAAATAAGTGATTAGTTTTGGCAATTTTCCAAAGTGTTCGTGAAGAAAGTACAACTGATTTTTTAAATTTGGGATTTGTGTGAGCTCCTTGCACTCACCAATACTTCGAGCATACTCCTTTAGCAGTGTTACGAAATGTTTTAGACTATCGAAATTCTCAGCATAATAACTAGTAGCTTCCAGCCATGTTCCCCATCTAGTTATTACTGGAGTGGGAGGCAGTGACAGACATGGAAATTTTTCCCTGTAAAGAGCTACTCTCAATGGTGCTTTTCTGAAAACTTTTTTAAAAGCTGATACAAGTCTATCAACTTCCGGAAAAGTGTCTCTGATATATTCACAGATTCTGTGGAGAGCATGTGCTACACAAGTAATATGCAGCATATTAGGATATGTTTTCTTCAATAGTCTGCCTGTTTTTAACATATACGCAGCACTATCACTGACAAATAAAAGTATTTTTTCTTTGTACGTGGCGTCCGAATGAAGCAATTTTTTCTCCTTAATGGTTTCAGCAACTGTTTCCGCATCAAGTCTATTTATAACACTTGTTGCTATTACATATGAGTTATAGGGAATAGTTGGATGTAGTACACCAGCTACAACATTTACCACACAGCGTCCTAACATATCCACCGTTTCGTCGGCGCTTATCCATATGTATTGATTTAAAAGATGGCTTCTAATGCGTTCTATTGTTCTCGTATAGCACCTAGAAACATAATATTTGCGTAAAGTTGATTCATCAGGAACATTTCGACCAGTATATTTTTGAAGAAATATTTTTAAAGTGGGATTGCTAAGTTTACTTAATGGAATATTAGCCGCCATAAAAGTTTTACAGAGTTCAGATGTGTTTGCGATCCTAAGTGACGAATTTTTGACGATATTTTACGGATTTTGTAATAAATTTCGGAATCACTGACAATGGACATACAATCAGTATGGCCGTCAATCCAACTTGCCATTATTTATTGAAACTGAACGAAATTCAATGCACACTCTTACGTCGAAATAATTGATAGAAATAGATTCAATCAAACGATATTAAACAGGATCTATCACAAAAATTACGATGTAATTAACAGTTAAAACAATGAAAACAAGAAACTTACTCACAGCACTTTATTTATCTTACGAAATATAAACTAATAAATAAAATACATTATAAAAACTCCGCTGCTATCTACGCTCATGAAAACACTTTAAAAAACACTATATTCTCCGAATACAATAGCTGGCTTGTCCATTGTTATCGCGGCGAGACCAGGTGTCCGAGTAAGTCAAACAAATACTTCATTGAATTACGCCGGGATGTACTGAGCGACGTTATACACAATTGCAATTGCCGATTGCGTTTTATGGAAATTGCGTCGGTTCTCTAATAATAACTAGAAACCGGTCGCATCAGGCCGAAATTACGATGGACAATATAAATAGTCTATAACACCTCTAAGTACACCACATTTATTGAATAGCACTATTAATTCAGTTAATCGCATATCTGATTTTTGTCGTTGAATTGTGACGAAATTACCTCGATATAACATTTAAATTCCTTTCTTCATGGGCGCAGATGGCGTGAGGAGCTTTTATAATTTATTTTATTTATTAGTTTTTATTTCGTAAGATAAATAAAGTACGGTGAGTTAGTTTCTTTTTTCATTGTTTTAACTGTTAATTATAGATACTTCGTAATTTTTGTAATAGCTCCTGTTTGATATCGTTTCATCGAATCTACTTCTCCCAATTATTTTGACGTAAGTGTCCGGTGAATTTAGTTAATTTTTAATAACTTACGCATACATTTTTAATTTTCATTTATTTAGATCTAGATCATTGTTTAAGTTAATTTTTCAGATGTGATATGGAACAACGTCGAGAATGGCATCGTGAAACAATGGCGAGTTGGATTAAAAGTCGTACTGATTGTATGTTCATTGCCAGTGATTGCGAAATTTATTGCAAAGTCCGTAAAATATCGTCAAAAGTTCCACTAAATCGCACGTAAAACGTCACTTAACATCGCAAACACATAGACAGATATTAGACCCTTCGAAATCAGACAATTTTAACGAAGAACTCTGTGAAACTTTAATGGCGGCAAATATTCCATTAAATAAACTTAACAATCCCACCTTCAAAACATTTCTCCAAAAATATACTGGTAGAAATGTTCCTGATGAATCCACCTTATGCAAATATTATGTTTCTAAGTGCTACACGAACGCAGTAGAACCGATTAGAAGTCATCTTTCAAATCAGTACCAGTAATACTTCGTTACTCAACTTGAACTACAAAATAAATAAATAAAAATGTATTTCGTATTTTATAGATCACCACCCGTTTGTTTTCTAATTATATAAATAAAATTAAGACTTTAAAAATACAAATTTTCAATAATATGCCCGTGGGTGATGAGTAGAGTGGACCAATCCGGAGCGAAAGCAGAGGCGTGACTAACGAATTGGTTCCCGGGTGCCCCATCGCACATACGATTACTTAGTATGTTGTTCACGGTCATCGTGTGTACACGTATAATAGCAGCAGGAAAGTGTATTCTGTGTATTTAATAATGTTGAAGGAGCGTACAGTAAAAAAACCGCTATCATCAAAGTTAGTCAATAGGTTTATTGAGAACCATCCTAGTTTATCTTACAATGGGGTAAATGTAAAATGTTTAGTGTGCAATATACTCGTATATATAAACCATTTAACAAAATCAAATTTGCAACGCCACGTGCATAGCGCAAAACATAAAGGTAGAGACACTGGTGCCTATACAAAATACGAAGTGTTCTTATTTGATTTGTGTACAATGATGGTTGTGTGTAATTTGCCGTTTACTTTGTTACGCAATGATTCGTTTATTTAATTTCTTGAAAAATAAGGCAATGTAGAATTACCGAGCTGCACCCACTTACGACGTTATTTAAAATCTGTTCGTGTACATTTAGAAAATAAAATTAAGGCTGATCTGAAAAATAAAAAAGTGTGGTTGAGTGTGGATGAAACAACTGATAGCAAAAAAAGATCTGTACTTAATATTATGGTGCGTAAAATGGAACCAAATCAATCGCCATCCTCAATTTTATTAGCTAGCAGACAAATAGAAGAATGTACTGCGCGGGTAATTTCAAAAGTGGTGTTAAGTACATTGGAAAAATTTGAAATTTCCTGAGATCAAATCCTAATGTTTGTGACAGATGGTGCCGCAACCATGCTTTCTGTAGATCGGTCTCTTAAGGAACAGTGTGGTAACTTTTTACATATTACATGTAAAATCCATGCCCTACATCTTGCAGCAGAACGGATCCGTAAATGTTACCCAAATGTAGATGCGTTAATATCGAGTACAAAGGCAGTATTCCTCAAATCTCCGAAACGTATTCGGAAATTTCACGAATTGTGTCCCCATACCCCTGAGCCACCACAGCCGATTCTGACACGATGGGGAACATGGCTACGAGCGGCATTTTACTATCATAAATATTTTGAGGATGTAAATAAGTGGTTTTATTATTAAATCCGAAAGATAGTGCCGCTATCGAAGAAAGTCGGAAAAAATTTCAAAATAGTCAGGTTAAAAGTGATTTACAAAATATTCACAACAATTACTTCGGAATAGTGCAAACATTAGAAAACCTACAAAATTCTTCGCTATCGTTACAGGAATCAGTGCTAGTTGTGAAAGATAAACACGCACAGCTATGTTCGATAGAAGACGCAAGAAATGAGTGTATTTTAAGTAAGTTTGAAAGTGTTTTAGATAAAGATTTATGTAAAAATATATTATCAGCAAGAGGGCAAACCAATTACAGACGAGTACTTGCGTCGTTATTGGACCAGCTTTGTGAAAGATTAAAGGAAAAACGGCAGCATTTCGCATGAAAGAAAGTTTTGTTTCATCATGACAAGGTACCGGTTCATGCATCGAACATTGTCGTGACAAAATTATTTGAATTACGATTAGAAATACTTTATCATGCACCTTACAGTCCATATTTATATCCATCCGACTTTTTCTTGTTTCCCAACTTGAAAACATGACTAGTTGGAAAGCGATTTTCATCTATTGAGGAGGTGATTGTAGCAACAAATGATTATTTTGCGACGTTTGATTCTATCTATTATAGTGAAGGCCCTAAACGACTTGAACATCATTAGAACAAGTGCATCGAAAAATAAATGTAGAAAAACTGGAATTAAGTGTATTCTTTTGTACTACTTACCTTAGTTTTCAGACCACTCTCGTATATAACAAGTGTTCCTTTGAAAAGTCAATCTAGTAGCATGTGATTTACTGAGAATATTTTGAAGTATGTCGTAAATTAAAATTTACTACTTAACTTACGAAGTCGTATATTTTGACAGTTTTATACATACAAATAAATAACAAATAATAGGTATTTATTGAAAACTATAACAAATGTTGAAAATGTTGTCCTTCAAGATCAATGCACTTTAAAATCCTTCGTTCAAAATTTCTGATGATATTCTGCAACATTACTGGTTTGTTATTAATTTCCATGCATTTCTGTTCGATTCTCTGTAGCATATCATTCAAATTCAATATAGGTGTTCGAAATATGATATTTTTTAGATAAGGCCACAAGAAGAAGTCGCAAGGTGTTAAAACGCATGAACGTGCAGGCCAGGCAATTTCAGTATTTCGACTATTTATACGCTCATCAAAAAATTCTCTTAAATAATTCAAAGATTCTGCAGTACAGTGACCAGGTGCTCCGTCTTGTTGGAAATATGCATTTTGAAGTTCATCATCATGCAATTGATTGACAAATGGTTGTAAAATTTCCGTACGATACCTTTGAGCATTTAACGTTACCTGAAGAAATATTGGTCCAATGATTCGCCTTTGGCTTATCGCTGCCCAAACACCAATTTTCTCTGGATGTAGCGATTCTTCATTAATTACATGTGGATTTTCACTACTCCAAATTCTTGTATTTTGTGAATTTATGTATCCTGTTTAATAAAACCATGCTTCATCAGTAAAAATGACTCTTTGCGAAAGTTCTCCATTATTGTTCATATTTACAAACTAATTGCAAAACTGTACTCTGCGTGGGTAATCAATTTCTAAGAATTCTTGTACTGCTGTGACACGGTATGGATAAAGTTGCATATCTTTTTTTAATAACTTGTGAGTTGTACCAACAGAAAGGTTTATTTGTTGACTCAAATGTCGAACAGATGTTTGTGGTTTATTTTCCATTATTTCTTCAACACGATTGACAACTTGAGGTATACGTTTCTTAACTGCTCCGCTGCCTGATTTTCTTAAGAGACTACCAGTTTCAGAAAAAAGTTTTAAAGTTCTATCCAAAGTATTCTTAAATTGTGTATAATCTATTACAAAATGTGGAAACTCTACTTGAAATTAACCATCAATTTTATTACCACTTCGAAAATAAGCCTGGATTAAAAAAATTTTATGTTCTAAAGTGAAAGCCATTTTAAAACTGAGAAGCAATTTATTTAACCAGAATCGACGCACGATTATTTTATGCACTAACTGATATTTGTGATTGACATTATCAAATGTCATTTGGATTTACGTTTACGGAACAACAAACACATACTAATATATATGCGTCTTATTCTATCAAAATTTCAAAGTAACCTAGATTGACTTTTCAAATGAACACTTGCTACTCGATCAAGCCACAATGTGAGAGAAACATGTCGTATTTTTATTAATACAATTTTTGGAAATTCTAGCACGAATTTTATTTCAAGTGTTTTGTGTATTTTATTAAATGGAATTTCAACAAGTAACACCCAACTAGAATATATTTTTGTTATTTATTTCTACTTATTCTTTAGAGTTATTAATGAAATGGAAAGTAATTTATGTTAAAATTAATTCAGTTGTTAAAAAAAGTTTGTTTATGGCTAATTGTAAATCATATACATAGTGAGCACGCGTCGAAATTACCAGAACCGCCCTGTAATATTACATGACGAACGTCAATGCGGCAGTAAAAATATGAAAAAGGACCTGCCCCGAAACATATATTACATCTAGTTAATAAACGTAATGCACTCTCTGTCGGTGCTGGATACATTAAAAGCCGTGTAACAAAAACGCATATACGTACAAAGTCAGTCTGTTAAATCCATCAGGTAAGTCGTAAATACGGCCTTGTTGGTTATGCTGAGACACGGCCAATTCGAGCGAGCCCTGCCGTTTTGCGATTGTCCGTCAATCGACGAAAACAAAAGCTAGGCTTAAATCGAGTGGCCGACGCACAAAAGCATCGGTTCGTTTTTATATGGCCATTCAGTTGGCAAGTGCTGACAAAAAGCCGTACCGAGTAAATGCGTTTATATAGAATAATGTTCGAGAAGTAATACATAATAACAACAAAGCAATGTGGTAGTTGCATAAAAGGCGTGTTTTATAAATAAGAACCGGACGTTTGTGTGAATGAAAAGGATAATAAAATTTGTATCTAATTAATACAGCAGATGTGCAAACTGTACGCAATAAATATATCATTTGAAATTATAAGAATATAACTTTGAACGGCTCTAATGCTTTTATTTCACTACCTGGCCGCTCAATACGATTATCTTTTACGCAAACAAACTGCTGAGGTCCGTAATGACAAAATTTAAGTAAATTGTAATTACTGCAATTTAGATGAAATAAAATTTAATAATAATGTAAGTACCAACAGTTGTTAATTTGAATATAATATAGTTATTATATATAGTTAAATAGTCATTAAATTACAATTTAGATGAAATAAGTGCTTATATTTATTAAACAAAATTTAAGTAAACATAGTTAGGGCAGTTGGTGTACAAAAATTTAGGGCTGGCTATACATAGACGGTTTCTAAACTAAAAATAAGCAAAAAAGTTTATATAAATTTATGTCCTAAAATGGTTCGTTACTGAGTTACGGCCAATTGAAGTTTTTTTATTTTTATTTTAGAAATGTTTACAGAAAACGGGAGTTTCTTATGTTTCTTATAGTAAATGTTCAAAATGATCTCCACGGGAAGCAACACAAGTTTTTCGAGAAAAATTACTGATAGGAAAAATTTTGAGTTAAAATAGTATATTAAAAAACGAGTTTCATAAGGCACCATTTTGCCGCACGAGATCAGTTTAGAAAACGAGCCGCTTGCGGCGAGTTTTCTAAAGAGGGAGTGCGGCAAAAGGCCTTATGAAACGAGTTTTTTATACTATTTTTTCTATTTTGCGTTTTTTACATTAATAAATTGCTTAAATTGGAATTATTTAATTTGAAAGTTCAGAGTTTAATTTTTATATAAAGCATGCAGTTGGTCACATTGATACTTGACATTTTCAAATTTATATCTTGCTATCCGCGAAGTATATTATATTACATATTATTTACTACTTTTCGTTAACATTACTTGATACTTCATTTAAAAATATAAACATGAGTGACATAGAAACATATATATGTTGTTGTCAATTGTATACAACATACGTTGTTTGTGTAAAATACGGACATATATAATATATGTCAAATGTACATAAATTCTTAAAATCAAATGACAGCAATGATATTTATTTCTGTATTCGAACAACGCCAACATTGAAAAATGAAAAAAAGCGTATCGAAATGAGGCTCATTTCGATACTGTTTTGGGTTTCATAATGAGTTCATTTCGAACGCAAAATAGAAAAAGAAAATTAATCGGTGAAAGAAAAGCTCGAGTGTTTTTTGGCAAGATAAATTAACGATTTAAATAAATAATAAATAATTATTTTTATTTGAAAACAGGAGAACAGTTATTAAATGTACAATTATTATAAATTGTTTGGTTTGGTGTACTAATTTTAATATTATTTTCTTTGTTGCTTTCTACACATGCTGAATAATTGTTTTGTCTTATTTTATTGGATTCGCGTAAATGACAAGTTTTTTAGATATCATATTTGTTCCTATTGGAACATTTTTATACCAATTATTAGAATTTGTCTTGTTCCAAAAGGGATTTGGAATTAAAAAAAAGGTCGTTCAGATGTTACAAAAATTTAGGGCTGGCTATACATAGACGGTTTCTACAACTAAAAATAAGCAAGAAAGTTTAAATAAACGCGAATTTTTAAATGCCGTATATCCTGGAAGATGGATTGGTCGCGGTGGACCTGTAGCATGGCCTGCACGGTCTCCAGATTTAAATCCAATAGATTTTTACGTATGCGGACATTTAAAGTCTATGGTATATTCTACTCCAATTCAAAATATTGAAGATCTTCAACGTAGAGTGGAAGATGGATGCCACCAAATTCGAAATACACCAGGAATTTTTCAGCGCATGAGGCAGTCCATGATACGACGAGCTGAAGCTTGTGTTGCTTCCCGTGGAGGTCATTTTGAACATTTACTATAAGAAACATAAGAAACTCCCGTTTTCTGTAACCTTTTCTAAAATAAAAAGAAAAAAACCTCAAGTGGCCGTAACTCAGTAACGAACCATTTTAGGACATAAATTTATTTAAACTTTTTTGCTTATTTTTAGTTGTAGAAACCGTCTATGTATAGCCAGCCATACATTTTTGTAACACCCTGTATATTAAAACTAATATTGAGTCTATTTATCATTTATTGTTAATCTTTACTGCTGTATACATATTTGATTTTTCTCTCTTTACTTAACGAACATGTGGCGACCTTTTGCTGAAAGCGTTAGTGATTATGATGTGGATAGTGATAATACTGTTGGAGCACGACAGAGAAAGCCTATATCAGAAGATGTAAAACACATAATTTTCAATGTCTATCATACCCTGATGGAAGAAAATAACGAACTACAAACCCAGAACATTCAACGAACGACGCAATTAACCAAGGTGCCTTTTGGAACAATATATAAAATAATTAAGAATAACGCAGGGCCTCGAAAGCAAAGAAGTGACAAAGGAGCACCGAGAAAAATTGAAGAGTATGAAATTGATACTATTAAGCAGCAAGTATACTCCTTCTACAGAGGAAATGTTGTATCTACAGTTGACTGCTTACATAAAAGAATCAGTGATGAGCCTATAAATATTCAGTGTTCTAAAGCAACCTTGTGGCGGACGCTAAAGAAAGCTGGTTTTAAGTTTGGCAATATAGACAAACGTCGCACAATTATGGAAAGCCCGAGGTTACAGAAACTTCGATATGAATACTTAACGGCAATTAGAAGGTATCGACAGGAAGGACGATTCATATGTTATTTAGACGAGACGTGGTATGACACCCATGACACAATTTGCAAAGGTTGGGTGGATAGTTCAAGTATGTGTCAGTTGGACGCGTCGGTTTCAAGAGGGAAGAGAATAATCATTCTTCATGCTGGGTCAGAAAAAAGGGATGGATCGGACAGCTGCTATTATCTGCTAAAAATGTTAAATCCTCAAGTTTAGATTACCATGAAGATATGACCTCATCTTTATTTGAAGAATGGTTTTGTGACACTTTGCTGCCAAATTTACCAAATGATAGTGTGATAGTGATGGACAACGCTCCGTATCATTCTCGACAGCAAACCAAAGTTCCTACAAAATGTAATAATAAGAAAGATATTAAAACATTTTTAGAAGCAAATGATTTATATTTTGAGGATCATTACACAAAAAACCAATTAATAGAGGTGATGAAGACAAAAGAATATTTAAAGGATTATTATGTGGATAACAGAGCCAAAGAAGCAGGACTTACAATTTTGCGTTTACCACCATACCATTGCATTTTCAATCCCATTGAATTGATATGGACCCAACTGAAAAATACCATAAGACAAACAAATCAAACACCGAAATTTAGTGAAAGCAGTGTAACACACATAAAAAATGGTATGGAACATATAACTGCTGTAAATTGGAAAAATGCTGTTAAACACACAATAGCAAAAGAGGACGAATATATGCGCATATAAAAAATAGTAGCACCTTTGATTATAAATTTGCGATACGATTCAGACACAGACACCGATTTGCAAGACGACTCAATCACAGATGATTTATGAAATGCGGTGACACATAAAAATTTTATTGTGTATTACAAATAAATTAGCTTTATATATATATATGTATCCACTACACATGTTGCCACACGATTTGTAATTTTTTTTTTGTATATAAACACAATGTACAGATATTTGTTATTGTATACTTGAAATTAGCAGCGTTTTATTATTATATTATAGGGCCCTAATTTATAGTCAATACGACCCCTAGATTCATACGTTGCAAATAGGTAAACCGTACCCGTTCAATAAGGACACTAGGTATAATAATAATTATCATCACCGAAGGTGATGTAATAAAAGCATTAGAGCCGCTCAAAGCTATATTCTTATAATTTGAAAACAACTATACACTTTAAGACAAAGTAAGTGGATTATATATATGACAGTGGATTACAAAGATTATGTACTAAATAAACTGCAATAAAATGCAACCTTTAGAAAGCTCTGTAGTCAAAGGCAACTTGGATGAAAGATTCCTTTCAACATATTTTAATTTGACATTTCACTGAATTGATTTTTCAACGAATAACATTACGTTCTTCAAGAGTATCATCCTGTTTTCAAACGACAAAACACAATTTCGTAATTTTTCAATCATTCTGTTCAATCGCCTGTCGTAATTTTGTTATAGCAATCGTTATTTATTTTGTCAATCTATTTTATCCGTGCTTTAAGCAAATTTTGATTATTAGAAATGAATTGATTCGGTCGACAATCTATCGAAGATATACAAAAGGCATTCTCAAAAGTAACACCTCATAATACTCTTAAGACTTAGTCGTCTATATGTCCTCAATTCCGGCGATTACAGTTTCGTCCGATTAGCAGATTTGCATAAATTATAATATACACATTCGTCCGGCCAGTAAGACAAGCCTAAATTTGAGATATACAGTTTTGTCCGGTCGGTGGATACAGGTAAAGGAGAGGATTATAATTGTCCCAATGGTATTATATTCTAATCAACACTTTACTTCTAATTTTTTCCCAGTTGATACTTATTATTTATGAAGTCCAACAAATATCGTATTCTACTATTGCTACCCCCCCCCACCAATGGAAATTCCTATGAATTATGTACTTAGTTAGAAACATTACATTTCAGTTAATTATTACATGTTAAAAGTGCAAATTTAAATGTGAGAAAAAGTGTTAGAAAAAGCGATACTGTTTTGCGGAACAACTGTTAAGTGGCGAAGAAAAGTGGAGATGTCGTACACCAAAATGTACTGCTACTGTTTACACTATGGGTGAAGACAATTTGATATACCGTTGTAATTTGAACTATACGCATCCTGAATTAAGCGCTTCAGCAGTACAAAAGCAATTTATTGTAGCCGCGGCAAAACGTAAAGCTATAGAAGGACTTAATGTGCAACCTAAATGAATTGTGCAGTCGCTGTTAACAAAACTTGAAGTCGGTGAAACGAGGTATTTATGTTGAAAGAAGAAAGATATTTTCGAGTTTGCTCAAAAATATTAAAGAAGTGTTTGGAACTTCGGAAAATATGAAATCTGAAGTTAATACGAACAGAGAAGAAGAATTTTTGATTGTGAACGGCAATAACCATTGTATAGTAATATTCTTTTGTAAGTCAAACCTGGAACATTTGTGTAAGTGCAAAAAGATATTTATGGAAGGAACATTTAAATATTCCTAAAAATATTTTGTAGAGTTATGTACCATCCATGGACAATATAGCGGGCGCTATATACCCCTGGTGTTTTGTTTACTCAACGATAAAAGTTCAGAAACCTATAAACACTGTTTAAAATTTATATGTCTAAAATGTGATGAGTTTTCGTTGCAATTTCGTCCTGCGGAGGTTGTTATCGACTTTGAAATGTCGATACACAAAACCGTCAGTTCCAGATGGCAGAGTATTAAAATAATTGGCTGCCGATTTCATATCTCTCAAACTTGGTGGCGAAAAATACAAGAGCTAGGACTCACAAACCACTACAAATAAAAAACAGACATTGGCAAATGGATTGGATACTGTTTCGGTCTGTTTTTCTTAGAACCTGAGAACGTTGGCAATTGTTTCGTAATTGATCAACTGCCCGTAGTACCAGAAAATTATAAACTACAAGCATTTATGGACTATCTAGTGGAAACTTATATAGAAGAGGATTCAATATTTCCTCCCGAAATTTGAGCGGCTAAATGTGCTTGAAGCTCAAAGACGACCAACACATGCAAATCGATTCATTTACATCTAAATAAGAGTTTTAATTTCTACCATCCAAATATCTTAGTCTTTTTAGTAGTTTTGCGCCAATATCAAGCTGAAATTTATATTCAAATACAAAGTGTAAATAAACAAAGACAAATGAACACTCACACACAAAAACGCGAAAATTTTCTCAAGAAGAAAATCGAACAATATGAAATGCAATTAATTTCATATTATTATTCTTTTTACATATATATATATATATATATATATATATATATATATATATATACATATACATATATTAAAAATAATAGATTTTTATTGGTTTGAGCGACCTTTTATTGAACACAAAAATGTGAGTTTATTTGTCTTTTCCTTGTTCTCTTTACTATTTGTAGTGTAATTCAACTTTCCAAATCATTCATACAGATGTTAATCACTTTAATGTCTCCCTACCTATTCATTTAAGCTATTTTTAATTTTTTTAATTTTAATTTATGTAATTTTCAACGTTAAATGTTAACTCAATTTGTAATAATTTTTTAATCTAATTTTAAACTTAAATTTGTTAATAATTGTTAAGTCTCCAATTAATTCATACAGATATTAATCACTTTAATGTCCCCCTACCATTCTTTTAAGCTATTTTAATTTAATGTTATTTAATTTTCAACGTAAAATGCTAACCTAATCCATAATTCATTTCTTAATATAATTTTAAATTTAAAATTGTTATATCTATCACACGAAACAAACAGTTCTCGTGTTCATTGTAAAGATTCTTGTTTCCAGATGCTTGGAAAAGACTGAATTGATAAAAGTCGAAACGTCGTAAACAACATCAACATTCAATAAAAGGTCGCTAAAACCAATAAAAATCTATTATTTTTAATATTAAGACACGGCCAATAAAATAAAAAAGAAAAATAAAATTCTTTAAACACTAAATATATATATATATATATATATATATATATATATATATATACAAGGTGTGTATAAATTGGCGGACCCACTACACGTGGCGACATTCTTGGTCAAATTTTGAGTTAAAAGTCCTAATCCTAAAACGATGTATCAGGCTTCCTTTGTCTTCAGAATGAATTTGAAAGAAACATACATTTGGCAACATTGAACACGCATGTGCTAGTTATAATCTTCGGAACATTTTTACACGTCGTCATGTGAACCTTACATTTTAAATTTAAAAAAGAAACAAACGAAATAAAATTGGTTTCTTAGATTACATATTTATTACGAAAATATTACAAAGTTTTAAAAATTTTTGATAATATTGACTAATTTTTGTACATCTTCTTGATAGAAATCAATGTAATTATTACCTACATAATTGTTCGAATTGAAATCCATCAGAAAACTAAACAAAATTATACAAATAAACACGAAAAATAAGCAAGTCGAATGAAATAGGTAGATTACATAAGTGTCAAAGTGACAGTAGTAATGTATTTGACTAGAACAACATTAGGCTGCCTACTTATTGCTTTACAACGTTGTCAGATGTGTTTTTCGTCAAAATAAGTTAATAAAAAATTTTAAAAACAAACTTTAAAATCAGAAAGAAAACTTTAACGAAATGATAATAACAACAATTCTTCTTTCTTCTAAATTGTAGCTCTTTCTGTCAACAAATATCGAGTAATAATGCTTATTTCAAGACTGAAAGTCCGAACTTTAGGAACCTCGTGCAAAGATATGGAGCATGGTACAACATTTTCGTATTAGGATTTTGGACTCCGAATTTAACGAAGAACATCGCGGCGTGTTGTGGGTCCGCCAATATATAATTATACACACCTTGTATATATATAATTTAAACGAAATTATCGACCGTAATATATTGATAAAATAAATTAAAATCGGGTAAGCGGTCTGTCAATTAAAAAACTCCTTTATTAAATAACCCTATATTTCGCAACAAAATTTGTTGCTTCTTCTGGGGATAAAATCATTTTTATTTTTATTGTACGTCAATTTTATTATTTTTCAACTCTACATTTTTATCCCCAGAAGAAGCAACAAATTTTGTTGCGAAATATAGGGTTATTTAATAAAGGAGTTTTTTAATTGACAGATTAATTTATTTTATATATATATATATATATATATATATATATATATATATAAATTCCTTTGATAAAAGAGAAGAATATTTTCGACACATTTCGTATTTTTGGAACCTGATAAATGTCCATCAATAACTAACTACATTTATCTTAATTCAATAGTGCATAATATTTATAGATATCTTTAAGCCTTAGCGCACACGACCCTGGCGTCATAAATATCTACCTAACCTAAGCAAATATCATTAAAATAGTTCTCCCTGGTTTCACTTGGGCGTGTTTACGAAAGTGTTAATTGATTGTAAAAACTTTTTTCCTGGCAACTACGTGCTAATAGGGGGTAATAGCGCGTCGTCCTGAAAATTAGAAGAATATAAATTTGGAATGGTGTTCCGTAAATCATTTGTCAACAAAGACGATGCGTAAACATTAGATCAGAGATAGCATAAAATACATCTGTTTACACGTTGACTTATCCGTATGTGTATATTAATTTAAATGCATAAATTTATTAATTCATATGTGACATATCTTAACACAAATCAAGAACATTAACTAAGTCTAATATTTAGTTAATATTACAAGTAATTCCTTATATGATAACATTTCACAGGATATCCAAAAATCCAATCCAATCAATATCCAAAACGATCTCATACATTATCTACTTTAGACATGCATGGACAAAGTATCGGATTCAAGTTTATAGCTAAAGATAATAGAATTGACAATACATTGTACTTTTCACAAACAACCTCAAAATCAAAGCTTTCGAGGTTGTTTTTCCCGTTTCGTAGGTACTCTTTGCCGTAGAGAGTAGACAAAATTTACAGTAATTGGTCATATTTGTCCGTTTTCCAATTTTGTTACGCATTTTGCTGTACAAATATTTGACCAATTTTAACATGTTGATAGATACGAGCGGCTATTGATAACAAACTGCTTATCCTACCATATAAAACGTCATAATATTTCAATATGAAATTTTATTTATTAAAACTTTCACAATTAGAATGCAGAACGCAGAATGTTTATAAAGTAATTATGAGACCTTTAAAATAATTCCTTTGTCTTGGTCTGCGGCTAACGATACATATGACTACATAATTTGTTGATAATATTTTACATTTCAAATGTTTTTTGAGTTTTGGAAATAGATAATAATCTGACAGTGCTCAATTTGGCGAAAAAAAATTTTATGAATTTATTGCAGAGGAATCAATGACTTGTGATCAAAATCGTTGTCTTACAAAACAGTACATCTTTGGCAGGTTTCTCACGTCGGTTTTTCACAATTTTCTTATATTATTTAGTTAGCAACTCCCTTCTAATAATTGGCCAAGCATTATCATGATTGAAGGCAATGCTGTATTGCTAAATTATGATCGTTCTTCATAAATTGCCACTCTTAATCGATTGGGTTACTCAGAATATGTATTACTGATCAATGTATTAAAGAATATCGTTACTATGTAGTAATTGTCGTATGTTTATTTGCTGATACGACAAAGGTTACTTCAACTTGGTTAGGCAGTTTTAACTCAACCGTGACATTCTAAGATATTGTACTCAAAAAATTGGACTTATTGGAAAACATTTTGATAATTCAGAGGCATGTAAAAAGCATTTGAAGCATTAGACAGAAAGTTCTGGAAGAACTAAATTTTAACCTTCCCGATGGGTGAATACTTTTCCTTGCTAAAACTGATCCTGCCACGTAAATTCCAATACAACTTATAACTTACTCTCCAGCGAACCCCAAAGTTAACAAAAATGGAAACCAATTTTCAACAGGCCATAATTATGGACTAGCATTGTATATACAGGTGCATGAACCACATACGCCTTCTAATTATGAGAAGTACATCTTCCAAAAGAACAGGAAGCTCATTTTCTAGAAAATGGAGATATGTATCACCGTTCAATTGCTGAGGAAGGAAAATCATATTAAATAATTGTCGATAATAACAATCCAAATGCTGACCGAAAAAGTTTGTTGGAATCGTCCTGCAACTGTGGCATTTGGATTTTCATCAGACCCTTATGGTTGCTTTGAAAATTCATAATACTATGTCTTGAGAAATTGGCTTCATCTGTAAACAATATAGTGGCAGCAAAATTGGGATTGTTTGCAATTTTTCTTAAAAACCATTGGCAATACTGCATAGGGAGCGGATAGTCATTAGGTAGAGAATTTTAAACACGTTGAATATGATATGGATGCAATATATTTACTTCTAGAATATTCCAAACAGTTTTATGACTAACATTTACTTGTTAAGCAATTTTTCTGGTACTCGTTTCTGGATGTTCGTCAATAATTTGAAGAACCTCATCTTCAAGTTGTGGAGTTCTCGCATTTCTACGTCGTCCAATAATATTCTTTGATCTTGCAAAACTTGCAGTTTCTTGTAGTTTATGTAGATGTAGTTTAGTGAGCGTTTCAGAACATGGTAAGCGGTTATTTGGATAACACTGGGCATATATACGTCTAGTCTCTAAGGCATTACCATTGGCTAATCCATACAAAAAATACATATTAGCCATTTCAGCATTAGTAAACGCAGGCATACTCAAAAAGTTTAAACTGAACACAAACGAAAGCAGAACTAGCACTACAACTAAATTAGAATGATGCATTGGTTTTTAGGCTTGACACAGTAATTTTCAACATTGAAAAGGCCACTTACAATAAACATGTTCTTTCTTGTTAGTTTTCGAAACCATTAGCGTAACTAACAAAAAATTATCGTCAAAATAAATTTTACTTACAGTCAGAACTCGTTTATTACAAAAAAAAAAAATAAAAAAACTTGCATATTATTAACGACAAAACTTATAACACATGTTTATAGGAACTTTTCGTCTTAAAATTGAATGACGAATCGCCGACAACAAAATTTCAAATTAGTTTCGAAACACCCTGTATATCTTAACTAAGTGACTTGCAATAGAGAAATTGCGAAACAGCGGCGATCTTCGATATTGTAGTGCATGAAGACAGTAACAAAATAGAACGATTTCACAAATTTCCCATTCCTTAGCTTATTTTATTGATTACAGTTGGCTTAAAACACAACAAGTTATACACGAGGTGCTATCAAGAAATTCCCGTAATGTGAAACAAAAACACAATAAAAGGTTCTTACAACTTATTCACTACCATCTCCTTCCGCATAAATACACCAATCTCAAAGACTTGTCCATGACAGGAAGCAATGCTGGAAGTTTTCGTGTGTTAACGTGTTCAATAGCGCTTGCGATTTGGTGCAGATCTCCTCAGTCGTCTCAAAACGGCGTCCCTTGAGCTTCTGCTTCAACTTCGAAAACAGAAAAAAGTCACAAGGGCAAGATCTGGGTAGTTGGAAGGGTGGTGTAGTACTGCCGTCTTCGTCGAGACTAGAAACTAACGCAGAAGTGACGAGTGTGTTTGTGCATTGTCGTGGTGTAGGCTCCATGAATTTTTCCGCGACTTGGAAGGCCGTTGAAGGTTCTCTTAGTCGCCAAAGAGCATCGCAATAAAATCGTCCAATAAACTGTTTCACCTGGCGAGAGAAATTCTTTGTGCACAATGCCATCAGCGTCAAAGAAGCAAATCAACATCGACTTGGCGTTTCTTCGAACTGGCTGGTGTTTTCTTCGATTGCGGTGACGTTAGCTTCTAGGATCACATCTCATTCATCGCTAGTACTGATTCTGGTACTGAAGTTCATATCTTTTCGGCAGTTTCTTTTAGCTCTATGCATATATGAACTCGGTCCAAAATTAGTGACGCATTCATTTTCTACGTCCTCGAATTAGTTTATGAAAAATTCAATACTATGTTCAATGACATGTTCTCCAAACCGATCAAAAATCGAAAAATTCTCTCTTTAAAAATTTTCAATTTTTATCCTATCACCGATTTCTTCAAAACTTGGGATCCTTATTGGACTTTCGTCCGCTAAAAACGATCTGACCATTTAAATTAGAGTAAAACTCATTGTTTATTCTCAGCGAACGTCAAAACTGGATAAAATGCACGCCTATTTTGAAGGGACGGGGTTAATTAGAACAGGTAGCGTCGCCGGACCTATCCTTTACTTAATAAATACAAATGACACCCCACGGATCATATTGCTCTACTGTCTACTGGCAACGATATCCTGTCAGCTACAGACAAACTCCAATATGCCTTTAATAATGTCTGTAACATGGCAAAGAAATGACGCATTAAACCAAATTAGGCGAAGTCGACTCACGTCAATTACACCAACAATAAATACAACTACGTACGGTACACGTATCAGTAAGAGTTAATCAGCAAAGAATCCCACATGTCAACGAAGCAAAGTATCTGGGTATGACAATAAATGCCAAGCTACGATAGAAAAGATATGTGAAAAGTGAGTAACTAGGGCTCTAATTCAGAGAAACGTTTTGTCTACTTGGATGTCACTTGGCGTTGTCAATACACAATATCCTGCTTGTTTATAAGCGAATTCTGTGTGTTTGCTTATGGCATCTAACTCTGGAGATGCACTAAGAAATTCAACATTAAAGTTATTCAGACTTTCCAAAAGAAAGTTCTTCGCAGCATTGTTAATGCGCCATGGAACTACATTCGTAATGAGGACATCTATCGTGATCTGAAGACGCCTTTAGTGGAAGATGAGATGAAGTTGTGTGCAGGCAAACAGCATAGGAGCCTGATAAACCACAAAAATATCGAAGTGTTATCACTAGTCGAGAACAATGGAATTGCTCGGCGGCTGGAGAGACTAAACCGCTCGAATCACTGTAGTGACAGTGTGAATTTCTAGAAAGTGTAACCTCCTACAAGAAAAAAAGTGATTTTTATTATCACCATATACGAAACTGCTAAGTATCTTATAGAAATATTGTTAGATATATTTGATCTACTTGTAATTGTCGACGCGCTTGAGATGTTATTAGAGAATAAAAGATTGCTTGATTTTTTTAGTGGTTAAAATTCTCAGTAAAAGTCGCCGCGAATTATTCGAACAAACTCATAGTTAATTAGTAATGTCCTTTGGTGAGAAATTATTGTTACTTTTAATATTTTTGAACTGTAAAAGTCAAAATACACCAAAATTTAAATTAAAATAAAAAACACCAACTACTAAAACCTTTAGTTTACAAAAATAACTTATTTTCGTAATTTTTTTTACGAAAGAGGACTGAAAATAGAAACATAATTATGACAGCAATTTGCAATGCAAATGTAAGTTATTATTATACGCCTTTTCCATACATATTTAGATAAAATTATACCATAATTTAAATATTTATTAATTAAAAAGCAATTAGTTGATAAAATCGATCACTAATTCTATACGTAACCTATAGTTGACAGTTTAGCATAAACTGAACCATTCTTATAGTAATTAAGAAACAAGAACATCAGAAAAAAAAACGAGTCAAAAAAATGTTACCTGTCACTAATGAATAATTTATTACACCATTGTATGCTAAAGAAAACAAATTTAAATGCTAATTAGCATAAATTTTTCAATACTAAAATCTATATAGCGACAAGATTATTGACATATTCACTAGAAAATTAAAAATAAACAAAGCGAGAGGTAGGTTTTTAGAAAAGATAATATTTGATAGATATGTCGGCCGATTAAAAATTGTTTTTAATTATGTTTTTGTATTGGTAGCGTTGCATATAGTATTTTTGTCGGTGCTTTTGAAAAACGATATAAACGAATTGCATTTTAATATAAAATATATCTACGAGAACTATTTTTAAAGAACTTTGTATCCAAAATTGATTATATCATACCTTTACATTTAACGAGAAGTACTTGAAGAGTTTTATTGTAGTTTCAAATATTCTGTCAGTCATAAAAAGAAATTTATAATTTTATTAGTTGTTATCAATACGAAGGGAACACTGAAAATTTTTGGAAACTCAAACGAGGATTAGATTTAAAAAAAAACCTAAATCTATTGAGGATATATTTATTATCCTTTTGTAACATTTCAAACATTCTATATTGTTAAATATAAGTAGATCTAGGATATAGAATTGAAATATAAACATTTCCAATTTCATAAACTATTTAACGTTTATTTTCGAGTTTAAACCACTGCGTAACGTACTTTTCTCAGCACATTTATATTGTAAAAACTTTCTTTAAGTTCTAAGAATTCCTTACATCTGCAAATCTATTATCTATTTTATAATTTAAACCACTCGTTTTATTACCTGTGTTAATATATATTCGGCATTTTTTCCAAATTTATTTATTGTTTTATACATCAGACAGCCTGTTTTATTGCCTAGGGTTATTATTGAACAATTTCATTAGACGATATTTAATATGGCCACCCATTGTTAACTAAATATGTATAATAGGGTACCATTACTGTACAAAGGAATTAACCGGAACTTGATACATAATTGATACATAATTAGTAATTATATTTTATTTATTTATTTATTTATTAGTAAAATCTTTAAAATTATCGTAAATATCGGGTTATTAATGCTTGTATTCACAATTTTCAAGAAATAATAGCAAGAAAAATTACCCATTATGACGGCAAACAATACATTGTACAACTAATCCGCGTATGTCAATATGTAATAGGAGTAATGGAATATTGTTACCTACATGAAAAACAGAATAGAATAGATCAGTAGGAATTCAATAAGAGTAGAAGGACACAATATTCTCGAACGCAGTATCAACTCAAGAACAGTACAAGACACAGTCTTCTTCGTAAGATCATAAAAATCATACTTTAACAAGAGACACCAGTCTCAACAGCACTTTTATGCTAGCATAAGTCGTTGTAGATCCAGAATAAATGTATATAGTGTAAATAAATATATTTATACGAAAATACATTTATTCATTTAACAAACAATAGCCGAATATTTAAATAGAAAAGTGTATAATAGCCTTACAACCTGTGCACGGTGAAATAACATCAGGATCGTGATTCTAGTAACTGACGTTGAAGAATACCGACAGAAACCAGAGTCATTGCAAATATTTGGTCTTCGAGCCAACATTAGCAATAACATTATTTCATCAATTCCAACAAAATGATTTTATTGTTTTTTGAAATATTCCACTTCAACATCAATATATTTTTGCATTCAATAAAACCAGTCTTTAAATCAATGATGCCACTCTTCCTGAGACACTTCAAAAACGAGATTTTTATAATGTTCTACTGCTTCATCTGATGACGTAAAAGTGATTATCCTTAATTTTTGGAAATTACTCTAGGTCTGTATGGTAAAGAGTATTTGGTGCGGACGGTTAGGGCATTCAAATACTCAATTGTAGTTTTGCTTAATGCGACGATGTGCAATCTATCAACAACCAAGTTTTCTCACGTGTACCTATTGACGCAAAATATTTTTGTTTTCACGGATACCAACGCCAAACGTCGACCGAATAAATTCATATGGTGTCCGTTGATCTTCCTCAAGGATTACTGGAACAGCGGAAATATTCTCATCAGTAACAGCAGTTGCCGGGCATCCTTCACGAAATTCATCACTAAGAAAAAAACGACCTTTCTTGAATTCATTGTATCAATTATAAATGTTTGCCTTAGTTGAGGCTTCTTCGCCAAATGCATTTGGAACCTGATGTTCAGGTTATTAAGGCATTAATGACGATTTAAAATCGTTAAAAATCATACCCCGGAAGTGTTGTCTAGTCCACACCTTTCCAAATGCATTGAAGACGGCTGTTGTCTGTGCGGTGTATATTAAGAGAGATGTTGATGACGTCTAAAATTACCGGCCTATAGCAGTCATTTCGAATGTGGTCAAGGTATCTGAAAGGTTGATATATAGAAGAATGAATGAGTTCATTGATTAACTTAAACTTATCATAGATAGAATGGTTATCAAACGGGAAAATCTATATATTCGGCCGTATCTCAGGTGTTTTGTGAAATACGTGATACCTGGTCGAATAAAGAGCAAATAGCAAGAATTTTTATGGATTTGTCCAAGGCTTTTGATAGTGTCAATCACAAAATGCTTTTGGAGAGATTGTAGAACTTGGGATTTAGAAGAAATTGTTGTTATCTTATTAAATCTTATCTATAGAACAGAAGACAAAGTGTCGCGGCAGTGGATGGAGGGGAATCAGGGTTGGATATAGGTGGCTCAATGTTATCAGGGGTATGCCAAAGAGATCCATACTGGGGCCTCCATCATTTTTAATTTATGTAAATTGGATTACCGCTAGTATTCAATCATCCCATGGCCTTATTTAGCGTTGATGTTTTCATTAGCAATAAGATCAATGGAAACAAACGGCTTAAGGGAAATCATTGTACAGGCATTGTCCTCTGTGAGCGCGTGGTTCAGATCGATCGATCTTAAGTTCAATGTGGGCAAGACCCTAATCATCCATTTCCTGTTTCTCAATGTGAAGATCTTTGTGTAAACTGTGGAGACGGTTTACTCATTTCGTCGTCCGAGGTAGTGTTTCTTGGCATAAGGGTTGATTCATAACTGATTTGGAGGTCCCATATACACCATCTCGGAGGATTTCTCCATTTGACTATGCTCTAAGAGTTATCTCCGGCTCAGTAAACAGTGAAGCCAGTTTATGTACGTAACGAGCTTACGTGGAATCGCGGTTGCGGTATGGTCTTCTGGAGGAACAGTGTGCGTGTGGGAAGACTTTTTATTCTACAAAAAATGTCTTCGTACAGTTTTTAAATAGGGACTTACTGACTCGTGCCGGGAAATATTTAGAACACGAAAAATACATACGCTTACCGGTCTTTACATTCTGGAGTGTACTTTGTGTGTGAGATAGGGTATTAGCAGTGCGTTTGGCAGGTATATCTTGCATCACAAATATAGGACTCGCGCGACGGAAAGTGTCTACTTTGCTGTGCCACAAACAATTTTGACCAGGGTACAAATAACGTAACTAGTCAGATCTTAAAATTTATAATCATATCCCAGAGTACATTAAAGACTAAGGAAAATTTGTTATATATACAATCTTTTTATTCTTTAGATGAGTTTTATTTAAACAAAAAACTTTAATGGGTTAATGTGCTATTTTTTAAATATATTTGCATGTATTTGCAGCTGACCGATTTTCATGTGGCCTGTAGGAGAATTTGTACGTGCGTCAAGTAAGGTCAGTGTTAGATAGAGACAGTATTCGGAAAAATGAAATGCAAACTCTTTGTGCGAGTCGTACATTGGGACGTAGTAAGGGATAATAAGGGATGCCAGAGGTTCCCCTACCTATGAATTTCGTGCGCATCTCGAGGGCGGTACATCTAACCGGCCACATGAAAATCGGTGAGCTGTACATATACTTAACGAGTTCTATATACTTGATATAATTTTGAACAAAATGAAAATTTTTATTTTTAAATTCATTATTGCGTGAAGTATGTAAAGTACCAACTCATATTAATGCTCTCTACCTAGCCCCCTCTTCCAAACTTCTCTATCCAGTGCCACTTTCCCATTAATTTCCCGCTTTTTCATCTATCGCTTGTTTAATTTCTTTATTCCAGGAACGTGCAGGTCTTCTTGCGTTTTCTCATTCCAGAAAGAACCCACTGAAATACTCACCTCGGTCACTGATCTCCGGTCACTCTGATTATGTGATCAAACCATCGCAACCTCTTCATTCTGTTCTGTCCAGCGCCATTTTTGCAGCATCTGTTCGGTATTGAATTTCCCCATTGGTTACGTAGTTGTAATTTCGACGTTCTTAGGATTTTACTAAACCCACCCGATAAACTATATCTCCAATAAACATCAGAAAGGGATTACGACAAGAATGCAGTTCACCGCCTCTATTATTCAGTCTCTATGTGGAAGTGGTGCTGAGCAAATAAAAGCGAAGTTTCTAGATATGGGAGTAGGACCGGTGGAGACCTTTGACTCTTTACTTCGAGGTTCGCCGATTATCATATCGTTCCAGTTCAGGTCTTTTTTGACCCGAGCCAGCCTTTTTTGACTTTTTATCCGGGCTCGACAATTTGAGGTGAACTTGCACAGGTGAACAACGATTATGGCGGATAATATTTTGGGAAACAATAAAACCATTTTCAATGATAAATATTTGTTTTTGTTCGTTGTTCCGGATACATAAATAGCAAGAGTCGTATAACATGAGAAACAAATGAAAATAAAACAGTAAAAATTATGTATTATCACCAGGTCCGAGGACAGACGTATGAGACGAAAATCCAGGATTGTAGTCAAAAGTTTTGAAAGAAAGCAAGAGTTATTAAAGAGCAATAGATACAGGAAACAAAATAAAATAGAAAGAGTACTTTAAAACCAACGAAAGAACAATGTTTTAGTCTAGTAATTGAAGTCACAGATATTTTCAGGTGCAAGAGATAGACATTAGTAAACACCATAAACCTATGATATATTTCTTGTGAAATTTAAAAGCGTTTTGGTTGAATTTTGCATGGCGAATTTAAAAATAGAATTTTTATTGATATTTTGTGATTTTTTTATCATGAAAAAGGTAATTTTACGTACTTCTTTTCAAATATATTGGAATACATTTTAAACATTTACAAAGGAAAGCATATGTTAAGCACATTATAGCAACATGTTTGCTTTAACACACATCCGCGACTAACTATACGTCAAACAAAGTCTTGCAAACATATATTTATCCATTCGTTCATTGTGGGAATATTATTTGAACCGCTTTAACAACATTGAAATATAATAGCTTTGTAAACATATGTATAAATACGATATCGATTAGTTGTGCAAGGAATTCAGGCACGTACTGTTATACCTGTGGTAAAATTATAAAGGAGAAGCTTAAACAATAGCATATTACGCTTACTTTAGGCTCATAACAGGTAGTCGGGATAACAATTGGGTTTCTAACAAAATACCCTATATAAGTGTAGAAGGCTGGTGATGATACTTTTATACTTTTGGTGCCACGGTTTTAATTTTTTTTTCTTATCTATCCTATCTATCCTAATCAGTATTACAGACTTAAAAAAAAAATACAAGAAATTAATCTACGGTGATTTAAAGAGAGAGTAAGTTTTCAACGGAATACTTATTTTAGAGCAAAAAATTTATTTTTTATGTTTTAGTCAATAAATTGTAAATAAAAGTCAATAATTGCACCTTTAGAATCTCAAAAAAATTGTGTCCATAATAATATTGTCCAAAAAAACGATTTTAGCCTTCTTCAAAGCAAGAAATTCATTGTTTTGACTGTGTATTTTTACTCTGGGGTATAGTGATGTGTCCAGGTTTTATCTATAGTGCCATATCGACGAATAAATTCTCTTGGATTTCGCTTGAACTTAGATATACAATCATGTGAAATTGTAAGAAGAGTTTGCATCTGCTCAACAGTAATCAAACGCAGCACCAACCTTGCGGTTAGCTTTCTCACCTCTCTGTTCATAAAATTCAGTACATTTGCGCTCGCAAAACTCAAAAATTACTCGGCCGATTGACTTGAAATTTTGACACAACGTTGCATTTGAATACACGAGTCTTTATAAATATATTAAATGTGTTATTCGTTTTAACACGCGCGACAAATGTCTTCCCGCACCGGTGAAATGGGTACCGCAAAAATTTCTCAAACACTTGATTTGGTAGTACTTTTTTATTACAAGTTAACGTTTGCTAATCATATACTCTATTTACGCTAATGTATTGTTATGAAATCTTAATGATAAAAAGGAAAATAACCTTAATTTAATCTTGAATGAATTGTCTTATATGAAAACTTAAAATAAAGTGTATAAGTTGGATGTAAACGTCAGGAAGATGTTATTTTTATAAATATGATGACAAATAAATGTCAAATTTGAAAGGCGAAAATATGATATTTGAAAAACAATAGAACAAGTAGCTGGGATTTTGAAAGAAAAAAAAGAAGATATTGTTATTGATTTTATAGAGATGCCTCGCTCACGTTCAAACATAGGCCGCTGTTCTCGACATGCAATCACGGAACGTTAAAGGAGATCAAACTGCAATGATCAAAACGTTTAAACGAAATGAACGTGTTAAAGTCAGAACTTCTCAAAGGCGAGCAGAAGAATCGGCAGATCAACGGGAAGAATTTAAATCTGACAAGTTGAATCAAGAGCATTATGATCTCAACAATGCCAAGAACAATTAGATCAACAGTCGGAACGTATGCAGTTGCAATATCTAAATAATCGAGTTTCATATCACCGAGTTACTTTTTCGTATGAACTAGATATTCAATACAATACCTCATGTAATTTAGTTCAAATCGACAAAATAGACAAACTACAAAGCACACGATTAGTAGTTAAAAAATTGATGAACAATCTACTTCAAGCAACAATTCTGATTGGACCGGATGAAGGTGAAGACGTACTACTTCCACGAATACCACTCATTCCAACCAAGGGTCGGATCGGATGGCGTTCGATTTCAAACGACTTCAATTTCCAATACGCCTTGTGTTTGCTATGGATATCAACAAAACGCAAGGGCAATCTTTGCAAGTGTGCGGTTTGAATATAGAAAACGATTGCTTCTCTCATGGGCAATTATATGATGCATGCTCCAGCGTCGGTGAACCGTCTGATTATGTTTATGCAGAAAATGGACAAAAAAAAATGTAGTAAATCCACTAGGTTTAATAAAAAATAGTTTTTTGTGAAAAACATATTTTTTCTTCCTTTCTTTTCATTCCACATAGCCACAGCAACGCAAGGCAGGGTATTGAATTGAATGATGTGTTTTCTTGACGATTATTCGCTACTATCATTTTATTTACATTCACATTAATTTCATACCAGACTGAGTCACAGCGAAGCTGGCCGCGTTTAGCTAATATTTAAATGTTGATCCAAAAAATATTTTGTGCCGGTTGGGTTGAAACGTTTGCGGCATTAGCTATCTCACACACTCTTATTCCGCGGTCGCTCTTCACAATGATATGGACGTTACTAATAATTTCTGGAGACGTTATTGAAAATGAAGGCTTTGAACATTAAGTATCTTCTGTATTCACATGACCACTTTTGAAAGTAGTGAACCTCTTACAAAAATCTCCAAATGTCAGTTTCAATAAATAATTTGACAAGTTGATTAGCTAACATAACCAATATAATTACAACTACTTCAAATCAAAACTGACATTTAATTGGCAACAACAAGCTAAACCTATCAAAGACAGTGATCCTCCCAACCATGGCCATCTCTTATCTAAATAATTTTTGCTCATATGGTATTAACACAAAAGCTTTTCTACCTGACAGATTTGGGCGAACATTTGACAGTAAGATGCTTAAACATGAGTAACTTCAGCAATATGTTCGTTATGGCGAAGTGCTGCCAACTTTTAAAAAGAAACTTTCGTGTCAAATCACTCTCGTATTAATAAAACAGGGATCCAAGTGAAAGAAATATAGATAGAAATAGGGCATATTTAATTGGGACAAATGTGGTATAAACTCAAAAAGGTATATAACCCCCTTCCACAATTACTAACCGTATCCTAAATAAGTATTTCGACAACTAAGTTGTCATCATCAGTAGGTAAAAAACACTAATCAAAGTGTCGCACATGGGGCACAGTAAAGCTAAAACACATATGAAAACGCACCAACTTTACACGGCGTCCACATATACACAGTGTATACGTGGAATTACGCATTAGATCTGATTAGAGCAGGAGCTACAAATGCCTACCGTGCAGGCAAAAAGTACAAAATTCCGCTACCTACAATTCCCGACCGCTTGAAAGGAAAACGTGCGGTGAAATCAAAATCATTTGGGAGAAGCACTGTTATTTCAATCGAAACCGAAAAACGTCTTGCTGAAGGTCTTTTGACAATGGAAAAGTGCGGTTTTGGATTGTCCAGACGTGAGGTGCTGGAGCTGTTTGGCCAGCTCCATCATTGATTATTTTTGAAGGAACAAATATCTGGTATCGGTGGTATGCGCCAGAAAATACTGGATATCCTGAAGCAACTTATGCGGCAACTACCAATGGATGGATGGAGACATCGGTATTCGAAAATATTTCCAAATAATTTTTTTAAAAGCTATTGGGCCCGACCGCCCGGTTTTATTAATATATGATGGTCATACCACTCATATAAGTATCAGATTGATAGAATTAGCTACCGAAGTAAATGTGACAGTACTTAAACTATCTCCGCATACCAGTCATGCGCTGCAACCTTTAGTCATAAGTGTCTTCAAATCGTTAAAAACATCGTGGAATCAGAGATTAGTAACGTGGCAAAGAAAGAATATTGGATTGAAGCTTCCAATGGGAGAATTTTCGAAAATTATAGGGGAAATTTGGCAAGATTTAAATGAGGATATCATCAAGAATGGTTTGAAAAAAGCTGAGAATTTGTCCATTTTCTAGGAATGTCGTTCCAGATTCCATGTTCAGCGCTATTTTTCTGAAACAATGGAAGAAGCTACACGGAAAAAAAAAGTTTATACTGAACTGGATAAGAACCAGGAGAACTGGATGAGAAATGTTTTATTAATTGAAGAAGGAGTTTTGTATTCACCAATACTCTTTGATTATCCTCCTGAAGAAATAATGGACGTCGCGGATATTGTGGAAAATGTGTTCATTAAAGAAACACCAGTTGCAATATTACCACAAAATTCAACAAGCTCATCCTCGTTTGATTGAACAGCAAAAAACAGTCATATTCAAAGATCTTCTGTTAAAGACACTAAAAACAAACTTGTGTGAAGTGTTCGAAATAAGAAAAGAACAGTTGCAAAAGGCGGTGAAGTAATTACATCCGAAGAGGCGAAGCAAAAGCTGATTCAAGAAAAGTTAAAGAAAAATTTATAGCCCCATCAAGCACCAAAATCGCTTCTTCCGAAGAAGATAATTTATGCTCAATCTGCAAGTGTAATTTCCGGTGCTACATTAACAAAAAAGAATGGATACAATGCATAAATTGTATGGAGTGAATATGTGGCATATGTAAAAATGGTTCAAAGAAGCGCCAATATGAATGTGAAAGATGAATTTATAACGATTAAAATGTAAAATCAATTTCAAAAATTCATATTTTTATTTTATACCAACTTTGTAATAACAAAATGTAGTTTTTTAAATATACTTATCTTTCTTTTCTGTGTCTTTTATTTGACTAAACTTTAAAAAAATCCTACTTATCCTTAAAAATGTGTAACTCTTAAACTAATGGACATATTTTAATGCGAAAAAAAGCATTGTGTAGCTGGCTTGCAGAACAATTCCGATCTTGCCCCATAGCATAATATACATTTTAAATGTACATTTACCGTCTTGCCCCGTTTTCGAGGCAAGTGCGGAGCAGTTGACATTTTTTACAATTCTCTATAAAAATAAAAATATTCAAATGAAATTGGCGTTTATATCAATGTTAATTAAAGAGTAAAAACTGAGTTATTTATTAATATCTATGAATGTTAAGTAATTATAGAACGAATTAAAGATATTTCGATTGAAAATCAAACTTACGAAAAACTGGTCCGCAGTTCCCCACTCCACCTTATGTATCTAATAACTATTACCTTAAATGATTGTTAAAACTTATCTATCTAACAGATTTGTGTGAATTTTTGACAGTAGGCTTCTAAGACATGGCTGAAGTCAGTACTATACTCGTCATGGCAAAAGTGCAAAATCATTCCCCTTAATATTTATTGTTACTTATGTTTTGTTAATGAAGAAGTTTACAGTAATGAGTGCTTATATATCAATCTTTTTATCAAGGAAAGTGTCAACAATTTCGCAGATTTATTTAAAAAAGACTGCGTCCGGATGTATTAAATAACCCTAACTAACTTTTAAAAATACAAATTAGTAGCAAATAAAAATATAATACAACTACAGCACGCAAGAAAAGTCGAAACAATCTTTATAGTTCTATATAATTACATATATTAAACTCATTAATAAATAAACTCCAGAAAATATAAGCAAACAGATCGTGTAGTTTTATTAAATATAAATTTAAATGACACAAGAACAAATCATACAAGATGCTATATTTTAAGTAAGTCAAAGCAACTCAAACAATAGCGCATGCGCAATGTGTTAACCAATCAGCAACGTTCTCGATACGATATTTGAATCTGATTGAACAAAGTATTTACTGCGCAAATGCGCGGTAAAAGAGCGCCATTTTTAAAACATTATTGGATCTATGTATTTATTATACTTTTAATATTAAGTTGATTATTACATTACAAGTATATTTACAATTTTAATTTAATTAGGATAGGATAAAACGAAATTAAAGACCGTCTAAAGTTTATTTTTGAATAGTACCAGAAGAAAATTAATATTTTCTTTAGCTGGAGGTGCCATTGAATGTAAAATACGTTCTAGTATTTTTAGTATTTTACTATTAAAGATATTAAATAAATTCTGTAATTTTATCTATCTTTGGATAGCGGTATTTCATCCAAGGGTTCTCTCGAGGTTATATATTTCTGCAAACATTATGGACGAAATTTATTGTTTAATTAATATATACATTCTGAAATGTTTTCCATTTTAAGCTCTTTAATATTATTGAAAAATACGTTAAAAGTTGTATCATCAAATTGGTTGATTAAATTATGAATTTCCCCTTTCTTTTGTAAATTGTTCCAAATTTTATAAATACTACTGTACGTATGATATTTAAATAAAATAGGAAATATTATAGTTACCTATGATCCCTCAAGTGGTCCTGTCTTCTGAACGCTTTTCCGCAAATATCACAAGAATAAGGTCTCTCATCAGTGTGTGTTCTTTCGTGTATTAACAGGTTATAACTTTTCGTAAATTGTCTATTGCAGAACTTACAAATAAATTGTTTCTTAGGCCTCGATGTACCCTTCTGTCGTCCTGTTGCTGGCGTTGTCGACGTGGCCGTCGATGTTGTAACAGTAGACGAAGAACTCGAGGAATTTTGATAAATAGAATTCATTATCATACTGGGATAACTAGTATCTACAGGTGACGTTGAAATTGGAAAATTAGCTAGAGCATCTTCGTTATCTAAAAGAGCCAAATCCTCTTCGACTTCTTCCGCGAGATCGACATCTTCTGTGAGATTATTTTGAGCGTCTTCGTTACTAGTTTCTTCGGTAATTTTCGCCGTGTTTGTTGCTATTTTCAATATATCTATTCTAGAATTATTGCTGTTAACGTTCGCGGATACCGTCGTCAACCTCTGCAGGGTCAGATAAGATTCCAACGCTTGAAGATTTAGCGCGGCTGCAGCTGCCGAATTAGCCGGTAACAAGGCGGCTTGTTGCAGAGAATTCATCATGGCATTCTGAAGTGATAAAGCCACATTTTGTATCGATCTTTGCAAGAAATTCTCTTGTAACATCGCCGTGGCCAAATTCAATTGAGTATTTGAGATCTCCTGCGATTTAGGTGACATATCTTGCTGTTGCTTTTCACTCAGGACACTTTCCGAAGAAGTTTGCATCCTGATTAAATCGCATCGATTACGTTTGAGGAATTCACCGCCACTGCAAGACGGTCCTGGAATTATTCACACCGAATTTATTTTCTTTGTGTTACTTTTTTCTTATATTTTGAGGCAAAGAATTCTAGGAAGAGACGACACAACAACAGATTGCGTTGACTCAATCTCGTGAACAAACTCGACTTCGTATTTTATCCACCTGACAAATTGTTATCTCGGTTTTAAATTTATACGGACGCTTTTCAGTTGTTTCGACATGTTTTTTCGGTTATACAGTTGGCCGTAGACGACATTCCTACTAAAAAATTAAACACCACCTACTTGTATTCTTCCTCGTTTTTCTTACGGCTATACCATAAAGCTTCCTTCACTTTTTATGTGATTCTTCAAAGTATTTTAGGTCAAAAATATCTTCGTTTTCATTTGAATTTCATGTTATCCATTTTTAAATGTCCTCCTATTGCAGTATAAACGTCATGTACACTAACTTGATCACTAAATATTATATATAATGTTCGTCACGATAACTTTTCTTGTTTTTTTTTTTTAATAACCTAGGGTTCGTTGTTTACTTTCGCATTGAAATCTTCGTACTTTTCCTGATTATAATGTGAAGGCTGCGCGCACGCGTTAGCTAAAACAGTAGACAATCGACTAAGCATCAAGGAGGCATGGGTACGGGATTCAGTTGTTTCGTGTCTTGCGCCATCTAGTACCGGGTCGCGCGCAAAGGAAGAACTTATACACACGAAGAGGAACCGAGGAAGATGCAATAACGAGTGAAGTGTTGAAACTGGTATCACAATACAACCCTTTTAAGAATTCTTTTTGTATATGTATTAGATTTTATGTCGTTTTCTGAGAAGTTTCACCTTGTATTTTATTTATATTTATACATTAACATATAGCCCTGAATTTATAATAAAAGATATACAATACCCCTAGAGAGATCCAATTACATTCTTATAATTTAATGTAAATTCCTTTTTTGTTCGAGAACATGTGTTAAATACCTTTATTCTTTATAATTAGATAAAAGAGTAATTGTGATTTGATAAATATAAAACTATTTAAAAGTTGTTTTCTTTTTACTGCTTGGAATAAAATGCCAATAATAATAATAAATAGATTCATATACGAATGCTGAAATCGCCTTTGGATTCGAACGGTAATTAAAAAATGAAGTAGAAAAAATATTAAAAATTGATGAAATTTTATTAGGAGTAAATCTTTGTTTGAATTTTATATGAATTACTTATTTAGTTCACCATTATGAGAGCTTCTTCATTAGGTTTATACGTGTACTAGCTAAAAAACAACACTGAAATTTTTAAGATGATGCAATGGATATTTTATTTGTGTGAGCAACTTGGCATTGTGTATATTTGTCACAGTTCGTATTCGACATAAAACAGAACATAAAAGTACAGGGTGGCCCAAAATGACCGAAGGGGTTTGAGTTCATTATAACTTCTTATTTAAGACATAATTATTAATTTTTTTAAATTTTAAATACAGTATATTAATGGAGAATATTTTTAATTTAATGAAAAATTATATCTCGCAAGTGGTGGCCATTTTATGCTTCGCATATTCGTGCTCTTTCCAAAACATTTTCCATAACCTTTCGCAAAACTTCAGGTGTTATGTTGTTGATTTCGTCGCGTATATTATTTTTTAATTGCTGTATGGTTCGGGGCTTATTAATATAGACTTTTCCTTTCTAATAACTCCAAAGGAAACAGTCTGAAGCGGTTAAATCCGGTGAACGCGGAGGCCAATTAAAATCGCTTGTACGGGAAATAATTCGTTCACCAAAGATGTCGCGTAAAAGAGCCATTGTGTCCCTCGCAGTGTGCGCTGTGGCTCCATCCTGTTGGAACCATACTTGCGGATGGTTTTCCACGGCTGGCCTAAAAAAATTTTCCAACTTTGTCCGATATCTAACACCAGTGATGGAAACGGCGACACCGTGTTCATTTTCAAAAAAATATGGGCCAATTATCCTTTCTGACGAAACACCGCACCAAACGGTACATTTAAGTAGGTGTAATTCTCGCTGTTGAACTACTTTTTGATTTTCCGTAGCCCATATCCTGCAGTTTTGCCTATTAACGAACCCATTTAATTGGAAACGGGCTTCGTCGCTCATAATTAAATTATGAATAAAATCATGATTTTCTTCTGCTTTTTGACGAAAATAAATTGCATAATCAAGTCGTTGCTGGTAATCTGTCGGTTTCAATTGTTGGACAAGCTGAATTTTGTATGGAAACATTCTTATTGTATGCAAAATTCTCTGCAGCGACCCTCTTGAGAGGCCAAGTTGTGTCGAACGTCTCCTGGTTGATGTTTCTCCATCTTCCCGAATACTCTCCTGTACCCATTCATTATTGTCATCTGTGTGTACCGTTCGTCGTCTGCCGGCACCAGGAAGGTTCCTTACAGCCCCTTGTTCTCGAAAATTTACAACCAGACGGTTTATTGTTGACTCTGAGGGTCCAACCCGCACATTAAAATAACGACGACATGCACGCTGAGTCAAAACAATGGATCGTTGATTTGAGAAATAAAGTTCAACGATTTTGGCACGTTGTTTAATTGTGTACTGTTCCATTTTAAATTCCCCAAGTCTTCTTTACAAAATACTGAAAACAAAAAAAAAATTATAATAAAAAATTGCTAGATCCTCTGTTTGTACAAACAGAGGGTCTAGCAATGGGAAACCCACTATGCCCCTTATTAGCGGAAATTTTCATGAATAATTTAGAAACTATAATTAGTACACATCCCTTGTTTGGTAATTGTGTATATTGGTTTAGGTATGTTGATGACATATTAATTTGCTTTAACGGTTCAGATAGACAATTAAAAACTTTACATAATTATATCAACACTATTCACCCCAAAATAAATTTTACTATAGAAACAGAAATAAATAAAAGCATTAATTTTCTAGATTTAACCATATCACACAAAACTAATAAACAGTAGTTCGCTATATACCATACACCAACACATACAGGTACCAAAATACACGCTAATTCTTTTCATCCTATAACACACAAATTATCAGCATACCAATCAGTGGTATATAGATTAATTCATGTACCTATGAGTAAAAGTAATTTCGACATTGAACTAAATAGAATATACACAATAGCATTAAACAATGGTTACTCTATAAATATTGTCAATAACATCCTAAATAGCCAACAAAAATCTAAAACCCTTTCCTTAGTTTATCCAAAATTAAAATACAAGATAATTAATTCCTATAATTCAATAACTTACTTAGGAAAAATTTCGGAAAAAATTGGTACTTTCATTAAAAAACTTAATAACGAACATATATCATTTAAAACAGACAATACTATACAGAACATTATTAAAAACAACAAAGATAAAATAGACAAAGAATTAAACTCTGGTGTATATAAGTTAACATGCGAAGATTGTAATAAGGTATACATAGGACAAACGGGGAGGACATTCAAAATTAGGATGAAAGAACACGAGAGAAGCCATAAAGAAAAGAAAACAGATTCAACTTTCGCAAGTCATTGTATAGATATCGATCATAGATTTAATATAGATTTCAAAATTTTACACATTCGAGAAAAAAGTAAAAAACTTAACCTGTTAGAAAACTTAGAAATTAATAGACACAATAGTTTAGGATTAGCTTTAAATGACCAACTAGATTTAAACAACTCCCCTCTACTAAATTTAAGATTGTAAAAATTTTTCCACCACCATTTCCCCAATAATTTTCACATAAATATTCAAACTTGTATTGTACATATTCAGTATTTCATCCACCTGATGAAGCCATTGTATGGCGAAAAATATTATAGTGGTATTTACAATAAAAGAATTTTTGAAACTAGAAGATTAATTACTTATTTCTTAGCGTTATAATGAAGTTTCAACAAGTATCTCCTTCGTCAATTAACTATTCATATTTTAGCATGACAATTCAGCAATCCATACCGCATATATTGTTAGAGAATGGTTTGAAAACAACAATCTCGACGTTTGCCATGGCCTGCAAAATGTCCTGATTTAAATCCGATGGAGAATATTTGGACATTAATGATGAAAAAAATGTATGAAAATAATTTCATTGCTCGAAATAAAAACAATATGTTGCTAACAATAGCGAATGTCTGGGAAGATCCACCTGATTATGATACAGAATCTGTCATATTTTCGATTAGAAATCGTCTCCAAATGGTAATTGCAAACAATGGATCATGGACAAAATATGAATTTAATTTTTGGAATTGGCTATAATCAGTATTTATTAATTTAACCCTTAATTGGCGCGGCCGGAAATTTTAACACTCAGTGCGTTGTGGAGTCCCTGGGACTCCAATATAAAAATACCGTGTTTTTATCGTAATTTTAATGGAAAATAGTTTTTCTTTTATAAATAATCAAAGACATAAAAGGGGACAATACTTTATATTTACTAGTAATAAACAAGACAAAAAAGTATAAAACTAGAAACAATAACTTTTTTATTACAAATAAACGTAGTGTTTCTTTGATTTTTATTTTACAAAAAAAATGGTAAAAGATAGTAACTTCTCGTATAGAAAACATGTATCGTAAGATCTAAACTGCAAAAAAAAGAGAATACATTAATTTCTAAATTAAAATTGCAAAAAATTGACAACGGCCCAAAACCGCATAGAAAAAAGCAATATTTAGGACTCTTCTAGGTTTTGAATGCATGAAACACACAATTTTTTAGAACATTGCGAACAAATTGGTTGCTTGCATTCAACACATAAATAACCGGTTTTTCTCTTTAATTTTGGATCACAAACAGAACAGTACTTCCTCTGGTTTCTAGGCAAACCATCTTGAGCATCATTTGGTGCCTCATGTGTCATTTTCAAAATTCTGAAAATACTGGCTTCTAACTCTCTTGGTAAATTTGCTTTCTGTGATCGTTCACGAGGTAGTGGTTCATACAATTGTTTGGCCAATAATTTAAGAAAATCGAGTCTATCTACTTTATGTGCATTGGCACAAGATTGGCGGATGATATATGCATTTACTGAACACATATCTACGATCCTGTAAAATATAACCATAGGCCAGGGTCGCGTTCTTCTGCTACAGGAATACTTAGTGGTTTTTTCATCCACATCATCAACTCCAGATTTAGTATTACTATAGAATGCATTAATGTCTGGCAAGCCGTTATCATCCTGTTTGGAGTGATGCATCGGCGAAATAAGCACAACACATTTATTTTTCTTTGGTACTCTGGAAATTAATGTTTTGTTTCTTGTGAAACCATATATTGTTGATCCCACCTGTCTTAATTTAGAGGGTAGAAATTGTTGGGGTATTTCGCGTTTGTTTTTTTTCAAAGTTCCAACATAAGAGTTTATTTCTGAAAAGATAGTCTGTTAACTCTATTGAAAAGTACCAATTATCACCAGTAATATTCCTATTGCTTCCAAATATTGGCTTAGAAAGTCGAATAACAGCTTGCGTTGGTATTGAAAATCCTGTTTCATCGTCGGTGACATCTTTCAAGGTATCAGTGCCTTTACCGCAATAAATATACGTATTGTATATATAATGGGTGCAAGCATCAACTAAGCATTGGACTATCAAACCATATTTTACGGGTTTGCTTGGTAGATACATTTTAAATTTGCACCTGCCTCTAAAGCCGATCAGCATTTCATCAACAGTTGCATTGGCTCCCAAACAGTAAGCTGCTTGTGAATTTTTGTTAAATTTATCAAGGATATGTGAGTTCGCAGCAGCAGGATTAGTATTTACTCTTAGCATTCTCTCTTCTTGTGTATCAAATCTAAGGCAAGTCAATAAGACGGCGAACCTTTTTGCTGATATTACCAGCCGAAAAATTTCTCGGCGAGTCCCATCTCTTGAAAAGATTGATTCAATGGCCTCATTATTAGACTTAAAAGCAGCAGTTAATAACAAAAGTCCCAGTAAGCCATTAGTTTCAACAACGTTTGTGTCTTTGTATTCTGTGCGATTCTGATTGTCTGCCTTTTTACGAAATTCCTGAATTTTTAAATTTGTATAATACACAATGATATCTAGTATATCTTGTGAGAAAATTTGCTGCCATGCTTTTAGCGCTTCAATTGTTGGTAAAGTGTTTTTATTTCCTGGCAACTTTAATAATTATGGGCTGGCGTTCTTACATTTCGGATTGGTTCAGTGGCAGCCCATTTGTATCTGTTTTTACAGTAGAAATATTTTTTACCTGGATCGCTTATATTACTGTCCTCTTCAGTTTCAATCGCCTGCATCTCATCTTGGTCATCAGATTCATTGCCAGACAACTCACTCGCTGTTTCGTGATCACTTGCGATAGCATTTTCGATAGAAATGTTGCTCTCAGAATCGTCATCTTGGTCTGAAAACTCTATGTCACTTTCTTCAAACCATCTTAGCACACATTCCTCAAAGTTGGGATCTGTCACTTTAACTGTTTTACAATTCCCGGACATTCTTGCTAAATTGAAAATATTACACTAACTGCGTGAGAGAGTCCCACGGACTCTAGGGTCGTTGTTATACCTACTTGACTTGATGTCGACTGATGTCGTTTGCGCATGCCATGGGTCGTCCCACCATAGAAAGCTACTGGAAAACTCGCTCTACTTGCACTAAAAATATGAACGTTATTAAATACTTCATACTTTCTAGGGTCCCAGGGACTCCGCAAAGCCAATTAGGTGTTACTTAAATTTTTGTATTCCGTTTTAATGATTTACGCAATAAGATTATTAAACTGACGCTTTTAGTACACGTATTCTAAAATATTAACAATTCAAAAGTACATTTTACAGTAGTTAATTATTTGAAACTCCGACATACCAACATAAAACGTGCCCACTTTCAATCGCTCCCGATAGTACATAATGCATTCATGAATATATTGATTTACGCAAGTAGAAATGCCATAATTTTAAATAGTGTTATTTAAATAATATCGAATTTTTTATCTGATGAATTTTTTTTACTGATGAAACATGGTTTCATTTTAGCGGGTTTGTAAAGAAACAAAATTACATTAGATGGTCTATAAACAATCCAAACAATCACATCCAAATTCCTTTACATCCTGTTAAAGTTGGAGTATGGTTAGTTGTATCTCGTCGAAGAAAAATAAGACCTATATTTTCTGACAATAACTTTAATAGCCAACGATACCGAGAACTGGTATTTAACACCATTTTTACTTAAGTGTAACAAGACGAATTCAATGGGGGTTACTTCCAGCAAGATGGGGCTGCTGCACATACAACTCGTGAAAATTTAGCGCTATTAGAATATTACTTCCCTCATCGAGTTATAAGCAGAGTTGTTTAGCCAGCAAGGTCACCACATCTTACTCCATTAGATTTTTCTATTTTCGGATTGCTAAAAAATGAAGTATTAAGACAAGAATGAATAACTTAAATGACTTAATTAATACAATTACAATTAAATGTAATGAAATGACACCAAAATTATTGCAGAATATTTTTGACAATATGAAACGTCGTATTGCATTATGCATTCAACAGAATGGTAACCATTTTAAACACTTGGTATAAATTATAAAAATTAAAATATCTACAAACTAGTTATTTACCTTAGTTGTTTGATTAATATCCCATCTTTAATGTTTTCTTATTAAATAAATTAATAATCTAATTGTACTTATTATTAATTTCATCACCATATCTCTCGATGATAAATTTTGACAGCGACAGGTAGATAACATTCATACCATTTAATCTATATCTGCATTTAAAAAATGCAGAACATTTTAATTTATAGGAGAAATTAATAGACAACTAGATGTAATTTTTGAAACGTTGTATAATAATAGTCCGTTGCCCGTTTGCATATTAAGACTTGTTAAAGTATACTACATCTAGTACATTTGGCATATCTGGGTTAAAAATATACGCAAGAAACTAAAACTGTTACAGTTTCAGTGCAGCAATTGCAGTAGCAGTCCTGGAGATGTCCCTCGGAAAAGTGTATGAAACGTCTGTCAAGAAGAAAGCAGTGCCGAAAATTGGATTCTAGTCTGGAATCCAAGGAGCACTTATGCACAACGACCGCGGAAGACTACAAGCAAGATAAAAGTATAGTTGGATGGTGTTTAGTTAAATATAAAGTTTAAAATAGCTGTAAGGTGTAAAATAAAGACGAAATTCAAATGCCTTAACGAAACCAGACAAAATATTTACAGGATGATAATTTTTGTAGAACGGAGTTATTTATATGCATTGTTTTGAAATTAACCCTACGAGGTTCAACCAGGTCGGTGCAGACCTTTCGCATATAAATGTGTGTATAACTCTTTTGTTTTGCGTGTTAGAGATAAGCCCGTCCATGACTTCCTAGAAACGGCTACGGAGAACACAATAAGTATGGAATTATACCACTTATGTGGGTATTTTCGGTTTTATTCCTGTTTACAATCGAAATGGTTCATATATACCAAGCAGGTCTGTGCAGACCTAGCTTGTTGCTAAGGTAGAGAATGCGAATTGTGTGTAACGGCTTTTATTTTAAAAAGAAGACAGGCAATTTGCCAGTACAGCAGCAGTGTTTGTTGTGTGTAAAGATCTGAGTGTTTTAGTTTGATGTGAGTTTATTTGGGGGTTTTCCCAAAAATATATATATAATATATATATATATATATATATATATATATATATAATAATAAATATAAATTGGCAATTAATTCCTTTTGGTTACATGTAGCAAAATGACTTCAGCATCTATTATCGATGATGATATAATGGACGTGGTGAATTGCACCAGAAGATATCAAAATTTATCGGAAGAAGAGAGGAATCAAATGGATAACAAGTTAGCCAAATGGATGACTGGTGCGGATGAAGAGGCCGGGGAACTCAATCCATTCGAAGGCGACGACGACATTACGGACCCTGATTATGTTCCACTGTTAGAAGATGCGGCTTCTGATACTGAAGCAGACATCGTTATAGAAACCGAGAGCACATATGACAATGATGAGGATTTAGAAGATTTCTATGAAGGCGCTACAGCTGCCACCGACGCTCTTGAATTCGTCGATATGGAAATGGCGCCCCGTTCAGCGAACTCGGTTATCAAATACCGTTCAAATGATGGTAAAATTTGGTCAAGTGACCGGGTACAGGTAGGCTCCGTGCTCATAACTGCACCACTATGGGTCGTGAAGGCCCGGCTCCAGGGATTATGCGAAACCCGGTTTCAATATTTAAGTCACTAAAAACACCTGAAATCGTAAGTACGTGAAACAAACCGGAAAGCCCAGGAGCTATGCCGTCTATGGTGTATCAATAATCCTGACAAGACACCGCGGTTATGGACGAAACCTGTAGCGGAAAATGAAATATATGCATTTTTTGGCTTAACCTTGTTTGCTGGCATTTTCGGGTCAAATAGTCAGCCTGCTCTTGAGTTGTGGGGCAACAACGGAAACCCTATCTATAAGGCGATGATGTCTGTTCACCGATATAAAGCCATTTTACAATATATTCGATTCGACAACGGCAACACTAGAACTGCTCGGCTATTAGAAAGCAAATCAGCCGCTATCGACGACGTTTGGAATATGCTCATGAGCAATTTAGAGCGTTTATTTGTTCCAGGTGCCCAGATAACTATTGATGAGCAATTGTTCCCGTACCGAGGCCGTACGCGCTTCACTCAATATATACCGTCAAAACCAGCTAAATACGGAATTAAAATCTTTTGGATGTGCGACGCCAATTCCATTTACCCACTTAAGGGATTGACATATGTTGGAAAACAGGCAAATGAAGCGCGTGCGGTAAATCAAGGCGAGAACATCGTTCTAAAATTGGTCGAAAAGTACGCCGGTTCTGGACGAACAGTATATGCCGATAATTTCTTCTCTTCTTATGATTTGGCTGCTGTTTTGATGACGAAAAGGTTGGCATATGTAGGAACCATGCGCAAGAACAAAGCCTGTATACCGAAGGAGATGTTGGATCCAAAACGCGATATATTAAGCACATTATTCGGTTACCACAATAATATTGCGCCTTGCTCATACGTGCCAAAAAAGAAAAAAGTTGTGGTTCTCATTTCGACTGAACATTACAATCCCGACGTCGACTCATCAAAGCCATCACAAAAGCCATTTCAAATTTTAGATTATAATAAGTATAAATCTGGAGTCGACACCATGGATCAGATGCTTGGTAGTTATACGTGCAAAAGGGGCACAAACCGATGGCCGTTAGCTCTGTTCTATAACATGTTGGACGTGGCGGGCTTGGCTGCATTTGTTATTCATTACAAATTGGGTCATATCAAGAGGAACGATCGAAGACGTGTCTTCCTTATGGAATTGGCCCAACAGCTAGTGGTCCCACACATGGAGCAAAGAGCAACGAATCCCATTGTACGAGGTATTCAACACGTCAAACACGCAATGGCATTATTCGGTGTAGAGGTAAGCATTTCATTTACACATACATTCAATTCAAATTATGAAAAAATTTTTCAATATTTTTTTGTAGGTAGCGACAGACCCACCGATAGACGATCAACCAATTCATGCCATTTCCTCTGCAACTCGACCATCGTGCTCGCTGTGCTATAAGTCTGATAAAAAGCAGCGAAAAACTCGGTTCCATTGCATGTATTGCAAGAAACTGGTATGTCTACAACATTCACATGCCAAATACGCGTGCCTTGAATGCCGTGCCTAACTTTTATTTGATTACCCATGATAAATAAAATATGATATATTGTTACCCAAAATATATAAAGATATGTTTTTATGTTTAATTCATATTTTTCCTACCATTAAACACATTTACATACACTTTTGATACGCCTGCCTATATATTAACATATACGAGGTGGTTTGATGGGAGAGTGACTTTTCATAAGTTGGTACCACTGTCGCAATAATGACTGTATTGCTAACTTCAGCTATCTTTTAGACGTCTACTGTCAAAATTTCATGCAGATCTGTCAGTTAGTTTACATTTGGCAGACGTTCAAAGTAAACAAGTTATTATATTATTTAAAAATGGATAAAAAGGAATTTCGTGTGTTAATAAAACATTACTTTTTACGCGGAAAGAACATTAAAGACACTGAAGAAAAGTTACATAAGTATTATGGTAAATCTGCTCCTTCGCATGGAATGATTTGCAAGTGGTTTGCTGCCTTTAAAACTGGTTATATGACCACGGATGAAGCTGAACGTCCTGGGCCTTCAGAAACCGTAACTACTGAAGAAATTATAGCTAAGGTCCGTGCTATTGTAAAAAATGACCGCCGGGTGAAAGTGCGCGAGATAGCTAATGCTGTAAACATTTCAACCAAACGGGTCCACAATATTCTACACGAACATTTACATTTAAAAAAATTAACCGCAAGGTGGGTGCCGCGTTTGCTAACTGCAGAGCAAATGCGCACTCGTGCATCAATTTCCAGTGACTGTTTACTTTTGTTAAGATGAAACCTGGATACATCACTATACGCCAGAGGCCAAAATAAAAAAGATTCGGCACAAATGAGGATGTGATAGCCGAAACGAATGCATATTTTGACGAGTTTCCAAAAGATTACTTTTTTGATGGTGAAAAAAAATTGTAAAGCCGCTGGATTAAGTGTGTGGAATTGCAAGGGAACTATGTTGAAAAATAAAATATATTTTTACCCCTAAACAACTTTTTCATTGAAAAGTCACTCTCCCATCAACCAACCCTCGTAAATTCCATGTAGGTCTGCGCAGACCTAGTTGTACCAGTTAGCGCCCAAAAACCCTTGAACCTCGTAGGGTTAAAGTGTTAAAGTGATAAAATTAAAATCAATTCACTGGAAACAATTAATTCAACTTTACCTATTAACTGTGGTGGATAATTAGCGGAATTAATTACCTATATTTTAAGATTATACTGACAGAAATTTAAGTCGAAAATATTTTTATTATAAACACTTTTATTGAAACCGTTTTTTAACTAATAAACAATTCCATTTATGTCTTCTGAATTGTTCATAAAATAAGAATAACCGATGAATACGGTAATATATTAATATTCAAGATTTCTTATTAATATTTACCTCTTTCAAATTGCCTTTGACACTAACATTATCAAAATTTATTATGACGTGGGAGAGTACAAAAGCAATACTCGTTTAATTCAGTTTATGTCGCTAAGCGACAATTTATAAAACACTATCGGTACTGTAAGTTGATTGTACTTTATTAACGTCAATAATAATTTTTTTCTTCGCACGCCCTTTGGTGTTCAATCGGCGGGCAATACAATATATCAGTGTTAACTCGTTCGCCAATGCGTCTTACATAATAAGATATAAAATCATTTGCCCACAAATAGCGTCTGGTTCGCTAATAAATGGATAGTATCAGCGTGGTCGCTTATAAATACATCTACACCCGCCGCAATCCGTGCTTAATTTATAGTAATGTCGCTGCATTCCTAACCAATCGAGCCCGAGTGTCTCCAGAATCATATCCGTAAACATTCAATTGTCAACGATTTTCTACGCAGGGTGCCAGCATTACATAACAACATTTATGGAATTCATATTTAGTAATTACGACTATTTCTGGCATAAAGAAAAGATATAGATGTGCATGTTTTCAAAAAATTGTATAAAACTAATACTAATATTAACGAATCATTTATATTATCAATTGGAGATTACACGACTCTACAAAAAATTTTCGTACTTTGTCCTAAAGTTTATTTTCTGATTTTTCGGTTAATTATGCACAAAAACTAAAATAAAACAGCTTTTTTTGGTATAAAGTTTGCTTTTGTGATAGTTATAGTAATAATACTCATTTTTGATTTTTTCATAAATTTTAATTAATTTTTAATACATTCAAAAATACCGCGCGATCAGAGTGGGGTTTCTACGTTCACATTGTGCCGCTAGATGGCACTCGAGTGATAAGCAACGATCAGGTGTTTTGTACAAGTCGCGAAAGTGTAAATATGATGCTGATGCATTTTGTTATATATGTGGTCAATTTATTAAAGTTCGAGACGTAAAATACGAACTAAAGACATCTGACGTTCTCTTGTGAAGCCTACGAAGCATATTTTGACTGTCCTGTTCGGCATCAAGACAAGCCATGGGCTCCACATGTTGCTTGTAGTTATTGTAAAAGATGTTTGGAAGGTAAGCAATTTTTAATTAAGCGGTAAATCAAATATAATTAGACATATTAATTTTTATTTCTACCTTTTAGGTTGGTATCGAGGTGAGAAGAGGTCCATGAAATTTGCAATACCAAGGATCTGGCGACAACCAAAAGACCACGTCAATGACTGCTACTTTTGCATTGTGAATCCGAGTAAAAGACGTAGAGGTAAAAATGCAAAACCTATCGAATATCTTGACCTTGAATCTTCTTCTGCTCCAATTGCACATGACCTGACACGACCAGTATCTGAGCCACCGAAAAAATTATCGCAGAAAAGTAGCTCATCTCTTAGTTCTAATAAAAGTAATTCCGATAGGGAGTTTTCACTTACACCAGAACAACCAAAACAGCATCTTATTACTACAGAAGATTTTAACGACTTGATAAGAGATTTAAATTTTGCCAAAAAATAAAGCAGAGCTTTTAGGCTCTCGCTTAAAATAATGAAATTTGCTTGATAATGTTAATATCACGGATCACGGATCAGCGGGGTTTATTGAGAGAAAGTACTTATGAACATAAAAGAAAAAGTAAAAGCGTGCACTTTTAAATTATTTTCCACTTTTTTGTAAGTTATTTTGATAGTAAAACTTAATAAAAATAATAAACATATTTATTTGAATGGTTTCATCTTCAATTAAAAATTAAAACCACAGATTTTGAAAAATATCGTTCAATCGGTCTCCTAAATACAAAAGCAAACTTTTTCATGTCATATATTTGTTTTCGTCTAATTACGACCTAAAATATCCACATTTTATGCTTTAAAGTCAAAGTCAAATTTTGTGTTGACCCGTGTTATACAACTTACATTTTTGGAATTTTATATCTTACGAGGATTGTTCGGAAACTACCTGGCCTAACACAGAGATGGCGCGAATTCGCAGGAAACTACTTTATCATTCTGTAGAATCATCCTTTAATAGGCTAAATACAATGTGTTTCAAAAAGTTGTCCATGAATTTCTCCTATAAATTATGATGTTCTGCATTATTGAAGTGCGGATATAGATTAAATGGTATGAATGCTATCTACCTGTCACTGTCAAAATTTATCATTGAGAGACATGGTGATGAAATTAATAACAAGTACAATTGGAATATTCATTTATTTAATAAGAAAACTTTAAAGATGGGATATTAATCAAACAAGCAAGGTAAATAACTAATTTGTAGAAATTTTAATTATTATAATTCATAACAACTGTTCTAAATGGTTACCATTCTGTTGGATGCATAATGCATTCACTGCAAGAGAAACTGTCGCTTACATTCTGCATAGGAATATTGCCATTCTCCGTCAAGAAATTGTGCACATCGGAAATATGCTTCAACAATAAAAATATTTTCTTGCAATGTGTACATTATTTAATAGTGTTGTTTATTAAGTAAAAAAAAATTGTAAGAAGAAATAATATTGCTAGTCATAAACTGACAAATGTCAAAATGACACTAGATAAATAGTTAATTATAAATAAAGGACAAGTAGCTCCAACCCTGTATGAGATGGTCACTGGTCAATAAACATAGAAAGTATAAATTATCATTTGTAAATCATGTACCAAACTTGAATCGTAAATTAAATGTAGTCCAAGACTAGTTGACCAAAAACCAGTTTTGTGACGTCATCTCTAAACTGCGGTAGCTCCCTTAAGAAGCATTTCCGGACCCAAGTTGATAGAAATTTTTTTCATACTTTTGTGTGGTGTACACGCTGTATACATAAACATATATAATAACTTCGTGACCTTGGTATGATATGGTAAACCTAATCAGTAGGCGATTAAAGGTCTGTATATTACTTCAAAATATATGTATTTAAAAAACTCTACATGTTTCGGCTGTATACGCCTTTTTCAAGAGAATACAAAATATGAATCTATTCATATTTTGTATTCTCTTGAAAAAGGCGTATACAGCCGAAACATGTAGAGTTTTTTAAATACATATATTTTGAAGTAATATACAGACCTTTAATCGCCTACTGATTAGGTTTACCATAAACATATATATATATATATATATATATATATATATATATATATATATATATATATATATGGTAAATTAAATTTGTTGGCGATTTAAGGTCTGGTTTTACTTCAAAATGTATATATTTAAAACAATCCTAGTTTCGGCAAATGATGCCTTTCTCAAGGAATATAAAATATAAATGACAGTATATTATTAATGTCATACGTATACATTTGCATAAACAACAAATGTATACGTATAAGCTGTTGTATGAACTGAAACGTAATGTAATCCTTTATTAAAAAATGCAACGTTAACAGTCATTTGAACATGTGTTTATTGTATGATATTCATGGTTCAGCACTTACGAAATAAGTAAGAACCTTCTTTATCATAAATCAATTTCCAGTACTCTTTTTTGTAGATCTCCAAGAAATTACTGTATGCACTACGACAAGTGTTTATTTATTTTAGGATTACATTTTATTATGCAACGTTAATAATCACAGGCTTGTGATTGAATCGTATAACTTTTTTGAATAAAATCAGTTTGTATTGACTTTAGGATTACATTTTTTTTCATGATCTGACAATCACATTCATAGATCTGTAACTTTGAAACAAATAAAAATGGATATATGTACAAGTTTTGCGTTTTTATTACTTCAAATTAATTCTACTTTACACCCCTAAAATTTGAACATAACGATACGGGACAGCTTATATATATATATATATATATATATATATATATATATAGGATAAAGTAAATTGAAAGCGGGCAAGCGGTCTGTCAATTAAAAACTCATTTATTAATTATCTCTATATTTCGCAGCAACTTTGTTGCTTCTTCCGGTGATAAAAATCTAATCAATTTTATTGTCCGATTACGTTACTTTTATTATTTTTTTTTGAACTCTACATTTTTATCTCCGGAAGAAGCAAGTTGTTGCGAAATATAGAAAAAATTAATAAATGAATTTTTAATTGACAGACCGCTTATCCGCTTTTAATCTACTTTATCCAATATAGTACGGTCGATAATTTCTTTTAATTTCATTTATATATATATGAAAAAAACCACATCCGTCCAGAAACGTGCAGATATCGATATTTCACTGTCGTTACAGATCATCAGAACACGATATTCGGACATAGACATGATTTTATTTGTATACTTTCGTGTATATATACGAATTATATTGAATTTAATTGGAGTGAGAAATAGCAATTATTCAAATCTCCTCTTACATGCAATTGTCGCTAAATTTGTTGCGTTGATTCTACAATCTGACAAGATTACTCCTGCCGAGTAATAAAAAATGTTAATTATCCGCACAGCTGGATGGCTGACGTCGCGACGTGTTTGCGTCTACGTTCTTCGGCAGGAGTAATCTTGTCAGATTGTAGAATCAACGCAACAAATTTAGCGACAATTGCATGTGAGACGAGATTTGAATAATTGCTATTTCTCACTCCAATTAAATTCAATATAATTCGTATATATACACGAAAGTATACAAATAAAATCATGTCTATGTCCGAATATCGTGTACTGATGATCTGTAACGACAGTGAAATATCGATATCTGCACGTTTCTGGATGAATGTGGTTTTTTTCATACAAATGTTAATTATCCGCACAGCTGGATGGCTGACGTCGCGACGTGTTTGCGTCTACGTTCTTCGGCAGGAGTAATCTTGTCAGATTGTAGAATCAACGCAACAAATTTAGCGACAATTGCATGTGAGAGGAGATTGAATAATTGCTATTTCTCACTCCAATTAAATTCAATATATATATATATATATATATATATATATAGTAAACCTAATCAGTAGGCGATTAAAGGTCTGTATATTACTTCAAAATATATGTATTTAAAAAACTCTACATGTTTCGGCTGTATACGCCTTTTTCAAGAGAATACAAAATATATATATATTCATATTTTGTATTCTCTTGAAAAAGGCGTATACAGCCGAAACATGTAGAGTTTTTTAAATACATATATTTTGAAGTAATATACAGACCTTTAATCGCCTACTGATTAGGTTTACCATATCATACCAAGGTCACGAAGTTATTATATATATATATATATATATATATATATATATATATCCTGTTCCTGTTCATTTTAGCCATTCTTATTTTTATTTTATGTAAGTTTCAACGTTAAATGTTAACTCAATTTGTAATCATCTTTAATCTAATTTTATACTTAAAAATTGTTAATATTTGTTAAGTCTCCAATTAATTCATACATTCTAAGCTATTTTAATTTAATGTTATTTAATTTTCAACGAAAAACACTAACCTAATCCGTAATTCATTTCTTAATATAATGTTAAATTTAAAATGGTTAATTCAATTGTTATATCACACAAAACAAACACAGTTCTGATGTTCATTGTAATGATTCTTGTTTCCAGATGCTTGAAAAAGACTGAATTGATAAAAGTCGAAACGTCGCAAACAAACATCTAAATTCAATAAAAGGTCGCTAAAACCAATAAAAATCTATTATTTTTAATATTAAAACACGGCCAATAAAATAAAAAAGAAAAACAAAATTCTTTAAACACTATATATATATATATATATATATATATATATATATATAGTAAACCTAATCAGTAGGCGATTAAAGGTCTGTATATTACTTTAAAATATATGTATTTAAAAAACTCTACATGTTTCGGCTGTATACGCCTTTTTCAAGAGAATACAAAATATGAATTGCACGGAATTACTGCACGGAATTGTAAAGAAGTTGTCGGGAAAGGGTTGGCGGCCCTACGCAACGGCTGGTTATCCGACCTCTCTAAATTCATGCGACCGATCACTAAACACACGCACGAACGCACCGACATACAAAACCCTACACTTACGCTCTCACACAAAACCACACACCCATAGAGAGACGCAAGCTGCCAGCAGCAACCAACACACAAGTTCATACCCAGAAGGAGACACAAATTGCTAGCAGCGAACAACACATATTTTCACACCTTGTTATCTATTTTTTGGAATACTAAGGCATGATTTATTATTATTACTAGAATGTATCTTTGAATAATTTAAACCATAGCAACTTAATTACTTGACATTTATATCCTGTCATTCATATTTTGTATTCTCTTGAAAAAGGCGTATACAGCCGAAACATGTAGAGTTTTTTAAATACATATATTTTAAAGTAATATACAGACCTTTAATCGCCTACTGATTAGGTTTACCATATCATACCAAGGTCACGAAGTTATTATATATATATATATATATATATATATATATATATATATATATATATATATTACTCAAGAAGGGACTTAAAAATAAGAAGGAAAAAATAAGTAAAAATGTTTGACTAGGCGATTAGAGCCTATATTAATTACACGATGGAGTCGAATTCGCTCCCGAGAAGACTAGAAGACATCTGTGGGAGGTGGTAAGTATTACTCATACACGCATTCTGTACTTTCTGTGTGCGAAACCGATCAGCACTATCCAAGTATGACCTGTAGACTGAAAACGCATAATTAAATTGCGTCAAGACAAGATTCTCGCATAACATGATTTTAGTCCGGGTGTCAAAAATTGATCGCATAAGGATACAATATTTTGAGATTTGCATGCTAACTTAATAACTTTTAAAAAACGTTCCTCCAATTTGAAGGTGTTATTAATTATCAAAAAGTTTCAATAATTTTACACCTACGTACGACAAAAAATCGTTAGCTAAAATTGCTTTCATTGAAAATACAATTTAACATCTTCATGACCATGAAATAAGACTTTTATAACTGTGAATATTATTGTGACTGTAAATAAGATGTTAATAAAATAACTGTGAATATTATGTAATTAAAATGTTTCCGCAGTAAGTATTTTGTTATATATCTTAATCACCCTAATCTTAATCCTGTTACCAGATGGTCCGGAAGCGAATTCAACCTTGGCCTTTTCTGGTTTTGGAAGCGCTATCGGCTCTTGGGAGCGAATTCAGAACTGCCCTACTTACGAAATATTCTATTCCAACAATATACTGTTATATATTTTTTCTAAAGAATTGTTTGAATGTACGTAAAGAAATCTATTAAAGTTAGTATAGCTCCGATAAAAATAATTCGACAAATAAAAAGTTGATGATAGAAATAACAATTATTACATCACTGGTTCAATAATTTTCAACTTTATATAAATTATCAGAATATATGTGTGTGAATTAACAATGTCCGTTGAGGTAGCTCGAATCACAGTTGAAAATTTTACTCAAGTGACCGTGCCCAGGGTGTTATAATAAATTACAATTATCAGACAAGGAACGTTTAAGGAAACTAAGGAATCACACCAGGGGAACTGCAACAAGTTGTTGAATTGAAAAACACAGATTCTTTACGCACATAGCACTTCAATATGTACATCTTTCCAAATAATATAAAAAATTATTACAACGAAAACGTATATTTCGATTTATATTATGAGAATCTATAAAATATCTACAGTAACATCGCATAAACACGTTTAAAATACTGCTGTGTAAGGGGAAAATATTTCTATGTATAATAATCAAATAAATTACACAGCCCAACACATATTTTGGTTATAATAATTTTGGTTATCTTTCATATTGAAAAAGCTGTTGAAGAGGCTGTTAACGAACTGCTGCTCTTAAAGTCTAGAATAGGGTACAAAAGATCTTATAAATACTTTATGAGATGGTGCCATCAAAAAAAGACTACAACTACAACAACTATGCTTTTAGTAGTGATCGACAGAATAGAGAACTTTTAAGAATCGAATATTTGGTCCTCGAATACTTTTTGAAATCGAATACTTATCCGAGAACGAGACCAAAAGTATTCGAATTCTTCGCCGCAAGTTCTCGGGAACAACAAATTGCAAATACATACTATTTTTGTTCTCGAATACTCGCATCACAAGTGTATATATACCGTGTGCACAACGTCGTGTGATCGATGGATATATAAGTAATGACTGGCCAACTGCAAGTATATTCGCCTTGCTTGAACACAATGAGCGACTGATAGGAATATTCAATGTGTTAGAGAGAGATTATTTGATTCGTACTTAGATCGTATGTAAAATGTGTTGGATAAAGAAATGGAACGCCCGTACAGTTAGACAGTAGAACAGATTGAATATACCTCTCTCAACCCTAACCACATAAACTCGCTATTCGTCTTCGTCTTACTACATTGTGGTAGATCAATCACTCCCCGAAATATAAAATTATATAAAATTTTATATTTTTTATATCCTTGACAAAGGCATCATTGCCGAAACATGTAGGATTATTTTAAATATATACACTTTGAAATAATAACCAGACCTTTAATCGCCGACTAATTAAGTTTACCTTATAAATATATATATATATATATATATATATATATAAATATAATAACTTCGTGACCTTGGTATGATATGGTAAACCTAATCAGTAGGCGATTAAAGGTCTGTATATTATTTCAAAATATATGTATTTAAAAAACTCTACATGTTTCGGCTGTATACGCCTTTTTCAAGAGAATACAAAATATGAATGACAGGATATAAATGTCAAGTAATTAAGTTGCTATGGTTTAAATTATTCAAAGATACATTCTAGTAATAATAATAAATCATGCCTTAGTATTCCAAAAAATAGATAACAAGGTGTGAAAATATGTGTTGTTCGCTGCTAGCAATTTGTGTCTCCTTCAGGGTATGAACTTGTGTGTTGGTTGCTGCTGGCAGCTTGCGTCTCTCTATGGGTGTGTGGTTTTGTGTGAGAGCGTAAGTGTAGGGTTTTGTATGTCGGTGCGTTCGTGCGTGTGTTTAGTGTTTAGCAACCTGGCTAGGTTGCCGTTAACAGCACACACACGTTCGACGTGTGTGCTATGCCCCCGCTTCGGCGGAAAACGTTAAGATGGCATAAGTGTGACCATCGTCGACCGAGGTAGCCACTAAGAGTGTTCCCTTAGTTGCGATGAGCAACCTCGTACAGGGTGCGCTTCGCCTGTCTGCGCCTTGCCTCGTTGGGGCGGGGGTCAGACCGTCGAAGTTCTGCACGGAATTGTAAAGAAGTTGTCGGGAAAGGGTTGGCGGCCCTACGCAACGGCTGGTTATCCGACCTCTCTAAATTCATGCGACCGATCACTAAACACACGCACGAACGCACCGACATACAAAACCCTACACTTACGCTCTCACACAAAACCACACACCCATAGAGAGACGCAAGCTGCCAGCAGCAACCAACACACAAGTTCATACCCTGAAGGAGACACAAATTGCTAGCAGCGAACAACACATATTTTCACACCTTGTTATCTATTTTTTGGAATACTAAGGCATGATTTATTATTATTACTAGAATGTATCTTTGAATAATTTAAACCATAGCAACTTAATTACTTGACATTTATATCCTGTCATTCATATTTTGTATTCTCTTGAAAAAGGCGTATACAGCCGAAACATGTAGAGTTTTTTAAATACATATATTTTGAAATAATATACAGACCTTTAATCGCCTACTGATTAGGTTTACTATATATATATATATATATATATATATATATATATATATATATATATATTTGTTCTCTATCTCAGTTATATGATTTTTCACTATAACAAATCTTTCCTATTCACCTAAAATTAACTCATATTACAAACATCATACCGTATAGCCTACCTATAGTCTAAGATGGAATGGAGAACCGAGAGCAGCCAGTATTCGAATACCTATTATACATACTGCTATGAATTGTGATGTTGTACTTTGCTAATTCACAATTCACAACCATTCTGTCCAGCTAGTATATTCAGACGGTTTATTTTCACAATGAGACTGCTTTTCCCTCAGAGTTCCAATTGGAAAACGTGTTTTTTTTCTTCTACAAAATTTATCAAGCGCCAGTAGAAGAGTTTAAACAAAAGTAAAAAGAAAATCACAATAAATTTAAATGAAACTTTAATACAAAAAATAAAAAAATTAAAAAAAATATCTTTATGGAGTATAAAGATAAATATTGCGTCATTAAACAATATTATTAAGGTAAAAATATTATACGAAAATGACCGTAGCGTATAATTAAACTTCCTTAGTGACAACCAAGCAAAATTAAAAACTAATAAATTGCAAAGAAGTATTTTAATGTCTCCCACAATAAACAAAGTAAACAACTTATATGACAGCCCGAAACAACCTCTAACGCATGTGCAAACCACATGAAAAAAAATATGCCCTTGAATCCAAGCGAACAAAATTTTAAACATTATAGAAATTTTTTATATAGAAATTTTAAAAAACGTTCTTTGTCATTTAATTCATATAACTAACAATAAAATATATATATATCAAAATTATCACAATGGTAAAATACACAAACCAATACATACAAGATAATTATATTAATGATAATAAAAATAATATACTTTACTTACGTAGTATAAAAAATATATATATTTTTTTTTCGAGACACCTGAGTTAGAAAGCCACTAATTAAACAATTACGAGTTCTACACACTCGTAAATAAATCCGTATTGAAATCAAACACCATCCACAATTAAATCAAATCATGAAGTTAATTAACAAAGATAAAAAATTTATCTTCTCAAAAACACCCGACCTTCTAACTTCAGAGTACAATAGTGTCTGCGGAAATGTCAAAGTAACCGGCGTACTACAACTACGCAAGTCAAAAATATAAAATATCAGTTCAAAATAAAAATACATTCATAAATAATAAATTTCAAAAATTATTCACTGGCATCCAAAATAAATCTACAACGATAAATAATAAAACTTTTCAAAATGTTTGCGGGGAAAAGTCCATAGCAATACGTATACAGACGAATGCGAGAACGAACGCGATTCCGAGTACCGGCAGTGGCCCCGAGAACGAAACCAAAATTATTCGAATACTGCACCGCAAGTTTTCGAGAACAAAACGCGTTTCTTACTGACCGAGTATCGGCAGTAGTAGTAGTAGAGACCGAGACCTAAAGTCGTCGAATACTTTGCCGCAAGTTTTTGAGAACAGCGAGAACTTTCAAGAATCGAATACATTACTACTTTTGTTCTCGATAACTCCCATCACTAGTTTTTAGCAATATTTTCTATTAAGGAAATGAAAATTATACGCGTTTCTACCCTATTGTCAAATTATTTTATGATTAAATTGAAAGTGATAGTTCAAAATAAGACTAATATCTAGCGGATGACAATAAATGATTTGAATTTTTTTTCTTAAACTGGCAAGATCGATGAAATTATACTTTTTTTTTTAAATACGAAGTATGCATATATACTTAGCTGTTTTTCGAAGAGATGCAGATATCCTAACGGAACTTGCAAAGTCTACTTGAAGCTTTAATTCTCGAACAATCGAACACGTGCTCAGGCGGTTAGTAGTTTTTAAATCCAAACACATCAACGCAAATTCTCAGGATTTCGACCTCCTTTTGATTTAAGGATATTCTCAACACCCAAGCGGAAGTCTTGAGTTCTAATTACGAGAGCCTTAACTTTAGCCAACCTATACTGTTTTCTGAATTGGGTATTTAGTGCAAAGCAAACGATAATTCCAAAGCTAAAAATTAACAGCACTCTCACTAAACCCACTGGCAACTCGCTGACCTTCAGAACAAAAGTAAAGACACACACACTTTGTACTTCCTACTACCAAGAGTCCAGAACGCATGTCCGATAAGGGATTATCAAAGATGCGAAGGGTATACATGGCCCGACCAAAATATTGTAACAACACTTTACATGTGTATACAGCGAATCTTTATGTTAGCTTTACTGTGTCCCACGTTCAATACTATGATTATGAATTTTACCTACTGATAATGACAACTTAGTTGTTGAAATTGTGGTAAGGGATTTTAAACCTTTTTTTAATTTTTACTTAACTGCAGTCTCCAAAGAAAGACCTTTTATCGTTCACGATAATTGAACATTTCAAGAGCTACAGCGCATCGGATTTTAAAGAATGACCTGCAACTGACAGCATGTAAAATTCAGTTGACTCAACAATTAAAAGTTGCAGACCATTTGAGACAACATCGTTCATTTCTGAATTAGGTGTTAGAACAAAATTTTTCGAAACGATGAAGCACATTTTTATCTTGATGGAAGAGTCAGTGAACAAAATTGACGGATTTTGGGCGCAAAAAAATCCACATGCTCTTCACGAAAGAGTAATGCATCCTCAGAGAGGTACTGTTTGGTGCGCATTTTCGAGTGGTGGTGTAATCGGACCATATTTTTTTGAATATGAAGCGGATAATGCTGCCACAGCAAATGGGGAACAATATCGTGACATGTTAAATAATTTTGCCACCAAATTGATGACTGGACTTAACAACATGTAGTTTCAGCAGGACGGTGCGATATGCCGTACAGCGCGTGAGACAATGACTCCTGTTGCGTACTCAATTTCCAGATTGTGTTATCTCTCGGAATTATGAAATTAATTGTCCTGCAGGGTCATACGAGGGACAAGCTACAATTATTGAGAATAGAAAGATTGATACAAGTTTTCAGAATTTTTTTTTTTAATATGTTCAAAGTAATTGCATCAACAATTTAACCATTCTTTCCTTCCATAGTTCAAAAGCGTTCAGTCAGCTGTCCTTAGGGATACTATTAAAAAAACACTTAACGGCGATATTAATCTCTTCTTCTGACTGGAACCTTTTCCCTCTCAAATGTTTTTTGAGCTCAAAAAATAAACAGAAATCACACGTCGCCAAATCTGGTGAGTAAGAACGATGTTCTATAACTTTGATTTTGTTTTCAGCTAAATACTGAACAGTAATCCCTGTTGTATGGGACGACGCGTTATCATGATGTAAAATAATTTCCTTCCTTGGCACTTTACTGAACACAGTACGCAAACGATTTTCAACATATCATTTAGCGGTAACTATCTTCTGATCTTCTAATTCACTTACGGCCACCAAACCCGTACCTCTAAAAAATACTGCGTACATTACTTTTTGCATTGCTCGCTGTTCTTTCACCATCGTAGGGGTTGCCTCATCTTCATGTATCCAGACTCGGCTTTCTTGGCGAGTGGGAACGTCAGAAAACGGTATGTACGTTTCGTCGCCAGTTACAATTTTAGAAATAATTTGATGACCTCCAACATTCAACATATCTAAAGTTTGTCGACAAATTCTAACACGTTCTGCTTTTTGCAAATCTGTCAGATGATGAGGTACAAACCGAGCTATAACCTTTTTAAATGTAAATGTTCGTGCAATATTGATCTCACTTGCGAGGATCTAATCTTGATTTTGGACTCTATCATTGCATAGGCAATGCAGTTGTCCTCCACCATCTTCTTCACTGCAACAATATTTTTGGGATTAAGAACAGTTGTGGGAGGAGCAGCTCCTTTTCTGTGTACAACCGAGTTACAACCTCGTTGAAATTATGCGAGATCCCCAAATGCCGATTTTAAACTTTCCTCACAACCATACGCGCTGAAGCCTTTCTTGAAATTCCATTTTTTCGATAACAGAAGTCTATTCTATAGGTTATTTCTCAGACACTATTCAACTGAATTGCACAAACTAAACTGTATTTAACAGATAAAATAAGCACTATTTAATAAACAACAATTTGTTTTTCATAGGTAACTAGATTATTCTATTCTCAATAATTGTAGCCTATCCCTCCTATAACTTAACACAACTAAACTTTTTTCTCTAGACTTATTTAACCCTGGAACGCTACACTTATTTTCAGGACTTAATCTGCTACAGGGGGGTCCAGGTGTACCCCAAATAAAAGTTAGCTAATTTTTGTCAATAAATGTGTTTATTTAAATATAACGCAAAAACAAGTTAAAATACATTTGGGTTTATTCAGCAAAATAGTATTTTATTATCACTCCGCACAAGTTGGACAAATTTTCTTTTGATGTTGTAATCAAATAAATTTTCTGCATATATCGCAGTTGACCCTCGATTTTCGGTCTTGGTTTCTGTGGCAAAATGAACATCTACCGGTGGTAGCAGGTGGCCTTGTTAGTACTTCTACTGGAGGGGTTATTTTTAGTACATTGCATATAGTTTGACGAAGTTCACGCCTCATAGTTGAAGTTTGCAAGCGACTTTGCATATGAGGTTTCACTAAATCAAGTGCAAGTTTTTTCAGGTAATCTCTTCTGTTTTTGACAATTTCTTTATTTGGTGCATTCGAACCTCTTAAAAGTACCAACGAGTTATATCCCACAATATTTAGCAAATTATAAAACAGGCATAATGGCCAACGGCGTGTTTTTCTACTAGTAGAATAAGTGTGGCACAGTTGGTCCAAAGTGTCCACTCCTCCCTTGGTGGAATTATAAAATTCTATAACTTCTGTTAATTTGGTGGTATTTGACTCATCACCTTGTTCATGCATTGTTGAAAGCATGATAACAGTTTTTTTCTTAGTTTTTGGTGGACAATATGATAATAATGTAAGTTGGTCACTATAGCAAAACATGGCGGAGTTTATCTGCCTCTCCTTGAGGTCCAAGAATGATGGAGGAATTTCTGTTTTATTTTTCTTCAGTGTACCTACAACTGTAATTTTTTTTTCTAAAAGGTTTTTTGCCGTCGGCACAGATGTGAAACAGTTGTCCATTGTCAGATTTCTATTGGTTCCTTGAAAAGAAGTGGTAAGTTTATCGCAATAGTACTGGGCAACAGGAATATTAGATGGTGTGGAGTTTTTGCCTATATAAACTTCAGCGTCGAGTACATAAGCCGTTTTAGCATCACAGCACGTCACAATTTTAATCCCATATTTATCGGGTTTTGAAGGAATATACATTTTGAAAGGACATCGGCCACGAAATCCAACCAATTGTTCATCAATTGTGGTGTACTCCGAAGGTACATATAAGTTTTTCATTTTGTTTATAGATCTCTCAAAAACTTCTCGAAATGCTGCAAGGTTGTCGATTTCTCTTCTTTCAGCTCTGGTGTTTTTATCGTCAAACCAGAGGCAGTTTACTAAAAATCTAAAACGTGCTTCGGGCATTGTTGCTCGAAATATGGCTATACCATTGTCTTTATCTAAGAGTTCTTTTGTAAATACTCTATTCATCTTCATTACGCCGGCATAATAGAATAAACCAAAGAGAGCCATCATTTCAACATTATCTGTGTCTCTGGTGTAGGAAGGTTTATTAGCTATTGGTGTATCTTCTGTATCACTATTGCCCATTTCTTTGCCATATTTCAATCTTTGAATTTTTATTTGTTTGTTTGTATGTTCTGTTATCGAATCCAGATTTTCTCTGGTGAAACATAATTGCCATGCTTCAATTCCTGATTGTATTTGTCTTGATTCATTTTTATTTCCGGGTAAATGCATAACAAGATTTCTTTTTGGTGTACGATGAAGTGCTCCTTTCACACCTGACAATTTGAATCCATTTTTGCCCCTTAGTTTGGTGGAAACCTTGAAAACTTTAACCTTATCTTGGTCTGGAAGCTGTATCTGTGCCAAGGGTACATCGTCCTCAGAATCATAGACGGGTGGTAAGGGGTCCTGAGGTTGGACTGGAATAGAGGAAACTATTGGGTCGTCTTCAGTTTCAGACTCTTTGTCCTCTTCGAGGTCCTCTCTAAAATCTGGTATAATAACATGGTCCTCATCGATCTCGTCCTGAGAACCCTCGGAATCAGAATTATAAAGAATACGGTGTATTTCAGCTAGATCATCAGGATTTGTTAGATCGACAATCTTATTTCGAGAAGCCATTACTTGCGTGATCTAAAAAACAACAATTAAATTAAAAATAGCATAAACTATGCAGTAAAAACATTAATAATCAAATAATTTAGTAAAACAAATATATACTTACAAGCGAAAATAAATTTAATACAGTCTTATTCTGCTACACTGGGGTACACATGTACCCCAACTATCAAATATCTCAAAGATGCAAAGGCGCTGTCTTTCACCAATATCGCACATGAACTGTCGCATCGTGTGCTGAAACTACTCAAAAGCCCGCGAGCGCAGCTCCATCTATTTACGATTAGCGGGATTTTTGAAGAAGGCTGGGGTACATGTGTACCCCAAATAGCATTTCAGGGTTAAAGGTGAAAGTGTTCGCCAACAAAAAAACCTACAATAGACGACCTCGACAAAATATTCAACGTGTTATTCGAGATATAAAGCCCAAGTTTATGCGCCATTGTTATTGAAAACTTTTCTAAACTAATAAGATAATGTCTCTTAAAGTTGATGAATGAAAAACACCACTATTACAAATACATATTATGCGTTCTATTCAAAAATCAAATCGTAAATTTCCAAATGAGACACCAATGCCTCAAAAAATTATAGCCTTTTTGAAACTTCCCTAATCCTCTTATATTTTAAACGCCCATTGCTGTATTTTCTTGCTGATTTTGAAGCAAACTTCTACATTTTAAAAAAGACAGAGTGGATGGAAGACCTCTTCAGTGGCTAAGGGATATGTTCAAGTCTAAATGAATAACAAAAAAAGGTAAATCATAACAGTAATATTATTATGATGCTCAGAAGAAAGAAGACAATGACTAGAATGTTGAAAACCTGCATCAATTTTTGCAAATTCCAGAAAACTATACAGCACAAACGGATTAGGTAAAAGCGTACATTAAAAATTTATAATTAAGTGATTAAAAATGAGACGCAAAATTCGTTTCTACGAAAATTAATATACAGCCATGATTTAATGCCTGCCATTGTACACTTTGCAAAAGATCAAGTCAATGTTGATTTAGTAATTCCCCTGTTTCCTACAATTAGTTACATCGATAATGATAGTATTATATCACCATTTCTTCCTCGTCATCGCAGATAAGATTGTTGTTGGGCAGGCACCTTTCTTCCACGTGCACTTAAGACGAAAGATGTTAGACATTGTAATTTGCGCTGCTGTCCAATTATTATATCCGTTAGATTATTAATACGTCTTGGCATTTAACAATGTCCGTAATGCGTGCGTTGAAAGCGATAATTTACAGTTCGTTGGTGTATATTGCGTTATGTGCATATTATAATACCTGTTTTTGAATAGTACTTTACGACTTGTGGTATATTATTAAATTTGTAGGTATGAACGTCTAACTATTCATTTATAATAATGTTTAGTGTATATTCCGTGTACCTAAGTAATAACATAAATATCAAAATTGAAATGAAAAAACAACAATGTAATGGGACATTCAAACAATCCATGCAAATAAATATAAATAGGTATTAACCAAGTAATAAACACAATTAATAAACAAGAAGTTCAATTTAATTTTGACGCAGAAATTATTTTGAATTATGCCAGGCAAAACATTCAAACGACAAAACGATTGTGTACATACGAGGGCAGATTCACACACAAGGTCTCCATCAATGCAATTGTGTAGGTAGTGGGGATAGAAACAAGTTCAAACCTGCAAACGGTAATTTTGTGTATCTCGTTTTAGCATGCAAAGTCTCATTTTCCTGTGTACCGTCGTTGAGTAACAGGTATTTATCTTGAGTTTGATTTCTGAGATGCGCACCAAATAACGATCCCTGATAATTTTTTAACGCTGGAAGGTTGCGCGCCCATTGAAATTTACAGACGTTTTAAACCTGTTTATAACAGCGATTGTATGGATGTGAAGAACGTGCTTCAGTGTCTTTCGACGTGCCGAACTCTGTCATAGGGTGTTTGACAAAAAGCGATCTGGTCGACCAGTACCACTGACTCAAGGAAATTGCCGGATTACACAAAAACAAATTTCTCGGCAATTAAACACTAGTCAAGAAAGACGTTGTTCAGACGTTGAATTACAAAAAAACATTTGTCAAGAACTTCTTGAGGTGAAGGAAATGATTTTCTCATGGAGGAGATGATTTTTTCACGAACGTGTGAAGGAGATGATTTTTCATGAACATCAGCACCGGCAAGGAACCTTAGGTGCATCATTATGACACTGAAAAGAAGCGATAGTAAATGGAATATCGTTATCCTGATTCTCTACGTGTACGAAAATTTCGAAAAAGACTTTCGTCATCGCAGAAAGTCATGTTCGTGATTTTCTGAGATGCAAAAGAAGTCATTCCTACTAAATATCTGCTGAAAGGATCAGGAATTAATTCAATAATATATTGCAAAACTTTACAATCGCGTGCGTAGAGTATGTTCAGAAATAACGAATTTTACTTGTACTACGACAACTCTAGGCCCAATAGAAGCAACGACACAATAAAGACAGTGACGATTCTCAATTCACGCTTTTTGTCTACCCTCTGTGCCTGATTTGGCACCAGATTTTTCAGATTTCAACATTTTCCATCAGACACTGAAGTTCAAGGTGCTGTTCGCATTTAGGTTAACGATAAACAAGCAAGTTTCTTCATAGACGAAATAAAGAAATGATTTCAGCGTTTGGAGAAATGTGTTATATATCAATCTGTTATACAGGCTGTCCTTGAAATAAAGAGACAATATATGATAAATGGAAAGATGTAATTATGTAGAATATAAATCCAAAATATAATGACGACTACAATGTGACAATTACGATGCGAACCCCGAAATTAAAAACATCAAGAAAATTGTATTCGTGACGCCTATGAATTCAAAATATTCAGAATGTGTATAGATAATAAATACCTCGCGCACACACATACGCTGCAGCGTATGTTTACATACTGTTGTGAACTTTGCTTTTAAAATAATTTGATTTATTTAAATGAGTGATTTGTGTGGACAATTACATAAGCATACTTTTTATTGAGACTATGTACAAGGTGGGGCAAAAGTCCCGCTACCATTTTGATTGCCTATAACTTTGTTGAAAGAAAAGATAAGTAAGTTTGGTTTTCATGAAAAGTTTATTTGCTCTTTACATTTTTTTTCGTTATGATTGGAAAATTATATCGGCTAAATGGTGACCGCGATTCGCTATGCAACTTTCGGCTCTTTTTAAGGCATTTTTCATGACATCCTGCAACATCTCAGGCTGAATTTCTTCAATTTCTTGACGAATATTCTCTTTAAGATGTTGAATCGTTTGGGGCTTATTCACATAAACTTTTGATTTTAAAAAACCCCATAAGAAAAAGTCAGGTGCAGCTAAATCCGGAGATCTGGCTGGCCATGCTAAATCGCCATTTCGCGAAATTAGTCTTCGTGGAAAAACGTCATTCAATAATTGAATTGTTGAACGAGCTGTGTGTGCTGTGGCCCCATCCTGCTGAAACCACATTTCCTCTAGTTCTTGCTCTTCCATTTCAGGCACAAGAAAATTTCGAATCATGTCTTGGTACCGTTCAGCAGTAACAGTAACTCCAACACCTTCGTCAGTTTCAAAAAATAGGGACCAATAATGTTTCCAGGATGAATACCACACCATACAGTTGTTTTTTGTGGATGCAATGACGTTTCATGAAGTAATTGAGGATTCTGTGTCCCCAAAAACCGACTGTTCTGTTTATTGACGTGGCCACTGAGAAGAAAATGGGCTTCATTGCTATTATCAATTTAGTCGAAAAATCTTCAATTTCATCAGACAGCCTTAGAATTGCATTACTGTACTCAACTCGTTGATCATGATCTCTCGGTAGCAATTTATGGACTAATTGAATTTTGTACGGGAACATTTTCAAATCAGTTTTCAAAATTCGCTTCAAACTGCGTGCAGACATGTGTAACTGGGAACCACGTCTCCGAATTGATGTTTCTGGAGACTCTGCAACACTATCGCGCACCAGAGCCACATTTTCAGCGTTACGAGACGTCCGTTGTCTTCCGGAACGAGGACTGTCTGCTGTCGTACCGTACTGTACCGTACCGCATGTAAACGATAAATTGTGGTTTTGTGAGGCACTGGACGATTAGGATATTTTTGACGCAATTTCCGCTGAGTGGCAATAATGGAACGATTATTTTCAATAAATATTGTCACTATTTCTGCTCGTTCTTGTGGCGTATATTTATCCATAATAAAATTTGGACGTCTACACAACACAATGGTTAAAGCTAAACTGAACTAAACGTCACATAACCAAGATGGCGCGCAATAAAAAAGGTATCGGGACTTTTGACCCACCCTGTATATGATTGGCGTATCTCAGGGCTATCTTTTGGGTTCTACACAACTAGGCCTAGTGTCCAAAGTAAATGCAAAGAAATAAAACAACAAGAGGTGATCGTTTAAAAAAAAATATTTTATTGCTCATCTGTATTTTCACATTTCATTTGATGGGAACTTAAAATGTATCGTTCTTAACCTAAATTTTACCCTATCAATGCAACCTCACAATACAAATATTTCTTAGTGAGCCATACACGGATAGTATTGGAGGTTCAATACAGATTCAAAATGAATCTCACAGACAAAGACTCTTGAGGATCCCACTCGCAAAAGGGGGTGTTTGCCCTCCAAATGTTGAGATTAATACTCAAAGTTTATCTCTGTCTAAAACGTGGATCTTTCAACTCGACTGATGATTTTCTACAAACCGAGTGTGTTATTCAGCGCCTATTTAAGTGTGAACTGAATGCTTATCCTATGTATTTTCTTATTTTCGCGCCTATCGTTGAACGTTTTGAGATTTAACGGTTTCAAGTGGCACAGATATTTCGAGAACATTCAGGGAAACTACTTCCTCTTCATGAAACTCGAATATCTGGCGTTAGATACACCTTAATCGTGTATTTATTACTAATTAATTGTTTATAACGATGATTCACATGCACTTTTACTGCCTTAATTAACTCTATATCCTCCAATTTTTATCGTTTATAATGTTTTACCTACTCAGACCCAATTTCGGCATATAAACATTCAAATTCCTCTTTGTACATCATTAGTCTCATGCAATAATGACAATAATTAATAATGACAATACTAAAATAAGAGTAATAAAGGAAAATTCTAAGTTAAATTATTGTTCACTCTTACATAAATATTTTTACCGACAGGCTTTAAAAGTTTAGTTTATATTATATTCTAATTTAGCTTTATTAAAATTAATCTCTATCAATGCGCGTCCAAGTTAAATTTCTCAAGTCAAAAATGTATCAATTAATGAATGAATCTCGGTGCTGGTCCTATTTAATCTCCTTTGCGATTCTGTTTTCTTGAGCTTCTTCCCCACCTTATCTTATTTATTTCTGTTTTATCTAATTTGCATAGTTATTTAATATTTTCATCCCTGTATATTTTTATCCATCGTGGGTAGTTTTAAATTTTCCATCTCTCTAAGCGTTGTCTCTTTGTTTATATTTTGTTTCATTATGCTGTAATTTTGATATTTGTAAAAGTTATTGTGAAAAAATAAGTTCTTTTTTGTCTCGTGTTTCAGCGTTTCGTTCGTGTCCAGTCTTATTGGCTAAGTTACGTAGGAGCTTCGATTCTCGTAGTATTTTCTTTCTCTTTCTTCCCTTGTTTGTTTATATGGTAACGTCTTGTCCTTTGTTTTCATTCGAAAGCCTGTCAGATATTCACGTTGTCATTATTGAGATATGTTTTTGTCTTGTTTATATCGTAACCTTACTGCATTAATTACTTCTATTTACATTGCTGTTTGTTTAATTAACTTACAGCAGACCGATTTTCATGTGGCCGGTTAGAAGTACCGCCCTCGAGATGCGCACGAAATTCATAGGTAGGGAACCTCTGGCATTCAGGTTTTTACATCTTTTTAAGCGATAAACACAGTAGTGCAGTGCCGTATTAAGGTAGCGAGTAATGGAGTTTAAAAGTAAATTAAATAAATGTGTTTTACACAGTCAAACTCGTGAAGTGATCTCAAATGTATTTAAATATATGCAAGAAGAAAAAACTTCAGGGGTACTCAAAATTCCACTGGATCAGTTATATGAACGCGTTATTGCCGCAACGGGTGTTTCTGAGAGAAGTATTAGACGGATTGTTAAAGAAAAAAATTAAATAAACGCAGGTGCCGGTTCATCTTTTACATCGCCAAAGAAAAATAAAAAAAAAAACAAGCCCAACAGACGCCTTAGACGATGCAGATAAAGGTGTGCTGCCTAGAACAGTTTTCAATACCTTTACTGTTGACAAAATTGTGCCTACAATGCCAAACATTCTAAGAAAATTTAAAGAAACAGGATACACTGGAGGAATAGATTCTCTTCGGAAAGTAGTAAAAGATATGGGCTTTCGTTGGAGAAAAACAAAAACCAACAGAAAGTTGTTAATGGAAAAGCACGACATTCGTCAGTTAAGAGTGTCTTATTTGCGTACCATTCAAAGCTACAGAAATGAAAAAAGACCGATTATATATATGGATGAAACTTACATCCACAGTTCTCATACCGTGGCTACTTGTTGGAGTGACAATTCCAATGAAGGATTAGCAAGGCCTATATCAAAAGGTCTAAGACTAATTATTGTTCATGCTGGCTGCGAGACGGGATTCATTCCGAATGTTAAATTGATTTTTAAGTCTAATACCACAACGGGAGATTATCATCACGAGATGAATTATGAAAATTACAAAAAATGGTTGTTAGAAAAATTAATTCCAAATCTGCCTCCAAAGTCTGTCCTAGTAATTGACAATGCTCCTTATCATAATGTCCAAAAAGATAAAGCACCGAATTCTAATAGCAGGTGTAGTAACCAAATTGAGTAATGTATTGTACTACTTATTTTAGTCAATGTGCGACCCCGGTCTTGTTTCTATTGTATATAAAAACATGACCTCGGTCCATCCGATTTACATACACGAGCGTCCTCAATATACGTTACACGCTTTCACCACTTGTTGATATTAAACTAAGGACACTAGTCAAAAGGAGCACACTCTAATGTATATAAGACGATCCATCAGACACGGTCAGACAGTCAGACACAGTCAGACACAGTCAGGCATAGTTAGATATACAGTATGACATAGCGAGTGTAAGATAGAAACCTCCTTTAGACTACTGTCTATTTTGTTATTATGTATATTGTTATCGTTGTATCGTTATAAGTGTTAACTAATTATATGTTGTTATACCAACGTTACCTGTCTATTATTTAATGCATCGACGCATCTGCGTACTGACGCAGCGATGTGCCCCCTCAGGACCGGGTCACATCACATGGCAGGAAATCAGTTATGATAGACTGGTTAAGGTCTAAAAATATTTACTTCGACAATAACATGCTCAAGCCCGATTTATATAATATTATTAAAGTACATAAGCCAAAATTTAAAACGTTCGAGATAGATGAAATGTTAACACAACGTGGCCATAGTGTTTTGCGATTACCGCCATACCACCCAGATTTAAATCCGATTGAGTTAGTATGGGCATCTCTTAAACAATATGTGGCACAAAAAATGTATCATTCACTATTAGATATGTTCAACAGTTATGTGATAACTTTTTTGATGAATTTAGTGCTGCTGAATGGAATAAATGTTGTGACCACGCGATAAAGTGGGAGCAAAAGTTTTTGGAAGCGGAACCTCTCATAGACGAAGTTACAGACCAGTTCATTATTAATTTGGGTGAACACTCTGAATCGGAGAGCGAAGAGGAAGTCAGTGATAGTGATTCTGCATAACTTTTTATATAATTATATGTATAATTTACCGTAATTTTTTTGAAACTTAGTTATTGTTCATTATTGTTTTCTCCTATAATTATTTTTAAGTATTTATGTATTATTTCTTATTGTAATTATTATTTTCATTGTTATTTCCAATAATATTATTATTAATAATATTCTTTTCTCCACGACTATTAAATAATGTTATTACAACACTCGCCTACGCTCGTTAAAGAATATACTGTTCTTTTGTACATATAGAAAGTTTACAATGTGATTATAATGAGAAAGGGATTAGCTTAAACATTATTTGCCAATAATTCAGTTAATTATCCAAATTAGTTTTACTTAATCCTAAGCCTTTCTACAGTTAAGTGTAGCTAACAATCTTATTCAGTCATCACCTTAATGTGCTGTTAGTTCGCTATTAGCTAGTAGGTAAGGTAAGACATTTTAATTAAACATGTTACATGAAACTATGCGTTTTATTTTACTTCTATTTGCCTTAATTTAGTGAAATACAAACCATTATAAACATTTTTTAAAAAGGTATATAACCCCTTACCACAATTATTAGTCGTATCCTAAATACGTATTTCGACAACTAAGTAGGTCATCAGTAGGTAAAAACTACTAATTAAAAGTCACACATGGGGAACAGTAAAGTAAAATAAACGCTTCTGCACAACTACTATACACTGCAACCCTCTAAAGACTCTTTTAGTCTTTACATAGAGATCATTTGAAATAAACTGACATTTACGTATACGATAAATTACAAAATTGTGTTAAGTAAATGCAAGTCAATGTATCATTATGTCGTACTCTATATCAGACATGACTTCAAATTTCCATGGATTACTTTAACGCCGAATTTTTCTGTACACCCGATATCTTATAACACAGATATTTGGATGTATCTCCGCCCTTTTCGTGATATTTTAAATCAATCAATATATAACAAAATTTAATTTAAAAAAAAACTATCGATCTCGAAAAACCAATCTATCATTCGTCTAAAAGTATGAAGTTAAATCGACTGCATGTAATATATTGCTTTACATACCACTGTGATATGTGGTCATTTAATGAGACTGTGTTTTAGTGGAGTTACATTTCACGATCTTATCAATGCTAATATTACTAACTACGAAGCTGCATATCATTTTATTGATATCTTCTAAAAAAGAAAAGAACTCAAATACGCAACAGAAATAAAAGGAAGACACGATAAAATTTAAATGAATATTGATATTTTTATTATATCGTCGCGAAAATATTTAACAATGCATAATGTTTTCGTTGTTATGCTGTTGTTTTGTTGATTTGTTGTTGTTGTCGTAGCGTTATTCCGGGGGACTTCTAGATGCATGATGATGAAGTAGGGAGCGAAGTGACATGGGGCCGTTGCCCCCCTGGTGGGGGCCGCCCCATGATTCCGTCCGCTACTTCATAAAAGAATTCATATTTTCGATCATCGATTTTTGAGATAAGATCTACATTTTCAAAAATAATGCTGGTCATTTATATGTCTATGCTTTAGGGCGGACGATTTATATTATTTTATGGCACATTTTCGATACGTCGTTCTTGTATGGGGGTTTACATATACTAACTTTTTATTGAATGTGTTTTATTTTATTGGACGTTTTTTAGTATTTTTTTCTTCTATTCCTTATGCCGAATCGACTAGTATTATATGATATAGATTGAAACAATCTCTTTTACGTTCGTATAGTAGTCTGCTATTAATATTTGCCAACTTATAGCAAAACACGTATACACCTTCGAAGCGAGCATACTGAACGACTTGGGACTTTTCGGTACTAGAGATGAGACATATTTCACTACCGTTAATTTTCTCACCGTTACTTGGCAATAGTGGTGTAAAATAAAAAAAGAACGGTGACCGTGATTTTTCTTAGGATGAAGCTAATGTAAGATTGCAACTAAATTTCTCCGGAAGAATTTATCACGTCGCGATTAGCGAAAAGTGACCGTGATGGAATCTTCATTTTATGTAATTTTTGGCATCTATTGTCTGTTTTTTAATGCCGCGGACCGCCAAGTAGCGCCATATGTACACTAAGCAATATATTATGACATTTATTTTTGACAAATTTATGCTATAGGTTATGTACATTATATTGTGTATTCGCAGCGATATGCATGCACTGTTCAATATTTTTACATCAAGATTTATGTATTCAAATATTTTCAGTAAATATCTGCAGTCACTTTGGAATATTTATATTAAAATATGGCAACAATATTTGCATTTTGGTTAAGGAAGTTAGTTATATACATTATACGTAAAAATTATCCAAGAGATTTATTTAATATTTTAATAGTTTTTCATGTTTACAGAGAACTGTAGAAGATATTTCTAAATAATAACACAAAAGTAAAGTATATTTTCTAATGTACAACTTTAAAAATAGGAAGTTATTTACAGTATACATAAAAATAATCCAAGTGATTTACCTAATACTTTAATAGTTTTTCATGTTTACAGAGAGAACTGAAGAATATATTTCTAAATAATAACACAAAAATTAAAGTATATTTTCTAACGTACAACAACTATAAAAATAGGAAGTTAGTTAGGTATATACATTATACGTAAAAATAATCCAAGAGATTTACTTGACATTAACTTAATACATTCCTTAATCAGTATTTGAACTAACAAAACTTCAAAATATCATACATGGACACAGGTTTAATTACTAGTTTAGCTAAGAATACTTCAAATTATTATTAATAATTAATGTATTAATCACTGTTACTATCTGTATCACTATCACTTGCAGTTGAAATGATAAATGGCTCCACGATATTATCAATTAAGCCATCTAATAGACACATTTAGTCTTCCACTTTAATTACATGTTCTATACACTTTCCCCATTTTGCACTGTTAAAATTAGCTAATGCAATAAACAGTAATTGTGTGATGTCTGCCATTTTTAAATTTTTATTATTCAAAGCAACATAATTTTTAATATCGGCCCATACCAATTCTATGGGATTTAGCTCACAGTGGTATGGTGGTAATCTAAACACGTGTTTGCTCTTTGCTGTTGCCATTTCATCAACAACATAATGGTTGAAATGATGGCGATGTTGTTTAATCAAATCCAGTAAAACTGGTCTACTCATTTCTACTTGGAATGGTATTTGTTTTGACTGTAGCCAATTCTGTATGTCTTTTTTTTGGATGATGTACTTGGAACCTTTTCAACTTTGCGAGAATGGTAGGGTGCATTATCCATAATTATAATTGCATCGTCTGGTAATTTGTCTAAAACAGCACTAAACCAATTTTCAAATACAGCAGAATTCATATCTTCATGATAGTCACCAGTTTTTTTTACTTTAGAAAACTAACAATCCACCTTCAACAAACCCATCTTCAGATCCTATGTGCACAATAATAACTCGTTTGCCTTTTCCTGTTGGATATTTCAAACCTGTCGAGACACCATCTATAAATGCTTGCCTGCGGTTATGTACATTGATATCAATCCAAACTTTTGATCGTGTGTGCCCTTCATTTAGCCATGTTTCATCTAAGTAAAATATTTTTTTTTTGTTGGGCTCTATACGATCTAATAGCTGTTAAATATCTATATCTCCAAGTACTTATTTCACTACGCTCTATCAATAAACTCTTCCTGCTTCGTTTCATGTACCTATCATAATAATAATAATATATTTAATATACTCATATTAAAAATAGATCTATTTTACTTGAAATTAATCTTTTTCATTAGTAGGTATAATGATGAACGGCTCATTTGAGGTATGTTGGAATGATTTTGAATTTCGTTAAAAATTTTATCAAGTGTAGGAGCTTCATTCTTATAAAAAAAGGTGTGTATTACTTGTCTTACAGCATTTTTTATATTTTCGTCAAAGTTGGCGACTAATGACTAATGGACTTATATTGCTTTAGAACTTTAAAAACGGTGCTTCTTGCAACGCCTGCAATAATAGAATATTGGTAACTTCAGAAACATAACACATAACCTAAGGAAATAAAATATTACCTATTGTGGACACTATATGCGATGCTATTTGCCTTGTACTTATTTTTGCATTTTCAATACTCAGCTTTTTATATGTATTGAGAATTATTTGCTTTTCAGTAAGGGACAAGTGACCAAAACGGCCGCGTTTCCTTGGTTGGGAAATAGGTGCGTTTCTACTTGTACTGGGCATTGGGTCCATGATATATTATTGTAGACACTAAATAAACGGTCTAAGAGTTTTTAAAAAACACTATTTTTGTTGTCTAAATACAAGAACAGAGGAAACGAAGTAGAAGAAAAAGCGTGGAAAATATACAAAATGCAACTGTCAAATGACTAGAAATGACTGTCAATTAAATAAGGTGTGCGTCATTTGGGCTCGAAAAGAACCAATCGAATTGCCACTTTTTAGCGCTAAATTTTAAAGGCGGTCCGCGGCATTAAAAAATAGACTATAGTGATATGTAGACAAATTGAAAAGTGCTATTACAGAAATTAAAAATCGGACACTTAATTTGTCTTGTTTGAATATGGCTTTTTAAGAGTAAATAGGTATCTATTTGTTTCTGTTTACAAATCCGACAGTGTCATATTCAGGTTTGTCAAAATATTAGGTTAATATGCCATATTTGAATATTCAAACTAAAATTCAAATAATTACGTTGCTAGAAGAAGGATTGTCAGTTAGAAGATTAGCGAATAGATTTTGCGTGGGGAAGAGTATCATTTCAGATATCTAAATTAAGAGGCAGCTTCGGGGAGTTTTTAATAGAAAACGCGGTGGTATCCACTTGTCAACTCCCGAACAGGATGAATATCTTATTAATTTTATAAGAAACGATCTGTTCGAAGCAATAGTAAACGAGCGGAAGATTCTCAGTAAACGTCTGGGTCTGGATTTGAGCATATGGGCCAGGTGTTTGTTGCATTATAGGGGAAAGATTTAATAGTAACAATTATATTAGAATATTAGAAAATATTTTTCTACCTTCGGCAGAAATTATATAAGTATCCTGAAATTTCATCTTTCAACACGACAACTGTCCAGTCCACACGGCAAGAGAAGTTTCTCAGTGATTTAGAGAAAATAATATAGTGTTTGCCATGGTGTTCTAGAAGACCAGATATGAACCCCATCGAGAAAGTTTGAGGTTACATTGTTAAGATGATAAGCAGGAATAATTTTAGGCCAGCAAATGTCTAAGAATTATCTAACAAGATCGAGGATATTTGGAATGATCTGTCACCAGAATTTATACATAATGTCATAACATCTATTCCTAGACGTTTGCAAGAGGTGTTACGACAGAAATGGTGCTGAAATAAAGTATTGAAAATTAAAACCAAATAATTGTAGTTTTCTGATTAATAAATTCTTGTCATTCATTTATCCACTCAGTAACATAATTTTATAACAAAATGTGTAACATAATTTTGCGTGAGAGGTTACAGATAAATGTCAGTATGCTGTCATCTACACAACAACTCAGTTATACAAAAACCGAATCACAATGTACCTATCAAGGAAAACTAAATTCAGGATATATAAATGTCTTTTAAGACCCACACTACTGTATAGTTGTGAGACATGGGTGATAAATAACAATCAGAAGGAAAAGGTAATGAGAGGGGAGAGAAGAATTTTGAGAAGAATCCTTGGAGGAAAAAGAACAAAAGAAGGTTATATAAGAAGAACGAACGAGGACGTATGCACCATATATCGAGGACCAAAAATAGACGAAGTAATAATAGCTGGGAGACTAAGATGGCTGGGACATTTGGAAAGGATGACAGATGACAGGATAGTAAAACAAATGGCGTGGCGAGAGCCGGTGGGTAAAAAGAAAAGAGGAAGATAAAGAAAAAGATGGAGAGAATCAGTGCTAGAAAACCTAAGAGAAAAAGATGTGGTAAACTGGAAGATGAAAGCGAAAGATCGGAAGATATGGAAAAAGATTACACAGCTCTGGGCCCGAATGGCTTGTTACAATGACCATATAATAATCTTTTAATAATCCCCTAAGACAGCACATTTTCTTTTGGCATAGATATGTAGACGATATTGTACTTTGTTTCACTGGAACACAAAGACAATTAAACTTGCTACTAGAATTCGTCAATTCTATTCATAAAAATATGGAATTTACCATAGAACAAGAAGTAAGCAATAGTATTAATTTTTTGGATCAACAATAAATTAGAGTTTGATATTTACCATAAAGAATCTCATACTGACATAACTATACATAATTCATCAACACATCCCATACAACACAAATTAGCGAGTTTCCATAGTTTTTTACATAGATTAATTAATTATCTACTATCTAAAGAAAATTATGAAAAAGAATTAAATTTAGTCAAACAAATAGCTATCAATAACGGCTACACAGATACTTTAATTGAAAATATGCTGACAAAAAAACTTTTCAAAAAAGCAATCTCTATGGTATATCCTGCAATAAAGGATAAGGAAAATTCAAAATTTAGATTACAAACGTACATTGGGACACCTAATAAGCATATTTCAAGTTATTTAAAAAAACTTAATATTAACACGGTTTTCAAAACTAATAATAATTTATCCAAACACATTAAAAACAATAAAGATAAAACAAACAAAAATAAGAAATCTGGAGTCTATAAGTTAATGTGTAGATGCGGTAAGATATATGTCGGTCAAACAGGAAGATCGTTTGAAAAACGCATTGCCGAGCATTGTTCTTCGTTTAAAAATGAAAAACAAGATTCGACTTTTGCGAATCATCTATTAGAAGAAAACCACACTTTCGATAAAGATTTTCAAATTCTGCATTTAGAAAATAAAGGCAACGAATTAAATTTACTGGAAAGTTTAGAAATCAATAAATTAAAACAGTCACAAATTTTATTAAATGACCAATTAGATTTAATAACTCGCCTTTATTAAATTTATTTACTTAAAATATGTTTAGACGATAATACAAATGTATATGTAGTTTATTAAACAAATTTTATGCGTAAACATGTTTAGTACCCTATAATATACAGTTAGGGCCGACCAGATGTGCCACATTTTTTCACTACTGACAATACTTGTGTAAATTTTAAAAACATTGTAAAATAATACCATCCTTCTTGATTTTATTTATATATATATATATATATATATATATATATATATATATATAATATATATATATATAAATATAATAATTTCGTGACCTATGTATGATATGGTAAATTCAATCAGTTGGCGATTTAAGGTCTGGTTTTACTTTAAAGTATATATATTTAAAACAACCCTACATGTTTCGGCAATGACGCCTTTATCAAGGATATAAAATATAAATGACAGTATACAAATGTCATACATTTGTGTTGCTGTGGATAAAATTATTCAAAGATGCATTCCAATTGAATAATAATAAATTATGCCTTAGTATTCCAAAACAGATAGACAACAAAAACAAGGAAAAGCAAGACATGAGTTATTATTATGTATGCGCCCGTGGAGCGTCTTAAGATGCAAAGTTGTCGGCATTCGCCTTAAACGAGAAGGAAAACCACGAAAACCTACTCGGATAAGCAAAAGTATTTGATATTTAAATGTAATTGATATTTAAATAACTTAAGATATATAATTATATAACAGCAATATATATTATGATGGTAAATTGCAGATCGTTACACAATTAAGTTATAGTATATATTGCTTAAATTTTTTATATCATTTCTGTTGTTAATTGAATTTTTTTCCTGTGCTCCTACAGTATTCAATAAAATGATTATAAATAATCTGACTGATAGGGCAGTAAAACTATCACATACTCAATACAGAAAAGATAACATCAAGAAAATTTAAACAATCTTAACAGATAATAATTATCCACCACAACTTATAGACCAAACAATTAAAAAAAGAGTACACCAAATATACAACACTGCAGACACCAATAAAAATTTGAACAATGACACAACATATATCACGATTCCATATGTTCCACAACTATCGGAAAAAATTAAATACACTTATATATTATTATATATTTTTCCTCACAAACAAAATTTCTGTATAATTCCGCTTTTAAATTGAATACTTCTATTGTGTTGTGATATATCAATATTCAATGAATTTTTGTATTGGGATCACTTAAAACAAATAATTTACAGTCACGAAAAGCATCTGCGCTGAATAAATTTTGTTGAATATTATAGACTCTCCCAATATTACTGTTGAAACATTGGTAGGAAATCATTTTTATGACCGCTTAGGGTTTTTTATATAAAAATAATAGCAAGCCTTTTAGCAAATTAAGTATTTTTACAAATTATCTAAATAATAAACAATATCCTGAGAAGTTCGCAGTTCAGCAGTAGATATTATTCTCATAATAAATTTATATATTTTTTAAAATTAAATATAATTTCCCGTAGACATTACTGAAGCCATATATCTCTTCCTTTCTTTGGTCGATTTTTCATTGTTTTTTCTTCTTTTTCACAGTAAATACTGGCATGATTCTCGGCTACAAACGCAAGAACGGATTCCTAAACGCCGCGAAATAAATCACTTAGCTTCACAGGTAAATGAAAAATATATAGCACCGAGTGGGTACATTACTCGATATTCCATGGGGGCTGTGCGCAGTGCTACCACCTGCAGTTAGGGTAATAAGATCAACGGGCGGCCTCCACGACACCACCGCAGCCGCTACCAGACCTCATCAATTACTATTACCACTATTAATATAGTTAACGCAAAAACAATAGTCATGTTACCGGTCCATTTGTTAAACTGAAACTGAAGGTTCCTGTCAGTTTTTAAATTTAAAGCAAATAATTGAAAATTGGCACCCCTGGGATCTATCTCGTCTCAGAGCGAAGAGAAGAACCAAAGAATCTCTCCACCTTCTCCTATCGTGGTCTCTACTCTTTTTTAGAATTCTCTCCCGGCAATGTAATCTTACCGTTTTTGTTTGTTGTTTCTCGTGGTTTCGTTTCGTATTGATAATGAAAGGAGATCGTGCTGGTGAGGTTATAAGATGACTTGCCAAAATGTTAAATGTTTGGTTTTCTTTAATGGTCTACTTCTAATGATGATTGACTTTTAGTTAAACAATTTAATTGAAATGTTCTTTTAGTGTGTTAGCTGTGGGTACTTTGTTTTGAATGGGCCATAAAAGAAAACCGAAGGTAATTAATGTGAAAGACGTTGGATAAGCTTCAATTATCCTTTGTGTAATTATGCCTGACATTTATCAGTAATGTTTCAATAAAAGAGAAGTTTAATAAAGCCCCATTCATTCTGTTATTAAGTATAATAGTAACAGTAACAACATTCATAATAAAATTATTGCTTGACAGTCTACAAACTATTAATGAAACAATATAAATATTTTCCATAATTATTTGAAATAAATAATTACGGAAGAAGAGAATAAAGGATCTAGTAGATAACATTATTTTTGTATTTTATTTTACTGCAAGAATATATATTTTCCAATGTTATAAGAAGAGTATTGGTATGAGTTTCGAAGACATAAATTGTTTTCAAGAAGTGAATTCCATATGAAATTTCTTTCATTGGAGGCTGTGGTATAAAACCCCTAATATTAAGTCATGCCTAGTTCGTTTAAGATGGAATATTTATTTAAGAATCTCAAAATCATTTGCATAGGCCAAAACTGTACACGGTATGGAAGTTGGCAGGTTATTGATGAAGATAATGAAAAGCAGCGGTCCTAAATTAGACAACTATGGCACACCTTAAGTGAAACTGTAAGGATATGGTTTAAAGCCATTATGATGCACATAGTTGTGCATATCCTGAAGGTAATATAGTTAAAGCATTAGAGACACCAAACGCACTTAATTTCTGTAGCAATATCATGTGATCAATAATCGGAAACTCGCCTAAAATCAGTATATATTACATCAAGTTGAGCGCCCCAATTGAGCTCTTTAGCTATCTCCTATGAAATATTAGCAAGATTTGTTGTAGTAGAACACCCAGTCATGAATCCATGTTGAGCAAGGGGACTGTTCTTCATTATAATACTATGTAGCAGGCGTTGAAAAGCTTCATAAAAATTACACCCATTCCTTCTTTCTACTCTTTGAAAACTCTCAACCAATCTTCTTTTGCAATACCTTCAAAATAAGCGTGAACTGCGGTATCAATCTCTTCCTCAGACAAAAACCGTGTACCATTCAAATTGCGTTTAAGCCGAAAAATAGCCAAAACTCACAAGTAGATAAGTTATGCCAGTTCTAGCCCAAAATCCCATTTTCTTATGGAGGTTCAATTTGAATTTTTGGGAGTGTCATCAATGCGCTTGCGCTACCCTTCGTCCCCATTACGCATTGCCAAACTCCTACAAAATATTCTCTTATGGTGCGGAACGTAAGAAGCGGGTGAAATTATAAGTTAGGTGACCGAAAACTCATGATGGTTTGAAGAAGCCTGCAAGGGGGCACCAGGAGCCTGCATTGGCGTGTAAAGGTTGCCAGGAGGTACGATAAAATTTTCTTCTTTGAAACAGGTTTGTCTGTATCAAAGACAAGTGTCTGTCTCTGAAACAACGCTTCAGAGACATAAAACAGAGTTATTAGTGTGACTGTTATGCGAGAGAGATCGCACAGACAGGTCTGAACAGACAGACTGGTCTTAACAGAGAGGTCTGTCTTTGAAACAGACAGGTCTGTCTTATAAATATTATTTAAATTTGTAACTTTTATTATTTATTAAGAAAGACATTTGTTATAATTATTATTATTATCTCTTCCACTCACAAGAACCATTCGTTCTTGATTGCCATTATCTTACCCCATCGGTTCATTCGAACAAGATGGATGGCATAGTTATCTATCATTCATTTATTTTATATGAATATTGATTATAGTAGATACTTACCAGTACTTTCAAGGTGTGAACATATGTGTTGTCCGCTGCTAGCAGCTTGTGTCTCTTTCTGGGTATGAACTTGTGTGTTGGTTGCTGCTGGCAGCTTGCGTCTCTCTCTGGGTGTGTGGTTTTGTGTTTGTGCGAGCGCGCAAGGGTAGGGTGTTGTATGTTGGCGCGCGCGTGCGTGTGTTTAGTGACCTGTCGCGTTAATTTTGAGAGATCGGAGAATCAGCCGTTGCGCAGGGCCGCCAACCCTTTCCCGGCAACTTCTTTACTTTTCCGTGCAGTACTTCGACGGCCCGACCCCCGCCCCATCGAGGCAAGGCGCAGACCAGCGAAGCGCACCCTGCACAGGGTTGCTCATCGCCAACCAATGGAACACTCTTAGCGGCTACTTTGGTGGATGACGGTCACACTTTGTGCCATCTTAACGTTTTCCGCCATTGCGGGGGCACTGCACACACGTTGAGCGTGTGTGCTGTTCACGGCAGCCTAGCCAGGTTGCCGCCCAGGACCAGTCCTAGTGGTGTATGCATTGCGCGGCGCCGCAATTATTATTATTATTATTATTATTACTATTATTATTATTATGGCTGACAAAAGAACATTAAATATATTTATTTGTAATATTTTTGTGTCTCTTATTTGGCCCCAAAGCATTTATATATTTTATTTAAAACTTTGCTTATAAAGAAGTATGAATAATAACAAATAATAAAAAACTAATCCCTAGATGGCACACTAGTAAAGCTTAAATGTTTTGGTTTCCTTGAGTTCACACATTCAGAACAGTTCTGGAGTTAACAAGCTTGTGCGCATCAGTTCTGTGCAGTTCTATTACTGTTCTGAATTGCAAACCAAAACAAATCTAGTGTAATTCATGATAGGACATCTATCCATCTTTACTTTTTAGAATTTCCTTTGCAGTGCCTCTATGTGCATCTCGAATCTGAGACTTTTACTTATCCGATATGTAGGAGAAATGTTTTAGTTAAAAGTTTTTCAGGTGACAAAAAGTGCTAATAAATACCTTAATGATATTTTTTTTGATTCAAGGATTAAACTATGATTTTTTATATTCCGTTCCGTTCATTTCTTTATAATCTTTATTGATATTTATTAAGGCATGATGTGCTTTTTTGTGTCTATATTTGGGCACTTAATAAACCTTTATTATTATTAACTACCAAAGATTCAAGTATCTTGCTAATAACAGGGAAGTTACTAGTATTATAATTTCTAAATAGCGACTATAAACGTTTTAAAAAACAGCAGTTGTAACTGTAGAAATGATCTGAGTGAAATACTTTTGGGGAAATCTACTTGTACTTATATGGGTAAGTTGTTGTACGCTAAAAATTTATTTAAATGCTTTCACAATCTCAACACACCCACCTCATGTTACATCCTAATATAATAACGGTATTTTCACAGTTCTGACAAACCAAAATGACGTTTTCTTCGATTCGAAACTGATAATCTTGGACTATAAAAGTAAAAATTGCACATACAAACATCTTTCTCCTTACATTTGGCCGAACAGCATACGACAACGTAATCGCAAACGATTTAAGCCTACAGTATTTATAAAGCGGATTGTAATTACGCATCTCTGCTGAAGATAATTATAGTTATTTTTTATAATAGATTCACGTGAGTGTATACGTATATATATGGGCGCCTCTATATATCTCGTATGAAACGATTCGATGGACAGTGAAAGATCTTCGTAACGGACTCCACGAGATCGCCATTTTCGTATTGGGCAGTGAAAGTGTGGGAGTCGGTGTGCACGAATTTACTTGTGTATGTTTGTGCAACCAGAAAGAGAGTTCAGTAGGTTAGAGCATGGGATGATTTGATGCCTGAAGCTGTCTTCTACCTTCGTTAAGATAATCCCTAGTTAGAAGATACATATACAAACTAAATTATCGATAGAGAATGTAAAATATACCAGAAAAGGCTTACATTCTCTTACTAGCATCTAATTGCTAACGTTTCAAATAAAAATATTATTTTAGTTATTTGTTTCTATAACAAATACAGTCAATGCAATAAAAAGTGGACATGAAATTTTCGTCTGTATGAACGAACTTGAAATTATGACAATGTAAAAACAAACTGCTACAAATGCAAGTTACAAAAACTGAATTGGTTAAGAAATGACCTCTCATTTCGTGCTCTCCATAATGTTTGTGATTGAAGTGTCATTAAAATGTAATGCGGAAGTATACGGAATAAAAACAGTCAACTAACAAATCGGAGACTGTGGCTTATAAGTGAATAAAATAAAATTAAAAAACCCTTACCACAATAGAATTTAATGATTCTAAATACGTATTTCTAAAACCACGTTGTCATCTTCAGTAGAAAAAACAGTGTAACACTTGAACGCACAAAAACACTCACAGAAGGATTGTTCTGAACGTCTTCTAGTTTAACACTAAATTCTTCAATCTTAAATGCTACAAAAATTACCTACATTTTGGTAAACCCCACCTATTCATGCAAGAGCATTAACCCATTATTTGTAAATTCTATAGAAAAACCGTTTAGAAATATTATAAAATCCGAAATTGAACATACATTTAGAATCCAATTATGAAACTAATCCTTAAATTATGTTGAAATATAAATTTGGAGGTTTGCCATTTTTAGATACCTTAGTAATTAGGAATGACAAAAACTTAGAGTTTGATATTTAGCGAAAAGAAACCAACGTCAACAGATTTATAACCGCAGATTCAAACCATACTTTTCAGCACAAGAGTGCCTCTTTCAATTTTCTTATCAATCGTTTGTTAAGCATGCCATTGACAAAGGATAAATATGAAAAGGAATTAACTTTAATTAAGAAAATCGCGAGTTACAACGGTTTCGATTCAAAAATAATAAACAAGCTAGTTAGAAAACATAAAGTAAGAAAAACAATTCAGGATTGCACATGTTTGCTACCTCAAATTGATTCGAGCACAAAATTTATTAGTTTACCGTTTCACGAAACTACGAAAAATTTAAGTAAAACCCTTAAACAGTATAATGTTCAAGTAGCATTTCGGTCGAATAACTCCCTAAAATCTCTCTTAGGCAACGCGAAAGACAAAGTTGAGGTAAACAACAAATCTGGAATCTATGAAATAAATTGTAAGGATTGTGATAAAAAATATGTCGGCCAAACAAAACGTTCGATTCTAACTCGTTATAAAGAACATGTTTCGCATATTAGATTCAATAGACCGGAAAGATCAAGTGTTGCCCGACATATTCTTGAATCAGATCACAACGTAACATCTGACTGTCTGAGATTAATAAAAAACGGCACACGCCCCCGCGAATTAGATAGTTTTGAGAGCATTTTTATCTTTAAAAATAGGAATAACGTAATTAACGCAGATTTGGGTCCTATACCAGGTTCTTCTTTATTTGAGTTAATTGACAGTTGGATGTTATTAAAGCAAGAAAAATAGGAAAACCATTAAAAAATATTCGAATTCATGGAATTTATTTTTAAATTCGTTTCATTACAATATTTGCTATTAAAACATTAATTTCCAAATTTATTTTTCAACATAATTTAAGGATTAGTTTCATACTTGGATTCTTAATGTATGTTAAATTACGGCTTTTATAATATTTCTAAACGGTTTTTCTATAGAATTTACAAATAATGGGTTAATGCTCTTGCATGAATAGGTGGGGTTTACCAAAATGTAGGTAATTTTTGTAGCATTTAAGATTGAAGAATTTAGTGTTAAACTAGAAGACGTTCAGAACAATCCTTCTGTGAGTGTTTTTGTGCGTTCAAGTGTTACACTGTTTTTTCTACTGAAGATGACTACGTGGTTGTAGAAATACGTATTTAGAATCATTAAATTCTATTGTGGTAAGGGCTTTTTAATTTTATTTTAAAAACAGTCAACAAAGCAAATTTATTGAAATAAAAAGTAGTAGTATCTTATTAAACAGTATAATCAATAAATAAAATTGTACTAATATCTGTCATGTCAGAAGTGGGATGGCAGGATCTTCATGCAGTGTCAGATGATGGGATTGCAGGATCGCCATGTAATATCTGACCATCTAACTTTAGGCAGGATCGCCATGTAATATCACCTGGTCCCGGAGGTAACATTGTTGCCGAGGCAGTTCCATTTATACGGTAGGATTACTAGAAACACAAATAACAAGCATCGGAACGGTTAAAAAATAACATATAATTCAATAACGATAACAACAACGATAACAACAGTAAATACTACATTATAAATATGAGACACTAGGCTTGTACTCACTCTGGCTTTGCAGTGACTCTGCTTCTGACTGTAGAGACGTCTCAGTGTCTCGCTATATACCTTTAGATTGTGTCCCCTTAGGCTAGTGACCTGGTTTCAAGATGATAACAATGTGGTGTAAGATCGTAACTTTAACGAGGTCGTGTTGATTAAATGTATATTGTGAATACTTGATCTGGTTTAGTTATCACAATGGCACCGTTTCTGGTTATTACTTCTTCCAATCTTTTAGGAATGGAGTTATAGAGACTGAAAAAATAATTGTTTTCGTTAGCACTTTCCCATGCACTTTGGACAAATTCTATGAGTTATTCTCTGCTCTGAGGTCTCCGATTTAATCGCTTCATCCTCTTGGTCAATAATCCCCATACGATATAATATTATGTCTATTTTCTTTTTAAGTCTACAAATTGTAGCTTGTTCGGAATGAGCCTGTCGGGATACCTTCCGGCAAATAAGTCACATACTCTTTGATAAGAATTATCAGCGTGGTACCGGCATAATCACTATTCAAACGCTTAAGAGATTCCGTATAGGGTGACAGTGGTGACACTAATTTCTGACATTAATTGTCAAATGCTTGCGCGACACTCTGTTTTGTGATTGGCTAAACGCGTTCAGGGGATTTGTATTTGGAGCGGGAGAAATATTCATACATTCGGATCGCTGCGTTTGCTCAGAATGAGGCGGTATATTGTCGAAAAGGAAATTTCGCTCTAAAGGTTATCAATTGCTCATCTACAGTCATGCACCAGTTTGGAATATATCTTGTAGATCGTCTTGTAGATAGTCATTCCAGATTTCGAAACACTCACGAATTGGTTGAAGTTTGTCAGAAGACCTTTTTTTTTCTTCTTCAGCTGCACTATCAAATCTTAGTATTACTCGAAGTATATTTTGAAACCTAGTGCAGCTCATAATATCGTTGAAAATGTGACGTCTATTCTTCTTACTACATAACTGAGATATTTCTTAGATTTTTATTTATATACTCCAATGAGTATTAGGACGCCCATAAATTGTTTTAGTTCGTTTTAATCTAGTTGTTTCCACCTATTTCCAAATACATACAGTATTTCCTTCTACATTTGTCCATTTCGCAATAACTGCCATGAGTGGTTTTCTGAGGTAAATTAAAAACGTAGGGAATATACTATCAACTTCTCGGTTAGCATATTTTGTAGGTCCTGAAATTTCGCGTAAAACATTTGCCCGCTCTAATCGACCTTGTGACAATTTTCCATTGATACAAAGTCGAGACGTCCACTTCGGCGTAATGCCAAGAGCGGGTTAATTGAGAGATCGCTCTCTACTGTTACATTTAACCTATTAAAGGATGACTATAGAATGGTAAAGAAAATCCCTGCGAATTCGCGCCATCTCTGTGTTAGGCCACGTAGTTTCCAAGCATTCCTTAGTGTGGACCACTACAGAGAGTTAGGTGTGAGCCCACACGATATTAAATTAAGGTATCAACTCGATATTAGAAAGTGCGATTAAGCCAAATCTACAATAAAGATTCTTATTATTGCTATTTTTATGGAAACACTGTATTTTATTCTTTAAATATGTACATAAATTATATTTTAATTTCGCTGGCTTAATTGCTAAAATTTATTTTAATTACTTGATTCTTCTATTATCGATTTACCAACAGTTAAAGGCATATCAAATACCAGATATTAATAATTTAAAAATCGAACCAATTTACTTCCCGGTATCGCTTTTCAAACAACACACGCATGCCTCGAATATTTCGGTGGACAAACACCGAACACGTGATAAAGACTTAAATTTTAACACCTGTACCCAAGTGGTGTTTGATATATGTACGTGTGTGTTGTGTCAACATATAAAACGGTGCCATTTTAAGGTCTTTATTTGGGCAAACAGAGTATTGTTTCGCTTAGTGGATGGGTAAATATTTATTTTAGTCACTATTTTTCCCCTACCCTGTGTTAACTATGCTCTGTCGGCATAAGAAACGGAAAAAGATATGCGGATACCATGAATTTTAATGATTTCAGCTGAATTTGGTTATAATTCTTTTGGTTACCAGGAATTTTGACTTAGTGTAAATATGTAGCATATTTGAAGTTGTAGGTAATTTAGCTTATCTGACATATTTATGTAGAGGCATTCAAAACTAAATTATATTTTGGAACTCTTACTCCTTCTTTAGATGTCAAAATATAAAATAAATTAGAAATATTTACATTTATAAAACGATGAAGTTTTAATACTATTTATTACAGAAATAAGTTCATTGCCAAATTTTAAATGATCTGTTTCTTCAATAAATGGCAAAAAAGTAGTGAAAAGTATATTTTTGCTTTTGGATGCTCGGTATCGAGCAAGTGTAAAGAATTATTAACAAAATTAATGATGATGTGACACGAGTCATTACAATACAAAATAAAAATGTCACTTTACCACTCTTGTCAAGTACTTAATTCCTATCTTTGACCCAGATATTTCTTTATCAAACATCAAGATATTATACAAAAAAGGGATATTTATCAATACGTTTTGCACGTATTACGCAGTTGTTATATAATGAAACAGATATGCAAAATACATATCCGTAACTGGCAACATGGACAAACACCTCGTATTTTTAGCATTTACTTCTGTTCAATACATATGTTTCAGCCATCTAGGCCTCATCGGTTGAACTAGTGAAGCAATGTATATACAAATTAATACAGATCTGTTAAACAACGGATCTGTATCTGTATCTACATTTACGCTAAAATCGTCTCCAAGCCATAACCAGTTTCGTTCTATCAGGCGACACCAATTTAATCAGTGACATCTGACGGAAGAAAGCGACTAGGTCAGAAAAGGCGACCTTCCGCTCGAATAGCAAAGCTATTACAAAAAAGCGGAAAAATACGTATATTGGTGCTGTCCATTAACACGCGCCAGATGGCGATAAATATACAAAAAAGGGATATTTATCAATACGTTTTGCACGTATTACGCAGTTGTTATATAATGAAACAGATATGCAAAATACATATCCGTAACTGGAAACATGGACAAACACCTCGTATTTTTAGCATTTACTTCTGTTCAATACATATGTTTCAGCCATCTTGGCCTCATCGGTTGAACTAGTGAAGCAATGTATGTATATACAAATTAATACAGATCTGTTAAACAACGGATCTGTATCTGAATCTACATTTACGCTAAAATCGTCTCCAAGCCATAACCAGTTTCGTTCTATCAGGCGACACCAATTTAATCAGTGACATCTGACGGAAGAAAGCGACTAGGCCAGAAAAGGCGACCTTCCGCTCGAATAGCAAAGCTATTACAAAAAAGCGGAAAAATACGTATATTGGTGCTGTCCATTAACACGCGCCAGATGGCGGCAAATATACAAAAAAGGGATATTTATTTTTGTATATTTACTGTATATACATTGCTTCACTAGTTCAACCGATGAGGCCTAGACGGCTGAAACATATGTATTGAACAGAAGTAAATGCTAAAAATACGAGGTGTTTGTCCATGTTTACAGTTACGGATATGTATTTTGCATATCTGTTTCATTATATATCAAGATATTATTTATACAGCATATACAGCATATATAGCAGATGTACTGACAACTCCACACATAATATTGGGAACTTTTGCAGATGATCTATGATAGTTGCTTTTCATGAAAATTTAGTCAGGGTCTCATTCTACAGCTACACATAGAAAAATAGGAATTTGTTAATCAAATAGAAAATATAGCCAATCTATACATGTTTCTTTCGCAAGTAAGATGTCCATTAGTATCATTGAATAATATATAACATTAAAAAACTAAACAAAAAATACTACGTTAAATTCAGATCCATCAGTTTGAATCTTTTTATGTCAGGTACTTCACTTTTATGGATACTAGTCTACTTGCTAAGATACTGGGATGAGCATTTAACCTTTCACAATCTTAAAACTAAAACAGTTTTAAGATCCTCTTTGACAATGGCATAACAGCCGAAACATATGTTAGAAATATATCTAATAAAAAATTGTGAAATAGCAAAGTGTGTTTTTTATACTAAATTTGTTAATTATATATATATATATATATATATATATGGTGTTACAAAAAGCAGATAAATCCATATATCCTTTGAGCTTAAATAATGGGACTTTCTTTATGGCACTTTTTATTCGAACGCTCCCTTTTCAATAAACAAGATGTCAAAGTTAACTTTTTAAAAGTATCCTGGTTGTCACAAAAATCATAGTTGGAGGAAATCGATCCCCTAGAATCCGAATCTGGCATCAGAATTTACCTACAGCTCGCGGAGACGACTTGACATGACTTTAATGGATTCTAATAAGTAGTGAAAATGCTGGACATGTAAAAGGTAAGAATAGTTGAAAGTTGAACAATCTGTAATATAGTATAGAAAGGAAAACGTATCCACGATATCTGTTCAGGCATTTAGACCCTTGAAGATTTCCTATTTTCAATTTTCTTTTTCAATCAAATTTAATTTTTTTTTTCAGTTTTTCTCGGGGGTCTTAAAGGAAGTAATTTAAAGAAATTTAAAGTTTAAAAGATGTTTACTACTTACCAAGATACTTTTATTTGACTATCTTGGTTCCACATTTTTGGCACTTAAACCCTTTAGAACTTACACTCTTCAATGAATCGCCAAACTTTAGATCTTGCTTCTAATGCGTATTTTTTTTATTCCAACACCTAAAGGATAAATTACAGAGTTTTTACATCGGCGAAGAATCCATCGCATCATTTAAAATTTAAACGAATCACGAAAAACAAAGATTGGAGAAAATATTTTGAAGATTGAGTTTCATATATCTATTGTAAAGGGAATATTATAACTAAATGTGTTTTATCAAAAAATTCATTTGAAACCAAGAGACTCAATTGAAAGAAAAGATCACACGTATAGCTTTTAAACACACTCTGGAAGGATGAAGAAGCATGTTGACGAGCATTTAAGATGATAAACAAAAATATTTATACAAAACTTTAATTATTTTTTTAATTACAAGTCTTGTATATAAAATAACCATATCTTTTTTATAATCATAAAATCATCATTACTATAATAAAGAAAAATATATATTGCGCTAACACTGACATATCGTATAGATATTGTCTTTGAGGTTGTACTTTCCTTTTTGTTATTTTTTTTTAATTCAATTTCCAAAACAACCACTGACGACTTGACTTTGCGTGTTGTAAAGCCTAATCTAGATCTCCTTGGCCGTCAATAGCACTCTTTCTCAAACCGAGATCATGAAATATGACAAGTGAAACGTATTTATGTTCCTTCTTACGGCTGACTCGGTACGGTCAACCCCAATATCACCGGGCGTTCAACATGGAACTGCTGTACGGTGCCCCGAGGTGTGTCATCGCTCCGTGGGGGGCGACGTGTTGCCTCGGCGGGCACAAATTCGAGCCTCCTCCAAGGAGGACTCGTCAGAGAAGTAGGTTTTCGTGTAGGCGTCGATAAGATGTCATCCGTATCGCATATCTACGGATCATTCACGATAACTTTTGAAGTATAATGTAACTGAAGCAAAAAAAAATTTATATGCGTATGTATTGTACATATACCCGAAGCGAAGTTTCTGTAATTCCATATAACTTTGTAATTCCTTTAGAATTAATTTCTTGCGATAAAGTTAGAAAATATATTAATTTGAATTATACAGACATAAAAGAACAATTTCTTTGTAGATACTGACATTTTTAGTTAAATACTGAAAATTTCTATAATGTAAATACGAGTATATAGGTAAATGCTTCCATAAAACTAAGAAAAATGCATAACAAAGAAACCAAAATATTGCAACAATCGCTAAGATGGCTGGCTAATTTCTGGCTAATTTCAGTTTCCTGACTTTTATTTAAGAAAAGCTCACAAAACGTTACAGGTTTTGGCGTAAACGTGACTCTTCAGAAAACCTCAGAAACCATCAGAAAAAATTTACGTTACCGTTACGTGAAATAATGTGACCTCAAAGCAGGTAATGTATGGCAAGTTGCGGTGTCTTATCAATATCGTCGTTTTGGGGGCAAAAATAATCCGTTAACATGCTCCTGTTGTATTCATTGTTGACTGTCTTTTTTTCATCGTTTTCAAAAAATCACGGCCAAATTACGCCCCTTGGTCACAATGTGCACTACACAGTTACCTTTTGGGCATGCAATAGTGTATCTTGTATCACGTAAGGATTTTTCTCTGCCCATATGCGGCAATTTTGTTTATTAAATGTTACTTTTAAAAATATCGTTTTTGGGCCATATTGTACATGCCTTTTGCCTTCAAATGTACCCCGTCGTACTATGTCGGTGAACGGCGATCACAGCAAAATGATCGGCGTGCATGGAAATATTGTGGCATCGTACGGGACTTCCATCTAGTATATCGGCCAGGGCGTATGTGCATGTATATTGCCGTTTTTTGTTAATGTGTAAAGTGCCGTAAGTTTTCGAATATACAGCGAAATAGGTGGATTTTGTGGTTACACTCGTTGGTTAACTAACACCAATATATAACTGGATTTGCGCCATCGTCTACGCCGATGTTTGTTGTGCCCTTGATCAACTATAGGCAAGTGACGCTATCTCGCCCTTTTTGCGACATTTCTGTACATTCATCTATGCATTTCGTCTTTGCTAACGCCTAAAATACTATCTTAAGAGCTCCTGTTACTGGTTCCTATTGTTAGCTGTTGTCGGAAGTTGGCGATAACTTAAACATGCATCGGAACGTGAATACTGTTTGAAGGAATAAATTACCCTACGTGACATCGAAAGGAGGCGAAAGAGTTGCCATTGAAATGGAGTTGGTATCGACCTACACCTGCGATCCGATTATAGTAAAAAAAAAACTGATTTATGCCGGGCTCGGTACAGTACACCATACAAAAGTAGAAAAAAATAGAAACCTAAAACTCAAAATTTTGGATCTATGTTTGTAGATAATAAATCATGTATCTATATATCTATAGAAATATGTTTCTATATTTCTTCTTACGCAAGAGATTTTATATAGATTTTAAATATATACAGCAAGCGCCAATTAAGATAGCGAGAGGACGGGGTGCGCAAAAGCGATTTTTATAAACGTCCGCGTTATATATTTTACTCTAATAATTTATTAAGTGATAGATATTGTTATGTTCACACAAAAATTAAGAAAAGACGGTTTACTTTAAATATATATTAATTATATTATATTTATAATATTGTTATAATTTATTGTCAAATTCGTTTTGAAATAAGTGTTTATTACTCTTACAGACTCTTACTGACTCTTACATAGTTATATATTAGTGGATAAGAAAAATATCTCTAATACTGGATCAAAGGTCGTACGTTAAATCAAATTAAGTTCTTAAAATTTTCATAAGAAGAGAAACAATTTATTTAATAATATTAACTGTACTAATCGATATTCTTCCTTTGTTAATATTCAAGTTATCGATGGGAAAATTACATACATATAAGATTGTGTAAATTTCTAGTGAGTATGGCAAATAGATAACGTAATGTTTAACAATGGTAGTGATAAATTCATGAGATGTATCTAAATAATATGAATACATTAAACTTGATATACAAAAATGAAAGTTAATATTTTAAGGAATATATTTAAAAAAATCAGGCAAGGTACATTACAAAGATACTAAATTAAAATATAAAGTAATATATTAATATATAACAATATGTAGTTTACGCCACCTAAGGTATCTTGCAAATTGATCTAAAACTAAATACAAATCTCCCCAATACTTCTAATGCTGCGCGAACTTACCCCTCCGCTCGCCAACTTATCTGGCGCTTGCTATACTTGCCTTTCAAATCGGATACCATACTCACGGCCGGTATTATCAACTGTTATTAAAAGTAGTTTTAGTTAAATGATATTTAAATTAAGTGTCACTTAAATTAGGGGTTCCGTATTACGAAACGAATTTAAGCAGCATTTACTTAAATGTGGTATCTAGGTTGGCATTACTTGTAGAACAAATGAACGATTTTAGCACATTTAAACAGTCTGTGGCTATATTTGCTTTTGTTTGTGTTGCTGATTTTAATACCAAACACGCGTCAGTCTCCAGATTCTTCAAGATAATTTTTGTGAAACAATATTTAGTGTTAACATGAATAATAAGAAAGGTCATGGAAAAAATTTTAGTGAACAGGAGGCTATAGATCTCTTGTTACTGGTGGTCAATTATATAGACATTCTAGAAAATAAACAAACAAATGCAGTGACTAATCAAGAGAAGGTAATTCTTCCGTAATGTCTTTTATCATTTAATCACTGATGATTCAATTTACAGGCTCGTACATGGAAAAACATTACAGAGGAGTTCAACATTTCCCATCCGTTAACAACACGTACCCTTGAACAGCTGAGTGCAAAATATGAAAATTTAAAACAACGTAGCAGAAAATATGCTGCACAAAAGAAACAAGCGCTATATTCTACAGGTGGTGGCCCTTCGCAGACAGTCATCGATGTAGTTCTGGATACCGTATTAAGCATACTCCCACGCAAGACTGTCGAAGGTGAAATAAATTTATTAGACTGCGACAGTGAATCACTGGCTGTATTCAGCTGCACTGGTGTCGAAAAAAAGCTTGGAAACACAGATAATCTGATAACGGTACATGTACTAGGAGAAATTACAAATGAACAATCTGAACTAGTTTGTTACAATGAAGACAAGTAATGCAGATACAATGGTCCAAACAAGTGGATCAAATTGTACACCGGCACCAACACCAAGCAAAATGTCGAAAAAACATAAGAGGAAGCGCGATTCAGATGATATCGAAAAAATATTAGAGGCAAAAGCCAAATTTTACGAAACTAAAACAAAATTGTTGGAAGTAGAATATAATTTAAAATTAGAAGAAGTGAAAAACAAAGTTCTCCAAAATCAAGTTCTGGAGCAAGAACTATCGGAAAAGCAGGAAACACAGTCGGTGAGATTTGCTCTCCTGAAAGAGGAATTGGAAGGAAAGAGGTTACATAATATGAAATTAAGAGCAGATCTCTAATGTTATGTATTTCTTTAAAATTAAATTTCAGTTGTAAAATGAAATGTACTTTTTCTTTGTATACTGTTCAGATAAAAAGATATATTAATAAAGCGTTTGTTACTAGTTCTTTTGTATTTGTTTTGTGCATAAGGTTATAGACTTGTTGGCTAATAAATAAAAAAGTAGATAGAAATATTGAATAGTTACATCAATTTATTCGAAATATTTACTAGTAAACAATCATACGACAGATGCTCTTTTAATTAGAATAAATTTTGGAAATAATTTTGTATCAGTCTCTGGCGAGTATTGTTATTAGCTTCATTAAATACTTCCTCTGCTTCAACCAAAATGTATTCCTGAACTGGTAGAGGCTCATTTCTATTAACTGCAATGTTATGCAACACTGCAGTAGCAACGATTATAATTTTTGCCGTTTCATTATTCACAGAGACATCCCCAGAGACAAAATTGGAAATCTTCTTTACCATACACCATATTGGCGTTCAACAGTATTTCTGGTCATAATGTGGCATGAATTATACTTTTCTTCAGCTGCTGTATGTGGTTGCAATAATGGTGTCAATAGGTAATTATTATTTCCATACCCTTTATCACCAAGAAGAAAACAATCGTTATACATCCCAGTATCAAATTTAGTTTTTAGCCTGCTGTTATTAAATACAGTCTGATCGTGGCTGGAGCCAGGCCATCTTGCAACTATGTTTGTGATTTTTAAATTGTAGTAACATGTTGTTTGTACATTGTACGAAAAATAACCTTTTCGGTTACGATATATTTCTCCATCATGACCACCTGTAATATTAAACATAATCAAAAATAATTTTATAGATTTATGCTAGAAATTTTACCTGGAGATTGTATTTTGATGTGAGTACAATCAATTGCACCAATTACTTTTGGGAATCTTGCTATTGCATAAAACCCACCCTGAATGTTTCTTATTTGGTCAGGTGTCTCAGGCATTTTAATAAATACTGTTCGGAGCTGGCCAATTGCAGTTGAAACTTTTTTTATTATTCTACTGGCTGTAGCTTTAGTCACACCAATAAAATCTCCCACAGAAATCAGCATACAACCAGACGCATAAAATCTTAAAGTTAGCAATAATTGGTTCATTGGCGATACACACTGATTTCTTGCGGTATGAAATTTTATATCATTTTCAATATAGCCTAGAATTTCACCTTCTTTCGTAAATCGAAATCTTTCGAAAAATTCATCATTAGATAACTCGTCGAATGGCTGTCTTCTCTGTTTGAATACTTTTGGTTGTCTTCTCCGACGTACTATTTCTATTAACTCTTCATCTGACGACGATGTGAAATCACTCGAACTCGAAGAAGAGTACATTTTGTTATATTGGTAGATAAATTCAAATTAATATTAAATAGAAAATATTATAACCTATATGGATGTAAGTATACACACTTTCCGAGGTTATGTATCACAAACTGATCACAAACATAGAAGTGTACACAAGTCCCAAGTATACATGAACACGCATGCGTTAATTCTCCGTTTAATTCTTGAGTCGTCGAATTTGGACATTTAAGTATAAATGCGTGTTTAGAGCTAAATCTTCATTCAAACATGTTGATAATACGCTTGCGTTACTTTTAAATGCCATTTAAAATAAATGTCCTTTTAATTACGTTGATAATACCATACCCAGACATTTTTTAAAATATATTCTTTTTAACACACTTATATAACATATCTTTATAAAACAATACACACTACATCTCTTCGTATGCCCTATCAGATGTATACTGAACATAATGTATCATATTATACAATGATAGTCCGCTGCCCGTTTGTATATTAAAAGTTGTTAGAAATATACTACATATAGTACATTAGGCATATCTGGGTTAATTTCTATTAAATTAGCAGCTTTCCTTAAAAAAGTTATAGTTATAATAAAGTGAGATACGAAGGCAAATATTAATGTTCATCATATGTAATGTGTATATACTACACACGATATTTTTTAATTTAATGATATTACAGCACAATGTGTTATATTTTTACATAGCATGAAAGGAAAAATTGGACCTATCCAAAATGAAATTTTTATGTTCTATACTAAATCACGAATTTTAATATCTCAACAAGCGGTCGACCAGGAAAGAACATAAATCTAAAATATGATTAAAAATTCAGCGGCAGCACTAAAGGATTTTAAATAGCACGTAACACCGGGGTGTCCTTTTGGGCGGGTTCAGGTCCTTTAAAAAATGATTTCTAACTCCCCGTTGCACACTGACAAAGCGAGAAAGAACTCGGATATTATGACCTCTTATGTGCATTTTGCCAGATCCTCATTAGAAAAAAAGCAAGAGAACGAACGCACATAAATGATGTTTACCGGTTGAAGGAGTGGTTTTCCATTTTACGTCTTCGAGTTTGAAAAATTATATCTATCTACCGAAAAGTGGCCATCAAAATTGCAGACATTAGTTCATTAAGTAGAATAACTTTAGTTATTTCTTAAGTCGATATTGTTGGCAGTTCTCCGAATGTTTTTAAGAATATTTGACTTCCGTAGACTACCAGTATTTTACTGGCAAAAAGGTTCTTATTAATGATATTTTTGTGCAAATTATATGTTCGGCAATTTATCTTATTGGTTAGAATTGATAGTCTGAAATAATTAAAAAAAGTTACTTCTTGATTTTACATAAAAAAAATCATTTTTGAAAGGGTTTTAAAAAAGCAAATTCTAACATAATTTATTAATAAATTAGTAAACACCATAATTAACTCGATTGTAGAAAAATTACCACAATTAATTATAGGTTGCTTTTTTTAACACACTAATTTGATCCACTTTGTGTAAAATGGAACAAAAGTAATAAACGAAACAATTATATTTTACGCCTTAGAGTTTTATACACACTATCCAGTTAGAAACATCTGTTCCTATTTATTAAATATTTGTTGCATTTTTAACTAACCAATATATTGAGGATACATTTAATATCCTTTCATAATATTTTAATTTCAAACATTTTTATTGCTTAGTATAAGTAAATCTAGGATATAGAAGTCAAATATAACATGTACAATTTTATCAATATGCAACGTTCATTTTCAAGTTAAAACCCCTGTATAAACATAATTTCATTAACATAATTGTAAAACTTTCCCTAAATTCTAAGAAACGACATCTTTTATATTTGCAAATTTATTTATTACTTTATACCTTAGACCGCTTGCTTATTATTTAGTTTTGTTAGCGAACAAAGTGTTTAGCCTCAACGGCAGTTTAATGCCAGTATAAATCGTTATGGGTCCAAAAATAAATGTAAGTATATAGTGTAAATAAATATATTTATACGAAAAGGAATTTATTCATTGAATAACAATCAATGAAGATTTGAAAAGTGAAGGGTATACAGTCTAACAGGCTGTGCACGGTGAAGTAGCATCTGGGTCGTGATTCTAGTAACAGAGGTTGAAGTATCATCGCCAGAAACCCGAGTCATCCCCAACACAATCACCAATTCATGAAAAAAGTAGTCTTGTTTTCTACATTTCCAATGATACCTAATTTTTTTACGATGGTGTATGATGTTCCAGATTTATAATTGGCATTGAATATTTCCTCAAAAATCACCTACGAACTTTCTCGTTTTTTTTAGATATTTATTTAACAGAGCAGTACTCAAGATGAGTCATTTAAATACTATTGCCACTGTTTTATCACTAGATAATACAATTTCCTTTTATTTGGCCAAATCATCAACATGAACCAGTATCAATTAACACTTACTCTCCAGATTTGCACGGCTATTACTAGGTATTAATTAATAATACTCGTTATTAACTAGATCGCCCGCGTTAGCAATCTTGTAGCCCAGCTCCATAGAGTCTGCACACACAATTTCATCGAAAACCAAGTTTCACAACACAGGTCCCAGTACCGAAATCTGCGAACAGCCCTTCGTAATCTTCCGCAAATAATCACTGGAACCAGATGTCACTATTACTACCCTAACACTAAAGTAACTTGTAAACAGTCGATATAAACCGCTCAATAGAAATATTGAGAGCAGTCTCCGAAAAATGAACTGCCACCAGAAATTATTGAAAACTCCGGCGATGTTAATAAAAACTACCCACTGCGAGATCTACCAAACGGTGAACCACATCAACTGTGCCTTTCTCAAAATCAAATTGATTTACCAAAATGCCACCAAATCGATTCCAGTGATCCATCCTCATTACCAGCATTAGTCTTTTAAGCAACTTTCCAAACGAAGGAAAAAGACACATTGACCTGTAGAACTTTGGAATATCTTTAAGGTTATTCGGGTCTTTCAACAATATGTTAATTTTTCCTTTTTAGTACTGGCAAAACTAAATCTCCTCTGTTTAAATAAATCTCTTTTACTGGTTCACCCGGTACCCTATCTATACCAGCCGCATTTCTTCTTTCGATCTTCTGGACAACTCATATTAGCTCTTCTTCAATAAATTCTTTTTCAACTTGCGGATTATAATATTCCCCATTATCCTGTCTCACAGTAATCTAATATGTTCTCTCTCTATCCATTGTGTCTTCCGGTATTAAAATTTCTAATATTTTTTCAATGGTCTCCGACCTCCACTGTGACTATTTTTCATCTTCACCCAATTTAGCAGTGTGTACAAAAGATAACGTCATTTAGGCCGTCATTTACAGTAACTTCTCCAAAAATTATTAATAAAGTCCCTACCATTGAGAAGAGCGACCGTCGAAAAGTATGTGAGATAACTAATACAGTAAGCATCTCAACCGAACTGGTACACAATATTTTTCATCAACACTTAAATATGAAACAGCTAACCACACAATTGACGCTGCGTTTGCTTACTGTTGAGCAACTGTGCCTTGTGTTAAACTTTTAAATACCTGTATTCCCAAGTTCGAACAAAATCCAAGAGAATTTTTTCTTCGATATATCACCGTAGATGAAACCTGGATACGTCACAGATTTCTTTAAATAAACGTGCTCCAAAAATAGTAAAAATTTTTTGTGTCATTTATAAGTTCTATGTAGGCCTGTAACTTTTGCAGTTTGATAATGACATTGTATGTCGAAACCGCGGTCACGATTATATGTGAATAAAGTGGTAAAACAAAGTTATTGTTTTATTTTATTTTAGTAAAAATTGTGTTTTCGACAAATAAGATTATGCGCTTTTTTTTGGGAATCCAAAGGCATAATCCTTATTGACTATTTACGGAAAGAAAGTACAATAACTGAAAATAATTGGAAAGTATCTGGGCTAAGTGTACCCTAAAATACTATGATTTCAAAATAAATTTAGGAACACTGTGGAATAGTAAGGTTTTTTTGAAAGTCAAATTTTGACAATTGTCATAGTTAAGTAAATTTATTGAAACGTTGTCTTATCAATTAGATTATTTATTATCATGTTAGAAATACAACATAAAGTTTTATTGTTATAACGTAGTATTTCTACAATAAACGCATTTCTGTAAATAAATGTCGTTTATTTTAAACATTTCACAAGAAATAAGATTAAGTTGTAACACAACTAAATTGTAATCTGTCAGGTGACAGTTGTTAAAATTTGAATTTCGAGAAACCTTACTGTTCCCAAATGTATATTGAAATCATAGGCTAGTCTAAATGAAAATTTAATTGAAGGCTTGGTATTTCATTGGAAAGTCATTATTCTGTCTTATTACTAAAGACCGGATTATATGCAGTTTGCGTAAATGTGCATATTTCCGTAATATATTCATTTTGTATATTATTTGCATATTTTGGTAGTAATTCAGCATTTTTGCATATTTTAAGTATCCGAGTTTTATTTATTTACTAAATCAAATTTATTATAGGCATTACTAAAAACATGTCGTGGATGTAACAAACAAACAAAAATTAAACAGCCCTCTGTAAATTAAAAGTAGCATTTTATTAAGCCTCTTCCCGTTACTTTTCCGATAAGCGTCTCCAAGAATTTATTAATGCTCTTCCCATACATCCAGGCCGAGACAAAATTCCAGGAAAAGCTAATACCTTAAAACTTTTAAATAAATACAAAAATAAATTTTACCAGAAAATTAGGAGTATATGTGTTCCTTTGCTATTCGGAGAAATTTATGCTAATATTCCAAAGTAATTGTATTTTAAACATCATTTTACGTTGGCTTTTCGAAGTGTAAACTTGTGAGTTATGATATAATAGCAAAAATGCTGAAAATAGCGACTGTGCCTGGATGAATTACACCTTATTCAGAATTGCGAATGGATGGAGAAACAGTGTTTTGCGTAGCATGCTGCAAGATTGTTAGTAAAATTTTAAGTTTATTTCCTCTTATTAATTAATTAATTAAATTTTTAATTATTCCTTTGTCTTTTACTAACATTTATTTTATAAGAAAACAACCGATGATGTGATATTTTTTTTTGCAGATTACATGTGAGAGAAAGTTCCAAGTCGACCAACATATGAAAACTCCATCTCATGCTGCAAAACTAACAAAGATGAAATTGGCGAAGAAGAGAACTTCCAAACAATCGGAACAAAACAATTTAATGAAAATTTGTGTCAAATGTTTGTGTCGGCAGATATTCCACTACATAAATTAAACAATTTAAATGTCAAGTTATTTTTGCAAAAGTACATCAGCAAATATAACATTCTCGACGAGAGCACGTTAAGAAAAAATTATATTCGCTGTATCTATGCAGAAACATTGAATAGCATTAAGAAGATTGTTGCAAACTTTATATATGCGTAGATGAAACTACTGATAGTGTGGGCCGATACATAGTTCATTTAATGATTGGTATGCTTAACGTATCGGCTCCAGCATAATCTTATTTAATTTCATCCAAACAGTTGGAAAAGGCAAATAATTTGACAAAAACAAGGTTTATACAGGAAGAACTGACAATTTTCTTCTTACCGGAATCGATTCCAACAGAAAAGATTCTATTGCTTTTGACGGATGCTGCACCATACATTGTGAAGGCAGCTTTCAACTTTTAAACATTTTATCCAAATTTAATTCACACAACTTGCTTGGCGCATGAACTAAATCGTGTTGCATAAGAAGTCAGACACCATTTTCCCTTAATAAATTCTTTAATTAGTATTGTGAAGAAAGTATTCTTAAAGGTCCCATTACGAGTTCAGTTTTACAAACAACATCTACACGGTGTTCCGCTTCCTCCTCAACCAGTAATTACACGATGGGGAACGTGGTTGGAGGCTGCTATTTTTCATGCAAATCATTATGAATGAATAAAGACAATTATTATGGATCTTGATAGGAATGCACAATCTGTGATGGACGCCCAAAAGGTGTATTCGAGTAAAAAAATACCTTAACAGTTGGCGTTTATTAAAGCCAATTACAGTTTTATTTCCACTTCTATATTGCAGTTGAAAAAACAATTTATGTCGCTAATCGAGAGCGTTGAAATAACAAACAAATTTGAAAAGTCATGTTTTGATGTTAAAGGAGGAGTGGGACAGTCCGTGTATGAAAAATTTTGAAGTGTAATAGGTAAAAATGAGGGTTTTAAAAAGCTAAAGGACATTGCTAAAATCTTGAGTTGACAATAGATGATATTACTAATTTGAAATATGCTCCTATAACAAACGTCGACGTAGGAACGAACCTTTTCAATATATAAATACATGTTTTCAGACAAGCGGCACCATTTTTCTGTTGAAAACTTTGAAAAATATGTGTTTGTATAAATTGTTTTCATAGTTAATTATGTTGTAAAATGTTCTAAATAAACTTGTAGTAAACATAATACAATATTTTTTTCTACAGTATTCCATTTTCTAACATTACTCGTATTTTTTTACCTGCATATTTTTCAAAAGGAAGTGCATATTTAGGCTAAAACATCTGCATATTTATGAGCATATTTTCAGTTTTTTTTTTGCGTATAATCCGGCCTTTACTTATCACCCTCCTATTATTATCTATTTCATATTTATTCTCACAAAACGGAAGAATTCATTTGGAAAGAAATAAAACAAAGAATTTTATCACTCTTTGTTCGAATATTAGACTAATTAAGGTGTTGACAATCGTACGTAGAGAACATTGATTTTGCAAATTATGGTAAATTGTTCTTTTCCACCGCAAATTTTATTTCTTTAAATTTTAAATTTAATGCATAAAGTAAGACATACAGATGTAAATATTTTATAACACCAATACGACCAGTTTGACCTATGTAAAAGCTATCACAGCTTCTATATCAAATAAAAACGTAAACCTCATTTAATTGATTATTATCCTACAATAATTCACGCTTCTTTTTAATACAACCTACAAGCCGAAGCACAAAATTGATATTTTAATCTCGTGACATTTCAGACCGTGCGTCCTTACAACCCCATTATATTTATTTTATTTCATCTAACGACACCGCACGCCGTTTAATAAAAAAAAATAATAAAAGGGTGAAACAAGACAGAAACGAAATAATCCACAGAGCATTGTACACATTTATAAACGCGACATTCATATGAAGAGATTATAATCTCATTTGGTTCGAACCGTGGAGAATGTTACAAACAGGTGTTTAGTTCGATGTGTCCCCTAAAATCTGACAGAACATTTTTTTCTGTCCTTTTTTTGTATACGACAACACACAGACACATTCACATATTCGTATTTTGGAGCTTCTGATTTTCATAAGTCGTCTTCTTAGTGAAATAACATAAAACCGAAATGAAATAAATGTCTGTCGCAAGGAGCAGTAGTAGTTATTAGGCAGGGAGAAATCAAAGGAGAACAAGAAGAGGCTGTTAGTTGATGGGAATTTCAAGAAGAAACGTCTTCCACTTGAAAAAGGTAGGTTGCAGCGGTGCTAAGATCCGAAATACAAAGGATACAATAGCACTACTTTGTAAAAGTGACATATCTAATGAAATGTATATTATTTATGAATACACTAATAGTTTCTTTTTCACTCCACAACACTGGTAAGAAAAGACTTTCTTTTATTCGATGATTGTCTCCTTTTTATACAGGTGTTTGTGTTAAGATATATGCCTAGATTTCGTTATTCATTGTGTCCCTTTTTTAGAACTTGGCGCAGGTTCACTGTTGTGGTTTGTCCAATATCATTCCTATTAAATAATCTTTATGGAATACATTCTTATTCTACACTTTTCCAGTTTATTGACAAAAGGATTTACTGTAAAATTATACAGATGTCCCATAACTTATAAGACCATATTGACCAAATAAATAGTCTATAACATTGCTAAGTACAACACGCAATTATTGAATAGCACTATTCATTCGGTTAACCGCACATCTGTCGTTGAATTGTGACCCAATTACTTGAATTTTACAGTTAAATTCCATTCTTCATGGGCGTAGATAGAAGTGGGAGGAGTTTTTACGAATTATTTTATTTATTAGTTTATATTTCGTAAGATAAATAAAGTACGGTGAGTGTTCATTGCTTTAACTGTTAATTACATACTTATATTTCGTTAAGCTTCAACAACTTAAATAAAATAAAATTAAAAAACCCTTACCACAATAGAATTTAATGATTCTAAATACGTATTTCTACAACCACGTTGTCATCTTCAGTAGAAAAAACAGTATAACACTTGAACGCACAAAAACACTCACAGAAGGATTGTTCTGAACGTCTTCTAGTTTAACACTAAATTCTTCAATCTTAAATGCTACAAAAATTACCTACATTTTGGTAAACCTCACCTATTCATGCAAGAGCATTAACCCATTATTTGTAAATTCTATAGAAAAACCGTTTAAAAATATTATAAAAGCCGTAATTTAACATACATTAAGAATCCAATTATGAAACTAATCCTTAAATTATGTTGAAATATAAATTTGGAAATTAACGTTGAGTCAGAATATTTTAATGGCAAATATTGGAATGAAACGAATTTAAAAATAATAAATTCCATGAATTAGAATATTTTTAATGGTTTTCCTATTTTTCTTGCTTTAATAACATCTAATTGACAATTAACTCAAATAAAGAAGAACCTGGTATAGGACCCAAATCTGCGTTAATTACGTTATTCCTATTTTTAAAGATAAAAATGCTCTCAAAACTATCTAATTCGCGGGGGCGTGTGACGTTTTTTATTAATCCCAGACAGTCAGATGTTACGTTGTGATCTGATTCAAAAATATGTAGGGCAACACTTGATTTTTCCGGTCTATTGAATCTAATATGCGAAACATGTTCTTTATAACGAGTTAGAATCGAACGTTTTGTTTGGCCGACATATTTTTTATCACAATCCTTACAATTTATTTCATAGATTCCAGATTTGTTGTTTACCTCAACTTTGTCTTTCGCGTTGCCTAAGAGAGATTTTAGGGAGTTATTCGACCGAAATGCTACTTGAACATTATACTGTTTAAAGGTTTTACTTAAATTTTTCGTAGTTTCGTGAAACGGTAAACTAATAAATTTTTTGCTCGAATCAATTTGAGGTAGCAAACATGTGGAATCCTGAATTGTTTTTCTTACTTTATGTTTTCTAACTAGCTTGTTTATTATTTCTGAATCGAAACCGTTGTAACTCGCGATTTTCTTAATTAAAGTTAATTCATTTTCATAGCTATCCTTTGTCAATGTCATGCTTAACAAACGATTGATAAGAAAATTGAAAGAGGCACTCTTGTGCTGAAAAGTATGGTTTGAATCTGCGGTTATAAATCTGTTGACGTTGGTTTCTTTTCGGTAAATATCAAACTCTAAGTTTTTGTCATTCCTAATTACTAAGGTATCTAAAAATGGCAAACCTCCGTTGTTTTCCTTTTCAGCCGTGAATTTAATACTAGGAAATTTTGAATTTAATTCTGTTACAAAATAATCTAAGTCACACTTATTGGTATCAAAAATTGCAAACACATCGTCTACGTACCTGACCCATATGTTTGGAAAATATTTGGCTGACTTTTTAAACTCAATCTCAAAGTGACTCATAAATAAATTCGCGATAAATGGAGATATGCAATTACCCATGGCTGTACCCTGTTGCTGTTCAAAGAACTTGCCTTCGAATTGGAAGCAATTTTGGGCCATACAAAGGCTTGTTAACTGCAAATATTCATTTATTTTTTCCTTTTCAACGTGATTGCTATGAAGTAATTCAGACAAATATTTTAACGTTTCTGGGATAGGTACTGGGATAGGTTCGTTGAAAACTAGCTCCGCTAACCTTTTTTTATTAAAGTCAACTAAATCCCCAGCTTCGTTGAAAACTAGCTCCGCTAACCTTGCCAAACAAAAAAGCCCTGATGAACACAGGCCATGAGCGATTATTATAAAAAATCCCCCCCCCCTACCAGCTCTATATGGGCTACTGAAGAATAACTATGATTGGCCTAATTAAGTGATTCCATTTTTATAACTCAAACTTATTCATGCTTGGTACTTTGATTACCCTTATAATTATGTACCAATGATGGCGAGATAAGGGTTTTTTAATTTTATTTTATTCACTTATAAGCCACAGTCTCCGATTTGTTATTCAACAACTTACGCATAAATTTTTAATTTTGATTTATTTAGATCTAGAACATTGTTTAAGTTACTTTTTCAGATATGATTCAGATATGATGTGGAACAACGTTGAGAATGGCATCGTGAAACAATGGCGAGTTAGATTAAAGGTCAAATTGAGTGTAGGTCCATTGCCAGTGATTCCGAAATTTATTGCAAAATTTATAAAATATCGTTAAAAAATTACAAGAAAGAGCACGTAAAACGTAACTTAACATCGCAAACACATACAAGAAATGAGATCCGTTGGAATCTGACAATTTTAACGAGGACCTCTGAATGAAACTTCAATGACGGCAAATATTCCATTAAATAAACTTAACAATGCCACCTTCAAAACATTTTTCCAAAAATATACTGGTCGAAACGTTCCTGATGAATCCACCTTACGCAAATATTATGTTTCTAAGTGCTACACGAAAGCAGTAGAACACATTAGAACCCATCTTTCAAATCGGTACCTATGGATAAGTGCCGACGAAACTGTCGATATATCAGGATTATGTGTGGTAAATGTTGTAGCTGGTGTACTACATACAACTATTCCCTATAACGCATATGTAATAGCAACAAAAGTTATAAATACAGTTGATGCGGGAACAGTAGTTACAACCATTTACGATAATATGCACAAAATGCTTCATTCGGACGACAAGTACGAAGAAAATATACTTCTATTTGTCAGTGACAGTACTGCATATATGTTAAAAACAGGCAGACTATTAAAGGAAACACATCCTAATATGCTGCATATTACTTGTGTAACAAATGCTCTCCACAGAATCTGTGAATATATCAGACACCTTTCCGGAAGTTGATAGTCTTGTATCTGGTTTTAAAAAGTTTCCAGAAAAGCACCATTGAGAGTAGCTCTTTACAGGGAAAAACTTCCCTTCCATCTTTGTCAGTGCCTCCCTCTCCAGCAATAACTAAATGGAGAACATGGTTGGAAGCTACCAGTTCTTATGCAGAGAATTTCGATAGTTTACAAAATTTTGTTACATGCTTGAATGACGATGCTCGAAGTATTTCTGAGTGCAAGGAACTAATACAAATTTCAAAAATTTATTAAATCACTTGTACTTTCTTCAGAAACACTTTTGAAATTTGCCAAAACTAATCATTTATTTTGAAAATTAAAACCTCTAATTAAATGATAAATTAACAACATTAGATGTGGCTATTAGTAATTTATTTTTCCAAGTGACTTCGGATGTGGCCTTCGGCAAAGTTAGACGCAGTTTTTAATAGAAATCCAGGTTTAGTAACATTCCTCAAAATCTTAACTGCTAAATACGCTGAAATAAAATAATATTTCCAGTATAAACCCACAACTAGTTGCGATGTAGAAAGGACGTTTTCTATCTACAAGGATGTATTTCATTCAAAGAGAACTAATTTTAAAGAAGAAAACCTTGAGAAAATATTGCTAGTTAATATTAATACTCCTCTACTCAACTTGAACTACAAAATAAACAAATAAAATTGCGTTTCGTATTTTATAGATCACCACCCGTTTGTTTTCCAATTATATAAATAAAATTAAAAACTCTTTGAAATACACTTGTGGGCGATGAGTCATCGCCTGTCATGCATAGTCCTTACTTATGAGTCATAAACCATCTGGAGATAACAGACATAAGAATAGTTATTCTGAAGATAGTTTACCTAAGTAAAATTTATCAGATTAAAAGGATACAGGGTATTAAAAGCGATAGCGAATTCAGGATAACAACACAAAAACAAAAAGGTAGACTAACAAGTATCTAAATGAGATTCTTGAGAAGGAAAGACAAAAATGGATAAAATTAGAAACCAGATATTCAGAGAAAAACTAAACATAGCTCCTGTTGAAATACCAACAGAACAAGGTCAATTAAGGTGGTTAGGCCATGTAGTGACAAGAGATGAGAAGACCGTCTGATCAGAAAAATATTCGATGCGAAAGAAAGAGGAAGGAAGAAGGAAGGCAGATCAAGAAGAACGTGGAGAGAAAAGTTCCGTACATCAGCCGAAAAACGAGGAGTAAAGTGGCAAGATGTAAAATGGTTAGCTTGTGGCAGAGATATGGAAGGAAATATCCAAAGACTCAACTCCAACATAACTCGATGCCGAAAGAAACAAAAGTTTTCAGGATTTAGTGGGTTTTTAAATAAGTTAGTTTCTGTTTTTATTTATGAAAACAATTTTCAAAAAGTAATATTCTTTCACAGGTTTTATCGACTTTAATTGTCGATAAATGAATTCGTACAATTATCAAAAAAGAATATTATATATCACGATTTCATCAATGTTAAATGGCGATAAATGACTTGATTCGAACTTTCAAACCGATCTGCAATGTAAATCCACACAGTTTTCTGCGAAATTTACGTTGGATTACATGAATTAACTTCCGAAATAAAACTAGATACGCTAAAGATACTCTATTTTACACTGGTTTGTTCCCAATTTGAATATACATCACTTATTTGATGTCTTTTTAGTCATCAATCTAATATAGATATATTACCTTCTAATAGCATGTTAGCTTTTTTATATGGAATATTTTCCCTGAGGAAATAAATTTATTGTCATTATTATTTAGTAGAAAATTTCGGATTTCCGCAAATTATAGTACATTTTTCCTATTACATGCTCAAGACCATATTACAATGTACTACTAACAGAAATAAAAAACACAGTTCTTTTTTAATTTTACTTTAAGCCAAAGAAATCAAATTACATTAATTAGACTTCATCACTTAATCCTGTCAAACTATGTGCTTCAATAATCTTCTACGAACTTTAACTTCTTCGTTTCTTGCCTTACACCTTTAGCGATCCATGTGCGTACGTATGTGGAGCAAAGACGCGCGACACCCCACCGATATCTCAGATTGTTACAAATAGGGACACAGTGGGGTCCCGCAGACCCGATTCCCGGTAGCCCCGAGCCGGCCCCCATCACTCAGGGGCCTCCAGTAATGAATTGCTCAATTACACCAGCGCCTGCCACCGCGGCGAACTCATTAACTCCCATGAACGAAATCATACGGCACCTCGGTGCTTTTACGTCGTCACAGTTGGTAACTATCTAAAGAGTCAAAGCCGGACGTGTGTGAGTGTGTAAATGTAATAAACGCGCGCCAGCTCTAAAATGTGCGTGAGTAGCTCTTAACGGGACCATGCGGTGGCGTGTCAAATAATCAGATTGCGTTTTTCTTAAAAGGTTATGGGATGGAAAAGGATTATGATAACGATACGCCCCCTGATGAGAGTTAAACGTATTGCGATTAGTGTGGAAAGATGGGGGTTTTGAAAAGTGTTCTTTCCTTGAATTGATCTTATGAATGAATTTCTTATAGACTGAAAGATATTGAAAAATATCTTTCAATCAACAAGAATTTAATGAAATTTGTTTAATAAGGTTACCCTCATCTATATATTATGTAACACCACCGTTGTCTAATAAGTAGAGAACGGACGCAATTTCCATAAAACGCAATCGGCAATTGGAATTGTGTATAACGTCGCTCAGTACATCTCGGCGTAATTCAATGAAGTATTTGTTTGACTTACTCGGACACCTGGTCTCGCCGCGATAACAATGGACAAGCCAGCTATTGTATTCGGAGAATATAGTGTTTTTTAAAGTGTTTTCATGAGCGTAGATAGAAGCGGGGTTTTTATAATGTATTTTATTTATTAGTTTATATTTCGTAAGATAAATAAAGTGCTGTGAGTAAGTTTCTTGTTTTCATAGTTTTAACTGTTAATTACATCGTAATTTTTGTGATAGATCCTGTTTAATATCGTTTGATTGAATCTATTTCTACCAATTCTTTCGACGTAAGTGTGCATTGAATTTCGTTCAGTTTCAATAACTTACGCACACATTTTTAGTTTTCATTTATTTAGATCTAGAGCATTGTTTAAGTTACTTTTTCAGACATGGTATAGAAGAATGTCGAGAACGGCATTGTAAAACAATGGCGAGTTGGATTGACGGTCATACTGATTGTATGTCCATTGTCAGTGATTCCGAAATTTATTACAAAATCCGTAAAATATCGTCAAAAATTCTTCACTTAGGATCGCAAACACATCTGAACTCTGTAAAACTTTTATGGCGGCTAATATTCCATTAAATAAACTTAGCAATCCCACTTTAAAAATATTTCTGAAAAAATATACTGGTCGAAATGTTCCTGATGAGTCAACTTTACGCAAATATTATGTTTCTAGGTGCTATACGAGAACAGTAGAACGCATTAGAAGCCATCTTTTAAATCAATACATATGGATAAGCGCCGACGAAACGGTGGATATGTTAGGACGCTGTGTGGTAAATGTAGCTGGTGTACTACATCCAACTTTTCCATATAACGCATATGTAATAGCAACAAAAGTTATAAATACAGTTGATGCGGAAATAGTTGCTAAAACGATTAATGAGAATATTCAAAATATACTTAATTCCGACGACAGGTACAAAGAAAAAGTACTTTTATTTGTAAGCGACAGACCTGCATATATATTAAAGGAAACATATCCTAATTTGCTGCATATTACTTGTGTAGCACATGCTCTCCGCAGAATCTGTGAATATATCAGAGCCCCTTTCAAGAAGTTGATAGACTTGTATCCGCTTTTATAAAATTTTCAGAAAAGCACCATTGAGAGTGGCTCTTTTCAGAGAAAAATTTCCATCTCTGTCACTGCCTCCCACTCCAGTAATAACTAGATGGGGAACATGGCTGAAAGCTACTAGTTATTATGCTGAGAATTTCGATAGTCTAAAACATTTCGTAACACTGCTAAAGGAGGATGCTAGAAGTATTGGTGAGTGCAAGGAGCTCACACAAATCCCAAATTTAAAAAATCAGTTGTACTTTCTTCACGAACACTTTGGAAAATTGACAAAACTAATCACTTATTTTGAAAATCGAAATCTCAAATTAAATGACGGATTAACCGCATTAGATGTGGCTGTTAATAATTTGAAAAGTATTCCAAGTGACTTCGGATGTGGCCTTCGGCAAAAGTTTGAAGCAATTCTTAATAGAAATCCAGATTTAATTACATTGCAGCAATTATGTATGGAGACAATTCCACAAAATCTAACGGCTAAATATGAAGAAATAAAAGAATATTTCCAGTATGCACCTATAACCAGTTGCGATGTAGAAAGGACGTTTTCTATTTATAAGGATGTACTTAATTCAAAGAGAACAAAATTGACAGAAGAAAACCTTGAGAAACTATTGCTAGTCAATATTAATACTCCTTTACTCAACTTGAAGGACAAAATGAACAAATAAAAATGTTCCAATTATAGAAATAAAATTAAAAACTTTAAAAATACAACTTTTCAACAAATACATATGTATTTCGTAATTTTATAGATCACCACCCGTTTGTTTTCCAATTATATAAATAAAATTAAAAACTTTATAAATACAACTTTTCAACAAATAAATATGTATTTCGTAATTTTATAGATCACCACCCGTTTGTTTTCCAATTATATAAATAAAATTAAATATTTTAGAAATACAGCCTTTCGCCAGTACTGCACTGGGTGTTAAGCTTGTCCGTTCTCTACTAATAAGTAATGCTTTCCACAGAAACTGGTATCAATATTTACTTTATATAAACTGCGCCAATAAATTAGAGGAATAGTAGTTGTAATGCCCTATATAGCTTTATCGGAGCGACGAATTCTTACAAGCTGGTTATATTATCGTTTAGTTAACATAAAATGAATATAATTTGAACATTTCAACCCTATCATTGCGATCATACTAAAATAAGAGATCATGCATGTAAAACAGCTAGGGAAAAATCATTTTTGTCAATAAAACAACTACAAATTCCCAAAAAATCTAGTGTGCATTTGTTAATCATATGTCATTAGCACAGAGTGGACTCGAGCGATTGATAATTCATAACACATAAGCGTCTGCCTTGTATTCGCAATAGGTTTGTTTCTGTAAGCGATCCGTGAGTTTCGAACAATTTAATACGTGTGGTTAGATGCATAAGTGGCACATACCTACATATGCAGTTAATATGTATCTGTCAATGCACAGCAAAGCGAATGTAATATACAGTTTGGTAACCGGCAGCAATTACTGCTGAAACAAAAGTAATGCGGACAAGCGAATTGCGTATAGAATTTTGAATAAAAATAATTTACAAAGAATAAAACTATGTATTTCCTGTGAAACATTGAAAGTGTAAAACATTACCATGAACAACTAAAATTTGTTCAAGGTATTCCTGTGTTAAATTAGTTCTTTTAGATGTTAAACGTCTTTAAAAATAGAAAACGTACGCTCTAAATTTCAACTGGTGATAGTTGCGTGATTAAAATGTTCCAAAAGTGCACCATACTTTGAATGTATAGATTTTTCAATCGGCTCTGTGCAGAATTGATATAATATATTCAAATCTGGATTTCTGCTAAATATGGCATCAACTTTTTGTCTCAGCTTTGAGAAACACCTTTTTAAATGATGAAACTAACTTATCAACATTTGGAAAATGACCTCTGATGTACACTACATACTCTGTGTAGTGCATGTGCTGCGCACGTAACGTGTAGGATATTGGGATAAGATTGTTTTAATAACTTCTCTGTTTTTAACATATAAGCTACCGCATTAGTCAAAAATAATAGCATATTGTCTTTATAGTTGTTATCCGATGACAGAATATTATGAGTACATTGATCAATTACTTCGGCTGTTTCACCATTTACGACTGGCAATATTTTAGTTGCAATTAAATATAGTTGGTATGAAATTGTCGGATGAAGAATACCAAAAACTACATTTAACACATATCGTCATATTACATCCGTTGTTTTGTCTGCACTTGCCCAGAGATAATGACCGGATATATTGGTTCGTATTTTTTTCAATGGTTCTCAAATAACATTTTGGTAAGTGGTATTTACGTAAACTAGATTCATCTGGCATATGGCGATCAGTATATTTTGAAGGTTCCTTACTGCCCCTTGTTCTCGAAAATTTGCAACCAGACGGTTTATTGTTGACTCTGAGGGTCCAACCGGCACATTAAAATAACGACGATATGCACGCTGAGTCAAAACAATGGATCGTTGATTTGAGAAATAAAGTTCAACGATTTTGGCACGTTGTTCAATTGTGTACTGTTCCATTTTAAATTCCCCAAGTCTTCTTTACAAAATACTGAAAACAAAAAAAAACAAAAATTATAATAAAAATGTTAGAAGGAATTAAAACCCCTTCGGTCATTTTGGGCCAACCTGTACTTTCAGCAGGTTCTGGATCCTGAAATAGTTAATTCGAACACTGTTATAATGATCTACTCGTTACATCATATAGGTTCCATTCTATAACATTTTTAGGTTTGAATCCAAAACGACTTTATTACAGGTCGATAAACAAAAATTGTCAATTCACAAAAACTAACCAAAATTCATTGTTTTATATCCCTGAACACATGTAAAATACGACTTTATAACAGTTAGGGAATTGTAATGAAAAATTCGTGAAAAGTCACGTCTAATCCGGAGTGAGTGGATGCATTTCGCTTTTGTTGGAGCTTGTCAACGAACAGTGTCGCGGAGACAGACATGATTTCCACCTCTATACCTTACTTACTTTATTTATTATTACTCGTAAATATGTAAATTTGTCCACTTGTTCTGTTATTTTACCGTCTATTTGTATGTTATGTTTCTTATTTTGTGGTCCAATTATCATTGTTTTAGTTTATTTATTTTCATATTTAGTGATTTTTTGCAATATAAATAAAACTATTTAGTACGTAGACCAAGTGTAAGGTGTAAACATTAATGCATTAAATTTTAACTATTTCGATTAAGTCGCTGTATATATAATTTAGCATTCCGAGAAAATGTAATATTCCCAGAATATATCAATTATAATGACAAAAATACAACACAATCCCACAAGAGCCTAACCTGCAATTCACATCGCTACTGCTACTTTAAATTCAAGCCCTTCAGCGCAATACTACTGCACCAGCCGGTGGTAATAATAGGATCTCTGTTTTCTGATCTAAATATCAGTCTTCGAATTCTTTAATTGCCCGGTAATTATGTTGTTGTATGAATCTCACCTATTAACTATTCAATTATAGTTTATAATTGTTAGGAATTATTAAGTAGAAGGTGTTTATTGATGCCTGTGGTATATACGTTGATCGAACTAAATAACCAATGGGGTTCTATCCTTTTATACGATAATAATGTGTTTTTTATTCGTAGAATGCTATGAATGTTTTTTCGTTTACGAACAAGGACCTAATATAGTAATTATCGTGTCATTATGGGTAGTATATTGTTTAGTGTTTTAATTAAGAAAATTTGGTTATATTATTTAATTTTGAAGGTGTAAATACAAATAGATGATGATATATAAAGGCCGGATTATATGCAAAAAGACCCTGAAAATATGCGCATAAATATGCAGATGTTTTAGCCTAAATATGCACTTCCTTATGAAAAATATGCAGGAAAAAAAATACGAGGAAAATAGGAATGTTAGAAAATGTAATACTGTAGAAAAAATATTTTATTATGTTTAAAAGCTACTGTAAGCTGTTTAAATACTGCTTAAAAGTTGTTAGAAGTGGTTTAAACACCGTTTAAAAGCTGTTAGGAGCGGTTTAAAAATCGTTAGAACTTGTTTAAACTGCTTCTAACAGCTTTTCGACAGCTCTCAAACAGGTTCTAACAGCTTTTAAGCCGCTTCTAACAGCTTTTAAACGGCGTTTAAACAACTTTCAGTAACTTTTAAACAGCTTTTAAATAAATGTAGGTGTAGGTTTCCGGGGTCGTTCTCTAGATGTAGATCTTGGTTTCCGGGTTGGAACCGCGGCGAGTTAGGCGTAATTGCCTGCGATTAAAAATTCTCAACATTTTGCAACTCGTTTACAGGATTTTTCCTTAGACACTAGTGATTTACTAGTTAGTTTTGGCGTTGAATCTCTTTTCACGAAGGTCCCGATCCCGGACACAGTGTCAATAATCTCCGACATTATAACCGCCCACGGCAAACCGAATATATCCGAACTAAATGTGTGCCTTACATCCACGTACTTCCAATTTCGAAACAAGTTCGATGAACAAGTGTCGGGAGCCGCTATGGGTTCCCCCTTATCCTCGGTTGTCGCTAAAATTTTTATGGAAGCGTTCGAACAACAAGTCTTAAGCTCCTTTCATTTAAAACTTAAATGTTGGTTTAGATATGTAGAGGATACGTTCGTCATCTGGCCGCATGAGCGGCAGTCTTTAGATGAATTTTTACTTTTTCTAAACTCCAAGCACCGTGACATTCGCATTACCATTGAGGTGGAATCAGAACGGAAGTCTCCCGTTTTTAGACGTCTTAGTGACCCGCAATATCAATGGCAAACTGGGCCACACGGTTTTCAGGAAACCGACTCATACGGACCGATATCTGAACGGGTTTTGCCATTATCACCCGGCACACAAACAAGCGGTCATCAATACTCTTGTACATCGTGCGTTTTCTATCTCAGAACCTAGGGCACTACCCTCCGAACTTAAGTATATATCTAACACCCTACTCCAGAATAATTATAACGCCCACGACATTCACCGTACTATAGTGAGACATCGTAACCCCAAACCTCGGAGTGAACCCGATCCTAACATCAGCACCGCCTTCTTACTGTATATTCAAGGTATCACCGATCATATAGGAAAGATTCTACATAGAAATAAAATCAAAACTGTCTTCAGACCCCATTCTAAAGTTTCGGACCTCTTACCCTAGGTTAAAGACAAAATATCTCCGCTCCAAGCACAAGGAGTGTATCGCATTCCGTGTTCGTGTGGCAGTGTGTACATTGGCGAAACTAAGCGGCCAGTCGGTGTGCGTGTGTCCGAACATGAACGTTGTACTAGACTGTTACATATAGCCGGGCCAGCGCTGGCAGAACACACACTCAACTCCGGTCATCAAATTCCAATCAAAGATGCCAAGCTTCTGTCCCGTGAATCGCATTATTTCCCTAGGAAAATCCGTGAATCTATTGAAATTTACAAACATCCTCGCAATCTCAACAGAGACGATGGCTATACGTTACATCCGACGTGGCAAACTCTACTGAACTCTACTAAGAATTACCACGCTCATACGACGCATGCCATTGGCTTACTGTCCCCAGCCAATAGCAGGCCACCATCTGACCCCATAGCATTCTTCAAGCTACTGTGAAACGACGAACATCTACGTACAGCCCTGAAGATGTTCCTTGAAACAGTTGACGAAACGTTGGCAATTACGCCTAACTCGACGCGGTTCCAACCCGGAAACCGAGATCTACAGCTTTTAAATAGTTTTTAAACAGCTTTTAAATAGTTTTTAAACAGTTTTCCCCAGCTTCTAAACAGCTTCTAATACCTTTAAAAGAGCTTTCAAACAGCTTTCAACAGCTTTTAAACAGCTTCCCCTCAAATTATGTGAAGTTTGCTACATTACTAATGACCTTATTTATTTAGCCTCTGTAAGAAGGTAGGTACTAATCAATATGAAGTTAGTCGTGTTACTTAGTTATAACGTCACAGCTCAAATGACCTTGAAAGTCGTTTTAGAACCTCCATAAGAAAATACATGGGATTTTGCGCCAGAACTCCCATAAGTTATCTACTCACGTTAGTAGGCTTAATTATTTCAATTTCTTTCAAGAAAATTTAAATAAAGACGAAATTCTTGGTCTAAGTTTTTTTTTTTTTACTGAAGCATGGTTTCATTTAAGTTTGTAAATAAACAAAATTATAGAATTTGGTTTATAAACAATTCAAATAATCACATCGAAGTTCCTTTATATCCTGTCAAAATTGGGGTATGGTTTGCTGTATCTCGTCGTAGGGAAATAGGACCAATACTTTTTCACAATAACATTAATAGCCAACAATACCGAGAACAGATATTAACACCATTGGTGAGGCTACTACCATACATCTCGCGAAAATTTAGCACTTTCAGAATATTACTTCCCTCATCGAGTTATAAACAGAGGTTTATAGCCATCAAGGTCACCAAATCTTACTCCGTTAGATTTTTCTATTTTCGGATTGCTAAAAGATGAAGTATGTAAGACAGGAATGAATAACTTAAATGACTTGGTGAATACAATTACAATTACAATTAAATGTAATGAAATAACACCAAATGTATTGCAGAATATTTTTGGCAACATGAAACGTCGTATTGCATTATGCATTCAACAGAATGGTGACCATTTTGAACACTTGTTATAAAATATAATAATTAAAATTTCTTCAAATTAAATACACAGGCCTGCATTTTTCAACACTTTGAAAGTTGATTTAAAAATTTTAACTGTTTTCTAGTAATTGGGTAGCGCTGATTTCAAATCGGCTTTTATTTTTTTTGTATCACGTAAGGTTATTTTTCAAACCAGTAAAATAAAAAAATATAGAAAAAACACGATTTATTTAATTTATAAGCTAGTTTTATATTATATTAAAAAAACACAAAAATATACACATAGAAACTATTAGAAATAGTTTATCTATTCTTTATGCTTCTTAAAAAAAGTTTTCGTTTTTCAGAAAAGCTTCGTTTGGTTGTTTTTCTGTCATATTCAGCTAAAGGAAGATCTCTTCTCAATGTCCAACAGTTATCGGCCATCATTTTTGTGTCCCAGCGCCCTTGGTATCTTTTTTCCATTTCTTTAATATCCTGGTGAAATCTTTCTCCTTGCTCTTCACTCACGTCCCCAAGGTTTTCTTGGAAACAGTCCAAATCGGAATGTAAAAAGTGAATTTTTATGCTCATATTGCAACCAAGAATCCTGAATTTTTTCAGCATATTTTCAACGATCTCAACATAGTTTGTGTCTTTATAATTCCCTAGAAATTTATGTACAACTTCGTTAAAAGCATGCCATGCATGTTTTTCCTTATCTTCCATCACATTTTCAAATCCTTGATCTTTCACCAAGCCCCTAATCTGCGGGCCTACAAAGATTCCCTCCTTTAATTTTGCCTCTGACAGAGTCGGAAATGTTTTACACAAATATTTAAAACAATTTCCTTCTTTGTTTAATGCCTTTACAAATTGTTTCATAAGTCCAAGTTTTATGTGAAGCGGTGGAAGTAACACTTTTGAGGGTCAATAGGACTTTCGCGAATTACATTTTTGGTTACAGGTGTTAAAGTCACCTTTGTGGCCAGTCTCTTTTTATCCAATGCTGTTCTCGATTTCTGCTATCCCACTTGCACAGGAAACATGGAAATTTAGTATATCCAGACTGCTGACACAAGAGAAGGCCTAAAATTTTGAAATCTCCAAACTTCCCAGTTGTGATTTTCATATTGCATTCTTAAAAGTAATTCCTGTAAATTTTCATAGTTTTCCTTTAAATGAACAGAATCGCCGACCGGAAGAGAAGCAAAAACATTGCCATTATGTAAAAGAACAGTTTTAAGGCTCCTTTTTGAAGAGTCGATGAAAAGTCTCCAGTCAGAAGGTGTGTTCTCAGGAACTCTGAGGAAAGTAAGTAGATCAGCAATTGCTTGGCAGTACACGAGTGGTCCGTTTTGTGCAAAATATTTTACAAATCCAGCCTCACGATTTATATACCAAGAGAAGGTAGTTTCTGGAGCAAGCAATTTTTTTTGTTTCAACCTAGACCCCAGTACATCAGAAAGATCTTTTGAAAGTCCCAAATCTTTTACTAAATCATTCAGTTCGGCTTGTGAAAATAGCTGAGGTTGGTTTTGACCTGCGGTTGATGGTTCAAAATCACTATACATCTGTACGGAGCCGGAAGTTGAAGAGGTTTCAATATCTTCTTGTAGTACTTTGGGGGGTATCGGTATAGGTACATGATCACTGTGAGGAACTGGTCTGATAGCTGATTTAATATTGTTTGGGTACAAAATATGTTTCAAAGTTTTTCTATTATGCCCCTTAATATCACAAAGACAAAAGTAGCAGTCTTCGTGATGATTTTGCGATTCTCTCCAAACCATCGGTATTCCAAAAGGTAGGTTTTTTTTATTCCCTTTGGTCCAATGTCTTAAACCTTCTTCACATACCTTACAAACAACGTGCGGTGCCCAATCTTTATCTTGATCTCCTCATTTGAAATAAGCATAATATGCATTTTTCACAAATTCACCAATTGGTCTCTTAAACTTTTTCAAGACGAAATATCCATAAATATAACAGAAATCATCTGGTTTGTTTTTGCAACACCGGCTAGACATATTTTTAAGCAATGTTTATTTATCAAATACCACGCACAGCACTAAAGACAAATTAATTTTACTTGTTTACTGATCGACACTCAGAGCTATAATGAAGTAAATGACATTAAAATATACATTTTGTTTGGAGTGATAGACTTGAAATCCATCTTTGCAGTACTAATAAAGTGAAAGCATAATAAATAGGATTTAGCAGGTAAAAATTCCCGGAAATCTTGTCCAAAATTAATACATGTAATAAAAGATTTACATCAGGTAATGAGAGCCTATTTAACAAATTTCTTTAAAACTACAACAGAATGTCATTTTTGGGTTAATACCTAAAATTTGAAGTAGTACATTCATTTTAAAATGTATTAAAACGATTATTATAAATTTTTTTTAATATTTTTTTCTTTTTCTTTTGTGCAAAAAAAAATCTGTGGGTGGTAGAGACCAACTGTATTTTAATTAATTATTGCTATATAAAAACTGAGCTTAACAAACAAAAATCACGTCATCACAAATTTTATGCAGGCCTGTGTTATTTACCTTGGTTGTTTAATTAATATCCCATCTTTAAAGTTTTCTTATTAAATAAATTAATAATCTAATTGTGCTTGATATTAATTTCATCACCATATCTCTCGATGATAAATTTTGACAGTGACAGTTAGATAAACTTCATTAATCTCTGTCCGCATTTCAATAAGGCAAAAAACATCATAATTTATTAATTTATAGGAGAAATTCATGGACAACTAGATGTAGTTCTTTTTGAAACACATTGTATCATTTTTATACAAATAAGTAAGGTGTTTTCTCGCCCTTTATGTACTACACATTTTTTTGTTATTATAATTTGCTTGTATTTCTGTCAAAAGATCAGTTTACTATTGAAGAAATGGCACCTGTTTTAATGCGATTAACTGAAATTTCTAATAACATAGTCTTAGTAATATAAACATATAGGTCTTTATTGAAGATAAAAATTCTTAATGTTCCTCTAAACTAACAACCAAATCTTGACAACTAAAGCGACACTAAGAAACTAAAAAAGAAGGAACGCGTACAACACGTACGCGTAAAATACAAGTATCATTATTATATTTTCATGGTACAGTATGCATATTAAAAAGCTATCTCGAGAAATTATTAGTATTCACGGTAGGGTGGCGCGCAATTAACCAGAAAATAAGAGAGAAAGACAATAATAATAAAAGGACCGCCGAACGGGAGTAAGAAAATATTTTTCAGTTTTAGTGTCTTTCGGGTCGACTTGAAGAGATGAAACAAGAACAAATTTTTCTTTTTATCTTGCTCTTTGCTCCCCATTGTTCCCCGTGTTCTTATGTTTATTTTGAGTCAAAGCGTTGTTCTCAAACATTTCGGTGGATGTTTTTTATTGTCGCATTTACATGTGAATTGATACTACTTTAGGACCCTTTCGTTTTGTATAATCACAGTCGGTCTTGTATTCGCTTTCGTATTGAATTTTTTTTTATTAGGAGGTAATTTTGTGGTTATTGTCTGACGGAAAAATGGAAGGCAGCCAATTTGAATAAATTACTTAATATTAATGGTCGGCACCCGGTTTAAATAATGCAACATATACAGGATCTGTTCATATGATACTTTTTAAATTTATCGTTCAATGTGTTGTATAACTAAATGTATACAACATATTGCTATGGTTTTTTCCCCAATAAATATTTAAAATTTATGTATTTATGTATGTACCATATTTTTGAACATATGTGTATACTTTTGAAATATTTATGTGTAAGAAAAACTGTATTTTTTTATGCGAAGCCTACGTGCTAGATGTGGACTAGGACAGACACAAGTTATCCATAAGACGAGAAGTATGTTCTTTTATTTAAAATAGATAATTATATACAGGCTTAGTTAAAAGTACGGAGACGGCGATTTATTGTCGTTAATATTCATTTTAGGGAATTATGTTCAATATAAAAGTTTGTTAAGATATTTTGATCTACATTTGTGATTATTTGTTTTTTTTTTCAATTGTTTTTTTAGATACGCCTGTTCACGCATTTTTTTTAAATGGGAACTGGTAAATTTTGCTCTTCCATTCGATAAACGTTTTTTTCCTCTTTACAATAATATTTTTTACAAGAAAAATTAAACAAATTAATAACAAAGTAAATTAAAGTAAGTGTTCAAATTGTCGTCCATTAATAATTTGACAATGACCCAATCGATTTACAAAACCCCGAACAGAGTTCTGTAAAAAATCTCGGGGAATTTCTTGTATCGTTCTGGTAATTCGGATTTGTAAATCTTCGACGTTATCGGGCTTTTCTTTGTAAACTTTGTTTTTTACGTATCCCCAAAGAAAAAAATCTAAAGGACTTAAATCTGGCGAACGGGCTGGCCATTGAATGGTTCCTCGTCTTCCAATCCATGGGGAAAAACGTTGTCCAGATATTGACGAACACTTACACCATAATGTGGTGGGGCGCCATCTTGCTGGAACCAGATACTGTCATTGGGCAGGTGTTCATTGTTTTCATGAGGATAGAGCGTAGCACTAGCAGGTATTATTTCATTTTGCAATAACTGCAAATACAGAGCCGAAGTTAAATTGCCATTGATGAAAAAGGGACCGATAATATGACCGCCTAGAATGCCAACCCAAACATTAACCTTTTGGGGGTACTGCGTATGGTGCTCCAAAAACCAAGAGGGATTTTCCGATGACCTGTATCTGCAGTTATGTCTGTTTACTTCACCGGTAAGGCAAATAGTAGCTTCGTCTGAGAAAGGAATATTGTTGACAAAATTTCATTATTATTGCAAATATTTAACATTTCTTCAGAAAATTGTAATCTCCTATCAAAATCATCTTCCGTTAACTCGTGTACAAGGTGTACCTTATAAGGTTTATACTTTTCACTTTTTAAAAACGACACGATCGATGACTGTAAAATATTGAAATTGGCCGCTAATTGATTGGTTGATAAATGGGGATATTCAGATACAGCCAATAAAATATCCAGTTTGTTATCATCGCTTTTTGCTGTTCTAGGTCTACCACTCCTTGGCAAATCTTTAACGCTACCCGTTTGTTCAAAGCGTCTTAAAGTTTTACCAACAACGGATTTAGAAATTGGATTTCTATTTGGATGCGTATCATTAAATAAATTACTAACGTCTTGTAAACTTCGGCGTCTATCTCCATAACCCAACATCATAAGTATTTCAATTCGTTCATGTTCACTTAAACTCGCCATTGTTAATATTAACAGCGACAAATTGCACAAATTAATTATTTCTGTCAAAGATTTGACGTACACAATAACCACTGATAAAATTATGTCGCTCAAGTTTGTTTATCGCTACGCTTCTGTCTATCTGCGATGTACCGAACATCTGTTAAACACATGAGCCGGCTTTTTCTTATAAAAAGTTATGAAAATGAATTTTAAAAAAAACAAAAAAAATTTGTAAAGAGAAAAAATCTCTATCGAATGGTAGAGTAAAATTTACTAGTTCCCATTTTAAAAAAATGCCCGGACAGGCGTAATTAAAAAACAATTGAAGAAAAAAAAATTCAAATATGTATTCTCAAATGTAGATCAAAATATCCTAACAAACTTTTATATTGAACATAAATCCCTAAAATGAATATTAACGATAATAAATCGCCGTCTCCATACTTTTAACTAACCCTGTATATACGAGTATAATTATGTAACTTGGGGTTTGATTTTGAGTTTTATAGTTGATGTGTTTGTATTTCAATTTCCCGAACTTTCTACGAGTTTTAGTCTCGTAATTTTGATTATATTTAATTTTATAACGATTCTCGTCAATGTGTCTCACATTATATTTTTTATGTAAGTAAAAATATATATATTTTTTAAAAGATATCTTATTTATTCAAAAGATTTGAATAGTATATTATATTTCAATTGTTTGAACATTGTTATTTAAGAGATTTTAGTCTTAATTAATTGAGTTAGATGACAAAGAGGATTTTTTAACATTTCTAAGTAAAAAATTTATATGTAAAATTTTATGCGTTTGGATTTCTAGGGCATTTTTTTTTATTTGTGATGTTTTGCACATACGTTAGATTTTAGATCGAGGTGTCAAGTTTGTTTATATTTTTATTTTGTTCTCTGGGGAGAAATTAAAAATAATCTTTGTTATTATTTTAATATAAGTTTGTTCGGTATTCATTGAGGTTTTTGAATGCACGTTGCGGTCATTTCCGTGTGATATTTTTACCTCTGTGTGTAAGTTTGTATTACACAATCTTTATATTTTATATAGAGCAATTTTTTTCTTTTTTTTGATTTTGTATTAAAAATTTCATTTTAAATTTATATTGTGATCTTTAATGAATTAACCTTTCATCAAGTATATAATAAGTAACTTAAAGATATAATTATAACATTTGTCAATACTCTTTTACTGGCGCCTTAAAAATTTTGTAGAAGAGTCAACCACGTTTTCCGATTGGAACCCTGAAAGGAAAGCAGTCCCATTTTTTGGAAATAAACCGACTGAATATCCTAGTTTGATAGATTTGTCGTGAACGGTGGTACAGTAAATATAAAAAACCACAGTTCATAGCAATATGTTCTTATCTACAAAATATGCTTTCTTTGTTAACTCTAAAATAGGTTTCGTTTGTTTTGCCATTATGAAAGAGATAGTTTTAAATTGGATTGTAAATGGATGCAAGCGTAAACCCTTTATACCTAATGCTCTTGTGCGAGGGAGGGTGGTGATATTTACAATAGTGTCTATGAAAGAGGTATTAGAGAAATCTATCTGTGGATTAGTAACTACAGCTCACAGATTTTGATGTGGCCGGTTAGAAGTACCGCCCTCGAGATGCGCATGAAATTCATAGGTAGGGGAACCTCTGGCATCCCTTATTATCCCTTACTACGTCCCAATGCACGTCTCGCACAAAGTGTTTGCATTTCATTTTTCCGAATACTGTCACTATCTAACACTGACCTTACTTGACGCACGTACCAATTCTCCCACCGGCCACATCAAAATCTGTGAGCTGTAACAAGTTATAATTCTGTGCTTTTTGATTTCTATAATTCAGATCCAATCTTTTGCTTTTTACTACATTATATTAAGTTATAGCTATTAAAATCTGGAAAGTGGTTATGTTCTATACAATGTTTAGAGAAACATGTGTATTTGACACTACGTTGGACAGATCATGTGTGCTCCGGCATTCATTTTTTATTACTACTACGGCTTTGCCTTATATTATATAATTATTTCTTAACCTTTATATGTTATAGTAGATTCAATTAGTCGGCGATTTAAAGTTTGTTTTACTTTAATATGTATATGTTTAAAATAATCTTACATGTTTCGGCACATAATGCTTTTTTCAAAGAAATTAAAAATATAAATATAACTTAAAAATATATATATATATTAATGTCATATTTATATATCCGTAGTTGTCATGGATAAAATTAGAATATTCAAAGATGCATTCAAGTTTAATAGTAATAATTCATGCTTCAGCCCTCTCATCATCTAGACGTCATTTACGGGGCATGAATTATTATTATTAAACTTGAATGTATCTTTGAATATTTTAATTTTATCCATGACAACTACAGATATATAAATATGACATGAATATACTGTCATTTATATTTTTAATTTCTTTGGAAAAGGCATTATGTGCCGAAACATGTAAGATTATTTTAAATATATACGTATTAAAGTAAAACAGACCTTAAATTGAATCTACTATATATATATATATATATATATATATATATATATATATAAGTAAGTGTTTAGATAATTTTTTAGCCGCTCATTAAATATATCAATTGATAAATTCTTGGAGTCTTTCGGGTTTTATATGAAACATTTAGAAATATCAAATTAGTATGTAATAAGTAAGTGAGGATGTAAACATTGCTATCTACAAATTACAAAGCAAATCATACGAAATTTTTAATTTAAAAATATTATCTACGTTGGGACTTGAACCCAAGTCACTTACTTTTGAATATATATATATATATATATATATATATATATATATATATATACAAATATATATATAATGTTCTCGCGGTTGTATAATGTCAAAGTGATATCTCGGGTATAGTTCAGCGCGTGGATTTGGCTTTGAGAAGAACCACTACCTCGACGTTTCAACGAAATCTCATTCGTCTTTATCTGGAGCAGGTTAGCGGTTGAATGTGCTGCGATCGAGTGCATGGCCTATTATATACAATTGTTCGTCGTTTCGAGCGGCCACTAAGTTTTGGTGACGGTTCGCGAATGTCCAGTCACGGACGTTCGCGAGTAGGCAAATCATAGTACTGGACCGGTCACCTGAAGCCGCTCGACATTAAGTGTCACAAGATGCATTGTCATCATAAAGGACATTCTTTGATCTAGGGCGTCGTAAACGAGCGTCTTGAAGAATATCTGGCAGATATACTGTCGTGTACCATTCTGCGGTAACCGTACGTTTATTTTCAAGCACAACTGTTGTCATAGGTCCTGATTTTGAGAAGAAACCGGCTACGATTTTCTTTTCAACACTTCGAGATTTTTCACTTTGACTATATTAAGTTCTGTTGGAAACACCCGTTAATGCATATATCAAGCTTTCATCACCAGTAAATTGTATTGTAAAATGCTTTAGACCTACCTACATCATATTTCTTAAGCATTTTTTTCGCCCCATTCCACTCGGTATTGTTTTTGTTGCTGTGTTAAATTATGAGGTATCCAACGACAACAAACTTTTCTTACACCCAAATTATTATGTAAAATCTTGTTTATTGCAAAAGTCTTTCTTTGGAGACTGTGGTTAAGTAAAAACTTAAAAAAGGTATATAACACCTTACCACAATTATTAATCGTGTCCTAAATACGTATTTCGAAGACTAAGTTGTCATCATCAGTAGGTAAAACCACTAATCAAAATGTTGCACATGGGGCACAGTAAAGCAGTTGTGCTAGCTTTACTGTGTCCCATGTGCGACATTTTGATTTGTGGCTTTACCTACTGATGATGACAACTTAGTTGTCGAAATACGTATTTAGGATACGATTAATAATTGTGGTAAGGGATTATATACCTTTTTTAAGTTGTTTATTGCAGTCATGCCAATACCCAAGGTGCTCCTAATGATCCTATACGTGACTCGATTGTCGTCCTGAAACATTCTTCATACGGCGTCTACATTTGCTTCAGTAACGGCTGAGATTGACCTTCCTTCCTTCGCGTAAACCGTGACTAAGTGACACCCTTTGAAATTTATATTCGTTATACCAGTTGCAACACCAAGTTTTGGAGTTAAGGAACTTTTAAAATCATAGTAAATCATGGCTCTAAAACTTTCTTTCGCTAAATGCAATTTTACTGCAGATCTCTCGGTTTGAAATTAGCTTGCAAAATAACTGTAGCAGTTATCAAAACTAAATTAGAACTGTCAAAATAGAAAACAATAAACATTTGCTTCATAGCATGTTTGATTGCTTTGATTCAATAGAAATATTAGTTTGCAGAAATAATCTGTGCTACGCTCGTAACACCATAAAACGGTCTTCTCGTTTGTGGTGCGAGGTCTGCCTGATCTTGGCTTTCTTGTGTATTCCCTAGTTTGACGATGCTGTATTGCTTCTTGGACGGTACTGCTGGGAATATTCAAGACAGCAGCGATGTATCGAATACTGCGTCCATCTTCGTTGAAAACTGCTGCTCGGACTATATTTTCTGCTTGGATTTTGTCAACCAATGAGTGCCAGTACTGACAGTTCAAATGACCTTTCAATACAACTGATAAAATTTGAATAAAGAGCACACCAAGATTTTTTGGATTGTGATGGATTTTTGGATTCGTCATAATTTTTGTTTTTCATTTGGCTGTTTTGATAAATTAAATGTTTTGTATCTTCTTTAATTTCCAATTCTTATTTCATAGATATAATATTTCATGTCTTGTAAAGAAAAAAAAAAGAAATTTAATTATAACAGACAATACTTCAGTGTCCGGAATTTTTTGTCCACGATGTATTATTTGTTACTATTAAGTTGCTATAATTATTGCTATTGTTATTATTATTATGTCAAACTGTACTATGAATGCTTAAAATGATTCACTGAACTGTAGAACTGAGGGCATTGCCATAACAACAAACTCCATTCTACATACAACTTTTTGACCATAAAATTTCATCGATAAATCACAAGTCGATGCGATGGTGCGGCGTTTACGGACGCATAAAGAAAAAAAAAGTGTATAAATATATTATGGGATCGGGTGGAACATCGGTGTATAAAGGCATGTCATACGCGTACAAAGGGACTATTGTGCGTTCTAAAAGCGGCATTTAGTGTCCGTAAAGGAGTCCCAACAATGGCTCTCTCCGAAGAGCACACCATTAGCCTAGTCACGGTCAAGCGGGCCCTGACACCACACGGAATAAATGTCAAAGAGATCGAGATCGTCATTTTTATATCATTTCTTTTTTGCGCCGACAACCTGTGAGACCCACAACAACAACGACGGTCTACTATGATGATGATGTGTGTGCATCATTTCTTTCAAATTTTCTCACGAACTGCGTGTGTGTGCCCGCGTATAAATTGCGCTTAGTTAACAGAATGTTGTAAAGATGTTTTATTGAATACATGTGATAGTGTACTCGTATCTACTTCTTTATTGTGCATATGAGTGTAGTGAAAAAAAAAATTATGCACACATGTTTACATTATACTCCTCTTCATCTTTCTGAGGGTATCATCTCCTGATAAAGTGAAACTCCATAGCCTAAACATTATTTTATAAGTTGACATGACTTAAACTTAAGATAGAAATCACAATGCCTTCGACTTGGTCATACATAAAAGAATGAATTTGCATTGCATAATGAATATACGCACCTCGACTGAGCAATATAGTATAATATCAATTACCTTCACATTAACTTCAAATACTTACTTGTATAGCACCACAACATTTACATAATATAAATTGTCTCAAATTTATTTCCATATTTGGACAAAATCTTAACACTTTTTACCAGACTTTAACGTGGAAAAAGTATATATTAAACTTCAGTCTAAAGTAATAAATGGAAAGCAGGTAATATCCTAAAATGAAGAATGTTAGAAGGTGCTACCCAGAAATTCACAGAATTTGAATGTGGCGCCCGAAAGGATGGTTTTGGGTACGAGGACTACCCAGAAGTTATCGAAATTTGAATCTTGCGCGCGAAGGGATGGCACTACAACTCTCTAGCGCTAGATGGTGTGAGCTACGTCTATACTAAGTCAGTCTATAACACGATATTTTGCTAGGTGGTGACAAACAGTTTCTGTGTTTATATTTGTTGACTGTTTTTGAGTTATTTTGCGACACTACAATGTCTGATGTGAAAGAGCAAAGAACGTACATTAAATTCTGCCTCAAACTAGGTAAAACGGCAGCGGAAACTTTGAAAATGCTTAAACAAGCGTTTGGTGAGGATATTTTAGGCCAGACGAGAACTTATAAGTGGTACAACCATTTTAAAAATGGACCTTTGTCAGTTGATGATGATGAGGGTTCCGGTCTTCGATCAACGGTAAAGACGCCACAAAATATGGCAAAATTGAGTGATGCTATCCCACAAGGCAGAAGGAGAACAAACCATGACATTTGTGACATGCGGTGTATTGCTGCGAAGTTTGTGTGTTACTCAACATTGAAGAAAAACGGAACCGTCTTCATGTGTGCACAGTGCTGAAGATTCTTCCAAGTTCAGTACCAAATACATTACTGGCGATAAATCCTGGGTGTACGGCTACTATCCCGAAACAAAGCAGCAGTCATTACAGTGAAAGACGCCATCATCACCACGACCAAAGAAAGCACGGCAAGTTTAAAGCAACGTCAAGTCGATGTTGATTTGGTTTTTGACACTGATGGCATCGTGCACAAAGAATTTTTCCCACCAGGTGAAATAGTTAATGGACGATTTTGCGATGTTCTTCGGTGACTAAGAGAAAACATTCCAAGCAAGCGGCTTGCCAAGTTACGTAACAATTTGTGGATCCTACACCACGACAATGCATCAATCCACACATCACTTGTTGTGTGAAGTTGAAACTGAAACTCAACGGGCGCTGTTTTGGGCCAATTGAGGAGATCCAGAACGAATAGCAGGCAGTGTTAAACATTTTAACACTCGAAGATTTCCAGCACTGCTTCCAATCATGGAAAAGTCGCAGGGATAGTTGTATTCATGCAGAAGAAGTATACTTCGAAGGGAATGACAGTGAAGAAGTTGTAAGAACAATTTATTGTTTTTTTTTTCATATTTCTGGAGTTTCTCGGTACCGCCTCCTTTGTTGCGGTAGATGACTTTGACTCATCGTTACCATCCTGGCTTAATTTATTCATGGGGGCTTCCTGTCCTGCAGCTTTAGAAGTTCTTTTTTGTAGCTTGTTCATACTGTGCCCATGAGTAGAGCAAGGGAAATAAAAGTCCATCCAATCAGAGCCTTATATGAGCGAGTTACGCCCGGTGCCCCTGGCAACCGTTACCTTTTCCTTTGGTTTGGGTTTAGTACAAGTTTATTGGGAGACCTATTTAATGTACTCACATACTGGCTGTGTAGGTACCCTGAGGGAACTTTTATCGTACTTAGCTTGTTTATTTTATTTATACAAATGTCCTTGTAAAATATTTTTTCTTTTTCCTTATAATTCCTACCGTTTAAATATTCTCCAAATCAATATCTTGTTTTGTTTTCATATTACTCCTTTTTGTTAATGTGCTTAGACATACCTATACATTTATTTTTTCAACTAATGGCTAGAATTCTGGTGAAATTCGGTTTATAATTTTGACCACATTATTAGATCGAAGTACTGACAATTTTGTACTGCTTTATTTCGATTAACTCAACAACAATGTCTCGCCGAGATGGTTTCTGTTTTTTTTTGCAGTTGAAGCACCATATAAATGGGCAATTTCACGTTGGTACTGTGCATTCCAACGTGGACGCACAAATATTAGCGACGATCCCAGGACAGGTTCGCCAAGAAAAGCAGTCACCCAGAAAAACATCGATGCTCTGCGCAGCCTGATTAAGGAAGATAGACCTGTGACATTTCGTGCAATTGAGACATCCATGGGCATTTCAGAGACCTCAATCCAAACGAAGTACGTTGAAATGGGCATGAGAAAATAAGTGTCCCATTGGATTCCAAATCTTTTAACCGAAGAGCAAGAATCGGTTCACGTTAATTGGTTCCGAAAAACTTTGAGCTGGTTCAATAACGGAAACTCAAAAAGCGTCTATAGCAACGTGAGTGGCGATGAATCATGGGTTTATTCCTATGAACCCGAAAATAAACGTCAGTCGTTGTTTGGGTGTTTCAAGGTGAAGAGAATCCGACAGAATTTATCCGTTCGCGAAGTGCGTCGAAAAAGATGGTCACAACGTTTGTCTCAAAATCAGGTCATGTAGCTACAATTCTTCTGCAATATTGAACAGCGGTTACTGCGGATTGGTACACAACCGTTTGTTCGACAGAAACAATCGCCATACTCCGAGAAACCAATCTAAAACGGCGAATCACACGGCACCGTGACAACGCACCTCGAAAGATAATTGAGTTTCTGGAGTATCAAAATATGGAATTATTAGATCGTCTTCGGTATAGTCTCGACCCAACGATTTTTTACGTTCTCAAAGATCAAGAACGAAATGCGTGATCGACGACTTCAGTTGCCGGAAGAAGCATGGCCTTCAAAACGGCAATTTCAACTGTACCAACTGAAGGCTGGAATAACTGCTTTAACAATTGGATTGAATGAATGCAGAAGTGTCAAATTTTTGTGGAAAATATTTTGATAAGCACTAGAGCACTTTGAGTCGTTACAATGTTTGATTTTGTGGCTATATACAACACTAAAAAGACATCCCTCAAAAGTGTGAAATTACTTTTACGCCACCCGGTAGTTGTATTGAATAATTTGAAGCTGAGTGAACTGTGAATATAACATGCAATTTGGAATATATAAATATCAGACAGAAGCATCTAGTTGACTATTAGTAATTGATAATTTTTTTTGTAACTAATAATCACTCAACAACATTTCCTCCGGAGAATCCTTTGTAAGAAGACGCTATTCGAAGTTGATTTCATAATAAATCTGCAAACACAACATTATCCTTAAGGAGGAACAAAAATACGGTAATTTATATACACGAGGCTGTAGGCTACGAACTGTCAGTCGGGTGATTGAAAATCGTTTTTGGGTCCCACTATGTAATTAACCGGTGGCCAGGTATGTGCCTAAAACTATTTCACAAGAAGTAGATTGCGTTTTTAACATTCTCCTCGGTTTTCTCCATACAATCTCCCTCATGCATGGTCGTTTTCTCTTTTGGCCTTATTGTTTTTCAGTTATTAGATCATTAAGAGTGTTTTAAAAGCAATCAATGTGAAAGGAGGTATAATGGGTACATAAGTGTTAAGATATATTTAATTCTGGTTAACTAACTTGCCTTTTACGAGGTATATATTGTACAGCAAATTGAGCTAATTACATATATATATATATATATATATATATATATATATATATATATATATATATATATATATATATATATAACACTTCGATAGGTTTTTAGGGAGTTGTATAGGTCCAATAAAACAAATTAAATTTTGAAAAATATAGGTGAACTTCTTTTCCAAACATATTTCAGATTATTTCCTTTTTCAACGGTACAAAACTTGTACCTAAAAACCTACCGAAGTGTTATTAGAACTTATTAGAATATAAAGTCACATAAATTATTTATTATTTTCTTGGCGGTAATTGTAATACGACATAAAATTAATATTTTTTGGGAGTAGCGGCCGGGTAATTAACACAATATTTAATTTAACGTTTCGATACTATATATAGTATCTTTCTCAAAAAAATAATTTTTTTCGTGTTTATATAAGGCGATTCAAAGAAACGGGAAATTTTCAAAATTAAATAATTTCATGACCATAAATTTAAAAAAAACAATTATTTGTTATTTAATAGTAAAATTGATGCCATTTAAGAAACATACTGTACAATTTATTTTTTGAAGATGACATCTTTCAGATGAGTTTGTTAATAAAGTCCCCATCCCCGCTAATTTTTTGAAGCATTGATTCACAGAATTGTCGTCGCATAACATTGCGCGTTGGGTTTCATTTCCTGGACGATCTGCAACTTGTATGGATGACATTTTAAGTCATACATATAAGTAAAGTAATAATTTAAGTAAAAAGCTTTGATCTCAAATGAACGTTGCACACCACTCCAAGCATCCTTGTAAACTAAATGGCAATGTGTCGTTGACAGGCTGGCGTACGCTATTCAGTGCTACCAATCGCTCACGGCTATCAACACAACTTTCAAAATTTCGCGTTTCTTTGAATCACCCAGTATATTGTGACGTATTTGCTATGCATTTCTAAATAGAACTGTTTTATTTAGAAAGGCACAGCAAATACGTCGCCAAAAAATTATTTTTTTTCAAGAAGATATTATATATAGCATCGAAACGTCAAATTAAATATTGTTTTAATTGCACGGCCGCTACTCCCAAAAAAATATTAATTTTATCTCGTATATATATACCGCCTAATTCTGAGCAAACGCAACGATGCGAATGTATGAATATTTCACCCGCTCTGAATACAATTCCCCTGAATGCTGTAGGCGCGTCAACATCGATGTCATACATATAGCAAGCACCAATTAAATTTACGCGAGGAGGGGGTTTAGCAACAGACTGTTTAGTGATTGGCTTAACATCGATGTCATACATATAGTAAGCGCCAATTAAGTTGGCGCGAGGAGGGGGTTTAGCAACAGACTGTTTTGTGATTGGCTTAACGCGTTCAGGGGATTTGTGTTTGGAGCGGGAGAAATATTCATACATTCGCATCGTTGCGTTTGCTCAGAATTAGGCGGTATATAATATTGTAGACTTAAAAATAATAAGTTATTATCAAACAACCTCTTACAGGCAGAATTTAAAAAAATACAAAATACTTCACTGATGTAAACTAAAATATAAGGGCTGGAAGATAATTAAGTAGCCTAACAATGAAACAACGATTCTGTGTGTACAAATATTTTTATTTTTCAATGTAATCCGTCAAACGTTCCATATACTTCTTCCAACAATGTTCCATTGCTCTTATCCCATTATGGACGTTGTTTTCCTCAAGTCCAGAAAAATAACCATCAACGGCGATTTTGACTTCTCCGTCCATTGAAAACCTCTGTCCACTCAAAAAAGCTTTATGCTCTGGATAAGTGATAGTCCGAGGTAACCAAATCGGGAGAATATGGTAGGTGTAGATACAAGCCAAGTTTCACCAGTTCATGAATTTTATACATTAGCAAGCAACACTGGTATGGGGCCGTACCCTATCATTGTGAATGATATTTTTTGCGCCCCATTCAAGGTCTTTTTCCTAAAAATGTTTGGTTCAATTTATCCAAAAGATTAGTATAATATCTTCCATTTATGGTGTCCCTTCGAAAGGTAATCAATCATCAAAGTTCCATTCGCGTCCCATAAAAGCGACCCCATTACATTACCAGCTGACTTCGTGATCATGACTTTATTTGGCGCCGCACAGCTAGGTTCTGTCCACCGTCTGGGACGTGTCCAACGGTCCAAATATTTTTGTGTCAGTTGCACTCTCACAGGTTTCTTCTTCGTTGTGAGTAAACGTGACACCCACCCACCTTGCCGACAGCGTTTTCACCCTTAGTTTGTAAATAACGATATTGCATACCTGCTTTTTTGAAATGCCTACGGAATTGTGTTACAATATTTAGATCTGTCCCTGTATACTCATTGTGTCTTTGCTAACATTATATCGGTCATGCGTGCCGGAATCTTAGTATAGGGACGGAAACGTGACCTTGACAGTTTGGTGATAGTAAGTTGGCTGGCTGGTCGTTTTTGTTTTCAACTAGTCGACGTTTATTTGGTGGTGAATTTACAGTTACTGTTTCGATATTCTTGCAAAAATTTATGCACCTTTTAAACGTGATTGAGACGACGTACTAATTTTAAAATTAAGCATCCGTTTTTTTGTCTATTAAATTAACGCAAGCTGCAACATCACAAGATATCCGCCTGGGTACCATGTTTACCGCTTATTAATCGGGGTACAAAACATCCGATATTCTGAACCAAGTGTTCGAATCCGTCAAATGCGCGGGATTGACAGTACCCAACTGCAAAATGCAATTGAACAATTCCAGAACAAATTATTCACATAAAAAATTTAACAAATTCTACTGATAATGAAAATCAAGAACGCAAAAATAAGAGAAAGAAAAAGACAAAAAACGACAGCTGGAGATAACAGAGCTGTTATTGCAAAGTATGCGACACTATTTTCAGCCAAATTAGCGGCTGATTTGATTTTAGGGATCACTTAAGTGCAGCAAAATTATTTTATTCTTAAAATTTTAGAACTTAGTCATTCATTTCTACAAAAAAAATTTTGATGAAACTGTGAAATCTTATCCTATGTTGGACAGTGTAAAATTGAAAAGTGAACTTTCAGTAATTTATAAGCGCGATGACGTGTGTGACGTAGGTCACTATCGCTATCAATAGAAAAGAAGTTTATCCAGTCTATCTCGGATTTTGACAACAAAGTCATAAACGTCTTTTCCAGCATGAAAAATAGGAGAATGGATTTTATGTACAAAAAATAGGTAAGTTCTTTTGTGTCCACCCTCTTTCATAATTCACGAGCCGCCACTGTTATTTATAAAGTTTTAAAAAACACACGACACCCGACTATTCTTTGCTATAGTCGCGAAATTTTAGGTACAAATACATGTCCATACATGTATACTATAGTGAAGTATTATTCTTGTTTACATTGTTAGACTTTTTTCGTTATTATTGGCTCATTCTTTTCTTCGCCTTTCTCCACTTATTAGTACACTATTATATAAGCAATATTTTTTAAGTAAAGCGTGAGAACAAATTTCGAAATGCCCGAAAGGCCCAGGATAATTACGGGTCTCTAAACTTGTGGTCTAAATCTCCGACGTGCATTCGCTTCATTAAAGCAACGGGCTTCGATTTTAGTAAAGGGTAATCGCACGAAGCCCCGATCCTCCCACGACTTCATTGATGTGGTCGATCTAGAGACATAATAGTTCGTATATGCTTACACATTGATCAAAAACAATGGTAGATACGATGATTATTAGGTTGTTAATCGAGGTAGGTCGTGAAAATATGGTAAAATTTTCGAGAATGCACACAAAAAATAATAATACCGTGATATATGCGCGTATCTTTAGTTCGGCTTCGATAGAGTTTTGTATTTTTTTTCTATTTAATGTTGTATACTTTCCTTGCCCTCTTCTGGATGTTTATTTCTTGTTTCATCACGTTGTTGTGCGGCCGTAACTTAATCGGTGACTTTCTGCAGTTTGGTTCTTTTTAATAGTCTCTCGTATTTACTAAAGGTTTAATAATACCTAATAAATTAATAAAACTATTTTATTTTTATTTATTTAATTTATATCTAGCAGCAAACCTTGCCTTTAATTAAATTCTCATTTTGAGTGGCCTGTGATTTTAATATAAAGTTGGCGACTTTAAAATATGTTTTTAGTAAGTAAAATTTTCAATTTAAAATTGATTAATTAAAATTTTTGTTTTCGAGTAGAATATTTATTTATATTATCGTGCGATTAAATCGGAAACTATGGCTTATTCTGTAAACGTTACAACAGAACTCTAAATACATATTTCGTCAACAAAATTGTCATCATCAGCTTTGGAAAAAGTTTAAAATCCGAACGCTAGCATGACTTTGCACAAGCATAGCACATCACTGTATCACCGAGGTATTAATACTAATTTCCAAAAGTAAAATACCCTATTTGCGAGGATGTATAAAAAAGTTCTTAGCGTATTATAGAAGCAAACAAAATTTGAAAGTCAAAATATTTTATTATCAACATACTCTCCTCTTAATGGAATACATTTATTACAACAAACCTGCAACACTTCTAGACCTTTCAAAAAGAAATTTTTATCTTGCTCTGCAAACCAGGCCTCCATAGCTTCTATCACCTCGTCGTTGGAAGAAAATTTACAATCTTTTAAACTTTTTTTAAGTTGAGGAAAGACATGATAGTTGGGCGAAGTCAGATCTGGTGAATAAGGTGGGTGTTCGAGTAATTCGAACCCTAAATCACAAATTCTTTGCATGGCAACATGCGATTTGTGTGCAGGGGCATTGTCTTGCAAAAACAAAACACCTTTGGATAACTTTCTTCTCTACATTATTTTTTTCTCGTAGAGTGGTTAGTAACGTCGAATAATAATTCCTAGCTATTGTTCTACCTTTATCCAGAAAATCAATTATGATTACCCCATGGCAATCCAAAAAAACTGAAGCAAGAACTTTTCCAGCAGATTTTTGAGCGTGAAACTTCTTACGCCTTGAAGAACCAGAGTATCTCCATTCCATCGATTGTTCCTTTGTTTCTGGGTCGTCAAAATGTACCCAAGTTTAATGCTTCCAGCTTTGCACGCTTCTGGTCAATATTCAGACATTTAGGGATCCATTGTGCTGAAATTTTTCTCATATCCAAATCGACGTGAACTACAAGGTGGTCCATAAAGATATTAACTTTTTGAATAGAATTAAAAACAATACAAATTGATCTACTTGAACAAATTTATTTTTAGGGCTTACAAAAATTACGGGAAAATTATTTTTTAAAAATTACGTTATCTAAATGTGCCCCATTTGTGTCCAGGCACTCTTGAAGACGACCTCTCCAATTTTCCATAACGCGGCGGCAAGTGTCTGCAGTTATGCCTTCGATTTCTTGTCGAATATTGTTCTTTAGTTCCTCCAGAGTGGCAGGGCGGTTGCTGTACACTCTACTTTTGAGATAACCCCATAAAAAAAAATCACAGGGACTCAAGTCAGGGCTTCGGCGGGGCCACTCAATATCCCCTCTTTGAGAAATCAGTCTTCCCGGAAAAAGCCCCTGAACGACAGGCAAAGAAAGATTGGAAGTGTGGCAGGTGGCTCCGTCCTGTTGGAACCAGGTGTCCTGAGTGTATCCTTCAAATTCTTGAAGAGCAGGAGTGAGGAAAGTTTGAATCATGTCTACATAACGCCGAGAATTTACAGTGACTGTGCGACCTTGTTGGTCTTCGAAAAAAAAAGGGCCAATTATTCCGGATGCCGACATTGCAGCCCATACTGTGACCTTCGGACTATGCAAAGGCCTTTCATGTTTCCGTTTAGGGTTTTCACTACTCCAGTAGCGACAATTTTGAGTATTGACGTGGCCATTTGGGTGGAAATGGGACTCATCGGAGAATAAGATGTCGACTGCTGCTGGAATTCGGTTCCTTATTTCGTTAGCGAATAAAACTCTATTAGCGGGATCTGTAGCCTTCAGTTCTTGCACTATTTGAACCTTATACGGATGCATGCCTAAATCTTTGTAAAGAATGCGAAGCACCGAGGTTCTCGTCACATTTAAAGCAGCTGCGCGCTTTCGAGTTGATACGGTTGGTTGGTCGCGCACAGACTGACTCACTCTCTCGATGTTCTCAGCGGTTCTCGCCGACCTTGGAGGTCCTAAAACTTATTTCCTCAAACTTATTAACCCATTGCTTAATCAGCTGAATGCTTGGACATTGCTGAATATCGTGCAAATTGAAGTGTTGTCGATATCTACGGCCGCAATGGTGGCAGAATTGTTGTTACGGTAATATTCGCGCACACAAAACGAGCGCTCCTCTCCTGTGTAGCGCTGCATGAGGACTAAGTTTCCCAGAGCCGAGCTATCGTTTAAGACCGACCCCACCTCTCTACCTTGCGTATAAAATTTTCTACATCACAAGCAAATATAAACAATTTTTTGGACCACCTTGTATATGATGGACGTGTTCATATGAAATATTCAGTGCCTCAGATATTCGTTTTAGCCCAATTCAACGGTCTGACAAAATCATGTCATGAACTGCATCAACATATTCGAGGACAAACACAGAAACTGGCCTTTTCCGATCGATGTTCACCTTCAATGGAAAATTTACCCCTTTTGAAGCTTGCAATCCATTTTTTCACGGTCGCATACGAAGGACATTGATCGCCAAGGGTATTAAGCATATCTCCGTAAATCTGCTTACCTCTTAACCCCTTCAAATACAGGTACTTGATGATGACTCGATACTCCAATTTTTCGAATTTCACAATTTCGGTCGACATTCGTTTTTTCAAATTTTATTGCACAACTTTGGTTTGACTTTTTGACGTGATACTTTACACTGATATTTCTACTATGTTATTTTTCGTTGCTATGGTATCACAATATTTTTTTTTATCCACGGAACCGGTCTAGATATCAATACCACCTCGTACATCTACTCATAATCGTATGGTTACCTGAAGTCATTAAGTGTGACTTAAGTGTAGTTATTTCACTTATGCCCATTTTTTTCACTAGATAGAGTCCCTTAAATATATCCTCAATATATATTTATATTATATTATATATTATACCGTGTGTCCCTGGATGGAGTTGACAAGAGGAAAAAAATTTTTATTATTGATTTTACGACAAAAAGTCATTCTTTATAAAAAGTTCTGCTTGTTGAGTAGATAAATTAACCACCGGAAAATCTAAGATTAAATGTACAGAATGTCCACAAATTAAGATAACATGAAAATGCTTCAATAGAAAAAGTTCTTTAATTTTGGCGATCAAAGGTTGTTGTAACGTATAACAATATTGTACTGTAAAACGCTAAAGACATGTTTCACGAAAAATTCCCAAACACGGCAGTATCGCGCGAAGCACTGCGCAAACTTGTGCAGAAATTTGATGAAAATTGATTTAACTGGATCTGTAGTAAATGTTAAGAAACCCAAGAAAAAATACAATGAAGACGATACGGCTACACTTTTGGCAGTGGATTCAGTGATAGAAACACCAACATTATCCTTACGGAAACGATCACAAAGACTGAATATTAGTAAATCTCATTTGCAGAGAATTTATAAAGAAAACAAAGTTCGACCGTTTAATCCACAGTTCCGACATACACTTGAAAATGGAGATGAAGAGAAGCGATTCGATTTTTGTTTATGGGTTGGTGAGAAATACCTCGTAGATACACGTTTTCATAGAATGATATTTTTTACTGATGAAGCAACCTTCTGCACCAATTGTCACGTTTCATCACAAAACAGTCGCTATTGGGCTTTTCATAATCCAAACTACGTCATTCAAAAACGAAGTCAACGTTATAAAAAAGTAAATGTTTGGTGCGGAATTTTTTACGATCGAATCGTTGGACCATATTTTATTGACGAGAATTTGAATCAACACGTTTATGTGCGTCTTTTAGAAACTTATCTATTACCATTTCTACATAATTTACCGCTAGAAATTTGGCGTAACATTTTCTGGCAACAAGACGGATGCCCTGCTCATGCGACGCTTTTGGTACGGCAGTGGTTGACAGATCAGTTCGGAGACAGATGGATGGGTAGATTTGGACCAATAAATTTTCCTGCTAGATCACCTGAATTGACACCACTTGTTTTTTTTTTGTGGGGTACATTAAAGCAAAAAGTTTACGGAAATGACCTGCCACATGATCGGGAAATATTAAAAGCACGAATATAGGATGCAGTGAATGAGTTAAATGTACCACAAACCATACGCAAAGTCTATGGTGAATTTATTAAAAGGAGGGAGGTATGTGTGGAAGTTGGAGGTGGCCTTGTAGAGTAATTTTTGTTGACTTTAATTAATTGAAATTTTGTACGTAAACTACAAAACATGCAATAAATGATACTCTTCTGTTGAAGCATTTTTATGTTATCTTAATTTTTGGACATTCTGTACATTTAATCTTAGATTTTCCGATGGTTAATTTATCTACTCAACAAGCAGAACTTTTTATAAAGAATGACTTTTTGTCGTAAAATCAATAATAACATTTTTTTTCCTCTTGTCAACTCCATCCGGGGACACATGGTTTATAACACTTTCAAGTGTTTCTTTGAGAGTAGCGACCTGGTTATTAACAATATGTAATTCATTGTTACATTTCGGTACTGCGTATAGTACCTTTTTCAAACTAAATTTTTTTAATTTATTTTTATTTTATTATTTTTTCGTAACTTAGTTGTGGAAACTTTACATATATGTACTTGAAGCAGTTACCTTGCAAATCTAGAGCTTTAACATACTACTTCATACCACCCAATTTGATGTGGATAGGTGGCAAAATTACTTTTTCTCTGTCAACTAAAGGTTGACTTATAATTAGAGCAGACCAATTTCCGTGCGCGCCATGTGCGCCGATGTGAGGATGATTGTATTGCATCAGAACTAATAAAAAGCATTCAGTATGTGTTTGGTACTTGCTTAGACTGCATGTAAGTGTAAGCATACGTAATAAAATGTCGTCGACACATAAATCGAGAAAACGACCGTTGTCAGACGAAGTATATAAGTTTATTATGGATTTCCCGGACTTAATATACGATGGCTCAAAAATTAAATGTTTAGTGTGCAATACATATCTAATGTGTTGGTCAAAAACACATTGTAAAGAACACGTAAGCAGTTCGAAGCTCAATAATAACAAAATTAATCGACAACAGTTTATACATAAACTATGTGTAACTATGATTGTGTGTACACTGCCGTTTACCTTGTTAAGTAATGATTAATTTATTTCATTTTGGAATAAATACGCGAATCAAACATTACCGAGCACGACAACGTTACGAAGGAATTTACCATCGGTGCGTAAACAGGTTGAAAATAAAAACAAAGCCGAACTGAAAAATAAAAAACTGTAGTTATGTGTGGACGAAACAACTGACAGCAAAAAGCAATCTGTAGTTAATGTGATGGCGCGTAATATGGAACCACATCAACCAACGTCTTCAATTTTATTAGCATCCAGACGAATAGAACAATGTAATGCCGAAAAATTTCAGAGGTGCTATTAGATAATTTGGAAAAATTTAAACTTTCGAAAGACCAAGTATTAATGTTTATGACCGATGGTGTCTGTAGGCTGGTCTCTTAGAAAATATTGTCCTAACATGTTACATATTACTTGTAAACTCCATGCTCTACACCTTGTGGCAGAACAGGTTCGTAGATGTTATCTAGCGGTAGATGCTTTATTATCGAGTACAAAGGCAGTATTCCTGAAATCTCCAAAACGTATTCGGAAATTTCACGAATTGTGTCCCCATACCCCTGAGCCACCAGACGATTCTGACACGTTGGGATACATGGTTACGGGCGAGGTTTTACTATCATGAACATTTTGAAACAATTAAGGACGTGGTTTTATCATTCGATCCGAAAGAAAGTGCAGCTATCAATACAAGCCAGAATAAATATCAAGATGCCCAGATTAAAATGGATTTACAAAGTATTCGTGAGAATTACTTGGGACTAGAAGAAGCAATAACGAAACTAGAAAATTCGTCGCTGTTGTTAGAGGAATCACTGGAAATCGTTAAAGATGTTCACGCACAACTGTGTGCTGTAGAAGTGAAAGTGTTTTAATTAAATTTGAAAGTGTTTTAGACAAAAATGCAGACTTTGACACCTTAACACGTATTTGTGAGGGCACGTCTACAGATGCGTTAAGTTGCTTAAAAAAGTATTTTGATTATGCGAATATAACATCACTATATGTAGAGCGCTCGTTTTCCGAATATAAACATATTTTTACCTCACGGCGAACATGTTTTTCAGAAATAACCTTAGAAACGCACCTGATGTTGAAAATATACAGTCGAGAGTCTCCAGTTTGTCAATCCTTGGAAGACGCTTAAAACGGTAAGTGTTTTTTTAAATCTTCTGTCGTGCACACAATCACTGATTTCATACATTTTCCATTTTATTTATAGGTACATACAACGCTGCTATAATATGTACTATTCTTATTTTTCGTGTGTTTATGCATATTACTTTAATAGCAAAAAACCAAATGTATATTTAATTATTTCTGATAGAATAAATGTCTCTACTTCTATACTTATATCGGTAACAAGCTCATGTTGCGTTGCTATTCTATCGCGTATTCTAATATATTACGAATTGCACTCCCATACCGGCGCTCATGGCGCGCACGGAAATTGTTCTGCTCTAATTATCAGCCTTGTTTACTGAAAAATCGGAGACTGTGGCTTTTAAGTGAATAAAAAATTAAAAACCCTCACCACAAGAACCCTTGTTAACTTTTAAATAGTCTTATGTGATCAATACTTTGTAATAAAATCTTATTGAATCCTAATATGTTTAAATCTTTTAGTTAGAGTCACTTGAAATTTTTAAAAGCGGAAACAACACAATAGATATTGTTCTTAACGACCAGTTGGATCTTATATATACACCTCTTTTCCAATGTTGTATATAATAGTTAAGTATATAGTAGTAATTTTAAATAACATCATAAACCACCCCCATATATTTTTGTGTCATTTATAAGATCTATGTAGGCCTGTAACTTTTGCAGTTTGATAATGACATTGTATGTCGAAACCGCGGTCACTATTACATGTGAATAAAGTGGTATAACAAAGTTATTGTTTTATTTTATTTTATTATTTTCTAATATGTTTACTTAATGAACAGGATTAGCTTAATAGACTTGCATTTCTTTATAATTGTTTATTACTTAATTAGTTCATTAAGTACTTAAATATTATCAAGTGCAAGTGTCCATTATTCTAATGAGGTAAATGTGTTTGGAATGTGTTTCAATTCTTTGAACAATTAAGAATTTGCTGCATTTACTTAACGATTTTCAAGAATTTTAAAATCAAGAAGTGCCGTATAAAGAAAACTTGACGTGATAGAGGCAAATGGGTTTCATACTTGGCATTAGCGTACCAATATTAATTAAAAACAAGTGCCAGATCATAGTCAGCAGAACAAAAATTTTAATTGTTGGCCAGTGGAATCTATGTATACATGTAACGTAGTGGAAAATAGAATAGACATTGCGTTATTTTTATAATATTTTATATCTGTAATTTTTGTATTTTGATGTGGTGTGACGTATGGGATAGGAGGTCTACGAAACGGGGATATTTTAATTGTTCACTATTAATGTTGGCCAGCCCGTTGCTCATATATTACAGGTAGCCCGAGGCACGGTTCGCTCTCCTGCTGAGATTTTCAATGACTTCACCATTGCCTTGGTCCGCTTTTTATTTTTCTGATGGCGGTATGAGAATGTGTGAGTGTATGTATGTATGTGTATATATGAATATTCTTTCACGTTCCTTTCTTTACTGCTCCTTTACTAAAATTAAAAATGCCTTAAAACAATAACAGAACTGCATTCATGCATACATACATGCATAGGTGACTTTATGTATTGGTATATGTTTTACGTTGAACTAAAATTGGCAAAAAAAGGGGGGATTACGTGGAAGATGGGGGTGAATCCATAGAAGAACATAAAGAGTTCGTAATTATTAATTAAAAACGTCAAGAAGAAGAAAGGGAACGAGTGAATTTTAATGTACGCTTGTTAAAAATTGATGCGTTGTCTGCCCAAAAAAGGAAAATCTCGGTGTAAGTGTAATAAATTTCAAGACAATTACGAGACATTGTCTGCGCTGGATAAAAGAGAAGTTTGAAATGAGAGTTCGTAAAGTGGAAAAGTTGACATACTCGTATTACGTTCTTCATACAAGTTGTTTAATTTTAATTTTGGAAATACAAAAGGACCTACAATACATATTGTTCTTTTACTTGCTGGAATATTTCCATAGTTGTAATAACAAGTATTAAGTTATTATTTTTTTAAATGTTTAAAAACAGGTTATATTAATAGAAAACCATTTATTAATGCTGTTTAGAATAATAACTAGAGAACGGATGCAATTTCCATAAAACGTAATCGGCAATTGGAATTGTGTATAACGTCGCACAGTACATCCCGGCGTAATTCAATGAAGTATTTGTTTGACTTATTCGGCCACCTGGTCTCGCACGAAAACAATGGACAACTCAGCTATTGTATTCGGAGAATATAGTCTTTTTTAAAGTGTTTTCATGAGCGTAGATAGAAGCGGGGTTTTTATAATGTATTTTATTTATTAGTTTATATTTCGTAAGATAAATAAAGTGCTGTGAGTAAGTTTCTTGTCTTCATAGTTTTAACTGTTAATTACATCGTAATTTTTGTGATGGATCCTGTTTAATATCGTTTGATTGAATCTATTTCTACCAATTATTTCGACGTAAAAGTGCATTGAATTTCGTTCAGTATCAATAACTTACGCACCCATTTTTAGTTTTCATTTATTTAGATCTAGAGCATTGTTTAAGTTACTTTTTCAGACATGATATGGAAGAATGTCGAGAACGGCATTGTAAAACAATGGCGAGTTGGATTGACGGTCATACTGATTGTACGTCCATTGTCAGTGATTCCGAAATTTATTACAAAATCCGTAAAATATCGTCAAAAATTCGTCACTTGGGATCGCAAACACATCTGAACTCTGTAAAACTTTTATGGCGGCTAATATTCCATTAAATAAACTTAGCAATCCCACTTTAAAAATCTTTCTTCAAAAATATACTGGTCGAAATGTTCCTGATGAATCAACTTTACGCAAATATTATGTTTCTAGGTGCTATACGAGAACAGTAGAACGCATTAGAAGCCATCTTTTAAATCAATACATATGGATAAGCGCCGACGAAACGGTGGATATGTTAGGACGCCGTGTGGTAAATGTTGTAGCTGGTGTACTACGTCCAACTATTCCCTATAACTCATATGTAATAGCATCAAGTGTTATAAATAGAGTTGATGCGGAAACAGTTGCTGAAGCCATTAAGGAGAATATGCAAAAAATGCTTCATTCGGGTGCCACGTACAAAGAAAAAATACTTTTATTTGTCAGTGATAGTGCTGCGTATATGTTAAAAACAGGCAGACTATTGAAGAAAACATATCCTAATATGCTGCATATTACTTGTGAAGCACATGCTCTCCACAGAATCTGTGAATATATCAGAGACACTTTTCCGGAAGTTGATAGACTTGTATCAGCTTCTAAAAAAGTTTTCAGAAAAGCACCATTGAGAGTAGCTCTTTTCAGGGAAAAATTTCCATCTCTGTCACTGCCTCCCACTCCAGTAATAACTAGATGGGGAACATGGCTGGCAGCTACTAGTTATTATGCTGAGAATTTCTATAGTCTAAAACATTTCGTAACCCTGCTAAAGGAGGATGCTAGAAGTATTGGTGAGTGCAAGGAGCTCACACAAATCCCAAATTTAAAAAATCAGTTGTACTTTCTTCACGAACACTTTGGAAAATTGCCAAAACTAATCACTTATTTTGAAAATCGAAGTCTCAAATTAAATGACGGATTAACAACATTAGATGTGGCTGTTAATAATTTGAAAAGCATTCCAAGTGACTTCGGATGTGGTCTTCGGCAAAAGTTTGAAGCAATTCTTAAAAGAAATCCAGATTTAATTACATTGCAGCAATTATGTATGGAGACAATTCCACAAAATCTAACGGCTAAATATGAAGAAATAAAAGAATATTTCCAGTATGCACCTATAACCAGTTGCGATGTAGAAAGGACGTTTTCTATTTATAAGGATGTACTTAATTCAAAGCGAACAAAATTGACAGAAGAAAACCTAGAGAAACTATTGCTAGTCAATATTAATACTCCTTTACTCAACTTGAACAACAAAATGAATAAATAAAAATGTTCCAATTATAGAAATAAAATTAAAAACTTTAAAAATACAACTTTTCAACAAATACATTTGTATTTCGTAATTTTTCTAGATCACCACCCGTTTGTTTTCCAATTATATAAATAAAATTAAAAACTTTATAAATACAACTTTTCAACAAATAAATATATATTTCGTAATTTTATAGATCACCACCCGTTCGTTTTCCAATTATATAAATAAAATTAAATATTTTAGAAATACAGCCTTTCGCCAGTACTGCACTGGGCTTTGCGTCATGTGGTAAGCGTGTCTGTTCTCTAATAATAACAGTCTGTCAGATAGAAAATCAAATACACTGCTCAAAAATTGAAGTGGATAATTTGTGTCAAGTCGAAATCTTTGATACCGCTACTTAGATTTTAATAAAAATTTTCACATTTAAGGTAATGTAAATAGGAAATTCGAAGAGCATATTTATTTTCAAATCAGACTTCCGTTTTAGCCAGAAACTTTTTTATTTTAAATAAAACACCTTGTAAATTTTTTCGAATTTCAATAGAGCTCTGTTCTGGGTATTCAGCAATAACAACGACAATGATATTTAATTAAATCTAATAATGCAAATTTTATTGAGAACAAGAAAAATGAACACAAAAAATACAAACAAAATCAATATTAGTTCAGAAAGTTTTCGAAATGATGACCGTTCATTTCTTGACAATATGCAAACCTGTGAAAATATTTTTGAATGACATTTGCCAAAGCCTCCTCGCGAATTAATTGCAGTTCCTCAATTATTCTCTGCCGTAACTCGTCCAAATTATGCGGTCGTCTAGTATAAACCACAGATTTTAAATGACCAAGGGAAAAATATCTAAGGGATTTAAATCTGGAGCCCGCGCGGTCTATTTAATGAATCCTCTACGACCAAGCCACTGATTTGGGAATGTTTCGTTTAAAGAAGCTTCTACCACTAAGGGTATAATGAGGTGGTACGCCATCTTATTGGAACCAAACACTTCCAGAAAATTCCCCATCTTCCCCAATATTAAGAACAATCTGATCACGTAAAAGATCTAAATATCTCCGTCCAGTTAGGGTACCATGAATGAAAAAAAGACCAATATTACGAATCCTAAAAATACCAGCCCAAACGTTAAATTTCTGCGGATGCTGTGTATGCGTTTCTAATTCAATGAGGGTTATCTATTGACCAATATCGACAATTATGGCGATTAACAGTACCATTCAAACAAAATGTAACCTCGTCGGAAAACACCAATTGTATGTAAAATATTAAATCTCCATCATTCTTCTACAAAATTCAATTCTACGATTATAATCCCCGCCCAATAATTCTTGCACGAAATGTGGTTGGTTGAATATTCTGGCTACTGATCGGCAACTCAAACCATAGTTTAGTGCGAGGGAAGTAGTAGAAAGTTTGTGGTAATTCTTCTAATGCTAATGGTGTGTTTTTTAAATACCTTTCTTCTTCAATAGGAAGAAACTCTGACATTAGAACAGTTAATTTGACAAGTCATACCGCCATTTTATTCAGTATTTCTCGATATTTCATAATGAAAAAACTTACAGCCGAGCAGCGTCTACAAATTGTGGAAATTTATTTCTAAAGTCATAGTCCACGAGCTGGTGTCAAAAAAGTGCGAGAGATTTGGAAAGGCTGATACTTTCGAACCGGACTATATTTTAGTCATAAAAAGCAACTGCACAGTCAGCACACCAGGTATCGGGACACCTGGCGCTCGCGTGACAGGAAACGTGTAATTTTAATTACTACTCTCAAATTGATTTGGAAAAGCTGAAAATTTATCAATAGATAGTCAATGCAATGCATAACTTTAATCAAACAGGTAGACGGGTAAACAATCGAACGCGCGGTGTCAACACAGGTGCGCTAGATGTCCCGTTGGTGTCTCGTTACCTGGTGCCCCGTATCACGCCAGGCGTCCCGTTATCTGGCGTGCTGACTGTACAATGGATTTTTATAACTAAAATACAGTCCGATCCGAAAGTCTCAGCCTTTCCAAAACTCTCGCACTTTTTTGACACCAGCTCTTGGTCTATCAGTGTTGTTCAGTTAAAAATGTTCACAAAGTTCTTCGACCAATTAACGTCATACATCATTGGCTAACTGAGACGATTCTTTGCACCACGATTGAAAAGTTTCGCACTAAATTTACTCTTTTGGACTCTTATCCACCAACGAGATTGGGTAGAGAGCGCACTGAAGAAAATATCGTCGCCGTTTAGGTCAGTGTTGAGGTTTATCCAAATTCATCGATTCTTCATAGTGTGCAAGGCCTGTGGCCCATCGACTTTGTGGAAGATTTTGCGCAAGGATATTGGCTTACATGCCTACAAGATTAAATTGGTGAAAGAACTGAAGCCAATCGACCATCGTTTTCAGCATCAGTTCAGTAATTGGACGCTTCAACATTTGGAAGCCGATCCACTGTTTTATGGTCAAATAGAGTTGATGAGATGAGGCTCACGTCTGGCTCAGTGGCTTTGTAAATAAGCAAAATTGTTGCATTTGGAGCGACACTAATCCACAGGCGACTCAACAACTACCGATTGACCCCGAAAAATGCACTGTTTGAACTCATTCAAACATAAACGAGGCGAATAAACCCAATTACCATTTTCACCAAGATTTCCATTACTGTAGTATGATTTAATAATAAAAATTGTATGTTCTGTTTGAAATATATTGAATTATAACCAGGTGTCTTGAAAGTTCTCAACTAAATGTCAAAACTAATTGAAATAAATAATTTCATATATATGCCGTAAATTACACGGCAATAGCGTTCGAAAGGCTTTTTGATCATACGTTATATACCGTGATATCATAAAGTTTCTAGGACGAAGATGGCTTTGTAATATAAATTGTATGTCTGAACTTAAGTTAGGAACTATAACTCTGTTTTGTAAATTATTTTGACAGTGACATTATCTGTCATCCATTAATGTGTTAGAATTGCTGAAAGCAAGTTTGAACGTCGAGTTTGAAACATAGCACATTTGAGTAAATTCAAATATAGTTTACAATATAGTGTAAAAAGCGTACATGATTGAAGCCTATTTTCGAAGTAGAGTGCGAAATGATGGAATTTGGGTGTACAGTCAACGTGCATGTTTGGATGATTTTAGAGAGCACTTTCCAGAGTTAGCTGTAATTCCCAAAGATTTTTATAATTGCCTTTCCAATTGTGTTGGTGTGTTTCGTGAGACTGGTTCTGTGGGTCGTTCATAAATCACGTACTGGTAGACCAACTGTTCGTTCGGAACAAGTTATAAATGATGTTCGTCAACGTATGGTAAATGAACCCACAAAACCTTTGAAACGCCTTTCTCAAGAGATTGGACTTTCTTATGGAACATGTCAGAAAATTGTAAAGAAAAACTTACACATGCATCCGTATAAGATGCAATCACATCAGGCTATTTTGCCGGTAGACTACCCTAGACGTCGTGCGTACTGCCAGTGGTTTGCAAATAACTTAATAGAAGATGATGACCTGCTAAATTTGTCATTTTTCTCTGATGAAGCATGGTTTCATCTTTCGCAGTATGTCAATTCCCAAAATACTCGAATGTGGAGTAGTGAAAATCCTCATATTTTTATTGAATCGTTTCTCCATAATGCGAAACTTGGTGTTTGGCTAGCAGTTTCTCGCCGCAGAGTTGTTGGCCCTATTTTTTTTAATTTCACAATTAATTCTGAGAGGTATAGAAACATTCTGAATGAATTTATTGAACAGTTGCATGATGATGAATTGCAATATGGATACTTTCAACAAGATGGTGCAACGGCACACACAACACGAGAAAATATTGCTTTTCTTCGTGAGTTTTTTGACGATCGGATCATAAGTTTACATACGGAAGTTTAGTTTCCACCACGATCACCTTGTTTGACAATTATGGACTTTTTCGTGTTTCCTCACCTAAAGAATAGAATATTTAAAACTCCTGTGGCTAATTTGCAAGATATGCAACAAAGAATGATTGACGAATGTGCATTAATAACGCCCGCAATGCTGCAAAATTCCTTTAACAGCATGAAAAGGCGTGTCACATTGGGAATTGAAAATAACGGACAACAATTTCAACATTTGCTTTAATTTTGCCTTTTTTTATTAATAAAATTTTGAATACAAGCTGAGCTTGTTGTTTTATTGTATCTTTATTAAATCAAATGACATATTTATTGATGTCACGATGACACTATCAAAATAATTTTCAAAAATTAAGGTTACGTTACCAGTATGATAATATGGATAAAGTTCAGACATATATTTTCTATTTCAATGCCATCTTGGACCCAGAAACTTTATGATATCGCGGTATAAACTAAACTAAATCTATGTAAAACAAAAAACACAAAACAATTAAGAATATTATTGTTTTGCATTGAATATATGCATAATGCATATATGGTGACAAATGTTCAACTTTTTCATAAGGGTTCTTAACAAAGGCTTCTACTGCATCAATCGTAAACGGTTTCTTCCAGAACTTCTTAACTGCTAAATTTCATTGAAATTAGTGTCTCCGAATTAAAGGACGTTCTTGTGAGTAAATTTAGACAATTCTTCTACTTTTACGAATCGAAGTAGTTGTACTTCGATTCGTTCTTCAATAATCTTTGGTAATAAAAACTCCTCAACTGTAAATTAAAGTTACGCAAAGATCCAAAACAATTGGAAGTAACTCTATTAATTGTAAATATTTCAAGACTCGATAGTTGGGTGTCTTTTAATCTTGAAGCAAAAGAAACGAAGAGGAGAACAAATGAACCAATTGGTTTCGGAACATGGAAAACATTAGACGGTCGTTATGGTTGATTGTTAAGGTAGATACTAACGGCTGACCGTGGTGAATACATGAAAGATGAGATCATAGGGGACTGATGATGACCGTGTAACGTCACAGATTTATTAAATAACTCATAAAACACTCGCACATGCTTGGCCATCAATTAATCATCACAGTTCATACAATTGGTATGGTAGTCCCTAATAATAAAATTCCTTATTATAATTTTACGATTAAATGAAGCCTACACCTTAATTTGCTCCAGAATACGCTTTAAATATTGTTATATTAAAGAATTGTTATTATGTCATTCTCCACATTGTTCAAGTTATTATTTAAACATACACTGTGTGGCAAGATAAGAATAGAATGCATGGGGATGTCGGGATCGGTAAGAGACACAAAGTTGTTTAGATGGGAAAAGTTCTACGTAACTAGGCCTAGCGTCCAAAGTAAACGTAAAGAAATAATACAACAATAGGAAAATTGTTAATAATTATTTTATTGTTAATTAGTATGTTCACAAGACATTTTTGGTTTAATTTAAAATACCTTACTCTCAACTTAAAGACTTAAATGATCAATAGAAATTTTTGTACAAATTTATTGATGAATAGTACACGTACAGTTTTGAAGTCTTTGGTCTTGGATTCTATTGAATCTCTCAACCTATCACATTTAAGTATTTCACTCACAAAAGGGGGTAAAGTGCCCTTGTAATGTTAAGCTTAGTACTCAAAGTGTACCTTTATCTTAAATTGTTTCCAAATCGAGTGTGCTATTCGACGTCTATTTAAGTGGAAGTCTAGTTCCTACAGAATAGTACGCCTATCTCCACACTGTATATATTATTGTATTTCAAGTATATTAATGAATATTTAATTAAAAATCTCAATAGCACAGATATTTTTAGATTACTAGTAGCAACTTGCTTTCTACTCATTTCTCTCAAATATCGGGCATAAGTTACACTTCAGTCGTGTATTTATTATTATTAATTCAAGTTAAGACTCCACATGCGTTTTAAAATGATTTGTTTAAGCTTTATGGATTCCAATTCTATCGTGCGTAAAGTCTTACTCTAAACTAAGTTCGTTATATATCCTATCAAATTCTTCTTGTAAACGAACATTGATAATTTTACAGTAATAATTGATATAGTAGCAACACTAATTGCGATAAATATATCTTTCACTCTTATATTGTTTCAACCTAAATAAATTGCTAACGTCTATTGACTCAAAGACTGAACGTAAAAATTTGTTCAATTTAGAATAATAACAATAATGCAAAATACAAATGATTGTATTGAATAAATGTTTAATCTTGAATGAATATCTATGAATTGTCCCTTTTCTGCCGCGTCCTGGCCTATATGCCGTGTTTTCTAGTTCTTGGAATAGCTGTCCCACTCTGGTAGGATTTATTTTCAAATTCGTTTTTTTTTTCGGTGTTATTTTACATTTTGACCTCTGGATTTTCCTATCTATTATAGGTCGCTTCGTTTTTTCTATCTTCTTCTTCTTTCGATAGGCGTATCGCCTGTTTAGTTCCGGTTTCTTTGTAGCGGCAGTTCTTGTGAATTTGATTGCCAGCTGTTTCGCCAGCGTTTTGGTGGTCGTCCTATGGGTCTTCTTCCGTGAGGTATGTTGTTTCGTACTATTCTGGCCATTCTGTCGGGAGTCATTCGGCTGACATGGTGGTTCCATTCTCTTCTTCTTTTCCGTATCCATCTGACTACGTCATCCGTTTGACACTTCTCCCTTATATCTGTATTTCTTTGCCTATCATGTAATGTGTATCTTGTTATCGTTCTTAGGGTCATCATTTCGGTTGTTCTTAGTATCCTCTTTGTTATCGTCGTTTCCGCTCTCGTCTCCGCACCATATGTCATCACCTGTCGTACGCATGTTTTGTATATCCTTGATTTGCATTCCGTACTTAGGTGTTTGTTTCTCCAGATTGGATACCTAAGATGTCCCGATATTGCTGCTGCTTTGTTTACTTGTTTCCTCACCTCATCACCCAAAAACCCTGCGCTTGTAATTTTGCACCCAAGGTATTCGATTGACATGGTTTGGTCGACGATCTTATTTTCTATTACCAATTTGCCGCGTACAGGTTCTTTTGCTATGGTCATGCATTTGGTCTTGTCTATGGAAATTTCCATGTTGTGTTTTCCTGCCTGTTTGTTGAAAGAATGTAACATTCTTTGTAGGTCGTCCTCTGATTCCGCAATAAGTACTGCGTCATCAGCATAGCATAGTATATTTATGTTGTGTATGCCCATCCGATATCCTAGTCCGGTGTTCTTTACAGCTTTCACCAGCTCATCCATGATTGCGTTGAATAATAAAGGACTGAGACTATCGCCTTGACGGATGCCTGTTGTGGTTCGTAGGTGTTGCGTTAGGGTGAGGTTTGTGCGTATTTTCGTTCTTGTGTTCGTGTTTAGGTCCTTCGTATTATTGTTTTTTCTATCATTGCGTGCAATTACTTTGTCTACGTACATTTTCCTTTGTCGTAATTTATGTGTTTTATATCTTTTATAGTGAGGTTAAGATTCTTCTCCCTGTATTGATTATAGAAACTTCTTTATTTACGTGTCTTATCCTGTAATAATTTCCAGGTAATGCTGATTGCGTCTAGATTAAATACTACGTGCTTCTTCTTCCTTTCCTTTTTCCTATTCCTTTCGTATTGGTTTCTCTCGCACCTCTAATTTTAGCTTACCTTTATTTTTGATCGTGTCGTTCATAATCGTTCAGTATTATGGGCATGCGCTTTCTAATATGCTGTTGGTTTTGGAACTTTGTTTATGTTTTAAACATTGGTGTTTTCAATTGTAAACATTATACAAATCTTAATATAAAAAAAAATATTACACCGTTTTGTTTGCATTTGATTTTGACATTTTTATTGTTTTTAAATTGCACTGCTTCTATTCTTGATGTTGGATGACTTACTTATTTGAGTTTCTTATATTTTTAAATGCTTTTTATGCCTCATGTTTGCATGTCCATTTGGAATGTTGTTTATAAAAGACAACTAATCGAATTTAAATGTTATTACTAATATGACTAATACATACAGAAAAAAATATTTCGTATCCTTTTTCTAGATTTTCGGTACGAATAGCATGCTTTTCTATTTAATTAGTAGACTGCGGAACAGACACTATCCTCCAATGAATCATGCAGGCGTAGAGACAGAGTCGGTTTCGCTTAAATAATAAGATTGATGCAATATTCGCTAGTAGTCCTGATTTTAATGTCCTGAAAGGCTTTGGTAGTAATGTTCAAAATACGGAAATCGGTAGATATATTTAATTTAAAGATTATTATTTCTATGCGCCACTCACTAGCTCTGATGTTGAGCGAAGTTTTTCTATATTTAAAAACATACTGCCCAATAAAAGAATGCACCTTACCGAACAAAGTTTAGATTATATTGTAATAATTAATGTGAATAAAAAATGTTTACTCTGATGTGACAAACCATTCACTTTAATTGTAGGTGATATAATTAATTTCAAGTTGATACTTTTTCAATATTTTGAATTTTTTCACTATATAAAGTAAATGCATCTTGTATATAACGAGCCATCGAAAAAATTCATAATTGGAGTAGACTGTGAAATTGGGTTGGTACTTTAGCCACTTCCACATAATGACACATTACTTGATGCTTGACAGTTTCATTTGGTTTCATTGTAAAAAAAGGTTATGGCATTGAAATGATACTACAACAAAAACGAAAACAAATAATTTATTTAATATCGAAATCATAATCAAAATTTACATATAGCTATAGAAGTTGTTGAAAATGTTGTCCATTCACATCTAAACAAATTTAATTTTCTTAATAAGAGTTTTGAAAAATTTGACACAAACTTATAGATTCAATGTCAAATAATAAATGTCATTATGTGGAAGTGGCTAAAGTACCAACCCAATTTCACAGTCTACTCCAATTAGGAATTTTTTCGATGGCTCGTTATATATATATATATATATATATATATATATATATATATATATGTAGACAAGGAGTCTTTGCCGTTAAAACAAGTATGAAAAGCAATTGTTGTTGGGGAATCCGGCAATCAAAAAACCATTAATTAGTTAATGTTCTTTATTTTTTTACCCTATATTTCGCTCTGAGGTTTAGAGCTTCTTCGGGGGTCAAAATGTGAACACTTATTATGCGAAAATTATATATTACAAAACATGATAGGTCGATAAATTTGTTAATTGTCCCACGTAACACAAACAAAACGTCATAATTAATTTAAAACTCTTAAAAAAAAAAAAAAAAAAAACTATTATAATTTATAATATAATAAATAATTAAATTAATTATGACGTTTTGTTTGTGTTACGTGGGACAATTAACAAATTTATCGACCTATCATGTTTTGTAATATATAATTTTCGCATAATAAGTGTTCACATTTTGACCCCCGAAGAAGCTCTAAACCTCAGAGCGAAATATAGGGTAAAAAAATAAAGAACATTAGCTAATTAATGGTTTTTTGATTGCCGGATTCCCCAACAACAATTGTTTTTCATATATATATACAGACTGTCACGTAAAAAACGCCAACATTCATAATTCCGTTATTTATTGTCCGGTTTTATTTAAACAAAAAGTAAATTTAATGCATCAAAAACACTATAAGATAGCAGTGTTTTATTTGTTTTCAATTGTTTTCATTAATGTCAAACGACAGTCAAGTTTTTTATTTTAAATGGCAACATATATATTTTTGGCTATATTCGGATTGGATTTTTTTTTCTGAATTCAACGATGTGTAACATGTTTATTTTTGATAAACGTTTATTGCAAAAAAAAAACTTTATAAATTTCATTTTTGTCTGCCATTATTTATAAATATTCAAATGTGTCATGAAACATTTGAAATGTAAGTATTATAAATATTATTATAAGAAACAAAACACTTTACAATAAATGTTGAAATTGCCCGCCACCTTGTTTAACACATATCGCACATCTCCTAATAATAAAAAATAAAAAAAAAACTTTGTAAATTTCATCTTGATCACCTAAAATGCCACACCAAACATTTACGTTGAAACGTCTTTGAAAATTATTTTCAATTACAAATCTCGGATTGTCTGCACTCCACTGTCGATGTATGTTTCTATTAAAAATACCGTTGTTGCTAAAAGTGCATTCATCAGACCAAATTATCCTTCTGTAAAAATTCGGGTCTTGTTCTAATGCATTTAAATAAAAACGACAAAACTGGATTCTTCGGCCAGGATCATTTTGTTCTAATGCATGAACTTTTCGAGCTATGTACGGTTTAAGTTTGTGTTTTCTTAAAATACCATGAACTGTAGTTTTTGATACCCCAATATTATGTGCAATTTCGCGAATCGAAGTTCGTGAATTTTGCTGTACTGCAAGAAGAACATCTAATTCCTTATCTTCGGAGAATTTCCGTTTTTGTGTTTTTGGTTTGGTAAATGATCCATAATTTCTTAAATTCTTTCCAATTCTCTGAAATATTTTCGAACCTGGAACTTCTCTGTCCGAAAAACGAGCACTGTACCGACGAACTGCTTGAAGGCGATTTTTATTACATTCAAAGAACACTTGTAACATGTCCGTTAATTCATTGTTATTCATTTTTAACGAAAATACGCATTTTGTTGCGGCAAAACGTTCAAACAGGATAATACAGAAAACTTAATAAAGTTAAACTGACACTTAAGGCACATTGACATAATGCTAGTGGACTGGGCCAAGTCTACTATAATGAAAGATGAAATTTATAAAGTTTTTTTTTTATTTTTTATTATTAGGAGATGTGCGATATGTGTTAAACAAGGTGGCGGGCAATTTCAACATTTATTGTAAAGTGTTTTGTTTCTTATAATAATATTTATAATACTTACATTTCATGACACATTCGAATATTTATAAATAATGGAAGACAAAGATGAAATTTATAAAGTTTTTTTTTTGCAATAAACGTTTATCAAAAATAAACATGTTATACATCGTTGAATTCAGAAAAAAAAATACAATCCGAATATAACCAAAAATATATATGTTGCCATTTAAAATAAAAAACTTGACTGTCGTTTGACATTAATGAAAACAATTGAAAACAAATAAAACACTGCTATCTTATAGTGTTTTTGATGCTATTAAATTTACTTTTTGTTTAAATAAAACCGGACAATAAATAACGGAATTATGAATGTTGGCGTTTTTTACGGGACAGTCTGTATATATATATATATATATATATATATATATATATAATATAATTTAAACGAAATTATCGACCGTAATATATTGATAAAATAAATTAAAAGCGGGCAAGCGGTCTGTCAATTAAAAAACTCATTTATTAAGTATCCCTATATTTCGCAACAACTTTGTTGCTTCTTCCGGAGATAAAAATGTAGAGTTGAAAAAAAACCAAAAAAAATAAATAAAAAAATTAATTTTTTATTTTGTTTTTCAACTCTACATTTTTATCTCTCCGGAGGAAGCAACAAAGTTGTTGCGAAATATAGGGATACTTAATAAATGAGTTTTTTAATTGACAGACCGCTTGCCCGCTTTTAATTTATTTGATTATATATATGTATATATATATATATATATATATATATATATATATCTTGGATTAATTTCAATTTAAGTTAATTTAAATTCAGTTAACTTCAGTGTTTTATTTATTTTCGTAAAAATAAATTTCCGTATATACATTTCATTGCCTTTTTTACGACTCTGGCGAAATATATTTCACAACTCCGTCTGTCTACATTAAAAGACGCACAAACAGACAACTTTTATCAATACTATGGAGTTATAACTTATAACATTCATATATACATGTTAAGTTGATCGATTGTACATTGTCGGCACCGATAAATCCACACTCGATATACGGGTTAGCGCCAGTTCCGCAGTCTATTAATTAGATTCATAACTCTTATTAATATTTAAGATAACCTTAAAACTATTTACATATCGTTGAATTATTAATATATAATTTTTAATACAAAATTGGAGTGTTATATACAAGGTGCACTTTAAAAGACACAACCTCGGTTGATTTCTTTTTAATTTGTTTTTAGCTATTCCAGTTACGTTTGATTAATATATACTTCATTAAATTCTATTTCTATTTTATCCCAAAAGTAATTTTCACAGCAATATTTAGGAAAATGTGTTTTTTTAAATTTTTGTTTTTTTTTATTACAACCATTATTGTTTTCGTAAATAAAAAAAAACTGTCGACTATCAGCTCACTTTCGACAACTACTATATTTAGAATATTTGTGTAATAATATTACTTTTACATTTGCATAAATTTATTTGAATTAGGTTCACTTCTCACGCTGTCACACATAGGCTGTCATTTACTTTAGAAGTAATCACGGTGCATTGTTTTCAGTAAAGTGGGCTTCGATTAATTTGGTGCTTAGCATGAGTATTTTACGTTCCTCTTTAAATAGCTATTCGAATAAACGCAAGACAGTTTTAAGTGGCGCTTCACTGAAGGAAATAACGACTCAAATTAAAACATGAATCGTTGCACTGGTTTAGCAATTAGTTTCATTTCATGCGTGTAATAGTTCGTACGTGGATCTAATTTATTTTTCTTTATTCTTCTGAAATATCTGTGTGGTATTAATAATAATAATAATAATAATAATAATAATAATAATAATAATTAGGGAAAGCCAAATATGCAAGTGCAAATCCCAAAAATATGCGCATTAATATGCAAATCATTAAGTCAAAATATGCAGAAAATTGTTGAAAATATGCAAATAAAAATATACTTATAATACATAAATTTATTGATTCACTTAAAAATAAACAAACATTTTAATTTTTCTACATACTAAATAACAAGTGTTCATTTGAAAAGTCAATCTAGTAGCATGTGATTTACTAAGAACATTTTGAAGTATGTCGTAAATTAAAATTTACTACTTAACCTACGAAGTCCTATATTTTGACAGTTTCATACATACAAATAAATAACAAATAATAGGTATTTATTGAAAACTATAACAAATGTTGAAAATGTTGTCCTTCAAGATCAATGCACTTTCAAATCCTCCGTCCAAAATTTCTGATGATATTCTGCAACATTACTGAATTGTTATTAATTTCCATGCATTTCTGTTCGATTCTCTGTAGCATATCATTCAAATTCAATATAGGTCTTCGAAATATGTTATTTTTTAGATAAGGCCACAAAAAGAAGTCGCAAGGTGTTAAATCGCACGAACGTGCAGGCCAGGCAATTTCAGTATTTCGACTAAGTATACTCTCATCAAAAAATTCTATTAAATAATCCAAAGATTTTGCAGTACAGTGACAAGGTGCTCCGTCTTGTTGGAAGTATGCATTTTAAAGTTCATCATCATGCAACTGATTAACAAATGGTTGTGAAATTTCCGTACGGTACCTTTGAGCAGTTAACGTTCCCTGAAAAAATATTGGTCCAATGATTCGTCTTTGGCTTATCGCTGCCCAAACACCAATTTTCTCTGGATGTAGCGATTCTTCATTAATTACATGTGGATTTTCACTACTCCAAATTCTTGTATCTTGTGAATTTAGGTATCCAGTTTTATAAAACCATGCTCACCCACGGAGTTACTCTTCATATATTCTGTGACCATAAGGAATTTAGAGATATTAACGTTTTCCTTAATTTTTAACAATTTTTTTGAGCTTAGAGTAGACGCGCCAAAGAGATGAAGCTGTGTAAACTTTTGACTACAGAAAATGGATCACAATTTATTAAATATAATTATTTTAAATTCATTTTCTTACTATTTGAGACAACTACGCCATTACGATTTTTTTCATCACAATTATTGCTAATGACATTTTTCTCATGCCGCCACTCGCAAAACTTATCATATTCTTTGATATATAATTCCTTGGACTTCAGTGGTATTAGTTTTCCTTAAGCTCCTTCAAATTCGTCCAAAATTTCTTGTGAATAAACATTTTCCGCTACTTCAATTATCATTTTCAAAGCGCACTGTTTAATAACCAAACAATATGAAACATAGTATCCCTAACAACATCAAAACAAACAACTATTTACACGATCTACACACTCTAAAATTGACATCGATCAACGCCTCGATGCAATTCACTCGCATTTGTTGGCACTTGTCTTAAATCGAATAAAACGCTGTATGTATCACGGGCATAATTGCCGATTATGGCCCTCGGGAAATTAAAAGCTCTCCTTCGTTGGGCTTTAAACTTTCCCTAGTGCCATAATCTCGTAATTATGTCCTTAATACATAAATAACTATTATAAACGTAAGTTGTTTTATTTCTTTGCTTTCGAATAATTGCTTAACATCAGTGAGAGATTGGAAGGATCCGTCAGACAATTCTGAAATTAGATTAGTTGACAAAAATTCTAGCAATAAAAAAACCGGCTTCCAACCAAGTGCCCCATCTTGTAATAACAGGTTGAGGAGGAAGAGAAGTGTTTGGTAGTTTTTCTTTATTACAGAACTCAACCCTTATAAGCGCTTTAAGGAAGATTTTTTTTATGTTGGAAATTAAACTATTTACAAGAGGAAAATGTTTGCTATTCTCTTCAGCAACCCTATTTAAAGCATGAAGAAGACATGTTACATGTATAAAGTTCGGATAAAAGATTTTGAAATTTTTCCCGGCCTCTATCTTGTACGGTGCTACATCTGACAAAATGAGCAAAAAATTATCTCCAGAAACAGGCGTAGGAAGAAAAAATGTTGATAGTTCCTCTTGGCCACTGTGAGTGCATTTGTTTTTTCTAACTCTTTAGAAGCAAGAGGTAAAATTTTGGCAGAATCTCATCGCTAAGAACACCAATCAATAAATAAGCAATACAACGTCCTCTTGAATCGTTGGCTTCATCAATTCGTATGTAAAAATGTCTATTCCGAATTTTAGCTTTAATTTCCTCAATTATCTCCGAATACGAGGAACTTACCTCGTTTTGTCGTAGTGTTGTTTCGCCTAAGACAATGAATTTGCAATACTTCTGGAGAAAAGAAGTGAAGTTTTGATTATGTAACTTTGACAAGGGAATATTTGACGTCATAATTGCATGAAATAGGCTTCGGTTAGAGGTGTCTTGCTCGTTTAGCTTTTTGGACATTTGTCGGAAACATTGCGTTAATGTGGTGTAATGATATTTTTATCGCATGCTATCTGCAATTAAAAAAAAACAAAAATTGAAATATCAAATTGAAAAGTATTAATGTCAATACTTAGATCTAAATCCCTAACAAATAAGTTCAAAATATTAAAAGAAAGTTTTTCATCCGATCAAATCTTCTCTCTTCCTCTTTTCAGAACTTGCTTTTTTCAATTTGTTTAATACGATTCGGCCTGTTAAAAGTTTAGGCTTTTCCACCAAAATAGCAGTGTCATCTGCAAAGGTCGAGGTAATTACTCTTCGTTGATTGGAAGATCAGCTGTAAAGGTTAGGTATAATGTATGTCCAAGAATGCTACCCTGAGGAAGCCCCGATCTTATAGGACATAGTCCTGTTAGTTCTGACTCGTACCTGATTCTAAAATATAATTGAGTTGCTTGCATTTATTTGTAATTACTAACTTTAAGATAATTAAACCCCAATATATAACTTATCAGTAGAGAACGGATGCAATTTCCATAAAACGCAATCGGCAATTGGAATTGTGTATAACGTCGCTCAGAACATCCCAGCGTAATGCAATGAAGTATTTGTTTGACTTACTCAGACACCTGGTCTCGCCGCGATAACAATGGACAAGCTAGCTATTGTATTCGGAGAATATAGTGTTTTTTAAAGTGTTTTCATGAGCGTAGATAGAAGCGGGGTTTTTATAATGTATTTTATTTATTAGTTTATATTTCGTAAGATAAATAAAGTGCTGTGAGTAAGTTTTTTGTTTTCATAGTTTCAACTGTTAATTACATCGTAATTTTTGTGGTAGATCCTGTTTAATATCGCTTGATTGAATCTATTTCTACCAATTCTTTCGACGTAAGTGTGCATTGAATTTCGTTCAGTTTCAATAACTTACGCACACATTTTTAGTTTTCATTTATTTAGATCTAGAGCATTGTTTAAGTTACGTTTTCATACATGATATGGAAGAATGTCGAGAACGGCATTGTAAAACAATGGCGAGTTGGATTGACGGTCATACTGATTGTATGTCCATTGTCAGTGATTCCGAAATTTATTACAAAATCCGTAAAATATCGTCAAAAATTCGTCACTTAGGATCGCAAACATATCTGAACTCTGTAAAACTTTTATGGCGGCTAATATTCCATTAATAAACTTAGCAATCCCACTTTAAAAATATTTCTGAAAAAATATACTGGTCGAAATGTTCCTGATGAATCAACTTTACGCAAATATTATGTTTCTAGGTGCTATACGAGAACAGTAGAACGCATTAGAAGCCATCTTTTAAATCAATACATATGGATAAGCGCCGACGAAACGGTGGATATGTTAGGACGCTGTGTGGTAAATGTTGTAGCTGGTGTACTACATCCTACTATTCCCTATAACTCATATGTAATAGCAACAAGTGTTATAATTAGAGTTGATGCGGAAACAGTTGCTGAAACCATTAAGGAGAATATGCAAAAAATGCTTCATTCGGACGCCACTTACAAAGAAAAAATACTTTTATTTGTCAGTGATAGTGCTGCGTATATGTTAAAAACAGGCAGACTATTGAAGAAAATATATCCTAATATGCTGCATATTACTTGTGTAGCACATGCTCTCCACAGAATCTGTGAATATATCAGAGACACTTTTCCGGAAGTTGATAGACTTGTATCAGCTTTTAAAAAAGTTTTCAGAAAAGCACCATTGAGAGTAGCTCTTTTCAGGGAAAAATTTCCATCTCTGTCACTGCCTCCCACTCCAGTAATAACTAGATGGGGAACATGGCAGGAAGCTACTAGTTATTATGCTGAGAATTTCGATAGTCTAAAACATTTCGTAACACTGCTAAAGGAGGATGCTGGAAGTATTGGTGAGTGCAAGTAGCTCACACAAATCCCAAATTTAAAAAATCAATTGTACTTTCTTCACGAACACTTTGGAAAATTGCCAAAACTAATCACTTATTTTGAAAATCGAAATTTCAAATTAAATGACGGATTAACCACATTAGATGTGGCTGTTAATAATTTGCAAAGTATTCCAAGTGACTTCGGATGTGGCCTTCGGCAAAAGTTTGAAGCAATTCTTAATAGAAATCCAGATTTAATTACATTGCAGCAATTATGTATGAAGACAATTCCACAAAATCTAACGGCTAAATATGAAGAAATAAAAGAATATTTCCAGTATGCACCTATAACCAGTTGCGATGTAGAAAGGACGTTTTCTATTTATAAGGATGTACTTAATTCAAAGAGAACAAAATTGACAGAAGAAAACCTTGAGAAACTATTGCTAGTCAATATTAATACTCCTTTACTCAACTTGAACGACAAAATGAACAAATAAAAATGTTCCAATTATAGAAATAAAATTAAATATTTTAGAAATACAGCCTTTCGCCAGTACTGCACTGGGTGGTAAGCGTGTCCGTTCTCTAGTAATTACTAGCTTTAAGATAATTAAACCCCAATATATAACTTATAGGTATCACTAGAGCAAATAATGCATATATTATAAGAGCAAGATTACAAAGTGCAATCCATCACTTTGATTTACGTAATTTACGACATATAACGAGAATGTATCTCTGTAAATATGGAACAGTGGCGACACAATCTTCAATAATATAGTGTCTGTATAAGATCTATTTTAAAGATTAACCTAACAGCGACAATATCAACAGAGCAATACCCACCAACCGCTTGTGTAACACAATTATTAGGAGGCGCAACGTATTTATAAGAAGTGCTCCAAGCAATATAACTGCATCGATGGCTTATCTAATACGCAATCACCTCCACTCATGAACATGTTTTCTGAGCGCGTAGCTGCATATAAATACATATATATGTGTGAGTGTGTATTTATAAAGTCGATAAATACAGGTCTAATTGATATAGATGCAATAAATCTTGAGGGAATTTGCTATTAATTTAGCAATCCCACGAGTACAAGTATCTGAAACTTATTACACGTATTTAATAGCTTATCCAGGCGAAATTAATTATCATTTTAATATCAATTGAATGCGGTTCTTTAATTTATTGTATCGTGGCTTAAGTAAATAATATGCGAACGTCATACGAAACGTCCAGTCTAACGGATTCTTTAAATGCCTTTCGAACTTTTTCATATGTGAGTATACAGATGCTTTCGTCAAAATTTGTTCAATGTTTATATGACTTCGCAGAATCTAAATAGCTTCAGGTGCATAATTAGAATAATAAACGAATATTCCTATAGTTATCGATTTGACGGTTAACATTTTTCCATTACACTTTCTTTTGTGCATTATTCTCCATGGTATCCCAAAAAAACACAATTCATACCTTCTGTTAATAACAAAATAGTGATCTCTGGTGTTCTTTAACTATTCATTATCTCGCTTCTGAAGGGGTCCAATCCTTGAATTTCTTCCTTTTGTAATCTAATTTCCCAATTGCTATCCTCTCTTTTCATCAATATCTCGAATATATTTCTTGTCTCGACCTGAGGTCTCGACAAAAAATTCAACATTCTTAAACTCAAAAAACCTATGCTTTGCGCACTTAATATAAAAATAACTAATATTATTATGGGCGGCCCTAAACTCGTCCCCGAGTAGGTACTATACATTAATTCACCCCCATTTTAATTACGGTGTTTTAATCCCTTCCCTTAATTTGTCCCCAGACAAGAGATTAAGAAATTTATACTTTCTTGGAAATATAAATACAAAGTTGCCCTACCTATTAAATGAGTGAATTTGCAAACAGGACAAGGCACATTCTCACTGCGATCTCTGTTATAGCAGCATCGTAGTTGAGAGCACAGACGACGATACATCGTCAAGCGACGCCGGAAGCAATGGCCGGACAAGCGAGAACAAAAACCAACCTGATGATAAACACCGAATACGTGGACAAATGTTAACCCAAGACACTTGAAGATTTAAAAAATATAATCAACCAACTCACCGACGAAGAAGATATCCAGGATGCATTACAAAAATCAGGGCATATATTAATGGTTAACCCAGAAGAACCGACGATTCAAATTGAGTTAAAAAGCAACCCCACAGAAAAACAAGAAGAAGAAAAGCCTCCCGTAAAATCGAAGAAGAGCCAACCGGAACCGAAAATCGAAAACGACGCATTCAGACACCCGAAAAAAACAACAAAAAGACAGAAAACTGACCACACAGCGCCACCAATCGAAACAAAAAATTCCTACGACGCCCTCAACACCAAAACCGAGGAAAAAATGGAAGAAGAAGTAACCGAATTCACCCCACAACCGTCAACATCAAACAGCACACTCAGGGTAAGTGACAAAACAAACACCACACAAAACACAAACATCGAAACACGCAAAATACACAAAATCGCACCAATCATAATAACAGACAAAGACAAATGGACACATACACGACAAATACTTAAGACAGACAACATTAACACCGTACAAAACAAACTTGTGAAACCTGGCATTCACATCGAACCGAAAACTGACGAAGACTACCGCACACTTAAACACATACTCAACACAGAACACATTCAATTTTACACGTTTCAATTACGAAGCGAAAAAACACTAAAGGTAGTTATGCGAGGCATTCCTACCTTTATCACTGACATAGACATTACAAACGACTTGACTGACCAAGGCTACCCGACAATAAAAATCAAACGAATGAACGGTAAACACGGCATATCTGCACCACTTGTTTTAATCGAACTGACGAGACATTATAAATCAATTTATAACATACACGACTGCTGCGAACCATTAAACAGACGGACAGACATAATGCAATGCCACAAATGTCAGACTTTCGGACATCAACAAAGACACTGTAACGTACACTATAAATGTATGAAATGCGGAGACGAACACTCAACACACCTATGTACAAAACCCAAGACAACACCACCAAAGTGTGCAAACTGCGGTGGTCCTCACTTATCTACTTTCGTTAACTGTCCTAACAACCCAAATAACCCTGTAAACAAGACCACACCCAAACCCAATTACATTCCAGCACCACCCCCAACAACTAACCCCTGGACACAAAAACAAAATAGCACAACACCTAACACAATTGACGAATTAGCACTTGCCTTAGGCAATATGCTAATAACATTACACTCTACAAACGCAACAACACAACAGATGCAATACTTTGTAACGCAAACACAGAAAATAATTACTCTTTACAACAACAAACAATAAACACACACATGACTGAAACGCAAAAGACCGATGACCAGTGACTTAAACGCAAAAAAGCGACAAACACACAGACTAAACACACGCAACAAAGGACCGCACAAAAACACACGATTATTTATTAATCAGACACAAACACGTCACAACCCTGGGAAATACAAAACAATGGAGTGGAAATGGAGGCAACTCCGACTACAATACTAAATTAAAAGGACTCATATAAACCTATTAAATACAAATTAAATTCAAGTTTATCTAAATTTAAAATTTACCCAAATCTACCATATATACTATATACTTATAATTCGTCAGTCTGAAATAAGATTCCTGGCTAAGAAGCGCTTTTCATTTGTGAGAAAGCATGGAAAGCTTCGTCAGTTTGAGTGAACGTGGAAATCAAGAGCTAATTGTAGGCTCTGTAAAATTTATCAAACACAAATCCTTAAAATGTGGTGAAATATGTTGGTGACGTTCGAATCGCCCTTCTAATGCAAAAGTTTATACCGTGGGTGCAGAAAATTTAATTGTGCGCTATGAAATAGAACATAATCATGAAAAGAATCTGAAGAAACTAAACAGGCAGATAGTAAATGTTAGTGTTAAACGTAAAGCAACCGATGACATTTGTGAGAAGCCTTCGAAAATAATATATTTAGCTCTAAAAGAAAATACAGGTCATTTCAGTACAATCACCGTTCAAGACATTCATTACATCTGCCACAATCTATATAATAACAGAAGAAAATCTCTACCGGCCTTACCGAAAAATAGGGCAGAAGTTATTAAATGTGCTACAACATTGAATATTACGACACTGAAACAAGAGAATTTTGTCTTTATCATCGACGAAGTTGAAGAAATTCTAGAAAATAATACAAATATTTGTAACAAACGAACACTAATAGGCGAATCTCACCTTTCACCCTCATAGTTCGGCACCACAATTATTAATCTAACGTACAAGTATTATAATTTTGAAAACACATAAATTAACTTGAAATCATGAATCCCTCCGAATAAAAACTCCGAAAGAATTGTACAGTGAACTGCCTCAGCATGTTATAATAATTACATTGTAATTTTTCTAGTGTTAAGAACAACTGAATAGGTTAAAATAATTAAATTGGAACAAGTAAGCAGTATAGCGTGAAACGATACAGTTGGCTCGTCCACACGAATAAATGGAGCGAATAATAATAGCTGTTTCACTTAGGAGTGACAGTAGATACGAGGACTGCTAGAAATATATTTTAAAACGATATAAAAAAACACATAAAGTTTAATGAAAGACTTTATTATTTCTCGTTCTTCCTGGGAGGTTAAATGCGGACAATTACCTTCCATTTCTTATTGACGAACTGCCAGGTCATTTAGAGGATGTCCCACTGAATGTTCGACGAAACATGTGGTTTCACATGGATGGGGCACCACCACATTTCGGAATTGCCGTCCGAAATTGGGTTAACGTCAATTATCCAAGATGGATTGGTCGAGGTGGTCCTGTTGCATGGCCACCCAGATCACCCGATCTTAAACCCCTTGACTTTTATTTATGGGGGTATATGAAAATTTAGGAAGAGTTGTTGGATCGTATTCACCTGGCTGCCAAGCAAATCCGATAAAACAAGTATGAAATTCGGATAAGTACTTCTTCTGTTGGCTTACGGGCACAAACCTGCATTCAACAAGGAGGTGGACAGTTCGAAAATATTATTAATTGAACTTTTTTAAATAAAATCAGTTTATATTGACTTTAGGATTACATTTTTTTTTCATGATCTGACAATCACATTCATAGATCATAGAACTTTGAAACAAATAAAAATGGATACACAAGTTTCGCGTTTTTGTTACTTGAAATGACAACTTTACACTCCAAAAATTTGAACATAACGATACGGAACACTTGTATATAGGAAATTATTTCAAAAAGGAGAGACTTGCTTGAAATCCATTGAAAGCAGTGGTTAGATATTTCAGTATAATGTATTAAAGGTATTCGAAGCTCATAAATTAAAATTTTAAGATTACTTATTTTATATGGATATTTGATTGATCGTGAATTAATTCTAATTTCTGTTTTATAACGGAAGAAATAATACACACAAGTAGAGTAAGATCTTACGAGCATTTAAAGATATCTAGGCTACGGAATCGTAATTAAAATCTTCATTAAATAATTTAGATTTCAGATAGAACAAACTGTGTAATATTAAGTATGTCCTGTAGTAGGGTATATTCTCGTCACATGAATATGAAATAGCACATTTCTTTTATAAATATTACCATTTCGGAAACCTATAAAATCCATAAGCTTCGCTGATTTATTAATTTAAAGTAGACACACTGTGTCATACCTTGGTTTTTTTGCACACTGGTCTAAGGTGGTACACAAGTGTATTTAGAAGGTTTATTAAAATCAAACAAAGACATATTCTTAGATATTTAGATATGTGTATATTTTGATTAGACATAAAGATTTACGTGATACGTTTCACTTCGAAAGAAAAATATAATTGATTAAATATTATCAATTATAAAAACTTTAAAAAGGTATATAACCCCTTACCACAATTACACTAGTTTACAAAATGAAATTTTTTTCATGTACATTTGATGAGAGATAGATTTCCTTATGTATTTTCTTCCGCTGAATTCGAAAATCAAGGTTAAATTTTTTTTTATGGAACAGTTTTTGAGATATTGTAATTTTTTCATTTTTTCGACCTTTTTTCACTTGACAAATCATATCTCGAGCTTGAAATGTCCGATTGGGTCGTTCTTGGTACCCAAATGCAAGGTATTGAGATGACGAACAAATATGTATAATCGGATCTTTGATTGGTAAAGCGGTTCAAAATATATCGATGAAAATAGGGCACATTTTCAAAAAAATCATATTTTACAGTGATTCTATGCCGACAGAAAAGTACAAATCGTTAAAAAAAAGTCTGGTTTCTGTTCATGTACGTAAAGATGATACTTTTACGTAAGAACTAAGACCAACCAGAAGAAAATCGACCGAAAAATGACAAAGTTATAAGCAATTGAGTGAATATATCCAAATCCCATATTTTCCGAATATTTTATTTTTTTCGACAATTTAAGAATTCAGTTGCTTACACGCAAATATATTGAATTTATTATTTGTTATTTTTATGTATTTTGACTTTCTTATTACTATTATAATAATAATTATTATTCGTACCAATAAACAGCTGACTCTTGCTATATCTTGATATTTATATGTCTTTGGAATAGGAACATGATTTTATATCGATAGCCTGTTGATATATTGGCAACGTATATTAGTTCTCACGTTGACGCTAGAGTTCTTAGATTTTATTCCAAACAAAACAACAACACATCACATTTAGGAACCTTAGAACCCTGACATATTGTTTTGACATCTTCTATAAAACGTAGTGTCGGTTGTTTGTATATTATAGGAACTCACAAATTTGATTGAAATTATATTTCATTGTGTTCACCAAAGTGACTAAAAGAAAACGAGAATTTAAGTGCGTAAACAATCGAAATATTTCTGTTACGTGTGTGGCAATTTTGTCCCCCGACCAAATAGACGTAGATTCACCGATTCATTACAACATTATTATCTGCAATATTTTGGAATAGCACCTGCAACTTTTCATGAGCAATGGACACCAAATAATGTTTGTTTATCGTGCCATATAACTCTTGCCGCGTGGCCTTCTGGTTCATCACAGTAAGATTAAATTTATATATACAATTGAATTAATGATAAAGTGAATTTTTATTCCAAATTAGACGATACATGAAATTCGGTGTACCGATGATATGGAGAGAGCCGCTCTGCCATTCGGTTGATTGTTACTTTTGCCTGAGCAAATCCACTGGTTTTGGAAAGAATGCCAAATGGCTTTATGCGACAGTAGCATCTGTTTCGCTTCCAGTTCCACATTCAAGTGAATTTCCTCATTCTAAGTGCCCCGATTCAACGATTGAATTTTTCGAATCATCACTACAGACAGACACAAGCAGTGATAATGAATTTCAACAGGAGTCGCAATTGCAACATTTTACGCAGCCTGAACTGAATGATTTGGTGAGAGATCTCGAGCTGTCAAAGGAAAAAGCGGAGTTACTTGCATCTCGCCTGAAGCAACGGAACTGTTTGGCTCCGGGAGTATATGGAACATTTTACAGAAACCGTGATAAACCTTACGCACAACATTTTAAGAAGGAAAACGACATATGCTACTGCAACGATATTCCTGCATTGTTTGAGCAACTCGGAGAGCCTTATGATCCAAATGAGTGGCGCTTGTTCATTGACGGTAGTAAGGAGAGTTTGAAAGCAGTCCTGCTGCATATTGAAAATGAAAAACCTTCTATCCCCATCGCTCATGCCATCAACACTAAAGAATCATACGCCACAATGGCCAGTTTGCTAAAATACATTCAATATGAGCATCACAACTGGAAAATATGTTCCGATCTCAAAGTCGTCGGCATGTTGTGTGGAATGCAGGGTGGATATACAAAATATTGCTGCTTTCTTTGCCTCTGTGATAGTCGTGCTCGTGAACATCATTATAGAAGAAAAGACTGGCCAGAAAGGGAGAACGTCACAGTGGGCAAAGACAATATTAAATACGTGCCTCTTGTCAAAAAAGAAAATATAATCCTTCCAGCGTTGCACATTAAACTTGGCCTCATTAAAAATTTTGTGAAGGCCTTAGACAAGGAAGGCTAAGTATTTTCCTATTTGAAAACCCTTTTCCCGCAGCTTTCTTTAGCAAAAATCAAGGAAGGCGTCTTCGATGGTCCACACATAAAGAAATTGGTAAAAAGCACAGATTTTCCAAAATATTTAACACCCGTTGAAAACGAGGCCTGGAATTCATGTCAGCGGGTTGTTACCAATTTTCTTGGGAACAATAAAAGCCCTAACTACGAGGGAATTATTACCGATTTGCTGGAGAACTACAACAAGATGGGTACGGAATGCCATTATTTAATTTCATTCCTGGTTGTTTTCTATTGTATTGTTTTTACCATTTTATTTATTTCTTACAGGTGTAAATATGTCTAAAAATCCATGTCTTGCATTCGCATTTGAATTTCTTTCCGGACGATCTTGGTGACGTAAGTGACGAACACGGCGAGAGATTTCACCAACAAATTAAGACCATTGAGCGGCGCTATCAAGGATTTTGGGATGAAACAATGTTGGGAGACTATGTATGGTTTCTCACTAGAGAAGCGGATCCCAAAAGCAACCGAAGACAAAGCAAGAGCCACAACTATTTCTAATACACAAAAATGTCAAGAATGTATTGCAAGCGTTTAAACACAATAAATTGTCGAAAAAAATAAAATATTCGGAAAATATGGGATTTGGATTTATTCACTCAATTGCTTATAACTTTGTCATTTTTCGGTCGATTTTCTTCTGGTTGGTCTTATTTCTTACGTAAAAGTATCATCTTTACGTACATGAACAGAAACCAGACTTTTAACGATTTGTACTTTTCTGTCGGCACAGAATCACTGTAAAATATGATTTTTTTGAAAATGTGCCCTATTTTCATCGATATATTTTGAACCGCTTTACCAATCAAAGATCCGATTATACATATTTGTTCATCATCTCAATACCTTACATTTGGGTACCAAGAACGACCCAACCGGACATTTCTAGCTCGAGATATGATTTGTCAAGTGAAAAAAGGTGGAAAAAATGAAAAAATTACAATTGAGAAACTGTTCCATAAAAAAAAATGTAACCTTGATTTTCGAATTCAGCGGAAGAAAATACATAAGGAAATCTATCTCTCATCAAATGTACATTTTCGGTGTAAAGTAGTGATATTATCAATTATAAAAACTTTAAAAAGGTATATAACCCCTTACCACAATTATTAATCGTATCCTAAATACGTATTTCGACAACTAAGTTGTCATCATCAGTAGGTAAAACCACTAATCAAGGTGTCGCACATGGGGCACAGTAAAGCTAGAACACCGCTTACGCAACAACTACTTTACACGGCGTCCACGTATAGACCAATTTAAACATGCAAATATATCCAACGAAAAGATCGACAAACTTACCTCTCTTAGGGAAACGGAATTCGCATATGTTTAAACTCCAATTTGAAATATATCGAACGAAAGATCGACAAAAATTACCTCTCTTAAGGAAACGGCACTCAACATGTGTTAATACTTCAATTTAAAACGTCGACGACCCTTTTATGGTTCTAACAATGAAAAGAGACAAGTGAAGGGGATCGGTCCTTTGTCACCGTTCATGGAGTGTTGTATGTTTTTAGCGATATGTATACTTTCGTAGGCGTCAAGATCGCGGGGGTTATTAATGCCCTTGACCAGCTTTAACCCTTTAATCGACACATTGTGTAGTGTACTTAAAGCATGGTTGGCAACGTTAGATTTATCCGGTCTATTGTATTTAATATGTGATATGTGTTCTTTAAACCTGGTTATTATTGGTCGTTTTGTTTGGCCTATATATTTCAAATTACAATCATCGCAACTAATTTCGTATATACCTGATTTCGAATTAAAATTAACTCTATCTTTAGTATTCCCTAGGAGACTTTTGATAGTATTTTCGGACCGAAAGGCAACTTGGAGACCTCTTTCTTTCACAACTTTATTAATGTTTTTCGTGATGGGGTGGTATGGTAAACACATGTACTTTTTCTCCTGGTTACTTTGAGATATCTAACTTGTGGATTCAGTTTGATATATCAAAGCAATCAGTCAGTATGTCAGTATGGTCAGTATGGGTCTTAACATTACCTTAAAAATTCAAAATTTTTCATCTGTTTTTATATACTTATTTTTCCATTCTTAGGCAACCGACTACTTATAGTGCTTTTGTGTATCGCCCGATTAGCCTCAACTCTAACGTACTTGAAATGCATTATTAACTGTTCGTCCTGTAACTTACATCTTGTAAGATTCTTGGATATAACCATCCATTTTGTTGCCTTTGTCGAGATTTGCAGGTTATATTGTTTCGTTGTCATTTAAAAGTGAAATAGTAACCTCTGCAGATTGCCTTTGCTATTTGCGATTAGGACGGCGTCGTCTGAGTAGCATATTATATTAACATTCTATATGCCCAATTGGTACCCTGTCTTAGACTTTATGCGGTTTATTACCAGATTAATGTGTGGATGAAGGACTATGCGAGATGGAAAACTGTAGTATAACATAATCGGAAACACATTGGTAATTAATTCTTTGCCAAATGTGTTCCTACTTTATATTTATTTTATTTAAAGGATGCATAGAACTCTGACAAACACATTAAAAGAATAGTGCTATTACTAGTGGTCTACAAACAACAAACATTTGGAACAATGTAACGCGTTATGCTACAATTCAAGTAGTAGGTATATATCCATTGCCATATAAGGAAGGATAAAGGATATTGTACGAAATCGAAAGTTGCTTTCTAAAATACAATTCAAAATTTAAATTCGAAATATATTAGCTTTGTACAAATCCGAACAAAAGGAATTGTATACGAACGCGTTATTTTTATCTGTTCGTTCTAGCTACGTACATAAATGCGTGGTTTATGTCTGCATTAATTACGTACAAGTCCGTTTCGAAATATCTTTTTCTCCTGCGAACGAACGTGGTAACACATCGAACGGTTCGTCTATAAGTACGACACATACATGTACTGCGTATGTATGTGTATCCCATACATTTACAGTACGCATCAATACCACCAGAGGTCATCTAGGTGTAGAGCGCGCAGGGCTTGGCAGCGGTTATTTTGAATTTATGACAGATATTAGAACCTGTCGCCAGTGTCATATGTACATGAGCGCAATGACTTATGGGAGCGGCGATTCACGTGCTGGGAATGCCCCCTTCTGGGTATTCGGTGGACCCCCTGTAGACCTCTGTCACCGGATAAACTCTGTCAACACAACCAGAAACTTATAAACTCTGCATATCGGTATAGATATTTCTATACACGTGGGTCATTTTAAAATTAATTATTCTTTTATGTTCTAATGAGTAAAAACATTTCAATTAAAAAAAAAAGAAAACTGCGTTAAACAGAAAAATTTATATACTTTTCGGCAGATATTTGTCAGTTTTTCCTCGCGTGTGCGAATTTTAAAAAACGACCGGTTGAAATACTTACAACTAATATAAAAATTGCGCATAACTAATTATAAATTCTAAGGCTAAAAACGAAATAAAAATTCGCTTGTAATTATACGAAGATCTATGAAACACTTGCAATAAAGCTGTGTTTCACACAATCTTCAAAAATAATTTCCACCACATTCTATGCCCTTCTCACTTCTTCTGAAAGCTGGACACACTCGACATTCTACGTTCGTTGTAAACCTCCTTTCCTTTCAGAGTGTTCTTCACAGGTAGAAAGCAAAGTCGCATAGAACGAGATCCAAGCTGTAGGATGGATTTCCCAGTACCTTCATTTCAGTTCTTGCTAAATACTCGATATACATATTAGAGAGGTAGATTGCAACGTTGCCATGGTTATATCGTATAACTCTGGGCAGGCATTTCTCGGTGTATCACATTGGGTTGACCGTCTTTTGTATTTTCAACATCACACGCTCCACAAGTCATCTCGCGTTGTTTACACTTTTACAGTTTGGTAGGAACTAAGAAAAACTCAATCCCCAGCTACATTGTAGGCGCGAACATAACTCAATCAATACTAAACTTGTGACAGCGTACAACAATCGCTTGGGCCACATTGTAAAACTCATATAGTGCCCTTTGCAATAATTTTTTGTTCTAGTGTATACCGTTCAGAGCTTAGAGAGCTCTCAAAATATAAGTTATGTCTGCCTTAGGTTTAGGAATTTGGCTTCTCCCTCTTCTTCTTTAAAATAATATGTTGAGTTATCAAACCGTTAATCATCTTAATTTCTTTTCTGTGCTTCTTATTAAATTCGTTGATAGCCTAGTATCAAGCTCTCCTAATAGCGTTTTAGTTAGGCATTGACCTTTCGTCAGACTTCATTTCTTTTTATATTCCTTTTTCAGCTACGACCAGATCTCCTTGGTAAAATTCTCCTCAAGTCCTGACACTAATATTAGTGACACATTGTTTTGTACTAATCCATTGAGAACTTACTTAGAAAACTCTTTGGCGCAGTTTGTTATCACCATAATTATTCAAAAAGGTTTAAATATATCAATACGTTATGTACGTATTACGCATTTGTTACAAATGAAACAGACATGCAATATACATATCTGTAACTGTACACATGGACAATACACCTCGTATTTTCAGCATTTACTTCTGCTTAAGACACGTGTTTCTGCCATCTATAGACGTCATCAGTAATACGTGCATAACGTATTGATATACTTAAACCTTTTTGTATATTTACCGCCATCTGGCTCGTGTTAATGGACTACACCTATACGTATTTTTTCGCTTATGTACCAGCATAGCGGGTCAAGCGAAAGGTCGCGTTTTTCGGCATAGTCTCTTTCGTCCGTCAGATGTCACTTATTAAATAGTGCCAACTTATAGGACGAAATTTGCTATATCTTGTAGGCGATTTCAGCGTAAATGTATATACAGATACAAATCTGTTCTTAAAAAGATTTTTATCATTTGTATTACGTTGCTTCACTAGCTTGACCGATGACGCCTATAGATGGCAGAAACACGTGTCTTAAGCAGAAGTAAATGCCGAAAATACGAGGTGTATTGTCCATGTGTACAGTTACAGATATGTATATTGCATGTCTGTTTCATTTGTACCATAATTATTCATTGATTATATTTTAGTTTAAAATAATTAATATCAAACCAGCTAACGCTCGCTTAATCAAGAACACAAACATAAAGGATACTAAAAGAAAAACAAATTTTTGACGTAAATAGGCAATCCTTCCCCTTTATATAATGTATACACGCAATTACAAACATTTTAAAATTATTTCTAAAACGACCCTCATATACATAAACGAGAAGCTGTTGGAGATCTTAGCGGTCTTTCCGTGGGTCCAATCGGTTGATTTTATTAGTGTGTGGAATTAAATATGCGGTCGGATCGACTTTTATAAATATAAATATATACAGTAAATATTTTTATGGCCTGTAATTTTTCGTCGACTGACTTAATACTGGGGCTTAATGTCAAAATATGGTAGTCGGTAGAACGGAATCAAAAGAAAAAGAAAAAACATAAAACGAAAGGGAATAAAAGAAATATGAAGAACAAGAAGTAGAAAACCGAACGCGCCTTCGAATTAAAATATGATTGGTGTCATTTATTTGTAAACACTTAGGCGGTAAGTAATGGTGTCTACAATAAATTTCATGGATGTCATCGGATAAGAATTAATTTAATATTTATATGTTCGGTAAGAAATCATCGGTTGTCGTGTTTAATGAAAAAAATATATAATGTTATAACATTAATTTTGTATTAATATTAAATGTGAACATATTTTCCTTCCAGCTAGTTTCTTTAATAAGATAAAGTAGTAATTGCCATAATGTTTCGAGTACATCCTCATTTTAAAAAATTATATGTCAAAATTTATTACTTACATTAAACTTTACAAGTGTATTTGTAGCTGTACATATATTTATCATTTTGAGATAAACTTTATATTAAATTTTACTTAAGAAACCATACATTTTTGTACCTATTTTTGCATTTTATAATTCCATCTGGTGTTCTTCATTGACTTCATTTTTTTAAACTACATTATTTTGCCTGCAATTATTTATTACCTTACCATACATATTTCAAAATTTAAATAACAATAGTTACGACAGGTTCATATGCTAGATCTATACTCAAACAGTTAAATAATTTTGGATAACCTTCACTGCATATTCTTTACCGCTTTGTTAAATTTGAGGTTATTCACATATACAGTAAAACTTGGTTATAATTAGAGAACGGACACGCTTACCACCCAGTGCAGTACTGGCGAAAGGCTGTATTTCTAAAATATTTAATTTTATTTATATAATTGAAAAACGAACGGGTGGTGATCTATAAAATTACGAAATACATATTTATTTGTTGAAAAGTTGTATTTATAAAGTTTTTAATTTTATTTCTATAATTGGAAAACATACGGGTGGTGATCTATAAAATTACGAAATACATATGTATTTGTTGAAAAGTTGTATTTTTAAAGTTTTTAATTTTATTTCTATAATTGGAACATTTTTATTTGTTCATTTTGTCGTTCAAGTTGAGTAAAGGAGTATTAATATTGACTAGCAATAGTTTCTCAAGGTTTTCTTCTGTCAATTTTGTTCTCTTTGAATTAAGTACATCCTTATAAATAGAAAACGTCCTTTCTACATCGCAACTGGTTATAGGTGCATACTGGAAATATTCTTTTATTTCTTCATATTTAGCCGTTAGATTTTGTGGAATTGTCTCCATACATAATTGCTGCAATGTAATTAAATCTGGATTTCTATTAAGAATTGCTTCAAACTTTTGCCGAGGGCCACATCCGAAGTCACTTGGAATACTTTTCAAATTATTAACAGCCACATCTAATGTGGTTAATCCGTCATTTAATTTGAGATTTCGATTTTCAAAATAAGTGATTAGTTTTGGCAATTTTCCAAAGTGTTCGTGAAGAAAGTACAACTGATTTTTTAAATTTGGGATTTGTGTGAGCTCCTTGCACTCACCAATACTTCTAGCATCCTCCTTTAGCAGTGTTACGAAATGTTTTAGACTATCGAAATTCTCAGCATAATAACTAGTAGCTTCCAGTCATGTTCCCCATCTAGTTATTACTGGAGTGGGAGGCAGTGACAGAGATGGAAATTTTTCCCTGAAAAGAGCTACTCTCAATGGTGCTTTCTGAAAACTTTTTTAAAAGCTGATACAAGTCTATCAACTTCCGGAAAAGTGTCTCTGATATATTCACAGATTCTGTGAGAGCATGTGCTACACAAGTAATATGCAGCATATTAGGATATGTTTTCTTCAATAGTCTGCCTGTTTTTAACATATACGCAGCACTATCACTGACAAATAAAAGTATTTTTTCTTTGTACGTGGCGTCCGAATGAAGCATTTTTTGCATATTCTCCTTAATGGTTTCAGCAACTGTTTCCGCATCAACTCTATTTATAACACTTGTTGCTATTACATATGAGTTATAGGGAATAGTTGGATGTAGTACACCAGCTACAACATTTACCACACAGCGTCCTAACATATCCACCGTTTCGTCGGCGCTTATCCATATGTATTGATTTAAAAGATGGTTTCTAATGCGTTCTACTGTTCTCGTATAGCACCTAGAAACATAATATTTGCGTAAAGTTGATTCATCAGGAACATTTCGACCAGTATATTTTTTCAGAAATATTTTTAAAGTGGGATTGCTAAGTTTATTTAATGGAATATTAGCCGCCATAAAAGTTTTACAGAGTTCAGATGTGTTTGCGATCCTAAGTGACGAATTTTGGACGATATTTTACGGATTTTGTAATAAATTTCGGAATCGCTGACAATGGACATACAATCAGTATGACCGTCAATCCAACTCGCCATTGTTTTACAATGCCGTTCTCGACATTCTTCCATATCATGTCTGAAAAAGTAACTTAAACAATGTTCTAGATCTAAATAAATGAAAACTAAAAATGTGTGCGTAAGTTATTGAAACTGAACGAAATTCAGTGCACACTCTTACGTCGAAATAATTGGTAGAAATAGATTCAATCAAACGATATTAAACAGGATCTATCACAAAAATTACGATGTAATTAACAGTTAAAACTATGAAAACAAGAAACTTACTCACAGCACCTTATTTATCTTACGAAATATAAACTAATAAATAAAATACATTATAAAAACCCCGCTTCTATCTACGCTCATGAAAACACTTTAAAAAACACTATATTCTCCGAATACAATAGCTGGCTTGTCCACTGTTATCGTGGCGAGACCAGTTGTCCGAGTAAGTCAAGCAAATACTTCATTGAATTACGCCGGGATGTACTGAGCGACGTTATACACAATTCCAATTGCCGATTGCGTTTTATGGAAATTGCGTCCGTTCTCTAGTTATAATATACTAGAAGGAAACTTAGAAATCGGTACCTTATATCAAAAATACTTTTAAAAAAATAAAAATTTTCTTTGTTTTTATTAATTCGTTAGAAAAAAGAACATAAATATGAACATGTATATTTTTGTGCGTGCAATAAAACAAAAAATAAATAATTAAGAGAGCTACTTTGCAAGAAAATTTGTTATACGAGTTTGTTTTGGTGGCTTATAAGTAAGTATATATTGATGTAAATACATTTCTATTTCTATCGATATGCTCAAAATCTTCAGCTTCTACTTTCTAAAAATCGTTTTACATTTTTTATCCATATAATGGCATCAGCAAAAGTTGGGGACGTTTCTTCTTGCGGTTCTTCTTCTTCATCACTTTCAAGCTGTTCAGTTTGACCAATCTCGGCAATAATTTCCTTATCTGTAGGCATATTTGTTGTCGCAAGATCATTATCCACAGCAACTAAAACGTCTATTATAGTGCGGATTGAATTTTTACAAGTTAAAATTATTTTTGGTTAACCACACACTTAAGGGCAAGTTGTCTTCATCCTCCTCTTCTTAAAAAAGGTATATAATCCCTTACCACAATTATTAATCGTATCCTAAATACGTATTTCGACAACTAAGTTGTCATCATCCATAGCTAAAATCACTAATCAAGGTGTCGCACATGGGGCACATGCGACACCTTGATAAGTGGTTTTTACCTACTGATGATGACAACTTAGTTGTCGAAATACGTATTTAGGATACGATTAATAATTGTGGTAAGGGGACATATACCTTCTTTAAGTTTTTACTTAACCACAGTCTCCAAAGAAAGGACCTTTCCCTTCTTCTTGTTTAATAAGCCACTGGTTGAGAGGTAAGTTATCGAACTCACAAAGGGAAGGCCATGCATGTTTAAAACAATTCCTAATTTTTTGGGTAACCTATTGCCATGGTATCGAAACCATTTCAACAGAATCGAGCAAATTTATTGTTATTTGCGTGTTATTTTCAATAGAATTAAGATTGCTAATCATAATATGTCGTCGATAATAAACTTTCAAACTGTGAATTACACCTTGATCCATTGGTTGAAGCACAGATATCAAATTTAGTGGGAAAATTTTTTAATATTTTTTAAGTTCGAAAGATGCGGATGTGTAAGGCATTTGTCAACAAGCAATTATATGCGCCTGTACTCTCTTAACAACTGTTTGTCACATTATCTCAATTCACTTTCGAAAATATCAGCGGTAATACACGCACGCTTGTTTGTTTTATAATTTACCGGAATTTTTTTACGTTTTTAAAACACCTGGGTCTGCTAAACTTGTCAATAACTAAAAGTTTACGTTTTTCAGTACCAGTCGTGTTTACGCACACAAGAACTGTTAGTCTTTCCTTGGAAAGTTTTCACCTAACACATTTTTCCGCTCTAAAGTTCATTGTACGATTTGAAGCAAATTTCTAAAAATGACCAAGTTCATCACCATTGAAAACATTATTACCATCATAGTTCATAAGAAGCGGAATTAATGTTGATTTGACCTAACCCATCGCAGTTTCCATATTCATATTTGCAGCTTCTTCGTGGATTTTACTGGAGTTTATATTGTGCCGCTTTTTGAATCTATGTAACCAACCCGAATCACAAGAAAATTCAGAAACATTAAACTATTTTGCGAACTCTTCAGCCTTTGCCTGTAGGATGGGTCCACTTATTTGTCATATTGGTGCTTATCTGATACAAACCATTGAAGTAATGCTTCATCGATGTTTTGTTGGATAGGTTTGTGAAATCTTTTTCTTCGTTTCGAAACTCTACGAGATTGCAAAATTTTATTTCTATTTTTCAGTATCGTAGACGCTGTTGTCTTTTACAAACACCTAGATTTACATACGGCGACTTGTTTATCACCACTTTCTATTTCCTGAATTATAGAATTTTTTTCATCCATTGTTAAAGTCTTTCGAACCATTTTAGTTGCACTAACTTTATCCATACTTAACATACAGCTCAAAAGGTTGCCTCACTACAGCATGAACGTTACTACACGGCTCCAAGATGAAAACTAAATAAAAAATTGCAAAAATAAAATTATCGCCAATAGGCGACAAGTTGGGATCTTATGTTCTTGATAATTTTTTCAATCCTTAATGTTATGGTTCGGCGCGATAAACTTATTGATGAATTTTTTTTTATCTGGACTCAAAATATCAGCTACTACTTGCAAACAATCCTTCACGAATTCACCTTCACAAAAGTTTTATTAGATTTCGCAATTTTGTAAGCGATTATGTAATTTGCCTTAATCACGTTTGCCGCAGTAGCATCTTGTTGCCTAAATAAATTTTGCTGCTTTCGCAACGAACATACTAGAGTAGACCAGAGAGTAAACGAAACTTCTTTGTAATCTAATGTAAACAACTTTGTAATCTAATGTAAATAACTTCCTACATGTTTCTTGACCTTTATAACCAGCGGCAACGCTTGTCACATTTTATAGAAAGGGCAGCACTTCGCCGAATAATGAATACCTAAGGGCGATTTTTTTTCTATGAAAAATTCGAATAAAATAGCGTCGTAAAGTGTAGAAAGAATATTTACAATTACATTACTTCGGGAAAATGCAATAAATTTGTACAACTGCCGAACTACTGGCAAGATATACAGTGTGTTTAAAAAAGATTCGGCAATATTAAAGGAGGTGATTGCCCAGGTCATTTTATACAATAAGTTCCTATAAACATAGGTCCGCATACGCTTCGTTACCGATCTACAGCGTGTTGAAGTTTAATTTTAAGAAACAGTAAAAACTTGATTTTTCCAAAGCGGCTTGAGATATCATAATGAAATTTTAGGCGTGTTAATAGCTGTGGGAGACACATACTTTCCAATACAACACAATGTTTCAGTCGTACCTGTGGCGCGCGTATTAGCACGTCACAGGCCATGTTTCAACAAAAAATAGGACGCCTTTGATTTCTCTAAAAATATGCTTTTATTTATTGTTCAATTATGAAGAAAAAAGCTCTCTTAACTTTTTATCGTACGACTTACCGTTTTTTAGTAAAAAAAAACATTTTAGTGCATGCATTTATTACAGAAAAAAAAATAAAAAGACAAGGTTTTATTCAAGGGCAAAAACAAATATTTTACCAAACCAGAGTCCTGTTTTATTCACTGACATATTGAACGACATATTGAATGAGTCTCGTGATTAATAATTTTGTATGAGTCGAATTTGTTGAAGTTCCTTACCATGAATCGCTATACGAATGCCGAGATGACCGACATGCACTACATTTATGGGTGTGCTGATGGCAATGCATTAGAAGCTAGGCGGTTGTATACTGAAAGATTTCCTGGCCGTATTGTTCCTGATAGAAAAACTTTCGAAAGTATTCATCGGCGTCTTTATGAAACAGGCACTTTAAGACGAAATGGAGAAGCAGGAAGGCCAAGGACAGCAAGAACGGTAGAGCTGGAAGAGGATGTGCTAGACATGATTGAAGAAGATCGAGGTACTTTTACTCGAAAAATTGCTGACGCTTTGGATGTAAGTAATGGGACTATTTGGCACATTCTGAAGGAAAATTTGTTGTATCCATTCCATATACAACGCGTTCAAGCACTTCTTCCTGCTGATTTTCCTCCTCGCATTGCATTCTGTCAATGGCTTTTGCACAAAATGGTTCAAATCCCTCAACTCCTGATGTTGATTCTGTTCACCGATGAAGCGAATTTTTCAAGAAATGCAATACGGAATTTGCATAATAACCATGTATGGTGTGACGAAAATCCACATGAAATTGTTGAAGATCGTTTTCAACATCAGTTTTCTTTGAACGTTTGGCTTGGGATTGTGGGTGGCTGCATAATTGGACCGGTATTTTTACCAAGGAGACTTACCGGAGAGGTGTATCGCAACTTTTTGGAAAACACGCTCCCTGGATTTCTGGAGGACGTACCATTAGCAATTAGAGATGCAATGTGGTATATGCACGATGGCGCACCAGCCCACTTTAGTCAAGTAGCTCGTGATTTCTTAACACAAGCATACGGAAATCGCTGGTTAGGCCGAGGTGGACCTCACTCATGGCCTGCACGATCCCCGGACTTAAATCCCCTGGATTTTTTCATGTGGGGCGATTTGAAGTCCTTGGTGTACGCTACTCCATTGGAAAACGTAAAAGACTTAAGAAACCGAATCATTGCTGGGTGCAACTCAATTAAAACCGATCCTGGTGTTTTTCAGAGAGTTCGCCAGTCAATGAGGAGAAGATTGGATTCTTGCATCCGAGCTAGAGGTGGTCACTTACACAGCTTTTGTAATTTTTGGTTGATAAAATTGTTGGTTTGGTAAAATATTTGTTTTTGCCCTTGAATAAAACCTTGTTCTTTTATATTTTTTTCTGTAATAAATGGACATGCACTAAAATGTTTTTTTTTTAATAAAAAACGGTACGTCGTACGATAAAAAGTTAAGAGAGCTTTTTTCTTCATAATTGAACAATAAATAAAAGCATATTTGTATTTTTAGAGAAATCAGAGGCGTCCTATTCTTTCTTGAAAAATAGCCTGTGACGTGCCAATACGCGCGCCACAGGTACGACTGAAACATTGTGTTGTATTGCAAAGTATGTGTCTCCCACTGCTATTAACACGCCTAAAATTTCATTATGATATCTCAAGCCGCTTTGGAAAAATCAAGTTTTTACTGTTTCTTAAAATTAAACTTCAACACGCTATAGATCGGTAACGAAGCGTATGCGGACCTATATTTATAGGAACTTTTTGTATAAAATGACCTGGGCAATCACCCCCTTTAATATTGCCGCATCTTTTTTAAACAAACTGTATTCATCTGTTTCCTTTGATGTAACAAGGCATCCCCATAAAAGTTTCTATTTCACCCCTTTAAAAGCTCAGTGGTAGAGCAATGGTCTGGCAAGCCAGAGGTAGTGGGTTCGATTTTTTTTCTATGAAAAATTCGAATAAAATAGCGTCGTAAAGCGTAGAAAGAATATTTCACCTACCAAATATGTTTATCGAAGGCCGTATTTATATAGATGGATCTTACCGATCATGGGCCGGTCCAAATCATGTCGCGGGCCTCCATTTCCCCATCCCTGTCCTCAGGCGAAGTATAAGTACCCTCATAGAATCAAATAGATTTCTTCCGAAATGTTTCCGTCCGAGTACCTTCAGTTCCTTACAAGTACATATTATATGAAGGCTAGTTTCCTCCCGTTCTTCACATCTCTTACACCAGGGCTCGCTGTCCAAACGTTAAACGTAACGTTATCCCACTGGATTCGGTGAAGAGCATTTCTTCAAAGCTCATACCTTAGTCAAAGACGGCCGGCGTTTAACACAATTTTTCAAATTGGCAATATGGCAACTTGGTTGCCAAAATACATATTTAAAGTTTATTAATTTATGTTGTGGTTTGGGATTTTTCAATTCTCGGTAGAATGAGGTCATTGACAACGTCTTGTTTGTTAAGAAACATACTGTATACGACGTTCAATTAAGTAAATTAAAACAATTTTAAATGAATCTCTGGGACAGATTCAATTATTATTGCTCTTAATTTACCCATTTGTGTATTACAGTTCTTTACACGCTTCCTGGAAATTTCAGTTTTTTAAACGATTCTTCAACCTCAACAAATTGAAATGTACATTTCTCCTCTTCAATCTCCCAGTAATTTTTAACCGAAAAAATCCGTAAAAACCTCCCTTTTATTAAAATTAATGACGGTAAATAAGTGCACAGTGTGAGTAGCCGTACCTATAATGCCGAAGCCCTGTTTCGCTTAAATTCAAAACAATTATTATTAGTTTTGGACGCTGCTGGAATCCGGTACCTTTTCCATCGAAACCTATCAGAACCAATCAGGACCTGTCTTTGGTGTGATTAATAAAATCGGGAATACGTCTGCTTCATCGTCCATGTTAATTTTCTTTTCTGCTCGTTTAAGGTCATTCTTGCAACTTTTACACCATTCATATAAAACGTGCTGTTCGGTATTGCTTTTATTGTTATTCGAAGCTATTTAGACATCAGTTGTATACTGGATGTTAAATAAATGTTGTCGGATATTTCACCCAATTATAGTACTATTAGAACCAATTATAAAATATATAATAATTATTAGTCTTAATGTAAATATTTATTTTTATTATTTTTACTGTTTTTTGACATTTTCCATACATACGAGTAGTCATTCTTATATCCCCGGACTAGACATTTTTCAATTTTAATAATTTTTTCATTATAGCTCTTTATTATCATACATGCCTTGATAATGACTTTGATAATTTACATAGAATTACAGCAGTATTAGTTCTAAAATCTGTTAGTTTGTGTTATCACGTATGAAAATGCATGAACTTGATTATCGAGCAGCTATAAAATTCTTGACAAAACAAGGAAAATCTCCAAAAATTATTCGTGAAAAAATGTTGGCTGTATACGGGGATGATTATCCTTCAAAGTCGACTATTTGCGAATGCACAAGATTGTTTAAAAGCTGCCGAGAATAACTAGATGATGATCCCCGTCCAGGTCGGCCTGTTAACGTGATCACCTCCGATGTTATTGAAAAAACCCAGTGTTTGGTACTGGAGGATGCAAGATTAAAGAAGCTGCAATGAGCAGCTTCATTAGGAGTTTCAGAAAGCACGGTTTTTAGAATTCTACACGAATACCTTGGAACTCTTGTCATTCCAAGTGCCAGATGGGTTCCGCGAATGCGTTCGCCATTCCAAATGCGTGCGCGGATGTAGACGTGTGAACAGTTTCTGGCGCTTTGTGGAGGCGAACCAGGTTTAACTATTATTACCGCAGATGAGACCTGTGTCCATCAATTTGACCCTAAGTCAAAACAAGAATCAATGCAGTGACATATTAAGGGTGTTCTACCCCCCCCCCCCCCCCCTCCAAAGTTTAAAGTCACTCCTTCCGCAGGAAAATTAATGGCAACTAAGAGATTATATTAATGCGAAAAGGTACGGAAAACTGACGCAAGGTGTCCTGTTGCTTCACGATGATGCACCAGTCCACAAATCAAGACTTGCAAAAGCTGCCTTTACCGAATGTGGCTTCACAGAAATAGACCATCCACCTTATAGTCCAGATCTCGCTCCGTGCGATTATTTCTTGTTTCCTAAACTCAAAAGAATACGACGACGAACTTATAGCGGTCGTTGTAATGTATTTTGCGGACAAACCAAAGTATTTTTTTTATAATCGATTAGAGATGTTATTAAAACGATGTAATACTTGTATACAAAAGCAAGGGGGCTATATTGAGAAATAAATTTCTATTGCTGTTCGAAACTTTTTTTTCATGTCTAGTCCAGGAATATAGAAACGACCCCTCGTATATGACGTAATACGGAATAAACTTTATCGTTATTATTAGAGCAGACCAATTTCCGTGCGCACCATGAGCGCCGGTATGGGAGTGTAATTCGTAATATATTAGAATATGCGATAGAATAGGGACGCAACATGAGCTTGTTACCGATATAAGTATAGAAGTAGAGACATTTATTCTATCAGAAATAATTAAATATACATTTGGTTTTCTGCTATTAAAGTGATATGCATAAACACGCGAAAAATAAGAATAGTACATATTATAGCAGCGTTGTATGTACCTATAAATGAAATGGAAAATGTATGAAATCAGTGATTGTGTGCACGACAGAAGATTTAAAAAAACACGTACCGTTTTAAGCGTCCTCCAAGGATTGACGAACTGGTGACTCTCGACTGTATATTTTCAACATCAGGTGCGTTTCTAAGGTTATTTCTGAAAAACATGTTCGCCGTGAGGAAAAAATATGTTTATATTCGGAAAACGAGCGCTCTACATCTAGTGATGTTATATTCGCATAATCAAAATAGTTTCTTAAGCAACTTAACGCATCTGTAGACGTGCCCTCACAAATACGTGTTAAGGTGTCAAAATCTGCATTTTTGTCTAAAACACTTTCAAATTTAATTAAAACACTTTCACTTCTACAGCACACAGCGTGAACATCTTTAACGATTTCCAGTGATTTCTCTAACGACAGCGACGAATTTTCTAGTTTCGTTATTGCTTCTTCTAGTCCCAAGTAATTCTCACGAATACTTTGTAAATCCATTTTAATCTGGGCATCTTGAAATTTTTTCTGGCTTTTATTGATAGCTGCACTTTCTTTCGGATCGAATAATAAAACCACGTCCTTATTTTTTTCAAAATGTTCATGATAGTAAAACCCCGCCCGTAACCATGTACCCCAACGCGTCAGAATCGGCTGTGGTGGCTCAGGGGTATGGGGACACAATTCGTGAAATTTCCGAATACGTTTTGGAGATTTCAGGAATACTGCCTTTGTACTCGATATTAAAGGATCTACCTCTGGATAACATCTACGAACCTGTTCGGCCACAAGGTGTAGAGCATGGAGTTTACAAGTAATATGTAACAAGTTAGGACAATATTTTCTAAGAGACCGGCCTACAGAACACATGGTTGCGGCACCATCGGTCATAAACATTAATACTTGGTCTTTCGAAAGTTTAAATTTTTCCAAAGTATCTAATAGCACCTTTCGGCATTACATTATTTTAGTCGTCTGGATGCTAATAAAATTGAAGACGTTGATTGATGTGGTTCCATATTACGCGCCATCACATTAACTACAGATTGCTTTTTGCTGTCAGTTGTTTCGTCCACACATAACCACAGTTTTTTATTTTTCAGTTCGGTTTTGATTTTATTTTCAACCTGCTTACGCACCGATGGTAAATTCCTTGCGTAACGTTGTCGTGCTCGGTAATGTTTGAATCGCGTATTTATTCCAAAATGAAATAAATGAATCATTACTTAACAAGGTAAACGGCAGTGTACACACAATCACAGTTACACATAGTTCATGTATAAACTGTTGTCGATTAATTTTGTTATTATTGTGCTTCGAACTGCTTACGTGTTCTTTACAATGTGTTTTTGACCAACACATTAGATATGTATTGTACACTAAACATTTAATTTTTGAGCCATCGTATATTAAGTCCGGGAAATCCATAATAAACTTATTCACTTCGTCTGACAACGGTCGTTCTCTCGATTTATGTGTCGATGAAATTTTATTACGTTTGCTTACACTTACATGTAGTCTAAGCAAGTACCAAACACATACTGAATGCTTTTTATTAGTTCTGATGCAATACAATCATCCTAACATCGGCACACATGGCGCGCACGGAAATTCGTCTGCTCTAGTTATTATTATTATTATCTATTTACGCATGTTACTTTTCAGTAGCACAGTGTTTTTACATGTATGTCTTGTCTATATATTATAATTACATGCTATTAAAACATGTGCATTCTTTAATATTGTATTACACTACGCTGTTGGCTTTGATATATTCCCTAGTACAAAATACTACAAGTAGATATGACTCGGTTCGTTGATAGTTTACTCATTATTTAAAGGGAGGAATCGAAATAAACCATTAAAGCGTCGCCGAGTCTTTGTTAAAAAAGATTGCGCCAATTAGGGGCAACTTTCGTCTGCCGCACAGCGGGAGTTCCTCAGTTCGCCTTTCGGACCATATATCTTTTTTCCGTGGACGAAAAGTGTACCTATAAAATCCTACTTGATGAGTATTACTAAATTATCATGTCCGTATCAAATTTATATATTAACGTTACACGGATTGGAATTTTCTTCTCCTTAGGTCTTTATTTTTTTTTTGTTTTCTTTTTTGACTTTCATTAAAATCGTGCTTGTGATTACCTTTTTTTTATTTTAAAAATTAATGATAAATTAACCGTACAAAACTAATCGCCAAATTAGCACTACTAATGGGAAATATTAAATCCCATATTTCGATATGTTACTTTGGTAGTTCTTTATTTATGTCACAACTTTGTTATTGCAAACAACCAATTACGAGTTGTGACAACATAAAAAATAAACTAAAAAATTAACTTATTTTAAAGGATTTTTATAAAACCTGAATTATATAAAGGGTCATTCAAATTGAGCGCCTTTTTTTAAAAATAAATAAAACCCATAATATGCATTGATTTTCAAAAACCTTAATTGGTAATTGTAGTATCAGTTGTGACATTTATACACGAAAAATAATATCTGACAAGTGACCACCTCGTGCTGCTTCACGCTGTTCACTCTTTTGTTAAAATTTTCTATTACATTTCGACATAATTGGGGCTCTACTTCACCAATGACACGAATAATTTCATCCTTTAGTTCAGGAATCGATTGTGATTTGTTCTTATAGACCTGGCTTTTTACGTAACTCCAAAGAAAATAGTGTAACGGTGTTAAATCATATTGTCTTGGTATCCAATTAAAATCACCATTTCTTGTGAAGTAATTCTTCCAGGAAGTTTTTGCCATAATAAAGCAATTACTTCATTAGTAAAATGAAGTATTCCACCGTCCTGTTGAAACCGTCTATCCTCTAGATCAGCGATGCTCATACCGCGGCCCGCGGGCCGCATGCGGCCCACTGTCGATATTTATGCGGCCCACCAACGAATTTTAAAAATTGTTCGAAAAACTACAAAAGTAGGTAAAAGTCCATCAAATCAATATTTCTTAACTTTTTATTTTATTCTAACTTTTGTAATTGTTAGTAAGATATGTATCTTTAAGTACCTACTACTTTCTTGTTCAGGTTTACTACGTAGGACAGGTATGCTCCTCGTCGTTCCAAGCATATTGTTACGAGACTAGAAATCTGTCGAACCAACTAGATTACTCGAAGGTTCGCAAAACACGTCGGTATTATCCCCGAACAATGTGGTAGGTTCTCGATGTTAGGTAAGTCGTATAAATACAACGCATCGCCCGCTATCGGGGCAGTTAAGTCTTTGAAGAATAAATATTTCGTCGTTCGAACTTGGCATCTACCTACGTAACAATATAAAATCAATTTTGATATGGATAAACCAGGCCCCAGTAAAAAACGTAGTCGTAAGGTTGAAGATGAAAATCGACAGTTTCAAGATATTTGGAACGAAAAATACTTTTTTATTTCAACGCATAACAAAAGTGTCTGTTTAATATGCAAGAGTAGTGTTTCTATTCCGAAGGAATATAATGTGAAAAGGCATTATGCAACCCAGCATCATACTTTTACCAAATTAACCGGCGAAAATCGAACTCAAAAAATTTGCACTTAACAAAGGGAACTAATAGGCCAGCAAGCTATGTTTACAAAACCAATTCAAGATGCTGAAACAGCTACTGAAGTTAGCTTTGAAATATCTCGAATAATAGCGAAAACTTGTCGGCCTTTTAAAGATGGTGAGTTTGTTAAGCAGTGTTTAGATATCGCCGCAAAAAAATGTGTCCGAAAGATGCAAAGAGATTTGAGAAAATTCAACTAAATCGGATGACTATTCAAAGAAGACTTACCACATTAGCAGCTAATATAGAAGAGCAATTAGCTACGAAATCGAAAAGTTTTGAGTATTTTTCTATAGCACTCGACGAATCTACAGATATAAGTACCACTGCTCAACTCTTAATATTTATACGAGGTGTAACGCAAAATTTTGAAGTGAGTGAAGAATTGATTGGTATGAGTTCTTTGACAAGTCAAACCAAGGGGAGTGACATGCTCAAAGCTCTTCCGGAAAAATGTTCTATAATGGATTTGGATTTAACGAAATTATCTGGTCGACTGACGGAGCAACTTCAATGGTTGGAAGTAAATCTGGGATAATAACTATGCTAAAAGAGTATTTACAAACTAAAAACATAGATACCAAGGAGTCAATGCAGTTTCTTTGCGTTATACATCAAGAGGCCCTCTGTTCAAAGTTATTGGGATTTGAAAATGTGATGAAAGTTGTAGTACCTACTGTAAACTTTATAAAATCACGAGGTCTCAATCACCGACAATTCACACAATTTCTCGAGGATATTGAAAGCGGATATGGCGATCTCCTGTTTTACAATGATGTAAGGTGGCTAAGCCGTGAGTTGTCACTAGAGCGGTTTCTTAACTTGATTGAAGAAATCAAAATATTTCTGGCGGAAAAGAAAAAGGACGTCTCCGAACTCGACAACCCTGATTGGCTGTGTGACTTAGCTTTTCTTGTAGACATCACAAATCACTTGAATGTCTTAAATACGCGACTCCAAGGCAAAGATCAATTGATTTCGCAGTTATACTCTCCTTTCAACATTCACCCGAAAATGCACCGGAATCAATACAGCTGGAATTGATAGACATGCAAAATGATGATAATTTACAAAACAAGTTTAATGAAGGTAATTTACTCAACTTTTACCGTGGCGTTGACAAAACCGCTTATTAAGAGTTGCGAATAAATGCATTGAAATGCGCAAGCTTATTTGGATCGATGTATATTTGTGAGCAAACGTTTTCAGTGATGAAACTTAATAAAACAAAAAATCGAAACCGTCTGGCAAATGAAAATCTGGAAGCAATTTTACGTGTGGCGACAAGTAATGTGGAGCCAAACATAAACAAAATTGTTAGGTCAATGCAATGTCATGCATCAAAATAATAAAACATGAAATATTACATTGTAATGATTAGATTACATTACGATTACATAATTACAACAAACATTTTTGAATGTTCTTTTATTTTTATCATTTGTAGTAATTCATACTACATATTTAAAAATAAAAATATTTGCATTAATAAGTATTCTTTGTTGTGGCCCGTCCTTGGCTTATAATTTTCCCGAGTGGCCCCTGTTCCCTATAAGTCTGTGCATTCTTGATCTAGGACGATAATTGTATGAGGTAGTAAATTAGGTAGCAGTTGATTTATAAACCATTCTTCAAAGTTTTCTGCACATATTTCATCATGTACATCGGCAGTATTTCTTTTACATAGTAATGTAAATTTTGCACCAGTTACAAAGCCTTTTTCATTCATAGTATGAATTATAGCAAATCTCTGCCCACGACTAGTAGATGATGTGAGCCCTGTACTATAGTCTTCGATATTGCCGACAAGATTTAATAGTTGCATCTGTCCAAGTTTTGCTTACAAAATGCCCAACATTAACCAAACGTTCATAGGTATATACAATATTTCTTCTTTCCAGTCGAAATTGTCTTATTTGTCGTAGATAATTATGTCACCATCTTATAATGTCCTCAATTTCGTTAAGAACTGTGTTAATTACATCAATTCGACCAACTAAATTTGTACCAGTAAGTTCAAAAAGAATTAAGTGTAATTTTGTCTGCATAAGTTTCTTTATGGTCAATGTCAAACTAATTCATTGTCCCTTTTTTTAATAGTTAGATCCAACATGTTAATGCTATTGTTTAGTTTGTATTCTATAGTATATTCAACTCTTTATACACGAATAAAATCCAATACACCAATGCAGTTTTGTTCTACCTGTATATACATACTGATACTTATCGCTAGCGGATAAAATATGCCATAAATGAATTTACAATAAGAATTATATTTATAGTTAATGCGTGTTCACATCGAGGATACTTTCTGCGTAGACGACGGTAATATAAAACATCCGTAGACTCGTCTAAGTAAAATAAATACCCGATTTTATTGTTAAGCTAGTTAGTCCTGCAATACTGATATATGATACGATAAATATAACGTCGAAAAGGAGGTTGGCGGGGTACAAGAAGCATTAAGAGTCAGTAATAATATTACAATCAATACTCTTACATACACAAGTAAGTATTGTTACTAAGGCTACTTTGATAGCGGGTCAAGGGTCAGTTGGGTCATATACCTGCCCACAGGGGTCACGAATCACAACGAAATAACACGATACACACACACCTACAATGCCTTAACGTTAGTTCGGATACTTTTTTCTTCTCTGCACTCTTTCACTCCGTCTTGAATGGCTTTGGAGCGTTCGCGACGTTCGTCCGTCGTTGACGCCAGAGCCAGAACCCGTCGAACCCGCGTGGTTCCATACAATATTTCGCAACTTAATTATACTACGGATAATGGTGATTATTATGTTGTTTTTTCTGTTGTTGCGCGCATTTTCTCGTCTACACGGTGGATTTACTATGAAGAATTTTTAATTTTAGAACGGTTAGACTGGCCTCGAGGATGTCACAGCCAATGGGACGTGATAGTTTAGTGTTTCGGATACTTTGCATTTAGTTATGCCATTTTAAATTTAATATTGACGCTACAAGCGATAATTATACAGTCTGGTATTCCTAGTAAAACATAGATTGCGTTTCCATCGATTTCAGCCTTTCTATTGCGTTTGGGGTCTTGATAATCTTCTACGGCATTCCTTAAAGGTTATTTAGATGGTCTACCTTAGACAATGTAAACGAAAATGTACCTATTACAGTAGAATTCGTTTATGATGACTCTGCCTATTATGACCAACCGTTTATTATATCAACAATTCAATAGAAAGTTTGGTTTTCATACGAACTTATACGGAATGATTTGCTTATATTGACATGTTGATTATATTGACGTATTTTTACATGTTTTTAAAAATTGATCCGGTTATATTGACGATACACGTGATAGCTCATATACCAAGAAACGTACTCGATTGGTAAACCGTTAAATTTCTCTAGACAAGGAAAAACCGACTTCGGTGGCGCATGGTGTGCCTCGTATATATGTGTGTATAGTTGTTTTCAAATTATAAGAATATAACTTTGAACGGCTCTAATGCTTTTATTGCACCACCTTCTGTGATGATAATTATTATTATTCCTGGTCTCCTTATTGAACGGGTACGGTTTACATATTTGCATCGTATGAATCTAGGGGCCATATTGACTATAAATTAGGGCCCTATAATATAATAATAAAACGCTGTTAATTTCAAGTATATAATAAAAAATATCTGTACATTGGGTTTATATACAAAGAAAAAATTACAAATCGTGTGGCAACATGTGTAGTGGATACATATAGATATATAAAGCTAATTTATTTGTAATACACAATACAATTTTTATGTGTCACGGCATTTCATAAATCATCTGTGATTGAGTCGTCTTGCAAATCGGTGTCTGTGTCTGAATCGTATTGCAAATTTATAATCAAAGGTGCTACTATTTTGTACATGCGCATATATTCGTCCTTTTTTGCTATTGCGTGTTTAACAGCATTTTTCCAATTTACAGCAGTTATATGTTCCATAGCATTTTTTATGTGTGTTACAGCTCTTTCACTAAATTTCGGTGTTTGATTTGTTCGTCTTATGGTATTTTTCAGTTGGGCCCATATCAATTCAATGGCATTGAAAATGCAATGGTATGGTGGTAAACGCAAAATTGTACGTCCTCCTTCTTTGGCTCTTTTATGCACATAATAATCCTTTAAATATTCTTTTGTCTTCATCACCTCTATTAATTGGTTTTTTGAATAATGATCCTCAAAATATAAATCATTTGCTTCTAAAAATGCTTTAATATCTTTCTTATTATTACGTTTTGTAGGAACTTTGGTTAGCTGTCGAGAATGATACGGAGCGTTGTCCATCACTATCACACTATCTTTTGGTAAATTTGGCAGCAAAGTGTCACAAAACCATTCTTCAAATAAAGATGAGCTCATATCTTCATGGTAATCTAAACTTGAGGATTTAACATTTTTAGCAGATAATAGCGGCTGTCCGATCCAGCCTTTTTCTGACCCAGCATAAAGAATGATTATTCTCTTCCCTCTCGAAACCGGCGCGTCCAACTGACACATACTTGAACTATCCACCCAACCTTTGCAAATTGTGTCATGGGTGTCATACCACGTCTCGTCTAAATAACATATGAATCGTCCTTCCTGTCTATAACTTCTAATTGCCGTTAAGTATTCATATCGAAGTTTCTGTAACCTCGGGCTTTCCATAATTGTGCGACGTTTGTCTATAGTGCCAAACTTAAAATCAGCTTTCTTTAGCGTCCGCCACAAGGTTGCTTTAGAACAATAAATATTTATAGGCTCATCACTGATTCTTTTATGTAAGCAGTCAAGTGTAGATACAACATTTCCTCTGTAGAAGGAGTATACTTGCTGCCTAATAGTATCAATTTCATACTCTTCAATTTTTCTCGGTGTTCCTTTGTCACTTCTTTGCTTTTGAGGCCCTACGTTATTCTTAATTATTTTATATATTGTTCCAAAAGGCACCTTGGTTAATTGCGACGTTCGTTGAATGTTCTGGGTTTGTAGTTCGTTATTTTCTTTCAACAGGGTATGATAGACATTGAAAATTATGTGTTTCGCATCTTCTGATATATGCTTTCTCTGTCGTGCTCCAACAGTATTATCACTATCCATATATAATAACTATATATTCAAATTAACAACTGTTGGTACTTATATTATTATTAAATTTTATTTCATCCAAATTGTAATTTAATGACTAGTTAACTATATATAATAACTATATATTCAAATTAACAACAGTTGGTACTTATATTATTATTAAATTATATTTCATCTAAATTGCAGTAATTACAATTTACTTAAATTTTGTCATTACCTTAGCAGTTTGTTTGCGTAAAAGATAATCGTATTGAGCGGCCAGGTAGTTATTGCCGCAGGTGGTGCAATAAAAGCATTAGAGCCGTTCAAAGTTATATTCTTATAATTTGAAAACAACTATACATACATACATATTTGTTTTGACTTACAGTGACAAGTTTTTAGTCTAATAGTGATTACAAATTCCATATCACCACAAAACTCTTATACCGTTTAAAATTTTTAAAGAAACAGGATATTGTACTTTTTCTATGTATTACATAGGTTAGGCCATTGACATATTTATAAATAACAAACGAACAGATGATGCATAAGAAAAATGTCTAAACTTTTCGCAAAAAGACGTATTTAGTACATTACCGAAATATGAAGAATATTTTTTAGTGAACATGAACAAATAAATCCTTATTGCCAACACATAAAGATATAATTTCTAGCAAATTTTGTCCTAACGGGTGGCACCAGACAATCTGACGGACAAAAGAGACTGCCCCGAAAATAGCAATTTTCTCTCGTCCAACTGTGCCGGTATAGAAGGGAAAATAATATTAATAATAGTAATAATAATATTTATTGAAACTAAAAATCCTAGATAACAGTACAAAAAGAAGTATGAAAGAGATAGGATATAGGATAAGTTAAAAAAAATACATGTATGGTAATATGACAATTAACAAAATCTAAAGAAAATCATAGTATCAAAACAAAAACAAAAAAGTCTACATTTGTTAATTTAACTATCAAGATACTCCATTGTACTATAAAAACAATGTGTCAGCATGTAATTTTTAATATACCTCTTAAAAAGACCTATGTGCAGCCTGCTTAATATTTTGTGGTAATTTGTTGTAAAACTTAATTCCTATTAATACATGATTATGTTCAGTCAGAACTAAATTGTACATAGGTATCTGAATATCATCTTTAAGACGAGTCAAGTAACTATGAAATTGACTATTTTTTGATAAAGTATGCAAATTCTGATATACAATTAATAATACTTCAACTATACAGAGATACAGTGAAGGTAATATTCTTAGAGTCCGAAACCACGATCTACAGGATTCAGATAACTTCAACCCTATTATGTTACGTATAGCTCGTTTTTGCATTTTAAAATTTTAAAATACAATTTCAATAATACGATGCCAGGTGGCAGCACATATACCAAAGAATTTGAGTACATCAATACTCGTTTTTGCATTTTAAAATTTTAACGATCTATAGGATTCAGATAACTTCAACCCTATTATGTTACGTATAGCTCGGTTTTGAATTTTTAAATTTTAAAATACAATTTTAAAATACAATTAAAAATCCAATAACACGATGCCAGATGGCAGCACATATACCAAAGAATTTGTGTACATCAATACGTTAAGCATGCATTACGCATTTGTTACAAATGTAACAGACATGCATTACAGACATCTGTATCTATACACATGGATATACACCTCCTATTTTCCAACGTTTCTGTCTCAATAGACTTCGTCAGTTTGGCTAATGAAGTAAAGTTTCATGGATCGCCTCACAGGTAAGTAGCAAATATCAGGTGGCACCAGATATTCTATTGATATCTGACGGACAAACAAACTTTACTTCATTAGAAAAACTGCGCGTCCAAAAATAAGAAAAAAGTTTACGAACAATTTTGTAAAAAAAAAAATTCAGCCTTATCTGGGTGGGTTAAAATTAGTTACATTATCATGCACGTGAAAAAACAAATAACACACATTCAATATACAAGGTTTTCCGTATCGTTATGTTCAAATTTGAGGATAAAGTAGATTCATTTCAAGTAACAAAAACGAAAAACTTGTATATCCATTTTTATTTATTTCAAAGTTACAGATCTATGAATGTAATTGTCAGATCATAACAAAAAATGTAATCCTAAAGTCAATAAAAATTTTATTTAATAAAGTTCAATTAATAATATTTTCGAAATGTCCACCTCCTTGTTGAATGCAGGCTTGTGCCCGTAAGCCAACAGAAAAAGTACTTATCCGAATTTCATACTCGTTTTGTCGGATTTGCTCGGCAGCCAGGTGAATACGATCCAACAACTCTTCTCTTGTCTTCGAAACTTGCGCGTAGACTAAATTTTTCATGTACCGCCATAAATAAAAGTCAAGGGGATTAAGATCGAGTGATCTGGGTGATCATGCAACAGGACCACCTAGACCAATCCATCTTGGATAATTGACGTTAACCCAATTTCGGACAGCAATTCCGAAATGTGGTGGTGCCCCATCCATGTGGAACCAGGTGTCTCGTCGAACATTCAGTGGTACATCCTCTAAAAGACCTGGCACTTCATCAATAAGAAATTGAAGGTAATTGTCCGCATTTAACCTCCCAGGAAGAACGACAGGACCAATCAACAAGTCATCGATTAGGGCCGCCCAAATGTTAATAGAAGATTCATGTTGAAATTGAGATGGGCGTATAACTTTGGGATTTTCTGATGACCACCTGTGCAGGTTTCTCAGATTTGTAACACCACTTCTCGTGAACGTAGATTCATCTGTCCAGAGGACAAAGTAAAGCATTTTGAATAAAGAAAACGTGTCCACTCACTATTAAGCTATTGGATGAACTGAAACGTAATGTAATCCTTTATTAAAAAATGCAACGTTAGCAGTCATCTGAACATTTGTTTATTGTATGATATTCATGGTTCAGCACTTACGGAATAAGTAAGTTCCTTATTTATCCTTCTTTATCATAAATCAATTTCCAGTACTCTTTTTTGTAGATGTCCAAGAAATTACTGTGTGCACAACGACACGTGTTTATTTATGTTTCGATAACATTTTATTATGCGACGTTAACAATCACAGGCCTGTTATTGAATCGTATAACTTTTTTTAAATAAAATCAGTTTGTATTGACTTTAGGATTACATTTTTTTTCATGATCTGAAAATCACATTCATAGATCTGTAACTTTGAAACAAATAAAAATGGATATACAAGTTTTGCATTGTTGTTACTTGAAAGGAAGTCTACTTTACACTCCTAAAATTTGAGCATAACGATACGGGACACTTGTATACATATACAAGAAATATCGTAAAAGTAGTATTCTGTTTATTAATTTCAATAAAATTAAATTATACTGGGTTAGAAATAAACGCACCATTACAGAGTACATCAATAGCAACATAACAATTAGGTTTTTTCAAAATATAGTTCCTTTTTTGGTCATTCGAGAACACAAAAAATAATTAGCGTGAAGTGCCAACAACAGAACAACAATTCACCCAGTATAATCGCGTCCCGCATTGCTCATACATCTACACATCTACACATATCTACTAACAAAATTCAACGTGACCAACCTGTGGATTATAGTCTCAGGAACGTGTTAATTTTGTAATGAATTTATTGTGCTCTAATACCAAAACTTCAAGGAAATATAAAGAGAAATTACGATTTCATGTCTTGACTCAATCAAGACATCTTTCTTTTACCATTTGCAACTTTTCGTATTGTACAACTTGTACACTTTTTTCAAACGTATCTGCAACAAACACGTAACATTGACTTGTAAAGATCAATTCAAACAGCACGATATAATTGTTTCCAGTCACGTTAATGTCTCTTCTGCTGGAAATCATCGATCGTCCGTGTATAGGTAAACCCGCAGCTAATATCGTTTTAAAGTTTAAACGTTAACCGATATATACTGACTTTCAAAAAAATCCGAACACCCAGTATAAGTTGACGCGACGTTGATAAATTTTAATAAAATTCTTACATAATGCTTGTTTAATCAAACTTAAGAAACGATTACATTTTCAAACTAAAATATTAAAAATAGCAATGCTTGTAGATCTCGGCGCGGTTCCAACCCGGAAATGGAGATCTACAATTAGGAAACGACCTCGGAAACCTACACCTACGTTTAATAGCGGGTGCGCCAAGATTTCTTATGCATTCGGTAACTCTTCGAGGCATCCTTGAAATTAAATGATTTATGGTATCCTGGGACATGTCATCCCAGGCTTCTTTAATTCGGTGACTAAGGTCAAGTCGGTTATTTGGGGATTGGGGTAAATTACCCAGTCGAGTACGCCAATCATATCCCACACATGTTCAATTGGTGACAAGTCTGAGAGCAAGAAGGCTGTGGTAGTAATGTCGCGTTATTTTCTAGTAAGAACCCTTGCTGTATGCGGACATGCATTGTCTTATTGGAAAAGGGGTTGAATTAACCTTCGTAGCTATGACAGTGCAAAATTATTAGCAAATTCTACCCGGTTTTGTTTGGACGTTTCTGTTAAAATCTGTTTTCTGACAGTAGCGTAATTGCCTAAGGCAGTTTTTTAAATTCTTCTTCGAGCTCTTCGAACACTTATTGGAAAGTTAGTTCTGTCCCCAGTCGCTACAACTGTCGCAAATGAATTTTCTCTCACATAGTGAACCAAAGCCTCATCCTGTTCAAGATTTGAGACAAGATGACCTCCCGATCCTCCTAAACCTTCCACTGTTTGCGCCTCTAACCATCTCCGTCTTATTTTTAGAATACATGTATGGCTTACATTGTAAAGCGCTGCTACTTGTCCACATGACTGACCATTTTCTCACTGTGACAATATTGCTCGCTTTTGAAAATCAGTAACAAACTTTCTTGATGTTATTTTGACAAAAGAATGACAACTAATAAATGTTATTAAGCAGTTAAACAGTCTATGTACTTAAGCTCAATTTACAATAAGCAAAAATAGCTAGAAACAATTTCGTGTCCGCAATTGTACATGAGAAATAATCCGCAAAGAACAATAAATGTTTTGCAGACAAAACTAACAGAAATATGGCAAACATTTACTCCAGATGACTCTGTAGAAAATTCTTGAAAACCATGCTAAATCGAATTAAAGCAGTTGTTAAGGCCAACGGTGGCGTAACTCCATATTAAATTTTGTAACTAAGAATTGTCCGAACATTAAGTTGTTAATATAATCTATACATTTTTTTACTTTGATTATATTGTTTTTGTTTCCTGATAAATAAAATATACAGGCTGATTCATTTTCGGCCCTCACCATGGGGATCTCTCTTATTATTGGAGATAAAGTATAGGTTTAAATTTGGCAAAGTTGTTAAATTTTGTGTTTGTTATAAATACGTAAAGAAAATAGACCTGTGACAAATTACCTTCGTTATTTAAAAAAATACGCGAAAACCCCATTTTCTTCTTTTACCTTTAGCACCGACATTTGGCCTTGTAGAGAAAATATAAAAACACATCCTTGTGGCCATTTCTAAACCTCTATCCAGTGGTGTACTCTAAATTTTTATACGACGTTTCGTTTCTTTCTGGCCATCATCAACTATCTAATTTCTTATAGGCGCCATATTGGATTTAGACATCTTCAGAAAGTTTTTTTTTCTGATTTCAACCATGTACCACATACTGACTATAGTTTTTGACATTAGGTTTTATTTGAAAGAATAAATTATAAGATTAAATAAGGTAGCCTTTGGAATTTCAATCTGTCAAACATTTCATTTATTGTTCATTAATAATACAAAAATGTCATACACTAACGAAGAGAAACGAGATATGATAATTATTTTTTATTCTTCGAAACGAAATTCAACAGTAGCGAGTACAAGATAACAAAAACATTAATAAAAATACATAGAAAGGTAAACAATAAACAATTACAGTAAATGTTCAATTATCTGGCCATCTTCAGTAATGCACAATTGGGCACGCCTTCTGGCATTTTGTACTGCCCTTTGTATAGTTCTTCTAGAAACTGCATCGAAGGCATTCTGAAGTCTGTCTCGTAATTCTTCAATGTTTTGTGGTGCATCTACTTTATAAATATTATTTTTAACATATCCCCATAAAAAAAAATCTAGCGGACTTAAATCAGGTGATCTCGCAGGCCATTCAACAACTCCCCTATTTCCAATCCAACGGTTTGCAAACTCTTGATTTAAGAAATTTCTAACAACAGCTGCATTGTGTGCTGGTGCGCCATCTTGTTGCCACCATAAATATTGTAATTGATTTAATGGGATATTGTCGTCAAGATAGTCAGATACGTATGTACGTAAAATGTTTAAATATCTTTCTCCATTTAAATATTCTTCATACATAACTGGTCCTAAGAGACGATTTGCCAAAATACCAATCCAAACGTTTATTCCAAAACGATGTTGTGGTCTTCTAGCCCTGTTTTGTCGGGGATTTTGTACTGCCCAATAGTGCTCCGTATTTCCGTTGAACATTCCAGAATTTGTAAATTTTGTTTCATCTGACCAGATGATTTTGCTTAAAAAATTTTCGTCATTTTCTATCCTTCCCATTAATTACAATATTCTAGCCTTCTCAAATTATCTTCAGGCAGTAAAGAGTGACTAACATGGATCCTGTATGGTTTAAACTTACTTTTATGTAAAGTTCTCCAAACTCTGGACTGGCACAAATTTAATTCTGACGCTACTTCGCGTGTAGAAATTGATGGATTATTATTTCTCTATAAAAATACAAGATTAACATGAAATTTGAAAACACGCTTTCAATTTACCATTTGTAAAATATCTTGTCGATTTTCATTTAAATTCCTGTTGTCTTGACCATTACGCGGCTTAGTAAACGATCCATTCTCGACCAAATTTCTGTCGAGATCTAGATAAATGGTACGATGAGGCTGTTGTCGTTCTAGATATAATTGTAGATATCTTGTACTCGCTACTGTTGAATGCCAAATTTAAACCTATACTCTATCTCCAATAATAAGCGAGATCCCCATGGTGAGGGCCGAAAATGAATAAGCCTGTATAAAGAAAACGCGTTATATCCAATTCTACGCCATACTAGATCCATGACTTGCTTTAACTGTTTACGAATTCTTTCGGTTTATATCCAAATGATGAAACGAGATAATACACACAAGGTAGTTCGAAAATGAACTGTTTTTTTAAACAATAAAAATAAACGGGAAAATGTACCCAAAACTAGGCTTATTTGACAGATATGTTTTCTTTCAACACCGCAAGTAACTATTACCCTGTTAAAAATATATACAAGAAATATTTAGTATTGAAACGGAAATTACGTGTTTATTTGCCATTGATCAATTTATAACATTTTGTATTTAAATTAATGAAATCAAAGCTTTCAAATATAGTTTAACAAAACTAACTTTTTTAGTTTCTCTAATACAGTTATGACAACATGTAAACGTCATCAATGACGTACAATTGGACATAACGCGTTTCTTCTATACATTCTTTTGCAAATGTTGTTTTTAATATTGTAGTATACCCAATTCTTTGCTCACAATAAGAAATTAACACTTGAACATACACAAATTGTAAATATTTATCAAAAATCGTATCGTCCGAGCCTTATATTGTTAGGGCTCATACAAACAGTTATATAAATTAAATTATTATTTCAAAGACATCCGAGCTCGTTTGCTTGGCATGGGATCGCGAAAAGGCAAACAGCCTAAGAACACTCCTGGGGAAGGAAAGATATGAGTTAAATATGATATTACACTATCTAAAATCTCCATGTTCCTAACATTTACACCTTGTTCTGTGTAAACGGGTGAAATATTTAAAGCCCCAGCCCAGCACAGCGCAAAGGAATTATACCTATCTATAAAGTATCTGCAGGCGAGTAATATACAGTTTGTATATGTTTATGTATGTCGTACTTTTACGTTTTAGATTCACTCCACGATCGAGAGGTCTTTTCTCGTGACTTTTCGCGTACGTTCATCCCTTTTAAAAAGCAACTTCATTCGCTATGTAAGCGAGACGCGGAGTTGACGTGACCGTGGATATAATGGGATATTAGCGCGTGTCTGGCGAACGCCTCGAGGCTACGTAGGAGGCTGGCATCGTGGGAACCCACGAGCTGGTGAAGTTAACCGTTTTACGAAGTCTTTTAATGCCTACGAAGGTTACGCGCGCTTTTTCGAGAGTCCGGATGGCGAGAATAACAGATCCGCGCTATCGATCTCTGAAATAAGCGCGGTTACGACGTCGCTGCAATAAAATAATTGTTACGGAATTGTGAATGCAATTAGGTTTAAATGTCATTTAGATGATAATGAAAGAATTCACATTAATACATTCAAAATAGTGGAATGAAAAATATTTTCTAGATTGAAAATTAAATGTTTGTGTATGTTAGTCACGATTCGAAGCTACACATATGCTATATCTTTCGGTATTAATGAATAAACGTTTACAGTTATAATCACATATGATTTAATTTAGTAAAACTTCATTTTAAAAATTTAAGAAATATAGGAATCTCTAAATGAAAATTAACACAGGTCTACAGTGATTTTGATGCTTGAAAGCTGTTTGCTAATTTGTATATGTTTGTATACCACGCTTATTTTGGTGTAAAAATTGGCGACCAAGACAAGTCCTGGGCTCCTCATACTCCCCGTTTGCGTTGAAGCATTAAGAAACTGGCAAAAAGGTAGAAATAAATGTTTAAGCTTTGGTGTTCCTATGGTATGGCGAGAGCCTAGAAATCACAGTGATGATTGCTATTTTTGTTCGTGTAATGTTCAAGGATTCAACAGAAAAAATAAGAAACAAATTGTGTATCCCAATCTTGAGTCTGCTATTCGACCAGTTCCTCATGGACCAGATGTACCGATACCTACCGCCCCAAAAGCACTAGAAAACGTCATATCGTCAGAATCAGAGGAATCTAATTGCGACCCAGATGACTCAGATTTAACACCAGATTTCAGAGAAGCCGAAGTGTTTAACCAGAGCGAACTAAATGATTTAATTAGAGATTTGCACCTTCCAAAGGATGAATCCGAATTGTTAGCTTCCCGACTTCGTGAGAAACATTTACTGGCACCTGGCGTCACATCAAGCTTTTACCGGGATCGCGAAAAAGAGTTATGTCAATATTTTACTCAAGACGGACCGCTAGTGTATTGCAACAATATTCCTGACTTAATTTCAAAATTAGGATATGTGCCGTATGTAAAAGAAGAATGGCGCCTGTTTATTGACTCAAGTAAGCGTAGTTTAAGAGGCGTTTTATTGCACAGTGGTAACGAGCTGGCCTCGGTTCCCGTTGCCCATTCGGTACATTTAATGGAAACGTATGAAAATTTTGAACTTCTTTTAAAGAAAATAAACTACCAAGAACATCAGTGGATGCTTTGTGGTGACCTTAAAGTGCCGTGCATGCTGCTAGGACAGCAAGGTGGTTATACAAAATTTCCATGCTTTATTTGTGAGTGGGATAGTCGAGCAAGGGATAGACATTGGACTCAAATAAAATGGCCCTCTAGAACAAGCCTTACACCTGGTAGCAAAAATGTATTAAGAGATAGCTTGGTTAACCCCAAAAAAGTTGTACTGCCTCCTCTCCATATCAAACTTGGCTTGATGAAGCAGTTTGTTAAAGCCCTAGACAAAAATGGACAGTGTTTTAAATATTTGTGCGAGACATTTCCAGCCTTATCCGATGCCAAGTTAAAAGAAGGTATTTTTGTTGGGCCGCAGATAAGAACATTATGCAAAGACAAGGATTTTCAAAACACAATGACCAATGTCTAGAAAAACGCATGGGTTTCATTTAAAGAAGTAATTGATAAGCTTCTTGGGAACTCTAAGGACGAAAACTACGAAAATATTGTTCAAAATATGTTACAACACTTTCATCGTCTAGGTTGTAATATGAGTTTGAAAGTGCATTTCCTGTTTTCACACTTGAACTATTTTCCTGAAAATCTTGGAGCAGTTAGCGAAGAACAGGGAGAGGTTTCACCAAGACATTAAGAAAATGGAACGGCTATACCAAGGCAGATGGAGCATAACGATGATGGCGGACTACTGCTGGATGTTAAAACGGGATATGCCCTTAAAAACATACAACCGAATATCCGGACAACGCAGCTTTCTGGCAAAAAGACAAAGATTTCACTTAAAAAAGACTGAGTAAAGTACTTTTTTCCACTTTTTTAACTTGTATTCCACCTTTTTACTCAATAAACAAATAATTTTTTTTAGAAATATCGTTTTTTTTATTTAATATTTGCAAAAAAACCTTACGTGATACAAATAAATGCATAGAATTTTTGAAATCAGCCTACCAAAATTATATAAAATCAGTTTTCAAAATAAAAACATCTGTCAAAAAGTTTAATTTTGAAGACCTGTGTAATCAATAAGCTAGATAAATTCTTTATTTATTCATTTCGAATGAGGAGCGATATAAATACAAAAAATAATATATCTAAGGTAACCTCAAAGAAGGATTGTCTCCGCTGATCCATCCTGGAAACGTAGGTCTCCTTCAGGCAGTTCTTCGCCAGGCAATGTATGAGTATATAAACACCGTTCAAGCCAAGTAGTATTTGTGAATTTAGCAGGAATGTTCTGTATGCTCTGTATATCAGAATATCGCTTATCTCTCTGTGTTGATTTTTTTGTTGTTGCCTAGGGTATACCACGAGGAAGTAGTCCACACTTACATCTCATTATAACGATAATAATTAATAAGTGATTCGAGAAAAGGGAAATTTTTAATGTTGTATTGGTAGCCGTGAGCGTGAATAACGTACGCCAGCCTGTCAACGACACCTTGCCATTTAGTTATCATGGATGCTTGGAGTGGTGCGCAAAGTACATTTGCGCTCAAAGCTTTTTACAAAAACAATGACAGTGTAGAGCGGGAATTTAGACGGAATTTATTTACTTTCATGACATTATTTAATTTTCAAAATTTCCCGTTTCTTTGAATCACCTTGTACATGAAGAAACAAAACAAAAACTAAGCAATACGATGTGATAAAGTTAAACTGTAGTGTTTCGTAAATTAAGTAATTATTCAAATTAAAGTTTTTGTCAAATACATTAAAGGAGCCTTTGGAAGCAGATCAATTCTTGGAGTTGTTAAATTATTACTTTAGTTAATCTTGTTAATTTATTACATTTATTTTTCACGCCCTGTAGATAAAGATTATATCGAATTTAGTTCATTATATTCGTTATTTCGTTCTTTGTAATCCCAGTTGAGCCATCTAGTGAGATCGTACTTATTGAATTTGACCCCGCTTCGGCCGGGCGATTTTAGAACGAGTCCGTTGTGAGACACGAGAGAGTTGAGTTGTCTTTCTTGGTGCGCGCTTCGAAAAACGAGATAAAAAGTCACATTTATACCCTAATTTTAAGGTAAATTTTCACTGTTAGCGGATTCAAAACGGTGTGTGTGATAATTGCTAGAAAGCTTGCTACCGTTAGTGAATTTTGGCCGTCTTATTGCGAAGCAATTAGATGTAATTAGGCATGTTCTTTCTTTGTCCGATAAACGGAATAAATATATTTCGCTACGAGGAAGACAGACAACCCAGCAAACAACAGAGACAGAAAAACAAGCCAACATCGCTTGATCGAACATCTGGACTCCAAAACACATACCAGCTGTGGATCCATCCATCTCGGTTGCACACATATAGCCGACCGAGGAACTGCAAAGACTCGTTCGGAATAAGAAAACTCTTTTAAATTATGCCAAGCTTTCGATTTAATTTGCACCTTCATCAGGGAAAAAAGTTGAGTTAAATATAAACGGCAAAAATGTGCCTGCAAAACAGACATAGGTCTTGGCTGGTTGGCACAAGAACCAAATTTTTTAAGTGGACGAACACTGTAAGTCCAAGTAATTAAATACTACACTGTCAACGGATAAAAACTAATCTGTTGACAAACTATATTGATTTACTAAGGTTATAAAAGATTGAAAAATGACGTATCAAAGCTCTTTGTTAAGGTAGAAATGTTAAGAAAAGCACCGAATGGAGAAAAAAAGTTACTTTAAAATTGAATTAATGGGGATAGGGAAAAGGAAAAGAAGACTATTAAAGCTTGATTGTGTTTATGCAGGCGACATAATAATCAATGGTTAAAATTAAGACGACATAACACATTAAAACAGTCCGGGACAAACACTTGATAGGTGATTACACGAAAACAAACCAAGAGTCGCGGAAAAAGATCTACAGATATCAGTGATACGGTTGACAAAAGTTAGACCACTGTCAAATAACACTCCTAAATCCTTGACTCTCATACTAGAAGGTAAAAACTGTTGTTATAACTAAAACGAAAAGTTCCTTTTTTCGAGAAAACCGAACCACACCGCATTTACTTATGTTAAGTTTCAGATTGTTTTGCAGACCTAATTCCATATTAAATTAATGTTATTCTGCAAGAGAGTTGCGTCATCTGAACCATCAACGCGCAAATATATCTTTAAGTCGTTGACGTAAGCCAATCCAGGTTCAAGAAGATCATGGATGACAAAAAGAAAAGCGTCCTCACGTTATAGCCTTGAGGAATACCTCTATAAGATATAAATTTGGAGGATTTAAATCCTTACAGATAAGAAATTAGATAAAATTTATGGAGTATTTTCACTGATGTGTTGTGATCGATCAAATGCACAAGCGAAATCGGTGTAGACAACATCCATCTGACCACGATCATTCAGTCTCTCACAAATATCTTGTGAAATGCTTATCAGATTAGTAATCGTTGACTGTCTGGTTACTAAGCCATGATGAATGGGAGAGATTTTAGATTTAACGTGGATGTAAAAATACTTGTATATTATTTGCCCAAACGTCTTTGAAAAATTCAATGGAATAGCTATGGGTCAATAATTATTTATGTTATAGTTTTCCATCTAGAAGAGTAGCATTGCTGCCTTAGCGCCAAATTAAAAATAAATTTTAACAAAGCAACAAACACTATACAACACTCCTCGATAACTAAGGACGGAACCTGATTCTCACCAGAATTTAACTTAGATTTTAATCTCTTGGTGCTCCACAGAATATCATCTTTTGTAATATCTTAAATTCTTGAGCAATCCATGGAAGCAGCTTCAGTATGTTGATCGTAACGGCAAACATTGTCAAAGCAAACACTACAGAAAACCCCGGCAAAATTCTCAAATACATCATCAGGTCCATCCAAAATAATATTCTGGTCATACATTACAGATATAATTCTAGATAATCCTTCTATCCCAAGATGGATATACTGCCATAATTTACGAGAATTCTGTTTAGGATTTTGTTCGCTTCCATATAAAAAGGACTTATAAGCAGAATCGATCTGACGTTATAATAATAAATTTGATTTGTTCATTAGAAGTTGGTCCCGACATGTTATTCAAAAATTTCTTTATATCAAACATCAGTTTACATCCTTTTCCATTAAATGCATGTAATAACGGACTAGTTTTGCGTTGATCCAGGAACAGATCAAGTAAAATTGAGGTGACATTAATTTCCTTTCCATCAAACTCTTTCACCGACCTTTAGAGTTTTCCTATAGCGCATCTCCGAGTGGAATCTTTTAAACCGCATTACCTATAACCTAGCCGAAATTCCAAAACACCTCATAATTCAAAAACATTTCCGATAATTTTTACGATCTTTACTTCCGAGAATTTCCCAAAAATCTTTTTCTATGTTACATATCAGTTTTTCAAAACCCCCTTTATCGACCACCGAAATCTATATCTTATCCAAAACAAAAAAAAATGAATTTATAATTAGTCGCTTCAATAAAATAGTTTGTGAGTTAAATAGAGTCGTTATGAGCAATACATTCAATGTAAATTAACAAACAAAGATGTTTCTGTAGTTTATTTTTTAGTCATCCACTTGGTAACAAGACAAAAATATTTATTAACACGTCAGGTTCAGATACTGAATATCCTCGAGTATGTAAGCTTATAATACATTGCACAGCACAAAGTAAATAAGTGAAAAGAATGTACAGCATTAGCAACACTCGATAAATCACAACATCTTCATGAGATTAAACAAGTCACTATATGTTCTAAATTCAATTCCCAACATACTTTCTAAACCTGTTGAAAAAAAGTGCGCAAACAGTAATAGCACTGTACAGTCCTTAACTAAAGTATTTATTTAGTATGGAAATATGTAAAATAGTACGATAAATAACCACCGTTGACAATATTATATATATACGGTGGTGATTCGAACAGAAGCGTTGTCACACTGACAAATTATATCGCCGTACGAAGATACCTTGTATGCATGAATATTTCATATACTTGTGTCCCGAACATGAATATTTATTATAAATAAATAAGACGTTTTTATAATGGGTATCTTTGCTGTTCGGATTCCATGGGAAATAAAGAAGGGGACGAAGCCATGCCGGCTACGCAAATTATATCCCCACTTATATTTTCTATGACAAAACATATTAGCTTCTTGTGTTTGTAATATTTCTGGAAATTCATTTCTTTAAAAAAATATTAAAAAAATCAACTGTTATTGATTTCAATAAATGACAATAAATATACCGACTAATTCATTCAATTGTGCCTATTCAAGCAACCGAAGCCAAAAAAAATTCTCTTCAATTACAAAAAAAATTCTACTGATTAAACATCTCCTAAGATCACTCTAACTCAGGAATGCACAGACTTATAGGAAACAGGGGCCACTCGGGAAAATTATAAGCCAAGGACGGGCCATTACAAAGAATACTTATTAACACAAATATTTTTATTTTAAATAGTATGAATTACTACAAATGTTAAAAATAAAAGAACATTCAAAAATGTTTGTTGTAATTATGTAATCGTAATGTAATCTAATCATTACAATGTAATATTTCATGTTTTATTATTTTGATGCATGACATTGCATTGACCTAACAATTTTGTTTATGTTTGGCTCCACATTACTTATCGCCACACGTAAAATTGCTTCCAGATTTTCATTTGCCAGACGGTTTCGATTTTTTGTTTTGTTAAGTTTCATCACTGAAAACTTTGCTCACAAATATACGTCGATCCAAATAAGCTTGCGCATTTCAATGCATTTATTCGCAACTCTTTATAAGCGGTTTTGTCAATGTAACGGTAAAAGTTGAGTAAATTATCTTCACTAAACTTGTTTCGTAAATTATCATCATTTTGCATGTCTATCAATTCCAGCTGTATTGATTCCGGTGCATTTTCGGGTGAAATGTTGAAAGGATTGCTGAAAATGTCTAATAGAGGTTTAACTTTTTTGAAGTCTAGAAAACGATCATGAAAAGCTTGTATTAAAATATCAATTTTTTCAACATAAGTGAAATTTACATCAGTTTTATTGAATTTCTCCATAATTTTTTTGTAGTTCGGAAAATGGCTGTAATTGGCTGAATTGATTTGTGTCCTGAAAAGACTCAATTTTCATTGAAAGGACGAAATATGAGAGTATAACTGCGAAATCAATTGATCTTTGCCTTGGAGTCGCGTATTTAAGACATTCAAGTGATTTGTGATGTCTACTAGAAACACTAAGTCACACAGCCAATCAGGGTTGTCGAGTTCGGAGAAGTCCTTTTTCTTTTCCGCCAGAAATATTTTGATTCCTTCAATCAAGTTAAGAAACCGCTCTCGTGACAACCCACGACTTAGCCACCTTACTTCAGTGTAAAACAGGAGATCACCATATTCGCTTTCAACATCCTCGAGAAATTGTGTGAATTGTCGATGATTGAGACCTCGTGATTTTCTAAAGTTTACAGTAGGTACTACAACTTTCATTACATTTTCAAATCCCAACAATTTTGAACAGGCCCTCTGTTCAAAATTATTGGGATTTGATGAGACGTAGATACGTAGAGACGTAGATACGTATTTCGCCTTTCTACAGGCTCATCGGTACGCCCCTGCTGGATGGGCGTCGTTGGTTCGCATTGGTTATGTGGACAGGGCGAGGTACTTCGGCTGTCTGACAATAGGCAGCGCTGAATTTACTTCTACGCTCGGTCTGGATAATTTCTGTGATATGACGATGTGGTTCTTTTTTGTGAATGTGTCTGAAGATATCCTTTCTCCAGCAGGGGCGTACCGATGAGCCTGTAGAAAGGCGAAATACGTATCTACGTCTCTGGGGAGGGATATATTCGGACACGTTCACAAAAAATATTAATAGTGAACTTGTATTTGTGTTCTTCACACCAGATTTTTAATAATATTTTATATTATCAAAAATACCTTTGTATTCTACAAAATTGTTATTGATAATGACAGAGATTATGTAATTGATTAAAGAACAAATATCTTATTTTTCTATAAATAATGATTTATAAATATAATATAATTTATTACTTATGGGTACACCATACAGTATAATCTTCTCATTAAAATTTTACGAAGCCACAAAGTATAAAATTTTAAATAAAAATCACGGCTCACTCGTTTTGTTTTCCAAACAAAAGCACGAATGTATGTAATTACATCATCAAGAATTCCACTTTAACTACACATATGTTAGGTACAAACTCAAATTTTGTCTGCTTTTAACAGAAGTAAGAAAACAGCAACTTTATACAATGTTCCGTAACATAAAAAGGTGCACGCGAAAATCCTTCAGTCACGTCAACCATGTAGTGTGTTAAATCAATTTTACAAGAGATTTTACGGATATTATAATTGCAGACAAATAGCAGCGTAAAGTATAAAAAATTTATTTAACAAAAGAAAAGTAAAAACAGTATTAGACATCATTTACACAGTAAAATTAACTTGTAGTATTGAACATGACCATATAATAGATATTTTAATTGCAAGCCTATATCATTACATCATTTATTCCTCTCTCCGAATCTCATTATCGAAATTTTTGTAAAATAATTCTAGTTGTTTATTTAGGATATTAAAAATACTAATTTCATTGCGGTCACATCTACGTAATTGCAGATTTCACCGTTAGATGACACCGTTAAATTATACAGGCTGAGTTTTTTTGAATGTTTAGCATTGGGATCTCAGAAACTACTGGAGATAGAAAAACGCTTAAATGGGGAAAGATGCGCAGTTTTACGAGTTTGATTTAAAACTGCTTTTGTTTCTCCGATAACTTTCATGGCTTATTAGATATTCAAAGAAAACTAAATTTTACGATTTTCTTTAAACATGCTTGGCATCGTTAATAGTAATTTTAGAGAAAAAGTGTTCAGACAAAAGTTTTAGATAATTTTACGCCAAATAAAACTATGTAGCTAATATTTTTTTTCGTTCACCTTTATCGAGTTATGACACAAACTTTTGTTTTTTTAAATAGAAACCATAGTTGGTTTTGACATCATTAAAAAGCGTATTTTTTGCTGATTACAATGATATAAGGTTTGATATGGTTATTTTAAAAAATAAAGAGGATATAGACATTTCTATGATTGTTCACTTTATAAGATAAAAACTGAAAAAAAAAAAATATTTGGTGTTTTGTAATTCAAAAAACGAAAAATCTGAGTTACAATAGTGTTCGTTGGAGCAGTCGAGATAAATATACTAACATTGCTTTCACGTTGAGTCACAGAAGTGAGATCTGTTAATTTTTACTTTTAAGTCAAGTTAATTGTCAAACATTGACAATTAACTATTAATTAATTTAATTGTAACTTAACTATAAGCGGTGCAAACGGCCGTTAATGATAAGTTTGCATTGGCTATGGGATTTTCTAACGTAGAAAAGCGTGATATGGTTGAATGTTACATTCAGTGCCAGAAAAATTCTACTAGAGCTGCTGAAGTTTATTTTGAAAATTATTTTGATCGACGTCAGCCGTCGCTACCTACTTTTAAGAGATTATGGGATAATTTAGCAGATTATGGTTCGTTCGTTAAACCAAAATAAAAAAAAGGGATGGATGAAGATAGAGAAATAAACATATTAGCAAGTGTCGCTCAGAATCCATCTACATCGACCCGACAAATTTCAACAGAAATGGGCTCCTCTCAACGCACTATTGTCAGAGTGTTGAAGAAGCATAAATTTCGTCCCTACAATTATCAGTATCACAAACTTTACATGAAGGTGATAACATCAGACGAATAGCTTTTTGTAGATGGTTTAAAGATCAGTGTCAAAACGATCCACACTTTTCAATGAAAATATTATGGACTGATGAATCTCGTTTCACAAATTGTGGAATGTATAATAGGCACAATGAGCACATATGGTCTCAAGCAAATCCACTTCACGTTGAACATAGGAGACCACAAATTAAATTTGGGTTTAATGTTTGGTGTGGTGTTATAGGATCAACTGTTCTTCCTCCTTTTATTTTTTCAAATCACTAACTGGCAATCGTTATCTTAATTTTTTACAACAAGATTTCGAGGAAACGTTAGATAATTTAAATTTAAGAACCCGAGCAATGCTGCAATGGTTTCAACATGACGGAGCGCCACCGCACAATCAACTGAATGTTATAAATTATTTAAATTTGAACTTCCCTAATCAATGGATAGGACGAAATGCACCCATTGAATGGCCGGCTAGATCCCCTGATTTATCAGTTTTGGATTTTTTCTTGTGGGGTGTACTAAAGGACACAGTATACAAAAGAACATATGAAAAATCGACGATTTAAGAGAAGCTGTCTTAGTTGCTTTTAATAACATCGATAGGCGTAAAGTCCGCAATGCTACAAATTCTGTTGTGAAGAGATGCAATTTGTGTATTAATAATAATGGAGGTATCTTTGAACATTAATAATGTTGTGTGCCCTTAATAAAAGTTCTTATAGTTTTCATTTTATTACTACATAAGATTTCAAAATAAGTTTTCGTTTGGTTTGTATTTTATCAGTTCGAAATTCAATTGTTTTCCATAAAAACCATAAAAATGTCTATATCCTCTTTATTTTTTAAAATAACCATATCAAACCTTATCTCATTGTAATCAGCAAAAAATAAGCTTTTTAATGATGTCAAAACCAACTATGGTTTCTATTTAAAAAAACACAAGTTTGTGTCATAACTCGATAATGGTGAACGAAAAAAAAATATTAGCTACATAGCTTTATTTGGCGTAAAATTATCTAAAACTTTTGTCTGAATACTTTTTCTCTAAAATTACTATTAACGATGCTAAGCATGTTTAAAGAAAATCGTAAAATTTAGTTTTCTTTGAATATCTAATAAGCCATGAAAGTTATCGGAGAAACAAAAGCAGTTTTAAATCAAACTCGTAAAACTGTGCATCTTTCCCCATTTAATCGTTTTTCTATCTCCAGTAGTTTCTGAGATCCCAATGCTAAACATTCAAAAAAACTCACCTGTATATTCGAAACGTTAAATCCTTACTGTTATTTGATAGTTAGTACTTCCATTGTTATTGAGTAAAAAAAATGTGTCGACAGGTTGTGTAATTTCTAATTTCCGTCGATTAAAATATTAATAACAAAAACACGAATTTTTATCATGTTTTTACTTTTTTACTTTTGCAAGAGAAGACAACAGCGGTTTGTATATTGACAAAGCTTTAAAAGAACGGCAGTTTCAAAATTGGTTTGATAAATTTCGTTCTAGTGATTTTTCACTCAAAGAGGAACACCGCTCTGGTCATCCAGACGACACTGAATTCAAAGCAATACTTCACCGAGCAGATTATTACAGCCTTATGTGTGTATGCATAAAATTGCTGCCCTAACATTTTACTATTTCAACATAGAATTACATTTATTTGTTAGGAGTGCATGTAAAGACAAAATTAAGGCATTACGCGCAGAATCCGAAATCCATATGTTCAAAATTTCTAATCATTCATGTGTTAAAGATCACGAGAAATATTATGATTATTGTATATTCGAGTGCACACATTATTTTATGCTAACATTGCAATAAAATGCCCACCATGAGCTCTAATGCAGGTTTCAATTCAGCGACGGAAGTTTTTATGTACGCGGATAAAATTTGGGATGTCTTCGCGTTTGCGTTGACAAAAAAGACGCGATTTCGCAGATCTGCGGAATTTTCAATGTAAAATCTGGCTGATGAACTTTTCTGTGTTCAAACCACTCACAGAGGGCAATTCGGCGGGGAAAATCTAATTCCGTTAACCTTCGCATGCGTTGGATATGATACGAATGAAGTAAATTAGTTTTAAAAATTTAATGCACCGTAGATTGAGACACATTTACTTCTCGCGCTGAGATTGTCGCGATTACACCGGGATCACTTCCACGATATTTAAAATATCCTCTTCTGCTCGTTGTACTCTACATGATCTTTGGGGGCCCTTCGAATCGTGGAATTACTGATTCTTTATCCCGAAATCGATACACGGTCCTCACAATTATCTTAGTCAAAGGAAGACGTCGATTCGGAAAAGATCGCAAGATTATTTTGTCCTGTTTCGCGATTAATTTAAATTATATCAGTATTCGTATCTATGCCATTGCGAACGCGGCTACGCACAGGGAAGACTATGTTAACACTAAATGGAAATCTCAGCGTTGTTTGTTGCGGTGGATTCCCGTATTGCCACCCGTACATTAACTGCGACAAGGCCGAACTCGAATAAAGAAAAGTCTTTTTCTCGTTACTGCGTGAACATTGGACCAAGATTTATTATATGAAGGCATTACTCATATGTATCTTTCACCTCTTTTTTTTCTTTGCCACTGTGGCTTCACAAAAATTTTTAGAAATCTTTGTCATTTTTGGAAAATATTTTAGATTTATATTCGATATAATTTCATCTTTCCATTTTTCATATGTTGTCTGTTTATTTAAAGGACACCCTGAGTATATATATATATATATATATATATATATATATATATATAGTAAACCTAATCAGTAGGCGATTAAAGGTCTGTATATTACTTCAAAATATATGTATTTAAAAACTCTACATGTTTCGGCTGTATACGCCTTTATCAAGAGAATACAAAATATGAATTTTGATTCATATTTTGTATTCTCTTGATAAAGGCGTATACAGCCGAAACATGTAGAGTTTTTTAAATACATATATTTTGAAGTAATATACAGACCTTTAATCGCCTACTGATTAGGTTTACCATATCATACCAAGGTCACGAAGTTATTATATATATATATATATATATATATATATATATATATATACAGTGGGTGACTGGTTAACCAACATAACGTGTGCCAAGACTATGTTGGCTACCCAAATTGTTCGTTAATCGATCAACAATTTGCCATAGTTTTTTATGGAAAATCAATTAATCTATTCTAGATCCAAAAAATAATATATACATAAAAAATTTCTTAGTATACAATTATTTATTAAAAAAAGAACATAATATTAGATAAAAAAATGCTATCAATCCGTCCTAGTTTTTTCGTCTGTGGGGTGTTAAAGAACTTGTCCAATGTCGATTGCGTTTCTCTCTTCTTCAGCATTTTCCGATAATGGTGAATTACATTATCGTGGGAGAGATCACCAACCCTGTTAATCTCAACCTGGTTTCAGTGCAAGATTTTGAATAGCAGATGTGTGCATCGATCCTCTTTCGTTCTCTTTTTTAAAAGCGGGCACTTCCAAACTTTCTTCTTTCCAAAGGTTTTGTAGGTCTTTTGTCGTCAGCCCTTCTTCATGGTTTGTTATGAGCTCTTCAATGCCAGCTTCATTTACCTCCAATTCCAGACTTCTGGTAGTTACCACAACTTCATTCATAATTTCAGAAATATCATCTCCATCTTCGTGAGCCAAGGATGAGCACAGCTTCCGCCAAGCATGCTTCAATTTTTTTTTGTGTAATTTCTGACCACGCCTTTTGCATGAGCCGAATAGCTTCAAGAATGTTAAAGTTTTCATTCCAAAACGTTTGTAATGTCATCGCTGAGGAGAATTGACATGCTTTAAAGCACCGATGCAACAGCGAGCGAGTGTACAACTTCTTGAAAGCCGCATAAACTTCCTAATTCATTGGCTGAAGTAACGAAGTTGTATTTGGAGGCAGAAACTGAACTGTAAACCAGGAAAAGTCGGTCAGCAAATGATCTTGAAGATATTCTTGACGATCTTAAAGATAGATAGATAGATATACGATGTCGTAACGTAGATTTTCGCAGCTAAAATCTGTCAATATATTTCTTCGAGCATTTTTTCGTGTATATGTTTTTGAATTCTCAGAAGAATTGCTGTTTCGACGAGCTTTCGGCAGTTTCGCCACTGTCATTTCCAAGTCGATGCTACTGTACAAACCTATATCAATTTATGTAAAACTTAGCATTAGTCAACTATGTAAAATGATTTCTATTATTATTATATTACCTCACATTTTATTGTAGAATTATTACTAAACTAACCATTTTCCAAGATTTTTGCATAAAACTAAATAACATTAAAATATACAAACCAAATTGAATTAAATGTTTTGAACATGATATATTTCAGCTGAGTTTAACCAAAATAAGAAATGGATTTCCCCATAAATTATTTACGATGTTTTACATAATACAGAACGTACCTATAAAGGCTGTATGAATATGTAAATATACTTGACAAATATCTCCCATAAAATCATTTTCTGTTATTATCGATGCTTTGCTGCAGACAAAACGTAGGTCAATTATATGACCAACGAGTGTATGCAAAATAAGTCTGGATGGCGTTTTTATTAAGTGTTTGTTTTCACATCGTAAAATTCCACCTAATTTCTCGTAATTTTTCATCGTCCACTGCTCCCTTTCTTTTTCTTGTCGAAATATTTATGCGGACCCCGGTGGTGCCTTAAAAGAGACATTCAAATTCAGTCTCGGCACGACATGCCACAAATATTTTCTTAAATATTTCAGTTAGTAGCGTCTGTTTATAATCACTCACATCGAAGTATAGCTCGATAACTGCAAGTTGTATGGTACCATGATTTTATGCGCCATTAAGGGGTAAGACAACACTTATCTAGTCTTAAGTATTGTTACCTTTTTGAATTGAAGTGTTGTTCGCAATACACAGACTCAATCACGCAGTTCGCATGCCCGAAATTGTCTGTACTTCCAGAAACGTTCTGTAATGAGGAATGCGCCTATCGAGAAACCGATGTCGATATTCAATAACTGCTTGACGTGCACTGCCGTTACAGTAGCCATACATAAAATGCATGTCCGCATATTCTTGAGAAGAAAATCGGTAAGGCATTTTGAATAAAGAAAACGTGTCCACTCACTAATAAGCTGTTGTATGAACTGAAACGTAATGTAATCCTTTATTAAAAAATGCAACGTTAACAGTCATCTGAACGTTTGTTTATTGTATGATATTCATGGTTCAGCACTTACGATATACGAATTTCCAGTATTATTTTTTGTATATCTCCAAAAAATTACTGTATGCACTACGACACGTGTTTATTTATTTTAGGATAACATTTTATTATGAGACGTTAACAATCACAGGCCTGTTATTGAATCGTATAACTTTTTTTAAATAAAATCAGTTTGTATTGACTATTGACTTTAGGACTACATTTTTTTCATGATCTGACAATCACATTCATAAATCTGTAACTTTGAAACAAATAAAAATGGATATACAAGTTTTGCGTTTTTGTTACTTGAAATGAAGTCTACTTTACACTCCTAAAATTTGAACATAGCGATGCGGACAAATTGTATAGTATGAATGGATTATTATTGTCTGATAAAATGGTTGTTATTTTATTTAATATGTCTTTTAGACAATATTAAATAAAATTTTAGACGTATAAGACAACGAAAAAATATCTATAAATACCAATAGAGTTTTTGGCAGCAATTCACCTAGCTGATTTCTGTTTTTCAGTCAACAGATGCGGTATCTAACGGGAAACTAATTTTTTTACACAAAATTCTCCATGAAATGAGGTCTATGAAATCCTGTCGATCTTCGTTGAGAGACTGCCGTTTTTAGATCGTCGCTAAGACTAATCCGTCCACGTTTGAATTCTCCATAACAACGAGAAATTATTGACTGATGTGGTGCTTCATTATCAAAAACAGAAGCCAACTCGGCGAAGGATTCTTGTTGAGATAATTGTCTTCGAAAATTAGAAAAAATTATTGGACGAAAATTTTAACGGTTTAATTCCATTTTTCAATTAACTTGTCAACTTTAACAGTTCGTTGAAGCGACAACGCTACACGTATCGCACTGAAACTTTGCATTTAGGCTAACTAAAGATGGGGTTAATTTTTAGTGCTGACTTTTGATTAGTGGCGCCCTCTATGTCTAAGTATACAAAACATAATAGACATCTCGCGTATTAGATCAAATACTGACAATTTTGTACTGTTTTATTTCGATCGCTTATTCTTAAATATTTTTTAATGCCCTGCAACAGTTTTGTTTCTGCCTTTTTTAGGTCTAATCGGCATTAGTTTTTGATTAATATTACTTCTTTTTTTCTTAGTTTCGTTTTGAATAAGTATTAACAACTTCTTGCTTTCGAGTGATTATTTAAGTCCAACAACTGGTTAAAAATATGACGTTTATTCTCTTAGGTAATACAAATAGATGATATTGAATTGGTTTAGTATATTATTTAAAAGTACCTAAATATCGTTAAAAGTTTTACGTATTATTTTGTATTAACAACTGGAAGAAGAAACTTAAAAGACACGTATTAATGTCGGGTGGTCATCGTACCGTGAGAAAGCTCATGTAAGCGTAAGCATTTGGGCAAATCACGGGCGTTTAACGAAATTAAAATGTCTTATAGGCAACATTTCGAGAACAGTGTCTCGAAAAACAGACAAATGACTACTGTAAGGATGATCAGTCGTCTTTAACGACTACGCCCGGGTACTTATTATAATGCAATCAAGACGCCGCTGCGCTTGATGGTGAATTGAACTTAAACGGTTCGCATAACTCGAAATTGGTTAAAATATCATGGGAAAACATTTACTTATATCCAAATGTAGGACCTGATTGTTTTATTTCGATTAGGCACCCTTCGTTGGGCATTTCGTTTTAGTTAAATTTTCGTTTTCATCGCTGGATGGTCTTCGTTTTGTTTTGGAGTCTTCGAATGTATAATTTAAATAACATATTGCTGTGTATTTTGATTTTCAAAATGGGCGCCAATTAATTACTAAACGTGAATCATCATACACACATATTCATAGTTTAGGCTCTTAAAATTGTTTTCAAAGTTTTTGTTTCACAAAAGGGGTACCTTGCAACTAGGTCTAGCATCCAAAGTAATAAGAAGAGAAATTTTTATTTTACTTAAAATATAAAATTGGCACATTGTACTTTCAACATATGGAAGTAGACTGAATTTTAGTAGGCCTAAAGTATGTATATTTTAAATTTTTGTGTTTTGTCCTTGCCTGCTAATTGATACTTTCGGCTTGGTGTGGGTGAGTTTTAAAAGATTTAAGTGTTATTGGATTTGAATTTTTACGTTATTCATATTACGGATGTTTTGATTAATGGGAAGTATAGTTTCGAGAGACTTGAAATTTCATGACGGTCATTAACGGCGTTTTCTTCATGTTTTTTAATTTGAATTGAACTCTAATACTGTTCTTGCTTTATAATTTGTTTCGGTTTGTTGTATTTAACTTTTTTGTAATTGAAGGTGTGGTTATTTTTAGTTTCATATTTTTTTAAAAGCTGAAATGTTTTTTTGAATATTTGTGACCGTTGATTCTTTCTTTTAAATGTGTTCTGTTTGACCTATATAAACAGGACTACAATCATTACATGGTATGCTATAAACTACATGTAATTTCTTTTCCTGTGGAATGGCTGCTTTTAATTTTGTTTCAGTGAAATTTAAATTATTGTAATTTTTGTGAGCAATGTGGATATCATACTTTTTATAAAAATTTTGATAAATTTTTCAGATAGTTGCGGAACATATGATATAACTCTAATTCAAAGAATTTAAAAAATTACCTTGGACCCAATAACAATAGTCTAATCTTTTATTACCATCACCTTCTTTCAATGTATGTAAGAAATTCGGTTTATAGAGCTTGATTTTGTACAGAACAAAACATCTTTTGATCTTATTCTTGCTAATATTAAGTTGAAACGATAAATCTCGAAGGCTCATGCATGGATTTGCTCGATATGCCGCCAATATATTGTTATCTTCAGGATGCGGGTGTATTCGACGAGGTTGAACATTCCGATAGATTTTAATAACACAACCAGTTTCATTGAAAAGAGAATTTACAGCGGCTGCTTTTCCATGCGTAATGGGAGCAGGTTGGGGATGTCTCAAGTTAAACTCTGCAGCAACTTCTCTGCTATCACCAAACAACCGGATTATTTCTATTTTCTCTCTTAATGTTAATGGCATTTAACTTGTGTGACCACTGATTAGAACTTAAAGCAATAGACTCAAAGTTTAATCTGACTGACATTTAGCACTAGTGTCAAATTATTATTATCCATGGCACTCTAATTATCAAATTGAAAAATAGAGGTAATAATTTTGTGTATAGACCAAAAAAAAAATAAAAATGCGAATTGAATGAAGCTGAAGCTTGGTATATGGGGTTAAAATAGTATTCTGAACAACTTTTTTTAATAATTTTTTTTTGTATCTCTAACGCAAAGAAAAATATCAAGAATTGACCCTGTTTGTAAATTCGTAGTAGGCTGAGCTTCAAGATTAGATTTCAGTTGAGTATCTTAAAAAATGTGACCCATCAAAATGTTTGTGCAAAAATTCAAATCTGTATTTCTTCAACAATAATAATAATAAATATGGCGGTGTCTTCATCTTAAATGCGACACACAGTATATATATATATATATATATATATATATATATATATATAGACATATATATATTTTTTTTGGTTTAGCGACCTTTAATGAATTTCAGTTTTTTACTACGACGTTTCGACTTTTTTTATAATTTCTATAATGAAAGTCTTTTTCAAGTGATTAGAACTAAAAAATTAATACAACGAAAGGTAAGAAATATATTTACATTTGTATGAATGAATTAAAATTAAAATAATAATTAAAGTAAGGAAAATTAAAGGATACAAAACTCACCAATTTATTTCGTGTTAAAACACATATTTTGTGTAATATCTATGGTCAGACATGTTGAACCTTTTTATAGGGTCGAACTGCCTTTCTCGGAATATTTAGTGTAACTAAATGTTTTGGTGCCGGAATGAAATTGTTTATTTCGTTTTAAAATTAGTTTGGTCAGGCCATGTGTTTGGGAAAATACAGTATATTTACAATGGGAAAAAATTTTTTTGTGTGGTTGGGGTTGTCTTCTATTGTTTAATGAGCGGATAATAAAGTTTAGAAAGTCCATCAATCTCGTTACGATCGTTGATTGTTTTTAAATATATGAATCATTTAAGACCTCACTAGCCTTTGTATTTTTTTGCTTGGTTATTATTTTTGTATTTTCAAAATCAAAATTATGTTTTAATGTTATCTGGTGTTTTTTTAAAGCTAAACCAAAAAAAAGTCTATTATTTTAATATTATGACACGGCCAATAAAATAAATAAGAAATAAATTTTAATTCTTATTAACACTAAATATATATATATGACAATTGATAAATTATTGGAGTTTTTCGCCTATTATATGAAATATTAATATTATTATTTTATATTTCATATAAAAGCCGAAAAACTCCAATCATTTATCAATTGTTATATTTAATAAACGGCTAAGAAATGATCTAAACACACACACATATATATATATATATATATATATATATATATATATATATATATATATATAGTAAACCTAATCAGTAGGCGATTAAAGGTCTGAATATTACTTCAAAATATATGTATTTAAAAAACTCTACATGTTTCGGCTGTATACGCCTTTATCAAGAGAATACAAAATATGAATGACAGGATATAAATGTCATTTATATCCTGTCATTCATATTTTGTATTCTCTTGATAAAGGCGTATACAGCCGAAACATGTAGAGTTTTTTAATATATTTTATACATATATTTTGAAGTAATATACAGACCTTTAATCGCCTACTGATTAGGTTTACCATATCATACCAAGGTCACGAAGTTATTATATATATATATATATATATATATAACAAAAAGTTTATATAATTTTGTAAGTGTTTTATATTTTTCTAAATTAATAAAACAATAAAATAATTTCTTTATTTTATTATATTATGAAATATTAATTAACTCAATTATAGTAAATTACAGAAAAATTGATTGAAATCCTTATAATCTGCTCCACCTAATTTCTAATTTCTTCATCAGTACTTTAAACGTGGTCATGAAACCAGATACAACCAAGAATTATCTGTGACAATACATAACCAAAGGCACAGTTTGCATAATTAATTATCGAAATTTATACGTAGTGATTGTTACTGACTATGAAATTCAATGTTCTAGCCAAGAGGTCTTTAAATCTCTTACGGTATTTACTTTCTGATTTGTTATTACCGTGTTTTTGTTCCGCAGTCGCACATATAAAGAGATATGTATACTCTACTAGCAGTTCAATGTGGATGAACTGGACGAAGGAAGAAGACGGAGTAAGTAAGGCACATCTCCTCGGGCAATAAAGTTAATGAATGGATATAGATGAATATTTCTCCCAGTCGATCCTATACCTGTAACGATTTAATACTATGTCTTTGTAATAGCCGTTTAATCTAATGTCTTTATTGTTGACGTTTATCGGTGTTATATGTATAGACGAGGACGAATTTTTCCCGGAAATCCAGCTGAAATATTTAGATTAAACACTGATATGCGTGTGGTTATGGTCATATCCTATTTCAAAATGCTGTAAACCTAAACTAGATTCAATAAATGACACTATATAAGTCTCTCATAATAAAAAAAATTTCCAGTTCAATTTCATGATCACACGTGCATATACGATCTATAATAAAACCTAATATAAGCTGAGTAAATATTGAAATTTCTAACCTCATTGGATTGCATTTATTTATCTAATCAAAAATTAAATAAATGATTTGAAATTTCAATTTGATCCTTGGCGTTAATATTGAAATTTTAAACTACATTTTCCTAAGTTATATTTCATAAATTTAATATATACAAATTAGACATAATTAAAAAAATTTAATCACGCGCCGTCTCTTTTTCGTTAATCCTTACTTAACTTCATCAGGTGGATGAAATACAGTATTTCATCCACCTGATGAAGCCATTGTATGGCGAAACAATATTGTAGTGGTATTTACAATAAAATAATTTTTGAAACTAGAAGTTTAATTACATACTTATTTCTTAGCGTTAAAATTGTTTTATCTGGAAAAATGCTTTTTTTATTTACGTCAAAAAATAGGGAGGTTATTTTGCCGCACCCTGTATTTACAAAAATATAATGAATTGAAATTAAATATTGTTACTAACGTTATTAGTAATAACGTTACTATAGAAAGAAAAGATTCTTTTATATCCTTTTTTATAATCCTACTGGTGCGTATAGCATGTTTTATTAATTTACTTACATTTTAAGAGTTTAATAATCAAATTAACTTAAAATTTATTGACATAACGTTAATACAAAGGTATTTTTAATAATATAAAATATTATTAAAAATCTGGTGGTGAAGAACACAAATACAGGTTCACTATTAATTTTTTTTTTTTTGTGAACGTGTCCGAACATATCCCTCCCCAGAGACCCAGATACGTATTTCACATTTCTACAGGCTCATCGGTACGCCCCTGCTGGAGAAAGGATATCTTCAGACACATTCACAAAAAAGAACCACATCGCCATATCACAGTAATCATCCAGACCGAGCGTAGAAGTAAATTCAGCGCTGCCTGTTGTCAGACAGCCGAAGTACCTCGCCCTGTCCACATAACCAATGCGAACCAACGACGCCCTTCTTGACATAACGTTACTTATTTACCTATTAATTCTTGCAAATATACATCGAAAATTGCAATACTACATTAAGATATGATATACGAGGTGCATTTAAAATACACAATTTCGGTTGATTTCCTTTTAATTTGTTTTTGCTTATCCAGTTATGTTTACTTAATTTATACATTATTAATTCTATTTTTATTTTCATTCCAAAGAGAATTTCACAGCGTCATGTGAAATTTCATCAATTCTATGAATGAAGCTGAGAAAGAAGGACTGGACTTCATGCACGATGGTCCCGAACAATTTTCTTGGAAACAAAAAAGGCTGCAATTATAAAGATTTAGTGCTATCCATGCTCGAAAAAATTTCACCGCTTAGGTTGTAACATGAGGATAATAAAGCTTCATTTCCTTCGTGGTCATCTTGCTAGATTTCCCGAAAATTTAGCTGCTGTGAACGATGAACAAGGTGAAAGATTTCATCAATATTTCAAAATCATGTAAACTCGGTACCAGGGAAGATGGGATCCCCATATGATGGTCGACTACTGTTGTTAATTTTTTTGAAAGTTAAAAGTCTTCTACTATGAAAAGAGGATTCTTATACGAATTTTAGGTTATAAGAATAAGGAATTTTTATATTATTGGAACGTTACGTGAGATAAAATAACTCACACTCGTTAATATAAGCAATCAATCCTGAACAATATACAAAGGAAACTATAAAAATACTGTAAAATGCAACTAAGCTGATTTTAGCACACGTTTTACTTGATCGCATAAAACAAACTACTTCAAGAAAGAAAATGTACTTTGATATTACCCATACTCTAACAACTGTTATTTCTAATGTGGGTGGTTGGTAACATTTATTCTAGATGAAGGAAATGAATCTGCAAAACAATGGATTATTAAGTTTCAAGTAAGTTTCATATTTAATAATTTTACTTAAAAACATAATTTTAGTAATGTTTTTAAATCAAACAAGTATTATTCAGATTACGAATACAATTTGGAAACTTTAGTATTCTTTCAAAAGAAATCATAAACGTTTATAAAAATGAGAATCGATGCTATGATTTCTAATAGAAAAGAATTCAGGGAATAAATTAAAGATGATATTCTAATAGTTCTGTCTTACATCAGTATATGTATATTTAGAAGTAGTTCTTACGAGGGTGGATTATTATCTCCTAGACTTTTTGAATTTCTCCCGTTGTAAATTGAAACGCAACCACCATCTCTCAATAGACTACTGCCAAAATTTTAGAAAGCTGCGCCAATTAAAATTTGACATCCATGTAAAGCAGATAACCTCGTGCATTTTGGCGAATATGGAACAAATGAATTTCGTGTGCTTATCAAGCATTTTTTTTGCAGAAAAAAAATCATTCAACCAAGATCAAGCTCTATAAATGCTATGGGGCCTCTACATCGTCAGAATCAATGGTAAAGAAGTGATTTACTGAATTTCGTTGAGGTTTCACAAACACGAGTGACGGCCAACGTTCCAGACGCCCAATTGAGATCACTATAGTCGAAACAATTAATAAGGACCACTATATGGTTGTGGCTAATCGGAGATTGAAAGTGCACGAGATTGTAGAAGTCATAGGCATATCGTATGACTCAGTGGTTTCGATATTGAATGATCACTTCCGTATGAGAAAGCTATTCGTAAGAAGGGTGCCGCGTTTGCTCGCAATTGATCATAAACGCAATCATGTAACAGCTTCAAAGGAGTGTTTGGGGGGTTAACCGCAATCTGGATCAGCTTTTTTGCGACGTTTTATAACCGTGGATGAAACGTAGATTCACTACAACACACTGGAGACCAAGCAGCACTTAAAATAATCTTTTTTTTTCTGGACGAATCCGCATCGAAGAAGGTAAAGGCGGAGCCTGTTCGCTAACAAGGTCAAGGCGACAGTTTTCTTAGATGCACGCGCAATCCACATCGATTACCTTCAAAAGGGTAAAACAATCAACGACGAATATTATGGCAACTTATTGGACTGGTTGAATGGCGACTTGAAGAAAAAAACGATCGCCTTTAGTGTTCAAAAGCCTGCCAAACCAAAATACACAACAGAAAGTTCTACAAACGAAAAATTATTATTAAATACTGAATTATTAAATTTTATACTTTCTTTGTATCGTAACAGGTCTTATGTGAGTAACTACTTAGTCGCATTAGTGATTCTTCAAAGAGCATAATACAGTATACAGTTTAATTTTGACGTGATGCGCAAAAACTAATATAATTTCCGGAATCAGCACACCCGAACTAGTAAAAGAACAAGTCTCGCTTAGAAATCGTGTTGGCCAGTGTAATCTATTATAGTCTAACTAAGTGGCATTTATGAAATAAGTAAATAAAATAAAAAAGGTAAAATTCACCATAATAATGACCATTTTACATTGTTAAATTCTAAATAACTTCTACCCCCCAACGTGATACTTATCAACTCTAACCATTTATCACAACATTTTTTTTTTAATTTTTATTAATTCTCAAAGCACGATTAAAAAAAAATTGTAGAAAAAAATTCGTAACATGGACCCTTTCGAATCTACAATTATATATTTAAAAGTTATGGGAAAATCTCGAAGGATCATGTCGGGGTGTTCTCCACCCACATAAACAGTGAAATTATCGGGTACCACGTCACAGAGGGCGCCTCTAGCGCTTGCCGTGGGGCGCCGCCTATGCGGCATGCTCTGAGGAACGCCTTCGGAGACGACTAAGTATAGACTTCATGCCGACACTTTTCGCCGTACAGATATACGTTTACCGTATGCCTTATAAAAGCGAAAGAGTCACGAGCGTTTAGATCTATGAGCATACAACGCATCTCTTTATCTAATGTACGTTCTCGAAGCGTTGAAAAAATCGTTGTTGTTCATCTTTTTCTAACGTGTTGTACATAATATATCACACAGCATTTAATATTCGAATAGAATTAATGTACGCGCATGTGAATAATGTTACACGTAATAAATACGGGTTACATAGCTAACATGTTTTATAGATTAACAAGACTTATTTTAACCGGACGGAATTAAGGTACAAGGGAATATCAATAATTAGAGCGTTTAGCATGTTTAGAAATTGACATAGAATTTACTTGACAAATTTCAATCACTTATATAAACACTCAAAAAACCACAATAGCTTTAATCCTGGCTAGGCTTGTCGACAACTAAGTCGCTATCGTCAGTAGTAGACAAAGCATTATATTATTATACTTAGAGCACTAGGAAACACTATACAAGGATGATTTGACGGAAGGTGAGACTTGCCTAACAGCGTTTGTTTGTGAAAAAAATGGTTTTAGTTTTGAAGAGGGCATACTTTTACAAGAGGCTATTAAAATTTTCACTATCGTCTGAAAGTTTAGTCAAAAAAGGTATAAAACCGTCCACAATTAATAATCGTATCCTAAGTACATTTTCGGCAACTAAGTTGCCATCATCAGTAGGAACAACCTCTAATCAAAGTGTCGAACATGGGGCATAGTAAGGCTAACACATAAAAACGCATACAACTTCACAACCGCGTCCACGTATTCACTGACTTTAAAGTGAATAACACAAACTAAAATTATGTCAACTTACTCATCTTAAGAAAACGGAAACACCATTTGTCTATCTTTACGCTATCGACTACCTTCTTTTCTAAGAACTAAAAAACTAAAAAATATGGAATAGGACCGTTGACTGAGCTAAACGCATTAATTTTGTATTTAATGATATAAATGCTTTTGTATGCGTCGCGATCTCTCAAGTCGAGTTTTAATCTTTTACCGACAAATTATGATCCGTATTTAATGCATGGTATGCCACGCTGATTTTTCTGGTCTATTAAATTTAATATGTGATATGTGTTCTTTAAAACGGGTTAGTATTGAACGTTTCGTTTGGCCTATATATTTTAAATTGTAATCGTCGCAATTAATTTCGTATATGCCTGATTTCAAATTTAAATTAACTTTATCTTTGATGTTACCTAGGAGACTTTTGATGGTATTTTTGAACCGAATGGCAACTTGGAGAACTTGTTCTTTAACCATTCTATTGGATGATATGGTAAAGACATGTACTTTTTCTCTTGGTTACGTTGAGATATCAAACTTGTGGATTCGCGGATTATCTTTTTCAAATTCGTTGTTCTGATTATTCTGATTTATTAATTATTTCTATGTCAAAGCCATTATACCTCGTGATGTTTTTAATGAAATATAATTCCATTTCGTATCTCTCTTTTGTTGACGGAAAGTTTAGTAACCGATTGACTAAGAAATTAAAAGAAGCTGTGCTGATGAATCTATTGACATTGGTTTCTTTCCGGAAAATATCGATTTCTATTTTATGCCTATTTTTAATTACTAGCGTATCTAATAATGGTATTGTATCATTGTATTCCTTTCACACCGTGAATTTCATAGCTAGCTTATTTATGAGTCAATTCGAAGTAGAATTTCAAAATAACGCTAAATATTTTCCAAGAGGTTGGATCAGGTACGTAGGTGACATTTATGCGATTTTTGATACACGGAAATGTGAATTGGGCATGTTTGTTAACAGTTAAATTTAAAATTTCCGATAATTAAATTCACGGTGGAAACTTTCACTTATATAAATAAATTAAAAGAATAACTCAAATAAATCATATTTTATTTCAAAACACTTCATTAGCCAATTAAATGGTTCGGCAAGCCAGAGGTCGTGGGTTCGATTCCTACTTGACGGCGAATTTTTCTATGAAAAATTCGAATAAAATAGCGTCGTAAAGTGTAGAAAGAATATTTACACTTCATTAGCCATTGAACATTACTTCAAAAACTGAAATTTGCGGAATGTGAAAAAAACACAATAAATTGTTTTTACATATTGACTACCATTCCTTTCAAAGTACATTCCCTTTCCTCGTGAATACAACATCCCAGCGGCTTGTCCATGACTGGAGGCAGTGTTGGAAGTCTTCGCATGCTAATGTGTTCAACACTGCCTTCAATGCGGTGTGGATCTCCTCAATCGTCTCAAAACAGCGCCCCTTGAGCTTCGGTTTCAATTTCGGAAAAGAAAAAAGTTACAAGAGACAAGACTAAAGAGTAGGGGTGTGAATAGTCTTCGTTAAGGCTGGAATGTGAAGCACAACAAGTGACGTGTGGGTTGGTGCATCGTCGTGGTGTAAGAACACGAATTGTTGCATCACCTGGCAGACCGCCTACGTCGAGGATTTTCCCTTAGTCGGGGAACAACATCGCAATAAAATCGTCCATTAACTGTTTCACCTGATTGGAGAAAGTCTTTGTGCACGATGTCATCAGCGTCAAAGAACCAAATCAACATCAACTTGACGTAGATTCGAACTTGCTGTGCTTTCTTCGGAGTCGTGGTGACGAGGGCGCCTTTCACTGCGATGACTGCTGCCTTGTTTCAGGATCATATCCAAGCGCCCGTGATTTGTCGCCATTTGTCGCTATTCTGGTACGGAAGCAGTGGCGTGGCTAGAGGATCGGTCGCCTGCGTGCGCTCCCGAAAAGCAATACAATCTATAACGGTATACATTTTATTATTGTCTTTGTCGTGTTCCCATGACTGAGAAATCGTGATTCTATCTCTAGGTATAGTTGTTTACTTTTCCCATCCACGTTTCATTACCTGTAGTTTCTGCTAAGCAGGTCTTGCAATGGTGTGCCTGTTATTTCTTTCATTTGATCAATCTGCTTGGCGATCTGCTCCTTGTTATTTTACCCATAATCTTGCCTTGGATAATCAGTTATGTTATCTCCCTCTCGTCTAATTGTGTGTCCAAAGTACTACAGAATTCTTCTGCGGCATATCGTAGATAGTCTATCTTTAACCTTAAGTTCGTCCAGTATAAATGCGTTAGTGCGTTTTGCAGTCCAAGATTTACGTAGCATACGCCGCCAGCACCACATACATCACAAATGCGTCTATCTTTTTCCTGTCCGAGACTTTGATTGTCCACGACTCAACTTCATATAGAAAACTCGAGAATATCAGGTTTTTAATGGTTTTAGTGCTTCTCGTAATTTGCCTGTCTTTCTATATCTTGTTCAGGTTTGCCATTGTACCTCTCGCTATTGAGATAAGTCTATTAATTTCTTTTTCAAATCCTCCTTGATTGCTTATAAGTGATCCAAGGAGTGAAGTGCGCATTCCTTTTGGTAGTTTCCTTCAGCTCTGTCCACACATGAATACAGTGCAATTTTTGTTCAATGCTGAGTAACCTCGGCACAAACTTCACTGCAAAACGCCGCACGTTGAGTTCGCCGGACAGAATATGGTGACAAACGTCGTACGACAAGCCAATAATACAAGTATACACGGTTTTGGATCTAAGCAACCAAAAGCTGTTTCTATGGTTATTTGGGGCGCTGAACCCGAATCTGCACTCCGTTTTTTTATTCTGGTTCTAGTTTTAGAGATATTAAATAAACACAATTTTTACAATTTTTGACAATTAATCTCCATTTTATTCATTAAAAAGTGTTAAATTAGAAATGAAGGGCAGTCGAACTGAGTCGCTTGTACTGTTTGGGATCTGTTTCACGCATTAAAGTCCAACAGTAGTCGCTCATCATGCCCTCGTCCCAAAATCCTTGGTATCGTTTTTCGATTTTCGCCAAATCTTGGTGTAGTCGCTCTCCTTGCTCGTCGCTTGTATCACCCAAGTTTTCAGGAAAAAATTCGAGATGGGAATGCAGAAAATGTATTTTGAGAGACATTCGAACTCCAATCTTGCAATAATTTTGCAACAAACTGTCGATTATCTGCTTGAAATCCGGGGATTTGCGGTTACCGAGAAAGTTGTGAACAACATCTTGAAATGATAATTTAATTTTCGAATATCAGGTCCGACAAATATTCCCTCTTTGATTTTGGCGTACGACAACTTGGGAAATAACTTGGTCAAGTACTCAAAAGCCGGTCCTTCACGGTCGAGTGCTTTGACAAAGTTTTTGATAAGGCCAAGCTTTATGTGGAGAGGTGGCAAGAAAATGTTCTGTGGGTTCACAAGTGGTATAGAAGAGACGTTTTGTTTTCCTGGTTCATAATTAGTACGGCTTGGCCAATCTTTTTTCACATAATGTTGGTTAGTTGCCCGACTATCCCACAGACACAAAAAACAGCAAAATTTGGTAAAACCAGATTGCATCCCCATCAAGAGACCAATAACCTCTAGGAATAGTATATAAATCATTTATTCTTTAAAATTGAATTGAAATTTATTTTCAAACCACCAAATCACAATCACAATCACAAATTTTCCATTGATGCTCTTTATATTTTATCTTGGTAAAAATTTTACATATTGTATCGTAGCATTCCTTCGTTTGTACTGCATGAGCAATCGGAATTGATGGCTTTATATTTCCATTGTGTATCAGAGCAGCTTTCAGGCTGTATTTTGAACCATCTATGAACAAACGCTATTCATTTACATCGTATGGTGTATTCATCGCATCAAACAAACCGTTGATGTCATAGCAGAAGCATATATTCTCCTCTTTTTTGAAAAACGGTAAAAGCGCCTCATTTCTGGTTCTATATACAGTGACTTTTGTTTGAGTGTCAAGATATTTCCACTTCTGCATCCGTGATGCGAGCAATTCTGATTTTTGTTTCGATAAATTCAAATCACGAACCAAATCATTGAGTTCACTTTGCGAAACTAAATGTTTTTCCTCCATGTTAAAATCGCTTCCACTGTTCGTCGGTGATGAACTACAAGTTTCCATGTAATTTGCACTCGTACCTGGACAAATTGGCAAAGGATCATTGCTCGCACGGGGAACTGGCTTAGACACTGATGATACTTCAGGATATTTATATTTTGATAGTTTTTTTGCATTTACACCGACGACATTCATCAAGCAAAAGTAACAATCACCTACATGATTTTTCGGCTCTCTCCATAACATTGGCAATGAAAATGAAAAGCATACTTTTTTACCGCGTGACCACTTGTATAATATTGTGCTACACGCGTTACAAAACAATTTCGGTACCCACAGCTTGTGAGTGTTTGATACAGAGAAACCAAAATAATAAAAATATGCATTTCTGATCACATTAGTAATAACTTTGCCACTTTTTCTGATCATATAACATCCGCAAACATAACAAAAACACTTTGAATCAACTTTACAATTCTGTCTTTGCATTTTCACACGTTTTGGATTCAAAAAAAAACTTTAAAAATACAAATTAAATAATGTTTCTAGCGACGCCAACAGCTGACTGTCATTATGATAGCGCAGTGCTGCCAACATGCGCGAACTCACAAAGTAGAACCAATTTTGAAAAACGAAACCCGGATTTGAATTCAGCACCTCAAATAACGTTAAAATTTGTTCTCATCTGCTCTGATCCAAAAGTTGACCGGAATTTGTAAACTTGTGTAATGTTACAAATATCATAGATTGTTTTCCTTTGATCTTGCAGGATAGCATCACGCACTTTTTCCACATTTTGTGTCGTGCTTTACGTCGATGGACAACCGGAACGCTTATCATCATCAACAACCACTCATAAATTTGCGCCCGGCTAAAGCATCCTCATCAAAGCAAGCATCAGTGCAAGCATTTTCAGAGTTTCCGCTGTAATTTTACCAAATTTAAAGCGGAATATGATGCACGTTCTTTGCTCTTTCGAATCAGATATTTTAGTGTCAAACACAACTCAAGAAATATAAACACAAAAACTGTTTGTCACCACCTAGCAAAGTATAGCAAACGCCAATTAAGTTGGCGCGAGGAGGGGTAAGTTCGCGCAGGATTAGAAGTAGTGGGGAGATTTGTATTTGGTTTTACATCAAATGTCAGATAATTCTAACCTCTGAGCGTGTATCACTTTTTGATACCCTAGCAAGGACATTATGTTCCGTCAACCGTCAATGACAAATGTATTCTGACAATTACTTGAGTAGTGGGGGGTGGACGTTTTTAAAAACGGCTTCTGCGCACCTCCTCCTCGCGCCAACTTAATTGGCGCTTGCTATACCGTTTGACAGACTGACTTTGTACAGACGTAGCTCACACCATCTAGCGCTACAGAGCTGTACTACTATCCCTTCGCGCGCCGCATTCAAATTCAGGGAATTTCTGGGTAGCATCTCGTATAACTTAATATAATATTCGGCAATAATTAAAATGTTAAAATATACATTTTTGAATTAATTATAGCACTATGATTTAACATACGTTTTTTTGTATCATATTCCCTACGAAACACTGTGAAAATAAACTTTTTTTTTTTAATTCTATGCTAGATTATTGTATTTATTATCAATAATTCCATAATTTTTCGTAAACTATTTACAATGAAATATTATTTGCTGTTTTATAAACTACTATGCTTAGAATATTATCTGTAATTTCTGTTCACTGAGCATCATAAAATCTATACATTCCACATCCAAAGAAAAAAAGAAAACGAAATGAAATCTTTCCAGAACTCGACATTCTTAATATGTGACAAGATTTCATAGTTAAGAGTCACAACACAAGCTTGGTCCTTATTTAATTATTCCGTTAAGATGATTCGTATAGATAACGTCACTTCTACTTTAGGCCAGTTTAAACACCGAGTCTTCACGATCACCGGTGTTGATAGGAAAATCACGTAGAGGGCGCTATTTTGAAATGTTTGAATGAAGGTTGATAAAGAGAAGGAAAGTTTATTTCACACTTCAGTAGTTTCCGAAGACTATCCTTCTGTCCGTCTGTGCATACGGATGAATGGCATTTCAGAAGTGAATTAGTTATAACGAGACCGAATTAGATTGTTTGTCACGTGTTCGATTCATTAAACTTGTTATTTGATTGGCAAAATATGATATTTAATCTATTTAAATATTTTTCTTCTTTTGTTGTTTTTATAAATTAAATATTTTATCCAGTCTATTTAATAAATTCTATTAAACACGAATAACATTTTCAATTTTGTGGAAGAAATCTATGTTCTTGTATGGGCAATTTACAATTACCCAAAGCACCTACTTCAAGTAAAATAATATATTTATTAACAAACCAAATATTTGTACAAGGTACTGATGAATTTGAAACGATGAATTTTAAACTAGAATATTATTTTCTAATAATTTCAGCGATTTCGAGTCCTGCAATAAAAAAACACCAAAATATTTCGCTGGATAGCAAAAAACTTAACGCATAATAACCTTAAGGAATATTCAGAGATGAGTAGAACAATATATTTAAAGACTTAAAGTTTCGAAACCTAGCGTACCAAAGGAACTGAGATATACGAGTGTGTATCAAGAAGTACCTGAAAATTAGAGCAGATGGCGCTACCACCTCAAATCGAACATCGTGCTTGGCAAGAAGCACTTTTCTAAAGAAAATACCCTAATTTTGAGACTGATGTTTAAAATAGTTTTGATATGATAGCCATTTAAAACAGACGTCTACGAACATTTTCGTAAAAATGGAAAAACGTGAATTTCGTGTGCTCATTAAACACTATTTTTGGCGCAAAAAAAAACACCACGCAAACCAAAAAAAAAGCGTGAAAAGTATTATAGGAACTCTTCACCATCGATTGGACCTATTCACTACTGGTTTACCGACTCAATTTCGGTGCGGTCGTTACCAATACAAGTGACAGCAAATATTCTGGTCGCCTAATTGAGGTCACCACACCAGAAACGGTCGATAAAATCCACGGTAGTTACTTCCATGATTTTAAAATTGATCAATTTTTTTATGTCTGTGATGTTCTTTTTAACCTGTCTTACGATTCCTCAATATTTAAGGAAGAAGAGATTATATCTTCAAATTATTCTGTACAAGATATTTTATTCAATTAACTTATTAAGTTACATTAGATAAATACAATAGTAATGCCAGAGATTCAAGGCACTTTTAACCCGAAAATGTAATTGTACCTAAACACTATATAATTGAGAGAGCCATAACTATTTTTGAACAGGGAACATACAACTGCTATTACATCACCCTATAAAAATAATTTTCTCCGTCTCAATAACCATCCCGTTAAAATAACATGTTTGAAGTCAACAATTTGTTATATTTTAATTCTTATCTCGACACAGAAACCTGGCTCAGAACAATACAACATACCGCCGAAATCGTTCCTGCCACTTAACTTCTCCACCCTGTATAATTTCGCAAATTAAAATCGCGTGTTTTGCAGGGCAACCACGGGGAAATGGGGAGCGACACAAAGTGAGTAAGACCCCTATTTTATTCCTAGATCTATATTTAGGGCGGGGTGGGTTGACCACGTCGTAACCGGCAATTTACTAAAATGTATAAAACTGTGTCGCGGTCCGCTATGATACTAATTAGGGGTTTTCGTGCGCGGGGGCAACCGTGGCGCCATGGGTGTACCCTCCTAAAAATAAAGTAGAAAAGCATCTTAACTTTAATAACAATTTAAGAATATATAGCGAGAAGTAGATAGATGTAATAACGGACAAGGGGAGGTACAACTCAAGATGCTTATAGGTTTAGTTTTCGGTTAATATTTTGAAAGATTCCGTGAAATTTTTATTTTCTTGTTTTCATTTAACATCACATGTTTTTGAAGTTATTTTGTGTGATCTTAATTTTCTAATAAATATATATTGAAAACAAGAAGTAGCAATTTAATTCCTGGATTGGTACAAAATACAAGAGCACGATTGAATTAATACAAAAATGTTTGATATTTATTCAAAGTAATTTCCATTTCACATGAATACACTTACTGTCGGTAATATCAACGTATTTAAAACCACATTTTTATTAAATGGCATTTAAAAGTAACGCAAGTGTATTATTAATAAAGCTGGGAATTATATGCACACAGAATAGTATATTAGAGAACTAGTGTCATAAGACGATGTTTTGTTGTACGAGGCCAGTACGAGGACAACAAAACGTCTTATGAAACGAGTTTTCTATACTATTTTTTCTATTTCGCATTTCCATAACTTTTAAAATTTGTATTTTTCATAGTATGCAATTTGTATAAAATAAGTGACATTTACTTTTTTGAAATGTAAACGTTGGTCAAACTGACATACCCTATTTTTAAATAGCGAATGTCATTTAAAATTTATTATTATTCTAATTCAAACAGAAACTATAAAGAAATGATCGATAATTCTAATTACCTAAGCGGGACACCACCGAATCTCCGTGAAATAGCAGAAAATACATCTGGAAATTTATTGCCAGAAAAATCTCGTGTAGTATATGAAAAAAATTATCAGCAATTTGAATCTTGGTGTATTGAAAATGAAGTTCGCATACTATCAGAAAATGTTTTATTGGCATATTTTAAGCTACAAAGTGAAATAAAAAAGCCCTCGACACTATGGACATTATATTCTATGTTGCGTTCTTGTTTAAATATCTATAAGAACTTAGATATATCAAAATATTCTAAACTACAACCATTCTTAAAACGTTGTGGACAAGGATATCAGCCAAAGTAATCTAAAATATTAGATATGGAACAAATTGATCATTTTATAGAAAATGCTGATGATAAATTGTACCTTGCAATAAAGGTATTTCTGTTTCTCTATTAAAACACAATTTGTATAGCATTTTCATTTTAGGTTGCATTATTAATAGGTTATGCTGGAGCTTGTAGACGAGATGAATTAGTAAATATGTCAATCAATGATATTGAATAAAAGGATGATTTCATTGTTTTTTCGATACCTAAAACAAAAAATTATTTACCTAGAAGTTTTGCAATCACAACCCCTAAATGGATTGATTTAATAAAAAAATATATAAGTTTAAGACCAAAAAACACAACCATTGAACGTTTCTTTCTTACCTATCGCAATGGATATTGTATATCATGTCCAATTGGAATTCATACAATAGGCAAGATGCCTAAACTTATTGCGGTCTTTCTTAAATTACCAAATCCTGAATTATTTAGTGGACACTGTTTTAGACGTTCCAGTGCGTCTCATATAGCAAATAAGGGTGGTGATTTGATTACAATTAAGCAACATGGAGGATGGAAATCGTCAGCTATAGCTGAGGGTTATATTGATACATACATGAAAAGAAAAATTGAGGTTGCTCAAATGTTCTCGTCTGAACAAAATACATCAAGTGGGTGTTCAAGCGTTTCACAGCCACAATCTTCAAATAAAAAATATAAAGTTATTGTTGAAACTAATTCTACAAGAAAAACGTTAGTTTCCAATCAAAACCTACCTGGCATTAGTATAAATGCTTATGAATCTTATGATTCAGTCCAAGTTAATGTACATGTTTATACTAATTGCAATAACTAAAATAAAATACATTAACATAATTATATTTTTATATTGAGTTTTGTGCTTCATTATTGCCTTGTTTAAGTACTAAAATATAATAATAAATAGTCGTTATTCTACATTCATGTATTATCTTTTGTATTCTGGTAGGTACATAACCTATATTAAGCAGTGTGTCAAATATTATTCCAAATTGAACAGGAAACGAACACTGAATAATGAAAGGTTGCGTCTCGAAATAAGGTTCATTTCGAGCTGCGAATGCGTATCAAAATGAGATCATTGTGTTTGCGAAATAGAAAAACTACATTATATGCGCTATATGTTTCCAAATTTCGATGAAAATGTGCAGAACTTTTATTAAAATATGCAGAAATATGTAAAGTTTAAACACAACTAAATTATTGTCAAAATATTAAATAACGTCAATATAAATTTAGAGATGCGACAAATATGTACTGTATCAATATTTTATTCGAAAAATAAACGAGCTCTACTGTATTCTAAAAATTCTGATATTCGTTTAAATGTCAATCTTCAGCCAAATACTTTAGACTTCAAGTGTTATAGTTTGTTGAAATGGTGCTCACGAGGAGAACCGTAAAATGTAAAAAAATTCAGGACGTTAAAATTAAAAAAGTATAACTTTAGTACGTTACATTTTTTTAACACTCTATACATTTAAAAAATTCTTGAAATACTGGCTGTACATACATAATTTCCGTGTCTAAAATTTTATCACAATATCTTTTTCAATTTTACAGATATTTACATGGTTCCACACATTTGCCCATCATTCTATACCGATAGGACCAACTCTCAACGGACCATACCCAGCAATAAGTGGCAACAGCGAATCCCCTCTACGCGCAGTAGCTTACATTACCATACATTGCAGAGTTATGAATTTAGTAAGACTTAAACCGCGCAAGGATATAGTCGTTTGCATATTCGTTCTGTATACGTAATTTGCCCATTTGTTTCAGATATAATAAGGTCGTTATATCTCCAAGTTATTATTATTGTATTCTTAGCTGCTACGGAAAAGTAATTTTAAGTAATAAAAAAACAATAACGTTTTCTAAAAGATAAAAGTAAAAAAATCAATAATTCTGCAAAATAAATTTTAATTCTAAGAAAGTCACTAAATATAGGATTCGAAAATACCGCCCTCTCTCTTCAAACAATAGCCGAGCCTATTGTAAAACTCCCGCCTCACTCCCTCGAGATTTCTAAGGGTTATTGTCTCGAAAATTCTAAACAGTTGAACTTGCAACTGTTGCAACCTTTACGTTTGCACAGCTAGATACGAATGACGGGCAATCTATTGCTCTCAATCATCGGACTTATGTATGCGCACGCGGAGTGGCATCGTACATACGTTGCCACATCGCATTACGTTCCATACGTATATTGTTGCGTATGGCCCGTAGCGGGTTGCACCTATCGGTATGTACAAAGCGTTACCTTAGTAGAATTTTGTTATATTGTTTTTTCTCTGTCTTTAATTTTAAATATGTAGTAATTGAATAAAATAAAATTAAAAAACCCTTACCGCAATAGAATTTAATGATTCTAAATACGTATTTCTACAACCACGTTGTCATCTTCAGTAGAAAAACCAGTGTAACACTTGAACGCACAAAAACACTCACAGAAGGATTGTTCTGAACGTCTTCTAGTTTAACACTAAATTCTTCGATCTTAAATGCTACAAAAATTACCTATATTTTGGTAAACCCCACCTATTCATGCAAGAGCATTAGCCCATTACTTGTAAATTCTATAGAAAAACCGTTAAAAAATATTATAAAAGCCGTAATTTAACATACATTAAGAATCCAATTATGAAACTAATCCTTAAATTATGTTGAAATATAAATTTGGAAATTAATGTTGAGTCAGAATTTTCCTTGCTTTAATAACATCTAACTGTCAATTAACTCAAATAAAGAAGAACCTGGTATAGAAACCTGGTACAGAAACCTGGTTGTAGAATAGTATATTAAAAAACAAGTTTCATAAGGCACCATTTTGCCGCACGAGATCAGTTTAGAAAACGAGCCGCGATAGCGGCGAGTTTTCTAAAGAGCGAGTGCGGCAAAAGGCCTTATCAAACGAGTTTTTTATACTATTTTTTCTATTTTACGTTTTTTACATTAATAAATTACTTAAATTGGAATTATTTAATTTGAAAGTTCAGTTTAATTTTTATATAAAGCATGCAGTTGGTCACATTGATACTTGACATTTTCAAATTTAAATCTTGCTATCCGCGAAATATATTATATTACATATTATTTATTAATTTTCGTTAACATTACTTGATATTTTATTTAAAAATATAAACATGAGTGACGTAGAAACATATATATGTTGTTGTCAATTGTATACAACATATGTTGTTTGTGTAAAATACGGACATATATCATATCTGTCAAATGTACATAAATTCTTAAAATCAAATGACAGCAATGATATTTATTTCTGTATTCGGACAACGCCAACATTGAAAAATTAAAAAAAGTGTATCGAAATGAAGCTCATTTCGATACTGTTTTGGGTTTCATAATGAGCTCATTTCGAACTCAAAATAGAAAAATACGTATTTAGAATCATTAAATTCTATTGTGGTAAGGGTTTTTTAATTTTATTTTATTCACTTATAAGCCACAGTCTCCTATTTGTTAGTTAATGTAGTAATTGCTCTATTTTTTTTTTCATATTTACTATTTTTGTTTATTGTTTGTCCTTTGTAATCTGTTCGACAACAAAATAAATTACTATTAATAAATGAAAATTAGTTTGATTAAATGAAATAAATATTAATAAAAGTATTGTGCAACTAATTCTTTTTTAATTCCTTTTGGACACTTAATAATATGATATAATATTTATTTATGGAAACCGATGTCTCTAGTATTGGGAACGATTGTAGAATTAAGGTGAAACTAAACGGAATGTAATAATTATAGCCAAAAATAAGAATTTCCAAAGTGCTTCGAGGAAAAAAACACGTTTAATTGCACCTATGTGAACAGAAATCGTATAAAACAGGCCACATCAGACATATTTAACTATTTAAAAATTATCGACCCGAATTATAAATCAGAAGGCGAAGACGAATTAAACAAAGCATTTTAACCGCGGTATTTTCTATCTATCATTGAAATTGACAGGGGAACATCAGAAAACGTATATTTTGTTTTTAATTCTTCTTCTTCGAAGCTCTTTCCTCCATCACGTTGGACGGAAAATAATTGGCCAAAATCGTTCGGCAATAATTGTTCACCCATACAACGAACAATTACAACACAACATAACAATACCTCTCCTATTAAACAATTAAATGCAATTTTAAAGGAGAAAAACTAGAAAAAAAATATAAGGCGCACGCGATTTTCAACTGTCAGCCAGGTCTGATTGATGGATTCCCCGGCCCTTAATAGTCGAATTACCCTTAATAATGTGGTAGTTTTTTAGTACGGGCGCGCATTGATTGACAGCTTCTGATCTTTTATGATTATTATTTATTAGTTACTTATATGTGAAATATTAGTTTATGTGTCAGGTGGCGGACCCATGCTTTGTGGTTTTCTACTTGAAAAAAACCTACCTAAATTGCCGGCTTAGAACATTTTTCTTTTTGTCTTTCTTATTATATGTCGATTTTCACGTCTGAGTACTTTTGATTAATCGACCTTGTATCTTGTTTACGAGTTCCGAATGTGGAACCCATTGATTGAATGCAGGTGAAACAACAATTATAAGTTAGATTTATAAGGGTTAAAATGTTTTACAATTATGTAATACAATAACACAAAGAAACACTTACAAAGTGTATTGAGTAACGCATGGCGTTGTCTAAGATTTCATTAAATCATATACGAGGATCGGCCAAAATATTCATCGAATGCCCTATACGAGAGTGGAGTGAAATTTTCTCGGCCCCACCTAGAAAACCGAAGTTTACAAACTAGCATTTAAATGCTTCATGTTTTGACTTCTAGTGAACGAATTGTCGCGGAGCTTTTACAGGTTATATAGGAAACTTGACATTTCATCAGTCAATATCCCATCAATAGATGGCGCCACTAATTTCGTTAGCATAGAGTTATCTATTTTTAAAGTAAGTATTTTTTTTCTGCTCTCACAAGTCTCCTAATCTATACACTTAAATAAGTATTCTATAGTAGAATGTTGCTATATAATAATTAGAGACCAAACGCATCGGGCCGAAATTACGATGGCCCATATAAATAGTCTATAACATTGCTAAGTACAAAACGCCGTTATTGAATAGCACTATTCATTCGGTTAACCGCACATCTGTTCTTTGTCGTTGAATTGTGACGCAACTACTTCGATATAACACTTAAATTCCTTTCTTTATGAGCGTAGACAGCGTGAGGAATTTTTAAAAATTATTTTAGTTATTAGTTTATATTTTGTAAGATAAATAAAGTACGGTGAGTTAATTTCTTTCTTTATTGTTTTAACTGTTATTACATAGGTTCTTCGTCATTTTTTGTAATATATGCTGTTTAATATCGCTTCATCGAATCTACTTCTCCCAATTATTTCCGTAAGTGTCCGGTGAATTTCGTTAAATTTCAGTAACTTACCATTCTTTTCTAATTTTCATTTATGTATTTAGATCTAGAACATTACTTAAATTACTTTTTCAGATATGACATGGAACAACGTCGAAAATGGCATCGTGAAACAAGGGCGAGTTGGATTAAGGGTCATACTGATTGTATGTCCATTGCCAGTGATTCAGAAATTTATTGCAAAGTCTGTAAAATATCGTTAAAAAATTCCAAGAAATCACACGTAAAACGTTACTTAGCATCGCATATACATACACAGAAAGTAGACTCATTAGAATCTTACAATTTTAACGAAGAACTCTGTGAAACTTTAATGCATTAATGCATTAAATAAACTTAACAATCCCACCTTCAAAATATTTCTCCAAAAATATACTGGTCGAAATGTTCCTGATGAATCCACCTAACGCAAATATTATGTTTCTAAGTGCTACACGAAAGCAGTAGAACGCATTAGAAGCCATCTTTCAAATCAGTACCTATGGATAAGTGCCGACGAAACTGTCGATATATTAGGATGCTATGTGGTAAATGTTGTAGCTGGTGTACTACATCCAACTATTCCATATAACGCATATGCAATAGCAACAAAAATTGTAAATACAGTTGATGCGGAAACTGTAGCTAAAACCATTTACGACAATATGCTGCAAATGCTTCATTCAGACGACAGGTTAAAAGAAAAAATACTTTGATTTGTCAGTGACAGTGCTGCATATATGTTAAAAACAGGCAGACTATTGAAGAAAACATATCCCAATATGCTGCATATTACTTGTGTAGCACATGCTCTCCACAGAATCCGTGAATATAACAGAGACACTTTTCCGGAAGTTGATAGACTTGTATCAGCTTTTAAAAAAGTTTTCAGAAAAGCACCATTGAGAGTAGCTCTTTTCAGGGAAAAATTTCTCAAATTAAATGACGGATTAACCACATTAGATGTGGCTGTTAATAATTTGAAAAGTATTCCAAGTGACTTCGGATGTGGCCTTCGGCAAAAGTTTGAAGAAATTCTTAATAGAAATCCAGATTTAATTACATTGCAGCAATTATGAATGGAGACAATTCCACAAAATCTAACGGCTAAATATGAAGAAATAAAAGAATATTTCCAGTATTCACCTATAACCAGTTGCGATGTAGAAAGGACGTTTTCTATTTATAAGGATGTACTTAATTCAAAGAGAACAAAATTGACAGAAGAAAACCTTGAGAAACTATTGCTAGTCAATATTAATACTCCTTTACTCAACTTGAACGACAAAATGAACAAATAAAAATGTTCCAATTATAGAAATAAAATTAAAAACTTTAAAAATACAACTTTTCAACAAATACATATGTATTTCGTAATTTATAGATCACCAGCCGTTCGTTTTCCAATTATATAAATAAAATTAAATATTTTAGAAATACAGCCTTTCGCCAGTACTGCACTGGGCTTTGCGTCATGTGGTAAGCGTGTCCGTTCTCTAAATTTATTACATACCTAGAATTTCCACATGAAAGTATTTGGACCCTCAATAATGTACTAACAGGCACCTACAAAGCAACTTCGACAGATGTTACCAATGTTGTCAAATTGCGTAAAACACCTACATGTCATTTTATCTTAGTATGCCATTTTACAGCGAAATATTTTTAATAAAAGAATATCTTTAGTATGTTATTTTATGAACGAAGTTCAATAATATATGCAATTTTAATTGTTAAATTATTAAAAGCACACTACATAGGTTGTTTTTACTATATTATAGATAAATATAATGTCTGTATTTCAATCGTTCTTTCATATTTCTGACGAGAAATATTGCGAAACAAAAAGAAACAATTACGTGCAAATGTACATAGTATTTAATTTTGTAGTAGCGGAAATACCAGAAATTATACCTCGCTCTCATCACCATCACGTTACGCATGCAAAATTCCACGGGAAACGAACTAGATTCTCACACATTTCTTCTTCTCTTCATAAACTTCCCAAGAAGAAGTAATCAACTTTGGCCGCAGTTCAAAGATCGTAAGCGGTTGGCACTCCGATCCCGGCAGGGCCTTGACTTGAACAATTTGACGGTATGCGTCTGTACGCTCCCGGCCACACAATTTACCGATACCCGCGCAAACATCGCACGCTTGCCCTCCTGAAATATTGTACCCTGCAGGAGATTCCTTCGAAGTTAGCGCATTTTAAAAATAAACACCTGTTCATCTGGCTTTTTACTACGATCTCAGATATAGGGTTTTTTTTGTTTGTTTCAAATGGCCACATAGTCAGATTTATGCTTATAGTCTTCATTTTGGATGAGGATATAAATATTAGTGTTAAATTAATAAAGATTTTATTTTTTTAGTAAAGCTTTACATAATTACATTAATTACCAAACGGCGAATATATATGTTTCTTGATTAATAAAAAATAGAAGTATGTAATAGAGATTAATTTTTACGTTATTCCAGCAACCATTAGTATTGTTGACTGTTGGATAGTTTTAATGGCGTTAATGAAAAAACATATAGCATTATACAGTAATTTAATATAAACGAATAAGTACATTATGATAACACAACTAATACTTATATTTGAGCCGTTGAAAGCGAAAGTGGTGTAAGTCCTTTCATCGATTTGAGTATTTTAAACATAAAGTTAAAAGACCACTAAAAAATCATGATCACATATTAATTACTGTTACTGTTACTGTTCTTTTTTTTGTATTATAATTTGCCTAACCCGGTCCAAAAATAATGAAAAAAATTAGTGACTGCTCTTATTTTTGTTGTTTAAATGACTTACACCACTTTACCAAGTTATGAAGTAATAAAAAGGTTGTATGGGTTTTTTGTTGAAATAAAATAAGATTTTAGATTTTACTTTATTTATGCAAAGAGAATATCAATTTTAATCAAGTAGGTACATAATACAAGTGAGAACTTATTATATTGTTATTAATTCTTATGCTTCATCTTCATGTAGCTCTAACGGTCCTATATCTTCAACATATTCGTCAGCGCTGTTTGTAAATTAGTAAAGGATTGATGGTAAATAGGTGGAATAAACTGTAGCAATTCCATCATATTCTTCTTTTTCTCTTTAGAAACAGGTCGATGATCGTTATATAGTTTTTCAAGTGTTACGTTGTTCATCATAACGGGCCTACCTTTTTTACGAGGCAACAAGTTGATACATTGAAAAGAAAAGTCTTCATTTAGTGTTTCCTTATAAAAAATTTTAAACGGCTCGTATTTTTTAAAACGAAGCCACTGTATGTGAAGCCAGTTTACAGGAATATTTTCTTCATTCACTTTTATTTTTGTAATGAGTTCTTCCATTGTTTTTGTTGAGAGAAACTCTGCTGCATTTTGTGTAAGAGAAAATGAGATTTAGTTCTTGCTTTTTGTATAATAGTGTACCAATCTTCCGCTACATAAATAATTTTTCCTTTTGCATAACATTCTATTGAGCCGAAATCTCTATCGTTGGGTAAGAACGAATGTCCTGATACCAGGAATTTATGGTCAATGACAGTAATGCTTTCTGAATCCGCCAATAATTTAAGCCACATTAAACTCATTTTAATATTCCTGTTTTGGCCTGTACATGCATCACTGTAGGCAATTATATGCTGACTATTTGAAGCATAAGTTGAAATGTGTTTTTTCAAACAAGACGCTATTTCTTGGGATCCTCTTGAGGCCATAGTTTCATCCCAAGCATACATGTACCCCTGCTCAGTAGCAAGGTTGTGACATCCTAAGTTATATACGTACATATTTCTCTTATAGTATGCTAATGAGCAAGGTAATTGTGGATATGCTAAAGCCTTCTCCAAATCAAATGAAAATGCATAGATTTTATTGACATCAAGAACTGCTTTATATTTGTCCTCCTTCATGCCATTTCGTGCTTTCCCTGCTTTCCTCAAATGAAGCTCATGCTCAACTTCTGCCCGCCGCTTTATTTGTGGATCTGTTTCGGAGTTTACTTTAATTTTGAATGCATCACACCTTGTGCATGTATCTTTAGCAGGAGTGTGAAAACTGAGATTAAATTCATTGGTAAAAATCTTGCGATAAATAGCTTCGCTAACATTTGGTATGCTTTTTTCTTGACAATCTTCAATATAAAGCCTGTACATTAACCGTATATTTAAATTACTTGATAAATATTTCTTGTTGGGATTATGTTGTCTAGTTTAATGAGATTGGTAAGCAGGAAACATAGATATGTGTTCGCGGACTTTATTAGCCATCTCATCTGGTGTCTTATTAATAGGGTGGTGCTGTCCGCATAAATCTTCCCCGGGGGATGTACACCTAGCCTTTTTAATTGCTCTATACAATCTTCCATCTGATATGTTAAATGTGTTTAAAAAGTATGATTTGCACACTTTAGTGAAGTACGCACCAGCTTGAATATAAAATGTATTTGTGTGGGTCTTAGGCACTCTAGAATTGTTTCTTGGACGTACTTGTTTTATTTCTGTTTGTTTTACCAGCCCACAAATGTAAGCATTTTGTGTAGTAAAAGATCCAATTGCCCAAAACCTCTCGAATGCATCTTTTCTTTGATTTTCAGATATTTTGCTAATACACTTCATGCGGCAATTGCAGTCTACGTGTTTAAAAGTTTTCGCTTCTACTGTATTGCCCTTTCTATTGATATACTGCAAACCGAGGTAACGATTTCTCTTTCTTGTAGCAGCTATATGACTGTCAGGCTCCCTGTTTCTTTTCCTGTCTATTCGTTTTGCTGATTGTTTATCAGCATTTGGATGCATATTGTTGTATTCTGAATTCAATGAAAACGTGAGGTTATTATTACGGTAACAGAAAAAAAGGACATACCTGATTCACTGCTACTACTTCCCGACAATTGATATTCTGATCCAGAATCTAAGAAAGGTTCTGATGCTTCGGATTCACTGTTTTCACTCATTTTTAGTTTATAATAACACTTCACTTACGAGTAATACGTATTATTTGTATATTCCTTCGATAAGTACTAATTTGTAAAGTGGTGCAAGTCTGACTTGCGCCACTTTGCCTTGTAAGCTTTAAAGTTAGTAGTTATCTGCATGAAGACATAGCGACATCTGTAGCCGAATGAATTAGTTTACAGTCACGAATTTTAGCTATTATAATAAATATTACTTCATAGTACCCATTTGTGAAGCAAACTTAAAATTTTTATTTTTTTGACTTACACCACTTTCACTTTCAACGGCTCATTTATAACTGAGTTAAAAACAAAACAGGTACGTACCAACCAAAATTTGTAGTTACGCCATTAACTGCAAATTTTCCCTTTTGCATTAAAATATAAACGTATATTTTATTATAGGGCGAAAAAATAAATCTAATGTTGGGGTTGCAGGCGGTTCGTGAAGGGCCATGTATAAATTTGTGTCTTAATCCACCGCTCACAAGGCGTAACTTCCGTATAACCTGGTTATTTATTTTGGTTGGTGGCAGCTATATTGAAACTTGTGTGCGTGTTTTTCTAAATATTTTATTTATTTACCAAAAAGACACTTAAACCAAATTTATGTATTAATAATGTCACAAACGAAACACTTAATGTGAACTTCAAAATTCTTGACTGTTATATGAGACTGCATGTCTCTTGTTGTTAATATAGTACTGTTGAGGCTCTTGTTGCTGGTGTGAGACTCTGATGAATACTATTTGATATAAAGATTATGAAGAAGAGAATGTATGTCTCTTGATGTTCAGCTGATGCTGTTCTGTTTTATACTCTCTAACAAGTAGGTAAAAATACCGAACCATTACATTATTAAATGCGTGTATTCGTTGAACATTCCATTATTTGACGTCATAACGGGGAATTTCTGTGTCATTAATTCGTGGAAATTGCACCTACGACAATAATACCCAATGTTTACGATAAGTTCTTAAAGATCTTACTAATAATTAATCAAATACAATATAATTACTAATTAAGTTTTAGTAGGTGTTATAAATCTAAGTATGTAGTTCCGGCTGAATTCATTTTTCAGTAATGGAGCCTATTGTACATATTTAGGGCTTAACAAAAGACGATTATATTAAATATCGTCTCTTGAACGCGTTCACTAATCACCCTAGGTAATAAAAGAAGCGATTTAAATTATAAAGTAGCTTATAAATAAATTTGTTACGTAAAGGATTCTTAGAAACTAAAGAAACTTTTATAATTTGAATATGATAATAAAATTATGTTATACAGTGGTTTAAACTTGAAAGTGCAAGTTGAATATTTACAAAATTGGAAATATTATAATTTGATTCTTTTCCTAGATTTACTTATATCTAGCCTATATAAATATATCAAATTTCGTTTTATTACGAAGCAAGTTTAAAGCAGTTCAACATAAAATAGTTAATATCGCCTTTACAAATAGGTGTCTAATGTTGTTACTTTTTAAATCTGAGGTTAATTAACGATAACAGTTATCATCACTTGATGAAGCCAAAGTTTGGTGAAACAATATCGTAGTGCATGTTATAGTAAAATAAATTATTTGAAGCAACTTTTACTTAATTATTAAATTAGAACATTTTTTCCTGGCTTTTCGCTCGGAAAATACTTTTATTGCTTGGCTGATATCCACGTCTCTGCTTCTCAATAGCAAGTAAAGACATAGCTAGCAATCTTTCTTGTGAGATCTTGTTTCTAAGATAGTTTTTAAATATGTTTAGTTTTGAAAAAGATCATTCTCTATTTGCGATGCTTACAGGTAATGTTAGGTATAGAATGAATGCCTGAATAGTGTTAGTAAAACTTGACGCAATTGTTTCATTTTCTATTAGGGGGAACTTCGAAAAACAACTTATTTCTTAAAATTTTTCAATACCCTGACAAATTAAGCTATTGTTTCTTATAGCAATTAGGTCTAGACACAGAGATGTTTTTACAAAATCATTGAAGCGCTTCTTCTGTCTTAAGAATTTGGTCTGGTGTTAGCTTAAACAAAAACTAGAAGGGTTAAGAAAATTAAATATTTTATGACTTAATTGTTTGAACCATTGTACGTTTGTGATATCTAATGTAGGATGAAATATATTAATATTAAATTTATTCTCCGCGTTGGAAAATTACATCGAATACAGGATTACCGGGCTAGGTGGACGTGTTTCGCGAAAACTTTTGCTATATGCTGATGCAGCGTAGTTGCGTTGCTGTGCTGGCGGTACATCGCTTTGCGGTTTCAAAATTTGCGAATGCGACTATCATAATATGGATATTTTCCGAATGGAGGTCTATTCGCTGGTATTTAAGCCATTATGCGATTATTACGATTAAAACACATTCTTTGTTTTTGGAACATTTTAAATTTGTTTGGTTCTAGGCCCTTATGACCCTTGCCCCCCCCCCCCCCCCCCGATGGGGGGCTTGCGGGGCTTTAGTTACATGATAAACATAATTTATATAATAAAATATACCAAGACAAATATAAATCAAATTAAAAGTCCACTATATAATAGATGACCATAATACAGATATAATTGGTTACAATAAGAAATGAAATAAGTTTTGAACTACTACTAAATATAACAACAAATTTTTATATTTCACATCAACGTTTCTCAAGGTAGAAAATACCGTCTGTTAGAGCTACACTCCGTATATTTCAGTATTTATTTATTTTATTTTAATAATTCCAAAATAATTTTAAGCAACTCGGATCATTCAATGCTTGTTCACATGAATATAATTACTTTGTATTAGGATTTTATTAAGCGAGTTTGTAGGGTAGCCTATTAGCCTGTAATAAATTCCTTACTTATTTTATATATTTGTAATAGTTTTTATCTTATTTGCGATTTTATATCGGAACACTAGATTTAGAACAGCGATGCACATACCGCGGCCCGCGGGCCGCATGCGGCCCACTGTCGATATTTATGCGGCCCGCCAACGAATTTTAAAAATTGTTCGAAAAACTACAAAAGTAGGTAAAAATCCATTCAAATCAATATTTCTTAACTTTTTATTTTATTCTAACTTTTGTAATTGTTAGTAAGATATGTATCTTTAAGTACCTACTACTTTCTTGTTCAGGTTTACTACGTAGGACAGGTATGCTCCTCGTCGTTCCAAGCATATTGTTACGAGACTAGATATCTGTCGAACCAGCTAGATTACTCGAAGATTCGCGAAACACGTCCGTATTAACCCCGAACAATGTGGTAGGTTATCGATGTTAGGTAACTCGCTATCGGGGCAGTTAAGTTTTAACTACGGACAAGCGAACGTTATATTGTTTGAATTGTAATCTGTGAAGAATAAATATTTCGTCGTTCGAACTTGGCATTTACCTACGTAACGATATAATATCAATTTTGATATGGATAAAGCAGGCCCCAGCAAAAAACGTAGTCGCAAGGTTGACGATGAAAATCGACAGTTTCAAGATATTTGGACCGAAAAATACTTTTTTATCTCATCGCATAACAAAAGTGTCTGTTTAATATGCAAGAGTAGTGTTTCTATTCCGAAAGAATATAATGTGAAAAGGCATTATGAAACCCAGCATCATACTTTTACCAAATTAACCGGCGAAAATCGAACGCAAAAAATTTCCACTTTACCACATTAGCAGCTAATATAGAAGAGCAATTAGCTACGAAATCGAAAAGTTTTGAGTATTTTTCTATAGCACTGGACGAATCTACAGATATAAGTTCCACTACTCAACTCTTAATATTTTTACGAGGTGTAACGTAAAATTTTGAAGTGAGTGAAGAACTGATTGGTATGAGTTCTTTGACAAGTCAAACCAAGGGGAGTGACATGCTCAAAGCTCTTCTGGAAAAATGTTATATAATGGATTTTGATTTAACGAAATTATCTGGAATTACCACTGACGGAGCACCTCCAATGGTTGGAAGTAAGTCTGGGATAATAACTATGTTAAAAGAGTATTTACAAACAAAAAACGTAGATATCAAGGAATTAATGCAGTTTCATTGCATTATACATCAAGAGGCCCTCTGTTCAAAGTTATTGGTATTTGAAAATGTGATGAAAGTTGTAGTACCTACTGTAAACTTTATACAATCACGAGGTCTCAATCACCGACAATTCACACAATTTCTCGAGGATATTGAAAGCGAATATGGTGATCTCCTGTTTTACACTGAAGTAAGGTGGCTAAGTCGTGGGTTGTCACTAGAGCGGTTTCTTAACTTGGTTGAAGAAATCAAAATATTTCTGGCGGAAAAGAAAAAGGACGTCTCCGAACTCGACAATCCTGATTGGGTGTGTGACTTATTGGCGTTTCTTATAGACATCACAGATCACTTGAATGTCTTAAATACGATCAAATAAGATTTTGCAGTTATACTCTCATGTTTCGTCCTTTCAATGGAAATTGAGTCTTTTCAGGACACAAATCAATTCAGCCAATTACAGCCATTTTCCGAACTACAAAAAAATTATGGAGAAATTCAATTAAACTGATGTCAATTTCATTTATGTTGAAAAAATTGATATTTTAATGCAAGCTTTTCATGATCGTTTTCTAGACTTCAAAAAAGTTAAACCTCTATTAACATTTTCAGCAATCCTTTCAACATTTCACCCGAAAATGCACCGGAATCAATACAGCTGGAATTGATAGACATGCAAAATGATGATAATTTACGAATCAAGTTTAATCAAGGTAATTTACTCAACTTTTACCGTTGCGTTGACAAAACCGCTTATAAAGAGTGGCGAATAAATGCATTGAAATGGGCAAGCTTATTTGGATCGACGTATATTCGTGAGCAAATGTTTTCAGTGATGAAACTTAACAAAACAAAAAATCGAAACCATCTGGCAAATGAAAATCTGTAAGCAATTTTACGTGTGGCGACAAGTAATGTGGAGCCAAACATAAACAAAATTGTTAAGTCAATGCAATGTCATCCATCAAAATAATAAAACATGATATATTACATTGTAATGATTAGATTACATTACGATTACATAATTACAACAAACATTTTTGAATGTTCTTTTATTTTTATCATTTGTAGTAATTCATACTATTTAAAAATGAAAATATTTGTGTTAATAAGTATTGTTTGTAGTGGCCCGAACCTGGCTCCCCTGTTCCCTATAAGTCTGTGCATCTCTGATTTAGAATTATCTATTTTCAACCCTTGCTACTGTAAACACATTTATTATTCACACAGGTACAAATATTTTATTACCAAATTATTTCAAATTCCAAAATTCCAAGTAATTTAACATTATTCTTTGTTAAGCCTTAATTATTTTCAAAGACATAAACCTTAGGGATACAACGGCTAAATACTTTAACTAAATATGTGCCAAGACAGGTAATGAGTTTCCATGAATTATGTTGAATTAAATTATCAGTCGGGATGAAATGCAAGTTCTTTGTAATAACAAAAACTAAAATCAGTTCTGTCTAAACACTTCAACCTATACAGTTCTATCACACAGCTCAGTGTAGTTATATTTGAAACATCATATCAAGAAACAGTTCTTAATGCACCAGATCAAAATCTTATAAACGAAGCCAAAAAAGTATATTTTATCCTTTTTTTGCATCATTTATAAGATTTCTTGGGGTCTGGAATCCCCAATTTTTATCAGCTTAATACCTTCTTGTCCACCACTCTTATTTGCTTAAAGACACATGAACTATATTTCCCTATTTTTTTGCTGTCCCATCGGTGCATTTTGCAATAAACTAGTTACTAAATAAATAACCTTTGAATTCTTCATTATATTGACGATCGAATCTCTAAACAAAATTTTATTTTTTTTTCTCTTATTTTCGTAAATATAGATCAGATTATTCTAATTCATATTAATATACATACTACAATATATAAAAAGAAAACTAATTAAGTACTTTTAACGTGTGTTTTCAATCTTTTCTATCCTTTCATAGAGGCGACATTATTTTGAGAAGCTATTTGCATAAACCTTAACAAAAATGTAATTTGTTTAGAAATAATTGTCGGTTTTATATATGTTAATTACAGGATCTTATTAGACAAATTATATTACTACTGTGTCAGTTTATTAAATCCGACAAGAAGAGTAAAACTAATAATGTCCAATTATCATTATCAAACAATTACAGAGGTGTACGTATGTGGGCCTTTAATTTTATTACACACTAGCTGAATGCGAAAATGCTTTGCTATTGCTAGATTTGAGTATACATATATGTACATAGATTAAATGAACACAATTGACAATTATTGTATTTAGTTAAAATTAGTTATTTACATATTACTAAACTTCACAAAATTTAACCTTCACTTTATAATAGGTAGAATGTAAATAAATCCTATTGTCAAAATAACACCACTCGAACTTACTTCTACGCATGTGGGACAGCGTTTCTTATCTCGCGAACTTCAATGTAAGAAGTACTGTCTCGTGGCGCCATCTACATTTAAATAATAGTACTACTACTATAGATATTATATTATTAGGCTAGTAACTTTTTTCTAATGGTCAGATCGAGGATTTCAATAACTTTAAACCTTCTCCGGACAACGCGAATCATTTTGCCAATAACTACTCATAAATCGGTCCAGTAATTTTTTAGTCTATAACGGACAAACATACGGACATTGCCTTTAGAGATGGCAATGCTTTTTGATAACGATTAGTAACAATGCATGCACGCACTAATCACTTTGACAGTTTGAATGTCACCAATATGTGTGCAAAAATTAAAAATTTAACTTTGTTAAAAATGTTTATTATATTAGTTAAATTTAAAAGATAATAGGTTATGCTGAAAGTGTTGTCCATTATTTCAAAGACGTAATCTAACTCTACGTTTCGTGTTTTAAAAACCATTTATCAGGAGTTGTGGGGTTATGTAAGCACAGGAAGAGCATTGCGAAGCTCTACGATTGTGTGACGTCTGATGTTAAAGATGGTATTCTTCAAATATGGAAAAATAAAATAGTCTAAAATTGTCTGATCCGGAAATCTTGAAGGAAGATTTGTGTGCCGGTGCCTTATCTTGCTGAAAAAGTCCTTCTGTAAGTTCGTCATCATGAATTTCATTAATAAAAGATTGTAATAATTCATTTTGGTATATTTCAGCAGTTACGGTTTGGTTAAAAAATATATGCCCAATATTTGGTATTTTTGTGAATGTTATAAAGTTTCTATAAATATGTGAGAGATTTCTGCTGGTCACATTCTCATATTTTGCTTATTTAAATAGCCAGAAAGATGGAACCAAGCCTCATCAGAAAAAAAGCATTTGTCGAAATTGTTGTCATTATTTATGATATCTAAAAATCATTGACAGTACTGTACCAAAAGTTCTCGTACCAAAATCTAACTGCGTGAGTTCAGAAAATGCGTGAATTTTATATTCTGCCGACCACATTTTCATATTTTACTTATTTAAATGGCCAGAAAAATGGAACCAAGCCTCATCAGAAAAAAAGCATTTGTCGAGAATGCTGTCATTATTTATGTTATCTAAAAACCCTTAACAGTACTGTACCAAAAGTTCTCGTAGCAAAATCTACCTGCGTGAGTTCAAAAAATGCTTGAATTTTATATGAAAACAACTTTAAGTCCATTTTTAAAACGGTATCTAACAAATAAACTTCTCGAGAAAGTTTTGTTTTTCATTCGACGTCGAATATCCTATATGCAATCTGCGGTTTGTTTCTTTAAGTGCTCCACCGCCAGGTTTACGAGTTATTACCCCCGTTTCACAAAATTTATCAAGGGAAGCATGAACGTGACTTAACAGCTGTGCCTAAATAACTGTCAGATTAGGAAACTGTTGACGGAAATGATGCAAATTATGGAATAAACCCATGCTCAATTATCTAATTTTCGACGAGTTCTAAAGTAACTTTCGATTATGAACTTTTTGTGTCGTAACTCATAACATATTAATAATAAAATAATATAATCAAATGTAAAGTTTTCTAATTTAGGTTTGTCACTGACAGCTGTCACAATTTAAAGTGCAATTTAAAAGGATCTCAGTGTCGTCAATCTTACTAAAGAAAATACTTAAAAAACAGCCTACTCTAACTCCAATAAGGAAAGTTTTTGAAGACACGGTATATAGATATATAAATAGATAGATATATCACAAAGTTTTTGTGAAACAACTTTACCTATATGTGAATGCTGCATCGTGTATTATCCTCATATTTCACAATTACGTAATTCTGGAGATTAAAACATTCAACTGAATAACTATTAATCAACTTGTCATTAGCGTTGACAAAATAAACTCAATCTTGCTCTGTGATGTAACAAAATCAATTTCAAAATGATAATATTACCAACCCACTTCGTATAAATAAATTATTGTTCGCTTCTATATTCTATGTTATCATTCAATCCAACTCTGTAGAAAAAATCATTAAGACATTTTATTACGTTTCAATAAGTATTTAGGTACTTATATTACGTTGATAGCATAAGTGGTAAGCTCACTGTTTAAAATCTTTTAATTGCATTGTCAAAAATTATCTTTTAATCGCCCTGTAGTAAACCCATCCGGTGTATGAACGTCTAAATTCGGTCGATTAAAAAGTGTAGAAGATAAACATATTTTTTATGGCTGCACATAATAAATTCGATTAAACAACTTATTGACACAAAATTGAAAGGTAGTCTAGACATATTAAAAACAAAACATGCAACATATAAACTAGATAATATTGAAATTTCGGAAACAAAATAATTTGATATTACTTCAAGCAGGTACTTTTTCCTTTTATGTCAACTTAAGTTTTGTCCACTTTTATATCTCCAGGTTCTTGTGGGTGCAAAAATTAAACAAAATTGAAATTTATGCAACAGTTACAAAAATAATTGATGTGAAATGTGATGTTAACATCTATCAAAACACTACTTAATCAAGGAATAAAAGATTCAACCGTAGCAAATACTGTAAAATTCTACACTTGCTGGAGAATCAAAAGAAAGTTTCTTCACATTTCAAGGTTCCATTAAAGGGAAACGAATTTCAATGCAATATTGAAAATTTGCATCAGAGTGTGGAAATAGAAGCCCGAAGATATACCTGCAATGTTCAGAACGCAGCTTCAACTCGAAAGCCAAGTTTAAATGTCAATTATTCTGATTAATTAATACAAGAGGAAATTTTTGTGTTAACTACCTAACCATGAAAAAAGGTAAGCAAAAGCAGGAAACTTTTGCTATCAAATAGCTGTGACATTTCGATTTAAACTGTCCATGTTTAGTCCAAATTTTGCTGTTTTTACAAAGCTTTATTTATCCAAAAATGAATGAAATTCAGTTAAAACATAGAATTCTTAACGAAAGCAGGAAATATAATCCAAAAATTTCATCAGAGAATGAATAATGTGTATAAGGAAGACGAGTCGTCATACTTTATAGTAAGATTTTGGTTTAAACAATCTCAATGGAATAGGGAATCAATTCAAGACGATCCAAGATGCGGAAGACCTATCGAAGCAAGAACTATTGCTGTTGGAGCGGACATATCAGAAGCCACAGTATTAAAACAGTAAAAAACAGTATTTTACATCATGATTTACGAGGGGATATTGATATCTAGTTTGTCTAGACCGGTTCCGTGGATAAAAAAAAATATTTCGATACCATAGCAACGAAAAATAACATATTAGAAGTGTCAGTGTAAAGTATCACGTCAAAAAGTCAAACCAAAACCAAAAGTTGCGCCATAAAATTTTCAAAAAGGAAGTCTACCGAAATTGTGAAAATCGAGAAATTGGAGTATCGAACCATCATGAAGTACCTGTATTTGAAGGGGTTAATAGGTAAACAGATTTACGAAGATATGCTTAATACCCTTGGCGATCAAGGTCCTTCGCATGCGACCATGAAAAATTGGATTGCAAGCTTCAAAAGGAATAAATTTTCCATTGAAGAAGAACACCGATCGGGATGGCAAGTTTCTGTGTCCGTCCCCGAAAATGTTGATGCAGTTCATGACATGATTTTGTCAGACCGTCGAATTGCGCTAAAACGAATATCTGAGGCACCGAATATTTCAAATGAACGCGTCCATCGTATAGTTTACGTCGATTTGGACATGAGAAAAATTTCTGCTAAATAGATGCCCAAATGTCTTAATGGAAGGGTGGAAGCATCGCTTTCAATCTGTGTTCGGTTTGAAAGTGATGCAGATTTTTTAAGCCGTATTGTTACTATGGATTAAACTTGGGTACATTTCTACGATACGGAAACAAAGCAACAATCGATGGAATGGAGACACTCTAGTTCTCCAAGGCCTAAGAAGATTCGCGTTCAAAAATTATTATTAAATTATTATTCGACGTTACTGCCCTCTCTACGAGAAAAAATTATGGAGAGAAGACGCGGAAAGTTATCCAAAAGTTGCAGGATCCTTGTAATAAGTGTATCCAATTAAGAGGAGAGCATGTTGAATAATAAAATGTTTTGACTTTCAAATTTTGTTTGCTTCTATAGTAGGCTAAGAATTTTTCAATACATCCTCGTAAGTGTTAGCACGATGGATTTCCAGATTCCTTATTGCGAAATTTGCAAGGAAAACTTGACGATAAAAACATTTTTTTCGAAAATTATTGTATCCACTCAGTGGGTCCACAAGAATTCCCCCAAAGAGGCAGGAAAAGTTGTGGCGATTGTGCTTTGGAATACAGAAGTCATCTTGTTAATTGAGTACGTCAAATTATGGGAGAAGTATACATAAACTGCCATATAGCAAAAGAGACCCAAAACTTTTGCTTAAAAGATTATGCTGCTCATTCATAGCTAGGTGGATAATATAAAAATCTCTTCTCATAATCAAACTATTAAAACTATAACATATCTATACCAAATATTGGAAACGTATCAGTTACCAAATGAATCCATTAAATGGATTGTACCAATGACCTACTATTATTATTATTATTACTATTTAAAACACTGTATTTTGTTTAAATAAGTCCTGCACAGTCAAGTAGGGGAAATCGGCCTAAAATCACATACTAGGGCAAAATTACATACCGGACATTTCTGAATACTGTCGCCATCTGTGAGTAAAGCGTGAGTTGATTCTAACTCTTTATATGATGTAAGAGCATTCTTCGAAACGCCTCTCGTTCAGCTAACTTCATTCGAGAATGAAGAGAAAAACGGTAAACGGGTGCATCGCAATTTTTTTTTATTAATTCCATGTTCTCATTAAGGTCAGCTTGAAAACATTGAAGTATAATTTTGAAATTAAGAATACATGAAAGTCTTCCGTTTCTGAGTAGGAAAATGGTGAAATTTTACAACCACAAAATTGATTAGTTGATTAGTTGATTGAATGAAAACATGCATACTTAGGTAAAATAGCACTTTTACTACTTGGGTAAAATGACACACTGTCATTTTACCCAAGTCAGTGTAACACTTTATCCCAGTCATCGAAGTCGGTTAATGATTTCCCCGATCATTTATTCAGTCCGGCAGCTGTAACTGATGTCGCAGAGGCAGCGGTTAGAGAAGAACCTCGTGCAGACCATAATGACAACAACACCCAAGAAGAGTTTTTTCAACCAACAGAACATAAAACTGTTTTGTTTTGTTTTTCATGATGGACATGAATCCAAACAAAATATACCATCGCCAAAACTTAATTCACGACTGGAAACCGCTGAACAATCGAGAAAAGGATCCAGAAGCAGTATTGAAATACGATTTCAACCGTCTGATGTTTATCCTATACCTGCTGTTCAGGACGTCAACTATCTGGAGGAAGAAGGCGAAAAAGTCATCAAAGAACTCAGGTACTTACAAGCACGCATCTCATTGAAGAAATTAAAGCAAAATAAAAACAAAGAAGACTATTGAGCAACGGCGAGCAGCTAAAAGTGCTAAGAAGAACATTTTACAGCTAATCGAAACAGAAGAAGAAATAGGGGGAGAAGTTATAGAAAAAGATGAGAACAACTTCCCGTGTATATATTGCAATAAGTTATAATTGCACTCCAGATCCGTAGAATTCTGGATCAGATGTCTACAATGCTCCAGATGGGCCCACTGCGATTGTACAGATGTCCCAAGAAATCAAAAGCAGTGGTGTGAGAATCAGAAAAATGTTGGCGAAGACTTATCTCATCACTTACACGTTATTACACAACCACTACAAGAGAAACATTTAATAATATAAACGAGGTTGTAACATCTCGTAATATTGTCTAGTTGAAAGATACTAAAATCAGCACTGACCGGACGAATAATATCTAGAAAAATGACTAAACTTTCACCACCACTTACAGATTGAGAGGTTTGGTGCCGTTGCTGTTTACATAAGAAAGTTTTTATTGTATAATTGTATAAACACTATAACAAACCTAAAACGAATCAATCAACATAGTTAAATTTATGAAAAGCAAAGAAATTGAGAGTGAATACTGTGAAATCTTGCTGTGGTCCTATATTTTATCTTATTATTGGAAACTAAAGGACTATTTCTTGTTAATAAGTTATTTTATCACAGCCATCGTTCATTTAAGTTTATTTGATTATATTTTCCTATTTAAATATGCTCAACTTAAATCATCAAAGACAATACAGTACATTTACAGTTTTTCAAGTGAGTAATAAAAGGAAGCAATGATTAAAAAGTTGCTATTGTGGCAATATCGTCTATTAAAAGAGGCTTTTCCAAACCTCAAAAGCTTTGAATCTATCGACGGAGAATTGTCTGCAGAGAATATTTATAAGATTTGCAAAACAGTTTTTCTCTTTTATTTCTTCTCTACCTCATTAACGCAGTTACTAAATTAGATTTATAGCAATAGAGGAAGAAAAACTTTTGAAAATATGCGCGAATATTGCTTTAAAATTGTAGTTCTTTAAAGAGTTCCTGGAACTAAATGAGATTTTAAAAAAATGAATACCTATTTAACAGCGTATTTATGCAAAAAAAGTTATCTACTATCTTTATAAAGTAAAGAGAAAAACTGATTTCAAATATAGTTATCAGAATTTAGATTACAAAATTTCAGATATTATACCAAACATAACCTAATTCTTTAGCGAAATATTCCAACAAACTTGTCATTACGTAACATCTAAAGCTTAAAACAATGTATGTATTATTAATATTATTATTGTTTTAGATACATGATTTCATTCAAACTTTTGTCATAATTACTAATAAAGTAATTAATAGTAATTATATATTTCTCCTCTCCTAAGGCGTTTGCAGAACATTTTAAAACAAATTATTTGATATTCTTTAGGTCTTTATATTCTAAGTAGGTACTTAATATCTTAAAGACATGCGACAACCAAAATATTAAAAAAAATTCCGTAATGGAACAATATTTAGAATTGCAGTTCTGAGCAATAAAAGGCATGAAGAACAAGCTTTTATAGTATAAATGATCAAGTAACTATTTATTAATATATGAAAGTTTTATATTACCTATTTCTATATTTTGATCGTTAGTTTTCTTATTATATTCGGAATATAAACACTATGCACTTCATTAAATAAAATTGTATAGTAATTAAATAAAATAGATTTTAGTAAAATCTAGTTTTTTTTGTTTTAAATATTGTCTTTCAGTTTTGCTTAATACCTACAGATGGCGCTAGCTGTTGGAACCATTCGCTAATTAATTACATTGTTTGAATATTAATTATGTAACTATTATTATGTAAATTATGTATGTTATAAGTGAGAAGTATAAGTTTGCGTATCAATTACTTCATATTAAAAGAAAATAATAAAAACCGTTATAAAATAAAAATCACATGAAACAAAAATACATATACATTTATAAAAATTTCACATGTATATTTCACTGTAAACCTAAGTATAATTATGTATGTACGCACGCAAATATCACAAATCAAAGTTGCTTAATTTTACTTCTTAATAACTTATGTTGTTTAAATATTGTTTTCTCAGACATTTGAAATTATGTGGCATGCTAAATACTTAATTTTTCTAGTAGCGTATATACAAGTTTTTCTTTAATTATAAAAAACGGTCATTACATAATACATATTGAAATATCCACTTATTCTAATATTTATAACCAAAATATGTAATGAATACATTCAAATTTGCATTGTTTCCAATCTTGGACACAAGATGGCGCCACAATGAAGTAATTTAATAATAGGCCAAAATAATTTATTTTCCAAATAAAAATTTTGTAAACAAATTATTAATATCGTAATGATATACGATTTCTATATGAATAAACTTTTAATTAGTTTTAAATACCTAATAGTGAAGTTGAAAAATTATAGTTTCTACAAATTCCAACAGAAGACAAAAATCACAACAGCAATTACTAATCATTAATCAAACAAGGTAAGTGGATTAGGTTAGGTCATGTTTGCTTAGATTAATCCTTAATTATTCAACTTATATTACAAAATATTTTTGTTAAGACGCTTTGAAAAGTTTTCTATACATAAAATGTAAATTGTGGAGAAACCTATATTGCATTTATACCTATCCAGAAATACATATATACCTACATACAAATATACATATTATCTAATTTTTAGCTCGATGTTAAATGCTTAGTTGTAAAGATATTTTCAAATATAATTCCATTGTATTTATGTTTCTTACAATAGGTTGAATCGTAAAAAGAAAAATGCGAAATAACCAAAATTTGAACTGATTATGATAATACACATATGTAAACAGAAGAATTGTCAAGTACATACCAACTTTAATATTCGTTTTGTATTATTTAAAATATATTTATGTAATTCTAAACGCTAATACTTTTTTATTGAAGAAATGTATAAATTTCATGATTAGTTTTACTATTACATTATAAAGAGTAAAACATACATTAATTTCAAGCTAATAACTTATTCATTTGAATATTATAAATTAGCAAATACTATGTTATTGTCCTAGTGACAATGCTAATATATTGCCAATTGTCTATTTATTACAAATAGGGTACTAATTAACACTCCTTTAACTAAGTTCAAGTTACTGACAATTCTCTCATTCCAAGGAAATCGAAAATAAACTTTTAAAATATGATTATGATTACATGTAGACTATGATATGGATATTTTATGAATCTTATGACAAGTTTTTCATGAACGCCCTATTTCTTTTTTAACAAATAGTATACTAAATTTGATAAAATTTAAAAAAAAACAAATAAATAAAACGGCTAGAGTCGATATTTTTTAAATAAATATTTATTCTTAATAATAAACTTAATACATTAATTTATCTTAGAAATAAATTATATACAAGATATTTATTTTATTTACAAAAGACAAATAATAAAAAATAATTAGGTATGCCATTGTATATTGGTATTTTTGTACCTTCACAATTAAATCAAACTGGTATTGTTTTCTTTTTACTTTGAAATTAAATAAAACTGGTTTTATTTTAAGAGTTTTAATGCATTTTTTGGTTTAAAATATAAGAAATTCTATAAAGAATATAAAATGAAATTAAAAATTATAATTATCACATTAAATCCATAAAAACACATTAAAATATATTTTACAGTTGTATTTTATCTAATTTCTAAAGCCTGCATGACAAGATCAATTTTAATATACAATTTAATGTAAATAAAAATGTACATTGAAATTGATCGTGTCATACAGGCTTAAAATATGTTTATTTGGTAACTAAAAATATCAGTCTCTGATTACAAAATGGAAATGAAGAGGTAGCATTAGCTTCTTTAAGAAGAGAAAAGGATAATAGAGGACGAAATACTTAAAACGAACTAAAAATCTTTGGCATTTTGGTAGTCCATATAATAATAAAAAAATAAAAATCAATTCTTTTGGTCCGAGTAATGAACAGAAAATGGTAACGAAAAAAATTAAAATTATTTTTATTTTTCTTTTATCTTTTCATGATGTCCTCTATCGAAAATCCCAGCGGTTTCTTAACATTTGTAACCTCTGTCGTGGATTCAGTCTTCTTAATTTCATCCTTTCTCGTTGTCAAGTCCAAACATGTCGAATCCACTTGTACTTCTTCGCCGGTCACTGACACAAATGTTTGACTTAGTGGTACCCTGGTTTGTGTGACTTGACAGTGTGTCATTTCGTGATTCTTCAGGTCGGAATAAGATGTGAAAAATTGCGAGCACATCAAACATTCAAATGACCTTTCTGTGTGTGTCAATAGATGAGTTTTCAAGTTCGATCTTTGGTTGAAGGAACGATTGCACACTGGGCATTTGTGCGGTGATTCTTCCATGTGCAGGATCTTGTGAACTGCTAGAGTTCTGGACTGACAAAATCCTTTCCCACATTCTGAACATTTGAATGGTTTTTCTTTGCTGTGTATATATCTGAAAACAAAATATTAAATTAATTTTATAGCAAAAATCACATCTTCAAATACATTACACTAACAATGTGGTTTAAATTTCTAAATGCACAGTTCAGTAACTAAATTACAGAAACATTTTCAATGGACCATGATTAACGCTGTAACTGCTTAAAGACAGTGTAAGTTCTGGGAAAACTCTGACCTAAGTCAATATAAATACACGTTATATAGCTATTATAAAAGAACTATGACATCATAACGAATAGCACCCGACAAGGTTGTAATAGCTTGTCATCAATACTGTTTAACCTCTCCTTGAAACTAAAACTATTAAAATGCAAACAGAAGGTGATCAAAATGAGTATACTAATCGACGAAAGCTATCTTTTTAATCCCAATTTTTCCGACGACCAGATGCTAATTGGGCAGGATTCTTATGATCTCGACTGCATGCTAATATGACTCCATCCACACCGAATGATACTAGTGAAGATTACAAGTTAGTCTTTCAAAAGACCAAATATGAAGGAATTGTCATGGATGATGGAATTGTGAATACAGCAATTGGAGAATTCAACCATTTAAGTATAGGTAAATATAGACAATAGAAAGTGTGGAAAAGCAGAAATAAAACACAAAACCGTCGAAAGCAGAAACATATGTTTCAAATTACTTAGAATACAAAATATACCTAAAATCATAAAGAACAGGTGAGGTAATGGTGAAATTTCTTCTATCTATAAGCGAAGCATAGGTGACTAATTGGTGCAGATTTAGAAGATAGATTGGATGGATTATTTTATTCATATTTTCAAAGTTTTCAGTCGAAGTTCCACTCTTCTTTTACATAAGTAAGAAACTCCAATTTTAAAGCACCATTCCAAAAGTTTTTCTGTGTTGCGGTAAATCTTATTCAGTTACTGCTTAAAACAGGCACGGGATTAAAAGAATTTCAAATTTCATTAACAAATTTCAGAAATATTCTCTTCATATTATTCTTCGTCGATAAATTCAGGGAAACTTTTAAGATTCAAAAAAGTCTTCTTTAATATACGTTAATGCCACGGTGCCAACTTCTTCTCAAAGAAAATATCAAGTAATGATGAAATCCGTTTCATCTATAAGTTAAGGTGATTGATTGATGGAGATTTGGAACATAGACGCTGTTAAATGGATTATCTTATGCCTAGGAGGTTATATATGAAATAAAAGTAGATTGAACAATTAGCGATTGGATTAAGGAGTGAATTTTTTTTGGTTCGGCCATGTACTTAGAATAGTGAAAGACCACCGGGCCCAAAAACTATTTAAACGCAACGACATGGAGAAATGAAACAGAGAAGACCATATCATTTTTGGAATGAAGAAGCAAGTTTATAAAACAACGAGATCTAAGTGAAGATATGATTCGTGATCAGAGATTATAGAGAGCAGAATAGAGGGTATAATTATAGCTAATCGCCGTCCAGTTATATAAATTCTAATTATCTAAATCCATCGAGTATGATAAAGACATACAAGGTGCTTTTTATTATATGTAAGGTGGTTAGGATAACAACTTAGTTATTGAAATGCGTTTCTAAAGTTTAAAGCATATCGTAGCAACAATATTCCACTATAGATTTCAGTTTAGCTATAGTATTTTAATACTATGAGATTGTGTTTTAAAATTCGCTAAATAGATTTAAACGAAACATTTAATTTTCATGATTGAATCTTCTTTATCCACGTATTTTATAAACTTCTAAAAAACTAACCTATAACTTATATCAATAGAGCACCCGTCTCTGTTTTTCGTCATAATTTTATAAATAATTTATCATCTACCATATTTTCTTTACACAAATATATACTATAATTTGTTAGTAAAACATAGTGTATCCAAATAATAATAATTAGAGAACGGACGCAATTTCCATAAAACGCAATCGGCAATTGGAGTTGTGTATAACGTCGCTCAGTACACCGGGATGTACTGAGCGACGTTATACACAATTACGCCGGGGCGTAATTCAATGAAGTATCTGTTTGACTTACTCGGACACCTGGTCTCGCCGCGATAACAATGGACAAGCCAGCTATTGTATTCCGAGAATATAGTGCTTTTTAAAGTGTTTTCATGAGCGTAGATAGAAGCGGGGTTTTTATAATGTATTTTATTTATTAGTAGAGAACGGACATTCTTACCACATGACTCGGCGTAATTCAATGAAGTATTTGTTAGTCTTACGCGGCCATCTGGTCCGTTGCGATTACAATGGACAACACAGCGATTGTATTCGGAGGATATATTCCATTAAACGCAATCCGCAATTGGAAATGTTTATAAACTTCGCTCAGTACATCCCGGCGTAATACAATGAAGTAGTTGTGTTTGATTTTCTCGGACACCTGATTTTCGCAGCGTTAACAATGGACAACGGCTATTGATTCGGAGAACTTAGTCATGTGGTAAGAATGTCCGTTCTCTATTTATTAGTCTATATTTCGTAAGATAAATAAAGTGCTGTGAGTAAGTTTCTTGTTTTCATAGTTTTAGCAGTTAATTACATCGTAATTTTTGTGATAGATGCTGTTTAATATCGTTTGATTGAATCAATTTCTACCAATTATTTCGACGTAAGAGTGTGCATTGAATTTCGTTCAGTTTCAATAACTTACGCACACATCTTTAGTTTTCATTTATTTAGATCTAGAGCATTGTTTAAGTTACTTTTTCAGACATGATATGGAAGAATGTTGAGAACGGCATTGTAAAATAATGGCGAGTTGGATTGACGGTCATACTGATTGTATGTCCATTGTCAGTGATTCCGAAATTTATTACAAAATCCGTAAAATATCGTCAAAAATTCGTCACTTAGGATCGCAAACACATCTGAACTCTGTAAAGCTTTTATGGCGGCTAATATTCCATTAAATAAACTTAGCAATCCCACTTTAAAAATATTTCTGAAAAAATATACTGGTTGAAATGTTCCTGATGAATCAACTTTACGCAAATATTATGTTTCTAGGTGCTATACGAGAACAGTAGAACGCATTAGAAGCCATCTTTTAAATCAATACATATGGATAAGCGCCGACGAAACGGTGGATATGTTAGGACGCTGTGTGGTAAATGTTGTAGCTGGTGTACTACATCCAACTATTCCCTATAACTCATATGTAATAGCAACAAGTGTTATAAATAGAGTTGATGCGGAAACAGTTGCTGAAACCATTAAGGAGAATATGCAAAAAAATGCTTCATTCGGACGCCACGTACGAAGAAAAAATACTTTTATTTGTCAGTGATAGTGCTGCGTATATGTTAAAAACAGGCAGACTATTGAAGAAAACATATCCTAATATGCTGCATATTACTTGTGTAGCACATGCTCTCCACAGAATCTGTGAATATATCAGAGACATTTTTCCGGAAGTTGATAGACTTGTATCAGCTTTTAAAAAAGTTTTCAGGAAATCACCATTGAGAGTAGCTCTTTTCAGGGAAAAATTTCCATCTCTGTCACTGCCTCCCACTCCAGTAATAACTAGATGGGGAACATGGCTGGAAGCTACTAGTTATTATGCTGAGAATTTTGATAGTCTAAAACATTTCATAACACTGCTAAAGGAGGATGCTAGAAGTATTGGTGAGTGCAAGGAGCTCACACAATTCCCAAATTTAAAAAATCAGTTGTACTTTCTTCACGAACACTTTGGAAAATTGCCAAAACTAATCACTTATTTTGAAAATCGAAATTTCAAATTAAATGACGGATTAACCACATTAGATGTGGCTGTTAATAATTTGAAAAGTATTCCAAGTGACTTCGGATGTGGCCTTCGGCAAAAGTTTGAAGCAATTCTTAATAGAAATCCAGATTTAATTACATTGCAGCAATTATGTATGGAGACAATTCCACAAAATCTAACGGCTAAATATGAAGAAATAAAAGAATATTTCCAGTATGCACCTATAACCAGTTGCGATGTAGAAAGGACGTTTTCTATTTATAAGGATGTACTTAATTCAAAGAGAACAAAATTGACAGAAGAAAACCTTGAGAAACTATTGCTAGTCAATATTAATACTCCTTTACTCAACTTGAACGACAAAATGAACAAATAAAAATGTTCCAATTATAGAAATAAAATTAAAAACTTTAAAAATACAACTTTTCAACAAATAAATATGTATTTCGTAATTTTATAGATCACCACCCGTTCGTTTTCCAATTATATAAATAAAATTAAATATTTTAGAAATACAGCCTTTCGCCAGTACTGCACTGGGTGGTAAGCGTGTCCGTTCTCTAATAATAATGTATACCGTATACCTTAAGTTTTTAGTATTAAAAAATAATTGAATGCGCGTATATAAACAAATTATGTATATGTAACGAACTGCACATGCAGCATATGAAACACGTGCACACAAGAAATACATTCCTTGTTAATTGTTGATGATTCGCGTTTATGTCAGTTTGCATATACACTTGTATATTAAAATAGCAAGTTAAATTTATAAATTAGATCGGTGTTTTATACAGGAAACTAAATTTCGCTTTATCACTATTAACAATGAATTTATTCAAAAAATATGAGAAATATTATACCGAGACACATGTATAGTATAGTTTACTACAATTCAGTGGCGGCTCTTGATGACGTACGATGTGAGCTGCTGCACGGATGAGACAACTTCGAACTATTTCGGAAGATTTCGGTACGGTTACTTGCTTCTCTGTATATATGAAAGCTTAAACGAAGCAGTCTCATCCGTGCAGCAGCTCACATCGAACGTCATCAAGAGCCGCCACTGCTACAATTATAATATGTAGACTACATATACAAGGTGACAGAATAACGGGAATTTTTGAAATGCGTATTGGTACCATGAGCAGGTGGTACACTGCGGGTTAGTGACATTCAGCAAGTAAACACTCCGCCATTCTATAGTCTATTTTTAAACTAAGAGGAGTAAATGGAAAAGCCACATTTACACTGTAAAAGTTACCAAATCAATATATAAAATTGTTTGAAAGTTTAGTTAATATTACCAGTAGAAATAAAATTAATTGGCAACGGCCATAGCACGCTGAAGAGATCGGTTCTCGTCCGATCACCGAAGTCAAACAGCATCGGCCGGCGTCAGTACGTGGATGGGTGACTGCAATTTTTGCATAACGTAATCCTACCTCTGAAGCAACCAATCACGCATAGTAATTTTGGCGCGATGAATTTAAAACGCTCCTCTTAGTTTAAAAATAGACTATAGTAATCATAGATCAGTGGAACGGGCAACAGCGTGCGTTAGCCATAAAAATGTTTTACAGAACAATGATAGTTTGGGAGCTGCACAGAGGGTGAATTCCTAAACAAGTTGTGGATGTCAAATGAGGCTCATTTTCATCTCACAGGTAATGTGAATAAGCAGAACTACCGTTACTGGGCGAACACATCCTAATGAAGTTCATGAGCGCCCTACACGCTAGTAAAGTGACAGTATGATGAGCAGTTTCATCACATGGGATTCTCGGACCGTATTTTTTTAAAAATGAACAGGGAAACACAAAAACTGTCAATACGGATCATTACCTGGAGATATTACAAACTTTCGTGAACAACTTTCCGCACGTTCAAGAAACCTGGTTTCAACAGGATGGAGCGACATCACACACTGCACGGCAATCAATGGAAGCTGTGCGGGAATTGTTCGGCAACCCTGTGATATCAAGATTCGGTAACATTCCCTGGCCGCCTAGATCGCCAGATTTATCCGTTTGTGATTTTTTCGTGTGGGGTTACCTCAAGAGTAAAGTGTTCACGACTCGACCAAGAACCCTGGATGAGTTAAAACAGAGAATTCGGGATTAAATTCACAGTATCCTAGCTGAGATGCAGCGGTCATTGGGGAATCTCGACAGCAGATTTCAAGAACGTATTCGTACAGTAGAACGACATCTAAAGGACGTAATTTTTAAAAAATGATAAATTCCATCAATGTTTCGTAAATGGCAAGTTTTAAGGTTTCAATTACTATGAATAAAATTTATTTCCTTCATCACTTCTAGTTTTATTAGATTGTAAAAAAAGTTCCCGCTTTTTTGTGTCACCTTGTACAAGAATTAATGTTAAAATTAGAGAATACATTCGAATTTACCAAAATAAAATGTCCGTATCTTGAAATCAGAAGTATTTAAAAATTACACATTGTGGAAACACATTTAGGTATTACTGGTTATAGCATGAGGAACAACTTTTATATTCATTAAGCAATTCATTGTTAAATCTTTAGTATTTTCTTTATCCACGAAGATCTTAAATTATCTAGCTACAAGGTGTGATAGGAAAGCTTTAAGACAGAAGCCGCCAGAACTCAATACGGGCAGATGGTTTTTCCTACGCATTTGAAAAGCAAGTTTGTTTTTTCCTTTAAATGTTCTAAAAATTTTACCGCGTTATGTTTGTTCAGTAGAAAGTGATTTATCGATTTTGCAAATCGATAAAAAAACGGACAAAGAATTTGTGTAAATTTTGTTTAAAATCCCGGAAATCAGCTTATCAGAATCAGAGACTTATGACATGACCTCTTTTAAACAACGTTCGGGGAATAATATCCGAGCCGATAAAATGTTTTCATGTGGTTCAACAAATTAAAAAATTGCTACGTATCTGCTGATGATGACTCCCAGTCCAGCATACATTCCACTTCAAAAACCAACAAAAACATCACGAAAATTCGCGATTCAGCATGCTCTAATCGTAAATTTACAGTTAGGAAAGTAGTTGATGAACTGATTTAAGTTTTTACGCGGTTCAGTCAATTTTAATTGAAGTCAAACGACACAGATAGAACACTTACTTCAAGTGCCCCAGAACTGCTTATTCGGGCTAAAAGTGACCCAGATTTGTTCGTGAGAGGTTCAACAAATTGCGACGAGTCATCCAATTATGAGTACGACCCAAAAACAAAGGCACAATCATCGCAGTGAAAGAGTCCAGGTTCGCTGTGACCAAAAAAAGCGAATGGAATTTTTTTCAATTCTACATCATGAATATGCAAGCAATCGATTAGGTATAGGTACTATAAAAGTGTCCTTGAGCATTCGTGCGAAAATCTGCGGAAAAAAAGGCCTGTATTCTAGCGGCAAAAATTGAATTATTAACCACGAGAAGATGCTGAACGTTCAAGGTCTTGATTTACAGTAACTTCTCCAGAAATGATTAATAAAGCCCATCCCATTGTACAGAACGAGCTCATTTACAGTAACTTATGCAAAACATTGCAAAAAGCGACCATCGAATAGAATTGTAAAACATAGCTAATGTCGTTTTACTGTTGAGCAAATGCGAATTCGTGTTACAGCTTCATGACTGTATGACTAAGTTCCAACGAAATCAAAGAGTTTTTCTTCGATATGTCACCGTAGATGAAACCTGAATACAACACTATACTCCAGTAATGAATACAGTCAAAACAGTGGATTTCTTCTAATGCGCGTGTTTCGAAAAAGACAAAAAACATTTTTACGTCAAATAAGATTATGACAACGATTTCTTTGGATTTGGAAGTCCAAAGGCTTAACCTTTATTGACTATACTACACTGGGAAAGTACAATAACCGGCCAATATTAGCTTGATGTACCGACATGTTTCGTTGTCGAACTGAAGAAAAACGATCATATTTATCAAGAAAAAAGTTTTGTTCGGATTAGAATAAGAATTGCTGCCTCATCCGCCATTTCATCATCTAACTCTTGTTACAAAAAAAGTTATTGTTTTCTTGTTACCAAAAATACTTTTCCGTTGTAACGCGTTGCTGCCTCATCCACCGAGTGACTTTCTTGTCCTTAACTTAATCTTAAAAAAATGACTTGGCGGAAAAGATTCGGGCCAAATTGGAAGGTAATGGCCACAACGAATGCGTTTAAAAAAATGGTAAAGTCTTTGGGCTAAATATACAGGCTGGTCCAAATTAAGTGTTCACCATTGCTATCTTCGTTATCGAGCTACGTAGTCGGTTAAATTAGGAATGTTGGATTGTTTTTTTTTTCCGCTTATTACGATAGTGAAAACATAAAAACAATTAGACATGTAGATTCCCAGTTATTTTTAAAATTGTATATTTTGTTGTTTGTTTTTAGATTAGAACATTGCCTGCCGTTAATGGACAACAATTTGAACATTTAATTTGATTTTTGTATTAATTTTTTTTTAATTTGATGTTTTATTTCATTTAAATACATTTTTGTTGAATATGTTAGATATTTATCAACCGATTCTAAAAAATTTTAACTGTTTTTAGAATAAAAAATGCTATAAAATGAGGTATCACAGGAGTACTTTGCTAATCAAATTTTTAAAAATCTACGTGTTCGGGCATTTTTGAAAAACATTTTTTTTCAACCATTTTATACAATTTATCCGCCACTTTCGGGAAACCCTGTAAGCATTAAAAAATGCAATAAAAACATCTTGAAATGAAACAAACAATTAATCTGTTTAGATTTACACTACATTTAGAAAACCACAACAGCTGTTTCGCTACAAAGTATCGTCATCAGGTGGAGAGATATTTCATTATCTAAGAACGTACAACTTTCAATTCTTTTACGAGTTAGATACCTACTCGTAAAACAGTAGGTATATAACAAATACAAATTCCTAAAACTCTTACTTTTAAATACAATTTCTAAAGATTACACAGGCCTGCATAAAATTTGTGATGACGTGATTTTTGTTTGTTAAGCTCAGTTTTTATATAGCAATAACTAATTAAAATACAGTTGGTCTCTACCACCCACAGATTTTTTTTTGCACAAAAGAAAAAGAAAATATATAAAATAAATCTTATAATAGGCGTTTTAATACATTTTAAAATGAATGTACTACTTCAAATTCTAGGTTTTAACCCAAAAATGACATTCTGTTGTGGTTTTAAAGAAATTTGTTAAATAGGCTCTCATTACCTGATGTAAATCTTTTATTACATGTATTAATTTTGGACAAGATTTCCGGGAATTTTTACCTGCTAAATCCTATTTATTATGCTTTCACTTTATTAGTACTGCGAAAAGATTTCAAGTCTATCACTCCAAACAAAATGTATATTTTAATGTCATTTACTTCATTATAGCTCTGAGTGTCGATCAGTAAACAAGTAAAATTAATTTGTCTTTAGTGTTGTGCGTGGTATTTGATAAATAAACATTGCTTAAAAATATGTCTAGCCGGTGTTGCAAAAACAAACCAGATGATTTCTGTAATATTTGTGGATATTTCGTCTTGAAAAAGTTTAAGAGACCAATTGGTGAATTTGTGAAAAATGGATATTATGCTTATTTCAAAATCAAATTAGGAGATCAAGATATAGATTGGGCACCGCACGTTGTTTGCAAGGTATGTGAAGAAGGTTTAAGACATTGGACCAAAGGGAATAGAAAAAGCCTTCCTTTTGGAATACCGATGGTTTGGAGAGAACCGCAAAATCATGAAGATTGCTACTTTTGTCTTTGTGATATTTAAGGGCATAATAGAAAAACTTTGAAACATATTTTGTACCCAAACAATATTAAATCAGCTATCAGACCAGTTCCTCACAGTGATCATGTACCTATACCCCCCAAAGTACTAGAAGAAGATATTGAAACCTCAACTTCCGGCTCCGTACAGATGAATAGTGATTTTGAACCATCAACCTCAGGTCAAAACCAACCTCAGCTATTTTCACAAGCCGAACTGAATTATTTAGTAAGAGATTTGGGACTTTCAAAAGATCTTTCTGAAGTACTGGGGTCTAGGTTGAAACCAAAAAAATGCTTGCACCAGAAACTACCTTCAGATCTTCCTTTAGCTGAATATGACAGAAAAACAACCAAGCGAAGCTTTTCTGAAAAACGAAAACTTTTTTTAAGAAGCGTAAAGAATAAATAACTATTTCTAATAGTTTCTATGTGTATATTTTTGTATTTTTTTAAATATAATATAAAACTAGCTTATAAATTAAATAAATCGTGTTTTTTCTATATTTTTTGATTTTACTGGTTTGAAAAATAACCTTACGTGATACAAAAAAAAATAAAAGCAGATTTGAAATCAGCGCTACCCAATTACTAGAAAACAGTTAAAATTTTTAAATCAACATTCAAAGAGTTGAAAAATGCAGGCCTGTGTTACTGGTATCTATTATTAATAATAATAACACAGGCCTGTTAACTAGTTAATTTCTTAAATACTTAGAATGGAATGATTGTTAGATTAGGGGAAGCCTGTGTCCCATACTACTATAAATTTAACAATGGTGAGGGATTAAAGTCCACTTTATCATTTAATAAATAGTCTGAGTATTTACGTTTGTTAATCTCTAAAGAGTCTAACAAATCTAGTTCTTTAACATTTATTTTCTACATGAAGAATCTCAAACTGTTCGTTGAAACTTTCGTCAATAAAAAACATCTTATAATAAACAATGAGGTAACAGGTCTTCGCCGACATGGTATACCACCACAGATTATACAGATGGATCACTTGGCCAATTTTCATGATAATATTTTATCGTCCTTGAGCAGAAGCATAACAAAGTCTGTATATAACATGTGTGCGCCGTTTTGGAACATGCGCATTTCAGTTTATTAGACGATGTTGATGCTCTTGTACGTTTCCGTAGAAATATGTACCTAAAATCTAAGTTTTGTTTAGTCTGAGAATGATTTTGTTTTTGTTATAAATTTCGGCTAGTGCTTTTGTATTTTTTGCGAACTTTTATAATTATTATTTATTGTTTAAATATTGTGCATATATATTTAAGTAATAAATAAATGTATACTAGTAAATTTACTATTCTAATTGCTAACAGTTTTTCTTTTGTAATTTTTTTTTAAACATGGCTTCGAAATATTATTGTGTCCGATTGTGTTCCAATAATACGAAATAAGATGCGGGTTTAAGTTTTTTTTTACTTAAAATTTTTAAATAAAGACATTGTTACAACTGTAAAACATTATAAGTAGAGAAGACCAAGTTCCGTGCGCGCCATGAGCGCCAGTATGGGAGTGTAATTCGTAATATATTAGAATATGCGATAGAATAGGGACGCAACATGAGCTTGTTACCGATATAAGTACAGAAGTAGAGACATTTATTCTATCAGAAATAATTAAATATACATTTGGTTTTCTGCTATTAAAGTAATATGCATAAACATACGAAAAATAAGAATAGCACATATAGCAGCGTTGTATGTACCTATAAATAAAATGGAAAATGTATGAAATCAGTGATTGTATGCACGACAGAGGATTTAAAAAAACAGTTACCGTTTTAAGCGTCTTCCAAGGATTGACAAACTAGAGAAACTCGATTGTATATTTTCAACATCAGATGCGTTTCTAAGGTTATTTCTGAAAAACATGTCCGCCGTGAGGAAAAAATACGTTTATATTCGGAAAACGAGCGTTCTACATCTAGTGATGTTATATTCGCACAATCAAAATACTTTGTTAAGCAACTGAACGCATCTGTAGACGTGCGCTCACAAATACGTGTTAAGATGTCAAAAGGAGTACTTTCACTTTTTGCGTCTTCTACAGCACACAGTTGTGCGTGAACATCTTTAACGATGTGCAGTAATTCCTCTAACGACAGCGACGAATTTTCTAATTTTGTTATTGCTTCTTCTAGTCCCAAGTAATTCTCACGAATACTTTGTAAATCCATTTTAATCTGGGCATCTTGAAATTTTTTCTGGCTTGTATTGATAGATGCACTTTCTTTCGGATCGAATGATAAAACCACGTCCTTAATTGTTTCAAAATGTTCATGATAGTAAAACCCCGCCCGTAACAATGTACCCCAAAGTGTCAGAATCGGCTGTGGTGGCTCAGGGGTATAGGGACACAATTCGTGAAATTTCCGAATACGTTTTGGAGATTTCAGGAATACTGCCTTTGTACTCGATATTAAAGCATCTACCTCTGGATAACATCTACGAACCTGTTCTGCCACAAGGTGTAAGTATGTAGTATGTAAGTATCTAAGAGACCGGCCTACAGAACACATGGTTGCGGCACCATCTTCGAAAGTTTAAATTTTTCCAAAGTATCTAATAGCACCTCTGAAATTTTTTCGGCATTACATTATTCTAGTCGTCTGGATGCTAATAAAATTGAAGACGTTGATTGATGTGGTTCCATATTACGCGCCATCACATTAACTACAGATTGTTTTTTGGCGTCAGTTGTTTCGTCCTCACATAACCACAGTTTTTTATTTTTCAGTTCGGTTTTGATTTTATTTTCAACCTGCTTACGCACCGATGGTAAATTCCTTGCGTAACGTTGTCGTGCTCGGTAATGTTTGATTCGCGTATTTATTCCAAAATGAAATAAATGAATCATTACTTAACAAGGTAAACGGCAGTGTACACACAATGTCGATTAATTTTGTTATTATTGTGCTTCGAACTGCTTTCGTGTTCTTTACAATGTGTTTTTGACCAACACATTAGATATGTATTGCACACTAAACATTTAATTTTTGAGCCATCGTATATTAAGTCCGGGAAATCCATAATAAACTTATTCACTTCGTCTGACAACGGTCGTTTTCTCGATTTATGTGTCGACGACATTTTATTACGTATGCTTACACTTACATGCAGTCTAAGCAAGTACCAAACACATACTGAATGCTTTTTATTGGTTCTAATGCAATACAATCATCTTCACATCGTCGCACATGGCGCGCACGGAAATTGGTCTGCTCTAATTATAAGTTAAGACAATTAGAACATATGTAGCACTATGTTAATAAAATGTTCAACAAAAAGTATTATTTCTATTTAATTTTTTATAATTATTAAAATATACTGGTAATCTACCGTTAGAGTTGCATTCATTTTTAAACTATGATTATGGTGCTTAGTTTCTTAATTAACATTCAGAACATCTTTTGAATATATAAAAAATTCCATATGAATTTCATAAAATTCAAAAAATGAAAAATACTTCTGACCATAATGTTAACGTAATAATTGAACGATATTGTGTTTTTTAAACAACACTTTTTGATTATAGAAAAGGAATTCATGTATTTCAATCCAGTTTTTATCAAATTATTACGCATTAATTACCTAATAGAATGTTTCCTTTTAAATGTACAATATTTTATATGTTCAGAGGTCTGTAAATTCTTAAACTATACTTTCTAAAAAGCGAATTTAACTTAAATTCATGTATTTCAAATATGCAATCACGTGTAAATGTTTAATTGTAAAAAATCGTGAATCTGTTTTAAAATGTTCGAGCTAATTTTTTCATTATTTCTACTATAAAGCCTGTATATATATCATACAAATACATATCGTATATACATACTAATACTATACTAATTTAAGAATATGTCCATATTTCGGTTCTGATGCATATCTTTGTTAGACTGTATTTCTATGAGTGGAGGAATTATAGAAGCCATGCGCGAACTAAAAATCTGGTACAAGAACATCAAAACTGCCGATGACAAGGTACACACCTGTATAATTGGTAATACTACTTTGCTATGCCGCCAATGATTTCGAAGAAAGATGGTCCGTAGCGGATAGGCCCAAACGTGGACCACAACGTACTGCAAGATTGCCTAAGAACATTGCTGCTGTTTAAGAAAGTGTTCAAAACACTCCATCAACCTCAATTCGACACGTGTTCAACAATTTGACCAACCAATTTTACGGATATTGTGATCATCGAGATCAGTGACGATTTGCGCAACGTACAGTCTGGCATTATCTTGCATAAAAATAAAATTTTGACCAACGATATTTGCTCCAGGGATCACTTGAGGCTTTATAATCTCGGCAATGTAGCTTCGAGCTGTTAGTCCACCATTGCGAATAACAACAAAGTCCGTGCGAGTGTTTATTGTTATTACACCCCACACCATTATGAATCCGCAACCAAAAGGGGCGGTTTCACTGTATTTGAAACGTCCATCATTACCTACCAGAACAAACTTGGACTCATCGCTAATCATAATAGGAGTCCAGTGACGAGTGACGAAGTTGCCAGTTTAAGTGTGCTTAGCCAAATTCAAATCTTGTTCGACAATGTCCTCTCGTCAATTTAGGCAGTTTTGTAGGACGTCTTGCTCTCAAGTCAACCTCTCTTAGTCTATTGCGGACGGTTTGGTCGCAAATTCTTGTTCCTTTTGCCGTCACTAGATCTTCTTGTAAGTCCCCTGCAGTTTCTGTCCGATTTCAAAGGGCTTGCAGTCGCAGAAACGGTCATCACCTGCCGTAGTTTTCCTCTGCCGACCTGTACCTGCTCCTATTGTCAAGGTACTTGTTTCTCGATATCGTTTCCAACGCTTCCCCACAGTTCCCTATACAACCTCAAGCTAATGGGCAACATAACGTTGCGAATATCCTTCAAGTAAAGTTACAACTCTACTAACTTCTATCGACGTTAATTGCTGAGTCATTGCTTCTTTTAAATGTTAGTGAACTGTCAAACTGGTCTAATATTGTTTAACACCAAAATGGCTCAAAGCCTGCTTAAACAATTATTCTTAAATAATTTTTTTCATTTAAGTTTTTGTATTGTTCGAACAGTTAAGGTTATAAGTTGACTATAAAAAAAAGTATTCGAGTACAATCTTGTAATTACGTGAATAAATGATGGTTCAATGTATATTTCAGGTTTGACTCAAATCTCTTAAAAATATTAAAAAAATATGAAAGTTCAAAGACGTGATACTTTTATTTTTTGAGTAGTGTTTTGTTAGTGTATACCAAATTGACCGCTTATTTCTAAAAATAATTGCATAGTATTTTAATGCATTTTTATTGTATCAAAATATGGAGTGATGGGCAAATGTGTGAAACCATGTAAACATCTGTTAAATTAAAAAAGATATTGTAATAAAATTTCAAACACAAAAATTAGAGATGAAGAGCCATCATTTGAAGTATTTTTTAAATATACAAAGTGTTCAACAAAAATGAAACGTACTCAAGTTATATTTTTTTTAATTGAACACGATTTCAACAAACTAACTTGTGGTCTAGAGTATTTTTTATTTATTAATTGACAAGGAAAAGAAAATAACCTGGTCGTATAAACAACCGTGTAACCCTCGCTATGATGCCTGGTGCAATGCTTCGTATCTCTTCATTAATTCTTTCAGCCAAATCTTGCAAATTTCTAACACTTTCAGTTTCAGATAACCCCACAAGAACTAATCTAGTGGATTAAGATCGGAAGAACGTGCTGACCATTCAATTTCGCCTCTCCTTCCAAACCATCTGTGGGCAAAAGTTCGATCTAATCGATCTCAACCGATAACTGAATAGTGAGGGTGTGCCCCATCCTGCTGAAGCCAGATGTTATATGGAAGTTGGCCATTTTCCTCCAATGCAGGAATTATCTGGTTATTCAAAAGTTGTAAATATCTTAGACCACTTGGAGTTTCTTTTATAAAAAAAAATGGTCCTATATTCTGCTTCTACAAATATCAACCCAAACGTTAAGCTTTCTAAGGTGTTCTCTGTTCTCAATACTGACAGTTATGTCTATGAATAGTACCGTTCAAACAAAAGGTTGCCTCATCCGAAAATACTATATTATTTACAAAATTGTTATCAGGATTACTAATGTTCATTATTCACTTGCCTTCTGGCGAAATCATCATTAGAGAGTTCTTGAACGAGGTGAATTTTATAAGAATGGTATTTTTCTTTTTTAATTCTTACTACTGAACGACGATTAATCTCATGCCTTTGCGCCAGCTCGTTGGTACATAAATGGAGATTTTCCTCTACAGATATGGAAATATCTGCTTTAGTATTATTTGTAGCAGAATTTGTACTACAAATTCTTTGCAAAACACCACTGCAACAACCTATGTTGTTCTTCTTAAAGTTCTGGTAACAACAGAATGCGAAATTGGCTGCTGATTGGGATGTAAACTAATGGGTTTTTCAAATCGAGCGCCTTATTTTAAAAATAAATAAAATATAGGTGGCGCACTGAATTCGTTCAGGTATTTTGACATTGGCGCTTTAGTATTATTTGTAGCAGAATTTGGACTACAAATTCTTTGCAAAACACCACTGCAACAACCTATGTTGTTCTTCTTAAAGTTCTGGTAACAACAGAATGCGAAATTGGCTGCTGATTGGGATGCAAACTAATGGGTTTTTCAAATCGAGCGCCTTATTTTAAAAATAAATAAAATATAGGTGGCGCACTGAATTCGTTCAGGTATTTTGACATTTACATAGTGCGTTATACCAGTGCTGCCGTTTCAGTACAATTGTACCGAATTTAGTACAGTATTTACAAATTCAGTACGTCCGTACGTCATTTTGCAAATAGAGCTAATTTCGTACAAACTTGAAAGTTTCAGTACTAAATTAAATAATAAGTACTAAAAAATGCATTTATTTGATTTAAATTATCTGATATGAAGCACAGAAGCTGGTATACTTTGAAAAATATTTGATATAATTCCCATTATTTGCTCAGCTCTCTGTTGACAAATAGGTGACAGACATTTTGGGAATGTATACAATATGTATCCAAGGATGGTTTACACGAGTAGTTGGACATTTGGGATTTTTTAAATCCGAAATACTGGACTTCTTGTAATTCGTTTTGGCTGAAAATATGCTATTTCCCTGAAGATAACTATGAAGTTATAAAATGTAAATACATTACACATGTTAGCAAAATGTATTTTATTGTCCTTTGATATTAAAAGGTCATCGATAAATTTTTCTCAATTCAGTACGTTTTTTGTAAATTCAGTAAGAAATTCAGTACGTTTTTAGAGCTGGTGGCGTCAGCACTGCGATGTACGACATTTATAAAAATGCCTTCTTACACGATACAACAACTCGAATTATTTTATGAAAATCAGCGTTCTATGAGGAATGTTTTTAGAAAATTACATAAATTTTGTGGTTTACATGATCGCCCATCTCAAAGAACTATTGGTCGAATTATTAGAAAATTTCAAGAAACTGGATTCGGTGGAAGATCAAAAAAGAGAAAGATTCAGTCGTAGTGGTCGTTCACAAGAGCATATTGATTTGATTAGTGAAACTGTTGCTGAAGCATCTGAAATGTCCATTAGTCAACGTTCACAACAAGTTGGATTCAGTGACTCAACAACATGGCATATTTCACGAAAGGATTTAGCTTTAAAGGCATATAACGTTTAAATAACACAGTGCATTCGTCAGTTAGATTAAGGAGCAACCAGATGATTTTTCACAAAAAATCATCTTTTCTGATGAAGCACATTTCGAAATTGGGTGTTTTGTTAACAAACAAAATTGTCGAATTTGGCCTGAGGACAATTCGATTCATGAAAGACCTTTACATCCTCAACGAGTCACTGTTTGGTGTGTATTATGGTCAGGTGATGTAATTGGTCCATATTTATTTCAAAATGCTGCTAGTGATGCTGTAACAATGAATGATGTTCGATATCGTGAGATGTTAACTGAATTTTTGTGGTCTGAACTGAATGATATTGATTTAGAGAGTAGATGGTTTCAACAGGACCGTGCAACACCTCAATTTGCTAATGAAGCAATTGCTTTATTAAGACAAAAATTTCCTGGAAGATTTATTTCAAGAAATGGTGATGTTAATTGGACCGTAGGACTATTTTCTTTGGGGTTACGTAAAAAGCCAGGTCTATAAGAACAAACCACAATCGATTCCTGTATTAAAAAATGAAATTATTCGTGTCATTGGTGAAATAGATCCTCAATTATGTCGAAATGTAGTAAAAAATTTTAACAAAAGAGTGAACATCTGTGAAACAACAAGAGGTGGTCAATTGTTAGATATTATTTTTCGTGTATAAATGTCACAACTGATACTACAATTATCAATAAATGTTTTTGAAAATCAATGCAAATTATGGGTTTTATTTATCTTAAAAAAAAAGCGCAAAATTTGAAAGATCCTTTATTAAAAAGGTGATCCTGATGAGTTCTTGTCCTATCACCAAAACCGATCTCAACTATTATTGACAAACAACAATTATTTAAATTAAACCTTGTGATAAATTTTGAAGAAAGTAATATTCACGTTAACTTTTTGTTCCACAAAAAAAAACATTTTTTTAATCGCCACAACAAAACAAGAAATAAAAAAAAATGTAGTACTTACATTAGTTTTTATTTAAACGATCATACCTAAAGTATCAAGCAATACTTATGATTTTGAAAATAGCTAAAATTTGCATGCAAATCTCAAGTTAAATATTTGAGACCCCAAGTGTTATAGTTTGTCAAAATCAAGTTATTGAAAAGAATCCTAAAGTACAAAAAAATACAGGGCTTCAATTTAAAAAAGTATAACTTTAGTACGTTATATTTTTTGAACACTGTCTATTTTAAAAATACTTGAAATGCCTAATTTCCGTGTCTAAAATTTTATTACAATATCTTTTTAGATTTTAGATGTTAAATATTCAAATTTGCTCATCACTATAGATTTTTACACATACCATACGTACCTACATAAAAACGACGGATGGTTGTAGATATTTAGGCCTAATTTAACATTACCTAAGTCATACATTTAAACCATGACAAATACAGTGTGAATAGAATATACTTAATTACATTTCTGTCTAAAAAATTATATATACTTAAAGAAATCAAATGGTAAAATCGCTAAGAATATTGCCAAGACACCAAAATATAAATTTATCTTTAAGATTAATAAGCATACAGTTTCCATCTTTAATTTATTTTGCATCTATTAGCAAAAGAACGGTTCAAGCTTTTCACTATTGTATGTGTTTGGAATAAGTTCTCATAAAGCAACTGACAAATTACTAACTTAGTGCATTTAATAATTCCTAGTGCAGTTAATCTTACTTGTATGATCGACTTCATTGTTAAAATTTAAATGACTTGTCATTGCTAATTACTTTTATTATGTGGTTCGTAATTTAGTATATGTTTTACCTAAGAGGTCGTTCATATTACTTGAACGGGGACGTCACAAACCACCACAGATAATCTTCTAATTTGAGATAAGCTTAAGTCTGTAAAAGGTATAGTTGACAACAGCCAAAGTATGAAGAAGCCATCAAAATCTCATTAAAGAATTAAGATGTCTCTTTGATAAGGCATAACAACCGAAACATATGTTAAAGAGTTATAATAAAATTAGTATAGTATAGCCAAGGATTTTACTCCTAATATTTAATCTAAGTCACTCACTATATGAGATTATATAAGAAAATAGCAATTAACGTATGATCAAAAAGGCTTTGAATTGCTATTGCCGTGGAATTTACGAGATATCTATGAAATTATTTATTTCAATTAGTTTTGACATTTACTTGACAACTTTCAAGTCAGCTGGTTATAATTCATGTTACAAAATATTAATTACAAATAACATAAAATCTATTTTATTTGTGACTTATGTGTATTTCAAAGTAAAGAAGTACAAAAGTAAATAATTCTACAGATGGTTTTTACACTTCATGGCTATTGCGATCCTAAGACATTTTCATCAAACAATATTCAGAATTACGCTTAATTAATTTGTCTGGCTAGAAATCCACCCCGTTTGTCATACCGACATATATGTATACGTATAGTTTTTTTTTAGCCTTTTCTTGTTGAAATTCCATTATAACTATTACTGGAAGAAAGTAAAACAAATTTTAATGAATTTCATCGTTTCGCTCACACAGCAGCTTCGTCAGACATATAACTAACTTATGAAAATAACATTTTAACTACACAAATATACCGTAACAAACACATGTTATATTGAAATACGCATCAAAGAACATTTTTCTTCCTTTAGAAGTAATAAAAGTAACTCTACATATGCGTCTTATATTAATTTAGCAAATCATAACTTTAACAAATAATTTAAAATACTTATACATAGAAAATAAGGGCAAAAAGCTTAATTTATTAGTCATTTGGAATTAATAAATTAAAGAAAACTGATAATATCCTCAATAATCAATTAGAAATAAATAATTCACAGTTACTTAATTTATTTATCTGATTATTCAGACAGTCATATATTGTATTTTCCCAAAATGCTGCTATACCTCTCTTTAACATAATGTAAACCCAAAAAAGGTATAAAATTCCTTACCAAACTTAATAATCGTATCCTAAATACAATTTCGACAACTACGTTGTCATCATCAGTAGGTAAAACCACTAATCAAGGTGTCGCACATGGGGCACAGTAAAGTTAACACATATAATAACGCAACAACTTTATAATAATATATCTCAACTTTACTATGCCTCATTTGCGACACCTTGATTAGTGGCTTTACATACCGATGATGACAACTCAATTGTCGAAATCATATTTAGGATACGATTATTAATTGTGGTAAGGAGTTTTATACTTTTTTTGAGTTTTTAGTTAACCACAATCTCCAACGAAAGACTTTTATAATGTAGACTCTTAGTTTTATCACTTTACGGTGTTGTATACACCGTAGTTCAATATTTATATGAAAGTTGTTCATAGATATTTAAGTAATAAAGACTACCCATACCTTCTAACATGTGTTTGTTACGGTATATTTATGTAGAGAAATGTTTACTGAAAAATCGGAGACTGTGGCTTTTAAGTGAATAAAAAAATTAAAAACCCTTACCACAATAGAATTTAACAATTCTATATACGTATTTCGACAATCACGTTGTCATCCTCAGTAGAAAAAGCAGTGTAACACTTGAAAGCACAAAAAACACACAACACTCACTGAGCGCTCTATTGCACGGCTTCTCGTTTAACACTACACTAGTGTTAAACGAGACTAAAGATACATACAAGATACAGCGTTAATCAGGTAGTTGACCCAAGTTAAAATTCTAGGAACTATTACATTTATATTTTGCTTTTTGAAAACTATACCATGTCCTACATGTGTGAGGTTTAAGTATAAAAATATAGTATAAGCAACTAAGAAACAATATTTCAATGGGTGAACAGATTTAACAGTGGAGATGAATTCAAGTCTAATTTATCGTTTAGTAACATTTCTGAGTTTTTAAGTTTATTAATTTCTAAAGACTCTAAACAATTTAGTTTTCTACCTTTATTTTCTACATGTATGATATCGAATTGTAAATTAAATTCGTGCTCATTCTCTATTAAATGATTAGAGTAGGTTGAGTCAGTTTTCTTATTGATATAAGAATGATAGTAGTCTTGGATTCGTTTTTTAAACGTTCTACCTGTCTGTCCAATATATGTTTTGGTACATGATCCGCATGATAACTTATAGACTCCTGATTTATTGTCTTTGGTAGTTTTTTCTTTATTATTTTTAATATATTTGGCTAGATTATTATTAGTTTTATAAGCAATATTAATGTTTTCTTTTTTAAGGAATTTTGATAATTTAAGTTGCTGTTGACCTATGTAAGTAAATGATTTAAACTGCTTGTCTGGCTCCACTTTAATGATCGGGTACATCTCCTTTAATAATTTATTGACAGATTTTTTAAAAATTAATTTATCTATTAGATTTGGGTCATATCCATTGTTGTGAGCGATTTGTTTTATAATATTATATTCTTTATTATAGTCTTCATTGGACATTTATAAATAATAAAGAATACAATATTATAAAACAAATCGCTCACAACAACGGATATGGCCCAAATCTAATAGATAAATTAATTTTTAAAAAATCTGTAATAAATTATTAAGGGAGGTGTACCCGATCATTAAAGTGGAGCCAGACAAGCAGTTTAAATCATTTACTTACATAGGTCAACAGCAACTTAAATTATCAAAATTCCTTAAAAAAGAAAACATTAATATTGCTTATAAAAACTAATAATAATCTAGCCAAATATATTAAAAATAATAAAGAAAAAACTACCAAAGACAATAAATCAGGAGTCTATAAGTTATCATGCGGATCATGTACCAAAACATATATTGGACAGACAGGTAGAACGTTTAAAAAACGAATCCAAGACCACTATCATTCTTATATCAATAAGAAAACTGACTCAACCTACTCTAATCATTTAATAGAGAATGAGCACGAATTTAATTTACAATTCGATATCATACATGTAGAAAATAAAGGTGGAAAACTAAATTGTTTAGAGTCTTTAGAAATTAATAAACTTAAAACCTCAGAAATGTTACTAAACGATAAATTAGAATTGAATTCATCCCCACTGTTAAATCTGTTCACCCATTGAAATATTGTTTCTTAGTTGCTTATACTATATTTTTATACTTAAACCTCACACAAGTAGGACATGGTATAGTTTTCAAAAAGCAAAATATAAATGTAATAGTTCCTAGAATTTTAACTTGGGTCAACTACCTGATTAACGCTGTTTCTTGTATGTATCTTTAGTCTTAAGTTGAATTTGAAGAAGCTACTGTGTTAGCGAAACAGCTGTAATTATTTTATTAATAAAGTGTAAATCTAAAACATCTTATGGTGTGTTTTATTTATTTGTAATTAAATTGCAGATGTCATTATGACAATTAATTCTGTTTAAGTAAAATGTCAAAGTGATTAAATATGCCTATGAAATTGTCCACACAAGATGAAATTAAAATAATTTTATTCGATTTTAGAACCATAATCTCGTTTATAAGCACCCAAATTCGGGCATAAAATGGTCTTTATAGCACAGATCAATCAAAAATTGGCCTTTATGACACATATTAATCAAGAATTGTTAGGCAACAATTGGATTAATAATTAAAACAAACGTCAGTATGGAACATTTAGTAACATCAAATTGTCAATTTTGACATATTTAGAACGTAAAGCAACATATTTGTTGTACAAAGCAATATAAATTTTTTGAATGTTTTATAAACTAAAATCGAATAAAATGTTGTATGTACCACGGGCATAATTGCCAATTATAGCCCTTTGAGGAATTAAAAGCCCTCCTTCGTCGGGCTTTAAACTTTCCCTCGTGCCATAATCTCCTAATTATGCCCTTAATACATAAATAACTATTAATTGTTGGCGATAATTATAAAACGTTTCGGGAACCGGCAATAATATTTAACAAAAGACCCTAACAAAAATATACATTTTACAACTGCAAGATATATCCTTTCTAAATGGAAAACTTTTTGAAGTGTACATAATAGCTTTAGTAGGAAACGAAGATCAAGAATTAAAAGTGAAGTAACCGTTGAACAAGTATTATTGTCCGTAGTAGAACTTGGGAAAAAATCACTGCGTAGAAGATCTGCAACATGCTTTGATGCTTTGAGTTACATCAAAGGAAACAAATGAATATATCTTGCCCGTAGTACGGTGGTATGAAAAATTCGAATAAAATAGCGTCGTAAAGTGTAGATAAATATTTACAATAATATTACTTCACGAAAATGCAATTAATTTGTAACATTATCTATGTTCGTTTCTCAGTTCAAATCCCGAAAATAAAAAAAATTGTATATCGTAATTTTTGAGCACCTGTGCATGGTAAATAAAGTAAAATAACTTTTTTTTTAGAATTAGTAATAAAAAAGTTTTCCGTTTGTAGAGAATTTAAGCGGACATACTGTATATGTATACTTTAAAAGTATTTGTGCATTCGTCGTTTGTGGGAATCTGATAATTTTTTGATAGAGTTACGATGCAGGGTACAATTACTGTTACAAATAAGTCGAGCTTTGATTTGCTAAAGCTTCAAGTATCGAACAGCGCTAAAGATGGTGAAATGTGTTGGCATTGTACAATAACTAGATGTACGGATTGTACGGCAATAGTTCATACAATAACAAGTGATGTACCAGCAGTCATAAAAATGGCCAACGACCACAGTTACATTAAGAATGATAAAAAAATATTTGACAGATAGTTATACAACCTGCGAAAAGAAAGGCTATTGAAGATTCCACTTTAAAACCTGGAAAACTCATACGTTTTTAGGTATCGACAGCATACAGGGTGCCGAAAATATATTACCAAAGGTGATTTCACTATAATAAATTGTTATTACGTTAGAAAAGTTTTTCTTTTGAGACTGTGGTTAAGTAAAAACTTAAAAAAGGTATATAAGCCCTTACCACAATTAGTATCGTATCCTAAATACGACGTATTTCGACAACTAAGTTGTCATCATCTAAAACCAATAATTAAAGTGTCGCACATGGGGCACAGTAAAGCTAGCACATCTGATCACGCAACAACTTTACACGGCGTCCACGTATACACTTGTCTACCTACTGATGATGACAACATAGTTGTCGAAATACATATTTAGGATACGATAGTAATTGTTGTAAGGGGTTATATACCTTTTTTTAAGTTATTACTTATTACGTTAGAAGATATACTGCTGAAATATTTTCTGTCTGTTTTCTATAACTAACAAGAAAAGTATGATAAAAATCACAGATTAAATAACGAGCCATCGAAAAAATTCATAATTGGAGCAAACTGTGAAATTGGGTTGGTACTTTAGCCACTTCCACATAATGACATTTATTATTTGACATTGAAACTATAAGTTTGTGTCAAATTTTTCAAAACTCTTATTAAGAAAATTAAATTTATTTAAAAAATGGTATTCAACATAGAACAAAAAGCAAAAATTATCGAATGTTACTTCCGTACAGGCGGTACAGGTGTGAAAGCAAATGGCGAGTGGCAGTATTCAATTACGGAATGCATGGCTGATTTTAGTGAAGAACATCCTGAATTAGTGTTTGACTACAATGATTATTACAATGCTTCGACAAATTGTGTAAAGTTATTCAGAGAGACTAGTAGCGTCGGTCGAAAAACTGGAAGTGGACGGCCATCTAAACGTACAGCTGATAATATTGAAGCCCTTCAGCATATTATTAATGAAAATCCAAAAACATCCATTTCAGTAGTAACCCAACAAACAAATTTATCTTATGGTACGTGCCAATTCATTCTTAAAAAAGTCTTACATTGTCATCCATACAAGCAGCAATGTTTTCATGAACTTTATCCAGTGGATTATTTAAGAGGAGTGGAATTTTGTCAATGGTTTCAAAATAATCTACACAATCAGGATATCCTTAACACAGTTTTTTCACGGATGAGGCCTGGTTTTATCTTTCTGGATATGTTAATAACAGAAAAGTGTGAAGAGATCAACAACTCACCGCAAATGCTGCATAAAGTTTTTGCTGGATTGCGGAGAAGAGTTGGTTTGTGTTTAGATGGAAATGGACAACATTTTCAACAACTTCTGTAGCTCTATGTAAATTTTGATTATGATTTCGATATTAAATAAATTATTTATTTATTTTTTTTTTCATTTCAATGCCATAACCTTTTTTACAATGAAACCAAATGAAACTGTCAAGCATCAAGTAATGTGTCATTATGTGGAAGTGGCTAAAGTGCCAACCCAATTTCACAGTCTACTCCAATTATGAATTTTTTCGATGGCTCGTTAGTAAGTAGATAAAATATCTTAGATAAGCATTACAAGAAAACCCGTGACTATTTTTGACGATAGTTCAAAATTTATTGTGGAAGCCATGGCGGTTTTAATATTTGATTTTATATATCTATTTTTGTCGACCTCGACTTAAACCTATCTCATCTATTGAAGATACACAACAATACTATTAATTCATTTAAGCTTTGACCTTACTAAAAACATAGTTTATTTAATTTAAGAAGAACACGTAAGTACAATGGTCGTCTCCTAATCTTTTATGGTGGACAGCACGTATTTATTGTGGCAATAAAAATGAAGGTAGGTTTTACACTACACAATACATATACTAATTCTAACATAAAGAAAGTATGATAACATTCAATTGTATTATATGAATTATAACATTACTTTAAATAATATATAGGCGTAAATTTATACTGCTACATAACATCACAGCAGTAAATATATAAGTACATTAATTGAAATTATTCATTAAATTCATATTTTAATATAATTAAATTTTCAGTTTTTTTACATTCTATATTTAGTAATAAAAAAGATTAATTACCTATGATCTCTAAGATGATCTTGTCGTCTGAACGCCTTTCCGCAAATATCACAGGAATATGGTCTCTCATCAGTGTGCGTCCGTTCGTGTATCAATAAGTTGTAGCTTTTAGTAAACTGCCTGTTGCAGTACTTGCATATAAATTGTTTTTTTGGCCTAGCGGAACCGCTGGGCATCTTCATGGGAACCGGGGCGCGTCCCGACGCTCTAAAATCATGTATCTGCGACCTGGCATGGAAAAGAGCTGCGTTTCTCAACCACTGATTCATCATTACGACGTTGTAATTCGGATAAGGGAAAGTTGAATGATTTCCTGATATTGATTGGTAGGAATGGTAACTTTCGAATTGTTCCATTGGCCTATAGATCGGTTCACAGGTATACCTCGCTGGTGATGGTGGCGATGTAGCATACGTGGGTGTGTGGGGAGGTGTCAGAAGCGGTGATGTACTGTCCGCTTCCTGTTTTATTTCCGTAACATGCGCGGTTGAATATCCTTGCTGAAATCCTAACGAAAAATCAATGGTATCGTAAATCTCAGCAGAATTATTGCAATACATCGAATATTATTTTTGCATGCTGTACTCAAAAAATTTCTCTTCAAAAAAATTTACACAAAAAATAAAATAAAAACTAACCTGTGTGTATATTGATCAGTCTGGAGTCGATAAATTCGCCAACAGTAGACATTTATAAGTCCTTTTATTGCACCTCCTTCTTCAAGATTTAGATAAGTCACGAAGCAAGTAGATAAAAAATAAACAAACACGTTTCACTAAATGCCAACCAAATAAAGAAAGTATATATAAATATAAAAAAAAACTAGTCGCCCATGGATACAGGTACTTGTTCAACTGTTTTTCACTAAGCACGAATATGCACTGGCCTTCTTGATGCCACTACGTACTGTTTCGATTGTGTGGAGGGGATATCTGTTACTTACTAAGGTAGCGTGGCCCGCCTTGATTGCCCACCAACTGCCTGGATTGGTTCACACTGGGAACATGCGCTTCTTACCGTATGATTTACAAACACACCAGATTATTCCGCACTAGCAATAATAAGGGGTGAACGAAGGGTTGTTTGCGTTAATATCTTTTTGATGTTTCTCGAATAATAACTAATAAAACAGTATATGTGATTGTAGTATCTTGGCAGTTATTTTTTCCTTTATCAAGTCTGAATTAAATTCAATTATGAAAATATTTTTTAACTCCCTGTTTATGAAGACGCCATTATTGTGTAATTTTATCATAAAAATCTGTGTTATAGACATTGCAAGCTATCGATTATATTATATATTAAACATTTAACTCGTCTTTAGATAGTTTTAATGAGTTTATTTCTAACATAGGAAATGAAAGGATGTAGTAATTACAGATTTAACTTTAAAAAAATCATAATGTGATCTGGACCAAATTTAATAATTTCCATATTAATGTTTAAATAATTTTCTCGTATAATAAAAAGAAAATCTATGCAGTCAGTATATAAAACATCTCTCCAATTATACAGAAACTACAGAAATGTTGTGTTTTCTTAATAAACATTAAGAAAGTAATTTGAAGCATATTTGAGTAGGTAAAACCGCTAAAACCTCACCAAAGTTTGTATAAAACAAAAGAATTTTTCGTAGTTTAAAAGTATCTCTCCATTCTCTCCAGTGACATGTATTGATGATTCTATAATAAGATGAAACACATGTCTGCATGTCTGGAAAGATACTTTCACATTAATATGAACTTGTATTTTATTCTCCACAACCGATTTTTAATGATATTTTTATATTAGGTATTAAAAATGACACAATTTTCTTCAATAAAAACTATGCTTTAAATAAAAACTTTTTGTAATTGCCAATGTTTAGAATATCATAGAAAAGAAAATAGGATCATAATACAGTCTTTTTCTTTTGGTTTTCCCCTTTTGTCAATTGTGTTTCACAATTTGTCAAATGACTTTCCCAATTCCTGTCATATTGACATATATGTCAAATTAAATTATTTTTTGTCAAATCTCTTTCACTTTATATCAATTATTTTTCTCATGTATGTAAATTATATGTTTTGCTTAATAACTACTTACCAAGCTATGCATCATTTTCATTTAGTTATCGACGTACCCTTGAAAATAAAGTATACATTTGAAATTTTAAGTTATCTAATTTATTCTTGTGTAATGTACATAGAAATTGATAGGTACATACATGTATGCAAAACATTTTCAAATATCACAAATATGCACAGTACAAACTATCGAAATATATAAATGAAGAAACAATTAATTTAATATTTCATTTTGTTCTAAACAATCACCCAGATATGTTTCCATATGCTGAACATAATGAAGACAATTATCTGCAGTTATTTGTTCAGAAGCATTGTGTATTGCTGCATATAATTCATCCTCATTTGTCGGCTGAGTTCTCTTTATTATGTGTTTCCATTGATTAAATAATTCCTCTATCGGATTTAAAAATGGACTGTAAGCAGGCAAAAAAACTTCAAAATGCTCATGACTTCTAATGAGATTGACAACTTCTTCATTTGTATGAAATCTAACATTATCCATAACAAAAAAGGCGCCTTGTATGTTATCATTATGTAAATGATTAATTAGAGTTGTAATAAATTCACAGAAATGAACTGTATTGAATGGTCTATCTTGGATTTGGAACAAATATAGTGAATTTACATTCATTGCTGCAGCCACAGAATAATTACGCCCTCTTAGTTGAGCTTTTATTTTCGTTGCTCGAGTATTTTTAACTGATCTTCCATATGAAGTTCGAGAATTAACTTGAATTCCATATTCATCAATGAAAAAAATCTTTTCCCTTTCGAACATGATTCTATTTTGCCCGATAGCATATTCAAAGCGAGTCTGTATGATTTGTGGTGTATTTCTTCTTTCGGGAACGAAAGAGATTCTCTTCAACGAATAATGGAAAGTTTTTAGTGCTCTGTTTATCGTCGATAGCGATATTTGATGAAGTGGCCACTGCGTCAAACATCTTTCTTTTAACCGACGAAGTGATAAACTGCAATCTTCATCAATCTAATTGCAAATTTCATTTATCTGTAACACAGATAATTTTTTTGGTCGGTGACCAGCACTTCTTTTATGAATATTAGCGGTTCTCCGGTATGTAGAATAAATCTTTCTTACAGTATTGGGTAAAATTCCAAATTGCTCTCCAATATTATTTGCCGTGAGCCCATTGTTCATAGAACGAATTATTAAAGCTGTTAAATCATTACTTATTTTACTATTAATTCGACGATTCTCCATAATAGATGAATATAAAAGATTAACACACTTCGTGAAAGTCAATTGACATATAGTGAAACACATTTGACAAATAAGGAAATTATTTGACACATCGCCGCCATATTATAATAAATGGGAAAGTCATTTGACAAATTGTGAAACACAATTGACAAAAGGGGAAAACCAAAAGAAAAAGACTGTAAGATCATAATTTGGGAAAAATATTTTAATAATAAGCTATCTAGCTATAAATGAAACGCGTTATAAGAAAAGCTATATTTTATTCTTCAACATCTTTCTTTTGTAGAGTCTGTACTAACGATCAAGGTGATGAGTAAATCTTCAGCAACATTTTCCTTATTCTGACACATAATAGTAATAATAATAATTGATTCCTAAACATCCCCATAAGTGAAACAGACATGCAACATACATATCTGTAACTGTACACACGGACAATACACGGAAGCTGACTGATGACGCCTATAGATGACAGAAACATGTGTCTTAAGCAGAAGTAAATGCTGAAAAGACGAGGTGTATTGTCCATGTGTACAGTTACAGATATGTATATTACATGTCTGTTTCATTTGTAACAAATGCGTAATACGTGCATAACGTATTGATATACTTAAACCTTTTTATATATCCCCATAAGCTTAATGCCAACTACAAGCGCCCATAGAGCGACTTAACATATTTGGCTGCAGGCATTTAGCTTAAACGAGAAGGAAACAAACAAAAAACATTTTTGGAGAGCGGACGCCGGATTCGATTCCGGTACCTCCGACACGATCAGCCACTGACTGTTAATGATAACCCATATCAATAGCCATAACATAATAATTAGGGATCGGACACGAGAGGCCGATGATTCATCGCCCACGGGCGTACTATTGAAAATTTGTATTTTTGAAGAGTTTTTATTTTTATTTCTATAATTGGAAAACAAACGGGTGGTCATCTATAAAATACGAAATACATTTTTATTTGTTCATTTTGTAGTTCAAGTTGAGTAAAGGAGTATTACTATTAGCTAGCAATACTTTCTCAAGATTCTCTTCTGTAAATATGTTCTCTTTTAATAAAATACAGAAAACGTCCTTTCTACATCGCAACTAGTTATAGGTGCAGACTGGAAATATTCTTTTATTTCTGCGTATTTAGCAGTTAGATTTTGAGGCATTGTCCCCATACACAACTGCCGCAATGTTATTAAATCTAGAATTCTATTAAAAACTGAGTCAAACTATTAGAGAAGGCCACATCCGAAGTCACTTGGAATATTTTTCAAATTATTAATAGCCACATCTAATATGGTTAATCTATCATTTAATTTGAGATTTTAAAAATAAGTGAATAGTTTTGGCAAAATTTCCTGAGTGTTCCTGAAGAAAGTACAACAGATTTGTTTAAATTTGGAATTTGTATTAGTTCCTTGCACTCAGAAATACTTCGAGCATCGTCATTTAAACATGTAACGAAATTTTGTAAACTGTCGAAATTCTCTGCATAAAAACTAGTAGCTTCCAACCATGTTCCCCATCTAGTTATTACTGGAGAGGGAGCCAGTGACAAAGATGGAAGTTTTTCCCTGTAAAGAGCTACTCTTAATGGTGCTTTTCTGAAAACTTTTTTTAAAGCGGATACAAGTCTATCAACGTCCGGAAAGGTGTCTGATATATTCACAGATTCTATGGAGAGCATGCGCTAAACAAGTAATATGCAGCATATTAGGATATGTTTTTTTTTAATAGTCTGCCTGTTTTTAACATATATGCAGCACTGTCACTGACAAATAAAAGTATTTTTCTTTGCACCTGTCGTCCGAATGAAGTATTTGGTGCATACTCTCGTAAATGATTTTAGTTACTGTTTCCGCATCAACTGTATTTATAACTTTTGTTGCTATTACATATGCGCTATATATCGAATAGTTAGATGTAGTACACCAGCTACAACATTTGCCACATAGCGCCCTAATTTATCGACAGTTCCGTCGCACTTATTCATAGGTACTGATTTGAAAGATGGCTTCTAATGCGTTCACCAGGAATATTTCGACCAGTATATTTTTGGAGAAATGTTTTGAAGGTGGGATTGTTAAGTTTATTTAATAGAATATATGTCGCCATTTGAGTTTCACGGAGATCTTCGTTAAAATTGTCAGATTCCAACGGGTCTAATTTCTGTGTGTGTTTGCGATGCCAAGTGACGTTTTACGTGCGATTTCTTGGAATTTTTTAACGATATTTTACAGACTGCAATAAATTTCTGAATCATTGGCGATGGACGTACAATCAGTATGACCCTTAATCCAACTCGCCATTGTTTCACGATGCCATTCTCGACGTTGTTCTATATCATATCTGAAGAAGTAGCTTAAACAATGTTCTAAATCTAAATCTTCGTCGCTGTTAGCGACGAAGTCGCTTGTAACGTCTTTCGTGAGCTCTAAGTCCGGCCGGATGTAACGATGTACGTAGGAGAAAAAAGGCCCGTGCCGAGTGTTGTTGTTCCGATTGGTCCCGTTTCTGTGATTCCACTAATTCCCGACAGTTTTGATGCAGCAATACATACCAATTATTATATACATACATATTTGTAAGCGACCGGTGTTGTTCAAATTACGTTATTTGTTACATGTATGTATGTGTGTCAAAACAGAATGACACCTGAAAAAAAGAGAAAAGCCTTATCAATAAGTGACAAATTTAATAATAATTTAATAATTACACGCATAAAAAATGGTGAGGCTAATGTGGAGGTTGCAAAAAGCTTTGGTCTATCGCATTCCACTGTATCTACGATTTGGAAAAATCGAACAAAATTTGAAGACGCCTTCAAAAATAATGTTCAAACGAATAAGAAGTTAAGATGCTCTCAATACGATGACATAGATAAGACACTCTTAAGATGGTTCAAAGAGAAACGAAGCCAGGGTATTCCAATAATAGGGCCCATCTTACAAGCCAAAGCCAATGATTTCGGCAAACTTTTAGAACTGGAAAACTTTGAATGCTCAGAAAGTTGGATCAAACGATTCCGAAACCGTCACAATATTGTGGGTGGCACTGTCTCTGGTGAATCTGCATCTGTATCCGAAAGTACAACTGATGAATGGTTGAAAAATGTTTTTGCAGAGATACGTAAAAACTACACGGATGAACAGATATTTAACGCGGATGAAACCGGATTATTCTTCAAAATGACTCCTAACAAGACCCTAAAATTTAAAGGAGAGAAATGCTCTGGGGGTAAAATGTCAAAAGACAGGGTCACGGTATTGGTGGTCGCCAATATGACCGGCACCATTAAAAAAAAAAGCTGCTTGTGATTGGAAAATCAAACAATCCCAGGTGTTTTAAAAGCATGAAGAGACTTCCTGTCGGTTACAGATCCAACAGACGTGCCTGGATGGTGTCCGAAATATTCGAGAAGTTTTTACGAGACTGGGATAAGGAGCTATGTGCGGCAAAGAAGAAAATTTTGTTGATGGTGGATAATTGCAGCGCTCATCCTAATGTTCAGAATTTGAAGGCCATAAATTTGTGTTTCTCGCACCAAATACAACTTCCGTTCTACAGCCTCTTGATCAAGGCATAATAAGGAACCTCAAAGTGCATTTCCGAAAGGCTTTAGTCATGAAAATGATAGAGAATGCAGATGAAAATAATGAAATAAAAATTAATATTCTAGATACCGTCATGATGATATCCACAGCATGGGATGCAGTTTCACAAAATACAATTGTTAATTGTTTTCGACATGCTGGATTTCTCCCCTCAGTGGCTATTCAAGAAGAGGATCGTTTTGAAGACGAGGATAACATTCCCTTGGCACAACTGATTCGAGAAGCGTACGTCGTGGACACTGATTCAAATGTTACATTTGATGACTTTGTTGACGTTGATAAAGACTTGGCAACATGGGGAGAGCTAAATGATGAAGATTTAGTTATGAATTTAAAATGTTTACAAACAGAAGAAGAAGCATACGAGATCGATGAAGATCAAGATGACCCTGGGATGGAATTCGAACCACCATCAGCATTGGAGGCCATTAAAGCTTTGAAAATAGTGCGAAACCACATTTCATTTAATGACAAGTTGAATGAAGTTTACATTAAGAATGTCATAATATTGGAAAGGGCCTTAGAAGTGAACTATTTTTTGCAATCCAGTAATCAAACAAAAATTACTGACTTTTTTGGAAAATAATTTGTTCATGTGTATGTAATTGTTTTTTTGTTATTTATAACTATGTAAAATGCATTCAGATACTTGTGTGTTGTACCTTATTACATATTAGAAAAAATGCATATAACGACGTCCTTATATAACGACGAAAATTGTCGGTCCCTTGGTCGTCGTTATAATCGACTTTTACTGTAATAACTAGAGAACGGACATTCTTACCACATGACTAAGTTCTCCCAATACAATAGCCGTTGTCCATTGTTAACGCTGGCGAAATCAGGTGGCCGAGAAAATCAAACACAAATACTTCATTGTATTACGCCGGAATGTACTCAGCGATGTTTATAAACATTTCCAATTGCCGATTGCGTGTTTGTCCATTGTAATCGCTGTCGACCAGATGATCTAACAAATACTTCATTGAATTACGCCGAGTCATGTGGTAAGAATGTCCGTTCTCTAATAATAACATCTAAATATCTCAATATATCTGTGCTTTCGTCCAGTAGTTTAACAAATTTATCTAACGACTATTTCTTAATACTGGCTGGCAAGCTGTGTATTCGCTTCTTTGTTGTCATATTCAACATAGATTAATTTTTGACCATTATATTTTGAACATAAATGTCATTATAATATATTATCTCGATAAAAATACAGAAATAGATACATAATATAAATCTATATACGTATATCTATATATATCAGCGATTCTCAACCTTTTTAGCTTTGCGACTGAACCGACGTGTATTTTTAATAACAAATCCTAAAATGTTTGGACTTGAATTAGCTATGTCTGTAGTGTGATTAGAAAATGTCTATCTAGAATCAAAGATAATAAGTACCAAGATCCATCATATTTTTACAACGTTACAAGGGAGAAGTATCTACATAGCAAGTTAAGGTACGTCTTAGAGGCAAACTTTACATATTTTTAATTTACGTGGAAATGCATGAAGACTCATTTCCTAAAAATTTTAAATTTGCTCTAATTTGGCAACCCCGCAATGTAACACTTTGCCACCAAACCATACAATTCCTGCTCTAGAGCTTTCAACATGTTAAACACACTTCTCTACTACCTATTGAAAATAATTATTATTCTGGCCAATAAACTTCATAATATAAAGCATTCAGTTACTCATGCGAATAAAAATTTGTAATTGCACTTTGTCTCAACTTTTTGAAGCACAAATTCACCGCTTTTTCTTGTAATTGGCATAAAATCAAAATTTCTGGGCCGCTTGCTCCATTTTCCATCGCCCGCTATAGAGATGTACCGAGACATCAAACGGCATCTTGGTGACTTATAACGGCCGAATTACCGATTTCATCGATGCTTGGATCAGTATCTCTATCAAAAGCGACACAATCTGCTATTATTTCTTCGTCTGTAAATCCGACTTCTTCTTTTTCTGCAGCATCACCTGAAATCCATTCTTTGGAATAGTCCACTGTTAGTTTTTCCCCTTTAGAGACGACATTCATCAGTACAGTAATTGCCTGGAATTCTTCTTCGGTTGCTCTTAGACTTCTTTTGATCTCCGCTAAAGTATCATAATTATCATCTAAACTTTTTCGAAATTGGGCCGGCCACAATTTATTCCATGACTTTTGTATTAAGTCAGAGCTCAAGTTGAAAATGGCGTTCTTTAAATTGAAAGCCTTCAGCGAGTCCGAAGGATCATTTTTTTCCGAAACCAAGTGAAGGAGATGTTGCTTCCTGTAGTGCATTTACATTGCCTGGACCACGTGCTGATCCATTGGTTGTAGCAAGGGCGTATAATTCGGCGACAAATATAACACTGAAATTAGTCCCATAGTTCACTTCGTTCTTCTGAGGGGTGACTTGGCACATTGTCTAGTAACAGACGTGCTTCGGGAGTGAGGCCAAGTTCTTTTAAATGCGCTTGTACTTAGGGAATAAAGTCATCATGAAACCACTGTTTGAAGATATCAGGCAAATATTGACTGCAATCTTTATATTGCTTGGGATGTGCAGCCTTGCCAATCACTAACAATTTTAGCTTATGCGACCCTGCCGCGTTCGCACATGGCATAAAAGTGATACGATCCTTGCTTATTTTTCATTCTTATGGATCAAAGTTTTTGTTGGCAAAACGCGCCAAAATAGTACACTTTCTTCCACATTGTAAATTTGGTGAGCATTAAAATTCATTGCTCGCACTTTTTCCAAATACAGGTTTTGAAATGGATCGACTGCCGTAGGATTGCTCGAAAGTCTTTCACCGGTAATAGTTTACTGTCGAATTTTAAACTTTTTTTTTAAATTATCTAACCAACCCGAACTAGCACTGAAGTCGTCACGGCCGGTTATTTTATTATAAAAAAAAATTGCCGTTATTTGCAGGATTTCTCCAGATATTGATACATTGCGGTTTTGCTGCAGGAACCAGGTGTATAATACAGATTTTACTTCTGGGTACTTAGCGTTCTTTAATGTCAGACGCCGTGTTTATTCTTCTTCATGCGATTTTACGCACGCCTTAATTTCTTCTTTCTTGTAAATAGTCGATCTTCCTTCTCCATATTCCGCAGCAAGTTGTAAAGGTGGTCGACCGTCATCTAGCTTCTTAATTATTTCATATTTTTGTTCAAGAGACAAGGTTTTGTGCTTTCGTTTAGACATTGTAACAAACGCTGTTGACTTAGTACACGTAATCACAGAGCGCGTCTTATATCAGGCAGCAACAAGACTGTTTACGATGTGACATATTTGGGCACGATTTTCGGATTTTCGAGGTCTGACGCAATTGAATTTCGGATTAGCAAGATACGACATCATTTCGGATTGTAGCAAATTTCGGAATGTACGGACTACCAAGGTTGCACTGTACTCCTATTAAAAAGAAATTTTTCTATCGTTGTAACAAATGTATTTTGATCAATTACTATACTGAAATACCGCGATATCATAAAGTTTCTGGGTCCAAGATGGCATTGAAATAGAAAATATATGTCTGAACTTTATCCATATTATCATACTGGTAACTTAACCTTAATTTTTGAAAATTATTTTGATAGTGTCATCATGGCATCAATAAATATGTCATTTGATTTAATAAAGATACAATAAAACAACAAGCTCAGCTTGTATTCAAAATTTTATTAATGAAAAAAGGCAAAATTAAAACAAATGTTGAAATTGTTGTCCGTTATTTTCAATTCCCAATGTGACACGCCTTTTCATGCTGTTAAAGGCATTTTGCAGCAATGCGGGCGTTATTAATGCACATTCGTCAATAATTCTTTGTTGCATAACTTGCAAATTAGCAACAGGAGTTTTAAATATTCTATTCTTTAGGTGAGGAAACACGAAAAAGTCCATAATTGTCAAACAAGGTGATCGTGGTGGAAACTCAACTTCCGTATGTAAACTTATGATCCGATCGTCAAAAAACTCACGAAGAAAAGCAATATTTTCTCGTGTTGTGTGTGCCGTTGCACCATCTTGTTGAAAGTATCCATATTGCAATTCATCATCATGCAACTGTTCAATAAATTCATTCAGAATGTTTCTATACCTCTCAGCATTAATTGTGAAATTAAAAAAAATAGGGCCAACAACTCTGCGGCGAGAAACTGCTAGCCAAACACCAAGTTTCGCATTATGGAGAAACGATTCAATAAAAATATGAGGATTTTCACTACTCCACATTCGAGTATTTTGGGAATTGACATACCCCGAAAGATGAAACCATGCTTCATCATAGAAAAATGACAAATTTAGCAGGTCATCATCTTCTATTAAGTTATTTACAAACCAATGGCAGTACGCACGACGTCTAGGGTAGTCTACCGGCAAAATAGCCTGATGTGATTGCATCTTATACGGATGCATGTGTAAGTTTTTCTTTACAATTTTCTGACATGTTCCATAAGAAAGTCCAATCTCTTGAGAAAGGCGTTTCAAAGGTTTTGTGGGTTCATTTACCATACGTTGACGAACATCATTTATAACTTGTTCCGAACGAACAGTTGGTCTACCAGTACGTGATTTATGACCCACAGAACCAGTTTCACGAAACACACCAACACAATTGGAAAGGCAATTATAAAAATCTTTGGGAATTACAGCTAACTCTGGAAAGTGCTCTCCAAAATCATCCAAACATGCACGTTGACTGTACACCCAAATTCCATTAATTCGCACTCCACTCCGAAAATAGGCTTCAATCATGTACGCTTTTTGCACTATATTGTAAACCATATTTGAATTTACTCGAATGTGCTATGTTTCAAACTTGCTTTCAGCAATTCTAACACATTAATGGATGACAGATAATGTCACTGTCACAATAATTTACAAAACAGAGTTATAGTTCCTAACTTAAGTTCAGACATACAATTTATATTACAAAGCCATCTTCGTCCTAGAAACTTTATGATATCACGGTATAACAAAAAACATGTTCTAGTTTCACTTATTCCTTACTAATGGTAGCAAATTTGTGAAACTACTGCGTATATGTAGAAGTTAACAAGATCTAGAGACGACCGGGAAGTCACATAGCTACATTTATTTTGTCTTCGGATTTTAACCTTTTTATATTAAATAAAAATATGAAATGTTTAGTATTACATGACACGCACTTCCTTTTTTAATGTTTGTCAAGTAAATCACAGAGAAAATACAGGAAATTTCCACCTTAATCACATCATTTACTGAAGTATATACCCAGTGAACGTAATTTTTAGAAATTCGGGTCAGTATTTTTTATTATTTGTTTGAGTTACACTTAACGGATTTTCCAATAATACTTTCCCGGAACTGTGCCTTTTATTTTAGCCGCTCCAAACAATATCGTAAAAGAATAATGTAGATACTTAGACACTTACCTAATTGTAGTTTTACGATAAAACATAAAAATCGGCAATACGTTTTATTGAAAAGTAAATATTTCATCACATGATTATATAAATAGTCACTGTATGTTAGGCTTAAGCAAACTAAAATTAATTTCAAGGTATAGAATTTCCTCAAAATCGACTTAATCTCGCATACAATGCTTTTAAAATACAAATATTATTAGGTAGTGCATATTTATTATATTTAATGACAGTACAGTCAGAAATTTTGTATTAAATCGATAAAAGACAATGTAATATAATATATCAGAAAATGTCGGATCATTCACAGTAGGTGTAGTATTTACTGCTTATAATAAAATTCTTGGTAATTTGGATAAGTACAGCTAACTACATACCTCATTAGTATTAATATTTGCTACAATAGATCCTTCTAAAGCAGGTATAAGTGCGAATAATTAACGTATGTCACAGAAGTTTTGGGAAAATTTTCCTCCGCTTAAATATAAATGTAAATGCCTTGTAATATAACATAACTTAAAAACTTTCCTCATTAGAGACGACCATTCTTTTTTTTTATGTTTGGGGACAGTCCCCGTAATCTGTCGCAAGCGTATAATTTTGTTAGTTTGGTTATGTCATGTAAATGTGTGTAATAATTAGTAATTTAGTTTTTGAAAAAATATTATTACGATAGTCTAAATTAAAAGAAAATAATACTAAAACAGATGTTGGAAATATTGACCATTATTTTGAAGACCAAGTTGAACTTTACGCTTCATTCCGTTCAAAATTTCTGATGATATTCTACAACATTACTGGATTGTTATTAATTTCCATGCATTTCGGTTCGATTCTCTGTAGCATATCATTCAAATTCAATATAGGTGTTCGAAATATGTTATTTTTTAGATAAGGCCACAAAAAGAAGTCGCAAGGTGTTAAATCGCATAAACGTGCAGGCCAGGCAATTTCAATATTTCGACTCATATATATACGCTCATCAAAAAATTCTCTTAAATAATCGAAAGATTCTGCAGTACAGTAACAAGGTGCTCCGTCTTGTTGGGAATATGCATTTTGTAGTTCATCATCATGCAACTGATTGACAAATGGTTGTAAAATTTCCGTACCGTACCTTTGAGCAGTTAACGTTCCCTGAAAAAATATTGGTCCAATGATTCGCCTTTGGCTTATCGCTGCCCAAACACCAATTTTCTCTGGATGTAGCGATTCTTCATTAATTACATGTGTATTTTCACTACTCTAAATTCTTGTATTTTGTGAATTTAGGTATCCCGTTTTATAAAACCATGCTTCATCAGTAAAGATGACTCTTTGCAAAAGTGCTCCATTATTGTTCATATTTACAAACCAATTACAAAACTGTAGTCTACGTGGGTAATCAATTTCTAACAATTCTTGTACTGCTGTGACACGGTATGGATAAAGTTGCATATCTCTTTTTAATAACTTCTGAGTTGTACCAACAGAAAGGTTTATTTGTTGACTCAAATGTCGAACAGATGTTTGTTGTTCATTTTCCATTATTTCTTCAACAAGATTGACAGATAACTTGAGGTGTACGTTTCTTAACTGCTCCGCTGCCTGATTTTCTTAAGAGACTACCAGTTTCAGAAAAAAGTTTTAAAGTTCTATCCAAAGTATTGTTAAATTGTATATAATCTATTACAAAATGTGGAAACTCAACTTGAAATTCTACCATGCAATCTTGAACTGAATAAACCCATAAACCATCAATTTTATTACCACTTCGAAAATAAGCCTGGACTAAAAGAATTTTATGTTCTAAAGTGAAAGCCATTTTAAAACTGAGAAGCAATTTATTTAAACCAGAATCGACGCACGATTATTTTATGCACTAACTGATATTTGTGATTGACATTATCAAATGTCATTTGGATTTACGTTTACGGAACAACAAACACATATTAATATATTTGCGTCTTATTCTATCAACATTTCAAAGTAACCTAGATTGACTTTTCAAATGAACGCACGTTATCTTTACATTTACAGGGTGAGTTTTTTTGAATGTTTAGCATTGGGATCTCAGAAACTACTGGAGATAGAAAAACGCTTAAATTGGGAAAGATGCGCAGTTTTACGAGTTTGATTTAAAACTGCTTTTGTTTCTCCGATAACTTTCATTGCTTATTAGATATTCAAAGAAAACTAAATTATACGATTTTCTTTAAACATGCTTAGCATCGTTAATAGTAACTATAGAGAAAATGTGTTCAGACAAAAGTTTTAGATAATTTTACGCCAAATAAAACTATGTAGCTAATATTTTTTTTTCGTTCACCATTATCGAGTTATGACACAAACTTGTGTTTTTTTAAATGTAAACCATAGTTGGTTTTGACATCATTAAAAAGCTTATTTTTTGCTGATTACAATGATATAAGGTTTGATATGGTTATTTTAAAAAATAAAGAGGATATAGACATTTCTATGATTGTTCACTTTATAAGATAAAAACTTTAAAAAAAAATGTTTGGTGTTTTGTAATTCAAAAAACGAAAAATCTGAGTTACAATAGTGTTCGTTGGAGCAGTCGAGATAAATATACTAACATTGCTTTCACGTTGAGTCACAGAAGTGAGAGATGTTAATTTTTACTTTTAAGTCAAGTTAATTGTCAAACATTGACAATTAACTATTGATTAATTTAATTGTAACTTAACTATAAGCGGTGCAAACGGCCGTTAATCATAAGTTTGCATTGGCTATAGAATTTTCTAACGTAGAAAAGCGTGATATGGTTGAATGTTACATTCAGTGCTAGAAAAATTCTACTAGAGCTGCTGAAGTTTATTTTGAAAATTATTTTGATCGACGTCAGCCGTCGCTACCTACTTTTAAGAGATTATGGGATAATTTAGCAGATTATGGTTCGTTCGTTAAACCAAAATCAAAAACAGGGATGGATGAAGATAGAGAAATAAACATATTAGCAAGTGTCGCTCAGAATCCATCTACATCGACCCGACAAATTTCAACAGAAACGGGCTCCTCTCAACGCACTATTGTCAGAGTGTTGAAAAAGCATAAATTTCGTCCCTACAAATTATCAGTATCACAAACTTTACATGAAGGTGATAACATCAGACGAATAGCTTTTTGTAGATGGTTTAAAGATCAGTGTCAAAACGATCCACACTTTTCAATGAAAATATTATGGACTGATGAATCTAGTTTCACAAATTGTGGAATGTTTAATAGGCACAATGAGCACATTTGGTCTCAAACAAATCCACTTCACGTTGAACATAGGAGACCACAAATTAAATTTGGGTTTAATGTTTGGTGTGGTGTTATAGGATCAACTGTTCTTCCTCCTTTTATTTTTGACGGATCACTAACTGGCAATCGTTATCTTAATTTTTTACAACAAGATTTCGAGGAAATGTTAGATAATTTAAATTTAAGAACCCGAGCAATGCTGCAATGGTTTCAACATGACGAAGCGCCTCCGCACAATCAACTGAATGTTAGAAATTATTTAAATTTGAGCTTCCCTAATCAATGGATAGGACGAAATGCACCCATTGAATGGCCGGCTAGAACCCCTGATTTATCAGTTTTGGATTTTTTCTTATGGGGTGTACTAAAGGACACAGTATACAAAAGAACATATGAAACAATCGACGATTTAAGAGAAGCTGTTTTAGTTGCTTTTAATAACATCGATAGACGTAAAGTCCGCAATGCTACAAATTATGTTGTGAAGAGATGCAATTTGTGTATTAATAATAATGGAGGTATCTTTGAACATTAATAATGTTGTGTGCCCTTAATAAAAGTTCTTATAGTTTTCATTTTATTACTACATGAGATTTCAAAATAAGTTTTCGTTTGGTTTGTATTTTATCAGTTCGAAATTCAATTGTTTTCAATAAAAACATAAAAATGTCTATATCCTCTTTATTTTTTAAAATAACCATATCAAACCTTATATCATTGTAATCAGCAAAAAATAAGCTTTTTAATGATGTCAAAACCAACTATGGTTTCCATTTAAAAAAACAAAAGTTTGTGTCATAACTCGATAATGGTGAACGAAAAAAAAATATTAGCTACATAATTTTATTTGGCGTAAAATTATCTAAAGCTTTTGTCTGAGCACTTGTTCTCTAAAATTACTATTAACGATGCTAAGCATGTTTAAAGAAAATTGTAAAATTTAGTTTTCTTTGAATATCTAATAAGCCATGAAAGTTATCGGAGAAACAAAATCAGTTTTAAATCAAACTCGTAAAACTGCGCATCTTTCCCCATTTAAGCGTTTTTCTATCTCCAGTAGTTTCTGAGATCCCAATGCTAAACATTCAAAAAAACTCACCCTGTATATTATTTTATTTCTTTGCTGTACTAATTCATGTGACGTGTCAATAATTTTAATTAAAAGTTATCTGTTTATCGATCTATGCATATTTTGAAAGTTTAATTCTAGCTTCAGCTTCAAATATCGCTAACATTTTTTTCAGACACATTAATTGATCGGGTTACCACTTTAGTACAACGAAATGACGTAATAAATCTATTTGATTACTTAATCTTGTAGTGCATCTTCAAAGTCTACCACCAATAGCGATTACTATTATATTTCGCACCTAAAACTGCCTCAAAATTATGAGTTTGAGGAACCTCAAAATTCTCATGAACGTATATTAAGTATGTACATAAAATATAACACGTACCTAATTCAAACACATATTATCTTAAATAATAACTAAATTAGAGGTGGTAGTAACTGCCGTATTTATTTACCTGGATATTCATATATACTTATCATGTGTTGTTTAAATTTAAAATAATTTAAAATTCAGAAAAGGTTTCTGTCTTAAAAGGAGGTCATTTTAAGACAGAAACCGAGGCATCAGAGGCACCGGAATACAACAGCAGCAACACAAAAAAACGGCATTGTGGGAGTGAATAATTTTACTCAGTTTAAATCTAGGATCTCGAACAGAGTTGAACCTTCAGGGGAACAGGTGGTGGTATATGCCGAATGTAGAACATAACGCAGTATCAAGTGGTAGTTATTTTAAATTAGGGTTCTTTTCATATCTCTTCCTCGACTGTATGTACTTTTTTTCTTGAAGAAAAGGTGGTTCCAGCTCACGATTACCTCTGGCGAATTTGGAGTGAAAAAACACCTTGCCGATTTTTTGAATAATTCATTAGGTTAAAGTAACTACTGCACCTGTTTCGGTGGCCAACCACTTGTTTTGTAAAAGACGTGGAATGGAATAAGTACAAAATGGAAGGGTAGGAGAATGTATTTAACGTTAGAATTTACATAACACTGATATTTTGAATGACGGAGATTTATTGGAGGTTTTATTGAGTACTTTGTATGATAATTTTAAATGGGTGTATAATTATTTGTGCATTTATAGGTGGTATTCTAAATCTTGATGTATATACGTGTCTATAATCAATGCAAAACGATTCTATGATCTATTGTTTCAGTAACTTTATTGTTTCATCAACTTGATATTACTAAACCTTATTTATAATTACTTAATTTCATCTGTAAACTGAAAGTTTTACAATAACAAAAATAATAATCGAATTGTTAGTAGTAACGAGCCATCGAAAAAATTCATAATTGGAGTAGACTGAGAAATTGGGTTGGTACTTTAGCCACTTCCACATAATGACACATTACTTGATGCTGAACAGTTTCATTTGGTTTCATTTTAAAAATAGGTTATGGCATTGAAATGATACTACAACAAGAAAGAAAACTTAATATCGAAATCATAATCAAAATTTACATATAGCTACAGAAGTTGTTGAAAATGTTGTCCATTTACATCTAAACACAAACCAACTGTTCTCCGCAATCCAGCAAAAACTTTATGTAACATTTGCGGTGAGTTGTTGATCTCTTCACATTTTTTTGTTATGCGAATTCTCAGTTGTTCCAAATTATGAATTGGCGTTGAATAAATCGAATTTTTGATGTATGGCCATACGAAAAAATCACATATGTTCAAATCGCAAGACCTAGTTGGATATGGAATTTCAGTGTTCCTGCTTATTATTGTTATCAAAAAATTATATTGAAGTGTTTCTCTGGTCGTATGTACTGTTGCACCATCTTGTTGGAAATACCAATTTTGTAATTCCTCATCATCCAGTTGATTTATGAATGAGCCGAGTATCTCATTGCGATATCGTGCAGCAGTAAGTGTATCTTCAAAAAAAATGGGACCCACCAATCTTCTTCGACATATTCCAACCCCAAACACCAACTTTTTGGAAATGCAATGTTTTCTCAACAAAAAAATGAGGATTTTCGGAGGACCAACACCTCATATTCTGTGAATTAACATATCCAGAAAGATAAAACCAGGCCTCATCCGCGAAAAAAAACTGTGTTAAGGATATCCTGATTGTGTAGATTATTTTGAAACCATTGACAAATTCCACTCGTCTTAAATAATCCACTGGATAAAGTTCATGAAAACATTGCAGCTTGTATGGATGACAATGTAAGACTTTTTTAAGAATCAATTGGCGCGTACCATAAGATAAATTTGTTTGTTGGGTCACTACTGAAATGAATGTTTTTGGATTTTCATCAATAATATGCTGAAGGGCTTCAATATTATCAGCAGTACGTTTGGATGACCGGCCACTTCCAGTTTTTCGACCGACGCTAGCAGTCTCTCTGAATAACTTTACACAATTTGTCAAAACATTGTAAAAATCATTGTAGTCAAACACTAATTCAGGATGTTCTTCACTAAAATCAGCCATGCATTCCGTAATTGAATACTGCCACTCGCCATTTACTTTCACACCTGTACGGAAGTAACATTCGATAATTTTTGCTTTTTGTTCTATGTTGAATACCATTTTTTAAATAAATTTAATTTTCTTAAAAAGAGTTTTGAAAAATTTGACAAACTTATAGTTTCAATGTCAAATAATAAATAGTTAATTGACGAAGGAGATACTTGTTGATACTTCATTATAACGCTAAGAAATAAGTAATTAAACTTCTAGTTTCAAAAATTCTTTTATTGTAAATACCACTACAATATTGTTTCGCCATACAATGGTTGAAATACCATTGACCTGAGTATGATTTCGATATTAAATAAATTATTTGTTTTCTTTTTTGTTGTAGTATCATTTCAATGCCATAACCTTTTTTTACAATGAAACCAAATGAAACTGTCAAGCATCAAGTAATGTGTCATTATGTGGAAGTGGCTAAAGTACCAACCCAATTTCACAGTCTACTCCAATTATGAATTTTTTCGATGGCTCGTTATTTGACTCTTAATTTGTTATCGGATAAACTTTTAGTAGGTATGTTTGCAAGTAGTTTTCCCATGGTAACGAGAATTCAATTCTGACAATTATGTTCAGATGAACGTCATCTAAAAACTTTTCGCTTCCAAAATGAATCGTTTCGGCAGTGCTAGTACAGAAAAAATAAAAGAAGCTGTATCGAATACCGTACCTAACAACACAATAAAAACGAAAGTCTCAATATGGAAGTTTATGCAATTTTGCTCCGAGAGAAACTCTAATTTGGACGGCAGTACACCAGTTGATGTAATTGCTAGAATACTAGAAGACTGGGCCTATGATATGAAGAAAAGAGATGGGACAGACTGCAAAGAATACGTTATCAAAACTGTATGGAACACTACAGCGAAATGTATTCAAGAAAAATATTTCAATGAATTTGGCGTAATTTTTGACCCGTTTAAGAATATTAATTTTCAATCAGCTTGCAGTGCTAAGAACGCAAAAAGAAAAGAACTGCAAATCAAACCCGATAAAAGGAAAACGAGTGCTACTGCTTTAACTAAGGAAGAAATTATAAAAATGATGAACTTGTGGAACGAGAACACACCAAATGCATTACAGAAGAAATTTTTCCATATTGCTGCCTGTGAATTGGCTTGGAGAAGGGGAGAAGCTGTAAAGTGTAAAATTAATTATTTTAGAACAGAACAAAATAATGACGGAATATCTGCAGGCAGCCCAAGGTGGAGACAAGGAACTTCACGATAGTAAGTGGCTCACGGAAAATAAGAAAAATCCTGATTTATGTCCTGTTAGACTGTTTTATAAAATTGTAAGCAAAAGAGGATCAAACATTCTTACTAATCGATTGTTTTTGACAGTGAATCAGTATTATGAAAAAGAAGGCAGCAAGAGATGGTACAAAAATATGCCTATTGGTCCAAATGAACTCTCTAAATGGACCAGAAATTCATCTATCAAAATTAACAAATATACCAATTATTTAAATCGAGCAAGCGCTGTATCAACATTGGCCAAAGCTGGAGTAAGTGATCTGCAAATCACTAAAATAACAGGCCATTCAAACACAAAATCCTTAAAATCTTACCTCCAGTTTGATCCAAATCATCACTCAGAAATTGTTACAAAACTATGAAACAAAAATAACCAAAATTGTGTCCAGTCGGACACAAATAAAATAATTTATAATAACTGTACATTTTCGAAATGTAGTTTTAATAACAATTAAGCTACTATTTACATGTATTTAAAGAAATATTGTGTTTTGGCGTTGTTTAAATAAAAATATTTTTGTTTATTAATTTTAATTAAATGATTCATTAAATTGTCTCACCAAATTCCATTCGAGTTTGTGTTTATTTCCAGAACAAATTTCGTTTTGACAAAACTCAAACTTTGTTGCTTAAAGGTAACACGACTCGAATAAATAACAATAATAAGAGGTGTGAGAAGAGAACTCGGTTTCAAAATAGAAGAGAATTGACTTAATACGAAACTGGTTCTTTAGAAATTCCTTAGAAAAATATAGAATTTTTTTTTCTTCATAGTCTTCATTTAGCTGTATACATTTTTCCCAAGGTTTTTCCAACTTTTTTAAGCCGTCTAAATAGCAGGACTTCGGAAGGTCCTCAAAATAGGCATGTGTTCGGGTAATGACCTCCTAGTTCGACATGAAGCGTTTTCCGCCGAGACATTTTTTCAAGTTTGGGAATAAAAAAAAGTCACTTGGGGCCAAATCTGGCGAATACGGCGGTTGTTGGAATAGTTAAAACTTTAATTCGTTGATTTTCGCCATCGTAACTGCGCAAGTGTGCACCCGTGCATTGTTTTGGCGAAAGAGAATTTTTTTCTTTGCCAAATCGTTTCTCCTTGATTTCTTCGCTCAACCGGTGCAGTAACGTTGCATAATACTCTTCGTTTATCGTTTGTCTATTTTCCAAGTAATCGATTTAGGTGATTCTGCGTGCATCCCAAAAGACACTGGCCATCATGTTGTTGACCGATTTCACCGTCTCTATTTTCTTCGGAGCCGAATCGTCTTTAAAGTTTTTTTTAAGTCGTTGATTTTCGCCATCGAAACTGCGCAAGTGTACACCCGGCATTGTTTTATTTTTTTCTTTGCCAAATCAGGAAGTTTCTCCTTGATTTCTTCGCTCAGCCGGTGTAGTAACGTGCCGTAATACTCTTCGTTTATCGTTTGTCCATTTTCCAAGTAATCGATTTAGGTGATTCTGCGTGCATCCCAAAACACACTGGCCATCATCTTGTTGACCGATTTCACCGTCTCTATTTTCTTCGGAGCCGAGTCGCCTTTAAAAACCCACTGTTTCGACTGTTGCTTTGTTTCTGGAGTAAAGTAGTGTATCTATGTTTAGGATTACGACGGAAAGTACCAAACCAGCCTCTGATTCGATCACACGATTGCATTTATTCTTCACTGAGAGCAAACGCGGCACCCATCTTGCCGAGATTTTGTTCGAACCCAATTTTTCGTGTAAAATTTAAAACACTGTGTCTTGTGATATGCCTGTGGCCTCAACTATTTCGCTCACTTTGATTCGTCGATCACTCAAAACCATATAGTGGCTTTTGTCAATAATTTCGAAGGAAGTCATTTCCGCTGAACGCCCCGAACCATGTTCATCTTTTGTGGAAGTACGGTCACGTTTAAACTCATTTACCCAATTGTAAACAATCGCAAAGGCAGGAGCAGATATGCCATGATTTTCATCCAACTGGGCTTTGATCTCTTTCGGTGTTAAACCTTTTCAATAAAAGTGTTTAATCACCGCACGTAACTCATGTTTTCCATTTTTCTAGATGAGCCAAATTTTGTTGCTTCAATCGAGTGTAAAAATCAACCCACGCGGTGGATCTAGCTGAAATTTTGAAATCTTTTCAATAAAAGTGTTTAATCACCGCACGTAACTCATGTTTTTCATTTTTCTAGATGAGCCAAAGTTTGTTGCTTCAATCGAGTATCAAAATGAACCCACGAGGTGGATCTAGCTGAAATTTTGACAGCAGTCTAACGACAAATGACGCTTACTAAATGCAAACTTTTGTAATATTACTAGCGCCATCTCTTGCAGTTGGCAGTTATTGAACAATCCTCGTACTTAGAACATTACTTCTTCTGTTTTGGGTTGGACGCCATACTGTTCAGGCACTTGAGAACCCTGCTCTTTGTACTATCCCCGATAGATCTGTCAGTTCCACTCTGTTAGTCTTGTGTCCTCGATGAAAGCCACCATCCTCCTCCCAATAGACTTCTTCACCAGGGCTCGCTAACCAAGCCCATGCTGTAAAGATGCTTCCTTAAAGGGCAATAAGGAGAATTCAAACGTGGACGACTTAGTCTTAGCGACGATACAACATTAGGTACACCAAAATAGGCAGTCACTCAGGAAAACGTCGATGCTGTATGCAAGCTCATCAACGAAGGTCTACAGGTGACATATCGGGAAATTGAAGCATCATTAGGGATTTCGTAGACCTCAATTCAAAAAATTTTACAAGAAGAATTGTCTGTAAAAAAATTAGTTTCCCGTTGGATATCGCGTCTGTTCACCGAAGAACAGAAAACAGCTGGGGTGAATTGGTTCAAAAAACTCCGCTTCAACGCAGGAAACTCTAAAAATGTGTACAACATCGTCAGTGGCGAAGAACCTTGGATTTACTCTTAAGAGACAGAAAATAAACGCTAGTCGTCTGTTTGGGTGTTCCAAGCCAAAGAAAAGCCGACAAAAGCCATCCGTTGTGGAAGTGTCTCCAAACAGATGATCGCGACATTTGTCTCGAAAGCAGGTCATGTAGCAACAATTTCTCTACAAGATCAAGTCATCGCTGAGCTCCGAGAAACCAACCCACAACAGCGAATCATCCCCCACCAAGAAAATGCAAGTTCGCACACAGCTTGCAAGACAATTGAATTTTTAACGCAGCAAAACGTCGGATTGTTAGAGCATCCTCCGTACAGTCCCGACCTAAGCCCTAACGATTTCTTTACCTTTCCCAAAACTAAAGACGGATTGTGTGGTCAAAAGTTCCAGTCATCAGAAGGAGCAGTCGATGCCTTCAAAAACGAAATTTTGACTGGACCAACAAGCGAATGGAACAACTGCTTCCAGAATTGGTTCGAGCGCATGCAAAAGTGCATAAATCTTCGTGGAGAATATGTACTTCGAAAAACAATTAAGTCTTTAAAAACTATCTATATATATATATATATATATATATATATATATATATATATATATATATAGCGAGGCTTTGCAGCTTTAATGCCGCTTCTCGCATCCTATGCGACAACGCTCCTTATCACTCCAGTCTCCCTCCTGCAGATCTCGTTCTTTCATCTCTTTGTGTATATTTTGTGCCCATCTTTTCCGCGGTCTTCCCTGTTTGTTTCTTCGTGGAGGAATCCATTCCCATACTTTTCTGGGAATCCTTTCGTCACCTACGCGATGCAGGTGGCCGTACCACTTTAGCTGTTTTTCATTTATTGTGTCCAAGATAGTATCTGTAGCCCTCATTCTTTCTCTAATGTTCTCATTCCTAACGTGGTCGAATAAAGTTAAGCTACAGCATCGTCTCCAATAAGACATTTCTGCTGAAAGTATTTTCTGATTGATGTTTTTATTCATGACCCACACCTCCGACCCATACCTCATAACCGGTTCAATTAGTGTTTGATATATATATTTATTTGTTTTTTTTTGTCAAGTTATTATTCCACAGGATCGGATGCAGTGCTCTAGTCATATTCTTTACTTTACCTATTTTCTTCAATATGTCCTTCTCATCCCTTCCATCTTCGTAGAAGATGACCCCAAGATATTCATACTCCTTTACATTTTTTATTACTCCACTTTCCAATTTCAAATCTTGTCCCCTTCCTCCTATAACCATATGCTGGGTGTTTTTTCCGTATTTACTTCTAAGCCCCATTTATTGTATTCTTCTATGAGTCTAGTAAGCATATATTCCATGTCTTGTTGGTCTTCAGGAATTACTACTTGGTCGTCTGCGAAGAGAATTGTGTGTAGACGGCTACTTTCCAGATGTATCCCCATGGGGCTGCATTTCCTATTCCAATGCTTTAGAGCCGCTCCTAAGCAGATTTTGAAAAGGGTAGGGGACAAGCAGCAACCTTATTTCACGCCTTTTGTTGGTTGGAAGGGTGCAGATGTCTGTTTTCCGACTTTGACCACGGCTTGATTTTCTCTGTAGAGGATTTTTATTGCGTTTATATAATCTTTATTTATGCCTTGTTCTTCCATTGTAATCCATAATTTGTGAAGAGGGACGGAATCAAATGCCTTTTTTAGATCTATGAATGTAATATGGAGTTCTCTATCTTTTATTATTCTCTTTTCTGCTAGATGTCTTAGGGTGAATATATTGTCCGTACAGGATTTCCCGGTCTAAAGCCACTTTGTTCTTCTATTTCTCTGATTTCTTTCTCTATTCTAGCTTTAAGGATTCTTCCATACAGTCTACCAGTGGATGAAGTGATGCTTAACCTCTATGGTTCCCACATTTGTTTCTGTCGCCCTTCTTATATATTGAATTTATGTGGGAGATTGTCCAGTCATGGGGTGTCTTCTCCAATTAGACATTTATTAAATATACGACATATTACTTTCAATGCTTCTGTTGTTGCATGTTTTAGTAGCTCAACAGGCAGATCACCTGGTCCAGGTGCTTTATTATTTCTCATTTTCTGTAACTCCTTTTTTACTTCTTCTACCGTAATCTCCTCTATTGTTGTTCTTCTACTTTTCCATTTTTTAAGCCAGTGTCTAAATATTCTTGTCTCTTCTCTATCAGTAGATCACTGTAGTAGTCTTTCCATACTGCTGTTTTTATAGAGTTGATTTTTCTCATTTCATTTGTATTTTTCCTTAAGTTGTTTATTGTTGTCCAATCTGCTCTGGACTTAGATCCACCTACCATTGAGCTTATTTGTGCACATTTGTTGTTCCATGCTTCATTTTTAATCTTTTTTATTTCCTTCTCAACCATGTACTTGTATCTATTATATTGTTTTCGATCTTCTTCCTCTTTGGTAGCCAACCATTTGAGATATAACTTCTTTTTTTCTTCTACCAGTTCGACTAGTTCGTCTGACCACCAGAAATCTCTTGTTTTTTTCTCTTTTATTCCTAAAGCTTCTAGGGCTGTCTCATGTAGTTTTTGTTTTAGAGTTTCATACATTTCGTGCGCTGTTCCAGTAATTTCTTCGTCAAGTTTTCGAGCCAATCGTAATTTGTATAGAAAGCTAGTGGATTCATTTTTGAGACTATCTAAATTATAGACTTTTGGATTTTCAGTATTTTGGGTCTGATCACGTTTCCCTTTCTTGTTGTTTTCATATTTTATATCCATAATAGATTTGACCAACAAATGGTCTGATCCACATTCTGCTCCTCTCATCACTTTTACGTCAAAAGTTCTTATTATCGAATTCTGTTTTATAACGATATAGTCTAATATTGATCTTAATTCTTTCGTTTTCTGGATCAAAGTATATTTATTAATATCTTTATGTTGAAAGAACCCATCTAAGAAACTATCTAATGTTTTAAAACAAGTAAGGTAACTTGTTCATTACTAAAATTGAAAATGAATTGGAAAAATACTCCCTCTTCTAAATTTCAGATAAATATTCAATTAAATTATATTAAATCCACTTATGTATACCAACATTTTACTGTCATTTAAAGTCCTAATCATGTTATCAACAGCAATTATAAATGCATATACTGCTCTCTCTTTCCTTTTTAAATTATATCTTTAACGAAATAAAACACAATCGGAACAACTAATACCTAATGTATTACAACAATCACTAACGAGCAAGGAGTTAATGACATAAAATAATTATCTATACTTTAATAGCGTCGTATGGTTACAATATACTATTTAGAAGTTCAAAGGCGATGTGCGTATGTACGAATGTATGTTCTGTATGTGTGTGTGTTGATATACGTACATACGCATATGTAATGCATTTTTTCGAAAGGTTATCCTTAAAAGAATAATAAAAAAACGTGATGCCGACAAAGCATTCGGCACTTTTAAAGACTATATAAAGTACTTCTAAGGTAATAAAGTACTTTAGAACTAAGTGAAAAAAATGTTTCACATACAAATATCGATTCTGGTTTTTATATTGATTATGGATAGGTGTTAAAATTGAAACAATTTTTTCTAGAAATTTGTTACTGATTGTTTGATTTAGATACGGGTAGGTTATCGATTTTGTTTATTGATTTACGGTAGCACTATATGTTGCTAAAGATATTTTTGCTATCATATTTTTATAGCCTATCAGGTGAGTAATAATTGTCACGTTTTTGTGAGAAATCTATGTGTGTAATGTCTAGAGAACGGACACGCTTACCACATGACGCAAAGCCCAGTGCAGTACTGGCGAAAGGCTGTATTTCTAAAATATTTAATTTTATTTATATAATTGGAAAACGAACGCGTGGTGATCTATAAAAATACGAAATACATATTTATTTGTTGAAAAGTTGTATTTATAAAGTTTTTAATTTTATTTATATAATTGGAAAACATACGGGTGGTGATCTATCTATCTAAAATTACGAAATACATATTTATTAATTATTTTTATATATATAATTGGAAAACAAACGGGTAGTGATCTATAAAATTACGAAATACATATGTATTTGTTGAAAAGTTGTATTTTTAAAGTTTTTAATTTTATTTCTCTAATTGGAACATTTTTATTTGTTCATTTTGTCGTTCAAGTTGAGTAAAGGAGTATTAATATTGACTAGCAATAGTTTCTCAAGGTTTTCTTCTGTCAATTTTGTTCTCTTTGAATTAAGTACATCCTTATAAATAGAAAACGTCCTTTCTACATCGCAACTGGTTATAGGTGAATACTGGAAATATTCTTTTATTTCTTCATATTTAGCCGTTAGATTTTGTGGAATTGTCTCCATACATAATTGCTGCAATGTAATTAAATCTGGATTTCTATTAAGAATTGCTTCAAACTTTTGCCGAAGGCCACATCCGAAGTCACTTGGAATACTTTTCAAATTATTAACAGCCACATCTAATGTGGTTAATGCGTCATTTAATTTGAGATTTCGATTTTCAAAATAAGTGATTAGTTTTGGCAATTTTCCAAAGTGTTCGTGAAGAAAGTACAACTGAATTTTTTAAATTTGGGATTTGTGTGAGCTCCTTGCACTCACCAATACTTCTAGCATCCTCCTTTAGCAGTGTTATGAAATGTTTTAGACTATCGAAATTCTCAGCATAATAACTAATAGCTTCCAGCCATGTTCCCCATCTAGTTATTGCTGGAGTGGGAGGCAGTGACAGAGATGGAAATTTTTCCCTGAAAAGAGCTACTCTCAATGGTGATTTTCTGAAAACTTTTTTAAAAGCTGATACAAGTCTATCAACTTCCGGAAAAGTGTCTCTGATATATTCACAGATTCTGTGGAGAGCATGTGCTACACAAGTAATATGCACATATTAGGATATGTTTTCTTCAGTAGTCTGCCTGTTTTTAACATATACGCAGCACTCTCACTGACAAATAAAAGTATTTTTTCTTTGTACGTGGCGTCCGAATGAAGCATTCTTTGCATATTCTCCTTAATGGTTTCAGCAAATGTTTCCGAATCAACTCTATTTATAACACTTGTTGCTATTACATATGGTTATAGGGAATAGTTGGATGTAGTACACCAGCTACATTTACCACACAGCGTCCTAACATATCCACCGTTTCGTCGGCGCTTATCCATATGTATTGATTTAAAAGATGGCTTCTAATGCGTTCTACTGTTCTCGTATAGCACCTAGAAATATAATATTTGCGTAAAGTTGATTCATCAGGAACATTTCGACCAGTATATTTTTTCAGAAATGTCTTCAAAATTGGATTGTTCAATTTAAATAATGGAATATTAGCTGCCATAAAAGTTTCACAGAGTTCTTCGTTAAAATTGTCAGATTCCAACGGGTTCAATTTTTTTCGTGCTTTAACGATCCTACGTGACGTTTACGGTTGATTTATTGCAATTTTTCAATAACGTTTCACACACTTCACAATAAATTTCGGATTCACTGGCAATGCACATACAATCAGTATGGCCCTCAATCCAACTCGCCATTGTTTCACGATGCTATTCTCGACGCTCTTCCATTGTCTGAAAAAATAAGAATATTCTAGATCCAAATAAACGAAATTAAATAACGAAATTTTATGCACACTTACGTGAAAATAATTGGAAGATGTTGCTTAAATAAAAAGAAAAGGAATATACGTGCTATTTCTCTTACGAAATACGATAAACTTATTTATTTTATCTACGTACACGACACCACTGAAAATACTATATTCTCCGAATACAATAGCTGGGTTGTCCATTGTTATCGCTGCGAGACCAGGTGGCCGAGTAAGTCAAACAAATACTTCATTAAATTACGCCGGGATGTACTGAGCGACGTTATACACAATTCTAATTGCCGATTGCGTTTTATGGAAATTGCATCCGTTCTCTAGGTAATGCCTTTTTATTTTATGCTTGATTACTGAAAATATACCGGGTGTTTTAGAAAATGTTGTCGGATGTTTTACTCAATTACAGTACTGGTGGAAACAAACAAAACAGTCTTATTCAATATACGAGAAATGTACAGTATTTATTGGCGTTAAAACATAGTTTCGACAACATCGCAACATATTTGTTATTTATCTGTCAAACGAAGTTCCAAAACTGGTTTTTATAGTTTCATAAGCTAAGAAGTTATATTAATAGAGATGTTGAGAGTATTGATGTCATATACATAGCCGGCAGCTAGCCATGCGAATGAATTGCAAATTAATATGCAGTCGTGTCGTGTATATATATATATATAGCATGATCGGTGAGCTCGCTTAACCGTCCAATGTTGAATACAGTGCGTAAATTCCCGGATCTAAAATCTGGTGGATCTAGAATAAAATGCAGTGTGCAATAGATTTTTAATGTGTCGTAGGAGAAGAGATTGCTAAATACACGTAAAGAGCAAAACCCATGGCAACAAAAAAAGGGGTGTGCCAGAAAAACATAAATTTTATTTTGATTTATGTTTAACTCTTATTGCATGTAATATACCATTTGCTGCATTAGCTATTAACAATTTTTCAAATTATTAATAACCACATCTAATCTAGTTATGCCATCATTTAATTTGAGATTTTCATTTTCAAAATAAGTGATTAGTTTTGGTAAATTTCCAAAGTGTTCCTGAAGAAAGTAGAACTGATTTTTTAAATTTGGAATTTGTATTAGTTCCTTGCACTCAGAAATACTTCGAACATCGTCATTTAAAGAAATTTTGTAAACTATCAAAATTTGCTGCACTATACACGATAAGGACGTCAATTAGTCATTGATAAAGAGAGCAAACAACAATGGCCCCAAATGAAATCCTTGTGGGATACCCGATAAAGGAAAATATTAAAGAGATTTGTAGCCATTAATAAAAATAATTAGATCTGTTAGTTAAGCATGACAGCAGAAGCAGAAGAAATGAAAAATTCAAATCAAACGCTGAAACTTTAGCAAGTAAAGTTCCATGATCTATTTTATCAAAGGCACTATTAAAACCAGTATAAATGACATCTACTTGGCCATGTGCATCAAGGTGTTCACTTATAAATTGACACGCGGTCACAAGATTTGTTACAGTAGAGTGCTCACGGACAAAGCCGTCCTGACACGATGAAATGTAGGATTTGGTATTCAGGTGTAGACAAGAATAAATGATGCTTTCGAAAATCTTAGCAAAATTTTATAGAATCGATATCGGTCTATAATTATTAAAGGCCGGATTATATGCAAAAAAAAAGAAAATATGCGCATAAATATGCAGATGTTTTAGTTTAATATGCACTTCTTTATGAAAAATATGCAAATTCTTTCAATGGAGACTGTGGTTAAATAATAATTTAAAAAAGGTATATAACCACTTACCACAATTATTAGTCGTATCCTAAATACGTATTTCGACAACTAAGTTGTCATCATCAGTAGGTAAAAACTACTAATTAAAGTCACACGGGGCACAATACAGTAAAGTAAGATAAACGCTTCCGCACAACTACTATACACTGCAACCCTGTAAAGACTCAACACAGTCTTTACAGGGTTGCAGTGTATAGTAGTTGTGCGGAAGCGTTTATCTTACTTTACTTTATTGTGCCCCGTGTGACTTTAATTAGTAGTTTTTACCTACTGATGATGACAACTTAGTTGTCGAAATACGTATTTAGGATACGACTAATAATTGTGGTAAGGGGCTATATACCTTTTTTAAATTAAAAATATGCAGGTAAAAAAATACGAGGAATGTTAGAAAATGTAATACTGTAGAAAACAATATTCTATGATGTTTACTACAAGTTTATTTAGAACATTTTACAACATAATCAACTATGAAAACAATTTACAATCACATATTTCTCAAAGTTTTCAACAGAAAAATTGTGACGCTTGTCTGAAAACATGTATGTATTTATATATTGAAAAGATTCGTTCTATGTCGACGCTTGTTATAGGAGCATATTTCAAATTAGAAATATCATCTATTGTCAACTCAATATTTTCTACTGAATCACCACACAAGATTTTAGCAATGCCCTTCAGCTTTTTAAAATCCTCATTTTTTCCTATTACACTTAAAAATTGTTCATACACGCACTTCTTCCCACTTCTTCTTTAACATCAAAACATGGATTCAAATTTTATTATTATTTCAACGCTTTCGAGTAGCGACATAAATTGTTTTTCCAACTGCAATATAGAAGTGGAAATAAAACTGTAATTGTCTTTAATAAACACCAACTGTTGATGTATTTCAAATACACCTTTTGGGCGTCTATCACAGATTGTGCATCCCTATCAAGATCCATAATAATTGTTTTCATTCCTTCATAATGATTTGCATGAAAAATAGCAGCCTCCAACCACGTTCCCCATCGTGTGATTACTGGTTGAGGAGGAAGCGGAACACCGCGTAGATGTTGTTTGTAAAACTGAACTCGTAATGGAGCCTTTAAAAATACTTTCTGAACACTACTAATTAACGTATTTACTAAGGTAAAATGGTTTCAACACGATTTAGTCTGTGCGCCAAGCAAGTTGTGTGAATTAAATTTGGGTAAAAGATTTTCAAGTTGGAAGCTGCTTTCACCTTGTGTGGTGCAGCATCCGTCAAAGACAATAGAATTTTCTCTGTTGCAAGCGATTCCGGTAAGAAGAAAGTTGCCAGTTCTTCCTGTTATTGTCAAATTATTTGCCTTTTCCAAGTGTTTGGATGAAATTAAATAAGATTTTGCTGGAACCGATACATTAAGGATACCAATCATTAAATGAACTATGTATCGGTCCACACTATCAGTAGTTTCATCTACGCATATATAAAGATAATTCTTTGCAATAACCTTCTTAATGCTATTCAATGTTTCTGCATAGATACAGAGAATATATTTTTTTCTTAACGTGCTCTCGTCGGGAATGTCATATTTGCTGATGTACTTCTGCAAAAATATCTTGACATTTAAATTGTTTAATTTATGTAGTGGAATATCTGCCGACACAGACATTTGACACAAATCTTCATTAAATTTTTCTTGTTCCGATTTTTTGGAAGTTAATGGCAAACATTGCGGTAATGTTTGCTGATTCTTCTTCACCAATTTCATCTTTGTTAGTTTTGCAACATGAGATTGAGTTTTCATATGTTGGTCGACTTGGAACATTCTCTCACTTGTAATCTGCAAAAAAAAAATATCACATCATCGGTTGCTTTCTTATAAAATAAATGTTAGTAAAAGATAAAGGAATAACTAAAGGAATATAATTAATTAATTGATAAGAGGAAATAAACTTCAAATTTTACTCACAATCTTGCAGCATGCTACGCAAAACACTTTTTCTCCATCCATACGCAATTCTGAATAAGGTGCAAATCATCCAAGCACAGTCGCTATTTTCGGCATTTTTGCTATTATATATCACAACTCACAAGTTTACACTTCGAAAAGCCAACGTAAAATGACGTTAAAAATAAAATTACTTTCGAATATGGGAATAAATTTCTCCGAATAGCAAAGAAACACATATACTCCTAATTTTCTGGTAAAATGCATTTTGTATTTATTTAGAAGTTTTAAGGTATTAGCTTTTCCTGGAATTTTGTCTCGACCTGGATTTTTAGGAAGAGTATTATTAAGTTCTTGAAGACGCTTATCGGAAAAGTAACGGGAAGAGGCTTAATAAAATGCTATTTTTAATCTAAAGAAGGCTGTTTAATTTTTGTTTGTTTGTTACATCCACGACATATGTTTAGTAATGCCAATAATAAACTTGATTTAGTAAATAAATAAAACTGCGGATACTTCAAATATGCAAAAATGCTGAATTACTACAAAATTTGCAAATAATATACAAAATGCATATACACTGCTCAACTTTTGAACTGGTACACTTATATAGCATGCAGTAAAAGTAAACAATCCTTCGTAGGCGTTAGGCATGACTTCCTATATGATCAGGGCTGTGTTTTGGAATGCAAACAGATGTCTATCGAATGACATTTGCGACTCCATTGTTGTTTGTTATTATTATCTGTCATAAGTGCAATTACTGAGCTCGCGGACGCTTATACTTTACTCAAGTTTTAAGACAATTTTTGCTCATTTCTCGAAGAAGTTTTAATGCAGAATGGTTGATTGCATTTTAGAGATGCCATTAAGGCGTTTAAGTATTGAAGAGATGAGCCAAGCTATGGGAATGCTTATGACTGGTGTATCGCTAAGAACTGTTGCTGCCCATTTCAATGTGAGCCACAATGTGATCAGAAGAGTTCGAATGCGTTTTAATGATACTGGATCTGACAAACATAGACACGGCGGAGGGCGAAATCGTAGAACAACAGACAGGGAGGACCGTTTAATTACGATTCAGTGTCGAAGGAATAGATTTTCTACTGCAAGAACAATCCAAATTCAGTTATTGAATGCAACAGGCACTCAAGTATCCACTCAAATAGTAAGAAGACGGCTCCACGGGGTAAATTTAAGGTCCAGATCTTCTAAAAAATGCCCATTGTTGACCAGAGCCCACAAAAGAAGAAGGCTAGAGTGGGCACATTAACATGTAAATTGGAATTTTGAAGATTGGGGTCGTTGTTCATTTAGTAACGAGACCAGAGTGCGTCTCCATAGCTCAGATGTAAGAGTTAGAGTTTGGAGAAACAGAGGAGAACGCTATATTGAGAACAACGTGACTTACCATCAAGCTTATGGAGGTGGTTCAATTACTGTTTGGGGAGGTATTTCTCCGACTCGTCGTACTGAATTAGTTATGCTTGGAAATGCTACAATGAATAGTGTCAGATATCTTAATGAGGTATTACGACCTGTAGTGTTGCCATTTGCTAATGAAATAAGCGATGGTTTTGTGTTTGTTGATGATAACGCGCGTCCTCATAGCACAAGACAAATCAATGCATTTTTTGAAGAGAACAATATTACGCAAATGGATTGGCCAGCGATCTCTCCAGATCTTAATCCCATAGAGAGCGTATGGGGGTAATACCAAGAGGTTGATAAGATCATGAGGCGTGGATCCAAACAATCACCATCAGCTCCGAACTGCCGTTTTGGAAGAATGGCAAAATATTCCTCAGCATTACATTTGGAATTTGATTTCCAGCATGCCAAGACGCTGCCAGGAGGTCATAAGAGCTAGAGGAGGTCCCACGCATTATTAATCTTTAAGTGTTTGGTTATATTTTCTTTCCAAAGCAAACTTTTCTGTAATACTAAAATGAAGATTTTGTTATTTTTCTATTAAAACATTTGAAGTTCGTTATTTAAGATTTATTCTTTTAATTCTTCGCCTTAAAAGTGTTTCCCAGAACGATATACTATCAATTAAGCAAGAAAGTGTTGATCAAAATGTAGTAAATTGTTATTTATATATGTTCTTGTAAGTGTACCAGTTCAAAAGTTGAGCAGTGTATTATGCAAATATGCAAATTTATGCAAACTGCATATAATCCGGCCTTTAATAATTATTAACATAAGTTTTGAAAACAGGCCTTAAGCTAATATAAAGAATCGGGAAAAACAATCCATGTTCATGTATACCCTAAACGGGGATTCGAAAATTATTGATATATGCGAAGTGTAACAATAGTAATCATAATTTATTAATTTTAGAGACCTATAGCAAAAGTATAAAAGAAGAGTAATACTAAATAAATAAAACCGTACAGAATGCAATAAATGTAAACTGTAATTGGTTAAATACATATTTAAATTAATTTTGACAAAAATAAAGAGCTCTAGTGAAGTGATTTGAACAAACAAACAAAATAATAAACTAATTCAATTCTTAAATATGCAATAGGAATGATCGTTAATCATTTCAAAAATAAGTAATATAATTATACATTTCCAGTCTTTATAATAATAACAACTTGTTAGAAATAGAGGTAGTAAATAATATTGGATGTGATTGAAGAAAAAAAACGTGGCTTTTTATTTTGAATTTAAAGTATAAATCGAGAATTTATATACACCTACCATAAATTTCACTACCGGATAGGAAATGTTATTAATTTTATCAAGTTCTTTCAATTACAAAATCTTGTACTTTATTTACAAAGGTCCTGCAGATTTTACAAAGTATATTTTTATGACAGGTTCTTATCTATTCCTAGTAAATCGAACACAGATTATTTCCTAAATATTAATTTAAACAAACCAAAAATTATACTTCTACAAACACATACATATTCATTTGTATATATGCCATATATATCATATATATGGGTATGTAGTCACCAAGTCTGGTTTATTTTAATACTTTTTAGCTGTGAAGCATCTAGGCATCTGTTATATACTCATATAGTCATATATAATCATGTAGGTATTTCGACTTCGAAAAGAGACGTTTTGTTTATATTTGTGTTTGTTAAAATATATAAACGATAAATGGATATTGAGTTTCATGGGTTTTTATGGCTGGCATTTATTTATGTATTTTTTTCTTGCACACCGGTTCGCTTTTCGTCGAACACTTCGATCTTGTGTGGTTTCTTGGCAGGAGCACGACAATAATGTTCTGTTTAATTTCTTTTCACTGTTGACTGGCATTCCACTCACGAAAACTTACACCTAGAGTGTTGCACTGATGCAATAAATGCCCATCTTTAGGTGATAATTCATCGACAAGTTGTGTCATCATCTATCCTCAAAGAACTTGTACATGTAGTTAGCAGAACCCCTTAAAAAGCGATAGGTAAAACCAGATCTTTGTTATTTATTATAAACATCTAAACAGAAAAGCATTTATCAACAAATATAGGATGCGATAAATTTAGGTTCTTAGAATATATCTATGTATTATGCCGTGACTGTCTTTATAATACCGATAAAAAATTCAAGATAAACTAATAATGCCTCAGTAAATTATAGATAAGGATGCATTTTAATTTCGTACCTTACCTATTTATTATGTGTTTGATGCTACCCAATGTATGTAATAAATAGAGCAGACCAATTTCTGTGCGCACCATGAGCGCCGGCATGGGAGTGTAATTCGTAATATATTAGGATATGCGATAGAATAGGGACGCAACATGAGCTTGTTACCGATATAAGTATGGAAGTAGAGACATTTATTCTATCAGAAATAATTAAATATACATTTGGTTTTCTGCTATTAAAGTAATATGCATAAACACACGAAAAATAAGAATAGTAGGTACATATTATAGCAGCGTTGTATGTACCTAGAAATAAAATGGAAAATGTGTGAAATCAGTGATTGTGTGCACGACAGAGGATTTAAAAAAACACTTACCGTTTTTAAGGGTCTTCCAAGGATTGACAAACTGGAGAAACTCGATGGTATATTTTCAACATCAGCTGCGTTTCTAAGGTTATTTCTGAAGAACGTGTCCGCCGTGAGGAAAAAATATGTTTATATTCGGAAAACGAGCGTTCTACATCTAGTGATGTTATATTCGCATAATCAAAATACTTTTTTACGCAACTTAACGCATCTGTAGACGAGCCCTCATAAATAAGTGTTAAGGTGTGAAAATCTGCATTTCTGTCTAAAACACTTAAAAACATTTAATTAGGACAATTTCACTTTTTGCGTCTTCTACACCACACAGTTGTGCGTGAACATCATTAGCGATTTGCAGTGATTCCTCTAACGACGGCGACGAATTTTCTAATTTTGTTATTGCTTCTTCTAGTCCCAAGTAATTCTCACGAATACTTTGTAAATCCATTTTAATCTGGTCATCTTGAAATTTTTTCTGGCTTGTATTGATAGCTGCACTTTCTTTCGGATCGAATGATAAAACCACGTCCTCAATTTTTTCAAAATGTTCATGATAGTAAAACCCCGCCCGTAACCATGTACCCCAACGTGTCAGAATCGGCTGTGGAGGCTCAGGGGTATGGGGACACAATTCGTGAAATTTCCGAATACGTTTTGGAGATTTCAGGAATACTGCCTTTGCACTCGATATTAAAGGATCTATCTCTGGATAATATCTACGAGCCTGTTCTGCCACAAGGTGTAGAGCATGGAGTTTACAAGTAATATGTAACAAGTTAGGACAATAGTTTCTAAGAGACCGGCCTACAGAACACATGGTTGCGGCACCGTCGGTCATAAACATTAATACTTGGTCTTTCGAAAGTTTAAATTTTTCCAAAGTATCTAATAGCACCTCCGAAATTTTTTCGGCATTACATTGTTCTAGTCGTCTGGATGCTAATAAAATTGAAGACGTTAGTTGATGTGGTTCCATATTACGGGCCATCACATTAACTACAGATTGTTTTTTGCTGTCAGTTGTTTCGTCCACACATAACCACAGTGTTTTATTTTTCAGTTCGGCTTTGATTTTATTTTCAACCTGTTTACGCATCGATGGTAAATTCCTTCGTAACGTTGTCGTGCTCGGTAATGTTTGATTCGCGTATTTATTCCAAAATGAAATAAATGGATCATTACTTAACAAAGTAAACGGCAGTGTACACACAATCATAGTTACACATAGTTTATCTATAAACTGTTGTCGATTAATTTTGTTATTATTGAGCTTCGAACTGCTTACGTGTTCTTTACAACGTGTTTTTGACCAACACATTAGATATGATTGCACACTAAACATTTAATTTTTGAGCCATTGTATATTAAGTCCGGGAAATCCATAATAAACTTATTCACTTCGTCTGACAACGGTCGTTTTCTCGATGTATGTGTCGACGACATTTTATTACGTATGCTTACACTTACATGCAGTCTAAGCAAGTACCAAACATATACTGAATGATTTTTATTAGTTCTGATGCAATACAATCATCCTCACATCGGCGCACATGGCGCGCACGGAAATTGGTCTGCTCTAGTAATAAACCTTTAACAAACTTTTAAAAACTCTTGTTCGTTAAGAGTAAGTTATGCAGTAGTTGAGTTAATTCGCAAAATATGTGTTGTATTCTGAACATTCGGTAGATGTTATATTCACAAATTTTATACATAAATTTTATCTTTATACGAGGGAAATACTGAAAATTTTTAGAAAATCAAATAAAGATTAGTTTTAAAAACATTAAATGATTTTATTGTTTTTCATTTAACATCAATACATCTTTGTATTCAATGAAATCAGTTCTTAAAGCAATGATGCCACTCTTTCTAAGACATTTCAAAAACCAGGTTTTTATAATGCTGTATCTGAAGAAAAACCGATTCCATGCATTTCATCTTTGGAAACAAAAAGAAATTGCAAGATACTAAAAAATATGTCAAATACATAAACAAATAAATACTGAGCCATCACAGAAGAAGTTTTCAGAGTATGCCATGGATTAAATCAGTTATGTCTTATAGAGCTTGAGATTAAGGAGTTGATGCACGTCATCATTTTAATATGATGTCACATTAGACAACTTTGCCATTTTCTCTTTAACATATATGTTAACTGTGTTGCCTATATATCGGACATTTAAAATTCTTATAATCAGAATTTTATAAAATTAGATCCTTCTTGATTAACATAATTATCAAGAAAATAATATAAAATGATCCAAGCCATTTATCAAATACATGAACAGTATTGGATGCTTTATTTCTACTAATAGACATTCTATTTTGGTAGGTATATAATATACACAAATTATACACACCTTTTATAAGCATAACATTGTAGCATAACATTTATCTTCGCTACTATCCTCTTCTAAAGAAATTTTTACTTCTGGAATGTCATCTCGATTGGCTCGCTTGATATAAAATAGTATATAACAAATAGGTAAATAACAAATATACTGTAGAAAATGACAAACATTGACACATATACAAGGTCCCGTATCGTTATGTTCAAATTTTAGGAGTGTAAAGTAGACTTCATTTCATGTAACAAAAACGCGAAACTTGTATATCCATTTTTATTTGTTTCAAAGTTACAGATCTATGAATGTGATTGTCAGATCATGAAAAAAATGTAATCCTAAAGTCAATACAAACTGATTTTATTTAAAAAAAGTTATACGATTCAATAACAGACCTGTGATTGTTAACGTCGCATAATAAAATGTTATCCTAAAATAAATAAACACGTGTCGTAGTGCATACAGTAATTTCTTGTAAGATCTACAAAAAAGAGTACTTAAAATTCATTTATGATAAAGAAGATTCTTATTTATTTCGTAAGTGCTGAACCATGAATATCATACAATAAACAAATATTCAGACGACTGTTAACGTTGCATTTTTTAATAAAGGATTACATTACGTTTCAGTTCATACAACAGCTTATTAGTGAGTGGACACGTTTTTTTTATTCAACATGCCTTACCGATTTTCTTCTCAAGAGTATGCGGACATGCATTTTGTGTATTGCTACTGTAACGGCAGTGCACGTCAAGCAGTTATTGAATACCAACACCGGTTTCCTGACAGGCGCATTCCTCATCACAGAACGTTTCTGGAAGCACACAGACAATTTCGGCTATGCGGACTGCGTGATTATCTTTTCGACCGAGGAGTAAATTTGCCAGCAGACTTAGAGGAAGAAGCAGTAGTTATTGTTACAAGGAATCCAACTCTCAGTGTACGTCGAATCGCTAGACAACTAGGAGTGCCACGAACGACAGTTTGGCGAATTTTAAAACGTGAGGGTTTATATCCATATCACTCTCGCAGGGGACACGGTTTGCTTGAGGCAGAGCACTATGCTCGTCTAGTTTATTCTACCTGGACATTAAGACAGTCACGGCTTCTTTTTAATTTCTGCAGAACAGTCCTCTGGACAGATGAATCTACTTTCACGAGAAGTGGTGTTACAAATCTGAGAAACCTGCACAGGTGGTCATCAGAAAATCACAAAGCTATACGTCCATCTAAATTTCAACATGAATTTTGTTTTAACGTTTGGACGGCCCTAATCGATGTCTTGTTGATTGGTCCTGTCGTTCTTCCTGGGAGGTTAAATGCGGACACTTACCTTCAATTTCTTATTGACGAACTACCAGGTTTTTTAGAGGATATCCTACTGAATGTTCGACGAGACATGTGGTTTCATATGGATGGGGCACCACCACATTTTGGAATTGCTGTTCGAAATTGGGTTAACGTCAATTATCCAAGATGGATTGGTCGGGTGGTCCTGTTGCATGGTCACCCAGATCACCCGATCTTAATCCCCTTCACTTTTATTTATCGGGGTAAATCAAAAATTTAATCTACGCGCAAGTTTCGAACACAAGAGAAGAGTTGCTAGATCCTATTCACCTGGCTGCCGAGCAAATCCGACAAAACAATTATGAAATTCGGATAAGTACTTCTTCTGTTGGCTTACTGGTACAAGCCTGCATTCAACAAGGAGGTGGACATTTCTAAAATATTATTAATTGAACTTTTTTAAGTAAAATCAGTGTTTATTGACTTTAGGATTACATTTTTTTTCATGATCTGACCAATCACATTCATAGATCTGTAACTTTGAAACAAATAAAAATAGATATACAAGTTTTGCGTTTTTGTTACTTGAAATGAAGTCTACTTTACACTCCTAAAATTTGAACATAGCGATACAAGTGTCGCGTACTTGTATAACTAAAATTTAAATTATAAAATATCAACTGTATACAGTGCCTTCTCGAGCAAATGTATCTTTAGTAGCTTTTTAAATATTTTACGAGGTTTGTCTTTTATGTTGTTAGAAATATGATTGTAGATTTTTATACATTACATTTTATACAGAGTACATACACTTTTGCTAGTTTTGTTTGTGGTGGAATTAGAAGTTTTTTTCTAAAAGAACCCAGAAAGACTAATAGTTTACAGTATTTATAACACCTGGTAGACCATTGATCAGTTGATAAATAGTTTCAAAATAGACCTTTTTTATTTATTTTTGTGCTATACCACAGAAATCGATGACCTCCAACTTCTTCAAAAGGATACCGTGATGAACACTATAAAATGCTTTCGACAAGTCCAACAAACATGTATGTATTTACTTCCTTATTATTCAATCCGATAATTATTTCTTCGGGCTGTTGGTTTGTTGCTCTCAATCTAGATCCGCCATTAATATACCCATTGTGGTTACAATATAACAACAGGTGCTTGTCAATGAAATGCCACATCTTAGAATACATAATTTTTTAAATATTTTAGAAATGTTGGATAAATAAAATTCCTCTTCTAGAATAGTTCAAAATTTTACTCATTAAATCGTTTAATTATAGCATTTTCCAGTCAAATTCTTTTCGGTTTCTAGGACAGTACAAAATTTGAATTTATATTATAGTTGGAGTTTGGAAGGAATTAGTATGAAATTTTAATTTCGTTTTAATAAGACATGAATTAGAAAAATTGATAAAAATAGAATACGGATTCCATTAGTAGAAAAATTTGGCATCCTTTGTATATTAGGGTAAAGTGGTATAAGTGTAGACTGGGGTAATTGGAGACATGTCAAATAAATAGCTGGTTATTAAAGGAATCGAGATAAGGATTGGTAGATATTGACTATACATTAAAGAACTAATTCAGATTTTAGTTTTGGAGTCCTATACCTTTTTGACGTAGTTTCTTGTCACATGAAAAATTGGAGAAATATAATTTTGTCAACAGTTTCTGCACATTTTTACTTAAATTTTTATGTCTTTAGGCGACAATTTTTTTTCTGTTCAAAATATTTAATATTTAATGCTCTATTAAGTTGTTTTTTATCCTAACCTTACTTTGATTAGAAAAAAAAAATAGGTTGTCTACACATACCTCAACTTTTATTGAAAGTGGGGCAAACCTAGACTACATAAAGGGGTAATTGTAGACACTGTCTTTATATTAGTTATTTGTTGCAAATCTAAAGAACGAAGTTTGAAAAGTGTTTGGAAAAATGAAAAAACCGTTCAACAAATTGAGGAAGCGTGTGAGACAGTTAGTTCTATAAGAATGACCTACAGCCGCAAGAACTCTATAACATGAATCGGTCAGTGATTTATCAAAGACTTATCCTCAGGAAAACAAGTATGAATAAAATTGGTGTTGGAAGTGGACCAGAATTATCTCAAGAAATTGAGGATCAACTGGCTTAATGTATATTGGCTCGTGCTGAGTGGGGATACCCAGTAGATAAAGAGGAACTTCTGGATTTAGTAAAGAAGTATGTTACTGTTAATAAAATCAAGACCCCTTTCAAGGATAACAGGCCTGGTGAAGACTGGTACTTGGGGTTTATGAAGAGAAGGGGCACTTTAAGCCTTAAACGGCCGGAGTAGTTACAGTAAAAGAGAGCGAAGGCAGCTGATCCGTTTGTAATTAACGATTTTTATCAAAAAATGGAAAAAGTAATTCAAAGTCTTGAAAATTTTCCAGGATTGATCTTCGACTGCGATTAGACTGGTTTTGCCACAGATCCAAGCAAAGTCAAGGCTATTGGGGAAAAAGAGAAAAAGTCATTTTATCGACGAGTAGGCGGTACGGGACGAGAAAATATTACGGTTTACTTTTTCGCATCGGCGTTGAATGATGTGTGGCCACCTTTAATAATTTTTAAAGCAAAAAGTAGCGTAAAAGTACGTTGGACTAATCTTGCAGAGGAGTATTGCTATGAATTGTGATTTTGAAATTTGCTTATTCACAATTCACGACAAATCTATCCAACTAGGATACTCAGTCGGTTTAATTTAAAAAAATAGGACTGCTTTCCACTCAGGGTTCCAATCGGAAAAGTGGTTTTTCTCTTCTACAAATTTATAATGCGCCAGTAAAAGAGTATTGACAAATGTTGTAATTATTTTTCTTTAAGTTACTTGTAATCTTTTTGAAATAAGGTTTAATAATAATAAACACAATAAATTTGAATGAAAGTAAAAAATATATTCATATACTCGAGACACAATGAGTAAGAAAGTGTTAAAAATAAATTACGAGATGCACAAACTCGTAAATAAATCGGTAATGATTTAAGCAAGCACAAAAACAAAATTAAATCAAAAACAAGAACCGAAATTACTAAACCAAAGATAGAGATTTATCTTTAAATAAATACACATTTCTTACTTCACTCAACACTTGTGTCTGAAGGTTAAACGTAGTCAAGCGCGCAGGCTTAGAATATAAAACCAGTTTTTTACACAAAAAATAATAAATTTCAAAAATATACACTTATAAATAATTAAACTTTTCAAAATATTTGTGGGGAAAAGTTCATAGCATTATGCTACTTCAGAAAATGGTTACATGAAAGAACCTATATTTTATTCCTGGCTTACTTGCTCTTTAATACCCCATATATAGTCAGTTAGACAAAAGAACCAAATTAGGTACTTAAATATTCTTTATTGAAAATAAATGTATTTACCTAATGTTTTGTTTCATCTACAACCACAAATTTTCGGTGAGAAAAATTTACAAAACATTTACATCATTTTAAATATATTTCCTTTTGTATCTTCAATAGCCTCAGCTATTTTAATACTAAGAGAAGTGCGGAATTCCGATGTGTCTATATTTGCCCCAAAAACCGAAGTAAGTGACGACGGAATTAAGAAATACTGAAAAAAACAAGTCAATCAACGGGATGAAACGTACAGACGGCGTTTCGTTCTGGTTTGGAACTTTTCAATGCACGGTATTCCTCGAAGACGGACATTGCTTTTTCATTTCTATACTTTCTGTATATATAGTTAACATTTGGAACTTACTGCAAGTGAGAGAAAGTCGACATTTACATGTAAGAATGTGATTTAATATTCATTAATTCTCACTTGCAGTAAGTTCCATAAGTGACGACGCTTGCAGAGTTTTACAAAACTATATATATTCTTGTGGATTTTAAACATAGGCAAAAAGTAATCGTACTGTACAATGGCACTATCAATGTATAAGATTCTTGCAAATATTTGGTTTATTAAACCTCACTGTACCTTAATAACACTGAATTATTCATATTTCCGGGGTAATTGTAGACAAATGTCTACAATTACTCCATCCTCCTCTATGTTAACAAGACACTTTAACGATTATTTCGTTCTTTATTTTAAGTTACAGTATTTTGCTAATAATTTTTTTAATTCGTACATTTAGATAAAATTTGGTATTGATTTGTCTTCAATATTCTATCAATTTAACTACTACCATCCAAATACCTTTTAAAGAAAACACATGTTGCCTGCATACCTAAAGTTCTTCTGTTCTAAAATAATTGCTTATGTATATCTGTAACCATCTCAAGTAATAAATTGGTGTAATATTTCAATACTATCTGTGTCATTTGGACATCACATTTCTAGTCCGCCCCTCACCGTTCGGCTACTTTGAACGGTACAGTCTCGACATGGGGTTCGTTTATGAATTTATAACTAGTAAAGTCCTCCTGAAAAAGGTCTTTTCGCTACCGATTGTAAAATAGTCGGTCTGTTTGATCTTGTCGTGTGCCCTTTTTATGTGCAAATGGTAAAAATATTTTTTCTATAGGTTACGTTACAAATAATAAAGCTGAGAGAACGGTTAAACTTATAGTAATAATAAGTAAAAAAGATAGAAATTATTTTTTAATAAATGTAGTAATGCAATAGTACAGAATAGCTAAAAGTTAAAAAGTAATTTAACAATTCCCTTTAATTTGGCAATGTAATAAATTATAATAATTATGCCTTATTTTCCTTAGAATTTAATCAGTTTACGTTAAAAGATTTATATTCATTCTTTAAGTTTCCTTTTGCTGTAAAATGTTTACACAATCCGCGAATCCAAATGGCGTTAAAGAAACAAGTACTGACAGGAAAGTTTTGTCTTGGAGCTGAAACTGCGAAATGTTCGGAAAGTTATCGAAGAACACAATATTTTAGTCAAGAGGCCATTTTAGAAATTAAATTTAGAAATAAAACGTACACATCTCAATACCATGAATTGTTATTACTGCATATTATAAGGGTTTTACAAATATCTCAAGAATAATGAGATTTTTAACAATGCCGAGAACATTCTACCAAAACATCAGTTTTGATTTAGAAACAGTCATGGAATTATAGAACAGACCCATAGACAAAAGGCAAATAAAATAAACGGAGATTTTGTAGCAAAAAAATACTGTTCCACTGCCTTCATAAATATGTCCCAAGCCTTCGTAAAGTGTGGTATACTGAAAACATACTTGCCTCATCCTCACTTTCAACTTCTAAGATCCAACCTAACTAATAGACACTTTCTTGTGAAACAAAACAACACCTACACCGATCTATACCCTATATTATTATGTGTCCCACAAGGAAGCGTATTAGGGCCAATCTTGTTTGTACTATATACGGCATTCCACATGGCACATACTAACTACTAAACTGACAACTGTAGCAATATATGCTGACGATACATCAATTCTTGCGTCTCAACAAATTTTCAGGAAAACCTAGATAAAATCCAAGACTGGATTACGAAATGGCGTATGATGAGTTTTTACCACCGAAAATGATAATCAGCAGCGATATTTATTGTCAAACTCTCGAAAAACTACACCAAGCCATTCGACAGAAACGAAGAGGAAGGTTGACGAAAGGAATCAGGTTATTCCATGACAATGCAAGATCGTACACCTCAAATCAGACGAAGGCCTGGGTTCAGAAACACAATTGGGATGTTATTGTCCATCCGCCCCGTAGTCCAGACCTGGCTCCTTCTGATTTTCATTTGTTTGGGCCGTTGGAAGCTCATTTGTCGGGTAAAAGGTTTGAAGACGATGGAGAACTTCAAGATGACGGCATTATTTTAGAAATCTAGATCGCACATTTTACGAAGAGGATTTACAGAAGTTCCTTAACATTAGCGATGATTATGTTGAAAAGTAACTAACAGTTTACGTTTTTACTTAGTGTATGTTTGATTTCTATAAATAAAATAGTCTGTCTGTAATTCACAAATGTACCTTAGTAACCGAACATCCCTCGTATATCAATTTTTGTGGAAAATATTTTTAAAGGCAATAAAGCATTTGAGTCGATCCACTGTTTTGTCTATATGTAATACTAAAAATAAATATAAATGTAATTCTAAATTCATATGACCATAATTTTAGCATTGGCTTGCATTTTCGATATAAAATGAAGGTCATTTGTAAATAGCGGTTCTAATAAAAAGTCATTTGTAAATAGCGGTTCTAATAAAAATTATTATTATTTGATAAACAACTCCTAACGTTAGTGCTTACAAAAATACTAAAACCATTAGCGATTTATTTTAAATAATCGCTACTTTATTAAATAACTAAATTAATAATCCTAACTTTTATTATTGAATAAATAACAAGAAAATGAAAATAATCAATTAATATCCTTAATTGCCTGCATTAGTAACAATAAAAGCAAATGCTTTTATGTTATCAATAGCGCGTTGTCTTCAAAGAATTCAAATTAGACAAAAAGTATAAATTCCAGTTATTTTCTGTAATTTATAACCAATATTAGATAATAATAATGAATCGTAGATAGCTACTTTCCTTCTGTATATGCAACTACTCATAAAAATATACATATACTGGAGTAATTTGTAAATAAACTAAAAATACTTTCATTTCTGCAAGTAAAATCATCTGTAAAAAAATCATTTACTTGCATACGAGATTCACCTTTTATATTTTTACAAAATCTGGGAAGAAAGCAAAATTTTTGGGGAACAAACTATTTTATTGTTTTTCAAAATATTCGCCTTTATGGTCTATACACTTTTGCATGCGTACGAACCAGTTCCCAAAACATTTTGTCCACTCTGAAGTTGTTGAAGTTGAATCTCAGAAACATGGTTTTCGAAGGCTTCGACTGCTTCTTGAGGTGTTGAACGCATTTTTTGTTTCACAGCTGGGAACAAAAATATATCATTCAGCGACAAGTCAGGTGAATATGGACAATGAGACATTATTTCAACACTTTTCTCTTTCAAATAGTCAACTGTTAGACGTGCTGTATGGGAACTCGCATTGTCGTGATGAAGAATAATGCGACGTTTTCGGTTGTTCTTCCTGATTTCGTCTATAATTTTTGGCAAACAAATTACTGTATATCATTCAGCGTTAATAGTTTTCCGATCCTCTAAAGGAATTGTTGCGACGGTCCTGTACAGCCGAAGAAACACGATCATTTTCTTGGAAGTGCTCCTTCCACGAACAACTTTTGTGGGGTTCGGTTCGTCTTGGAACACCCATACAGTAGATTGTTCCTTGGTTTCCGGATCATACGCATATATCCATGTTTCGTCACCTGTGACAATGTTGCATACGGATTTAGCGGTTCCTACGTCGAATTATTTGCGCATCTCTTTACACCAATTGACACGAGCTGCTTTCTGTGCTTCGGTCAAGTTATGGAGAATCCATTTGGAACATATTTTTTTTACAAATAAATGTTCATGTAAAATCGAATGGATTGCAGTCTACGATATGCCAAGAGGTGCCTCTACCTCACTGTAAGTCACATGTCGATCGTGTTCTATCATTTTCCACACAGCATCGATATTTTTTGGAATCACAACAGTTTCTGGTCGACCTTTACGTGAATCATCACTCACTGAGGCACGACCATGACGAAATTCTGCAAACCAATTGTAAACTGTCTTCGCTGATGGTGCTTCATTACCAAAAGTTGACCGAAGCGATATAATGCATTCTTGTGGAGTTAGGCCTTTTTTATAATCGTAAAAGATCATCCAAGGAAAACCTTCACGAGTGATCTCCATTATTTTACAAACTCACTGTCTTAAAACTGTCACTGTCAACAAACTACTGACTCAATTTCTGACAAATGTCAAACTTTAGGAATATAGTGATTACATATGTCAAAAGCACCATCTAATGGTCGATTGTAAAAATATAAAATGTGTCCCTCGTACTATATAAGTCAAATAGAAGTAGTAGAAAATCATGTTATTTATCGGTGCAAATTTTTCCATAACAAAAGTATTTATTCTATGTATATGCATAAAATAGGTACATTAAGTAAAATGGGAAAGACTGGGAGATAAAATTTTTAGCTATTCATTTAGCTATCGCCGTGTTAGGTGAGTAAGTATAGCTGTCAATATATTTTGAATATTTTATGGACAGTAGAGAATCAGAGGCAATGTTGTAGGAACAAGATAGGTTTATAAAATAGTACTTTGAGGGTAAAACAATAACAAAGACCAGGTAGATGTTATATATCTAGATATTCACAAATACATTGATTAAATTCACCATTTTGTGCTTATAAATAAACTGTCAGTTTTCGGTTTTTCTGATTCCTTATTAGCACTGTTCCAATACAACTTATTTGATCGTAAATGTTATATCAGATATCGAAATCATAGCTCTGTTATATTCTGGCTCTACTCTGGTATACCACAGGGTTCTAATCTAGGACATCATTTGTTTTAAATGTTTGTTAATGATTAGATGTGAGACACAGATGTTCACTGATGATTTTAAACTATTCGCCTCTATTAGCTCACCTGCTGAGTGCGTATAACTTATAAAGTTATATTAATATTATATCTGTTTGATATACTAATGAACCAGAATTGCGCCCAAAATCCATTAGTCCCTTAATCCCCAACTTGAATTGCGCTCCAAAATAATAATGACCTTCTGTACAACGATAATTACGACTGTTTTGTCCGAAAAGAACATTTGCTTTATTAATTTATCATAATTTCGAAGAATATTATTACACAAACAAATCGAAATTTTTATCTAAATTTATTAATTTGCAATTTCTATAATTGTACGTTTACAAGGTAATACGTATGCATTTCTTCGAAGTGTTTTAATTCTTAAACTTTCCAAACGGGTCATTAATGACGTATAGAGCATCCGAAGCAAATATGTATTTTGTATACATAATTTCCAAAAATTCTCGTAGATATAATGGACTAGAGTTTGAGTTTGTTGCTCCAAACAAATCAGTTTTAATAAAATAATTATTAAAATGTTATAAAAGCGGGTCCATTCGAGAAACTGTTGATGCACAACTCTTAAGCTTTCGGGAAAGGTACCCATTTCAGGTTTATATTCTTAATAAATCAAATACATCTGGAATAATGTGATGATTTAGATCTAGATCTAACACTCCCTTCTAACCTACTACAATCTAAAATTATATGAACACTTGTATAGAACTAATTGAAATGTCACTATGAACAATTTCTTTAGCTCAAGTGAATTTACAAAAAAAAAGGCTACCCTAATCATTAAGTTCATTCTTGATATCCGTTATTGGTAGAGAGGAGACGCAAACTCTAGTTTCACATCAAACAGCTACTCAGAAAGATGTGAAATTTGCCTCAAATCACCAAATAAAAAAAGAGGTGAAAGATATATTAGGTGTTCCGCGCTTTATGTGCAGAGCATCGAAGACCTTTATGTTCCATCTGTGCTGAAGATTTGCACATTTAAATCACACACTATCATTAAAATTGTAAAAATATGTAATGTATGCTTTCTGTTAATAAATGTGGTATGTAAAATTGGCAACATGTTAGCATTAATGAAATAAAATTTTATGTTAGCATTCTTAGGTTAAAAATACATAGAATAAGAATTCTTATCAATGAAATATAATACAATGACAAATAAATAGTTAAGTGCTTAAATGAAAAAAAAAAATTAATAGTATAATACCCATAATAAATTATACTGCTATTTTAACGAGCCATCGAAAAAATTCATAATTGGAGTAGACTGTGAAATTGGGTTGGTACTTTAGCCACTTCCACATAATGACATTTATTATTTGACATTGAAACTATAAGTTTATGTCAAATTTTTCAAAACTCTTATTAAGAAAATTGTTTGTGTTTAGATATAAATGGACAACATTTTCAACAACTTCTGTAGCTATATGTAAATTTTGATTATGATTTCGATATTATATAAATTATTTGTTTTCTTTTTTGTTGTAGTATCATTTCAATTTTTTTACAATGATACCAAATGAAACTGTCAAGCATCAAGTAATGTGTCATTATGTGGAAGTGGCTAAAGTACCAACCCAATTTCACAGTCTACTCCAATTATGAATTTTTTCGATGGCTCGTTATAAATAATTGTACGAATACTTTTGGGAGTAACTGTATATATTATTGCACACATTGAGTTCTTCTGAATTTTGACACAATAAATCAAAAGATCAAGATGTTGCAACATATGTTTCATTCGTGTTTGAAGGTATTAGGTAACAAATCAATATTCGGACTATGTATGTACTTAAAACTTGTGAAATATTTTTAAAACGGTAGCCGCTTTCGCGTGCTATAAAAATGTCATATGAAAGCTACCGACAGCCGTCGGCTCGAGTGTCTACAATTCACTTAATTGCGCGCAGTAACAAATACTTTTACGCATTTCAATAAATACATCGATTAATTGTGTAAATTGCATATATTTACTCTGTCGCTATAATATTTATTGAATTTGATTGATTTAATGACTTGTAAATATAACTAAAAAAATAATAAAAATATTTTCTTGTTTTAGTTTCATGAGTCAGCGTCTATTTTACATATTTTTACAAATTCAGTCCTTACGGTAAATTAATTATCCATTTTATCCAAATTTTTGGGAAGCAAGCCTACTGTTTCTAAATATCCATTATTTAGACGTAGACAAAAGAACAATATTATTGAAGATTGACTACATATTATAAATTCTAGTCCTATAGTTATCTAGAGAACGGATGCAATTTCCATAAAACGCCATCGGCAATTGGAATTGTGTATAACGTCGCTCAGTACATCCCGGCGTAATTCAATGAAGTATTTGTTTAACTTACTCGGCCACCTGGTCTCGCTGCGATAACAATGAACAAGTGAGCTATTGTATTCGGAGAATATAGTGTTTTTTAAAGTGTTTTCATGAGCGTAGATAGAAGCGTGGTTTTTATAATGTATTTTATTTATTAGTTTATATTTCGTAAGATAAATAAAGTGCTGTGAGTAAGTTTCTTGTTTTCATAGTTTTAACTGTTAATTACATCGTAATTTTTGTGATAGATCCTGTTTAATATCGTTTGATTGAATATATTTCTATCAATTATTTCGACGTAAGTGTGCATTGAATTTCGTTCAGTTTCAATAACTTACGTACACATTTTTAGTTTTCATTTATTTAGATCTAGAGCATTGTGTAAGTTACTTTTTCAGACATGATATGGAAGAATGTCGAGAACGGAATTGTAAAACAATGGCGAGTTGGATTGACGGTCATACTTATTGTATGTCCATTGTCAGTGATTCCGAAATTTATTACAAAATCCGTAAAATATCATCAAAAATTCGTCACTTAGGATCGCAAACACATCTGAACTCTGTAAAACTTTTATGGCGGCTAATATTCCATTAAATAAAATTATCAATCCCACTTTAAAAATATTTCTTCAAAAATATACTGGTCGAAATGTTCCTGACGAATCAACTTTACGCAAATATTATGTTTCTAGGTGCTATACGAGAACAGTAGAACACATTAGAAGCCATCTTTTAAATCAATACATATCGATAAGCGCCGACGAAACGGTGGATATGTTAGGACGCTGTGTGGTAAATGTTGTAGCTGGTGTACTACATCCAACTATTCCCTATAACTCATATGTAATAGCAACAAGTGTTATAAATAGAGTTGATGCGGAAACAGTTGCTGAAACCATTAAGGAGAATATGCAAAAAATGCTTCATTCGGACGCCACGTACAAAGAAGAAATACTTTTATTTGTCAGTGATAGTGCTGCGTATATGTTAAAAACAGGCAGACTAATGAAGAAAATATATCCTAATATGCTGCATATTACTTGTGTAGCACATGCTCTCCACAGAATCTGTGAATATATCAGAGACACTTTTCCGGAAGTTGATAGACTTGTATCAGCTTTTAAAAAAGTTTTCACAGAAGCACCATTGAGAGTAGCTCTTTTCAGGGAAAAATATCCATCTCTGTCACTGCCTCCCACTCCAGTAATAACTAGATGGGGAACATGGCTGGAAGCTACTAGTTATTATGCTGAGAATTTCGATAGTTTAAAACATTTCGTAACACTGCTAAAGGAGGATGCTAGAAGTATTGGTGAGTGCAAGGAGCTCACACAAATCCCAAATTTAAAAAATCAGTTGTACTTTCTTCACGAACACTTTGGAAAATTGCCAAAACTAATCACTTATTTTGAAAATCGAAATCTCAAATTAAATAACGGATTAACCACATTAGATGTGGCTGTTAATAATTTGAAAAGTATTCCAAGTGACTTCGGATGTGGCCTTCGGCAAAAGTTTGAAGCAATTCTTAATAGAAATCCAGATTTAATTACATTGCAGCAATTATGTATGGAGACAATTCCACAAAATCTAACGGCTAAATATGAAGAAATAAAAGAATATTTCCAGTATGCACCTATAACCAGTTGTGATGTAGAAAGGACGTTTTCTATTTATAAGGATGTACTTAATTCAAAGGGAACAAAATTGACAGAAGAAAACCTTGAGAAACTATTGCTAGTCAATATTAATACTCCTTTACTCAACTTGAACGACAAAATGAACAAATAAAAATGTTCCAATTATAGAAATAAAATTAAAAACTTTAAAAATACAACTTTTCAATAAATACATATGTATTTCGTAATTTTATAGATCACCACCCGTTTGTTTTCCAATTACATAAATAAAATTAATTAATAAATATATATTTCGTAATTTTAGATAGATAGATCACCACCCGTTCGTTTTCCAATTATATAAATAAAATTAAAAACTTTATAAATACAACTTTTCAATAAATAAAAATGTATTTCGTAATTTTATAGATCACCACCCGTTCGTTTTCCAATTATATAAATAAAATTAAATATTTTAGAAATACAGCCTTTCGCCAGTACTGCACTGGGCTTTGCGTCATGTGGTAAGCGTGTCCGTTCTCTATAATAATGATATGACAAGCTCTAAATCGCGAGTATAAATGAACTCTTTATGAAACCAAAAACAGTATCGCTTCATTTCGATATGTTCATTTTTCAAGGTTGGCATTGTTCGAACACAGAAATAAATATTTCATTGCTATAATTTAATTTTAAGAATTTAAGTATATTTGACAGAAATGTTATACATTGAAAAGAAAAATGCTACACAAACAACGTATATTGGGGTGGAGTTATAGATATATTAGTTTCTATGTCACTGATGTTTATATTTTTAAATAAAATATCAAGTAATTTTAACAAAAAATAATAAATAATATTTCGCCGACAGCAATATTTAAATTCAAAAATGTCAAGTATCAATGTGACCAACTGCATACTTTATATAAAAATAAAACTCTGATCTTTAAAATTAAATAATTTCAATTTATTAATGTAAAAAGTGTAAAATAGAAAAAATAGTATAAAAAACGCGTTACATGATGGTTTTGTCGCACTCGTTCTACAGAAAACTCGTACATCAAAATGGTGCCTTATGAAACTTGTGTTTTAATATACTATTGTATGCGCAGACATCTTGATATCAATTATTTTCTACTGAAATTAAATTTTGTGTAAATATTTTTCGCATTTTCCTAATTAATTTCGCGACCAAAATATAATTACCAAAATATAATTTTGGTAAATCCATGCTGGTGTCACACAGGGCTTACTCTTTGTGCATTATACCAGGGTGACTTGACGGTAAAACGATTTTTCAAAATTTGACAACACTTCTATCACGATGAGTATATTGCTGACATCTGTCATACTTTTTATTCGTCAAGATCTGACAGATAGATAACGACTTTATAATCGTTTAAAGAAAACTATTTCTTGCTTTTGTTTTAATGTGGAAAAAAAAGAGTTGAAGAAGTGTTAATTAAAGATAATTTTTTACATGGAAACACAAAGAAACTGAAGAAAAGCTACATAATTATTATGATGACTCTGCTCCTTCTCATGGAATGATTTGTAAGTGATTCACTCCTTTCAAAAGTGGTCATATGAACATAGAAGATGCTGAACATCCAGGATCTTCATTTGCAGTAACTTTTCTTCACTCAGCCTCGATAGTAAAATAAACGCAACTATGTTGAGAGTTAAGGAACGCTAGGAATTTATTTAAGGAATTATATCCATATGGCCAAATAACGAACGTATCTAAACCAGTGTTTCGGTTTTAGGTTATAGAAACAAAGGATTTGTCGTTCAAACGCCTCCATAAAAATGTTGTTGGTGACGAGGGGGAAAGAGGGAACTCATTGTTGCACCAGGCACTTGTTCGTAGTAACAGTTACGAAATTTGAAATAGGTGGAGGTTACCTAAGTTTCCACTAGGTCGGTTACATTGTCAGGTATGTTTTCAGAGGATAGAATTTCTGAAATTATAAGTATGGAGACTTTGGTGAACAGGGTTTCGACACCAAAATTTATCAGCAAATTCTAAGGATTCACCCCAAGTTCTTTCTACCTTTATATAAAATGTTTGGCATTTTGGATAAAGGAATCATTGTAGGGAGTAAGAAAATTAGCAAGGTATTTGGTATTTTGGCAGTTGACGAATCGTCGGCCAAGAAGAAGGCAGTGTCAAGGACGCGGTTTTAGCCCGGGATCCCAGAAGCAATCATGGACAACGACCACGGTAGCCCACAAGACGATACATTTTTTTAAATAAATAAATTGAAATTGAAATATGTAATCTTTTTTACTATCCAAATTTATTTACAAATCTGTACAAAGAAAATATAATAAGTAAATTGCGTCCTTGAAATATGTACACATGATGTAGGAAACTGTGCTTTGACAGGTTCTTGTACAGTATATTTTATGGTGCTTCTAGAAGATTAAAATTAAAATACCGTGAGCACGTCACTAGGATTGAACCGCTTGTGTCCACGCGTTCTGATTGGTGGAAACATTAGAGTGGTTACCACAGAATTGTAATGATTACTTAGTTTTTCTGCATATTCTTCAGAGAAAGTTTTGACTTCGTCCTTTACGTTTTTACTTTCAAGTCATGGATTATGGTGCTATTTGGGACATACAAAGGAGGCTTGGTAATCATACGGAGTACTTTCGACTGAAATCTTTTCAGTATCTCAATGTTAGAGATGGAAGCAGTCCCCCAGAGCTGTATTCCATAATTCCAAACGGGTTTTAATGTTACTTTGTAAACAAGGTCTCTGTTTTACAGGGATACGTTCAATTTTTAACCAATCTACATAAATAAATCCAATAAATTAGTAGATTTTCTTTCGACAAAATAGAAAATTTATTCAATTTACTTCTTTTGAAATTAAAACTATATTACGCCGATCTTATCTTGTTTTAACAAAATCTATTTGAATCAACAAACAAAATCAACAATACACAAATTACAAATGGAATAATGGAATAATATATCATCATAAAAACTTTAACAATAAAGTAAGTTACTAGAATTCTATATCAATTTGCATATTTCTAGTTTCAGAGTCACGTTTTTTGTCTAATTTTATTTTCTTATTGTATTCATATTCAGGGTTATTTCCCTTAAAACTAATTAAGTATAACGACCTGTTACTAATATATTACTTGGGTAAATACTTCTCTTCAAGCATGGCATGTGTGTTCATGGTAAAGATAAAAGAATTTTTTCATTAGAACGAATACTTTTAACAAAAGCCGCCTCAAATTAGTTAAATGTAATGAAGTTGTAATCTAATAATAATAAACATAGGTTATATGCACGTAGACATAAATGTTTGAAACAGTTTTTACCTTTTGTGAAAAATTATTCCCTTATCTCAAGTCAACACATTATTCACATGGTATATACGAGGATGTATTCATAAATATTTGGCCTTGACTATTTCTAATAAAGAAACAAAATATTTTCATCATGAACAGCTATATATTTTAATACATTATACACTAGGGAAAAGTACACCTTCTTGTTTGGAGAAGTAAGACAGCAGCTTCATATTGTTCTCCGAAATTTTATAATGATTTGGTATAGTTCCATATATCAATAACTTGGCAACGAAGTATTACATTTTTTTAATTTTTAATTAAAACATGACAAAGATCAATACTTTATCTTCATTTATCCTTCCCATTTCTTTGTGCGTTATCCATGGAAAATGGACGACACAGAACCAACGTACGCTGATCATTTAATTTTCTTCTTTTCTTTTTGGGAGTTATGTGTAGATATTTCATGGGGGTCGTTTCGACCGTTTTTTTAGTATTGTCTAGTAATGAGAACATTAGCATATTATAGAGAAAAAATTGGCAAATTGCAAAACTATTGACGAACCCAGATCTTTAATAAATATAAAGTAGAAGACGGATGATGGTGAAAAAAAAAGCAAAACCATCGTAATTTTTATCACAACACTAATCCTTTAATTGGCCAAGGAATTATATTTCTAGTTTCTGCATTTTACTTTGTAAAGACAAGGTACCTTCTTCACACTAACCACACTGCTTCTTTTATACTGCACAGTAGACATTATACCTTTTACTTTAAAACAGTAAAAAACCGTAGTATAAAAATTTAACAGAACAGTAATCTTCATAATCTTCTCCATTCTTTTCAAATTTTCAGATATATATACAGTGTGTATAAGCCAAATGGAATAAATTCATTATTTCGGTTACTGTACATATTTATAAAAAATCCCGAAACATGTCATATTTAGTTTATAAATTAACATTCTTCAACGTGAAAATGCGATCCCTACCTTCAACCCCCTTCGAATGACAGGTACAACCCCCATTTTTTTAAATGGGAAGTATAGGCTTGTGATATATCGTTGTAAAGGTCTCTTTATTCTCTATTCAAAAATGTTATAATTTTCATGTTTGTTGCAACAATTAAGATAGAATAAAATAAAATCATGTTGTTATCGAAATTCGCTACAATATACTCAAAAAATAAAATTTAATGCAAAATGTAAAGAAAAATTAAAACGCCAAAAAAAAATATGATTAGATTAGATTTCTTTTTAATGCCTTTATTAACAGACCATTTATATGCTTTAAATTTTTCTTTCGAATTTAGTTCATCAACGGTCAAACGTGTCAAATTTGAGTTTTAATGTTGGAAAAGCTACACGAATAAACCTTTTTCGTAATCACGTCTGGTTTATTTATTTTTGCCAAATACATGTTTACTATTAAACGTTAAAATAATCTGACTAACCTAATACATATATAACACGTTGTTATCTTGAAATAAACAGCAATAAAAAATATCACAAAAAACAAATTTTATAACTTTTATTTGTTTCTAAATTAATATAGGATTAGTATCAATTTGTAATCAATATCTATTCAGTATTTAATGTCAGTAATTATTATGAAATGCTACTAGATTTTATAGAGCTCAAGACTTATGTTAAGCTATTCTATAAAATGGTATAATATTATGTATAATAACTAGAGCAGACCAATTTCCGTGCGCGCCATGAGCGCCGGTATGGGAGTGTAATTCGTAATATATTAGAATATGCGATAGAATAGGGACGCAACATGAGCTTCTTACCGATATAAGTATAGAAGTAGAGACATTTATTCTATGAGAATAATTAAATATACATTTGGTTTTCTGCTATTAAAGTAATATGCATAAACGCACGAAAAATAAGAATAGTACATTATACATATACATTATAGCAGCGTTGTATGTACCTATAAATAAAATGGAAAATGTATGAAATCAGTGATTGTGTGCACGACAGAGGATTTAAAAAAACACTTACCGTTTTTAAGCGTCTTCCAAGGATTGACAAACTGGAGAAACTCGATTGTATATTTTCAACATCAGGTGCGTTTCTAAGGTTATTTCTGAAAAACATGTCCGCCGTGAGGAAAAAATATGTTTATATTCGGAAAATGAGCGTTCTACATCTAGTGATGTTTCATTCGCATAATCAAAATACTTTTTTAAGCAACTTAACGCATCTGTAGACGTGCCCTCACAAATACGTGTTAAGTGTCAAAATCTGCATTTCTGTTCTAAAACAATTTCAAATTTAATTAGAACACTTTCACTTTTTGCGTCTTCTACAGCACGAATTTTCTAATTTTGTTATTGCTTTTTCTAGTCGCAAGTAATTCTCAGGAATACTTTGTAAATTCATTTTAATCTAGGCATCTTGAAATTTTTTTTGGCTTGTTTTGATAGCTGCACCTTCTTTCGGATCGAATGATAAAACCACGTCCTTAATTTTTTCAAAATGTTCATGATAGTAAAACCCCGCCCGTAACCATGTACCCGAGCGTGTCAGAATCGGCTGTGGTGGCTCAGGGGTATGGGGACACAATTCGTGAAATTTACGAATACGTTTTGGAGATTTCAGGAATACTGCCTTTGTACTCGATATTAAAGCATCTACCTCTGGATAACATCTACAAACCTGTTCTGCCACAAGGTGTAGAGCATGGAGTTTACAAGGAATATGTAACAAGTTAGGACAATATTTTCTAAGAGACCGGCCTACAGAACACATTGTTGCGGCACTATCGGTCATAAACATTAATACTTGGTCTTTCGAAAGTTTAAATTTTTCCAAAGTATCTAATAGCACCTCTGAAATTTTTTTGGCATTACATTGTTCTAGTCGTCTGAATGCTAATAAAATTGAAGACGTTGGTTGATGTGGTTCCATATTACGCGCCATAACATTAACTACAGATTGTTTTTTGCTGTCAGTTGTTTCGTCCACACATAACCACAGTTTTTTATTTTTCAGTTCGGCTTTGATTTTATTTTCAACCTGTTTACGCACCGATGGTAAATTCCTTCGTAACGTTGTCGTGCTCGGTAATGTTTGATTCGCGTATTTATTCCAAAATGAAATAAATGAATCATGATGATAGCAACTAATCACGCAACAACTTTACACCGTGGACGCCGTGTAAAGTTGCTGCGTGATCAGTTGTGTTAGCTTTACTGTGCCCCATGTGCGACACCTTGATTAGTGGTTTTACCTACTGATGATACAACATAGTTGTCGAAATACTTATTTAGGATACGATTAATAATTGTGGTAAGGGGTTATATACCTTAAAAAATGCAATAATTAATAAAAAGTTGTACAGGTATTACATAATGTCCCCTTTATCACTACTGGTTATCACTCGAGAGCGTTGTCTTTTTGGCGAAATATCCTCATCTTCTGCTCTTTGTTCAACAGCATCTTTACTTTCATTCTCTATTTTTTTGCAAGGCTGTTTGCTTTTAACTAAGAGATCTATCTAAATTTGGTTGTATTGAGCCAAGCATTTGTAAAATTTTCTTTTAAATTTTGTGCTTCTTTCAATTGGAGGTATCTACATTTAGAGAATATAACTACAATTGATTGGCTAAGCTTAGGCCTTTCTTTATGCTTTTTATAGTAAAATGTTGAATTTTATTGTTTTTTTTCGATACTATTATCTTCTGAATTAGTTTGTTTATTCCAGATGCCATTTTCCACAAACTTTCTACATCATTATCTTGCTCTACTAGTAATTCTTGAACATCTTCGACAGTCATGTCGTCAAAACCTTCTCCACCTAGAGACCTAGCAAGTTCTACTCTTGCGTCCATTCTGTTTTCTACTGGATCAATTAAATTACCACCCCGATCCGCCTTTGACCAGCAATTTTTCCAGGAAGCATTCAACGTTGATGGTTTTAATTCTTTGATGGATAAAGTTATCCAAAATTGTAAAACGTTTCCACGCCTGCATAACTTCGATAGGTACATCTTCAATTTTATTCAAAATCCATTGCAGAGACATACTGACGTAGTGAGATTTAAATGTAGCAATAATTCCTTGATCTAACGGTTGAAGTAATGAAGTTGTATTCTGCTGTAGGAATATTATCTCGATATTTGCGTGACTAAAATCTTTCGGATGGCTTCGCGCATTATCCAATATCAGTAGAATTTTAAAATATATATTTTTTTCTTACACTACATTTTTTAAATGAATCGGTGGCAATCAAATCTCTCTTATTTGCAGTCCAATATACCGGTAAAGCGTTCTTATTAAGATTTTTCATCGCACGAGGATTGAGGGATTTATAAACTAGCATGGGCTTAACCACGTGAACACCTGAGGCGTTATTGCACACAAGTAATGTTACTCTGTCTTTTGCTATCTTAAAACCTGGAGAATTTTTTTTATTGAATGTGTGGAAATCGAATATACAAACAATTTAGAAAAATCAAAGATTACGGTCGCATAAAGCAGTTCAACAAAAGAGGGATTGTATCATGCGCGTGTATACAAATTTCTTCAAGAAATCTGATTGCGTTGTTATGAAACATACATAAAAGCCAATTTAATTAACCAATTAACGGATTAAACAATAACCAGGTGAACAATTTTATGTTGCACATCAAATCGAATAAATTTGCTGTAAAATGACTCACATGACAGGGAATGTGCCCTTAGACATTAATTACTGCCGATATAATTAACCAGTCACATTAAAGAGTGTTTAGAAATAATCTCTTACAATTTATTTAAAATCACAAATGTTCAGTACCGTTTTGATCCGATTTAACGACCGATTATGCTAAAGCTACCGTTTCAGTGTAAAGATAATGTTCAATTTATACACTAAATTTCCAATCTTCTTAATTGTGGGAAATTACGTCCCATTGAAAGATAGTGGAGAATTATTAAATGCGAAATGAAGAAATCACAAAGAAGTACAGCGGGTGAAAAAGAAATTATTGAACTAATGTGAAATGCGACGAGTGAAACGGTGACCAGCGAGGATGTACAAATATTGATGCGATGTATTTACTAAATACATATAACTGTTTTCATGGTGTAATGTAATAACTATTTTCTAATATCGTTTAAAAAAATTAAAATACTGCATCGTAATAATAATAATAATTAATCCCTCTATACTCGTAGTGGGGCATGGGAAAAATCAATTAAGTAATAAATAGAATATATTGTTATAAAATATTAATTTTGAGAAGGGAACAAAGTTTTTCTCAATTTAAATGAACTGTTTTAATATAAATTGTTAGAAATGTAAATACGTCAAATGTTTATGACAGAAAGAGAAAAATTATGAAATTAGATTATCGGTGTATAAAAATGTGAAAAGCAAAATTATAATGGATCTTTTTTATATAAATAAGTAGCTGGGGATTATAAAAAATAATTATTGTATATTTTTGATAGCAACGCAAAAACTTTTGATTAAGAAGGTAATAAATTGAGTAAAGAATTATAAATTCGTTATTTTAATATACTGGGTGCCCTTGAAATTAAAAAAATCAATAACAAAGCGAAACTCAAAATTAAAAACCCCCTGAAAATAATGTGCCACCTATTGCTGATAATTTTTATAAAAAAACCTCGATGGAATTTACACGCAAAGATATCGCTGAAATGTTTATGTTTATAAAAACTCTAAAGGATCACATTGTTTAGACGGCTGTTGATGTATAAAACATCAACAATGGAGCAGCCTTGGTTACTTAGGGTTTCAATATCCTCAATACCATACCTACTAAAATATCAGCTGTAAACTCTGTCTTTATCTTTAATGTAACAACTGTTAGTTGTTACTGAAAAGAACCGACTTTTAAATAGCAGGCGCAACTCGTGATAACATACTGTTGGGGCACGTACAATCATGCGAGTGCTTCGTGTATTCTCGTGTACTAACTGTAGCGTTTTCTTAATTAACACCGAAAACACGAGGCACTCGCATCATTGTACGCGCCCCCTACAATACGTCATCACGAGCCGCGCCTGGTAAATAGGTGAAACATGTGGAAAGCTCAAATGAAATGTTCGAAGTGATCGCCTTCAGCGTGGAGACACACGTGAATAATTGTCATGAATCCAATGAAAGGGTGCCTCTTGCCTAATACGCTGTAGAAATTGTGAATGTTTTTTTTTTGTTACGAAAAGTAAAAATTATAAAATATTAATATGGATTCATGATATATAAAAAAAGCGTCTATAGAATTTACACGCTGCAATGTTTATATTTATAAAAACTATTAAAATAACAATGTAAATAATAGTTACACTTACAAATGTAGTATTACATATCTGGTCTATACTGGATTGATGTCCTTCAACAAGATGAGAATGAGACTGACCCCTAACATGTGCTTTAAATGCAATAAACACGGTTTTAGTATTATTCAATATAAGCTTGTTATTCATAAAATTGTCATTTAAAACTTTTAAACTAATAGATATATTTGAGCCTATATTTCTGGAACATTTAGATAGATAATGTACAATAGAGGACCCAGTGCACTGCCCTGAGGCACCCCACATTTTAATGTGTATAAAAACTTTAAAGGATCACATTGTTTAGACGGCTGTTGATGTTATAAAACCTCGACAATGGAGCAGCCTAGTTTATTTAGGGTTTCAATAACCTAAATACCATACCTATCAAAATATCAGGTGTAAACTCTTTCTTTATGTTTAATGTAACAACTGTTGATTATTACTGAAAAGAACCGACTTGTAAATAGGTGAAGCAGGCGTAATGCTCAAATGAAATGTTCGAAGAGATCACCTTCAGCGTGGAGATTCACGTCTAATACGCTGTACATTTCGTGAACGTTTTTTTTTTGTTACGAAAAGTAAAAAATATGAAATATTAATATGGATTCATGATGTATAAAAAATGGCTATAGAATTAACATGCTGCAATGTTTGTATTTATAAAAGCTCTTAAAATATCAATCCGAATAATAGTTACACTTAGAAATGTATTATCTACCTAGTCTATACTGGATTGATGGCCTCTGACGTTATGAATTTGCACATATTGACTGGGATTATTTAACTAATTTCGAAGCCATTTTAGCGGTTTACCTATAATTCCCTATTACGATAATTTTTCAATTTAACAATTCATTGGTTACCATGTCAAAGGTGTTGCTTAGATCAACAAAAATTCCAGCACATGCATTACCCTCATGTACATTTTGATATAAATTACTCAAAAATGAATAGGCAATTAGATCTTTTTTTAACAGATCTAATTAATTTGATTAAATTTAACGTATTTTCTCAAACTATAGACAAATTAGAAGGCCCACAGTCGTTTGTGGACATTTTGTTTGGTAAATGTCTTTTCTGTGTGATAAAATATTGAATCTTGTATTTTAACCTTAAATTAATTTAGAATACAAAATTATAAAAATCGCATTTTTTGACAAGTATTATTCATTTTAAACGTCATTTCACATTTTTACGATGCCAAGACGTCATTTAAATAAAGAAACTTTTGATTTAATTGCGTTATTGCATCAGCGAGGGAAATCTGGAGCAGAAATTGCCGCAATTTTTAATGTGTCTCCAAGTGTTATTAGTAGGGCTCTAACAAGATTCCAACAGTTAGGATCTGCAAGGAGAAGACCCGGTAGTGGATCTGAGAGGAAAACAAATCAGAGACAAGACCGCTACATACGAATTCAGACAAGGATGAATCCGTTTAGAAGTGCTGTATGGTTGCAAACACAGTTACGTGCAGCCACTGGAGTTAGAGTTTCGGATCAAACCATCAGAAACCGTCTGAGGGAAATGGATCTTCATAGCTGCAGGCCTGTGAGACGCCCAAAATTAACTAATGCCAATAGAATGGCTAGAAGAACTTTGGTTAGCCAACGACTAGCAGAAAATTTTCAATGGGAGCATGGTTTATACACCGATGAATCCAGATTCTGCTTATTTAGTGATAATCGTAGAGTAAGGGTCTGGAGAACTCGAGGAGACCGTTATAGACGCGAGTTTACAAAAGCTGTGGTGCCTTTTGGCGGCGGTGGTATCATGGTGTGGGCGGGCATTAGTTTGAATGGACGTACGAACCTCCATCTCTTTGAAAACAATGTCAATGGACACATATACCGAGATGACATTATTCAGCAAAATGTGGCCGACTTTCGTGAGTCTGTGGATGAAAACATGGTTTTTATTGATGATAATGCAAGACCTCATCGTGAACAAATTGTAATGCAAGCAATAAATGACCTCGATATTAACCATCTACCTTTACCACCAACGTCTCCCGACTTGAATCCAATTGAGCACATTTGGGACAGACTTCAAGAACAGCTCAACGAACATAATCCACCCCTAGTTAACGTGCAACACTTGCGGGAAATTTTACCGCTGTGTTGGAGAAGAGTGTCACAAGAACACATTAATAATTGCATTATGAGTATGCCCCGAAGATGTGCAGCTGTGAGAGGTGTCCGTTGCCATTATACACGATTTTAGAATTAATTGTTACAGAAAAATGTTTATTTTAGCTATTGTTAAAAATGTTGCTTATTTCATTTTTGATAATTTCTTAGTAATCTAACGATTTTTCTGAATAAATATACTTGAAAATTTTAAATTGTTGTGTACAATTATGTATCTAATATAATACACTACAAATATTATCCCATACTATCTAAAAAATACAAAAAAGTAAAAATTCCTTATTCATTTTTGAGTAGTTTAGTTTATCTAAAAACTTTGCAATTGAAGTAACTATTCTACATTGTTTCCTGAAATCAAACTGAAGCTCATTGAAAAATTTGTATTTCTTCATGAATCATATTAATCTACTACAAAATAGTCGTTCTCAAATATGTACACTTAATAGGGATTTTGATCGATAATTTTCAACTAATTCCTTTTGCCCCTTTTTAAACAATAGTTTAATATTTGCAGTTTTGAATTGTGCTGAAAAGACAACTTCCCTAAAAGAATGATTAATTAATAGAATGATTAGATTTGATGTTCTTTAACATTAAGAAGGTGTAAGAAAACTTGCGTGACTGACTGTGTGTATTGCTAAAATCTGAATTTTGCCTACAATCTATTTATGTACAAATTTACTATATTTTAAGCATGAAATTTACTGCATGGATACTCCTTAAAATTAGAGGATCGAACATTCGATATTTACAGTATACAAATACACCTTCAACCCTTTCGTTTATGACTTCTATTTAATTTTATTTGGCATTGCTTTCAGTAAATAAACTGCAGTTTGCAATTTACGTGCAAACGATACACCTAACAAGGAGGCACGGTGCCATGGTAATTTTGCATTTTATTCGCACAATAAAATATTATTACCGCTTCTGGTACAGTTAGACGAAAACTTCTCTCTAATAAAATTTATTTGCTTAAACCTAACAGTTTCCCGAAAAACCTTGAAAAATTAACCCACTTTTGCAATAGTTTTACGGCGCTATCCCTCAGGCATCCAAATTCGGCCTTCGGAAAAGGAATATTTTGCATTTTTAAAGTGCTCTTCTCTACCGTAACAGTTACGGCAAGCTAGTCCGACCGATTTTTGTGTACAAAAATGACTCGAAACTAATTCAGTGCAGGACGTCCATAAAAACCCCGGTCAATAAGGGAAATTGTAAACACTGAAAGTTATAAAAGGCACCGGCTATTGTTACTTTATTGACACAATTAGGGTCAATATAAACAGGACACTGGGTGAAAGTGATGGTTGCCAGAGAAGTTTCATTTCTTTTTCGGTGATGCCAATTATATTTATCACCCTCCTAAATATGTATATTTATTTTCTGTTGTGTTATTTTAATTTAATAATAGAATAGATTAAACTTCTTACTCTGATAACTCAATTGATTTACAAAATGACTACATTACATGAATTAATGATAAGTAATAATAACTACGAAGCGCATGTAAAAATAGAAAGATGTGCACATATTTTGACAAAAATATTCACAAAATAGTGAAAAATATGCTGTAATATAGAAAAATAAGCATATACAAGTGTACCGTATCGTTATGTTCAAATTTTAGGAGTGTAAAGTAGGTTTCATTTCAAGTAACAAAAACGCAAAACTTATATATCCATTTTTATTTGTTTCAAAGTTACAAATCTATGAATGTGATTGTCAGATCATGCAAAAAAATGTAATCCTAAAGTCAATACAAACTGATTTTATTTAAAAAATTCAATTAATAATATTTTCGAAATGTCCACCTCCTTGTTGAATGCAGGCTTGTGCCTGTAAGCCAACAGAAGAAGTACTTATCCGAATTTCATACTTGTTTTGTCGGATTTGCCCCCATAAATAAAAGTCAAGGGGATTAAGATCGGGTGATCTGGGTGGCCATGCAACAGGACCACCTCGACCAATCCATCTTGGATAATTGACGTTAACCCAATTTCGGACAGCAATTCCGAAATGTGGTGGTGCCTCATCCATGTGAAACCACAAGTTTCGTCGAACATTCAGTGGGACATCCTCTAAAAGACCTGGCAGTTCGTCAATAAGAAATTGAAGGTAATTGTCCGCATTTAATCTCCCAGGAAGAACGACAAGGACCAATCAACAAGTCATCGATTAGGGCCGCCCAAACGTTAATAGAAAATTCATGTTGAAGTTTAGATGGGCGTATAGCTTTGGGATTTTCTGATAACCACCTGAGCAGGTTTCTCAGATTTGTAACACCACTTCGCGTGAACGTAGATTCATCTGTCCAGAGGACTGTTCTACAGATATTAAAATGAAGCCGTGACTGTCTTAATATCCAGGTAGAATAAGCTAGACAAGCGTAGTGGTCTGCCTCTAGCAAACCGTGTCCCCTGCGATAGTGATATAGATATAAGCTCTCACGTTTTAAAATTCGCCAAACTGTCGTTCGTGACACTCCTAGTTGTCTAGCGATTTGACGTACACTGAAAGTTGGATCCCTTGTAACAATAACTACTGCTTCTTCCTCTAAGTCTGCTGGCAAATTTACTCCTCGTTCGAAAAGATAATCACGCTGTCCGCATTCCCGAAATTGACTGAGTACTTCCAGAATCGTTCTGTAATGATGACTGCATCTATCGGGAAACCGATGTCGGTATTCAATAACTGCTTGACGTGTTCTGCCATTACAGTAGCCATACACAACATGCATGTCCGCATACTCTTGAGAAGAAAATCGGTAAGGCATTTTGAATAAAGAGAACGTGTCCACTCACTAAGAAGCTGAAACGTAATGTAATCCTTTATTAAAAAATACATCGTTGACAGTCATCTGAACATTTGTTTATTGTATGATTTTCATGGTTCAGCACTTACAAAATAAGTAAGAACCTTCTTTATCATAAATCAATTTCCAGTACTCTTTTTTATAGATCTCCAAGAAATTACTGTATGCACTACGACACGTGTTTATTTATTTTAGAATAACATTTTATTATGCGACGTTAACAATCACACTGTTATTGAATCGTATAACTTTTTTTAAATAAAATCAGTTTGTATTGATTTCACGATTACATTTTTTGTCATGATCTAACAATCACATTCATAGATCTGTAACTTTGAAACAAATAAAAATGGATATACAAGTTTTGCGTTTTTGTTACTTGAAATTATATCTACTTTACTCTCCTAAAATTTTAACATAATGATACGGGACAGCCTGTATATGCTAAATTTTGCATAACATTCTAACAAAAACCAAATCCGATTGGACGTATGTCAGTTCCGCCACGGCGACAAGATATTCAGGTAAAATTACTAGCCGAAGGATTAAGATGACCCTACAGTTCCACCAGTATTTACCACTTGTTTATTTTATTTATTGTTAATTTATATAATAAAAATACATAAGTATTGTAATTTTGTAAAATTTATATAATAGAAATATATATAATAAAATTTATATAATAAAAATACATAAGTATTGTAATTTTGTAAAATTTATATAATAAAAATACATAAGTATTGTAATTTTGTAAAATTTATACAATACAAATACATAAGTATGTCATAACTAGAAAGTGCAATCCGTGGTGGAACTGACCGGTAGGATTTAAGGACACCCTGCTGGCGTGGTGGAACTGACAATCTCCGATCCGATTCTATGAAGCAAAACTTTCCATTTGTTACATTACATATTTGTGTAACGCTATTAACAAAATGCTAAAATATCTTTAGACATTGCAAATGCTATTCAAGAATATATCATTGTTAATATTTAGTAACTATTAATAATAAATAATATCTATGAATAAATACGTCTATTTACTTATGAAATAACTACTAATAATATATTTCATTAATTGATGTTGCAGACATTTCTTGGTGAAACATTTTAATAATTAGAATTCTGGAATTTCTAATAAGTACATAATGCAATAAAAAATAAAAGAATAGATTTATTAGAAATTCTAGAAATTAAGAAAGGCCAGAAAGAAAATGTATAAACACCCCCATCCTAGACACTATTATAAACATCATCTAACCACCACCTCATCACAAAACTGAGTAAATAAGTTACACTGTTACGTAGATTAAGTTAATCGTAAGAAACTCCTTGAGAATGGCATAATAGCCGAAACGTGTATGTTAGAGAAATATAATAAAATTTGTGAAATATAGCCAAGTGTGTTATTCCTGCCAAGTACATCAATAATAATATATTTGTAGGAATGCTGTTATCTGTAATAAATACTAATTACTAAAACATTAATTGTATTTGCTGGGACTTTCTGTGCCTAAGATATTATCCACGGATGAATAGCAAACTTAAATGATTATAATAGATATTATAGATATGATCCTTCGATATTTCCTCCTACTGGCTGCTTACAATGTTCTTTCTTATCCCCAATTATATGGAATTATTCTAGTGTCATTGTATATGTTTATACCTGCGTTCGTACCGCATAAAATTAAATGGAAGTCATAAAAGAAGAGGATTAAAAATGTATTTGTATTCTATGAATATCGAATGTTCAACTCCCTAATTTTGTGGAATTTCCATGTAGTAAATTTCATGCTTAAAATATAGTAAATTAGTATATAAATTGCGCAAAAAATTATTTAAATACATGCTTGGTCCATCCAAGCAAACTTGTCTTTTTTAGTGTATTTATCTGCCAATTATTAATGCATCTTTACATTATATACGCTTTAATATAAGTTTTCCGATAATTTGTTATTATAAAAATTTATTTTTCAACAATTTTAGGCAGAAATTACCGTTTTTATTCTAATATTTCATTTGGTATGATATGTTTGCCTTTACCAATTTGCACAAATAAACGTTGGCGTTGTGCGAATGGCATGTCAGTTGCTTTGTGTATGACGTTCAGTACTAGTTTCATTTTTGCTTACGTATGTTTAAAAAATGTCGCGTCTTAGCAACGATAATTTGAATACAGTATTTCGAATCCATACAAAATCAAATGTCTAACAGAGAAGTCGCTAGATTTTTAATATATCACATAGTGTGATCAATCGAGCTATTGAGAGTTTTTTAATTTCGATTTTTAGTAAAAATATTATTGAAAACAATTGCGTTTTGAAAGTTTATAATAAAATTGACTTAAGAACTGCTTATTGTCCTTTATTAAATACATATCAACTTTAACATGTTGTTTACTGTATAATAATTCAGAAAAATTAGAGTGGACCATCAATTTGCCAGCAGTTTAACAAGAATTGAACTCCGAATAGTAATGTGTGTTTTTTTTTAGAGCTTGAGCACTTAAAATGATAATACAAGACAGAAATATTGTTGGAATTAATTTCTTTTTATTATAATCTGGTAGATAGTTTCAAAGCATTTATTTTTTAAATATTATTTCCGGCATATGTCCGCCGCGGCTACGAGTTGCATGGTCGATTCGATCAGTCCAATTTTTTACTACTTTTTCCAACAAATTTGGCCGTATGGCGTCAATGGTGGCTTGAATATTGGCTTCCAATGCTTCAAGAGTTGCTGGTTTGTCGGCATAAACCAATAACTTAACATAGCCCCATAAAAAGTAATCCAGAGGCGTTAAATCGCACGAACGAGGAGGCCAGTGAACAGAACCACTTCTGGAAAAAAAGTTGTCACGAAATTGATTGCGCAATAAATCGATTGTTAAGCGCGCTGTATGGCAAGTTGCGCCGTCTTGTTGGAACCAAATGTCGTTGATGTTTAGCTGATTAATTTTTGGAAACAAAAGTTCAGTCAGCATGGCTCGATAGCGCTCGCCATTCACCGTAACGGCAGCTCCTTGCCCATTTCGAAAGAAATAAGGACCGATAATGCCGCCAGCGTGTAAACCGCACCAAACAGTTAATTTTAATGGATGTAATGGTGATTCGTTAACGACTTAACGATTGTCTTCGCTCCAAATCCGGCAATTTTGCTTATTCACGTAGCCATTTAACCAGAAATGAGCTTCATCACTAAACACAATTCTTTGATAAAAATGCACATCTTCGGCCAGTTTCAAATGAGCCCAATCAGTAAAATTGCGACGCAAACGATGGTCGTTTGGCTTCAATTCTTGCACGAGCTGTATTTTATAGGCACGTAAGCCTAGATCCTTACGTAAAATTTTCTACGTAGTCGAAGGACAAAGGCCAACAAGTTGAGAACGACGACGAATCGACATTTCGACGCAAACGATGGTCGTTTGGCTTTAATTCTTGCACGAGCTGTATTTTATAGGCACGTAAGCCTAGATCCTTACGTAAAATTTTCCACGTAGTCGAAGGAAAAATGCCAACAACTTGAGAACGACGACGAATCGACATTTCGGCGTCTTCTTCAATACTTCGCGCTACAGCAGCAATATTCTCTTCGGTACGCACATTTCTTTGTCTTGTTGATGGTTTTGAATCGAGAAGAGTAAAATTAGTGCGAAAACGATCAGTAACTGCACGAATTGCTTGCTCACTAGGCCGATTATGTTGACCGTAAAATGGACGAAGTGCTCTATGAACTTCGCGAACAGATTAATTTTTTTCATAGTAAATTTCCACAATTTGGAAGCGTTGTTCTGGCGTTAAACGATTCATGATGACTTGCCAAACCTTACTGAACAGTAATGTCAACACAGTTTGACATTCTCAGCTGTCAAGCCATAGTTATCGATATCGATAGTTCTCGTGCAGCTAAAAAAACACCCGATACAATTACATTTTTATAATAAATCAGGCGTTATTAGAAGAAATTACACTGTTGAATAATGCGGAAAATTCTATCTGAAAGGAATTATTTATTTCAAATTCTAAATTATATTACAAATATTTTGTATCAACCTTAAACACGTCGGACTCCTTGTCCCTTTTTAGTTTCGTTGTTTATCTTATGATGAACATTACTTATGATTCCTTATACTTATTTAGTTTTGTTTTTAACACTAGAAACATGAAGAATTACAAAATTATCATTAGTTACGGGAATTTCGTCGAGTACACCTAATTCTTTTTTTACACGAATTTTTTTTACAGCCATTATTTTGTTTTAACACGGTACACGATTTTAACTATTCAATGAATTTTTCTTCACGTTATATTTTTCACAATTCAGTTAGATTATGTCGATTATATGCGTATGTATATGAGTGGGATTCCCTGAACTATGCATAAAGTAAAGACGTAATGTATTTTTTCCGCAGTTTTGTTTGGTTTTGAGAGCTGAAAAGAAAAGACGTTTAGTTGTTGTGGATATTTAAAAAGTTATAAGTAAAATAAAGTTAGTGCTCATATAGATTTATTAACTCAATAACAGGTAAGTTTTAAATAATTTTCAAATCTGCATTATTAATATGAAATATATTTTACAACAGTGATACGTCGTCAGCGTGGAGTTATTTTTTAGTAGCGAAAGACGGGAATAGTGCTAAATGTAAGCGATGCCCTATCATTCTCAAGACTTTGGGTGGATCGACTAAGAGATTACATACACATTTGTCATCAAAACATAACATTAAGATTTCAGCTGACGTTAATCGTTTAACAGCTTCAACAAGTCAAGATTCTGAAAATCTGAACACAGCACCGCCGCCAGCTAAACGAAAGTTAGAAGATTATTTTACTAAAAGTGCCGACGATAGCCTGGATGATGTTTTGGCAAGAATGATTGCATTAGATAGATTTTCATTCAATGTATTGATCTTCAGACGATTTATGAAAATTGCTTTTAGCGAAATACACGGATTTACCAAAATCAGCCGTCACAATTCGAAAGTGTGTTATGAATTACAGTGAAAAAATCAGAAAGCAAGTAACTGCAGAATTAAAACATTTGAAAAGTGCAGGTGAAAGATTCAGTCTATCTTTCGACAAGCGGACATCAACGTCCAATAAACTATACATGGCTGTCAACGTTCATTCATATAAAAAAATTTGGAGCTTAGGACTCGTTCCTATTCATGGAAGTATGACGGCTGAAAATTGAGCGTTTGAAAGAGCGTCCACGTAAATTTGATATTTGACTGGAAACTGATATCGTGGCTACTGTAACCGATGGACCGCACGTTATGATAAAGGTGAGACAGCTTGTTTGCACTGAACAACAACTGTGTCTCGCGCATGTTATCAATTTGACCTTCTGTGATGTTCTTTATAAAATAAAGAATTATTTTCAAGACAGGCAAGACAGCCCTACCTCAGACTCAGATGATATTATAAATGATCAGCTGTGACTGCTGATTATATGAACGATAGCGATGACGATGACAATTTAGAAGACTTAGACTGTCCAGAATCAGGTTTAATCTTAATGTCACAAAATTAAGTTGCTCGAGAACACATGCCAGAGTTAACGAAAGATGAAAACATTAATGAGGATAAAGAAAATCCGTAAAGTTGTAGTGTATTTCACAAGATCACCATTGAAAAATGAAACAGTACTTCAAAAATATGTGAGGATTGAACATGAAAAAGAACTGTCACTTCTTTTGGACTGTAAAACCAGGTGGAATAGTCTTTTAACTATGCTGGAACGATTTTCTCTTTTAAAAACCAGCATTCAAAAGTTCTTATAGATCTCAATCATACAATCCGTTTATAAGATGCTGATTTTGACTTGGTAAATAAAATTGTTGATGTGCTGACCCCAATTAAATTAACAGTAGAAGCAATTTGTCGACGAAATGCTAATTTATGCAAAGCTGATGCCGCTTTGAAATTTCTTAAACAATTGTCTAGCAAAAACTCAGCACTCGCCAATAAAATGAAAACATCCTTAGTGGAACCTATAAAGCAACGACGAAATGAAGATTTAACTGATGTGTTGAGTTATTTACAAAATCCACGAAAAGATTATGAAAATCAGTTATTATCGGATTTGGAATGGTTTGACTTATTTCCAGTTTCTACACAGGCTTTAGTGAGGGCGCAAATAAAGAGTATTGTTAAAAGACTAAATAGTCGAGATGACACGGAAGAGGAAGAAAGGTCAGGATCACAAACAGATGATGAGCCAAGGCAACAAACCTCCCAACCCCAATTGACACTAAAGGCAACGTTACAGCAGGAAATTAATAAGAGCATGGAATCCCCAGATCCTGAAGTACAAAATGAATCGGGGTTGGTAAATAGTATTAGACGCGAAATGAGCCTGTTCGAAAATGGAGGAGTTTGTGGATATCACTTAGAATTAGCATATAAATATCTATTGTCTATTCCTCCAACCAGTGTAGAACCTGAGCGAGCGTTTTCAGTTATGTTATGTTGGCAATTAACTAGGAAGCAGGCTTGGAAGTCAAACATTGGATGCTTTGATATTTCTGCGATTGTATTTTCGAAATTCTAGATAGTTTTTTGTATTGTCCTTTTTGTTCCTTATTTTAGTATATTGTGTATTGTATTGTGCAACAATATTAATAAACAATTTTTAAGAAATTACTTAATTTTTTTTTTCATTTGAGCCCAATTAGAAACCACATAGTCTAATACCGGGATCCCGGGATTGCGCTTAAAAAATCCCGTAATCCCGGGATTGAAAAACATGCTCGGGATTGTATTCTCTATGTGAGTGTAACAAACTAATTTGTTTGACATGAAATCACAAAATTTGTATAGAGTGTGACAGGAAAATAAATCCCTAATGTTCAGTGTTTATTTTTATGTACTGTGAGGGCTCTCATAAGCGGGCAGTCACGGTTCCCGGATTTTTGCCCGCTTATGGGAGGTGCCCGCTTAAAAGAAAACTCTGAGAAATCAAACAGAACTCGTATAATGTAACATGTAACTACTATATAGGTACATATATGTATGTACATAATATGTAATGACATAGACACAAACAAGTTATTTAGGAACAGCTGGAAAATATCTTAAAATGGATGATTGCTTCATTTTCCTTTGCTGTTCTTCCATACGGCACTTCTGAAAATGACATTCCAGATTTTTGATATGTTCAAAAGCCACATAGTCATCTGTAGAAAACTTTTTCAGTTCCCTGATGCAATTTAAAGCTTCATCAAAGCACTTTATTTTATTTTCTTCTTCTTTTTGTTCTTGAACGTCTTCTATTTCGTCATCGGTCTCGTTCGCTTCACTAACTTGACTGGATGTAGTAGTCTGGTTTTCAAGATCATCATCTTCTGTTGGTGTCTTATCATCAATTTTTATAAATTCGTCTAGGTTCTGGTCACTGGTAATATTTAAATCTTCTGCAGCTCTCCTCATCATCCTCAGAGTCAAACTGAGGAACCGTCGCATACGTTTTTCTGAACCCAGCCTTTCTGAAACAATTTTGTATTGTTGATGAAGTGACCTTTTCCCATGCCGTTTTGATAAAATATAATGCCTCTAAAATATTAATTTTTTCTTGATCATTCAGATGATGATTTAGAAGAATCTATGTTTGATAAAATATATTGTATAATCTGGTTGCGGTAATAAAGCTTGAAATTCTGAATGATTGCGTGAATGATTGAGTGGCTGGCAAACAGAGGTTGTATTGGGAGGCAAAAAAATTAATTTCACATTTTTGGGGTGTAATTCTCGAGGATGTGAAGCAGCGTTATCTAAAAACAGTAAATTTTTTCTCTTTTCAATTCCCATTTTTCGATCAAGCTCGATTAACCATTCACCCATTATATCGCCTGTCATCCAGGCTTTCCGGTTTGACATCCACTTGACAGGTAAATCCTTAATGCTTATGTTTTTCAGTGCTCTAGGACGAGCCGATTTTCCAATCACTAGTAGTTTTTCTTTCTGCCCTGTCATACTTGCACAAAACAACACTGTAAGTCTTTATTTGGCCAATTTCCCACCTACACACTTTTCAGATTTTAAGGAAAGGGTCTTATTGGGTAGCGCGCGAAAAAAAAAGGCCACTTTCGTCGGCGTTGTAAATGTCTTCGCATTGGTATCCGAGTAATAGTGAAGGAAGTTTTTCTATGAATGCATCAACTGTCTCTTGGTTTACATCAGCTGCTTCACCAGAAATGCATTTAAAGCTTACATTATGTCTTTTACGCCACTTTTGTAGCCACCCATCAGATGTACTGAAACTGGTGTAGCCGAATTTTTCTGCAATTTGTTTTTCTTTTTCTTTTAGAAGCCCTCCAGAAATGAGTATCTTCCGATTTCTAGCATTCACGAACCACTGATAACATTCTTTATCGATGTTGGAACCTTCAGTTCTGAAAAAACTTTTTTTTTATGCACATTTATTTTTTGATATCATCGTAGCTTGCGTCTTTCCTATCGAAAATCGCGCTGCTATAGCCCGAGTAGATAGTTTTTCTTTATCAATTATATTCACTATTTCCATTTTTTCTTTTAGTGTTAACATTCTTTTTTGTGGAGGCATTGTTAAAAATGCACACACCCGATTCTCTATCACAACTAAAGCACCAAGAACCAACGACCAGCTGTTTCTTAAACGGTAAATCCCGTAAGGGAATCACCGAGTCTAGAAATGTGTAATGCGTGTTAAAATCGCCCGGTTGTTGGAGCTTCGTGGTCGCTTATGGGAGATATTTTCTGGTTTTGGCTAAAAATAATGTTGCCCGCGCCTGTTTATAGGAGCGCTCGCTTATGGGAAGGTGTCTTATGTATTAAAAGATAGGGCGAAAATCGGTTCCGAACAATTTGGTCTTTTAAGGGTGATGGTCGCTTATTAGAGCTGCCCGTTAAGGGAGCTTTCACTGTATATTTTTTTTCGTATTTTTTTTACGTTTTCGTAATCAGCGCCTCAAACTGCTTCAGAATCAATCATCGAATTCAAAAGGGAACGTCATGATTCCAAATTTGCAGGCCTGCGTAATTTACTGAACATTCGACGAGTGTAAATCTTATTAAAATATTATGAGTAGAGAACGGACGCAATTTCCATAAAACGCAATCGGCAATTGGAATTGTGTATAACGTCGCTCAGTACATCCCGGCGTAATTCAATGAAGTATTTGTTTGACTTACTCGGACACCTGGTCTCGCCGCGATAACAATGGACAAGCCAGCTATTGTATTCCTTTTTAAAGTGTTTTCATGAGCGTAGATAGAAGTGGAGTTTTTATAATGTATGTATTTTATTTATTAGTTTATATTTCGTAAGATAAATAAAGTGCTGTGAGCAAGTTTCTTGTTTTCATAGTTTTAACTATTAATTACATCGTAATTTTTGTGATAGATCCTGTTTAATATCGTTTGATTGAATCTATTTCTACCAATTATTTCGACGTAAGAGTGTGCATTGAATTTCGTTCAGTTTCAATAACTTACGCACACATTTTTAGTTTTCATTTATTTAGATCTAGAGCATTATTTAAGTTACTTTTTCAGACATGATATGTAAGAATGTCGAGAACGGCATTGTAAAACAATGGCGAGTTGGATTGACGGTCATACTGATTGTATGTCCATTGTCAGTGATTCCGAAATTTATTACAAAATCCGTAAAATATCGTCAAAAATTCACTTAGGATCGCAAACACATCTGAACTCTGTAAAACTTTTATGGCGGCTAATATTCCATTAAATAAACTTAGCAACCCCACTTTAAAAATATTTCTTCAAAAATATACTGGTCGAAATGTTCCTGATGAATCAACTTACGCAAATATTATGTTTCTAGGTGCTATACGAGAACAGCAGAACTCATTAGAAGCCATCTTTTAAATCAATACATATGGATAAGCGCCGACGAAACGGTGGATATGTTAGGACGCTGTGTGGTAAATGTTGTAGCTGGTGTACTACATCCAACTATTCCCTATAACTCATAGGTAATAGCAACAAGTGTTATAAATAGAGTTGATGCGGAAACAGTTGCTGAAACCCTTAAGGAGAATATGCAAAAAATGCTTCATTCGGACGCCACGTACAAAGAAAAAATACTTTTATTTGTCAGTGATAGTGCTGCGTATCTGTTAAAAACAGGCAGACTATTGAAGAAAACATATCCTAATATGCTGCATATACTTGTGTAGCACATGCTCTCCACAGAATCTGTGAATATATCAGAGACACTTTTCCGGAAGTTGATAGACTTGTATCAGCTTTTAAAAAAGTTTTCAGAAAAACACCATTGAGAGTAGCTCTTTTCAGCGAAAAATTTCCATCTCTGTCACTGCTTCCCACTCCAGTAATAACTAGATGGGCAACATGGCTGGAAGCTACTAGTTATTATGCTGAGAATTTCGACAGTCTAAAGCATTTCGTAACACTGCTAAAGGAGGATGCTAGAAGTATTGGTGAGTGCAAGCTCACACAAATCCCAAATTTAAAAAATCGGTTGTACTTTCTTCACGAACATTTTGGAAAAAACTAATCACTTATTTTGAAAATCGAAATCTCAAATTAAATGACGGATTAACCACATTAGATGTGGCTGTTAATAATTTGAAAAGTATTCCAAGTGACTTCGGATGTGGCCTTCGGCAAAAGTTTGAAACAATTCTTAATAGAAATCCAGATTTAATTACATTTCAGCAATTATGTATGGAGACAATTCCACAAAATCTAACGGCTAAATATGAAGAAATAAAAGAATATTTCCAGTATGCACCTATAACCAGTTGCGATGTAGAAAGGACGTTTTCTATTTATAAGGATGTACTTAATTCAAAGAGAACAAAATTGACAGAAGAAAACCTTGAGAAACTATTGCTAGTCAATATTAATACTCCTTTACTCAACTTGAACGACAAAATGAACAAATAAAAATGTTCCAATTATAGAAATAAAATTAAAAACTTTAAAAATACAACTTTTCAACAAATAAATATGTATTTCGAAATTTTATCCAATTATATAAATAAAATTAAATATTTTAGAAATACAGCCTTTCGCCAGTACTGCACTGGGCGGTAAGCGTGTCCGTTCTCTAATTATGAGTCATAATATTTTAATAAGATTATGACACTCTGTATATAAAATAAGAACTTCCACACTTTCAATATGTCGATTTTACATACTCCTTTTCCTTTTTTTCACTGATTTTATTAAATGTTTATGTGCTTGTTTAATATTTACTTTCTCTAATGTTCAACTACATCATAAACGAGGCAATGGAATAAATCCAACTCCGCTAGTCAGGCAGTCGGAGACGGGGTAGAAACTCCCAGAAAAATAAATTGTTCAAATAAGTCCCCGATATACGTAGACACGTAATACGAAAACACATACACACACACAGAACAAGAGCAAGGTGTGTATACTCTTATCAAAGCTACTATCCCACCGACGATAGCGGCACCTTTGATCCGCCTTTGATCTCACCGACTTTCCAGTGAAAATTACCAATAGCGGGTTTAATATTCGCGCTATTTGCTAGTAAAATTATGATCTTCACATGTCGTAAATTACCTATACTACCACCAACATTAGTATTCATTTGTCCCATATTTTATTGCATATTGTCCAATTATCTAAATATGTTTGATATGGTGTAATATTGCAATTTATTGAGCTGTCCTCCCCCATTAATGCCCTTTTCGTTGTTGAGTTTTTCGCTGTACTTTTTAGAAAAAAAAGGACGTTGCCACAACACCAGTGTGACGCGCGATGTCACAGTTTGAACAAGAAATTTTATGACATTCTTCTTTAAATAGTCGGTGGGACGCGCGCCGGTTTACTCACTTTTATCGATATGTTAGCTCGCGGTAATTTAACATTTATTGCATACCGGATGGCTTGTGTATGAAGATAAGGTAGAAAAGCGTTTTTTTTAATGTCGGTGCAGGCGTCTACACGCATCAAAATGAACTCATTATTCCACCATTACAATCTATATCAATGATGTCAAGTACATGTTGATTTTTGCAATCATTAGATTCATTACTTGCATGCGAAACGTGTTGGCGTCCAGGTGTAAACATTTATTGTAATTCATCTATAGCAATAGTTTAATAACACAGGTCTACAAAATTAAACTTTTTGACAGATGTTTTTATTTTGAAAACTAATTTTATATAATTTTGGTAGGCTGATTTCAAAAATTCTATGCATTTATTTGTATCACGTAAGGTTTTTTTGCAAATATTAAATAAAGAAAAAACGATGATTCTAAAAAAAATTATTTGTTTATTGAGTAAAAAGGTGGAATACAAGTTAAAAAAGTGGAAAAAAATACTTTACTCAGTCTTTTTTAAGTGAAATCTTTGTCCTTTTGCCAGAAAGCTGCGTTGTCCGGACATTCGGTTGTATGTTTTTAAGGGCATATCCCGTTTTTAACATCCAGCAGTAGTCCGCCATCATCGTTATGTTCCATCTGCCTTGGTATCGCCGTTCCATTTCCTTAATGTCTTGGTGAAACCTCTCTCCCTGTTCTTCGTTAACTGCCCCAAGATTTTCTGGAAAATAGTTCAAGTGTGAAAACAGGAAATGCACTTTCAAACTCATATTACAACCTAGACGATGAAAGTGTTGTAACATATTTTGAATAATATTTTCGTAGTTTTCGTCCTTAGAGTTCCCAAGAAACTTATCAATTACTTCTTTAAATGAAACCCAGGCGTTTTTCTCGACATTGGTCATTGTGTTTTGAAAATCCTTGTCTTTGTATAATGTTCTTATCTGCAGCCCAACAAAAATACCTTCTTTTAACTTGGCATCGGATAAGGCTGGAAATGTCTCGCACAAATATTTAAAACACTGTCCATTTTTGTCTAGGGCTTTAACAAACTGCTTCATCAAGCCAAGTTTGATATGGAGAGGAGGCAGTAAAACTTTTTTGGGGTCAACCAAGCTATCGCCTAATACATTTTTGCTAGCAGGTGTAAGGCTTGTTCTAGAGGGCCATTCTATTTGAGTCCAATGTCCATCCCTTGCCCGACTATCCCACTCACAAGTAATGCATGGAAATTTTGTATAACCTCCTTGTTGTCCTAGTAGCATGCACAGCACTTTAGGGTCACCACAAGGCATCCACTGATATTCTTGGTAGTTTATTTTCTTTAAAAGAAGTTCAAAATTTTCATACGTTTCCATTAAATGTACCGAATGGCAACGGGAACCGAGGCCAGCTCGTTACCATTGTGCAATAAAACACCTTTTAAACTACGCTTACTTGAGTCAATAAACAGGCGCCATTCTTCCTTTACATACGGCACATTTCCTAATTTTGAAAATAAGTCAGGAATATTGTTGCAATACACTAGCGGTCCGTCTTGAGTAAAATATTGACATAACTCTTTTTCGCGATCCCGGCAAAAGCTTGATGTGACGCCAGGTGCCAGTAAATATTTCTCACGAAGTCGGGAGGCTAACAATTCAGATGCATCCTTTGGAAGGGGCAAATCTCTAATTAAATCATTTAGTTCGCTCTGGTTAAACACTTCGGGTTCTCTGAAATCTGGTGTGAAATCTGAGTCATCTGGGTCGCAATTAGGTTTCTCTGATTCTGACGATATGACGTTTTCTAGTGCTTTTGGGGCGATAGGTATCGGTACATCTGGTCCATGAGGAACTGGTCGAATAGCAGAGTCAAGATTGGGATACACAATTTGTTTCTTATTTTTTCTGTTGAATCCTTGAACATTACACGAACAAAAATAACAATCATCACTGTGATTTCTAGGCTCTCGCCATACCATAGGAACACCAAAGCTTAAACATTTCTTCCTACCTTTTGGCCAGTTTCTTAATGCTTCAACGCAAACGGAACAAACAGTATGAGGAGCCCAGGACTTGTCTTGGTCGCCAATTTTTACACCAAAATTAGCATGGTATACATTTTTCACAAACGAAGTTATAGTTTGCCTCTGCTTTACTACGACATAACTACCACAGATATAACAAAAGTTATTCGGATTGTTCACACAATGTCTTCTTTCCATATTTATACGTTCTAGAACACTTAAAATACGCAACAACGAAGACAACAAGCGCGCGGACACAGTAGCACGACGACTAACACAACCAAACTGCACATAAGCAGGTTTCAACGTTGTATTGCTTCTGCGCCGACTCTGTTGCTTTGCTGAGAAATCTAATATTAACCAGTGTTGCCAAATCACATTTAATTTCATAAAAATCAATTCATTTAAAAATCATGCCTAACATGGAACAAACATATTCTTGTCATAGGTATGTATATTAATAAATTAACATTTTTAAGATATAGAGAGCTATAAAAAAAATTTACGTGATAGAGCAAAAATATGGCGTTTCTTGGAATAAGGGCCCCCAAACATATACAAATTAGCAAACAGCTTTCAAACATCAAAATCACTGTAGACCTGTGTAATTTATTTCATCGTCTACTCATCTCGCAAATTTCACGTGGATCGACCCAAACCGCTTGAAATTAGACGAAATATTTATCTTGTGACCTTGAAAAATACGAATTGTAATCGATTTTAAGCCGATTGAAAAATGAAGGATTTATTACTACCTTCGCAATGATTATATGGCATACGTTGGCAATGGATAAACTTGCCATTACATTTTCACGTTAATTCATTAAATTATCGCCTTGTCAATCATATTGCTACTATATTTTCTGCTTTATCGCTTTTATATCTTTATAGGTTATGTTGAATTAGGGAGTATTTATAAAACAATCTCATGCTAATTTGAAATACTTATTGCATAGCGAAGTTAGTAACATATAATTACTTTAGTCAAACCGTTTGTCTCGCAAATATTCTAAGCGATTTGACTCAGTCATTCCTAGGTTTTCAGTCGATTAAAATTAATGTATCAAGCCGCTTAAATTAGTGTTTTGTTACTGACTGACACGAAATGCGTTTGCTTTTATTGCATCATTTTTTATAAGTTCGCACAATTTCGTTTCTGTATTTGTAACGCCACCTTTCAGTTATGGTTATTGTCAACTTATTGTTGGGTATTCCCCCAAGTAATGCTATTTAGGGAAAATCCATTGTGCGATCTTGAAAGTAAGGGACAAAGGCCTAGAACCATTATTAGCCAACCGTCACCAGTCAAAGTATCATGCTCGCTGCTCGTGTAATTCGACTCGTGGATTACGTACTCACTGTGTTAACAGGATTCTACGTAACCACGACAAAGTAAGAAAAGTTTTAGTTCATTGTGTTTGTGAAATTTTGCATCTTGTCCCTTTTACCATTCCGCTATCTTTTACAATCTCTGGTTTGGGGATTTGAAAGTCGAGCCGCCATCATTCCACCCCTGGCAGACGCAGCTAACGCCGACCTAGTACCACAGATATATCAATTTCAACTATCTTGATTCGCTTAGACACGCACAGTTTGTTAATGAACTTTAGAATTATTTTTTTAACTATTTTTATCTTCTTTTTCTTAATTACTTCACATATATCTACTTAGTAATAATGACGCCACTTTTATTAACGTCTTATTTAAATTTATGTATATTATTTGTTAGGGAAATTCATGAATTTTGCTCAATTTGAACCGTGTCGAATAAAATAACATCAATACATTTCAAATTATATTATTAAACGCACTTGTTAAAATTCAGTTATTCTTTTATTTAACACTTTGAGGCAACGCATTCTTACCTCTTCTGTATGAGGAAAATTTATTATACTAAAATCAGGAGCTCTGCCTTTATTCTGGTTTAATTACATCAACTATTTTGGGTACATAACACAAAAAGCTGTGGTGCTTCTGAGAAAATTTACCTTCGAGAAAATAGCATCCTTGAGATACGTTCACCGGACACATCAGTGGTTCAGTATAAGCACAAAATAGGTAGAATATTATTTAATAAATTTTATTATTATTTGTATGATATATTGCGATAATTTTACTAGTGAAATTGGTAACTAAATTTCTATATGCCGTTACATTTAGCGATCTCCTGTTAAGTTTGTCTCGTATATTTCAATCGGAGTCTAAGTTTCAAGTTTATCGAAATAAACATAGTTACTCTCAATATAATATGGTTTGTACAACACTGCCAAATAAGCAGTTCTTTCAATTTTGGACAAAAATTGTCTTATTTCAAGACAATTTTTGTCCAGCGAGTGATTTCTTCAGGTTTGGAAAGAGATAGTAATCATTAAATCCGGCAAATATGATGCATATGCAAACTCTTCGAAGCCTAGGTCATGGAGTTTTGTGGCAACTACCCGAGACATGCGTGTATCGTGGCGGAAGAGCACTTTTTTTTTACCAGATATGGAAGCTTAGTTTGAATAGCTCTCCAATTGATTCAGTAATGAGGTGTATCACTCCCTAGTGATAGTCTTGTATTGTTCCTGGTAGTTAATGAGCAGCACACCTCAAGAATTCCATAAAATTCTAGCCAAGACCTCTACGTTTTCGCTTCCTTTAGCATTTTTCTCCTGTTTCCACCCGCTATTTGGAATGCTGCTTTGCCTCCGGTATGTAATGGTTAATCCGTGTTTCATCTACTGTTATAAATCGTCGAAGAAAGTCAGCAGAATCTCATTTAAATAAGTCTAAATACTCTTAGAAAGAATCTATTTGAATGCGTCTATTATCTATTCTAAACATACGCGATACTCATCAAATAGAAAACTTTTTCATGCCCAAAACATCGTGTAACATGTTTTTAATAAGATCTATGCAATGCCCCAAGATCATATACCTACAGCGATCATTTAATATAGAATTGTGTAGTGGTTTTTGAGCGTCCAGAACTTTCATTATTTGCAATAGATGTACGACCACATCTAAATTCAGCAACTTACTTTTTTACCATCGAAAACGAAGGGAAAGAAGCCTTTAAAATGGAATCTTACTTCTTTCGGGGATTAAACACTTCATTAAAACAGAATACTTTAGAATAGTTCTAATTTCAATTTTATTCATATTTCACCAAAGATCATAGCTTATTTGCTTATTCGATCGTCACAAACCAGCAACTAAATGAAGGGGTCTGAAACTTGACCACACGCCATCATACTTGACAAATATCATGCGATCATACGTGCGCCATCCCTGTATAAGGCCGAGAAGTTTTCCAACCTCAATTAAGTTCATGCTATATGCGTCTGGAAAGATTACTATTAAATCGACTTAGCGCATTAATATTGGAGCATATTTCCGTTGAACAGATTCAACCAGGCGCCCAGCTGAACAACGCACATTGAGGCAGGGTTTCAAAAACTGCCAAAGGTAACTTTGGTGTATGTTACGGTCTGGCTACGGCATACGATACGGTCTGACGAAAAAGCCTTCTCTACAAATTTCTTAACGTAGTACCATGTATCCGAACAACATCAGGAGAGCGCAAGAATAAAAATGAGACATCTTATTAATAAACTACTTCAAGGGTCGGTACTTGCACCTGTCCTATTTAATCTGGATACTTCTGACATGCCCACACCCAAAGTCAAAAAAGTTTGGATATGCCGAGGACCTGGCTCTCGTATTCCGGAGTAAAACCACAGAAGAAGCTAACAACTTGATTTCAGAGGACCTTCCCATACTAGGAAAATACCACACCGACGGGAGACTATTCCCGAATATGAATAAAACAGAAGTGTCGTGCTTTCACTTTAACAATAAACAAACACGTCTAGAGCAGCAAGTGTACTTCAATAACAACTTACTACGTTATAATTATTTCCCATCCATGTAAGCTCCACGCCAGATAATAACCATATGACTTAATAAGACTTTCCTAAAACATTCGCTTTTTGGTATGTATCATGTGTATCATGCAGGAACTGAAACCGAACCCGAACCTGAACCCAAACGGGTTCAGGTTCGCTGTTTATAAAGACTTTGAACCCGCACCCGTTGAACCCAAAAATTCAGCAAGGTTCGGGTTCAAAAATATAAAAAAATAGAGAAATATTTAATAGAAGAATAATAAAAAACATTACATTTCTTGCATGCAAAAAAAAAATTTAAAACAAAATCAAAATAAAATAACGACTGTTTGTAGCGAACAAGTAACCAGTAACCTTCACACAAACTAGACTAAAATGGGAAATCCCCTTTTTCTGTTTGAGCTATGTACAAACATAATATTTGTGTTAAACAAATCAGTAGGCAAACATTTTGTTGTAACCAATGCAAATAGTAGTGACGCAAACCGTGTATTAGTAATATTTTAACTTTCTTAAAGTAAACGTGGGTTGTTAAAATCAACTCTTAAATTGTTTTTAGTAAAGTGAGTGCTCACATTCAAATTTAAAAATTTATATAAATTTTTTGATTTTTCTAACCCAGAGATGTCTACGAAATTTACGAAAAATTTATTTGTTTATGATGCAGGAAAAGATGTATCTATATGCTCAGAATGCAAATATGAAATGAAAGGTAAACATACGGCAAATCTTGGACGGCATATACAACGGAAGCATCCTGAACTATTCAAGAAAACTCAAAATGAATCGTCAACATCTAAATTGAGTCAGATCACCAATAAAAGAGCAAGAGCGGAGGAAAATACCCTTGAACAGTACTTAAATATTATCAAGATAAAAACCTGCAAACAAAGTTTCATTGATTCATGCGTAAAATTAGTAAACGTTAATGGCCGTCCTTTCACAATCTTCGAAGATTGTGGCATGAAAGAAATAATCGATCCGATTATGAATGCACTAAAAGTATCAGTAAATAGTCATAAGTGATATTGTTAATAACAAAGCAACGGAAATAAAAAACAAAATTAAATTAGAAATATCAAAAGAAATTATTTCAATTAAAATTGATTCTGCTTCTCGTCTTGGTAGATGTATTGTAGGGATAAATATTCAATATATTTTTGACGGAAAAATAAAGCTACGAATTTTGGACATGCATGAGGCTCAAAATCGTCAGACAGGAGCCTACATAAAAAATCTTATCATCAGCGTTCTTGATTGTTACGACATAAAACTGCAGCAAGTATATTCAATTACATCAGCTAACTGAAAAATATGATCAAAGCTGCTGAATTATTAGAAGACGAGTATGAAAACTTTGACATAGAAGATGAATTTGATGCAGCTGAAGCAAATGCGCTTTCTTATATTGAACTGGAAGGAGCAGAAACATTAGCACATTCACACCCAAATATTATTCATTTCAGATGTGTTGTTCATAGTTTACAACTGGCAGTGCTCGACACAATATCTAGTCCTCCTTTTAAGAAAATTCTTGATCAATGCAGAGCCATTTTCAAAAAATTGCGAACACCAAATATTTCTTCTTTAGCTAAGAAGCTAAACTTGAAAAAAGCCGTACTAGACTGTGAAACTAGATGGAATTCCAGTTATGACATGGTTCAAGCCTTATTGGAATACAGAAGTTTTTGTTCGGAATTGCTGGATGCTGAATTAACTATGACCGATAGTACTTGGAATATTTGTGAAGAATTCGTAGAAGCTTTTGCAACTGTTAAAAAAATAACGCTGAAACTACAAGAAGAACAGATGAATTTAGGCGATTTTTATAAAATCAGGCTTACTTTTAAATTGGAGCTAACAAAAGATGACAAAACAAAATCATTTTCATAAGAATTATATTTAAATATTATAAAAAGAGAAAACAACTTTATTAACAATCCACTTTTGATTGCAGCAGTATATCTAGATAGCAGATTTAAGGTCATTCTAAGTCCCGAAGATGTTGAAAATGCTAAAAAACATATTTTGAAAACAATAAAAATTTTGAAATATTTACAAATGGAAAGAGAAAAAGAGAATTTTGTGAGAGTATCAATATCTTTTTCTTCAGAAGATGATGAAGATATGCTCGAACAAGTTCTAAAAAAGAAGGAAAGGTTTTATAAATCAAATTCTTCAAATGTAAATGTCACCGCTTCGATTGATAATTTAGTTAAAAATGAATTTGATATAGGTATATGAAAAATATCCAAGACTGGGAAAGGAAAAAAACATTTTACTATTTTGGGAGCAACATAAAACGGAAACGCCATTATTATATCAAGCGGCTCAGATTATATTCGCAGTACCTGCTACGCAAGTAAGCGTCGAGAGGGCCTTTTCAGCCTTGAAATTCATTTTATCCCCACAAAGAACAAATTTAAAAGAAGAAAACTTGAAAAATATAGGAATTGTAAAATTAAACGAAAATTTCTTTGAAAAATAAATTTTCTACTAATTAAACACATGTGGTTTTTTAAAACTTTGAATCCGAACCCTGAACCGACCCCGAACCTGAACTTTTTATTTTGATTAACCCGAACCCGAACCTGAACCCATTTTTTTCATGGTTTCAGTCCCTAGTACCATGTATAAATGTGGAAAATCGTAGAGATTTAACATTGAAAAACATACAAATTTAGACTAGAAAACAATCAAAAGAGACAATCTAAGTACCGATTAACTTATATGAAAAAACTTTTTTGGATCGGATAACGATAAAACATTATGTTGCTTGAACTAAAATGAATAGTCGATTCCCCTACTCAAATTTCTGCTGGGGAGGATAGTGGCTTTTATCGAGGACACAAGTCTAACAAAGTGGAAGAGATCTATTGGGGGTGGACATAGAGCACTGTGCCTGGACTTACTGCCGTCCAATCCAAAGAACCAGATGAAGAAAGAAGTTAATACCTCGATCAGGATAAGTGCCAGAAGTTTTAGCTTAGAAATATTAAAAATCGTTCTAAGCATTGTAAAAAGGTATTTTTAATAATATTAAATATTATTAAAAATCTGGTGTGAAGAACAGAAATACAGGTTCACTATTAATATTTTTGTGAACGTGTCCGAACATATCCCTGAAGACACAAACAAAATGCAGTTTCTAGAGAGATTGGCTGTGCCACCTTTGGAAGGGCGTCGTTACTTCACATTGGTTATGTGTACGGGGCGAGGTACTTCGGCTGTCTGACAACAGGCAGCGCTGAATTTACTTCTACGCCCGGTCTGGATAATTTCTGTGTGTCTAAGAATATCCTTTCTCCAGCAGGGGCGTACCGATGAGCCTGTAGAAAGGCGAAATACGTATCTACGTCTCTGGGGAGGGATACGTTCGGACACGTTCACAAAAATATTAATAGTGAACCTGTATTTGTGTTCTTCACACCAGATTTTTAATAATATTTTATATTATTAAAAATACCTTTGTATTATACAAAACTGGTGGGGTTTACCTACTCATGTATGTTTCAATTATTCTGATACATTGTAAAAAGAATACTACGGAATGAACCCATATTCCAGCTTGCTTATGACAAATTATAATAATTATTGTTATTATGATGCTGATTACCACAAAAAATAAATGTAACGGGGGTGTAATTTCTAAATTAATTTATTACTCATAGAAAACAAATAAAATACTGCAAAATGTCACAATAGCAAGTTCCCTCGCTGTATACTTAATGGACATTTCTATATAAATAAAAATATTTCGAAATTAGTATTAACTATTTTAGCTTAGAAGATTTACACATTGCTAACAAACATATCTCGCTCATAAGATTCTGTTGTGTCAGAGCAAAAAAAAATCTGTAATCTTCGACCATACGGTCCTAAATCCGACAGGTTGTATATGTATATAGAGATTACAAATATTAGATAGAACAAATAATTATTGAAATAAATTCAAACCAGAAGTCCCGTATAACAAGCTCGTACATATGTTACGCTGTGAATTTCGATAATCAGTTTTTCCAATTGAACAGAGATAACCGTGCTTTGCTGTTTTCTTTCGGATTCAATTATACCGTTGCTCTGGAATATTTGTATTGTTCAAATATGTGTACAACGTATATATGATAAACAAAAATCGTGATTTTTACTAATCATTGAGTGACATTTTTATTAATAATAAACATACTACGTATTATACATATGCATGTACGTATGTGAATACTAGGTAGTATTAATTTGAATTATTTGCGTACGTACTTGAAAAATGTCCTGTATTTATTTGATATTTGACATGTATTGCATTGCGTTTGGGATAATTTATGGGATGTACATAAAAAGGGTTTTGACCCCTTTGCTTCTATGTGAATAAACATTTTTTTAATAATCCGAAAGTATTGAGTGTATTTACATATAAAATGCCTAAATTATGATTCTCTAAACTTTACATTGCGAACATTGGTATTTCATTTCTTCCTATTCCACTTTTTTGTATATATAAATTTAGAGATGCAGTGTTATATTCGTCTGAAATGTATTAATTTATTTAAATCACGATCTTGCTAAAACAATGTGAGTTTATCTCTAACATTTTTGTAAATGGGATTTAAGTAAGACACTTATACTAATTTCCAGTATATATTACACTTTATTATATGTATTAATAAATTGACGACATGTTTCGCTACGATGTAGCTTCTTCAGACCTTATATTACTACTGAACACGCTCTTCACAAATGTATGGCTTTTTTCTAAACTATTTTAATGGGTTGCACTTGTCTACATTAGAATCGTCTCTTACCAATGTATCGTCTAAAGTTATTGTTATCTTAATATTTGATGAAACCAGTTTAAAAGTGGGGAATTATTAAGGTCTAATTGGTCATTTAACAATATATCTGCATATTTAAGTTTATTTATTTCTAAGGATTCCAGTAAATTTAACTTTAATCCTTTTTGTTGTGACTGTAAAATTTTAAAATCTGTATTGAAACTATGATTATTTTCCAACAAATGAAATGCATAATTGGAATCTGTCTTTTTGTTAATAAAAATTGTATCTACTATATTTGGGTTATATCCATTCCTGTCACCCGGTTAGTCATAAACTAGCATCATTCCATTGTATGATACACAGATTAATATCAGTACCTTTAAATAATGAAAATTTCTTTAAAGAATTAAATATCATTAAACAAATAGAGCAAAATAATGGATGTAACCCAAATATAGTAGATACAATTTTAAGAAAAAAGAAATATAGGAAAGCAATAGAAAATGTGTACCCAATAATAAAAGATAAACTAAGCAATTATAAATTAGTAACATACATAGGACCGATAAGTGAAAAAATAGGAAAAATTTTACGAAAAACAGATATAAATGTAGCTTATAAAACTAATAATTCTTTAGGGAAATTCATAAAAAATTATAAATCCAAGACAAGCAAAAGTAATAAATCCGGAGTATACAAACTAACATGTAAAGAGTGCCCTAAAACATACATAGGCCAAACTGGTAGGAGCTTTGAGAAAAGAATACAGGAACATTTTAAAAGTTTTATTAACAAAAAGACAGATTCCAATTATGCACTTCATTTGTTGGAAAATAATCATAGGTTCAATACAGATTTTGAAATTTTACAGTCACAACAAAAAGGATTAAAGTTAAATTTACTGGAATCCTTAGAAATAAATAAACTTAAATATGCAGATATATTGTTAAATGACCAATTAGACCTTAATAATTCCCCACTTTTAAACTAGTTTCATCAAATATTAAGATAACAATAACTTTAGACGATACATCGGTAAGAGACGATTCTAATGTAGACAAGTGCAACCCATTAAAATAGTTTAGAAAAAATCCATACATTTGTGAAGAGCGTGTTCTGTAGTAGCGAAACATGTCGTCAATTTATTAATACATATAATAAAGTGTAATATATACTGGAAATTAGTATAAGTGTTTTACTTAAACCCCATTTACATATTATGGATTTCCAGCAAGTATCGGCCGATTCAATTAAATTTAAAAAAAAATCTAACATTTTTCTTGCTAACGTTTGTTGACTGAAATACAGGGTATTGAAGTTTCGCCAAAAAAAATTAAATGGAGCTGTAATTGAAATTTTTTTGCGGACTTCGTCTAATATTCTTAATTTTTCTGGGTTTACGTTTTGATTGATTACTCGAAAATGAAAAACTGACCAGTAGCCTACATAAAAAATTAAACCAAATATTTTGTTTGGAAAAAAATGTTACGTCACTAATTTTTTCAAAATCTGATCCAATTTTAAGATCTACGGCCTATTCCCTGAAAAATAATAAATTATTGTTAATTTATGCAAAATTCATCGTTTTTGAAATAATTACAACTGAAATTATAGGTTATCGTGAATCCAAAAAACAGATAGTAACTAGGGACGGGACACGAGTGGCCTATGACTCATCGCCCACGGGCGTACTATTGAAAATTTGTATTTTTAGAGATTCTAATTTTATTTATATAATTGGAAAACAAACGGGTGGTGATCTATAAAATTCGAAATACATTTTTATTTGTTCATTTTGTAGTTCAAGTTAAGTAAAGGAGTATTAATATTAACTAGCAATACTTACTCAAGGTTCTCTTCTGTAAAATATGTTCTCTTTAAACTAAATACATCCTTGTAGATAGTAAACGTCCTTTTTTTACATCGCAACTGGTTATAGGTGCATACTGGAAATATTCTTTTATTTGAACGTATTTAGCAGTTAGATTTTGAGGCATTGTCCCCATACACAATTGCCGCAATGTTATTAAATCTGGATTTCTATTAAAAACTGCGTTTAACTTTTGCTGAAGGCCACATCTGAGTCACTTGGAATATTTTTCAAATTATTAATAGCCACATACTTTGGTTAATCCATGATTTAATTTGAGATTTTGATTTTCAAAATAATTGATTAGTTTTGGGAAATTTGCAAAGTGTTCCTGAAGAGAGTACATATGATTGTTTAAATTTGGAATTTGTATTAGTTCCTTGCACTCAGAAATACTTCGAGCATCGTCATTTAAACATGTAACGAAATTTTGTAAACTATCGAAATTCTCTGCATAAAAACTAGTAGCTTCCAACCACGTTCCTCATCTAATTATTACTAGAGAGGGAGGCAGTGACAAAGATGAAAGTGTTTCCCTGTAAAAAGCTATTCTCAATAGTGCTTTTCTGAAAACTTTTTTAAAAGTGGATACAAGTCTATCAACTTCCAGAAAGGTATCTCTGATATATTCACAGATTCTGTGGAGAGCATGTGCTACACAACCAATATGCAGAATATTAGGATATGTTTCCTTTAATGGTCTGTCTGTTTTTAACATATATGCAGCTCTGTCACTGACAAATAAAAGTGTTTTTCCTTTGCACCTGTCGTTCGAATAAAGCATTTCGTGCATATTCTCGTAAATGGTTTTAGCTACTGTTTCCGCGTCAACTGTATTTATAACTTTTGTTACTATTACATATGCGTTATATGGAATAGTTGGATGTAGTACACTAGCTTCAACATTTACCACACAGCGCCCTAATATATCGACAGTTTCGTCGGCACTTATCCATAGGTACTGATTTGAAAGATGGTTTCTAACGTTCTACTGCTTTCGTGTAGTACATAGAAACATAATATTTACGTAAGATGGATTCATAAGGAACATTTCGACCAGTATATTTTTGGATAAATGATTTGAAGAAGGTGGGATTGTTAAATTTATTTACCGCCATTAAAGTTTCACAGAATTCTTCGTTAAAATTGTCAGATTCCAACTGGTCTAATTTCTGTGTATGTGTTTGCGATGCTAAGTGACGTTTTACGTGCAAATTCTTGGAGTTTTTTAACGATATATTACAGACTTTGCAATAAATTTCGGAATCACTGGCAACGGACGTACAATCAGTTTGACCCCTAATCCAACTCGCCATTGTTTCACGATGCCATTCTCGACGTTGTTCCATCTCATATTTGAAAAGGTAACTTAAACAGATGTTCCAGATCTAAGTAAATGAAAACTAAAAATGTATGCGTAAGTTATTGAAACTTAACGAAATTCACAGGAGACTTATGCCAAAATAATTGGGAGAAGTAGATTCGATGAAGCAATATTAAACAGGATCTATTACAAAAAATACGAAGTATGTAATTATGTAACTAACAGTTAAAACAATGAAGAAAAACTAACTCACCGTACTTTATTTATCTTACGAAATATAAACTAATAAATAAAATCAATATATATATATAAAATATATATAAAAACTCCTCCCGGTTTTATCTACGACCACGAACAAAGGAATTTAAGTGTAATATTGAAGTAATTGCGTCACAATTCAATGACAAAAAAGTAGATATGCGGTTAACCGAATAAATAGTGCATTCAATAACTGCGTGTTGTTTATAGCGATGTTATAGACTATTTATATGGTCCATCGTAATTTCGGCCTCTCGTGTTTGCTCCCCTATAAGTTAACATGTGAAGATTGTAATAAGGGACACATAGGACAAACGGGGAGAACCTTCAAAATTAGGATGAGAAAACACGAGAGAAATCATAAAGAAAATAAGACAGATTCAACTCGCAAATCATTGTTTAGAAACTAATCATGGATTTAAGAAAGATTTCAAAATTCTACATATACTAAAAAGCAATAAAAAAACTTAACTTGTTAGAAAACTTAGAAATTAATAGATACAATAATTTAAGATTAGCTTTAAATGACCAATTAGATTTAAACAACTCACCTTTTCTAAATTTAAGAGTAAAAATTAAATTTTTCCACTACCACTTTTTCTCAATAATTTGTAGATACATAAATATTCGTACTTGTATTTTAAATATTCAGTTTTTAATCCACCTGATGAAGCCATTGTATGGCGAAACAATATTGTAGTGGATTTACAATAAAATTTTTGAAATTAGAAGTTTAGTAATTATTTCTTATCGTTATAATGAAGTTACAACAAGTACTGTCGTGGGCAAAAAAATCGGGACATTGTCAAAATCGTAATGTCAATTTCCCTTATGCTTTAGCATTGTAATTTTAGCATTTGATTAATTTTCAAACTGTACTTCAGATTATCTATCATAGTGGCTAATTAAAAATTGAAAATACCGCATTTTTCGAGAACTGATAAAGTCAGACCTGTTACTAGTTTGGAAAATCATTAAGAACTGTATCAGATCGGTTCAATTTAATATTGGTAAAAGTTTAGCCGCAAGAATATATAAAAAATGGAGGGATGAGGATAATTTAAATCGGAAAATAGGTCCCGAACGTAACAAAATTTCAAATCCGCAGAAAGACGAAACTGTAGTTACTGAGATTAGTCACAACCCTTTCAAAACATTAAAGGAAGCTATAAGAACAATGCAATTTCCTGTCTCATCTTGTAGCACAATGGTTACAAGAGAATGAAATTTAAACTTGATATTTCCCGCCCTACAGTCTTTATCTAAATCTCAATGTATGGGGATTAATGAGATATAGCTGTTACCCAGGAAGAATTTTGGGAGATTCTTCAAAATGCTTGGCATCAAATTCCTATAAATGTTGTACAAAACATCGTCGCTTCAATGTCTACAAGATTAGATGAAGTTATAAATAATAACGGTGGAATGACGAAATACTAATTATTTTAATTATATTCTTTCTCTATCCTTTTTAGTAATTTTTATTAGTATATATTGGAAAAATGTTTAATAAATGTCAATGAAACATACATTTTTGACAATTTCTGACTTACTATTATATTATGAGTAAAGATAGCCACTTAAGTAGTCACAATTTAAACCCACGCAAAAACAGTGTCCCGTTTTTTTTGCTCACGACAGTATCTCCTTCGTCAATCAACGGTATATTTGTAACATATGCAAAATGGGAATGTTACACTTAAACGGCTCAGAAAGATATATTTGCCAATGCCCCCTGTAATTGGTGTTAAACTGTGGAGGGATGCTAATCCATGAATTATTATTAGTAATAAATAATATTATGAAAAATACTTCAGTCACATTATTTAATTGACGGACTGAAAAAAATAACATTATAATTAGTATCATACAAAATTACTATTTAAATAAATATATTTGTTACCGTTGCTGTAATTTTTACCTGTATATGTAATAATTACATGGGCTTTGTGTGTTTCTTTAGTCTGAAAGATAAAATTTATAAATAATTACTGGAATAAGTATCGATAACAATATGTGTTGTCCTGTCAAAATATTTTTTTGTATTTCGTGATTATTTATTTGTCATTTCTAGATAAATCGCAAAACGGTGACAGGTCACAATATTCCTAGAATTACTACATAAATACAAAATTGCAATACTCACCGTTATCTCTGTAGGACCTGTATTTTACTTAAAACTAAAATGAGTTATAGATATATTTTTTCTATACAAGGGTCACTTACAAAATTTAAAGTTCTGAAACATTAGTAGAAGCGTTTGATTTTGTAGTGGTGTTACATGTGTTGTGAGGTTTTACGAGAATTTGAATTGATTTACATTAATCATCGTCAAAGTTGTCTTAGCAATGATTTACCCGATGCGTTTTTGATTAGTTATTAAATTCATTTACTTTAGCTATCCAACGAGCAGAAACATTTTAAAACTCACTATGTTCTGCAAAAACCGAAAATGAACCTCATGTTTTGCTATCAATTTTATTTCAATCACTCGATCAATAAACAGCAAGTCACGGACTATATAAACATATTCTTTGATCTTTAGTGTCACCGCATCTGGTGTATGTTCACAAGACTCTCTTTCGGACTTAAAATCCTGAGAGTATTCGTAGCAGTTAAAATCTTTCGTTTCCTTTTTGGGAGCATAGGGCATCTACATATAAACGAGGTGCTACCCAGAAATTCCCGGAATTTTAATGTGGCGCGCAAATTGATGGTAGTACACATCTATAGCACTAGATGGTGTAAGCTACGTCTATAATAAATCAGTCGGTTAAACGGTACTTTAGTGATGGCGACAAACAGTTTTTGTGTTTATATTTGTAGAGTTGTCTTTGAGTTAATCTGGGACACTACAATGTCTGATGCGAAAGGGCAAAGAACGTGCATCAAATTTTGCTTCAAACTTGGTAAAATGGCAGCAGAAACTCTGAAAATACTTAAGCAAGCATTTGGTGAAGATGCTTCAGGCCAGACGCAAGCTTGTGAGTGGTAGAACTGTTTTAAATATGGACGTGAGTCGGTTGATGTTGATGAACGTTCCGGTCGTCCATTGACGGAAAACACTCTACGAAATGGGGCAAAAATGTGTGATGCTATCCTGCAAGACCGAAGGAGAAGAATCTATGACATTTGTAACATTATCGGCTTGTCGTACGGTGTTTGTCAGCGTATTCGGCTCGGCAAACTCAATGCTGCGAAGTTTATGCCAAGGTCCTACACCACGACAATGAACGAATCCACACCTCACTTGTTGTGCGTTAATTTCTAGCCTCAACGAAGACGACAGTACTACCCCGCCCTAACTACTCCATAGATCTTGCTCCTTGTGACTTCTTCATGTTCCCGAAGTTGAAGCTCCAGGCTGAATCGCAGTCAATGTTGAACACGTTAACACGCGAAGACTTCCAGCACTGCTTCTGGTTATGATCAAGTCGTTGGGACAATTGCACGCAGTTAACTGGAAATTATGTTGAAAAATTACAATAATATATATGAAAATTAATAAAATGAAAATATTATAGCACAATTCCCAGAACTTTGGAAACCTCCCTAATACTTGGAAATCAAGATCACTTCGCTAATTTCAAATTTATTATATCTTTTATCCAACACCCCCTAATAATAGACCTATAACTATGGCGATTTCAAATCAATTATGTAGCTTATAACTCACTAGTGAGTTAAAAACATAATTTATCTCACTAGTGAGATAAAACAAGGTGAAATTTAGATTGCATAGAGACATTCAAACTGCTATAGTATTAACACATTTATATTAATTCTAAAGGGTAAACAATAGCAACTAATTAACATTTACATTAATATTAAAGTTGAAGGAAATCCTCTTTGTATCTGACTCTGCATTCAGGTTATTCGAATTTAGAGTTATACTAGAAGACGTATTTGAAGTATCCTGAACAGAAATTTGATGACCAGAAGTCGAGGACGTTAGACTGTCTGGACCTTGTATCTTTCTGGCTATATCAATCTTGTTGGATACTGAATCTTGTATATAACCTTCTGCCACAGTGGACGATTTCCACCCACCATGTCGTTTAACTGTTGTAATATCAGCTCCTGCGTTTGCCAGAAGAGATGCTGACGAACGTCTCAGACTATGTCCTGTATATAATTGAGCTTCTGGTAGGTTCAGGAAAGATGCAACTTTCTGAGGTATCTTAGAAATAGTGTTAATTCCAACTGGCTGGATAGTACATTTTTCTTTCTTGTAATTTAGGAAGAATCTGCCATGTGGAATACCTTTTGGTCTCATACAGACATATTTTCTGTAGAGGTCAAGAATATCTGTTGTAAATCCTTCTGCCATAACAGTGAAACTTCTAGATACGTTTGTCTTTGTGTCAGGTATCGAAACATACAAGTATCCTCCTTTATCTTCTATATCGTCAACTTTCAGCTTAGTTATTTCATCACAACGACACGCACCTGATATACCCATTATTAAGGCAACCTGCATAGAATACACGAACGAATAATGAATAAATATTTTGAATTAAATATAAGAAAATAAATAATACCTTCATCATCAAATATTTATTGTTAGGAGCCTCATTCAGAAACTTCTCTATATGTAGCCTCTCCAAGATTTTCGCCTTTTTGGACTTGTGGGTTCTTGCCTCACTCTTCAAATAGGAAATCAGTTTTCCGTACTTCGATATGTCACTATTCATATACACTTTCAAAGTACTTCTTAACATGGAATACTTCGTCCACAATGAAGAAGGTGCTATTTTCCTTCTATAAATATGGAAATACGCCAGCATAACTTCTTCGTTAATTCCAGTGATACTTTGCTGTTTTCTCCATTCTTCAGAATGACGAAATTCTTTGTCGTAATTATCCTTCGATTTTTTTGGCAGTAATTTATAACATGCTGCTTGAGCTTCTTTCTTAACTTCTAGCGGAATGAAAACAGCCTCTTGCAACTCTTCCATTACCATCAACTTTTAACTGCAGTATTATTAATCAATCACTAATTTTGTTTGCTTGTTGATTTGCATTATTTATTCTCCATAGTAACTGCATTACTGTATATGAACTTTTTGCATTAGTCGTTTATAATTTAAATTTGACATGGAACGTCAAATTTATAAAACATTAAAAGCCATTTTGAACGGATCTTAAGAGGTGTTGAATAAAGTTTTGTATTGCACACGTGTGTTAATTACAAATAAGTCACTTGAGAAAAGTAGCTCACTCGTCCTTGCGGACTCGTGAGCTAAACATTTTCTCGCGTGACTTATTTGTAACATAACACACTTGTACAATAAATAACTATTAATTACTCTGAAAATATGAAAAGATATATTCTATTTTTGAAAATTATTTTGAATCTAAAATTCAATTATGGAGTAGTGGTCGAGCCATTTTATAGTTCTGTAATATGTATTATTATTCTTTATGTTCTAAGTATTCTTTAAGAACTTTTCAGGCGATCGATGATCAAAATCGTCTAAAAGAAATCTAAACACATTTGTTTTCTGATATAATGTAGATTCTAGTGATGAATGCAACTTATCTATATAATGTACGTAATATTCGAATTATATTATATTAGGTACATACTATATTATATATAATAATTTACCATCGAGTAAATAGGTATGGTTTTTGTATTTTATTAATGAAGACATAACGTTCATTGTATGGAACATTTTGCAATTATTCACTCTTCAAAATACTCTTTTAGTAGTTACTATTTGGCAGGCAGTAAACACAATAATTATTTTGCAATATAAACTATCTATCGGCACCCCTTTGCTTATACAGCTACCTAAAGAAAGCGGCACTTTTTACGATACCAAGCAAATTTTTATCTTCTTTAGTGTTGTATTATAGTGAAACAGTTATAGTCTCCGAATAGTACCCCTTTACAGCACAGCTCTTCATAAATGAGGAGCCTATTCCGATTTTAAAGGGTTTTAAAAAATGCATTTTCTCCAGAAAGGGTGAATAAACATCGTTTTTTTTGTACATAGGAATTTTTAAATGTCTTCAAAGTGTTAGTAGGTAATCTTTTACGATACGACAAGAACCGTTTTTTACGATTTTTTATTCTGTTTTTTATTGGAAGTTTTAAAATGTAGACTTTCTAATATTATTTTTATGAAGTAAATCCCAATACTTTATACAAAAAGGTTTTAAGTATATCTATACGTTTATGCACGTATAACGCTTTTGTTACAATTGAAACAGACATGTAATATACATATCTGTAACTATACACATGGACAATACACCTCGTATTTTCAGCATTTACTTCTGCTTAAGACACGTGTATCTGCCATTACTATTAGGCGTCATCAGTTAATACTTTCACACAGAAGCACCAGAAAAATATCCCCAAATTGTTGTTAACTTGTTTTGAATGGGTAGTAAAGAAAAATGTGAATAAATAAATATTATTGATCCTTAGGTTATTATATTATCGAATGTGTAGGTTATATATATCGAAATGAACACAAATTTGAACAGTTGCGTCTTAACGGATTACCTGCTTGAAAACAAATTTTTTAAGTGCTGCTCTCTTTCGTCAAGTTTACTAATTACTGATCAGTTTTCGTATTTTTTACATTTATTGTAAATATTCTTTCTACAATTTACGACGCTATTTTATTTAAATTTTTCATAGAAAAAATTCGCCCTTAAGTAGGAATCGAACCCACGACCTCTGGCTTCTCTGCCACTGAGCTGTTAAAGGCTTGAATTAGAAACTTTTATGGGGATGCCTTGAGTTACATCAAAGGAAACAGATGAATATATCTAGTCTGTAGTACGGCAGTTGTACAAATTTATTGCATTTTCGCGAAGTAATGTAATTGTAAATATTCTTTCTACCAGTGGCGGCTCTTTAATAAGAGCAAGTAAGCAACCCCCTATAATTATGAAACAAAACAAACCGAGCGGCGACTAACTGTGAAAGTATTTATTTATTATGTATTCATAGATATTGACGAGGAACGTGGCACGCTAACAACGTACATGCACAGATCGTCGTCACAGATATAATGAGCAAAGCCCAACTGTTGCTCCGTTAAGCCATTAACATTACATTGAAGGTGGGGAAAACTGTATTTTACTCTACTTCAAAGTCGTATAATACATAGCGTTAGAGCAAGTGGTCCAGTCTGCTCACGGCCGTTGTAAAATGAATTCCGTCGCTGCTTTAGAGAACAACGCGTTTTCGCGTTAACGTATAATGAAAAAATCGCAGTAAAAAATCTTAGACGGCCGATGCCTCAATTATGTTTAGAAAATAAACAATCTGTTAAAGCTAAAGACGTTATAAGAAAATTCAAAATGGATATTTATCAGAAAAAAGGCTGAATTTGTGGGTGTGAAATTAAAAATACTTTGTTTTGTTTTCCGTGTCTTTTGTTTGGTGGTGAACCGTCTTGGTCAAAGAACAGAATAAGAGACTTAATTCATCTTAGTGCTAAAATTATTAAACATGAAAATTCCGAAGGGAATTTGAAAAATATATTTAGTCTAAGAATGTTAGGAAAAAATAACATTCAGAATGTTTTAGATTCATCATATAGAAAAGCAATTCAACAACACAATGAAAATGTAACAAAAAATAGGCATGTGTTAAATTTAATAATAAATTGCATTAGATTTTGTGGCCCGTTTGAACTGGCACTTCGGGGTCATAATGAACAGCAAACGTCGAATAACAAGGGCATTTTTCGGGAATTGATAAATTTTACGGCAGAATTGGATAAATCGCTCAGAGATCACATCGAGCAGCACCGGTTTTTAAGGGATTGTCAAAAACGATACAGAATGAGCTGCTTGATGCAATGTTGAACGTGTATCATGAACAAGTTGCCAGTGAAATTAAAGCAACCGACTTCATATCTGTGATAGCTGATGGAACCACAGATGTGTCCAATCAGTTTCAGTTGGTGGTTGTTTTAAGATATATTGTGAACGCGAGACCGGTCGAAAGATTTTGGAAATTTCTTCTGCCTAGTTGACATGATGCTAATTCTTTATCTGCCTCCATCTTTAACGAAATTAATTTGCTTGTTGATGATCCAGAAAAACTGATTGCACAGAGCTATGATGGGGCAGCAGTCATGAGTGGTGCTATTAACGGCGTGCAAAGACATGTCCAAGACCAGTATCCAAGGGCTAATTCTGTTCATTGTTATGCACATCAGACAAATCTAATTATGTCACATGCTACATCGAGCAGTAGTAATTGCAGAATTTTTTTGCCAATCTGACGGGATTATGTACATTTTTCTCCACTTCACCACAACGAGCTGCAAGATTGGAAGAATTCCTTCAAAGAAAAGCTTACCTCGTTCTTCAAAAATAAGATGGAACTTCAATTCTAGGACAGTGAATACAATATATGAGCACCGAGAAGAAATAATTGAAGCTCTAGAACAAACCGAGGGAGAAGCTAGTTTAAAAACTACCATTCATCAAGCTAGTGCCAATTTGCGAATTTCAGAGGAGGAAAATTTTTATCTATTGGTTAACTTTCTTTCATAAAAGTATGCCACATGTGGACATATAGTTTAATCAATTACAAAATGTCAATACAGATGCATTAAAAATCAAAAATAATTTAGATAATTTTGAACGCGCTATTGGAAAAATTCGATCCAAAATCGCTGACACAGATAATCAGTTGGTTAAACAAAATGACCCAGAACTGACTCCGCGACCATTAAAGCGGCGAAGAGTAACTGATGGTAGCCAAAGAAGGAGGGAAACTATTGAAGTGTGCGATATTATTTTACTAGAAATAAAAACTAGATTTCGGTATACAGGGCACTTAATATTAGGAAACTTAATTTCTTTTAAACAGTTCTCCTCTTTTCAAAAAATATTTCCGGAAGATTGCCTTAAAGAAGCAGTAAAATTTTATTCATGCCTCAATGAAAGCACTACGAACTGAATTAAGCGTTCTATATTCTAGAGAAGAATTTACGCAAAATATAGAAATCGGTGCTGTAGGTCTGCTAGGTCTTCTGCTGGATGGATTAAGCGACACCTTTAATGAAGTTGTTAAGATTTTAAAAATTGTCATTACAATCCCAATGACAACGTCCGAAGCAGAACGCCAGTTTTCACGGTTGAAGAGAATAAAAACTTTCCTGAGAAATACAATGAAAGAAGAGAGATTAAATGCCCTTACTATGTTATCTTGTGAAAAAGAATGTATAAATGATTTCCCAAACTTTAATGAAAAAGTGATAGAACTGTTCTGCAAGTCAAAGACACGTAAAATGGACTTCGTTTATCGTCAGATCTAATTAAACTGTGTAGTGTAATATTTACTATTCCCTCAAAACAAACTCTACAATGAACAGTACCTGTCTGGAACAGTACGTCGGTGAAATTTATAAGGATTGGGTAAGCGGTTTTGTATTACACTTTTTAATTTTGAAATTATGCACTCCCTATGTGAACCACCCCGAGCCGCCACTGCTTTCTACACTTTACGACGCTATTTTATTCGAATTTTTCATAGAAAAAAATCGCCTTTAAGTAGGAATCGAACCCACGACCTCTGACTTGCCGGACCATTGCTCTACCACTAAGCTGTTAAAGGCGTGAATTAGAAACTTTTATGGGGATGCCTTGAGTTACATCAAAGGAAACAGATGAATATATCTTGCCCGTAGTACGGCAGTTGTACAAATTTATTGCATTTTCGCGAAGTAATGTAATTGTAAATATTCTTTCTACACTTTACGACGCTATTTTATTCGATGTAACTCAAGGCATCCCCATAAAAGTTTCTAATTCACGCCTTTAACAGCTCAGTGGTAAAGCAATGGTCCGGCAAGCCAGAGGTCGTGGGTTGGATTCCTACTTAAGGGCGAATTTTTTCTATGAAAAATTCGAATAAAATAGCGTCGTAAACTGTAGAAAGAATATTTACAATTACATTACTTCGCGGAAATGCAATAAATGTGTTTTTACATTTATATTTATTTAACTATACCAATTAAACCTAGTTGGTAGTTTCGATAGCTTGAAGCTTTTCAGATGGTTGACTGCGTTTATTTCTTGCTTAAGATTCCTTATGGTAAACTTTAACTCTTTTACTGCAATTTCTGCAGAACCTTTTTATTTACTCTTTAACTGATAGGACTTTTAAATCACTGCAAAGCAAATATAATATCGGGTGTCCGTTTAATATTGAAGCAAATGTCTGTCAAATTTTGGAAATTTCTTTGCTTTGTATTTACCATACTGAGAATTACAGTTATTGTCAATTGGTGTTTAACATCTTTTGCCATAGTCGTATATGTCTGTTTTCCGTTAGGTTTCATTCTTCACATTTTTGCTTAGAACGTGGCACAATCTATCCCATTTTTTTAAATAATTGCAATTAGTATATGTATTTTGGGAACAAACATTTTGAAAAGTAAGGGTATTGTATTTGATTTCACCAATTTTTACATTTACGTCAAAAGTGATTAACCGTATAGGACGCTAATGTTAATTGTTGCGGTCGAAATCAAGTACAGTAGTACAAAATTTGACACAAACTGTCAGCTTCAGTATTAAACGGACACCCGATATTACTATTAAATAGATCAAATGATATACACTTCATTTCCTACATTCTAAGATTTTCAAATGTCGAAAATGAATAAAATTTGTATGAATGTTATTATTCCTGGAAAAATGTGGAAAAACTACCTAACAACAGTAGATCGGCAACCAAAAAGAACTACACAGGATTTCTTATACTGTTTCTTATAGATTTTTCCTAACCCAAAAAAACGAGAAAAATGCTCGAAAAATTCCATCTGGTCAGGTTTTCTTGCAAAACTCATGTTTGCAGTTTCATTTAGAGTGAAGCTCCCATTTAGCTAGAGGTGAGTTGGCTGGGTTAAGCTTGTTTATGCATGTTTGGCAAGGTATTAGGAATGAGTACAAATAAGCTTATTGTCAGATTTGATCATGTTTCAAGTTGATAAATAAGTTCAGGATCATGGTTGCTGTATAAGCCACACTCAGTTTACAAGCGTGTTTGTACTTGTATATTATGGCTCCAAGAGGTTATTTGTCCTGAAAACTTTTGTTTTATTTGTGGTGAATACACTGTTAAAAGTCAACAAAGAAACTTGAAGAGATTTCGTGAGCGTATTTTGCTTACTTCAAGTTAAAACTTGAAACTCCAAGAAGCCCAGGCTTTGTCTTGAACTCAAGATAAAGCCTGGGCTCCTCATAAGGTGTGTAGAAGGTGCAATAAAGATCTTTCTTTGTAGTTTAAGGGCAAAAACCACTCATTTGGTTTTAGTATTCCTATGATGTGGCGTGAACAGCAGTACCACACTAGCGACTTCTATTTCTCTTCGGTAAATGTAAAAGGTTTCAATACAAAAAGAGAAAATATCTTACCCAAACTTTAAGTAAGCTATTCGTCCAGTGCCTCATAACTCTGAAATACCAGTTTCACACCCACCTTCCAGTTTTGATGATATCCTGGGCGATTCTGAGGATGGAAGCACATTATTTCTCTAGAACGAGTCTAGTTCAGATTTTTTGTTGATGAGGGACCACAATTTTTTTTTCAAAGCGAGCTGAATGACCTGGTTTAAGATTTAGGTCGATAGATGTTACCGAATTACTGGAGTCAAGACTAAAAATAAAAGCCTGCTGTGACTCGGAACTTTATTTTCGCGGTACAGCAACGAGAGAGAGAATTCACTAAATTTTTCTCCAAAGAGCGAAATTTCATTTTCTGTAGTGATGTTCAATGACATATTTTAAAATAGAACATAATTCATTTGAGTGACGTCTATTCCCTGATTCGCCAAAAACAAGCCTCAGAGCAGTCTTGCTGCATAATGAGAATAAATTTGTATTCGTATTTTGAAAAAAAAAAAAAACTGTGTGATGGAGGGAAGTGAAGATCATTTTTGGATTTATTTACCAAAAGCATCCCATGTAACTGAAAAAAAATTTTTTTTGCAAATCGTTCGGAATTATTGATATTTTTAACAAATTTTTCCATACATCGATAGTTGCCAAGCAAAAGTAATTGCAAAGAAATGTTAATCTCTGTAGTAGTAAATAAATTACCATTTCCTTACAGTTACTTGTGCCCTTCAAAAAGAATGAAACCAGGTATATTTGAAATGAAATAAACAAATTAGCCCACAAAGTTAAAGATTTTATCTTTGAACAAAGCTCTAAGAAGTATGCCATAACAACATTTTCAGAAAAAGAATCCTTTTTGTTATTCCGATAATCCATAAAGCGATTATCGGTATTTTCATATTTTTCTTTCGATTTTGTTGGCAGCAAATTAAATGATGCGGTATTCACTGGCTCCACTAGTTCCGGAGGTGTACCTGGCGGAAAATATTCTTCATCACTAATCACAATGGCACACTTTATACAGGGTGGCCCAAAATGACCGAAGGGGTTTGAGTTCATTATAACTTCTTATTTAAGACATAATTATTAAATTTTTTTAATTTTAAATACAGTATATTAATGGAGAATATTTTTAATTAATTATGAAAAATTATATCTCGCAAGTGGTGGCCATTTTCTGCTTCGAATATTCGTGCTCTTTCCAAAACATTTTCCATAACCTTTCGCAAAACTTCAGGTGTTAAGTTGTTGATTTCGTCGCGTATATTATTTTTTAATTGCTGTATGGTTCGAGGCTTATTAATATAGACTTTTCCTTTCAAATAACCCCAAAGGAAACAGTCTGAAGCGGTTAAATCCGGTGAACGCGGAAGCCAATTAAAATCGCTTGTACGGGCAATAATTCGTTCACCAAAGATGTCGCGTAAAAGAGCCATGGTGTCCCTCGCAGTGTGCGCTGTGGCTCCATCCTGTTGGAACCATACTTGCGGATGGTTTTCCACGGCTGAACTTAAAAAAATTTCCAACATTGTCCGATATCTAGCACCAGTGATGGAAACGGCGACACCGTGTTCATTTTCAAAAAAATATGGGCCAATTAACCTTTCCGACGAAACACCGCACCAAACGGTACACTTAAGTCGGTGTAATTCTCGCTGTTGAACTACTCTTGGATTTTCCGTAGCCCATATCCTGCAGTTTTGCCTATTAACGAACCCATTTAATTGGAAATGGGCTTCGTCGCTCATAATTAAATTATGAATAAAATCATAATTTTCTTCTGCTTTTTGACGAAAATAAATTGCATAATCAAGTCATTGCTGGTAATTTGTCGGTTTCAATTGTTGGACAAGCTGAATTTTGTATGGAAACATTCTTATTGTATGCAAAATTCTCTGCAGCGACCCTCTTGAGAGGCCAAGTTGTGTCGAACGTCTCCTGGTTGATGTTTCTCCATCTTCCCGAATACTCTCCTGTACCCGTTCAATATTGTCATCCGTGTGCACCGTTCGTCGTCTGCCGGCACCAGGAAGGTTCCTTACTGCCCCTTGTTCTCGAAAATTTGCAACCAGACGGTTTATTGTTGACTCTGAGGGTCCAACCCGCACATTAAAATAACGACGATATGCACGCTGAGTCAAAACAATGGATCGTTGATTTGAGAAATAAAGTTCAACGATTTTGGCACGTTGTTCAATTGTGTACTGTTCCATTTTAAATTCTCCAAGTCTTCTTTACAAAATACTGAAAACAAAAAAAAAATTATAATAAAAAGTTATAAGGAATTAAAACCCCTTCGGTCATTTTGGGCCATCCTGTACTCCTATTTGCTGTGAATAATACTGAAAGACGCTACCACGAAATTTCTACGCGCTAAATTTCACAATTCAACTTGATACATTTCCATAGTTACGTTACAATTTCATGACCGCATTTATTATTTGTGATTTTCTTTTCCTAAATTAAACGAGATTAATTTTTTGCACATTTCCGGACCCCGTGTAGCTTTGCCCCGACTTGGCGAGCAATCTTCACGTCGTCCGGAAATGTTAGGTTTTTCCTCCTAAGTAAACAACATACTATTTTCGCATGGCTGCGTAATCTTTGATCATGTTAATTTAAAAAAATAGATGGCATGCAGCTGTAATTCTGTTCATAAAAATGTTCGCTTTCCCAGAGCTTGTAAACTGGATATATTTTTTTTTAATTCTTCGTTTAAAAACCGAACATTTTTTACAAATTTTGTAGATTTATAATTGTATGCGCTTAAATTATTAGTTAAATACGGGCCTGAACGACCTCCGCGTGATGTTATTATCAGTACCTATATTTTACAGCAAATATCAATTAAGAAAAAATTGAAATAATCATAGCATATCTTCTTCAAACCCGTAACACTATTATAAGCTTTCATAAGCTCGCGTAAATGAATATATGTTATATATACATATTAGTAAAGTTAATTCACGGACAAATTAACTCTTAAAGCCTTTTATCTATATACCATATGCTCAGTTATGTAGTACAGAGCTTGGCAATTTGCGTTCATCAGGTTTTGCTTTCAAAAAACTCGACTTCATTGGCAGCGGTGTCAATCTTTCGAGAGGGCTGTGCATCGGTGCGTTTTTTTTCTATGTTCTTTTTTATTTTCTGGTATACGGATGCAAACACTCGATGCGTTCCACTTGTTAACAAAAGGGTATCAAACAGATCTTCATTTCACTTTTCAAACGAATCCGTTGTGCCTAGCCACCATGAAGAGTTCAGTTAATCCGCGTTAGCAGTTACTACTACTTGTTCCCGTAATTATGTAATTGAGAATATTGGGATGAGACGTAGAAACGTAAGGGGAATTATATTATCTGATAATATGACAGATTTACAGTTAATATTTGTACATGCATATTTAATGTGCGAGCTGTTAGTTTTTATCTTTATATTTATATTAGCATACCGTAACCATTATGCTGGTAAAAAGAATTTCGATGTATTGATTATTACTTCTTCAATTACGTAGGTGTAATACCTATTAATCCTTGCGTAAACATAAAACAGCGTTTGTATGTACGGATAGAATAGCAATACAATTCCAACAGTTTCAATTATATTGAATTTTTCTATGTTCTTAATTAATAATTGTTTTAATTTTATATATTTTTAATAATAATATCAACCATTTTTTCTGTCCAACAAATTATAAATAATCCAAATAAAGAACAAAAAATGTACATTTTTATGTGGTAAACTACGAAGTAATTCAAAATACAAAATCAAGAAATACAGTAAAACCTGTCAATAAAGACCACAAAAAAAAAGAACCCATATTGGCCGCTATATAAAGGTGGCCGTAATTGTCAGGTTTTTCGTCTTACAAATAAGATACATAATTGTTTTTTAAGATTTTTTATTTTATTTTATTAATTAAAGTAAATATTATATAAATACAGTGTACTCTCTCTTAAGGGGACAGCCATGGGACTGAAAAATTTGTCCGCTTATGAGAAAAGTACAAAAAGAGTAAATAATAATTTGTATTATATTTATCTTGAACAATTTTATTTCCATAACAAGAACATATAAATATTAGATAAAGTAAACAGAATTTTCATTAACATTTTTGCGAGTAGTAAAAAAAAAAAACAAAATTTGAAAATTGAAAATTGAAGACAAAATTTGACTTTCTAGCTCATCTTCAGACGAGTTGGCGAGCGTTTCTTGGGAAGCAATTAACATTTCAGTATTAATGTTTCCCACATCTTCATCATTAATGAAGACTTCATTATCTAAATTAATATAGTCTTCGACGTCAATTTGGATTTGGCTCTGAACTTGATTAATAATATTGGAGAACTGAGCAAGTGCTGATAGTGGAAGCTCATCTTCTGCGGTCCAACCGCTATCGTCATTTGGGATATCTGTTTTCTCAAAACCAGCTTTCCTGAAACAATGTTTTATTGTCTGGGGGACCCACTTGCTCCCACGCTTTGTGTATGAAATAAACGACATCTAACAAATCTATTGATTTTGATAAATCCAAAGCAGAATTTGCGTCTTCCATCTGCAGCAAAATATTTTTTAAAAATAAAAACTTAAAGTTTTTTATAACGCCTTGATCCAGGGGCTGACAAAATGCTGTTGTGTTTGCTGGAAGAAAAATAACTTTAACATTTTTCAATTTCAGATCGCGAGGATGAGAGGCCGCATTGTCTAAAAATAGCAGGACGTTCCGTTCTTGAAGTAGCACTTTTCTATCAAACTGCCCTAGAAAATCAGTCATCAAATCAGACGTCATCCAAGCCTTTTTGTTTGATCGCCACGTAACTGCTAAATTGTTCAAATTAATATTGCGAAACGCCCGAGGTTTTGCAGCTTTCCCAATAACAAAAAGGGGTTCCTTTTCTCCAGCCATATTGACGCAGTGCAAAATCGTTAGCCTATCCTTAGCCATTTTTCCACCAGTGCATTTTTCACCTTTTAATGCAAATGTTTTATCGGGTAATGTCCGAAAATCAATCCAGTCTCATCCGCATTATAAATATCTCGTGAATCATATCCTTGAATCAAAGATGGCACTTTTTCAGTAAAACTTTTGACATCATCTTGGTTTACACTAGCGGCTTCTCCAGAAATGGCACGGAAGGTTATGTTATGCCGTTTTTTGAACCTTTCCAGCCAGCCAGATGATGCACTAAAATCTGCGTAATTCAATATATCTGCAATTTCTTTAGCCTTGCTCCTGATAAGTGTGCCCGAGAGAGGAATACATTTATTTCGAGCCTTCACAAACCATTCTTAGCACAATTTATCAATGTTAACGCCTTTGACGTTCAGCATACTCCTTTTTCTATCCGGATTTACATCAGTGTCCCACAATCTTAAAGTTTGGTCTGTTTTTGATGATACAAGCAGCTTGAGTTTTACTGATCTTACATTTCTTTGCTAATTCGCGTACACTAAGTTTCTCATTTTATTGAATTTCAATGACATTAACTTTGTCTTTAATAGTCAACACTGCTTTAGGCATAGCGATTCAAGTATGTATACAATAAGAATCTATAAATGTACTATGTATTTACGTACTACATTCAAAACAACAAGCTGTGCGTATTTAGGGAATTCCCCTTTGTACATACACGTATTATTCAATAAGCAAAATCTGTACGAATGTACGAATAAGAAGAAGAGTAAACGGAAAAACAGTGTTACAGTGTTGTAAGCTGTCCGGTTATGGGGAACTAAAATTACTTTGGTGTGGGAAAAAAGTATCCGCGTCCGGTTATAGGAGGGTTGTCCGCTCAAGAGAGAAAAAATTTCAAAATCCCTAAATAATCTTTTGGTACTGCGTGTCCGTTTATGGGAGGTGTCCGCTTAAGAGAGGTGTCCGTAAGGAGAGAGTACACTGTACAGATATTGCTGTGATTCCTTCTAAACGAAACAAATTGAAAGAATAGATAGAGCTGAAAACAGAAGTGAATAATTTGAAACAGATAAATTTTTGAATGCACCCTGTATGAGCATCGATACAACAAATTTTATGTTTATTTTATGTAGAGTTTCTCGTTGTTTTCTGAAATAAGTTTGAAAATGCAACAATACAGATCGTGTTAAGAAAAACACATCTGTGTATATTTAGTAAATTTATATTGAATGTTAAATATTTAACAGGCCATTATATCTCTTTACGTTTTAGTTTATAAATATTAATAACTTAAAATTTAAATCAAGCTATACCTACCAATTTATATAAAAGGATATTTAAAGTACTATAGTAATAGTAAATTTCATAATCAATACTTAAATTTTGCGAATTTCTTAAATACATAAACATTGTTTATTGTAACAGTTACGATGTACGTAAAATTTCAAACTAAAACATCCGTTAAGGCCTTAAAATATCAAATATATATAATTATTTGATTTACCCGCCACAAATTAAAATAACCTAAAAGTCAATAACAACCTTGTAATAAACTATACATGATGGAATGTGTATTTTAAAAATTAATATTTTGTAATACTTCTCTATAAGAACAAACATGCCATTCGTTGTAAAATGTGTATGATTGATTAAGTGAGGGATCAACCTCAGAGAAAACAACTCAAAAGATTTTATAGTATGCAAAATAGAGTCTAAAATGATATTTGTCAATCCATTAGAGATAAATATATTTGTTTGTATATTGTAAACAAAGTTCAGAACTATAGGTTAGGTATGTTCAAGTTGCGATAGAACACATCAAGCGGAAGATAAGAAAGGATAATCAATTGATTAGTAAGAGTAAAAGGATACGACATATAAATGTCAAATATGTTGGACATTAGAGAAGGAGAGAATAAATAGAAAGAAAACAGATTTCATACAGTTTTGGAAAAAGAAACATTAAAAAAAGAATTTAAAATAGGAACGTATTTAAAATATCAAACTGTTAGAAAGAAATATTAAGAAAACGCAAATCAATATAAGAACGAAAGTTTTTAAATATGGAATATCATTTAGAAGAGTATATTATAACTTATTACAGGTCATATACAGGGTTAGTTAAAAGTATGGAGACGGCGATTTATTGTCGTTAATATTCATTTTAGGGAATTATGTTCAATATAGTTAGTAATGTTAGGATATTTTGATCTACATTTGAGTATATTTGAATTTTTTTTTCTTTAATTGTTTTTTAATTACGCCTGTCCGCGCAGTTTTTTTTAAATGGGAACTAGTAAATTTTACTCTACCATTCGATAGAGAATTTTTTTCTCTTTACAATATATTACAATAATTTTTTTTTTTTTTTTAAATTCATTTTAATAACTTTTTTATAAGAAAAGCCCGGTTCATGTGTTTAACAGATGATCGGTACATCGCAGATAGACAGAAACGTAGCGATAAACAAACTTGAGCGACATAATTTTATCAGTGGATATTGTGTTCGTCAAATCTTTGACAGAAATAATTCATTTGTGCAATTTGTTGCTGTTAATATTAACAATGGCGAGTTTAAGTGAACATGAACGAATTGAAATACTTATGATGTTGGGTTATGGAGATAGACGCAGAAGTTTACAAGACGTTTGTAATTTATTTAATGATACGCATCCGAATAGAAATCCAATTTCTAAATCCGTTGTTGGTAAAACTATAAGACGCTTTGAAGAAACGGGTAGCGTTAAAGATTTGCCAAGGAGTGGTAGACCTAGAACAGCAAAAGGCGATGATAACAAACTGGATATTTAATAATCGACGAAGGAGATACTTGTTGAAACTTCATTATATAGATATAATAAAACACAGTTGTATAGTTTCAAAATAATATATATAATGTTAACACACTACATATGTTTCACTACACTGTGGCTTCATCAGGTGGATGAAAATACTAGAGAGAAAATACTAATAGAGTATTTTCATACACCTGATGAAGCCACAGTGTGGTGAAACATATGTAGTGTGTTAACATTATATATATTATTTTAAAACTATACAACTGTGTTTTATTATATCTATAACTGGATATTTTATTGGCTGTATCTGAATATCCACATTTATCAACCAATCAATTAGCGGCCGATTTCAATATTTCACATCGATTTCATCGATCGTGTCATTTTAAAAAAGTGAAAAGTATAAACCTTATAAGGTACACCTTGTACACGAGTTACCGGAAGATGATTCTGATAGGAGATTACAATTTTCTGAAGAAATGTTAAATATTTGCAATAATAATGAAAATTTTGTCAACAATATTCTTTTCTCTGATGAAGCTACTTTTTGCCTTACCGGTGAAGTAAACAGACATAGCTGCAGATACTGGTCATCGGAAAATCCCTCTTGGTTTTTGGAGCACCATACGCAATACCTCCAAAAGGTTAATGTTTGGGTTGGCATTCTAGGCGGCCATATTATTGGTCCCTTTTTCATCAATGGCAATTTAACTTCGGCTCTGTATTTGCAGTTATTGCAAAATGAAATAATACCTGCTAGTGCTACGCTCTATCCTCATGAAAACAATGAAGACCTGCCCAATGACAGTATCTGGTTCCAGCAAGATGGCGCCCCACCACATTATGGTGTAAATGTTCGTCAATATCTGGACAACGTTTTTCCCCACAGATGGATTGGAAGACGAGGAACCATTGAATGGCCAGCCCGTTCGCCAGATTTAAGTCCTTTAGATTTTTTCCTTTGGGGATACGTAAAAAACAAAGTTTACAATGATAAGTCCGATAATTCCGAGATTTTTTACAGAACTCTGTTCGGGTTTTGTAAATTGATTGGGTCATTGTCAAGTTACTAATGGACGACAATTTGAACACTTACTTTAATTTACTTTGTTAATAATTTGTTTAATTTTTCTTGTAAAAAAGTTATTAAAATGAATTTAAAAAAACCAAAATATTATTGTAAAGAGAAAAAAATTCTCTATCGAATGGTAGAGCAAAACTTACCAGTTCCCAATTAAAAAAAAATGCGCGGACAGGCATATCTAAAAAAACAATTGAAGAAAAAAAATTCTAATATTCTCAAATGTAGATCAAAATATCTTAACAAACTTTTATATTGAACATAATTCCCTAAAATGAATATTAACGACAATAAATCGCCGTCTCCATACTTTTAACTAAGCCTGTATATAGAAATTTTCTCAAGGAGAGTACATTTACTGAAAAATCATCTTAAAGCGGTGGTCACAAATAAAATTTGTATTGTAAATTATATTGAGTTTAATACACCATTAGAATTTTTACATTTTTAATTTAAAGAGAATTATTATTTTACTTTGTTTCATATAATAATGAATTCGACAGATCAGTAATGTAATAAAGGCATTAAAGACTTTGAAGTTCATTAAAACAAATTTATAAGATTATTTGTTTTACATGCAGCAACATATATACGAAAAACAAACTATTTTAATGTATGTAATGAGTAGAGCTGAGGATGTTTGCGGTATAACCATGGTTATATCATGTAACCATAGTAATTTACTATGGTTACATGATATAACCATGGTTATACCGCAAACATCCTCAGCTCTAGTAATGAGTGAAGCACAAAAAAAGTTTTCAGAGTATGCCATGGATTAAATCAGTTATGTCTTAGAATGATTAAGTGATCTAACCTACATGTCGTACTATTAGTAATAGGTTAAGAAAGAAATAAAAAATTAAAATTTGTTGTATAGATCAGAATAGCTTTCACGTAAAATTTTCCAAACTAGCTGAAAATAATCATAATATATTAGATATCTAAAAAGAAGATATGTAAGCATAAGAAAAATACTTAATAAACATAAAATTGCAGTTGATATATCGATCTTCTTTTTTCGTTTTATTAAATAATGTTCGTTACTCCTTTTCGTATACGGCAACTTTTTCGGTGATAACATATACATGGTGTAGGTAAATTACACATAAATTACTTGAAGTACGCATTTTTTTATTAAAAAACATTAAAACCTGGCATATGGCACTGGAGCTTGTCTCGAAATACACAAAATCAGTAACATAATCTTTATGCTTATGGATATTTAAATGTGTTCATTAATTTTCATGTATATGTACGTGCATATGAAACATTTGTCCGTAATGCTACTTAAAATTTTAATCTTTATTATTATTGTACCGTGGGCAGACCCAATACATTTACTGTTTTACAGATGTGGTATGCTTTGAGTGCATTTCAAGAATGACTGCGTCTGTATTCTGACCAACATGAGAAATAGCAAAAGGGGTTGTCTTGTAAACTTTAAATTTTTCTTGTTTGATATTCGTTAGCGACAGAATGAAATTTTGTAATTTTATTTAAATGATCGGAAATTAAAACACTTAATTTTCAATTTTATCTTTAGCAATATATCGATGAAATGAACTATTAACACAACATACACACTGTATCTTTATGCTTTATGCCAGAGATTTAGAAAGACTAACACAATCAACGAATGTCTTGTAATAATAATAATTCATGACTTAACATTCCCTAACAGCTTAACACTAATTACAGAGGGCATTGGCAGGCCATGAGTTATTACTAAGTAAGCGCTACATATTCCCGACGTGACAGGCTTATATGAGTTGTGGCAATTAAATAAGGCAATATTTTATTTTATATGGATTTTTTCCCTGTAGACTTTATTAAGTAAAATTACATGGCTTTAAGCATTTATACCTTCACAATAACCTCCCTCGAGTGTGATATACTTGTTGCAACCATTCTCCCATTGCTGGAAGCATCATTTTTGGACATCATCAATCATATAAAAACGGTAGCCTTTCAAGAGAGTTTTCATATTGGGAAACATGAAAAGTCTATAGGAGACAGATCCAGACTATAGGGTGGGTGGTGGAACAGCATTGGAATAATTTTTGCTAATAATTGCTGCACAACAAATCCATTGTGGATCATGATACAGAATCCATCCATTCTTGGCCAATTCTGGTCTCACCCGAGCAACTCTAGCCACAAGGTAGAAGAACATCAAGGTAGAAGACACTGTTAACAGTCCCCTGTGGCACGAACTCTTTATGGATCACGCCTCTAAAGTAAAAAAAAAATAATAACCAATGTTTTGATTTGAGACCGTGACATTCGGGCTTTTGTCGCATGCGTTCCTCCCTCCTCTACCCACTGCTTACTCTGTTTCCGAGTTTCGGGGTCATACTGGAGCACTCAACTTTCGTCTTCCTTGATAATGGTTTCCACCCAAATTCGCCCTTCGTTTTAGATGCGTTCAACAAAGTCCTAGCAAATCGACAAACGCAACTCTTTTTGTTCTATTGTGTCTTCGGAACGAGTTTAGCTGTCAACTTCAAATCATTGTGTAACATCTAACACACCGATTCCTTGATTGTGGCTAGTTCTACAGACAACGTCCGAATAGTTAGTCGGCGGTCGAAACGCACTGGCACTTGCAAACGTTTGATGTTTTTGATCTGTGTACACTGTGACAAAAGATTTCATTTATTGAAAAATTGGCATTAGAAGATCACCATTTGAAGATGAAGGAATTATTAGTCATTTCTTCGATGAATTCCGCACGACCATTTGGACATGAATAAAGTTAGTGTAAGATGAATACCAGGACTTCTTTCTGCTCCGTCGTGTTGAATGTGTGCGCTCGTTTTTAAACAAACGTGGAGACATCCCTAAATCAATGTTGGAGTCCGTAGTCACAGAACATGAAACAATGGTTCTGTATTATGATCTTCTATCCAAAAAGGAGTCCATGGTGGTGACGCTCAGATTACCCTCGTCTCATAAAGGCGAAAATCGTTGAATCAACGAGAAAGACTATGGTTGCAATATTTTGGAATAGTAAAGGCATTTTACTGATTAACTTTAAAGATCGCAAAACAACTAGCAGCATATATATGCTTATTTGTTGCATAAATTGAGAGTCAGTATTGGTGAAAAACGTTGAGGAAGATTGTCAAAATGTGCTACATGAAAATGTGACCATTCATATTGCTGCAGCTTCACAGACAGCAATTCGCGAACGTAACTTTCAAGAAATTGAACATCCAAGCTCTGATATAATCCCCAGCGACTGTCATTTATTTTACTATTTAAAACAAAATCTTAGAGGACGTCATTTTCATGACGATATTGAATTGCAAACAACTATAATGCAACATTTTGAGGTGAAAATATCAGATTATTTTTACAGGGTTTGGAATTATTAATCGCTGTAAAATGAGTGGAAATTATATAGAAAAAAAAAATTATAAAATTTTCAAATATTTTTCTGTGTCGGGCCGAGAATATTTGGATCTTACCTAATATTAGCCCCCTACCCATCAAGCAGCTTAATATATTTGGTCGAAATTCATCTTAAACATGAAGGAAAACCACGAGTAACCTAGTACTATAGAACAAATTTCTTTTTTATTTCTTTACGTTGTGGTAGTTTGCGCCAATTGACCCCAACGTTATAGCTGGAAGACTCCGAAATATTTCAAATAATGTGTCTGTCGACAGAGCTTTCGCGAGGAATATTAAAACAGAAATTAATAATACCTTTTCTGGTCTCCCTCAGAATTCTCAATAATCATCTCCCTTGTTTACTGAAGAAATTAATTCGACCAGTACCCGGTTCAAATTAAGAGAGGCTCCTGGTGTTGACAGGTGTTTTTCCTGAATTCATCGAAAATCTTGGAATGGATGCCCAAGAATGGCTGAGAAGCTTTTAAAACAAAATCTTAGATACTGGAGACATCCCTAACATTTTCCGGAAAGTAAAAATCCTAGCAATATTAAAACCTGCTAAATCCACTAAGGATCCTGGAAGCTACAGACCTATATCTCTCTTGTCTGTTTGCTATAAACTTCTACAACGGCTTATCTACAATAGAATAACGCCCACAATCGACGAGATTATTAATAAGGAGCAAACAAGTTTCAGAACGGGAAGGAACTGCTGTGACCAACTCTTGGCATTGATAACGCACATTGAAATAGATTTAATATTAACCGTGATGAGATACTCTCTACAGAATACCTGGCAAGCACTTTTATCTGAAAAGGTCAACTATCCCAGTGACACGTAACAACTTCTCCCAAACTAACAGACTTTCAGTTTTAGTGCAGCAACGTAACAGCTCTGAAGACGTCACTGCAACAGTGAGCGAAACGTCGGTCAAGAAAAAACAAGGACCGAGGACGTTGTTCCTGCTCGGAATCTCAGAAGCAATCATGGACGACGACCGTGGAAGCCTACAAGCCAGATTCTCTTTTACGTTCATGTCAAATCGCTTATGTATTTTATTCAGCACGGTTTCCTCTTTGGACGGTCAATGATTACTGATTTAAATGTAGTTTAAGAAACTAATTTTACAAGTTTCAAATAATCATTTTAATGCACTAAACCGTTGCTTCATCAGGTGGTTAAAGTACAAACTACAGATTTTACTAGTGTGTAGGGTGGTGATAACCCACATCTCCACTTTAGTCACAAACTAAATAAAGTCACAATGTAACACATTCAGAGATTTCTACAGCCCACTTTAACGCCAAAATTGGACACTCTTTATAATGCGGACGAAAAAATTCTTTTATAAACATAAATTTATATTTTAATATAGTTTAGATTCTTCTTGAAACTTCATATACATATAAACCTTTTCAGATAAATATCGCAATATACAGCAAAAATAATAAAATTTGCAACTAATTTAAAAGCTCTGTGAAAAGAACTTTACAACTATGTACATATGTATATATCTATACCGTACCGTATCAAATGTTATTGAAACTTCAATATCAAAGAGCAAACATGAAAGATTTCAATCTACCCTTCTGCAGCAAAGTCCCCAGCAAACTTGCCAGATATTTGCATAACCATTATATCTCCGGAACGGTATCTGAAAATCTCATTGCCGAAATTAGATTTTGGCATCCTTTGTGCCTCCTCGAAACTCCGTTACCGGCAGATAGCTTTGATTTTAAACGCGAACGTTCAGAATAGACGTCCGCAATGGGACAATTGTACGTACAACAATCACAGTCTAATTGTTAATACGGTTGATCGCGTAGGCGGTGCTCTGGCAGCCATTTGCATGCGTAGCGGCAGCCATTACACCTTGAATCAAAGTTTGCCCCGGAACAAAACGCCGCGTATTATCCCGGTAAATAGATTTTGGTCCGGTGAATCGGTTTTCAGCTCTAGCGCCCACAGCTATATATCCGTATTGCGAAAATTAGTATCAATAATTGAATTTAAGAGGGATTTAGTGGGGTGTGCCGCAGGCATGACAGTTAGGACCTAATTGAACGAATAAATGAGTGTAAACGTGTAAATGAGGTAGTACGCCACCCTACATACCTGGTATATATTTTGTTTTATTTTGTGTAACTGATGTTTAAGTCGATAAAAATGTAGATCGTAAAAAATATTTAATTTAAGAATACTATAAGATTATAAATAAAAAACATAAATGTAAATTGCTACACAATGTAACAAAATTAAAAAAATAAATTATACAAATATGTATAAACATATCTGTAATTGTACACATGGACATGCACCACGTATTTAACCAGCACTCACTTCAACCAAAGACAGATGGGTTTCTGTCTTACGACGTCATCAGTCTGGTTTTATGAAGCAACGTTTAACGGTTCGTCTTTGGTTAAAGGCAAATTGTTAAACGTTACTTTATAAATAAAATTATATAAAACCCTTATTACATTAATCGTTAATCGTTAAACTTTATCATCCTCTGAGGATGATAAACTTAGTTATCGAAACATGTATTTAGGATACGAATATTAATGTGGTAAGAGGTTTTATACCATTTTATATAGTTTTTATTCAGTCACAGTTTCCAATGAAAGACTTTTAAAAATTAAAATAATAAACTACTCAAAAATGAATAGGGAATTAGATCTTTTTTTAAAAGATCTAATTAATTCGACAAGTATTATTCATTTTAAACGTCATTTCACATTTTCACGATGCCAAGACGTCATTTAAATAAAGAAACTTTTGATTTAATTGCGTTATTGCATCAGCGAGGGCAATCTGGAGCAGAAATTGCCGCAATTTTTAATGTGTCTCCAAGTATTGTTAGTAGGGCTCTAACAAGATTCAAACAGGTAGGATCTGCAAGGAGAAGACCCGGTAGTGGATCTGAGAGGAAAACAAATCAGAGACAAGACCGCTACATACGAATTGACACAAGGATGAATCCGTTTAGAAGTGCTGTATGGTTGCAAACACAGTTACGTGCCGCCACTGGAGTTAGAGTTTCGGATCAAACCATCAGAAACCGTCTGAGGGAAATGGATCTTCATAGCTGCAGGCCTGTGAGACGCCCAAAATTAACTAATGCCAATAGAATGGCTAGAAGAACTTGGGTTAACCAACGACTAGCAGAAAATTTTCAATGGGAGCATGGTTTATACACCGATGAATCCAGATTCTGCTTATTTAGTGATAATCGTACAGTAAGGGTCTGGAGAACTCGAGGAGACCGTTATAGACGCGAGTTTACAAAAGCTGTGGTGCCTTTTGGCGGCGGTGGTATCATGGTGTGGGCGGGCATTAGTTTGAATGAACGTACGAACCTCCATCTCTTTGAAAACAATGTCAATGGACACATATACAGAGATGACATTATTCAGCAATATGTGGCCGACTTTCGTGAGGCTATGGATGAAAACATGGTTTTTATTGATGATAATGCAAGACCTCATCGTGCACAAATTGTAATGCAAGCAATAAATGACCTCCATATTAACCATCTACCTTTACCACCAACGTCTCCCGACTTGAATCCAATTGAGCACATTTGGGTCAGCTTCAAGAACAGCTCAACGAACATAATCCACCCCCAGTTAACGTGCAACACTTGCGGGAAATTTTACCGCTGTGTTGGAGAAGAGTGTCACAAGAACACATTAATAATTGCATTATGAGTATGCCCCGAAGATGTACAGCTGTGAGAGATGTCCGTGGCCATTATACACGATTTTAGAATTAAGTGTTACAGAAAAATGTTTATTTTAGCTATTGTTAAAAATGTTGCTTATTTCATTTTTGATCATTTCTTAGTAATCTAACGATTTTTCTGAATAAATATACTTGAAAATTTTAAATTGTTGTGTACAATTATGTATCTAATATAATACACTACAAATATTTACCCATACTATCTAAAAAATACAAAAAAGTAAAAATTCCTTATTCATTTTTGAGTAGTTTATTATGGGTGTGACACATAATAAATGTTGGCTGTGTAACATGGTATTAATATTGAAGTTTATAAAATGTCACCTAACTTAAAGAAAATCAGTGGCGTATAAAATAAAAAAATTGAAAACGGAAAAATTCAAATACGTGGGCCACTGCTAAAATTCGCGGAAAATTGTGAAATAAAACAAATTACGCTATGTAAATCGCTTTACTGTTTCTCAAAATACTTCCTTTTAAGATGTATACACTCTTACATCCTATAAAACCAATCTTCGAAACACTTTTTCCATTCTGAGCGAGATATCTCCAAAACCAGTGATTTAAATTCTTCAACAGCCTCTTCAGGCGATGAGAACCGCTTTCCACGCATTTTATTTTTGATGTTTCGGCATAAGAAGAAGTCATTGGGCGCTAAATCGGGCGAATATGGGCAACGAGTCATTAATTCGATGTTCCTGTTGGTCAAAAACTCGACAGTTTGTCGTGCTGTGTGAGCGCTTGCATTGTCATGATGAACAATGATTCGTCGGTTTATGTTTTTTTTTCTGATTTCATCGATAACTTCTGTCAAACAAATTGACGTATACCAGTCAGCATTAACTGTTCGTCGATCCTCTAATGCAACAGTTGCAAAATGACCCGTTTTTTCCGAAGAAACAAGCAATCATTCTTTTCGAAACGTTTCGTGACCGCACCCCTTTTGTTGGTTAAACTACTTAAACTACCAGATTCCAAAAATTACCCCAACAGTCCTTGTATACTTGAGAATAAAGTCATCATTGTATGCACATATGTACACATTGTACACACATAACTTCTTCAGATATATAAGAGTAGTTAATATTCAAGGGTACATTATTTTAATGAGCACGCGTATGTATCTAAATCTCTTTAATTTAATTTGGTAAATCTAACAGACGTAATTGTCAAAGCAGATTCCCATACTTACTTAAAGATAATTAATAAAAATTGTCACCAAGCCAAACAGGCATTATCCACTTCACGTCTCTCACACATATGGGGTTAAAACACTTGAGATATTTAGTGGCCTTCGGTTTGGCAGCGGTGGTCGCATATAGGAGCTCTGTTTTTGATAATTCAACCAAGTTTTTGGATTCCCACGTGTTAGTAATGCGGCGGTGGCGATAAGTTGTGAACGAAATTGGGCGAAAGGTATTTATATGCATGATAATGCTCGTCCACATGTCGCGCGTGTTGTGATGGACTGGTTAACAAACGATTCTTTAAAATCAGTGGAAAATGGTCAGCGCAATCTCCGGACCTGAATCCTATCGAGCATGTATGGGACATGCTTCAGAGAAGAATTACTCCACAAATGGGTAATATTTCCAATGCTATTAGATTCAAGGAGCTTCTGATAGCAAAATGGGCACGAGATGTAGACCATGTAATTCTTTCTGTCAAGGAATAATAGGTGTATGACTGTGCTTAATCAACGTGGAGGTCAAAACTTAAAAATGGTATATAACCCCTTACCACAATTACTAATCGTATCCTAAATACGTATTTCGACAACTAAGTTGTCATCATCAGTAGGTAAACCCACTAATCAAAGTGTCGCACATGATGCATAGTGGAGGTCAAACTCTATATTCGAATGTGTTTTTTATTTCTTTCTCGAAAATTGTTTAAAAACAAATCTAAAAATGTTGAATTGTTTTAATTGTTTAAATTTTCGATATATTTTTTTATTTATTAAACAATTTTACATTGATATGTTACATATTTAAACAATAAATAACCTTAAATATCAATATTCTTTAAAATCAGTTATTGCCAATAGTATAGTTATATTTTTAAAAATACCTTTAGACTTTTTTTGTGTGTGTATATATACCGTATGTGTTAAATATCATTAGGCATAGAGAATCAACGTATGAGTACATACAATGTATACGTACATGAGAAAGCCAGTCCAATGCCAGCGAAGACCGCGACGATTGACGATTGTCTCCGATACCGATTGACTGGAAATTTTGCATTCAGTCTAACTGCGGCCGTTACAGTTTGAAAGCGTACAATAAAATTAATGTATAATGGCTCTTTATACACCCACTGAAAAGCTTCAGTTAGTAAAATGGTTTTATGCTGGCAAGTCTGCAATGGAGTGCATGAATTTGTTTGCGCTGACTTTTGCAGACCGTTCTGTACCTTGCAGACAAACAATTTATAATATTATAAATAAATTTGAAACTTGTTTCTGTCTCAATAATTGTACGAAATGCAAACCAAGAGAGGTATCACCACAAAAAAGAAGGAAAGAGAACGGCGGGATGTATTAATTTGTAGCTTTGTGGAAATTGATAACACGAGATCTTCTAGAAGTGCTCCCGAGGAATTGGGTACAAGTAACACAACTATTTCACGTATTTGGAAACGTAATGGTTTAAAATGTTTCAAATATTCGAAAACTCAAGAAATATTTCCCGAGGACAATTTTCGGAGAATGGAGTTTTGTCAAGACGTTATGGAAAAGATTCATCGAGATGAAAATTTCGTTAAAAATATTCTCTTCACCGATGAATCAACTATTCTATTACACGGAAAGCACAATTCCTCTGTTCTTCGATATTGGGCTTTGGAAAATCAACACCGGCATTTTGCAAGTCGCACTCAGTATCCTCAAAAACTAAACGTTTGGGCAGGTATTTTAGGTGACCATTCTATAGGCCCCTATTTTATTGATGGTATACTAAATGCCGACAAGTATCTCGAATTACTGAAAAATCAAATACTTCCCGCTATTCAAAACATTGGAATAAATCAGAAAATCGTTTGGTTTCAACATGATGGCTGTTCAGCACATAATGCAGTGAGGGTAAAGGAATTTCTAGGAAATACTTTTCCTGACCGTCTTATTACTGAAACAAGAAACATTAAATGCCCCCGCGATCTCCTGATCTATCTCCAAATGATTCCTTTTTGTGGGGATATCTAAAAAATATTGTTTATACTCATGAAGCTGGTAGAGCTGAAAATCTAGTTGCCTTGAGAGAAAAAATAACTGAGGCCGCGAATTCATTAACTGCGACATGCTAGCAAATGTAAGAGCTAATTTCTACGACCGCCTAGGACAATGTCTTGCTGAGCAAGGAGGAATTTTTGTATAATTTATTATAATTTTACAATCCTTTTTTGTTTATTTTATTAGGATTATTCTTTAATTTTATTAGAATTACGTTTTTTATTTATGCGACGCACCGCAGCTTAAAAATTTCCTGCATCTACTGAAAGAAATAAGAAAAGCAAATCCCTTGCAATTCGTAAATGTTATTTTAGAACGCGGTACAAGTACGTATGTCGATGGTCAAATGATTACTGCTAACTTGTATTTGCGAAACAATCGGAGACAATCGTTGCCGGCCGTCGCGGTCTTCGCCGGCATTGGATCGGCTTATCCATATACATATACATCGTATGTACTCATTCCCTATGCCTAATGATATTTGACACATGCGGTACCTTTATATGTAAACATGTATAGTAATTAGCCGTAATTAGTATTGGGTGAAGACGTATAATCTTTTTGTATTTCCTTACTGTAATACATTTTAATTTTTTCCAATGTAATTTATAGGTAACAATGATTTAGATCAATGTTCATTTGTTGAATCCATTTGTTAAGTTGTCAACTTGCTTGCTTTCTGTGTATTAATATTACTTTTTAATAAAACGTATGTAAAAATATTAATTTTAAATTTGCATAAATGTTTTATTTAACTCAGAAATTTGTATCTATCAAAGCTTTTTTATCATTTCTTGTTTCAAAATTGTTTAAATATTCTATATGTCTTCAGTACATTTTCCATGCTTTCAGACCGTGTTTGCTTTTTGAAAGGTAATATAAATGCATTTTAATTTAAAAAAGGAAATCATGAAACAAATGAAGTCATTTTAAATCAAACGAAAAGAACGAAATTAATGATGCCGTAATTTTGATTGGACACAGCCATTACTCTCACATCTATTGTACAGGTTTAAATGATCTATCAATAAATAAGATCGAAAATTTCACTCTCATTCAGTTAGTTTTATGCAAAATGATATTTTAGAAACTCTAGAACACCTACAAGTTCGGTATACATACAGAAAAACCTACAAAATAACAATTTTTAACGATGACTTATCAATAAGTACGGTTTTATTTTGTACACATTAATTTCGTGCCTTTCTATGTCCTATACATAATAGCTTATTCCTCAAAAACTACAGTAAATTTTATACTTTCATTTATAATGACTGTTTATGTTTTTATGACCATCTACCAGAAGGCATCCGTGGCATTCACAGAAGTCGAAATGTCTTTACAGCACCACCGTACAACTATATAATTCAATTTGGGAGAAATGGACAGTTTTTTTTTTCCTAAAGCACTGCAAAGAAGTTCAGAAATGTTCGTTTTAACTAGTACTGGTTTTGTATTTTAACCTTGGCCTCGATCCAGGGCCATTTTTATTACGTTTATTACTCTTACTTTTCGTGATATTTATTAGTTTATGGTTAGTACACGCGACACCGACGTTGTAATTGCCGTTTTGACATAGATTCATTGCCTCAGCATGTCGTTTAACGGAGTAAAAGAGGCTCCCGTACGACTTCTGCGTAATATTTAAGATACGATTTGAAAAAAATACGAAATCGTAACATAAATATTCTATTATGGAAATTTAGTAAGATAGATACTTCGACTTCGACTTCGAACAACTAGCTTAATATTATCGCTGGACTTTTTTTATTGTTTTTAGAGTAATTTTGTTTTGCTTTTCCGCATTTGTCAATTGCGTTTCACTATTTGTCAAGTGAATTTGCATTTTTTTTTTTTGTTAGCTACATTTGTCAAATGGCGTTCCCTTTTTTCATATTACTTTCCCTTTATATCAATTGGTTTTCTTGTTTATATATATATAAGTACACTTCTTACATTTGATAAAAAACAAAGCAATTAGCTTAATAAAGTAAAAAATTTATTTTATCTTATTTTGATACAAACACAATCTAACTTCTATGTATAATTTTATTTTACTTTGTGATAACAAACAAAACATGTATCACGCAGAGTTTGATAATTTATACGATGAAGAAAATCACGAAATACGAGGTGCATTCAAGTTCTAAGGCCTCGATTTTTTTTCTAACTAACTACTCACCCGAAAACTATGAAACTGGTGTTACTTCTCGACGTAATCTCCCTGCAGACGTACACATTTTTCACAACGTCGACGCCATGATTCCATGGGCGCGGCGAAGGTTTCTTTAGGAGTCTGTTTTGACCACTGGAAAATCGCTGAAGCAAGTACGGCTGGTGAATGTGCGGCCACGGACAGTGTCTTTCATTGTTGGAAACAGCCAAAAGTCACTAGGAGCCAGGTCAGGTGAGCAGGGAGCATGAGAGTTCACTTCAAAGTTGTTTTCACGAATAAACTGTTGCGTAACGTTAGCCCGATGTGCGGGTGCGTCGTCTTGGTGAAACACCACACGCGCAGCCTTTCCCGGACGTTTTTGTTGCAGTGCAGGAAGGAACTTGTTCTTCAAAACATTTTCGTAGGATGTACCTGTCACCGTAGTGCCCTTTGGAACACAATGGGTAAGAATTACGCCCTCACTGTCCCAGAACATGGACACCATCATTTTTTCAGCACTGGCGGTTACCCGAAATTTTTTTGGTGGCGGTGAATCTGTGTGCTTCCATTGAGCTGACTGGCGCTTTGTTTCTGGATTGAAAAATGGAATCCCCGTCTCATCCATTGTCACAATCGACGAAAAGAAAGTCCCATTCATGCCTTGGTTGCGCATCAACATTGCTTGGCAACATGCCACACGAGCAGCCTTGTGGTCGTCCGTCAGCATTCGCGGCACCCACCTGGAGGACACTTTTCGCATTTTCAGGTCGTGATGCAACTGATAGAACTGATAGCGTCAGACAACTGATAGAAAAATCATTAGAGTACAACACCCCTGCCTATCTTTGCTTTGTAGATCTAACTAAGGCCTTCGACAGAGTACAACTAAAAGACGTCATCACGATCCTGGAAAACAATAATACGAAGAAAGAATACGTAGAACTCATTAAGGACCTAAACACGAACACAAGAACGCAAATACGCACAAACCTCACCCTAACGCAACCCCTACGAACCACAGCAGGCATCCGTCAAGGCGATAGTCTCAGTCCTTTATTATTCAACGCAATCATGGATGAGCTGGTGAAAGCTGTAAAGAACACCGGATTAGGATATCGGATGGGCTTACACAACATAAATATACTATGATATGCTGATGACGCAGTACTTATTGCGGAATCAGAGGACGACCTACAAGGAATGTTACATGCTTTCAACAAACAGGCAGGAAAACACAAACATGGAAATTTCCATAGGCAAGACCAAATGCATGACCATAGCAAAAGAACCTGTACGCTGCAAATTGGTAATAGAAAATAAGACCGTCGACCAAACCATGTCAATCGAATACCTTGGGTGCAAAATTACAAGCGCAGGGTTTTGGGTGATGAGTTGAGGAAACAAGTAAACAAAGCAGCAGCAATATCGGGACATCTTAGGTATCCAATCTGGAGAAACAAACACCTAAGTACGGAATGCAAATCAAGGATATACAAAACATGCGTACGACCGGTGATGACATATGGTGCGGAGACGAGAGCGGAAATCGACGATAACAAAGAGGATACTAAGAACAACCGAAATGAAGACCCTAAGAACGATAACAGGATACACATTACATGATAGGCAAAGAAATACAGATATAAGGGAGAAGTGTCAAACGGATGACGTAGCCAGATGGATACGGAAAAGAAGAAGAGAATGGAACCACCATGTCAGCCGAATGACTCCCGACAGAATGGCCAGAATAGTACGAAATAACATACCTCATGGAAGAAGACCCATAGGACGACCACCAAAACGCTGGCGAGACAGCTGGCAATCAAATTCACAAGAACTGCCGCTACAAAGAAACCGGAACTAAACAGGCGATACGCCTATCGAAAGAAGAAGAAGAAGAAGGTCGTCATGCAGGATTGTGTGCACAGAACCCACGGAAATGCTAACACTGGAGGCGATCTGTTCAACTGTCATTCGGCAATCCCCCAAAACAAGTCTCTCCACTTTCTCGATCATGTCGTCAGACCGGCTTGTGCGAGCCCGAGGTTGTTTCGGTTTGTTGTCACACGATGTTCTGCCTTCATTAAACTGTCGCACACACGAACGCACTTTCGACACATCTATAACTCCATCACCACATGTCTCCTTCAACTGTCAATGAATTTCAATTGGTGTCACACCACGCAAATTCAGAAAACGAATGATTGCACGCTGTTCAAGTAAGGAAAACGTAACCATTTTAAGTATCTAAAACAGTTCTCATTCTCGACGCTGCCGCTACAATTCCATCTGCCGTACAGTGCTGCCATCTCTGTTACTTATTGACAACGAACGCACGCTCATTTTAAAACAATGCACATGTTTCTATCTCCTTCCAGTCTGGAGAAAAAAAATCGGTACTTGTAGGTACAAGTTGTACAAGTAGGTACTTGGTCTCACAAGAATCTAAAGATATCTTTGTTTTATTTGTAATTTGTAAAGATTCATAAATTAAGAATCAATATCAAACTTTATAGTGTAAAGATAAATATTTCATGTGGTAGGGATTATATAAATAATAAAGATAAAAAGTGAAATTCATTAAAATTTGTTTTATTTTATCCTGATAATAGTTAGGATTATTTCTCACCAAATGAATATTTTATAACACACTCTTTTAATACAACAATATCAGTAAATTCAATATCCATAAAGTTTTAACATAGTAAATTAAACAAAACCCTTTGGGTTGTAGCTTAGTATTTGGAGGGTATTACATTCCCAAGGCTAAGATAATACGCAAGTGTGCTGACTGCAAGATTTATGAAATCTGAATAAAAACTTAAAGGTTATTTATAATTCGTATTTTCGACAATACTCATAAATTTATGTGTTTTGTGATTTAATTTAAATTAATAAATGTTTACTGAGTTCGTGATAATGTATATTGAAGTATGAACAATAAATGTATTTAATTTGATATCTTGGCGTCTTATTTCTTTAACCCCACCATTGACACCCTTACAATTCCTAATTTTGTTTGAGGAAATTCCACGTCTTGTTCAAGCCATTTTAACAATTGTTGGTTATTTTAATATTACTCATTTTTACGATCCAACTATTAGAGATACTAAAGCTCAATCATTGTTAAACATTTTGAATTTTATGGATCTAAAACAATGTAATACAATAACAAATAATAGAGAACGGATGCTTGATTTGGTTCCGTCTAATTTTGAAAATATATCCGTTGAAAAAGAAGATTTACCTTTTGTTGGTGAAGACTTGGATCACCCTAGCTTCAGATTCTGTCTTAACTGTAACATTAATTAAACATGCAATCAATTTTCGTCTTAAAAATTATAATTTTAGAAGAGCCGACGTTGTTGGCCTGTATAATGCCTTCTCAAATATAGATTGGTCTTTTCTTTCAAGTAACAGTGATGTTAATCAACCTTGTTTAGCGTTTTATAATGCTTTATATCACTGTATCGATTTGCATGTTCTCCTAAAGAATCATAACAGATCGTCATATCCTATTTGGTTTAACCAGAAGCACGTCAATAATATAAAAACCAAAAACTACTACTGACAAAAATTAGGGAGCACTAAATCTGTGAAAGATCTCGTCTTATATAGGGAGTTGAGACGGAGGTTTAAGCGTAATTCATCAATATCATTCAACGATTATATCTCAAACATGGAGAATATTATCAAGATTGACCCGCGTCAGTTTTGGCAGTATATGCGTTCTAGAATGAGTAATGTAGATATTCCGAACTTAGTGGCGAGTGCAAATGGTAACATGTTGGTTGATCCACTATCAATAGTTGTAGTTGTAGTAATGGCTTTCATGAATATTTCCGATCCACTTATATTCCAAATTCTTCTTCAACATTGCCTTCAGCATCTACTCTTTTGCCACGTAATTCATTAAATGATGTAATATCTGTATCTGAATCCGAGGTATTTCAAGCTCTTAAGAAATTAGTAGTGAATTTTACTGTTGGTTATGATAGTATTCCTTCATTTATCTTAAGGGACTGTGCTGCTGTTTCTAACTAGCTAAGCTGTTTATTCAACTTATCGCTCAAGACTTGTACTTTCCCCGATAATTAGAAATTTGCTGGACTTACTCCTATTTACAAGAAAGGTCACTCTGTTGAAAACTATAGACCTGTAGCTATTATTAACAACATAGCCAAAGTATTTGAATCTTGTTGGTATAAGATGATTTATTCTCAGATCAAAAATTTAATATCTCATGATCAAATGGTTTCATGACTGGGCGATCCATTGTTGCCAACTTGGCTACCATTACCCAATATATTTCCGAGAAACTTGATAGTAATAAACAAATCGACGCTATTTACATGGATATGACAAAAGCTTTCGACCACATTCATCATTCTCTACTTTTAATTAAGCTCGATGCTGTTGGCTTTTCCCTGTCACTGGTTGCATTCTTCAAATCATACCTTACCAATCGTAATAATTATGTAGTTTATAGAACTCATGTTTCCAATAGTTTTTTGCCATCTTTAGGTGTTCCTCAAGGAATTAATTTGGGTCCTTTATTGTTTCTCTTATTCATTAAGGACTTGGTTCTTGAGCTGAATTGTCCAAGGTTGCTCTGTGCAGACGATTTAAAATTATATGCTACAATCAACACCACGATTGCATATCGCTTCAGAATCAGATTGAGGTAGTACAGATCTGGTGCTCCAAAAACAAATTAACTATGAACGTCGCTAAGTGTAGATGTATGAGCTTCTCGCGTAAAATTTATAGTGTTACTTATGACTACACTTATGACAAAGCAGTTAATATGTGACTCTCAGCTTACATTTGCTGAACATATCAACACCATGACTGCTTCGTTCTTACGTATGTTAGGCTTCATTGTAAGAACTACACATAACTTTATATCTTAAAACTCTGCCTTACCATTGTATTTTTCACTTGTGCGCTTTAAGTTGGAGTACGCGTCACTAATATGGTCACCAATCTACAATCGTCATATTAATACGATTGAACAAGTCCAAAGACGTTTCTTGAGATATTTATACTTTAAAGACAATTCTGAGTATCCTGTTCAGATTTTATATATAGTGCGTTCCTCAATTTACCCAAAGTTGATTCTCTAGAACTTCGTCTTGATCATGCAAGTATGAAATTTTTATATGACCTGGTTAACCATCAGTTGGACTCGCCAAAACTCTTAGAACAACTTAACTTTACTGTGCCTCGTCTGGGTTCCAGATCAACGAGGATGTTTTACTGCAATATACCGAATACTAATATGATGATTAAATCACCTCTCTACAGAATCTGTACCTATAATAATACTTTATCGAATACTTCCCTTGATATTCTTTTTAAATCATTGGCGACGCTACTAAGAGAATGTACCACCAACCTTCACTACGTATGATGAATGTATAGTTTTTGTTATTGTATTTTATATTATTATGTATTTTGTAATGCATCGTTAGTTTTAAGCTAAATTTAAAATTTCATTATCTGCTATTGGTGCTATAGACTATAGACTATGTCCCTATATTACATCCTTAGATTAAATATATCTTATTAGTTTTAAGTATAATTTATATTAGGGACATATAATTTGCGATCTCCTGTAATTGGATTGTATAATCTGTGTGGCAGTATATATTATTATTATTATTAACTTTTACATTGGTTGCTAGGCCTAGTTACAAATAACCCGAAAGCAAATTCTGAGAGCAATACATATTCAAAGAGTCAAACATTATACAGGGTTAGTTAAAAGTATGGAGACGGCGATTTATTGTCGTTAATATTCATTTTAGGGAATTATGTTCAATATAAAAGTTTGTTAGGATATTTTGATCTACATTTGAGAACATTTGAATTTTTTTTCTTCAATTGTTTTTTTAGTTACGCCTGTCAGCGCAGTTTTTTTTAAATGGGAACTAGTAAATTTTGCTCTACCATTCGATAGAGAATTTTTTTCTCTTTACAATAATATTTTTGTTTTTTAAAAATTCATTTTAATAACTTTTCTATAAGAAAAGGCCGGTTCATGTGTTTAACAGATGTTCGGTACATCGCAGATAGACAGAAGCGTAGCGATAAACAAACTTGAGCGACATAATTTTATCAGTGGTTATTGTGTACGTCAAATCTTTGACAGAAATAATTCATTTGTGCAATTTATTGCTGTTAATAATAACAATGGCGAGTTTAAGTGAACATGAACGAATTGAAATACTTATGATGTTGGGTTATGGAGATAGACGCAGAAGTTTACAAGACGTTTGTAATTTATTTAATGATACGCATCCAAATAAAAATCCAATTTCTAAATCCGTTGCTGGTAAAACTTTAAGACACTTTGAACAAACGGGTAGCGTTCAAGATTTGCCAAGGAGTAGTATACCTAGAACAGCAAAAAGCGATGATAACAAACTGGATATTTTATTGGCTATATCTGAATATCCCCATTTATCAACCAATCAATTAGCGGCCAATTTCAATATTTCACAGTCATCGATCGTGTCATTTTTAAAATGTGAAAAGTATAAACCTTATAAAGTACACCTTGTACACGAGTTAACGCAAGATTATTTTGATAGGAGATTACAATTTTCTGAAGAAATGTTAAATATTTGCAATAATAATGAAAATTTTGTCAACAATATTCTTTTCTCTGACGAAGCTACTTTTTGCCTTACTGGTGAAGTAAACAGATATAACTGCAGATACTGGTCATCGGAAAATCCCTCTTGGTTTTTGGAGCACCATACGCAGTACCCCCAAAAGGTTAATGTTTGGGTTGGCATTCTAGGCGGTCATATTATCGGTCTCTTTTTCATCAATGGCAATTTAACTTCGGCTCTGTATTTGCAGTTATTGCAAAATGAAATAATACCTGCTTGTGCTACGCTCTATCCTCATGAAAACAATGAACACCTGCCCAATGACAGTATCTGGTTCCAGCAAGATGGCGCCCCACCACATTATGGTGTAAATGTTCGTCAATATCTGGACAACGTTTTTCCCCACAGATGGATTGGAAGACGAGGAACTATTGAATGGCCAGCCCGTTCGCCAGATTTAAGTCCTTTAGATTTTTTTCTTTGGGGATACGTAATAAACAAAGTTTACAAAGATAAGCCCGATAACGTCGTAGATTTACAAATCCGAATTACCAGAACGATACAAGAAATTCCCCGAGATTTTTTACATAACTCTGTTCGGGGTTTTGTAAATCGATTGGGTCATTGTCAAATTACTAATGGACGACAATTTGAACACTTACATTAATTTACTTTGCTAATAATTTCTTTAATTTTTCTTGTAAAAAAGTTATTAAAATGAATTTAAAAAAAAAATATTATTGTAAAGAGAAAAAAATTCTCTATCGAATGGTAGAGTAAAATTTACTAGTTCCCATTTAAAAAAAACTGCGCGGACAGGCGTAACTAAAAAACAATTGAAGAAAAAAAAATTCAAATATTCTCAAATGTAGATCAAAATATCCTAACAAACTTTTATATTGAACATAATTCCCTAAAATGAATATTAAAGACAATAAATCGCCGTCTCCATACTTTTAACTAACCCTGTATATGCGTGCGTAACGATTTACATTTTAGTATAATCGGAGCTTGACTTATAGAGTCAAACTACACAGCAATATGTACACGTAAGTATGTACATACATACATGATAACGCAAATCGATTTCAAACAAATTAATTTCACAGGTGTACTGTCTTAAAATCAGGGAAATTATAAGTTTTCTGTCACTTGATTAATATTTTTTAATATTTTATATTTTATTACAAACTGCAGGTGAAAATTAAAAGTTTTCCAAAAGACACACATACACATTCAACAAAGTACTTAATTATATATTTTTATTTGTTCAATGTTCTTAAGTATACCTATACACTATCATATTTATTTTTTGAAAAGAATCTGCATTTAGGCCGTCATTTGTTTTAGATTAATACCAAATATTTATTGCGAATAGTTGCTTAAATATGCACTTCCTAAACTACCGAACAGATTAAAAAGTATCCTATTTCTGACATATTAAGACACAAATTGCCTTCGATGGTGTCTGACAATTCTCTAAATTCCGTAGATGTTTCGTAAAGACCGGATACAGTTAACGAGATACACTTTAATGGCCCTTAAGGTGTTTTCTGCAAATAATCTTTAGCTTCCTATAATTATGCAATTTTAAAATAATTTAATTGAGCTAAGTACATACATAGATATGAAAATTTAAAAACAATAATTCTATACATTCGGTTTACAACAAAACTATACCCTTGCAATTGAAAAGGAGTATAATTTAAAAAAATCTTTTTTACAATTGCACGTTCTTTTCACTGTTTTTTCGAGCCTTAGTGAAAAAAGAAGTTTCTAACAGTTCTAAAATTCAGAAGAAACTAAGAAGAAAAGTTTATTGAAACAATTATACAGAGAGATCAAAAAGATTGACCGATATATCAACTTTAGCACGAGTTTGCCACAGGTTAATTATTGTAGTATGAATTACATATTTGGCTTGTAACTTCGCTAAAGTGTCTGTCAATCCAATATTCTGTCATTTGCATTAGTTGAATTTGCTAGTAATATAAGATTTTTGTCGTTTATCTTGCCATTGGCTTACATCGCTTAATTGAATATTAGAAATATCTTTCTCAATGGAATAAAAAAAAAATTTCTTTTGTGTCTATACAAGTACATATTATTATCATTTTTGCTTAATTTTAGGGTTAGGTCCAATAGATTTTTTTTCCTTTTCTGGTATTTAAAGAACACTGTTTAAGTCCACTACATACGTTACTTGAACTACAAGATGCTATTCACAAATGCTGTTAAGAGTATAGCAGAAGAAGTGTTTCAAAATGTCTTCAATTTTCTATGAAGACGTGTCTGCAAAATGAACATAATTTTAAACATGTTATTATATTTCTAAATATGCAATGTAATATCGATCTCTATATTAAATGATTTCTAATAAAGATATTTTCAATTGTTGAATGTATTTCTTAAGTTATTAAAACACAAATTAAGTAAATATTAACAATCTCGGAAGTAGTTCATATGTAAATTCATAGATGTCGCACGGACGGAATACAATACGAAATGTGACATATGCGGCAATTCCACCATGATTATGAAGCGGCACGGTCAATCTTTTTTGATCTCTCTGTAGCAGGCAATTACAAGTCAACATACTCATTTTGTTATATACAAATTAAAGTTACACACACTTTGTGTTTGCTTATTGCTTATGATTTTTGCTTAATTTTAGGGTTAGGTCCATTAGATTTTTTCTTTTTTTGATATTTAATGAAAAGTGTTTAAGTTCACTGCATACGTTAATTGAACTACAAGATGCTATTACAAATGCTGTTAACAGTGTAACGGAAGAAATGTTTCAAAATGTCTTCAATTCTCTATAAAAACGTGTTAATGTGCCTGCAAAATGAAGAACATCATTTTGAACATGTTATAATATTTCCAAATATGTAATGTAACATCGATCCATATATTAAATGATTTCTAATAAGATATTTTCAAGTGTTAATGTATTTCTTTAGTTATTAAAACACAAATTAAGTAAATATTAACAATCTCGGCAGTAGTTCATATGTAAAATCATAGATGTCGCACGGACAGAATACAATTCAGAATGTGAATATGAGGCAATTCCACCATAATTATGAAGCGGTATGGTCTACCTTTTTTTATCTCTGTAGCAGGCAATTACAAGTCAACATACTTATTTTGTTATATAAAAATTAAAGTTACACTCTTAAATTACTTCCAGCTATAATTCCCGATTCGAGTAAAGGCTTTAGCTTCGAAATACCATTATTAAAAGTATTCGTTGATGATTTCCTAATTTATCCAAGAGTTTTAAGTTAGGCATTTCATTGCAAGTCGACATAGATGGTTCGGAAATTGTTTTTTGCAGAAGGTTGAATTTTATCGGAAATTTGAATTTTATTATTTATGCTGTCTTCAGTATAACCTTCAGCCTTGGTGATACTTTTCCAAACAACATTGCCGCTTTATTAAAGTTATGTCACCCCCTACATTTGTTAGAAGTTTAGCAGAGCTTCTTCTAAAGCAGTGCCCAGTATAATCTTTGGGGCTTTCTTTATTAAGCCATTTCGCAATTAGACTTGGTATTTTACCGATTTTGTTAATCCCCACGTTTTGATTGAAGCATTTTCCTGTGACGTACTTTAAGAAAAACCGCTCTTTTGACCCATTTGATGGACGCAAAGTTTGATATTTTAAAGTTTGTCTTTTCGAGTTCTTAATAAAACTAACGGTAACTTTAGACACACACTATATTAATAATAAAACAAATAACAATATAAAAACTAATTACTAACAATAAGCACATTTATGTATTTATATTTATGTTCACTCCGCGAGGCTCTGGTATCGAATGCTTCATCCCTTCCTCGACGGCTTATATATGCGGTGAATATTCTGCATGCATCGAGAAAACGCCAGAGGTATGACGCGCGACGCATCGTTGGATGAGTTATCAGAATATTTTCTAATCAATTTCATATTATCTACATTGGAAACGGTAAAAATTCTCTCAGAATGGGTTTTTGAATCCGGCACATTAACAATCAGTATTGAATCCTTATTTTCAACATCTGATACCTTCATTTTCAATCATTCATTTCGCCTAAGAGCACCAGCGATCCCAAAAATCAATACCGTTTACAAAAAAAAAGACAAAGAACAAAGAGTAACCCAAGTTATAAGTAAAAAGACACTATTTTGGGAAACTCTTCAATATTTTCTCTTATGAGTTGCCTTTAACATCGAAAAAAGGAACCACAATGTTAATGGCTTCAATATCTTCGACTTTTCCTCTAAATATTCTAGTAGAACTGTTTTCTGTTGTGTTAGTCATTTTTTTAGAGTCACACCGATGTCGAAAATCAGTGCAAGCTTTTTCATACTGCGATCTTGATTTCTTCGGCAAAATACTCGCAATCGCTTCATTAGCTACTGCTTCTATATCATTTAGAATCATTGGAGTCTTCCATGAGTCTTGCTTCTGTTGGCGTCTATTATTAGAGAATTTATAAAAAAAAAACACTTGTAAAGTGACACATATTTAGACCATAGAATTTTTTTCCAATTTTTATTTACATTAGTAACTACGGAAATCCGTGCAACGGTAACTTAAAAAAATAAAGCTGATGTATTCAATATATTTAATAATAAACTTATTGCTTAAATCTATGCAATTGTAAAAAAAAATTGTTGATATTAAATACGCAAAGCCAGTATTTTGAGCTTTCAAATGTATTTTTTGTCTCAACCTAACGGTCTCGACAAAAAACCTAACACTCTCAAACTGAAAAATCTTTGCTTTGAGCACTTAATATAAAAATAAATAAATAAAATAATAAAATAATAATAAATAAAAAAATAGTACTTCATAGTTTTTGTATCTTAATATTTCGTATACTTATCACGTCTTTATGCTTCAAATTGTCGCGGAAAACTTTCAACTAACTTTCTTAATCCTACATGCCGAATATTATTCCACAAGTACCAACAAGTGCTTTGAAAAATTGGTTTTGGCACCATAGCCTGACATATCAATTTTGCCATTCAAATAGTTCTCTTAATTCTCTCTCCCAACTTAGAGCCGGTATTAATGTGATTTTTATTAAAATAATTTTTTGCCACCTTATGCGTTTGGAATCATTAATATCACTATCCTTTTGAAACATGAAGTGATTTGCAAACGCTAGATTTTCAGCAAATTTATGCAAATTGTCATATTTTGCTCCTATTAATTTTTCATCAATAGATCTAAGTTACCAACACCGCTATGATAACTAAAACATCTTATTTCCACTGTATTTGGCAGTCGTTTAAATTGTTTCTTTATCTAGAAATTTACCAGGATATTTTATAAGTCTTTCTTTGAAGACTGTGGTTAAGCAAAAACTCAAAAAAGGTATAAAATCCCTAATCACAATTAATAATAGTATCCTAAATACGTATTCGACAACTAAGTTGTCATCATCAGTAGGTAAAACCACTAATCAAAGTGTCACACATGGGGCACAGTAAATCTATCATACACTCACCGGCAAAATAATCGATCCACTCAAAAAATTGATAGAGTTTGTTCGTTAATAAGTTTGTTATTTTAAATTCGATTTGATTCATTTTTTTCTTGCATATTGTAGGTAAATTTAAATGTAATCTATCACATTTTTTGAATTTTAAGAAAATTTGGCGTACATCATTTTATACAGGGTGACACAGAGTCTGTTTTTTTTAAATCAACTTTAAAACCACATATGGATTGTCAAAGTTGTTCCACCTTGTATTTTCTTATTTTGTTAACAAGACACATCATTTCTTTACAATTTCTTTTTTTATTTATTACAATAGCTTAATTTTTGTAAAAGATACAAGGGTTTAAGAAAAATCTTACATTTTTTACATTTTTCCTATGGTACTAACAATAAGTTTAGTATTTAGTATTGAAATACTGTCAGTTGTGAAATCTAAAACTTGTCAATTACGTTTTTGAACGTGTTTCTTGTCGAATAGTAATTTAAAATATGGATCTTTCTGTAACCGACGCAGCGAGAGCTGTTGCTTTGATTCAGGATGGTAGGTCACAGTATTATGTGGCCAGAGTGTTGGGAGTTTCAAGATGTAAAGTTCAAAGAGCTGTTAAACGGTTTAATGAATTTGGTGTATACACAAGAAGAAATCATTGTGGTCGAAAGAAATCTGCTAGTGAGCGAGATAATCGCTTTATAACGTTAAATGTTTTGAATGACAGAAAAGTTACTTCTGTGCAAATGAAAAACAGATTAGAGGACGTAAGGCAAGTTCAAGTAAGTGATAGAACAATAAGAAGGCGGCTGTATGATATTGGACTGCGTTCTAGGAGACCTGCAACTGGTCTAGAGTTATTGAGACACCATCGAGTTGAACGCCTTAGATTTGCTAGGGAACATGTAAATTGGGGTAACGAAGAATGGAGCAACATCCTATTCACGGATAAGTCCAGATTTTGCCTTAGAACACCAGATGGACGTGAAATAATTTACCGGAGAACTGGTGAGCGTTTCTTTCAAAACCATTTTTTTCCTAGAGTAAGTTATGGAGGCGGTTCGATAATGGTGTGGGGTGGCATAAATATTGAAGCTCGGACGGACTTGGTTATAATTAACGGGGGAGCCATGACAGCCGATAGATACATAAGAGAAGTTTTAGAGCCACATATTGTTCCTTTTGCACCGTTCATCGGAGATGATTTCATGCTGATGCATGATAATGCCCTACCGCATGTTGCCAGAATTGTACGCGAGTATTTAGCCGAGGTTGAAATCTCAGTAGTAAATTGGCCTGCTCTCAGCCCAGACCTAAACCCAATTGAGCATGTTTGGGATGCACTTGGGAGGAAAATACGATCTCGTGTACCAACGCCTGCAAATTTACAGCAGCTTAGTGACGTTCTAACTGAAGAATAGAATCAAATCTACCAGACTTACATTCAAAACTTAATTGAGAGCATGCCAAGACGAATTGCAGCTGTTATCCGTGCACGTGGAGGAAACACTTCGTATTAAGTCTTTTATGTTTTTCATTTTCTTTTCAATTCCTTTTCATTAAATTCGGTGTTAAGGTAAATTCGTAAACTTATTGTTAGTACCTTAGGAAAAATGTAAGATTACACAGTGTCCACGTATACATTAACTTTAAAATAAAATTGACGGACTAAAAATTACGACAAATTTACTTCTCTTAAGAAAACGGCATCTCATATGTTTACTATCCATTCTCCGCCCTTGACCTTTTCTGCCTCTTTTCTAAGAATGAAAAAAGACAACTGTATGAAATGGGACCGTTGTCCGAGCTCAACGTATTACTTTTGATGGTGCTTTCGAAAACACCATCAAACGTCTCCAAGGTAATATCAAAGATAAAGTTAATTTGGATTTGAAATTAGGTATATACGAAATTAATAGCGACGATTGCAATTTAAAATATATAGGTCAAACGAAGCGCTCAAAATAACCCGTAATAAAGAACACATATCACATATCAAATTTAATAGACCAGAAAAATCTAGCGTAGCTTATCATGCTCTACACACAGATCACGACGTGTCGGTTAAAGGGTTAAGACTTGTCAAAGTCATCAATAACACCAGAGATCTATCGTTAAAATTAAAGTAATACGTTGAACTCGGACAACGGTCCCATTCCATACAGTTGTCTTTTTCATTCTTAGAAAAGAGGCAGAAAAGGTCGAGGGCGGAGAACGGATAGTAAACACATGTGATGCCGTTTTTTTTAAGAGAGGTAAGTTTGTCGTAATTTTTAATCTATGAATTTTATTTTAAAGTTAGTGTATACGTTGACGTTGTGTAAAGTTGTTGGGCTTTTATATGTGTTAGCTTTAGTGGTTTCACCTACCGATGATGACAACTTAGTTGTCGAAATACGTATTTAGGTTACGATTATTAATTGTGGTTAGAGGCTTTTATACTTTTTATCCATTTTTTGAGGATATTTTATATTTTACAAAAATCTGAAGCGTCGAAATATATTTTTTCTACGACATCGAAAAATGTTCATATCAAGAGTGTAAATTGAATCATAAGAAGCTACATTTTGTACTGAATTTCATTTTGCATCGGTTGCTAGGCAAGTTGCTAGACAACAAATGCAATTTGAAATATTTCGTGTTCGGTGTGCTGTTTTTGATAACAAAAAGTAAGGTGGCTTAGAGAATATAACGCCGAACGACAAATGTCATCAGTTTGTTACAGTTTGTGCATTACAAATAATTTCGTAGTTATTTCAAAGAAACCAGATAATTAATATGGAAAGTGATAGTGATAGTGACTTGGAATTAACACCTCCAAGTATAACAGAAGCAGCAAATTTAACAACACTAAATTTATTGCCGGAAACATCGAAGAAAATGTACAAACGGACTTATAACCTATTTTTGGAGTGGAAAGGAGATCGGAACGCCAAATCGTTTTCCGAGAACGTCTTAATGGCGTATTTTGGCGACTTGGCAAAAAAATTCAAAAGTTCCACATTATGGACACAATACTCAATGCTTCGAACGACTCTCAGTATTCATAATAATATAGATATTGCAAAATACTTAAAACTGAAAGCATTTCTTAAGCGACAGTCCGACGGCTACAAACCCAAAAAGTCGAAGATCTTTACATCAAATGACATCAATAAATTTATTAAAGAAGCCTCAGATGAGATCTATTTAGCGACAAAAGTAAGTTTTATATAGCCATATAATGAAATATATATTTAATCTATATTTTAGGTCGCATTAATTATGGGCATAATGGGTGCATGTAGAAGACATGAATTACATCAAATGAAAATTACTAATTTCAATGATTTGGGTTCAGCTGTTTTAATAACTATACCAGACACTAAAAACAAAACTATACGAAGTTTTACTGTAACTAGTCCTTATTATGAAATTTACAAAAAATATGCAAACCTCCGCCCTTCAAATGTAAATGGTACATGGTTCTTCATTAATTATCAAAACGGAAAATGTACCGTCCAAAGAATAGGCGTGAATAAGCTTGGAGGCATGGGAAAAGAGATTGCTAAATACTTAAATTTGCCAAACTACGAATTATACACCGGACACTGCTTTCGTCGATCTTCAGCAACAATTCTTGTTGATGCTGGTGGTGACATAACTAGTTTGAAGCATCACGGTGGCTGGAAGTCCACGACAGTCGCCGAGGGATATATCGATAAATCGGAGAAAAATAAATTTGACACAGCTAATAAAATTGCATGTAAATGCAATACAGAGCATTTCAAATATACCATCGACTTCAGGAATAGGAAATCGTGAAATGCCATCTACTTCGACAATGGAAAATTGTCAATGTCAAGAAAATTTTAGTATCCAGCATTCCACAAGTTTTCCAAAAATGATTTTCAATAATTGCACATTTAACTTTAACAATAAATAAAATACGTAAGTAGGAAGTTATTTCATAGTTCTTCTTCTTAAATGGTTGGGCACTGTCCAGGCTCTGCTAATGAATAGGTAATTTCGTATTTTCATGGATCCAAAGCAATAAATAAAATATTTTCATATTTATTTGTATCTATTTTTATAATTGTCGTTGTCGTAGAAAAAGTATAGTATGCAACGCGCACAAAATAGCAATTTTGCACTTTGAAACTCGTGCAAAATGTGCATCATTTTGTGCTTGTTGCATAATATACTATTATGTGAATTCCAACTGATCTTTTCTGTTCTTGGCGGAAATGAAGGACTTCCTCGTCATAAGAGAACTCTACAAACTACGTCTTCTAAATCTTCTTTGAATAGTTCTTTCTGAAATATTGATCTTCAGCTTTAAAATACTTCGTCCCTACTTCAATTCTCTTATTACTCATACGCCATCTCTGGAAGATTTTTTTTGTCGACCTGCTCTTGGTTTATTTTTTACACTTGACTATAGCCTGTACAATTACTTTCGTTACATTTCTTTTACAATTTGTCATAGATTTTATCCACCCTGTATATAAAAATAGTCATAAAAGGTAATCCAATAATTTACACTGGGACTGGTATTTATTTGACTCAATATTGTATTTATTCGTCCAAAACTATGTGAATTACGATTGCAGAAGGTGATACAGAGCCATAGATAAATATACTGGATTTGGCTTCAAGCTGTGCAATCGTAGCATAAAATGTTTCAAGTGAGTGTTGAACATTAGTACACCGTGTTTTTCTGGAACACGGACAAGCAATACGGCACCATCGATACGAAATTTATCGGTTGGTATCATGCAGCAGAAGCACTGATTCGTGATCAGTACCAATTAACTATCGAAAGTATAACATGTCCAATATATAGCTGCCGAATGATACTGGATATTCCGTATACTACATAGGTACAAACATACGAACACATTCCCAGTGTGTAGGCATTTTGAATTTATGAAACGAATAATGTATATTTGTATACGCCACTTTGGAAGCGTGCTGCACACGAAAATCAAAATAAATAAATAATCTATATGTATTGACCAACTTCGACGAAAATAAAGGAGTTTGAGTTTTTGCACGGCTTAGATACCATTAATTTTTATAAACACGATCTTCTTATTTTATTATCAGTGTTTTAATATATGTTTAACACGGCGAAATCGTGATATTTATTTCATAATCTCATGCTGTAACTGCACATAAAGCACAACTTAAGAGGAACTTATTGTATGGAGTATTTTAGACGCATTGATGTTTATATTCTCTTTACTAAACGTAGAAAAGTAGTTTTTTTTTTGTTTTCCTCATTATTTACAATCTATTTTATCAAATTAACAACAAGTAAATTATACAAGTGTCCCGTATCGTTATTTTCAATGGAGTGTAAAGTAGACTTCATTTCCAGTAACAAAAACGCAAAACTTGTATATCCATTTTTATTTGTTTCAAAGTTACAGATCTATAAATGTGATTGTCAGATCATGAAAAAAAATGTAATCCTAAAGTCAATTAAAACTGATTTTATTTAAAAAAGTTCAATTAATACTATTTTCGAAATGTCCACCTCCTCGTTAAATACTTATCCGAATTTCATACTCGTTTTGTCGGATTTGCTCGGCAGCCAGGTGAATACGATTCAACAACTCTTCTCTTGTGTTCGAAACTTGCGCGTAGACTAAATTTTTCATGTACCCCCATAAATAAAAGTCAAGGGGATTAAGATCGGGTGATCTGGGTGGCTATGCAACAGGACCACCTCGACCAATCCATCTGGGATAATTGACGTTAACCCAATTTCGGACAGCAATTCCGAAATGTGGTGGTGTCCCATCCATGTGAAACTACATGTCTCGTCGAACATTCAGTGGGACATCCTCTAAAAGACCTGGTAGTTCGTCAATAAGAAATTAAAGGTAATTGTCCGCATTTAACCTCCCAGGAAGAACGACAGGACCAATCAACAAGTTATCGATTAGGGCCGCCCAAACGTTAATAGAAAATTCATGTTGAAATTTTTTGGGATTTTCTAATGACCACCTGTGCAGGTTTCTCAGATTTGTAACACCACTTCTCGTGAACGTAGATTCATCTTTCAAGAGGACTGTTCTGCAGAAATTAAAATGAAGCCGCGACTGTCTTAATATCCAGGTACGAGCATAGTGGTCTGCCTCAAGCAAATGATATGGATATAAGCCCTCACGTTTTAAAATTCGCCAAACTCGTATAACTTTTTTTAAATAAAATCAGTTTGTATTGACTTTAGGATTACATTGTTTTTCATGATCTGACAATCACATTCATAGATCTGTAATTTTGAAACAAATAAAAATGGATATACAAGTTTTGAGTTTTTGTTACTTGAAATGAAGTCTATTTAACACTCCTAAAATTTGAACATAACGATACGGGACACTTGTACATGTAACTAGCAAAACTAGCAAAATACCATCCCTAATGGCACAGAGAAAAGTTAAATATATTTCATTCGTTTGAGTCTTTAATCAAATAAGAGTGGTGGACAAGAAGGTGTCCAGTTCATAAATTTTGTGAATTCCATTCCCCAAAGAAAGTCCTAAAAAATATAGAAATGATATCAAGAAAAGGATAAAATATACTTTTTTCGGGATCATTTATAAGATTTTTTTGGGACTTTCTTGGGATCTGGAATCCACCACTTTTATTTGCTCGACACCTTCGTGTCCACCACTCTTATTTGCTTAAAGACTCAAACACCTGATTTTTTCTGTTCCATCAGGGTATTTTGCAATTTGTCAAATAGAAATATTTATAATCGTTTAGTACAATATTTGTTGTTTTTGTGTTATTATGGAGAAAAATGGATTTCGCGTGTTAATTAAATATTTTTTTTATGAAAAAAAGAATAAAGACAACTGAAGAGAAGTGTTACATAAATATCAAGATGAATTTACTCCTTCCCATGGAATGATTTTACTATAGGCAAAAGAAAAACCGCTGTTAACAAAAGCCCAAATTAAAAATCGTCTAATCTGGGCGAAGTCTAAATTGCACTGGACAGTGGTTCAAAGTCATATTTAGCGACGAGTCAGAATTCGACATTTCTGTAGGTGACAATAGGAAACGTATTATTCGGGATAAAACTGAAGCTTTTAATAAGGACTGCCTAAAAAGGACTGTGAAATTTGCAAAGGGTGTGATGATTTTGGGGTATATATTTGGAAAGGGTATAGGAAAGATGGAGATAATACAGGCTGATTCAAATTAAGTGCGCACCATTGCTATCTCTGTTATTATTGATTCTAGAAAGTAGGTTAAATTAGCAAAGTATTAGTGTTTTTAACATTGATTAGCATGCAGTTCATGAAAAAAAATTGAATAACCCATTTTCGAGAAATTTTGAAATTTATAATTTTTTTAAATGGAACAGCCTTTATATTTTTTAAAATTCTGAATGCTAATGTTCTTTGTAATATAAAAGTTTCAATACACACTATTGTCCTAAAACGAATAATAAAGTAGTTATAGCAGTTTCTATTTCCTTCTAAATGTTGTCATTGCTCCGCTAACTTTTGACAAAACAGATACATATTTTGTGTTTAATGTTTATTTTAACATATTACAGCTTACAAAATTAAATTAAAAAGAAGAAAGTACATGTATAATTTATAAATACTGCTCAAAGGTGTCACCTTCCTGCTGAATACATTTTCGTGCCCGCTTCAGTACACTCTGGGTGGCTCTAAAGATTGTCCTTCTATCTAATTGGCGAAGAACTTCTCTGACCCTGTCTTACAATTCGCGCACGTTATCGTATCGCGTTTTGTACACCTAATTTTTTAAGTATCCCCAAAGAAAAAAATATAAAGGTGAGAGGTCAGGGGAACGTGCTGGCCATTGAATTGGACCATTTGTACCAATCCACTTTTCGGCAAAGATGGTGTCGAGGTAGGTTTGCAATAGGTGATAGTTGTGTGCAGGAGCACCGTTCTGCTGAAAGTATAAATTTTGGCGCATCATGTAATTGGCGTTATCAAGGAAATCCTCTAGAACGTTACGAATAAATTCCAGATTTCCTGTCAACGTACCATTGTAGAACAGTGGACCAACGACTACCGAACCAATTAATCCGCAACAAACGTTAAAACTAAATCGAACTTGTGCAGCATGTGGACGAACTGTTAATAAATTTTCTTGAGACCAGTAGTGACTATTTTTCTTATTAAACATGCCTCTATTTGAAAAATTTGTTTCGTCACTCCATAAAATACACTGTGCTCCATTCAAATTTTCATCACAAAAACTAACAAACCAATGACAGAAAGCTAATCTCCTGGCGCAATCTCCTGGCTGTAATGTTTGAGAGATTCTGAACTTAAAGGGGATATACATACTTGCTTTTTCAAAATTTTTTGAACTGATGAATAACTTAATGCCAATTCCTTAGTAGCATCACTATTGGAAAATTCGCGATGGGCTTCAAAATATGCTAACACTGTAATTTCTACTTCTTCGTTGAAGACGATATTTTTCTTTGTTCTTTTCTTTCTAAATAAGCAATCATGCAATCTAAACTGATTGTAAAGTTTTCGAAAGTAACGTCGATCTGGCTGCTGTCGTAAAGGAGAGTGTTCAGCATAATATTCGCTAGTCCTTATTGAATTTTTACTACATAAAATGTATGCTTCCAACATATCGCATTTCTCCAAATGAGGAAGTACCATAGTGAAGTATTGTCAAACACTAAGCAACGAAAGTAAAACCAAAATGTTTAGAAAAATAAATAGAGAACTAATGAACACAACACAAAATAAAAAAAAAAATTTTTAATAACTAAACGTGCCAAAGATTTATATTCAGTACGATATTGACATTTACAAAGGGCATACTATTTGTTTTGTTTAAAGTGAAAGAATCCTACTACTGATTTTACAGAATATATCTTTGACATGAACTAAATTCCACCGTAAATACTTTATTATTCGTTTCAGGACAATGGTATATTGAAACTTTTATATTACAAAGAACATTAGCAGTCAGAATTTTAAAAAATTTACAGGTGTTCCATTTAAAAAAATTATAAATTTCAAAATTTCTCGAAAATGCGTTATTCCATTTTTTTTCGTGAACTGCATGCTAATCAGTGTTAAAAACACTAATACTTTGCTAATTTAACCTACTTTCTAGAATCAATAATAACAGAGATAGCAATAGTGCGCACTTAATTTGAATCAGCCTGTAGATGGAAATTAATACCAATAAATATCAACAAATTCCGAGCAATAGCCTCATTGCCAGTGTAGAAGGGCTCTTTCCTGACAGAGATTACATTTTTCAACAGGATGGGACATCATCCCATACGGCAAAATTAACATAAAAATGGTTTGAGGAACATGACATGAGTTTTAGCATGGCCTTCAAGCAGTCCAGATCTCAATGTTGTGAGACCGTATGAAAAGTTACTTAAGAAATAATCCTCAACGAACAATAAGTGAATTAAAGACAAAACTCTCGGAAATTTGGGAATCCTTTTACATCAGATTATTGCAGGTTGCTTGTGGAATCCATGTCAGCCAGAGCAAAAGCTGTTATAACGGCCAAAGGTGATGTGACTTCGTTTTAAGTCATGTAATAAATGATCGTCCGAACATTAAGTTGTCAAATGTAATTTGTTCATTTATTAATTTGTTAAGCTTCTATGTAGTTTGAATTTGAGTAAAATCTATTGTTTTGATAAATAAAATCTTTCATTGTGTGCCAAAGCTAAATATGTGAATATTAAATCAAATTACAAACTCTCAAAGAGAAAATCAGAATATATTTCTAAAAATTGGTATCATCCGCTCGTATAAAGTGTTTCTTTGCAGTTCGTTTTGCCCAAGTGCGAACCGCAAATTGTACTTTCTTCTCTTCATAACGCACATAAATACGCTCTGTAATGCTACACACGTTTTTCATTTTAATCTTAGGCGTTAAATTTGGTTATGTGACTGCAAATAAACACTTTACGTACTGTATATCAATATTTAAAAATAGACTCGTTTTAACACGGACAAATAACACAAAAACTTCTAACTCATTGCCATTTTATGTGAAAACATAAAATTTTTTTATTGCCCTACTAACACATGTATGGACACCCATTTCGTATGTTTCCTATTTTATTTATGAGAAACACAACTGGACCACATTATTCAAAAGAACTCCACAAAAGATTTATTACTCCAGTTTTGTAGAGGAAACAAAAAAATTTAAAAACTAGTCATTATACGTCAATCTTACACCAAATCTACTGTTACATACACTTAGGCTACCTAAACGATATTGGAAATCCACTAAACAAAAAGCACTTAAACAACCAGACTTTTAGAAGATATAAACGCACCTATGTGAATTTAAATTGTATAATAGAACAACAAACAAATGGCAATAAACTGAACTTACACAAGAAAAGAATTGAAATCGGACCAATAATCGTATAATAGTCGGTCTTTTTAGTGACTATTTTAGTATGAAAAACGGATTTTTCTGTCTTTGCTACTAGGAAACGAAATATTCATGGGAAGGATTCTGTTCGGTTTACGAGTTTTTCAAATTTTTATGTGAACCGTTTTGTTTTGCTTTTTTGTAATACTGACTTTTACTGTTACACTCATTTTTTGTGACAATTCCTTTTAAATGTTTTTAATGGTTGGGTTACTAGTGTGACGCTGCTATGCTGTTAAACCATAGGTAATACTTTACCTCAATATACATAAATTTCAGAGCTTGTTAATTGTTCACCTAAGGCACCTAAATGCAAAGATACTATATACAAGTGTCCCGTATCGTTATGTTCAAATTTTAGGAGTGTAAAGTAGACTTCATTTCAAGTAACAAAAACGCAAAACTTGTCTATCCATTTTTTACAAATGAAACAGACATGCAATATACATATCTGTAACTGTACACATGGACAATACACCTCGTATTTTCAACATTTACTTCTGCTTAAGGAACGTGTTTCTGCCATTTACTATTAGGCGTCATCAGTTAAACTAGTGAAGTAGTTTAAAAGCTTAAATCGCCTATAAGGTATAGCAAATTTCGTCCTATCAGGTAGCACCATATAATATACTGACATCTGACGGACGAAAGAGACTATGCCGAAAATGGCAACCCTTCCCTTGACCGGCTAAGCCGGTTCAAAAGGGAAGAAAATACGCATATAGGTGTAAGTCCATTAACACGATGCCAGATGGCAGTAAATATACAAAAAGGGTTTAAGTATATCAATACGTTAAGCACGTATTACGCATTTATTACAAATGAAACAGACATGTAAAATACACATCTGTAACTGTAAACATGGACAAAAACCTCGTATTTTCCAGCTTTTTACTTCTGCTTAAGACATATGTTTCTGCTATTACTATAAGCGTCGTCAGTTAAGCTAGTGAAGTAATTTAAAAGCTTAAATCGCCTATAAGGTATAGCAAATTTCGTCCTATCAGGTAGCACCATATAATATACTGACATCTGATATATCTTATAGGCGATTTAAGCTTTTAAATTACTTCACTAGCTTAACTGACGACGCTTATAGTAATAGCAGAACCATATGTCTTAAGCAGAAGTAAAAAGCTGGAAAATACGAGGTTTTTGTCCATGTTTACAGTTACAGATGTGTATTTTACATGTCTGTTTCAGAAGTAAATGCTGAAAATACGAGGTGTATTGTCCATGTGTACAGTTACAGATATGTATATTGCATGTCTGTTTCTTTTGTAACAAATGCGTAAAACGTGCTTAACGTATTGATATACTTAAACCTTTTTTGAATATTCATTTTTATTTGTTTCAGAGCTACAGATCTATGAATGTGATTGTCAGATCATGAAAAAAAATGTAATCCAAAAGCCAATACAAACTGATTTTATTTAAAGAAAGTTGTACGATTCAATAACAGGCCTGTGATTGTTAACGTCGCATAATAAAATGTTATCCTAAAATAAATAAACACGTGTCGTAGTGCATAAAGTAATTTCTTGGAGATCTACAAAAAAGAGTACTGGAAATTGATTTATGATAAAGAAGGTTCTTACTTATTTCGTAAGTGCTAAACCATGAATATCATACAATAAACAAATGTTTAGATGACTGTTAACGTTGCATTTTTTAATAAAGGATTACATTACGTTTCAGTTCATAAGTGAGTGGACACGTTTTCTTTATTCAAAATGCCATACCGATTTTCTTCTCAAGAGTATGCGGACATGCATTTTGTGTATGGCTACTGTAACGGCAGTGCACGTCAAGCAGTTATTGAATATCGACATCGGTTTCCCTATAGGCGCATTACTTATTACAGAACGTTTCTGGAAGTACACAGACAATTTCGGGAATGCGGACTGCGTGATTATCTTTTCGACCAAGGAGTAAATTTGCCAGCAGACTTAGAGGAACAAGCAGTAGCTATTGTTACAAGGGATCCAACTCTCAGTGTACGTCGAATCGCTAGACAACTAGGAGTGCCACGAACGACAGTTTGGCGAATTTAAAACGTGAGGGCTTATATCCATATCACTATCGCAAGGGACAAGGTTTGCTTGAGGCAGACCACTATACTCGTCTAGTTTATTCTATCTGGATATTAAGACAGTCACGGCTTCATTTTAATTTCTGCAGAACAGTCCTCTGGACATATGAATCTACGTTCACAAGAAGTGGTGTTACAAATCTGAGAAACCTGCACAGGTGGTCATCAGAAAATCCCAAAGCTATACGCCCATCTAAATTTCAACATGAATTTTCTATTAACGTTTGTTCGGCCCTAATCGATGACTTGTTGATTTGTTCTGTCGTTCCTCCTGGGAGGTTAAATGTGGACAATTACCTTCAATTTCTTATTGACGAACTATCAGGTCTTTTAGAAGATGTCCCACTGAATGTTCGACGAGACTTGTGGTTTCACATGGATGGAGCACCACCACATTTCGGAATTGCTATCCGAAATTGGGTTAACGTCAATTATCCAAGATGGGTTGGTCGAGGTGGTCCTGTTGCATGGCCACCCAGATTACCCGATCTTAATCCCCTTGACTTTTATTTATGAGGGTACATGAAAAATTCAGTCTACGCGCAAGTTTCGAACACAAGAGAAGAGTTGTTGGATCGTATTCGCTGCCGAGCAAATCCCACAAAACAAGTATGAAATTCGGATAAGTACTTCTTCTGTTGGGTTACGGGCACAAGCCTGCATTCAACAAGTGGACATTTCGAAAATATTATTAATTGAACTTTTTTAAATAAAATCAGATTTTATTGACTTTAGTATTACATTTTTTTCATGATCTGACAATCACATTCATAGATCTGTAACTTTGAAACAAATAAAAATGGATATACAAGTTTTGCGTTTTTGTTACTTGAAATGAAGTCTACTTTACACTTCTAAAATTTGAACGTAACGATAAGGGACACTTTGTATACTGGCAATCAAATGAAACAGAGCTTTTACGATTAATAATGAATAGATAAAATTTCGTAGAATTGTTTTAATATTTTAATAGTATATTTATTTATTCATATACATTTTTGTAAACAGATGAAATAGTAAATGTTAGGGGCCTGGTCTATATTATTGATTTGTAGCAAAAGTCTTGACAGCCAATTTTCTTAACAAAACAAACATTTGCCTCATAAAATTTGTTTTTATTTACGTCGCATGTCAGAGGTTGGCAGACGAAAACGAACACAAAATATAAAAATTTCCCTTTATTACTCTGTTTCACTGGCAATAAAAACCACTGCACAGTTTATTTTCCTTTCATTCAAAATTAATATCCATCCGAGTTCAATTCTAACGGTTCATAATTTACAGGATTGTTTGACGTTCAGTGGAACCCTACTAAAAATCTAATACTTTCTCCCTACTGTGATTGCCGGAAAGTCGTTAACGTCCGACCTCCGTTTAATTTATTATTTAAACAAGAAAACAATCAACTAAGTCTCCCTCTTCAATAACGAAAACAAACTAATAAATGCTGTTAATGTTGTTTATATTGTATAGATGGAACTCGGTGTTGATATAGTTTAGGTAAGTAAAGAACGGAAGATTGTATATGTTAGTAACCTGTTTCTACTTACAGGTGTGGATGGTCTCTCAGGTAAAATACTTAGTTAAAAGCTATTAAGGGAAATCGTCAAAGTAACTTCCCCTTTTTAATAGAAGATGGCGCTGTATGTTACTACTTGTATATTTATAAAATAAAATTAATGATTAGCTAACACTAATTATAGGATTAAAATGTTTATTAAAAAGTATATACCTACCTTTAATAAAATTCTAGTTGATACTAAATTGTAATTCAAATTAAATAAATTAGTCTAGTATTTATCAAAATATACAAACATTTTCTGAATAGAAAATACCATGTATGTATGTACATATATGTACAGTAAGAAATGAAATATTTTTTTTATATCTAAGTTAGTTCCATTTTTAATAATTTTAATGAAAAAATAAATGAAAAGATATTAACCATACCTAATTAAGTATTATTTATATTATCTATTATATTATAATCATTCTAAGAAATAAGTAATTAAACTTCTAGTTTCAAAAATTCTTTTATTGAAAATACCACTACAATATTGTTTCGCCATACAATGGCTTCATCAGGTGGATGAAATACTGAATATGTACAATACAAGTTTGAATATTTATGTGAAAATTATTGAGGAAATGGTGGTGGAAAATTTTTTTTTTACAATCTTAAATTTAGTAGAGGGGAGTTGTTTAAATCTAGTTGGTCATTTAAAGCTAACCCTAAACTATTGTATGTATTAATTTCTAAGTTTTCTAACAGTTTAAGTTTTTTACTTTTTTCTTGAATGTGTAAAATTTTGAAATCTATATTAAATCTATGATTGATATCTATACAATGACTTGCGAAAGTTGAATCTGTTTTCTTTTCTTTATGGTTTCTCTCGTGTTCTTTCATCCTAATTTTGAATGTCCTCCCCGTTTATCCTATGTATACCTTATTACAATCTTCGCATGTTAACTTATATACACCAGAGTTTGATTCTTTGTCTATTTTATCTTTGTTGTTTTTAATAATGTTCTGTATAGTATTGTCTGTTTTAAATGATATATGTTCGTTATTAAGTTTTTTAATGAAAGTACCAATTTTTTCCGAAATTTTTTCCTAAGTAAGTGATTGAATTATAGGAATTAATTATCTTGTATTTTAATTTTGGATAAACTAAGGAAAGGGTTGTAGATTTTTGTTGGCTATTTAGGTGGCTTATTTATCCTTCGTCAATTAACTATTATAATAATTTATAGATAATGCAAAAAATAGTGTTTAGTAAATCTATCAAAAAAATTAGAAAAAAAAGTATTTAATTGTATAAACTTTTTCTTAAACTTTCAAATAAAATATGTTTTGTTGGTATAATATTTTAAATCTGAATTAAAATGAATTTATTTGAAAATATTTAAATGGAAAATTAAAAAGATATATGAATTTGTGGGTATCCTGCCATCTATTAGTAAATGTCATAAGTATGGATTCATTAGAAAATGAATCCATTTGGAAATAGTAAAATGCATTACAGATGTCTGTTAAAGATTTAAGTTATCAAACATTTAAAAATATTTTTCTAATTTGCTGCATTAAAACATTGAAAGAGGTCTATAAACGTACTATATAGTCCAGTGCAATTTAGTTCGTTAAAAGTGGTCAATTGAAATTTAAGTGGAGTTACCCGGTTATCAAATTTAAACGTAGCCAATTAAACATCATCAAATAACCACAATTAAATTATATAATTAATATTTTCAGATGCAACCTGAAATTTATTTTCTTCAAAAACTATAAACCGTTTTTTTCTTAACAACCAGCTGAGTTTAAATAGGGCTTTTTGCATTCGCGAATTCGTAGCCTTACTAGCAAATTCCTGTTTTATACTATTATCCGAGACACCTTTACTTAGTATCGTTATCTTTAGCCATTTTTAAAATACATACCTACATTATTTTTTAAATGGAAGAATATAATAAACATCTTATTTTTCTCTCCATAATTATTTTAGCAGTTGTTTCACCTAGTTTATGTCGGTTTATATAATTTTCCCTTTTAGAAATTTATGTTAGGAACAAAAATTGAAAAAAATAGTGCTTAACAAAACCTTCGACACGCCAATAATAATTCGCCATTAATTATTATTGGCGTGTCGAAGGTTTTGTTAAGCACTATTTTTTTCAATTTTTGTTCCTAACATAAATTTCTCGAGGGATTTGTTAAGATATATTCGTACATTTTCTAAATTCCCATGTCTATCTAAATTATCTATCTATATATAGTTCATTCAGTATTTCCATTCTGTCCAAGGTCAAATTTAACGTATAAAAATACCTTAAAATGACTAACATGTCATTTTACAACGCGTACTACGCGTATTTTTATTACAACGCGTATTTATGTGTGTTAGAAAGAGATAAGCAATATAGGAATGTGTATCCCTTATAGACTAAAAAAGTTCTGTACCGATTTACGTTTATGTTTTGCAAAATGGTCCGCGTGCTTCGGCGAATGTTTAGAGCTATTGAAACCTTCGATCTGACAAGTAGAAAGAAAGTTACGGACCTAATAATATAATGTCAATAGTAACAGTAGTATTATTTAAATGTAGATGGTGCCACGGGATAGTACTTCTGACAATGAAGTTCACATGGACAATTATACGTTGTATGCTCCCGTGTGGGAAACCCAAAAGACTTAAACTACAAACTGTAGTTTAATTCAAATTTTTCTATTCATTTATACAGATGTAATCACTTTAATTGTCCTTACTCAATATTAATCTAATTTTAAATTTTAACTCTAATTGTTAATCTAATTGGTAATTCAGTCTTTAATCTAATTTTAATTTTAATTGTTAATTTAATTGTTAATTCAATCTCACAAAAACAAACACAATTCTCATATTCTCATTGTATTAATTCTTGTTTCTAGATACTTGAAAAAGACTGAAAAATAATAAAAGTCGAAACGTCGTAGAATAAAACATCATAATTCAATAAAAGGTCGCTAAACCAATAAAAAGTCTATTATTTTTAATATATATATATATATATATATATATATATATATATATATATATATGAAAAAAAAAAATATATATATATATATATATATATATATATATATATATATATAGAAACAATCTTTAAGTCAAACGTTTACTTAAAAGTGTTTTTAAAGACAAATATTAAACTTTAAAGCAGTAAAATGAATTTAAAATTATAATTTTTACCCCCGCATTCTGATACACTTCTGCGCAGGTGCAATGAATATAAACGTTTGTTGTTAATAATCATAACATGTACAACCAAATAGTGTTTTGGTCTTAAAAGAAAGTTTGAAATTTAATATAAAACAACAAACGTGAGACCTCTAATATCTCCAGGGTCGTGAAGATTCTGTCTGACAAAGAAATTAAAAGGTATGTTAGCTCAGTATTAATATGATAAACTAATAGAATTCAAACGACTTATTTTGGTTCTTAAATTCCGTTTATTAAAAGGAAAATCTTATCTTGATAAGTGAATATGTATTTAATTAGGTACATTTAACAAAACATTCCACATAACCAATAAATTTTATAATTAAATTTTCAATAAAATTAAATTGTTAACTATTGTTTATTCCGAATGATTTGTTAAATGTACCTAATTAAATACATAATCACTTATCAAGATAAGATTTTCCTTTTAATAAACGGAATTTAAGAACCAAAACAAGTCGTTTGAATTCTATTAGTTTATCATATTAATACTGAGCTAACATACCTTTTAATTTCTTTGTCAGACAGAATCTTCACGACCCTGGAGATATTAGAGGTCTCACGTTTGTTGTTTTATATTAAATTTCAAACTTTCTTTTAAGACCAAAACACTATTTGGTTGTACATGTTATGATTATTAACAACAAACGTTTATATTCATTGCACCTGCGCAGAAGTGTATCAGAATGCGGGGGTAAAAATTAGAATTTTAAATTCATTTGACTGCTTTAAAGTTTAATATTTGTTTTTAAAAACACTTTTAAGTAAACGTTTGACTTAAAGATTGTTTCAATATACATATATATATATATATATATATATATATATATATATATATAATATTTTCGTGACCTTGGTATGATATAGTAAATTCAATAAGTCGGCGATTAAAGGTCTGGTTTACTTCAAAGTATATATATTTAAAACAACCCTACATGTTTCGGCAATGATGCCTTTATCCTTGATAAAGGCATCAACGTCGTAGAATAAAACAGCAAAATTCAATAAAAGGTGCTAAACCAATAAAAAGTCTATTATTTTTAATATATATATATATATATATATATATACATATCTACGCCAATCTAGCAATAGCAAGGCATTGCCGGTTTCTCTTAGTACTATACAGGCTGTCTTTAAGTGAAAAAGGCAACGTATAAAAAATTAAAAGATGCATTTATATAGAATATGAATCAAAAAAATTGTCAGTCAATTGCGACGCGACCCCAAAATTAAAAGCCACCTGAAAATTGTCTTATGTGGCACCTATGAATTCAGAATGTCTATAAATAATACCTCTATTGAACTTACACACTCACGTATTCTACGGCGTATGTTGGTGTGTGTGTGTTACATACGTAACGGCTGTCGATGTTATAAAAACACTAAGATAACGTCGTTGAATTCTAAGGATTCAATATCCTAAATATATTTACGTACGAAATCAGCTTTTAAAAGTTTATACTTTTATTTTGTATGCTTAAAATTTAGATGTGTGCTCTATGAGGTATTTCACGTCCGCAACCTTTATAATTTGGTAACAGTCTACCTGTTTTCCTTAATCGGATCATGTTAATAATAAGGCGTAAATGGTAAATCATATCGCTCATCCACATGTACGTACATATTGCAGTGGATTTTTCCCCGCAACATTTTTGAAAAACATTATTTAATGATTAAATTATAATTTTATGATGATTCTGTATAATGTGTGAATTTATTGTATGAACTCTGATGTTATTTTGATTTATTTTTGAATTATTAGGTTTTGATTAGCGCAGTTCCTGGAAGCCGTTTGGACTTGCTGGGCAATATACTTTATAACTGTATTTTTTATGTTTGGATGCGTGCCGTATGTATCCGACAGACACGTCTAGATACCCGAGTAAGAGTGTTGCATATTTGTAGATAAACTTTTTATCTATTATTTCAATTAAATTCGGTTTTTGTTTTGAATTCATTGTGGTTGTGATTGTTTTACTCATTACCGACTTTATACGAGGTTGTATACTTCGTAATTTGGATAATTACATTTTTACTCGAGGTGTGTGTCTCATGTATTAAGAAAAAATATATTTTTTCGTAAGTTGAAGTTTTATTATATTAATATTTCTTTATTGTATGCATTTATTGTATTATTGTTTGTATGAATTTCTATATTTAATCTTATTAGTTAAAATTAGATTACAAAGAACGTATTTTAAAAATTTCTAAGTAAAAAAGTTTCTTTAACGATAAAATTTTGCACGTTGGTGTCAAGGGCGTATAGTTTTTTTATGTGGATCACACATGCGTAGAGGTTAGTTTGGTCTGTCATATTTGGTTGTTTAAATTTTATATTGTGGGAGAAATTTAGAACACTTCTTTGTAATTTATTAGTTGTAATTTTGATCGGAGTCATTAAGGTGTTTTGATTATATGGCCTAGTCAATATTCATATAATATTTTTGCCTTAACATATTGTTTATTCATGCAATATTGGTCTTTATATTTTATAAAGACAATTTTTTTTTTATCTTTGTAATAAAATTTCATTTAATTTCATTGTGTATTTGAATTCTAGCTTTTTTTTTCTTTTGTGCTTCTTTATAACTCAAAGACTTTATTAAATATTTTCTCAAACAAGTTTTGAGTGGCGTCCAATATAAGTACAGTTAACTAAGATTATTGTGTTTTCCACGTTTTCCATTGGAAACCCGGAGAGGAAAGCAGTCCCATTTAAAGCAAGTAACCGACTGAGTATTTAAGCTCGACAGAGTTGTTGTGAATAGTGGTACATGTCAACTACGAACTCACTATTCATAGCAATATGTTACGATGGAAAGTAACTGAACCGGGAAGCAATTGTTTCGCTACTTAACGCTATGTCTACTCTTTATAGACGATGGCACTTGAAATAATCTTTGTTTTATATCAAATATCTTTAATTTTTTTTTCGCATCTGCGAGTGAATTTGGGGAAAATATTTTGTAGTTATATTCTATATAATTACATTTTCACATTTTTCAAATGTTGTCTTTATCTTTCAAGGATAACCGGTATAAATACCGAACAGTACTTATAAGTACGAGTTTATCGTGGAAGTGGACTTTGAAAACCTAACTATTTAGGCATTTAGGTAGGCAAACAGTAGCAGAACTGCGTTGGCTTTACTGAAATAAAAGTGCTTTCCGTTCGGATTATGCCTACACGTGTTCGTAATTACGTCTGTACGTCTACAAACAACTTTACACTATCATAGTTGTTCATGTACTACATACATATAGCACGCGAAACGCTGGTAAAGCGAGTCTTTCGAACCTCTCTCTTCTTCACGCCTCTGTGAACTGATCGAGAATGGCGGTCTTTACTGATCATTCAATTTGCTTTATCTCGTGGAATTGTTTCACTTTACTACGAATGTCTCAATTGAACCAACATAATCGGCCATTTTTTATCCTACTATATTCCATTTCGTGTTTTTTTTAGAAATTTACAGAGATATTCACGTAAATTTTTTTCAGGTAGAATACTACAAATTCATAATTAAATATTCGCAAGGCGAACAATAAATTTACTGTCTGGATTCCTGAAATATTCAGGTAAAAATTAAGAAATTAAATCGCTTTCAATTACTCCATTCATAGAGCTGTAGGTCAAGTAAATTTATACAAAGCTAATCTTATTTCGCTACGATTACGGCTTATGTAATATTTATTACTCCGTAATAAATCTAATTTCTCCAATATGTAGTGTTTATTAGTACACAACACTTCCTGAAATTGAACGTCTACTGAACAAATATCGCCTTGAAAGACAAATTTTATGAAAATCGGAGATTGCCTTTAATAAAAGACGAGATGAAAAGACTGCTCTCCATTATACAAACACGAACGGCAAACAAAATAACCGCGCGTATTAGTAAATTTTCTGCTTCTTATTGGCAGTCGAGCAACCAGTATTGCCATCCATCCTTGATTAAAAACTCCAAACGACCTAACCGAAGGGTAACCGATCTCATTATTGAATAGATACGACTTCATTGTGCCGGGCATCGTGTTGGCTGTTAGTGTCTAAAGTAACGTTCGTTGGCAACATTGATAAGAGAGGCGAGGAGGTCTTTATCGTGTTTGCTGTCTTGATTGATCCTCATTCGAGGACGATGGTCCTAAAATTGAATTAATTTGTGCGGGCTCTGGGTGTTTGTTTTGTGATTTTAGCGCCTCCGCTCTGCTACGAACGCCGGAGCTCATAACTACACTGTCGTAAATGTATCGGAGGCACATAAAAATTCCTGATTGAGCGACAGTATTTCTTCGTAATATATACAGATTTGTTATTTCTGTAGGGTCGTCATCTTCAGGAAAATGATGCTAATAAAAAGAAACTTAAGAAACATATTGTGTTATGGATTAATAGACGAAATGATAATTAAGATTAATTTATTATTAAAGTAGTGATTTTGTGCAAGTTGTAGCTGTTTTTAAACAAGACATTGACGATGTGTAAAGGAAAACTACAACCATCATCACTTAATTATGTATAAACGTTAAAGATATATTTTTAAAATTAAATAAAATACAAAATATTTGAGATAAAAGCAAAACTTTTTCTTTATTTTATAGTGCAACTTATGACAAGTATGTTTTGTATAACATATCATTCAAATGTCCACCATTCGATAAACCCAATTTTCGGTGACTTTTTGCAATAAATCAGGTGTAAGTTTATTAATGCCGCGTTCGATGTTCAACTTCGAAGCGTCTCTAGTTCGAGGTTTGTTGGCATAAACCAACGACTTCAAATACCCCTACAAAAAGAAATCCAAAGGTGTTAAATCAAAACTTCTTGGAGGCCAATTAACGGTTCCATTTGTGGAGATTACAGACTCATCAAACTTTTCTCCAAATAACTCCATAGTGGCAAAATGTGGTGTTGCACCATCTTGTTGGAAAAACATGTCTTGCAAATTAATTTCATCCAATTTTGGCTACAAAAATCTGTTAACATAGATTAATAACACTCACCGTTCACTGTTACTGCATCTCCATTTGCATTTTCAAAAAAATAAAGTCCGGTGATGCCACCATGCCATAAACCATGTCAAACAGTAATTTTTTCTGGATACAAATACTTCTTATGACTCTGTCATGAATTATTTTCATACCAAAAACGACAATTTTATTTGTTAACAAACCCGTTTAACCAGAAATGGGATTCATCTGAAAAGTTAATTTTTTCAAAAAATTAGAATCAAATTCAAGTTGCTCTAGAGCCCAATCGGCAAACACATGACGCTTATGATGGTCAAGTGGCTTCAGTTCTTGAGTCAACACAATCATATACAGATGTAAACGCAAATCTTTTCTCAAGGTACGCCAAGTTGTCATTTTTGAAAGGCCAAGTTCTTGAGAGCGTTGATTAGTCGACAGACTGTAACACTGGCACTTACAGCGTCAACATTCTCTTGGTTTCTTGTATTTTGTTGCCTTATTGATGTTCGGGTATCGTCTAAATTCAAATTTGTTTCGTATTTTTCAACGATTCGACGAACAGCAAGCACCGAAGGACGATTATGTGGCCTATAATCCTCACAAAGATCACGTTGAGTTTGAACAAAATAACGATTATTTTTATACAATTTTTGGATAATAACCAAACGTTGTTAAAACATGTATTTTGCCATGATGAATTATCAAACAATATCAAATATAAATGGTAGCTACTAACATTTCTACCATTTTAAATATGGCTGCTATAATTACAGAACAAAATACAGCACGTATACAGGACGTCCTTGAAATAAAGAGACAACGTATGAAAAATGAAAAGATATAATTATAGAATACAAATCTAAAATATGATCACAAAATTCCCTCTCATAAGCAAAAAAATTGATCCGAAATTGGTGGAGATTGTGGCACTCTGTGTTACACACACAGTGTTATCCCACTGGCGATTTGGTGAAGAGCATATCTTCTAAGGTTTACCTTAGCCAAAAACGCTACGTTTAACATTCTTGTCAGTTGTATGGTTATTCTACTGAAGATGGCAACTTAGTTGCCGAAAACGTATATAGTATTTATTGATATATATTGTGGTTAGGATGTTTTTCTTATTTCTGTTTAAAAAAAATTGATAAAGATATTTCCATAATTTTTGTCACGCCACTGTGCGACCGAGACACGCCATGAGACGATATCTTAAAGCTGATCGACAATAACAAAGGAGTAGTTTTGTTATTGTCGGTTTTTCTTTAAGTGTTGTTCAATTGTCAATCGTTACATGTGTATATGCGTACGTTCGACATTATTTACATATACACCTGCGATTGAAGGTAGATTGTTGCCAAATTGGATGTGAAATGCCAGTATCCTACATCTTCTTTTAATACATCTTTAAAAAATGCAAATGGAAGTATGTATGTATAACTTTTTAACAGCTGACTTTTCGTACCAGGCTATCAAACCCTTACCCTACAAAGCTGTCCAAACAATGTTATCTACTCTAGTTTTTATAAACATAAACATTGCAGCGTGTAGATTCAGTAGCCGTATTTTTGATATCTGCATCAATTATTATACACCGCTCCAAGAATACTATAAATAAAAGTAATATATACAAGCACGATGAATAAGTAATTAAAGAAATAACATACAAAAGAACTTCAAAATAGACTGGAAAGAAAATTAAATTAAATCTGAATTAAATAAATCTCTGTATCGAACAATACAGTTTACCTGTGAGTTGTGTCGGTCCGGCTACGTGGTTCACGGCGAGTACGAAGAAAAGTACGAAGAAAACAATGTTCACCACATGACGGTTGAAGACGGAACAGAAGTTAATTAATGTGAATGTAAGGAAAAGAATAATATATGTATTGAACAATACATATTATCTTTGTGTTACGAGTATGTTACGGTCGGACATGTGCAAGGCAAGGCCGAACGGCACTTGGATACTTGAACAACACGTGGAGTAAGAGATGTTTTTCTAACGCCAGTTACAAAACGTAAAACACGCTTTGTATAGAAGAGAACACTTGTGGTCGAAAAGGGTAGCTTTTATGATCCAAAGTTGAGAGGTGGATGAAGCTAACGAGATCTAGAATTCAGAACTAATTAAAGACGCGAGCTAAAAAGTTGCGATATTGATGACATAAATACCGTTAAAATATTCCTTGCGAAAGAAAGCTTAAAAATTATATCGAACTTGACATGATTTAGAAGAGAAGATGTACGTATTTAGTTGAATAACTAAATTAAATTAAAACTAAATGTATAAAGAAATTCGAAAATAACGTTAAATACCTGAGTTGAACGTTCACGTCACAGGTAGATTTCAAGAAGGATCGACTGACCAGTACGATAGCAAATGGGAGGCTTTCTTTTTGCTAACGATATATACAAAGTGTGAATTAAATATTTTAAATTAGAAATATAATTTAAATTTGAGTTACTACATTTTTAATTTTCGAAGTGTAACATCTCTAATACAGATAAAACTTTCCGAATCGTCCTCGAAAGATATATATATATATATATATATATATATATATATATATATATATATAACATTTGATAAATTATTGGAGTTTTTCGGCTTTTTTTATATGAAATATTTACAAATATTAAATTAGAATGTATGTAATTGCAGAGTAAGTGGGGATGTAAACATTGCTGTCTACAAATTACAAAGCAAATCATACGAAATTTTTTTTATTTTAAAAATATGGTCTACGTTGGGACTCGAACCCAAGTCTACAGCTATCTGGGCTGTCGCCTTTACCACTAGGCCACAATAGAGCCAGGTTCAAGCCATATAGAAATGCATTATAAAGTAACAGTGTTAATGAATCAGATGTCAGTTATTGAATGTAGATGTCAAGCTGAAAGCAGAAGTCAGTTTTTGAAAGCTCATGTCAGTTTTGATAGCAGATGTCAGTTAGTGAAAGCAAATGTCAGTTATTGAAAGCAGATGTCTGTTTTGAAAACAGGTGTCAGTTATGAAAGCAAACGTCAGATTAGAAAGCAGATGCCTATTTTGAAATTAGATGTGAGTTACTGAAAGTAGATGTCGAGTAGAGTTTTTCGGCTTTTTTTATATGAAATATTTACAAATATTAAATTAGAATGTATGTAATTGCAGAGTAAGTGGGGATGTAAACATTGCTGTCTACAAATTACAAAGCAAATCATACGAAGTTTTTTTATTTGAAAAATATGGTCTACGTTGGGACTCGAACCCAAGTCTACAGCTATCCGGGCTGTCGCCTAGTTAAAATTTAGCAAAGACGCCATGACCTGTTAAAATCAACCTTCTACATTAAAATATTAAATTAACAAGATGTTGGTTTCTCGTCAAACTTTTAAAAACAAATATGAGAAATCAAAATTTTGTTAATTTAATGTTTTAATGCAGACGATTGATTTTAACATGTCTAGAGGCGACTTTGCTAAATTTTAACTCTGTAATTGAACTCATGAAGAAGTAACATATCATTATGAAATATAGAATGAAATAAATGTGTTTTTTTAATTTAAAACACCGCTTACACGTTCAATTAATTTTAACTATATACAAGTTGTCCCGTATCGTTATGTTCAAATTTTAGGAGTGTAAAGTAGACTTCATTTCAAGTAACAAAAACGAAAAACTTGAATATCCATTTTTATTTGTTTCAAAGTTACAGATCTATGAATGTGATTGTCAGATCATGAAAAAAAAATGTAATCCCAAAGTCTGACTTTATTTAAAAAAGTTCAATTAATAATATTTTCCAAATGCCCACCTCCTTGTTGAATGCGTAACCCAACAGAAGAAGTACTTATTCGAATTTCATACTTGTTTTGTCGAATTTGCTCGGCAGCCAGGTGAATACGATCCAACAACTCTCCTCTTGTGTTCGAAACTTGCGCGTAGACAAAATTTTTCATGTACCCCCATAAATAAGTCAAGGGGATTAAGATTGGGTGATCTGGGTGGCTATGCAACAGGACCACCTCGACCAATCCATTTTGGATAATTGACGTTAACCCAATTTCGGACAGCAATTCCGAAATGTGGTGGTGCCTCATCCATGTGAAACCACAAGTCTCCTCGAACATTCAGTGGGACATCCTCTAAAAGACCTGGCAGTTCGTCAATAAGAAATTGAAGGTAATTGTCCGCATTTAATCTCCCAGGAAGAACGACAGGACCAATCAACAAGTCATCGATTAGAGCCGCCCAAACGTTAATAGAAAATTCATGTTGAAATTTAGATGGGCGTATAGCTTTGGGATTTTCTGATAACCACCTGAGCAGGCTTCTCAGATTTGTAACACCACTTCGCGTGAACGTAATTTCATCTGTCCAGAGGACTGTTCTACAGATATTAAAATGAAGCCGTGACTGTCTTAATATCCAGGTAGAATAAACTAGACAAGCGTAGTGGTCTGCCTCTAGCAAACCGTGTCTGGCAAATTTACTCCTCGGTCGAAAAGATAATCACGCAGTTCGCATTCCCGAAATTGTCTTTGTACTTCCAGAAACGTTCTGTAATGAGGAATGCGCCTATCGGGAAACCGATGTCGGTATTCAATAACTGCTTGACGTGCACTGCAGTTACAGTAGCCATACACAAAATGCATGTCCGCATACTCTTGAGAAGAAAATCGGTAAGGCATTTTGAATAAAGAAAACTGTCCACTTACTAATAAGCTATTGTATGAACTGAAACGTAATTCTTTATTAAAAAATGCTGCGTTAACAGTCATCTGAACATTTGTTTATTGTATGATATTTATGGTTCAGCACTTACGAAATAAGTAAGAACCTTCTTTATCATAAATCAATTTCCAGTACTCTTTTTTGTAGATCTCCATGAAATTACTGTATGCACGACACGTGTTTATTTATTTTAGGATAACATTTTATTATGCGACGTTAACAATCACAGGCCTATTATTGAATCGTATAACTTTTTTTAAATAAAATCAGTTTGTATTGACTTTAGGATTACATTTTTTTTTCATGATCTGACAATCACATTCATAGATTTGTAACTTTGAAACAAATAAAAATTAATATACAAGTTTTGCGTTTTTGTTACTTGAAATGAAGTCTACTTTACACTCGTAAAACATAACGATACGGGACACTTGTATAATACAGATAAAACTTTCCAAATCGTCCTCATATAATATTTATATAACACAAATTGTCAACTCAACTTCAAAGTCAAGATTAAAAAGATAATTTTAAATTTACATGCATATGCATATTTTAATCAGCACCATAAAAGTCCTACCTTAAACTATGTCATTTATTACTGTATTATTTTATACATTTTCCTATACCACGAAGTGTTATTCACTAGTGTCGACTAACGGTATAGGGGCGTAAATAAATTATTATTATCATTTCTATTATATTTTGCGTATTACTAACTTGCTGAAGGATATTTTTACACGCGATGTGAACCTAAACGATTATATACATATAGAAATACATACTTTGCGCTTATAGCCACCAGGAAAAGGTTAAATATAATTACAAGTTAGGTGTGTTTTTTTCTTTGAATGGGTTCTTTCACTTTTAACGTTGCCTAGTTCAATTATCGATGACGTCGTAAGATTCTTACAATTCGCGTAGTTTCGATAGTATGCTGAAATTGTGACTACTTATGAAAAGAGGAAGAAAGATATAGATGATGGAAGACAGTGCCCTTTGGAAAGTAAACGACAATAGCAAATTCTTTTGTATTCGCTTATTTTAAATGTGTACTAAATTTTGAAGCCAATGAAATGTCCGGCCAGATTGAATTAAAGCAAAATAGATTTTTCTTATTACTATCATTCAGAAAGTTAATTTAGTAGAAAGCTTGCCACGATATAGCCTTAATCCTATGTACGTATTTATATAATACGTACAATAGTAGAAAACAGTACAGTAAATCGTACAGACCTCATGGTGATCAATTACTTACCACGTGTATTGTTTGAATTGATGGCTTTAGTTTTATTTCATTTATTTATCATAAGTAAAAACACAAGAGCTTTTTTTTTATCGGATAAATTTCTCTTTGTAACGAAATTATTTTGCCAATCAGTAATTTGACGAGAAAAACTTACATGAAAAAATCGCGAGACGATAGTCGAGCGATTTTTTCTAATGTAAGTTTTTCGAGCGAAATTACTGATTGGAAAAATATTGAGTTAAAAAGAAATTTATCCGATTGAAAGAAAAGCTCGAGTGTTTTTTGGCAAGATAAATTAACGACATGAATAAAACTTTTTAAATTGTCTCCATATTGACGATTTTGTATTTCTTGTGTTTTGCAGTATTGATCTTTTGATATTTGTTGAAATTTCCCCAAACCGACTCGTATTTTACGTTCAACGATACTTAATAGTTATTACCTGTCAGCTGCCAAAATAAATTAAGTGATGCAGGGCTACTAGATATGTAACAGGAAGAAGCATTTTTATCGGAGGAAGAAGCATTTTTATCGGTGATAAAAAGCTATGTAGGTTTTTATCGCTGTCAAAGTGACAAAAATGTCACCCGCATATGGACATTTTTATATAGGAGTTAATTTATCATAAGTAAAAACACAAGAGCTTTTTTTTATCGGATAAATTTCTCTTTGTAACGAAATTATTTTGCCAATCAGTAATTTGACGAGAAAAACTTACATGAAAAAATCACGAGACCGAAAGGTCGAGCGATTTTTTCTAATGTAAGTTTTTCGATACGATTAATTTTTGTGTTTACATAACCGGTTTTCTAAATTTCCTCGGCGCAGGCTGCGACTGCAAGCAATTTAGCCTGGAAAACCGTAATGTACTTCCCCAGACACAGCGATCTATCCCTTATAGGTCACATTCCACAGATATCTGCACGCGTGGTATTATTGGTCCATGAATCTGGTGCCAGCCCTGAAATCGCTCGAGCTACTCTTTGCCTGTTCTCTAGTCAGTATAGATATGTTCAGCTTAGCTGCTAACATATTCTGTTCGATGTAGTTCCCGTGATATCTGTATGGCTCCCAACTACCTTATTAGGACACCATAAGCCTTTTGTTTCAGGATCGCAGTTATTACCTCCGCCTTCACAAGTAATTCCAGCGGAGGAAGACCCACAATGTCGTCTTTTAGGTACTACCTCGTATGCAGGATGTTTTAAAACATCGTTTAAAAATTTGAGGGCATTTAGTACAATCGAAAATAAGGTTATAGTCATAATAAACATATGTCCGTAACTTAACTGTTTACGAGATAACAGCGAGTGTTCCTAGTAGTACATGAAATAGTTAACGATAACATATCCCAGTAAACAGGTGCTTATCTGCTATTGTTTTATGACAATTTAATTTGACGTTTTGTCCAATTTGTAACAATTACAATGGCAGCGTATTCTAATGCTGAAATGAGCGATATGGTGTTCATGTACGGTCGTGCCAATGGGAATTCTTTACAAGCACGTCGCCTCTATGCTGAAACGTTTCCTGATCGCCAACTGCCTTCGCATGTGATGTTTCAGACGGTGTTTCAAGGACTAAGAGAAACTGGTTCGTTTGAGAAGCGGTCTTATGATACTGGACGGCAGAGAATAGCATGTACTCCACAGATAGAAGATCAAATTTTGAGTATTATCGATGAAAATCCCGAAACTAGTGTTAGAAGAATTTCGACTCAAGTGGGTGTAAGCAGCAATCTTGTTTGGAGAACTCTTCATGAGCAACTCCTATACCCCTACCATATCCAACGGGTACAAGCCCTTACTGCTCAGGATTATCAAGCGAGAAGGATTTTCTGTGAGTGGTTTTTGCAAACAGCTGCTGATCGGCCAGATTTCGCTGATAACATCCTTTTCACTGATAAAGCTGGTTTTACTAAAAATGGAATATTTAATTTCCACAACAATCACGTTTGGTGTGACGAGAATCCTCACGTTACCGTTGAAGCCAGACACCAGCAACGTTTCTCTCTAAACATCTGGTTAGGCATGATAGGGGACCGGTTGTTAGGACCGATTGTTTTGCCACAACGCTTAACAAGTCCTGCATACCTCGAGTTCTTGGAAAATACTTTACCTGAGCTTTTGGAAGATTTACCTATAAATCTGAGACTGAACCTCTGGTTTATGCAAGATGGAGCCCCACCGCACTTTACGCGTGCTGTTAGGGAACATCTTAACAATGAATTTCCTGGGAGATGGATAGGGCGAGGAGGTCCCATTGCTTGGCCTCCAAGATCTCCCAATCTAACCCCGTTGGACTTTAGTATCTTGGGTTATTTGAAAAGTTTAGTGTACGCAACACCGGTAAACGATCTTCCAGAGTTGCGCCAACGAATAGAACGCTGTTGCCAAATAATTCGAGATAAACCCTTGTTTTTTGAAAGAGTGCGCGTTTCCTTTGAAAGAAGATGTAGATCCTGTGTCGAAATGGAAGGACGTCATTTCGAACATCTTCTTTAGTTATAATATAAATTTTATGTTAAAATACCGCTAAAGCAAATTTATTCTGCAATTGCCATAAAATCGCTGTTATCTAATAAACGGTAAATTTGCGGACATATGTTTATTAAGACTATTACCTTATTTTTGATCGTACTACATGCCCTTAAAATCTTTAAACGATGTTTCAAAACACTCTGTATATTTTTGGATGAATTTTTGAGAATACCTCGTACCTTCCACATAATATTTTAAAGTAAATAAATTTTTTAAATTAAAATTACTTTTTATATGTTTCATTATTCTCCGATTAGTTTCAGGTATGTACAAAACATAGTAAAATAGATATAGAAAGGATTTTTGAAGTAGTCTACTAAACAATACTTTTCCAAACTTTAAATGGATGTTTAAATACGACGCGCTGATTTATTCGGTGCATTTACAGCGTTTTATTAGTAGATTTTGTCTGTTTAGAATAAAATTAGTAATGTGTAAAGTTTACTATATGACTCCTAGATGGCGCATCTTTTATCATTTTCAATAGAAGTTTTTTTTTTCATTGTGATATTCTTTTACTGAACTTATTTTGTGCCGGACCGAATGGTTGTAATTAAAATCATAGCCGTTATCTTTCATTTTCAGGGACCGGGTCATAAATTTTAATGACAACAACGAGTCCGTCGGTCGTTCATCGGAAACAATAGAAACTCATTGCCATTATATGACAATTCGAAATTACAGGGCGGCCTCGACCAGCAATCTCTTACAAAATTAGTGAGCTGCTTGCTTGCTCGCTCGAACGAACAAAAAAAGCGGGAATTGAATTTCATCTCGGAGATGAACGTATGTTGGTTTTTTCGGCACGAAATTAGTATAATTAAATTTTATTTTTGTGGTAGACAAATACCTCCATGCCTTTTTTGCATACTATACATCGTATAATATAACAATGTAAAATAATTCTTGATGTAAGTACATAGATGTACAGCAGTTTTTAGAAATTAAAAATAAGTTTTTAATTAATAACTGATTAATTCTATTATATGAGTAAATTCTTTAAGATTGATGTATATACAGGGTGGTCCTTAATTTCTTCGAGAAATTTTAGGGTGCGATTTCTTGGGTAATCTCGAGAGAAATAGTTCCTATAAACATTTGTCCTAAAGTTTTCCGTTGTAGAGATACAGGCTGATTAATTTTTCACAAAAAAATTTTTTATTTCAAAAATTTAGAAATCGATTTAGGGAATTGTTGTGTTGGTTGTCATGTTTACAGCATTTATTTGTACTTACGTAACTGTCATAAGTATTGTCAAACAATTATTAATTTGAAAGTTCGTACCTACAAATCTTTTTTTGTAATTATGGTGAATTATACAAATGCTGAAATGGCAGATATGCATTTTGTGTACGGTCTAGCTAATGGAAATAGTTATGAAGCAAGGCGTATTTACCAACAAAAATATCCTCGACGACTTGTACCTTGTGCGGAAACCTTCAGTAATATTCACCGTCGTCTAGCAGAAACTGGTACATTTGAGAGAAACAAAAATACTCCGGGAAGACCTCAAACTAAAAGAACACCCGATTTAGAGGAAGCTGTTCTGCAGATAATCGATGAACATCCAGAAACCAGTACAAGAAAGATTGGTGTAACGGTAAACGCAAGCCATCAAACCATCTTAAGGATATTACACGATCAACAATTATATCCTTTCCATATTCAGAGAGTACAGGCTCTTCTTCCGCGTGACTTTCCGCAAAGCTAAGTCCTTTGTGATTGGTTCCGACAAAAAATTGCCCAAAATGCACAATTTCTAACCTACATTCTATTTACTGACGAGGCGAACTTCTCCAAAAATGGTATTAGGAATTTCCACAACAACCATTTATGGTCAGATGAAAATCCGCATGCCATAAGGGAGATGCACTTTCAAGAGCAATTTTCCTTAAATGTATGGGCGGGGATAATTAATAATTATTTAATTGGTCCCTTTTTCCTTCCTATACGACTTAATGGTGCATCATATCGGCTATTTCTTGAAAACGAGTTGCCTGGCCTTTTAGAAGATATTCCACTCTTGATCCGAAATGAACTTTGGTTTATGCATGATGGCGCTCCAGCACACTTTAGTTTATAAGCTAGGCAATTTTTAAATAGGACATATCAGAATAGAAGGATAGGGCGAGGAGTGGAAGTTCCGAATCAGCCGTGGCCTCCAAGTTCACCTGATTTGAACCCTCTAGACTTTTTTCTGTGGGGACATTTAAAATCCCTTGTTTATACTTCGCTAATTCAAGATCTCGATGACCTAACAAATCGCATAATTGTTGGATGCGAAACAATTCGAAACACTCCCGGACTTCTTCAGCGTGTGAGTATGCAATTGAATAGGAGGATAGAAGCCTGCATATTAGCTGTTGGTGGTCATTTTCAACAGTACCTTTAGGGTTTATTGTAACCGTTTCTTAAATTTTTGAAATAAAATTTTTTTTTTTGAAATATTCAAAAGCCTATATCTTTACAACGGAAAACTTTAGGACAAATTTTTATAGGAACTATTTCTCTCGAGATAACCCAAGGAATCGCACCCTAAAATTTCTGGACGAACTTAAGGACCACCCTGTATATATATATATATATATATATATATATATAAATATATATATGAATATATGAAGAATTTTTTTAAATTAGCTTTAACAGAATGAGTCAGAGTTTCCGATTTAATCAGATCTTTTCTTTATATTAAAGAAAGTTCACTGTATTATTAGGCATTAATAGTTCATATAGGCGCAAATTCCAGAAATGATAGAGTGGATATAAATAATCTTTCAACAATATATTTGCCCATCATATAAACTTTCTTATAGTGACACGTAAATATAAAAATAGACACGTAAGTGTCCGAGAAGAATATACAGTGCAACAGAATAATACTTGCAGTTTAAAAATTCTGCGCAACATGTCGACAGGATAATATTTAATGTAAATAAATTTCAGTTTAAACATTGTACTTTTACTAATTTGAATAAATATTGCAGTTTGGAAAAGATTCTATACATAGTACCGACATTTTACGCTAAATTAAATTTTGTTTTTAATTACCTGGCCACTACTCTCCCAAAAAATTCTTACGTTTTATCTTCGTTCTTAGAAAACTAAGAAATTCTTTCTAATATTATATATATATATATATATATATATATATTGTAATGATGCACACATACACATTGAGCTGCATCTGAAATGGGAAAAATAAGATATACAAAGTAAGAAAAGGGTAATAAAAGGTTATGTAAGTGATATTATTAAGTATTAGTAGTGTCGAAGTGCATACGAATTTTAATAAAGATAACATTATTTTCTTAAATTTCTATATTTATATTTCTTTCATTAATTTCTTTTTTATTATTTCTAATTCAAATTTCAAATATTTGCGCGAAAAACACATATTCAAATTCATATGCATCTTTAATTTATATCGACGCTAGTAAGCCACGCCTACAAATTGACATCTCGCAAATGTAAATATTTATCGTGCGCAGTACTCAATTTGTAACATTAAGTTTTACATTAACCTAACTTGTTAATTTATTAAATAATTTTTAAAATCTGTAAGAATAGTAAAATTAGTCAAATTCCACCTATTTAAATATGTTGATAAGGTAAAACATCGAGACTTTTTGGCATCATTAGATAGCTAAGTTTGGTAAAACAGACAAGCGCTATCGGCATCATCTTTTGAAATTTATAAAATAGTAGACGCATTTTTTTGACCGATCCTTAGAAATTTGTATATATCATTAATTAAAATCGCTAATTTAGTAAAAAGTAATTAAAAGTATGCTGCCTTTAAATAAACCCGATCGACGAGAGAAATTCTTCAAGAAATTTCGATTTTTAACGTATTTACGTACAACCAGGCGTCATAGATGTAATTTCACCATAATCGCAAGAAATCAAAAAGAAATATTGTCAAGAAACAGTCACAGAACATCTACGGAATTGATTATCGTTCATCTACATCGATACCTGTAATCCAACAGCTAGATAAGAACGCAGGGAGAAATTAGGCATCAGAGACCAAGACCGAAGAAAATCTTCGAAAGCGTTATTAGAAACAGCCACCCACGCCGCCAACAATTCGAACAGCAATCGGACTTTTTTCGATCGCCGAGAATCATCCCATTTGATGCGTACGTTCTACAAAATAAACATCAGGATTATTATAATCACAGGTCACAGATAAAACGTATTTATTTTTCAAAATTTTTAATTCTTTAAACTTATAAACCAATAAAATTCTCGATTTTGTTTACCTAACCTAAACGTCCTATACTTGTATTAAAATTTAATAAACAACCAATTTAAACGTAGAAATAGTAATTAAAAGGTACTCACCATTATCGTTAAAAGATTATCAATATTGTTATCCATATTTTTATAAGTTAAAACACACATAACCACTTTATTTTCTTAAGTAACACCTTGTTGTCTTTCTTATATGTAGTTTCTTTAATTTCACCCTTTGCAATACATGTTATTTTATTACAGTTTTCTTTTTATAGCAATAAACATAATATTTTTATTATCATATCAATCTTTTATTTGTCTATATTTACTTGTAGGAGTTATTTCTTTAAGCCTTAACATTAATAGTTTACTTTTATGGAAGCAACTACTTATTACTAACGAAGAGCCTGAGATTTCACATTTAATTAAGCTTTTTAATTTAGTTTCATGCGATCCGACTAGTTGGCAATTTAGAACACAGATAGAGCAGTTTGAGGAGTTATATAAAGGCGCCCATCTTTTAATTTCAAAATTAATATTATTTTTAACTATTTCATTATATTTATTATCACCTCCTCAGCTATTCATCATTTGCCAGCCCAACGAGAGGCTCAGTAGTATAACATTTGGCGCCAAACGTGGAAGCCAAGGAAAGCAGTTATATATCAATATATATATATATATATATATATATATATATATATATATATATATATACATATACCGGGTGTCCATGAAATAAAAAAAAAACGTATGAAAAATGGAAGGATTAAATTACATATAGAGAATTACGTATACCCAAAATATATTCCCAAAATTCCTTCGCATAAGCGAGAAAAAAAATTACAAAAATATTTAAAGAAATGTTGTTACTCCACTGTACGACTGAATATATCATAAATGCTATTGGAGACGATATTTTAAAGCGGACGCAAACTAGAGTTTTCTTATTGTTCATCTCGCTTTAAGTATCGCTTTGTTGTCGATCGTTAGGTACGTTCGATACAATTTTTCAATTAAAGATAATAGATTGTATCTTAAATGCACGTAAAGCACACATCTTGCATGTTCTTCTAATATATCAGCTTTAATAATTTACAAATAAAATTTTTTAACAGCTGATTCAAGTTATCGAACCCCTTCCGTAACAAAACTTATCGGTTTTATAAATATAAACATTGCCGTTTTTGTATATAATGGGACATTCTGAATTCGATATTGGTATTTGATATTTCTTACTTTTAACAAAAAAAAAACATTCATACACATGAAATTTGAGTATGATTTTTAAAATGTGCTTGCAAATGGTTTTCGAATGCTATGGGGTATTCTGAATCCGATATTCGTATTTTATATTTCTTACTTTTAACAAAAAGAAAACATTCATGCACATGAAATTTTAGTATGATTTTTAAAATAGGCTTGCAAATGAATTTAACACACATCTTAATTTTTAATTATTTACTTGAATGTATAAAAAGCAATACGAGGTATTGACCTTAACATACAGGATGTAACTTTTATAACATCGACAGCTCTTGCGTATGTAAACATACGCCGGTGTGTTTGTAACTTCAATAGAGGTACATATTTCTGAATCGTTTGAATTCATAGACGGCAGATACTAGAATTTTCAGGGGATTTTTAATTTTGGAGTTCGCCTCACAATTGACTGAATATTTTTGATTCATATTCAATATTATTACATCTCTTCATTTTTCATACTTACACACACACATATATACATATATATATATATATATATATATATATATATATATATATAGTAAACCTAATCAGTAGGCGATTAAAGGTCTGTATATTACTTCAAAATATATGTATTTAAAAAACTCTACATGTTTCGGCTGTATACGCCTTTTTTAAGAGAATACAAAATATGAATGACAGGATATAAATGTCAAGTAATTAAGTTAACTTAATTACTTGACATTTATATCCTGTCATTCATATTTTGTATTCTCTTGTACAAGAAAGATTGAAAGGTCACAAATACGCAAAAAATCAAACTGCTTTAAAAAAACACCAATTGACACTAAAACATAATTTTGATTTTGATAACACCAAAGTAATAACACAGAAAAAGAATACAAAAGCTAGGGAGGTCTTAGAAATGATCCACATTTTCAAAAACAGCAGAACAATAAACGACAGGAACGAAATTGATGGACTGTCTAAACTCTATTACCCACTGATTAAGCAATAGATAAAATCAACCCCCCCCCCGCACACACAAACACAAACCAAAAAAACAAAAAAACTTTTTATCAGTTCCCATTTGTAAATACTTTTACTACATACCCCTAAACACGGTCCTGATCAATTTGCTAAATTCCAAAAACAGAACAAAAATTAACCTCTCTTAACAAAGCCACAAACACTTACAATATTCCAACCAGTGCGATCGGTTCGTTACAAAAAAAGGTCTCGGGTACCCGACACACATGTTACACAGAATGCGTGATTTTGAAAACCAAAAGAAACGGTGAGTTTTGTCATTAATTGTTCATGTAATGTAGTTTAACATCAAAAGTTTAACATCTCATTCATTTATACAGATTTAACCACTGTAATTTATCCTTACTCATTATTAACCTAATTTTAAATTTTAACTTTAATTGTTAATTTAATCGGTAATTCAGTCTTTAATCTAATTTTAATTCTAATTGTCAATGTAATTGTTAATTCAGTCTCACAAAAGCAAACACAACTCTCACGTTTTCAGTGTAGTAATTCTTGTTTCTATTTACCTTACTGTATTGTGGCTTAATTCAAATTTTTCTATTCATTTATACAGATGTAATCACTTTAATTGTCCTTACTCATTATTAATCTAATTTTAAATTTTAACTCTAATTGTTAATCTAATTGGTAATTCATTCTTTAATCTAATTTTAATTTTAATTGTTAATTTAATTGTTAATTCAATCTCACAAAAGCAAACACAATTCTCATATTCTCATTGTATTAATTCTTGTTTCTAGATACTTGAAAAAGACTGAAAAATAGTAAAAGTCGAAACGTCGTAGAATAAAACATCATAATTCAATAAAAGGTCGCTAAACCAATAAAAAGTCTATTATTTTTAATATTAAGACACGGCCAATAAAATAAATAAGAAAAATAAAATTCTTATAAACACTATATATATATATATATATATATATATATATATATATATATATATATTCGATATTAATAAGAATCTAAGGTTTCTTATTTATTTTATTGGCCGTATAATCATACTAAATAAAAAGATTTTTTTGGTTTTAGCGACCTTTAATGAAATCATATATATACCTGTAGAAACTTGACAAAGACTAATAATTAATAAAAGTCGAAACGTCAAGCAAAAAATAAGCTTTTTAATGATGTCAAAACCAACTATGGTTTCCATTTAAAAAAACACAAGTTTGTGTCATAACTCGATAATGGTGAACGAAAAAAAATATTAGCTAGTTTTATTTGCTTTATTATTATTTATTATTAAAATTATCTAAAACTTTTGTCTGAACACTTTTTCTCTAAAAGTACTATTAACGATGCTAACTAAGCATGTTTAAAGAAAATCGTAAAAGTTTTCTTTGAATATCTAATAAGCCATGAAAGTTATCGGAGAAACAAAAGCAGTTTTAAATCAAACTCATAAAACTGCGCATCTTTCCCCATTTAAGCGTTTTTCTATCTCCAGTAGTTTCTGAGATCCCAATGCTAAACATTCAAAAAAACTCACCCTGTATATATATTTAGATAATTTCTGAAAACTCCAAGAATTTATCAAATGACATATTAAATGAACGGTTAAGAAATTATCTAAATATTAGCTAAGGTGTAAAAATTAGCAATTTCAAACTTTCAAAACTGACATCTGCTCTCAAGAACTGACATCTGAATTATTAACATCGTCTCCTTATAAAGCGTTTCTAATCATTCGCGCATTCGACTCTATTATACGGAAAAGATTCGTAACTCTATTAATAATAATCTGTAATTAGTAGGAACCGGACACGAGAGGCAGAAATTACGATGGACCATATAACGAATTTTTACTCAAATATTAACACACCCGATTTTTTAATAACATTTCGATTTTATTAAATCACAAGTTTATAAATTCCGGTCAACTTTTGGATCAGAGCAGATGAGAACAAATCTTGACGTTATTTGAGGTGCTGAATTCAAATCCCGGTTTCGTTTTTCAAAATTGGTTCTACTTTGTGAGTTCGCGCATGTTGGCAGCACTGCGCTATCATAATGACAGTCAGCTGTTGGCGTCGCTAGAAACAATATTTAATTTGAAATTTTAAAGTTTTTTTTTGACTCCAAAACGTGTGAAAATGCAAAGACAGAATTGTAAAGTTGATTCAAAGTGTTTTTGTTATGTTTGCGGATGTTATATGATCAGAAAAAGTGGCAAAGTTAATGTGATCAGAAATGCATATTTTTATTATTTTGGTTTCTCTGTATCAAGCACTCACAAGCCGTGGGTCCGAAATTGTTTTGTAACGCGTGTAGCACAATATTATACAAGTGGTCACGCGGTAAAAAAGTATGTTTTTCATTTTCATTGCCAATGTTATGGAGCGAGCCGAAAAATCATGTAGATGATTGTTACTTTTGCTTGATGAATGTCGTCGGTGTAAATGCAAAAAAACTATCAAAATATAGATATACTGAAGTATCATCAGTGTCTAAGCCAGTTCCCCGTGCGAGCAATGATCCTTTGCCAATTTGTCGAGGTACGAGTGCAAATTACATGGAAACTTGTAGTTCATCACCGACGAACAGTGGAAGCGATTTTAACATGGAGGAAAAACATTTAGTTTCGCAAAGTGAACTCAATGATTTGGTTCGTGATTTGAATTTATCGAAACAAAAATCAGAATTGCTCGCATCACGGATGCAGGAGTGGAAATATCTTGACACTCAAACAAAAGTCACTGTATATAGAACCAGAAATGAGGCGCTCTTACCGTTTTTCAAAAAAGAGGAGAATATATGCTTCTGCTATGAAATCAACGGTTTGTTTGATGAGATGAATACACCATACGATGTAAATGAATGGCGTTTGTTCATAGATGGTTCAAAATACAGCCTGAAAGTTGCTCTGATACACAATGGAAATATAAAACCATCAATTCCGATTGCTCATGCAGTACAAACGAAGGAATGCTACGATACAATATGTAAAATTTTTACCAAGATAAAATATAAAAAGCATCAATGGAAAATTTGTGGCGATTTGAAGTACTTGACCAAGTTATTTCCCAAGTTGTCGTACGCCAAAATCAAAGAGGGAATATTTGTCGGACCTGATATTCGAAAATTAATGGCCGACAGAAACTTTACAAAATGTTTAACGCCCAATGAAGCAGCAGCATGGGTATCATTTCAAGATGTTGTTCACAACTTTCTCGGTAACCGCAAATCCCCGGATTTCAAGCAGATAATCGACAGTTTGTTGCAAAATTATTGCAAGATTGGAGCTCGAATGTCTCTCAAAATACATTTTCTGCATTCCCATCTCGAATTTTTTCCTGAAAACTTGGGTGATACAAGCGACGAGCAAGGAGAGCGACTACACCAAGATTTGTCGAAAATCGAAAAACGATACCAAGAATTTTGGGACGAGAGCATGATGAGCGACTACTGTTGGACTTTAATGCGTGAAACAGATCCCAAACAGTACAAGCGACTCAGTTCGACTGCTCTTCATTTCTAATTTAACACTTTTTAATGAATAAAATGGAGATTAATTGTCAAAAATTGTAAAAATTGTGTTTATTTAATATCTCGAAAACTAGAACCAAAATCAAAAAACGGAGTGCAGATTCGGATTCAGCGCCCCAAATAACCATAGAAACAGCTTTTGGTTGCTTAGATCCAAAACCGTGTATACTTGTGATATTTTTGTTTTACAAAATATTAGTTTTTCTTCTCTTGATATCCATTTGAAGCTGTGTCTGACACAAAAATTTCGAAGAGTAAAATTAAATCGTACCAGCTAACTTAATGTACAATATTCAGTATCAGCAAGCAGAATACAGTGTATCCGTATGTTTGGTACATGAATAGGACGACTTTTAATGAAAAAGAATTAGATATTTTAGTTTTATTTTTAATCTGATTTTAACTTAAAATGTTATAGTGTAAAACGGAATCGGGTTTCCATTATATACGGTGTTGGTGACGTCGACGACACAATGAATTATTTAATGGTTTATGCCTACGATTGTGTAAGTTGTGGCAGGGACTCATAGGCAATCCAGTAACGCTGCAATTAGAATTGTTGAGAATAGGTTTCAGTGCTTTCAAATTCTGGCTTAAAAATTAGATACTTACAAATAATTTAGTTCAAATATAAAAATCACGCAATGTAACAATGCCACTATTGTATTCATTTTCAAGTTGGTGAATTTGATTTTTATCGAAACCTGTTGAATTTTATAGCAAACTGGATAATTGACCTTTTTATGAACTATTGTGGTATAATATACAAAACAGTTAAAAATAAATTGTTAATTGAATATGTGCGATCATGCAAATTTTCGTATATTTCTAGGTGTTTTATTTGATTCATTATTCCGATTTAATAATGATATTCGTGACATCCGCACTACAGCTGCTAAATCTTTAGGTTTCATTATCAGATATTGCAGACATTACTATGCTTATGTAAAAAGTAGATTGGGAGACGGTTCTGTTATATACAACGTGTTTCAAAAAGAACTTTATCGTAATAGGCACTGAGTAACTAGTACTTGCAAAAGTTCCTATTTTTTAATCGTCGCTTCCCCTCCGCAGTGTTGCCGGTTAACCGATAATTACAGAATACATTAGTAGAGTGGACCAATTCGGAGCGAAAGCAGAGGCGTGACTAACGAATTGTTTCCCGCATGCGAAACATTATTAATATCTAGAGATATACTATCACGAACGGTGCTGTTATTATGTTAGATACAAAAAAAAATGTAAGACGGTTTTTCTAGATTATGAAACGTTCTCGATGATACGTATAAAAAATAAAATCTGAAATGTATGTAATTAGTAGAGAACGGATGCAATTTCCATAAAACGCAATCGGCAATTGGAATTATGTATAACGTCGCTCAGTACATCCCGGCGTAATTCAATGAAGTATTTGTTTGACTTACTCGGCCACCTGGTCTCGCTGCGATAACAATGGACAACCCAGCTATTGTATTCGGAGAATATAGTGTTTTCAGTGGTGTCGTGTACGTAGATAAAATAAATAAGTTTATCGTTTTTCGTAAGAGAAATAGCACGTACATTCCTTTTCTTTTCATTTAAGCAATATCTTCCAATTATTTTCACGTAAGTGTGCATAAAATTTTGTTATTTAATTTCGTCTATTTGGATCTAGAATATTCTTACTTTTTCAGACAATGGAAGAGCGTCGAGAATGGCATCGTGAAACAATGGCGAGTTGGATTGAGGGCCATACTGATTGTATGTACATTGCCAGTGATTCCAAAATTTATTGTGAAGTGTGTGAAACGTTATTGAAAAATTTCATTAAATCAACCGGAAAACGTCACGTAGGATCGTTAAAGCACGAAAAAAAATTGAACCCGTTGGAATCTGACAATTTTAACGAAAAACTCTGTGAAACTTTTATGGCAGCTAATATTCCATTATTTAAATTGAACAATCCAATTATGAAGACATTTCTGAAAAAATATATGTACTGGTCGAAATGTTCCTTATGAATCAACTTTACGCAAATATTATGTTTCTAGGTGCTATACGAGAACAGTAGAACGCATTAGAAGCCATCTTTTAAATCAATACATATGGATAAGCGCCGACGAAACGGTGGTAATGTTAGGACGCTGTGTGGTAAATGTTGTAGCTGGTGTACTACATCCAACTATTCCCTATAACTCATATGTAATAGCAACAAGTGTTATAAATAGAGTTGATGCGGAAACAGTTGGTGAAACCATTAAGGAGAATATGCAAAAAATGCTTTATTCGGACGCCACGTACAAAGAAAAAATACTTTTATTTGTCAGTGATAATGCTGCGTATATGTTAAAAACAGACAGACTATTGAAGAAAACATATCCTAATATGCTGCATATTACTTGTGTAGCACATGCTCTCCACAGAATCTGTGAATATATCAGAGACACTTTTCCGGAAGTTGATAGACTTGTATCAGCTTTTAAAAAGTTTTCAGAAAAGCACCATTGAGAGTAGCTCTTTTCAGGGAAAAATTTCCATCTCTATCACTGCCTCCCACTCCAGTAATAACTAGATGGGGAACATGGCTGGAAGCTACTAGTTATTATGCTGAGAATTTCGATAGTCTAAAACATTTCGTAACACTGCTAAAGGAGGATGCTAGAAGTATTGGTGAGTGCAAGGAGCTCACACAAATCCCAAATTTAAAAAATCAGTTGTACTTTCTTCACGAACACTTTGGAAAATTGCCAAAACTAATCACTTATTTTGAAAATCGAAATTTCAAATTAAATGACGGATTAACCACATTAGATGTGGCTGTTAATAATTTGAAAAGTATTCCAAGTGACTTCGGATGTGGCCTTCGGCAAAAGTTTGAAGCAATTCTTAATAGAAATCCAGATTTAATTACATTGCAGCAATTATGTATAGAGACAATTCCACAAAATCTAACGGCTAAATATGAAGAAATAAAAGAATATTTCCAGTATGCACCTATAACCAGTTGCGATGTAGAAAGGACGTTTTCTATTTATAAGGATGTACTTAATTCAAAGAGAACAAAATTGACAGAAGAAAACCTTGAGAAACTATTGCTAGTCAATATTAATACTCCTTTACTCAACTTGATCGACAAAATGAACAAATAAAAATGTTCCAATTATAGAAATAAAATTAAAAACTTTAAAAATACAACTTTTCAACAAATACATATGTATTTCGTAATTTTATAGATCACCACCCGTTTGTTTTCCAATTATATAAATAAAATTAAAAACTTTATAAATACAACTTTTCAACAAATAAATATGTAAAACTTAATTTTATAGATCACCACCCGTTCGTTTTCCAATTATATAAATAAAATTAAATATTTTAGAAATACAGCCTTTCGCCAGTACTGCACTGGGTTTTGCGTCATGTGGTAAGCGTGTCCGTTCTCTAATTGTAAGATATTGCAGACATTACTATGCTTATGTAAAAAGTAGATTGGGAGACGGTTCTCTTATATACAACGTGTTTCAAAAAGAACTTCATCGTAATAGGCACTGAATAACTAGTACTTGCAAAAGTTCCTATTTTTTTTTCGTAGCTTCCCCTGCACAGTGTTGCCGGTTAACCGATAATTACAAAATACATTAGTAGGGACCGGACACGAGAAGTCGAAATTACAATGGACCACATAAATAGTCTATCACATCGCTAGGTACAACACGCAATTATTTAATAGCACTATTCATTCGGTTAAACACATCTGTTTTTTGTTGTTAAATTGTGACGCAATTACTTCAATATTACAGTCAAATTCCTTTCTTCAAGGGCGTAGATAGAAGCGTGAAGAGTTTTTATAATTTATTTTTATTTATTAGTTCATATTTCGTAAGATTCTTTTTTGCATTGTTTTAACTGTTAATTACATAATTACTAAAGGCCGGATTATATGCAAAAAAAACTGAAAATATGCGCATAAATATTCAGATGTTTTAGTCTAAATATGCACTTCCTTATGAAAAATATGCAGGTAAAAAATACGAGGAATGTTATAAAATGGAATACTGTAGAAAAAAATATTCTATTATGTTTAGTATTAGTTTATTTAGAACATTTTACAACATAATTAACTATGAAATCAATTTACAATCACATATTTCTCAAAGTTTTCAACAGAAAAATTGTGACGCTTGTCTGAAAACATGTCTTATATATTGAAAAGGTTCGTTCTACGTCGACGCTTGTTATAGGAGCATATTTCAAATTAGAAATATCATCTATTGTCAACTCAATATTTTCTAGTGAATCACCAAACAAGATTTTAGCAATGTCCTTTAGCTTTTTAAAAGCCTCATTTTTTCCTATTACACTTAAAAATGTTTCATACACGGACTGTCCCACTCCTCCTTTAGCATCAAAACCAAATCTGTTTATTATTTCAACGCTCTCGATTAGCGACATAAATTGTTTTCCCAACTGCAATATAGAAGTAGAAATAAAACTGTAATTGGCTTTAATAAGAGCCAACTGTTGAGGTATTTCTTTACTCGAATACACCTTTTGGCGTCTAGCACAGATAGTGCATCCCTATCAAGATCCATAATAATTGTCTTTATTCCTTCATAATGATTTGCATGAAAGGTAGCAGCCTCCAACCACATTCCCCATCGTGTGATTACTGGCTGAGGAGGAAGCGGAACACCGGGTGGATGTTACTTGTAAAACTGAACTCGTAGTGGGGCCTTTAAAAATACTTTCTTAACACTATTAATTAAAGTATTTACTAAGGGAAAATGGTTTCTGACTTCTTCTGCAACACGATTTCGTCCGTGCGCCAAATAAGTTGTGTGGGTTAAATTTGGGTAGAAGATTTTCAAGTTGAAAGCTGCCTTCACCATGCATGGTGCAGCATCCGTCAAAAACAATAGAATTTTCTCTGTTGGAATCGATTTCGGTAAGAAGAACGTTGCCAGTTCTTTCTGTATAACCCTTGTTATTGTAAAATTATTTGCCTTTTCCAACTGTTTGAATGAAATTAAATAAGATTTTGCTGAAACCGATACGTTAAGAATACCAATCATTAAATAAACTATGTATCGGCCCACACTATCAGTAGTTTCATCTACGCATATATAAAGATAATTGTTTGCGACTACCTTCTTAATGCTATTCAATGTTTCCGCATAGATACAACGAATATATTTTTTCTTAACGTGCTCTCGTCGGGAATGTTATATTTGCTGATGTACTTTTGCAAAACTAATTTGACGTTTAAATTGTTTAATTTATGTAGTGGAATATCTGCCGACACAATTCTTCGTTAAATTGTTCTTGTTCCGATTTTTTGGAAGTTAATGGCAAACATTGCGGTAATGTTTGGTGACTCTTCTTCGCCAATTTCATCTTTGTTAGTTTTGCAACACCAAACGGAGTTTTCATATGTTGGTCGACTTGGAACTTTCTCTCACTTGTAATCTTCAAAAAAAATATCACATCATCGGTTGCTTTCTTATAAAATAAATATTAGTAAAAGATAAAGGAATAATTAAAAACTTAATTAATTAATTAATAAGACGAAATAAACTTAAAATTTTACTCACAATCTTGCAGCATGCTATTCAAAACACTTTGTCTCTATCCATACGCAATTCTGAATAAGGTGCAATCCATCCAGGCACAGGCGCTATTTTCGGCATTTTTGCTATTATATATCACAACTCGCAAGTTTACACTTCGAAAAGCTAACGTAAAATTACGTTTAAAATAAAATTACTTTCGAATATGGGAATAAATTTCTCCGAATAGCAAAGAAACACATGTACTCCTAATCTTCTGGTAAAATGTATTTTTGTATTTATTTAGAAGTTTTAAGGTATTAGCTTTTCCTGGAATGTTGTCTCGGCCTGGGTGTATGGGAAGAGCATTAATAAATTCTTGGAGACGCTTATCGGAAAAGTAACGGGAAGAGGCTTAATGAAATGCTATTTTTAATTTAAAGAGGGCTGTTTAATTTTTGTTTGTTTGATACATCCACGACATATTTTTGGTAATGCCTATAATAAATTTGATTTAGTAAATATATAAAACTCGGATTCTTAAAATATGCAAAAATGCTGAATTACTACAAAATATGCAAATAATATACAAAATGCATATATTATGCAAATATGCAAATTTATGCAAACTGTATATAATCCGGCCTTTAATTATTATTATTTGTCACAGCACTTGTGATTTATGCATGCAGATTTGTAACAGTATTTATGATAGTACTAGGTATTTTCAGTTAAAAATAAAGGTCCAATTTTTTTATCACCCTGTCTAGAAGTATTTTTATATTATTTTATTCAATTTAATTCCATAGAAATGGATGTTATTTTTGGAACGGCCTTCTCATGAAATACCGAAACAGATATTCAGCTCCTAGTATACCGTACATTAATTTTTGATTATATTTATAGTTTTGTCGTAATGCAACTTTAACTATCAATCGTATTAGGTTTTATTAAACACTCTATGTGATATAAATAAATAAATACGGCTCTATTCTACTCATGAATTCATATGCATATATACCTTAAGCCATCCACCTCTTGTATCTTCTAGGATTATAATTCTCTTACAACCGGTGTCTTGCCCGGTAACTAAAAGTGTTATCAATGATCCATCGTTCGGAGTCCTCAGGAGGCTGCGGACACACCGTATAGTTATACACCTGGCAACGTGGTTAGTACATACCGGTTTTCGATTTTTTCTTAACTCAACTCACCTGCGAAAGGAGATGGTCAGATGTATTCTCCGGGATGGTAAAATGAAGATAGATATATTTGCTCGCATTCTTTATTGTATGTGTACCTGTACGTGTGTGTACGCGTATATGTGTGTGTGTGTTTCTTTCTCTGTGAGGACGACAAAAAGAAAGAAATTGGTGCTGGGGGGTGGCTATGTTAGTGGGGAGGCCGTTGCTCTTAGCACTGACAAGCGTTTAACGTTTTTAGATGATGTTACTTCAGATTTGTTGCATTCGCTTCCCGTTAGTAGATATGTAGTCCAGACTTGTCTTCTAATTATGTTAGATACCACGATCGTCTTAGTTTAATTGATTTGATTTAAAGAAAAAATAAAAATAATGTTTTTATTGTGAATATAAATAGGGTTAATATACAGGTGTCTTAATATTATTTTTTTTCAAAATTGAAGAGTATAAATTCTAAAGGGTTTAAGTGCCAAAATGATAAAGTTGAGGAAATTCAAATTAAATGAATAAAAACATAAGTATGCACTTTAGGATTAATTTTTTATTTTTTTTATACATAATGCCAAACCAGAAGTTTGTAACAACAAAATCGAAATTAAAATAAACACTTTTTCTTAGTTAAAAACAAAGATCCCCATGATTTTTCTATAAAGGAAGTCAACTGCCGACTGCAAGTTACTTTGAAAGGGTCCAAGTACCAACTCTATTTTTTTTTAAATTCTGACTTATTGGAGCTGCTTCCCCGTTGAAACCCTGTTGTGTTCTCTCAATCAGAGTTTCATAAAAGGCTAGATGTTTCAGCGGTATATAGTCGAGCATATCTTGCAAATTCTTCAACTTTTCTTTTGATATTTTGTTTTTGCACACGAGTTGTTCAAGACTCATATCCTTGATGTCTTCTACTTTTCTTCCTTTTTTTATAACGTTGCAAACAGTCCAGTCTTGCACTTTACTAAACGATGTTTTTGTATACACTTTTCCAGGATTGTCTTTTGTGATTCGCATCCAGCACAACGATGACATATTTAGTTTTGTGGTATTTAACATATAGTCACTTGCTTTATCCAGATTTTTGAAGTCATGCTCTTCCATAGAAACCACATTGAAAGGTTTTTCGTGACGAGCTTGTCTTATCATCTTTTCCAAATCAGCAGGTACAAAATTTTTTGTAACTTTTTTCCTCTTTTCGATCTTGGCGAAATCGCGGTCGCACGGCAAATAAGAGTGTCCACTTACCAGGAACTTATGCTCGATTTCCTCAAAATAACCATTCACCACAAGATAAATAAACATAAATAAGATCATGCGATTTTTGTTTTGTCCGATGCAGTTGTCGGACCAAACAACAAGTTTTTGTTTTAGAGCTACATTTTCTCTTTTTAGTACTTTTAACAACGCAGAAGCAATTTCGTTGCCGCCTCTGCCTGTAATGGATTCATTCCATAAGCACATAAATGCATCACCAGTGTCTGACAGATGTACACACAGATTGTAACACGACAACTGCCGACTGTAAAACATTTGCGTATGAATCAACGTCGGTAAAAAAAGGACTTGTTCCAGATCTATGGACAAAACTGTGTTCTTACTCGTTGGCATTTGAGCTTCGTTTTCATCTTTCAGCATTGCAGCCCTTGCTGCTTCTGCTTTCCTATGATGTAATTCTAAGTTGATCGCGAAAGACCGTTTACTAGTTGCATCAGCAGTAGATCTTATTTTATTTTCATAGAGATCACACACAGAGCACGTGTCTGACCTTGGCCTACCAAATCTCAAGTTAGGAAAATCTTGATTGAAAACGTCTGAAAAGTACCGATATGTTGCAACGGTGTCTGGGTATTTTTTCTTGAAAGCAATATATAAACGGTTTACATTAAGATCTGCACTAAGAAATTGTTTTATTGACCTATTCCGGCTATAATGATTTTCTTCTATTGGAAATGAATTTATATGGACTTTTATTTGCTCCCTTAGCTCAGGAAAGTACTTCCTTGGCTTGTTCGCCTTAGCCCTATTATCTTTGTACACTGTTTCACCTTGCTTTTTCTTCTCCACTAAAACTTGTACCCTTTTGTGGGAAAGGGCAAATATGTCTGAAAATGTTTTTCTGCACACTTTTACATGACTTCCTTTACCATCAGGAACACCATAATAAGTAGTACATTGCCCCCGACTTTCTGCAGGATCCTCATAATGGCCATGGCGCGTTCTATTTACAGGGACAACGTGAATGAGCCCGAGAAGGTAAGTACTTTGTTTCTTGTGATCATTTATTTTATAATAGTCATCAAACAGAAACCTTTTTTGTTCAATGGAAAGTAATTTGCATTTCTTATTACATTTGCACACCTTGAAAATAATTCATTACATCTGCGGAATCTCTCTTTTTAAAGACTGAGCATATCCTAACTATTTTTTTTTTTGTATTACCGTACTAGATTATTTCATAATATAATTTTCTCTTTCAAAACGTTCAGCGAAAATGATATAAAATATCTCACCAACTATGCACCTGTACAGCGCAGTTTTATTTTAATCGCATATGCAACAAAGTCTCTCACTTTTATAAATTATATTAACCATAACAGGAAGTAATATATTCGACCGTGGAAACTACCGCTTAAGTACAGGTAGATTCATTAATACAGTAGTAGTGTGGTTAGGGAATTTGTGGGCAAAATTAGCGCAACCAATAAGAGGTAGAATAAAAAGAGAGTAGGTCATAATAAAGGTGCAAAGAAATCACCTGCCCTTTGCAGAATTTTAACCACCTACCTAATGCAACTGTTGTCTTTTAGAACACCGTGTGCCTAAATAAGTATTATTATAAAAAGTTTCAGAGCCCCGGGAAAATGCATTATGTAACCAAAACCACCCCCTATATTTAAATATACTATCTGCCGGTACATTAACTCGGTATAATATGTACATATTTATATAAATACACCTGAAGAAATGCACATGCTTAAGATCATTAATACAGCTAATTACTTAGAACGTACAAGTGCTTGAAATAAGCAGCAAGCAAATTATAATGTTCAAGATCATTATAGTGGGTTTATATAAATGCTAAAGATACTTTTATATGTTTACTCACGTGAATGATGCATCTTTATTGAACAGTCGTTTAAACTTTATTGATGTATTGCCTTACGTAGAAATTTAAATTTTCCACTTTCGTATGTAAATTTGAATTTTTATTTTTCAAGAATTAATTAGATACGATTTCATTGATTTCTTTGTTTTTGTTTTAGATTATTTAAACACATTCTGTTAGTAATAATATACATAGCATATTTATTCATAGTTATATTTTGTTCAAAGATTTTCTTGTAAATTTACAAAAATTGAAACATTTAGAACAATATATTTTTCCTGTGTATATTCATTATTAATGTATCCATCACCCATTTGGAACCCTTCAGAGCTTGGAATCGTAAAAAGAGTTGAGTCGTTGAATAATATATTTTTCAGGTATGCGGCAAAAAGAATTGGACAACCAATGCAATACACAAGATGTCCCGTATCGTTATGTTCAAATTTTAGGAGTGTAAAGTAGACTTCATTTCAAGTAACAAAAAGCAAAACTTGTATATCCAATTTTATTTGTATCAAAGTTACAGATCTATAAATGTTATTGTCAGATCATGAAAAAAAATGTAATCCTAAAGTCAATACAAACTGATTTTATTTAAAAAAAAGTTATACGATTCAATAACAGGCCTGTGATTGTTAACGTCGCATAATAAAATGTTATCCTAAAATAAATAAACACTTGTCGCAGTGCATAAAGTAATTTCTTGGAGATCTAAAAAAAAGAGTACTGGAAATTGATTTATGATAAAAAAGGTTCTTACTTATTTCGTAAGTTCTGAACCATGAATATCATACAATAAACAAATGTTCAGATGACTGTTAACGTTGCATTTTTCAATAAAGGATTACATTACGTTTCAGTTCATACAACAGCTTATTAGTGAGTGGGCACGTTTTCTTTATTCAAAATGCCTTACCGATTTTCTTTTCAAGAGTATGCGGGCATGCAGTTTGTGTATGGCTACTGTAACGGCAGTGCACGTCAAGCAGTTATTGAATACCGACATCGGTTTCCCGATAGGTGCATTCCTCATTACAGAACGTTTCTGGAAGTACACAGACAATTTCGGGAATGCGGACTGCGTGATTATCTTTTCGACCGAGGAGTAAATTTGCCAGCAGATTTAGAGGAGGAAGCAGTAGCTATTGTCACCAGGGATCCAACTCTCAGTGTACGTCAAATCGTTAGATAACTAGGAATGCCACGAACGACAGTTTGGCGAATTTTAAAACGTGAGAGCTTATATCCATATCACTATAGCAGGGGACACGGTTTGCTTGAAGCAGACCACTATGCTCGTCTAGTTTATTCTACTTGGATATTCAGGCAGTCACGGCTTCATTTTAATTTCTGCAAAACAGTCCTCTGGACAGATGAATCTACGTTCACGAGAAGTGGTGTTACAAATCTGAGAAACCTGCACAGGTGGTCATCAGAAAATCCCAAAGCTATACGCTCATCTAAATTTCAACATGAACTTTCTATTAACGTTTGGGCGGCCCTAATCGATGACTTGTTCATTGGTCCTGTCGTTCTTCCTGGGAGGTTAAATGCGGACAATTACCTTCAATTTCTAATTGATGAACTGCCAGGTCTTTTAGAGGATGTCCCACTGAAGGTTCGACGAGACATGTGGTTTTACATGGATGGGGCATCACCAGATTTCGGAATTGCTGTCCGAAATTGGGTTAACGTCAATTATCCAAGATGGATTGGTCGAGGTGGTCCTGTTGCATGGCCACCCAGATCACCCGATCTTAATCCCCTTGACCTTTATTTATGGGGGTACATGAAAAATTTAGTCTACATGCAAGCTTAGAACAAAAGAGAAGAGTTGTTGAATCGTATTCATCTGGCTGCCGAGCAAATCCGACAAAACAAGTATGAAATTCGGATAAGTACTTCTTCTGTTGACTTACGAGCACAAGCCTGTATTCAACAAGGAGGTGAACATTTCGGAAATATTATTAATTGAACTTTTTTTTAAATAAAATCAGTTTGTATTGACTTTAGGATTACATTTTTTTTCATGATCTGACAATCACATTAATAGATCTGTAACTTTGAAACAAATAAAAATGGATATACAAGTTTTGCATTTTTTTACTTGAAATGAAGTCTATTTTACACTCTTAAAATTTGAACATAACGATACGGGACACTTGTATAGATCATGGTTATAGTAATATAAGGCAAAAGTTAAAGATTGCGACACTAGAGTCCGCAAGATACAGAGTTGATTTAATACTGGCATTCAAACTATTGAATAATACTATTAATTGTCCAGAATTATTAGGCTTATTTAGTTTTCAAGTGCCTAGCAGGCAATTAAGGCAGAGCAATGTATTTTTTAGATTAAAACTGTTAAGAAATAAACAGAGGTTAGGTATGATTGAGAGAGTCTCGAAGGAATGCTATGAGAACACAGAGTGGTTTCATGTTTTTAGTACTAGTTTATCTACTATAAAAAATTGTCCAAGTGTGTACTTGTTTATGACTAGGAAGTAATGAATTATGTTTGATGATAAATGCTAAAAAATTTGTATTAGAGTGTAAATTATTGGGGCTCACCCCGTTTATTAATTAATTAATAAATAAATAAATAGTAATATTTTTATCCAAAGAAGTAGCTAAAAATACAGGGTAGGCTACAATAGTCACTTGACCATTTAAAAATAACACTGGCCAACAATTAAAAATTTTTTTTCTGCACTCTCTAAAATATAGATATTTTAAAAATTTTCTCTATACCCTTTTCAAAGTCAATTTGTAGTGAGAATAAAAAGGATTTCATATCGAAGTACCATAAGTACCATAATTTATGCAACAGTTATGTAATAATAAAAGTGTATTTTTTTGTCTTATGCCCTTGGCCCTCATGGTTTGTAAAATACATTAAATTAAAAAAAAATCGAAATTGAAGGTCTCGAGAAGGTTTTCGTGGTTTTCCTCTTCGTTTAAGGTGAATGCCGACAGCTAAACATCTTAATTCGCTCCACGGGCTCTAGCGTAAGAATAACTCATGGATTGCCAATGGCCTCTGTAATTGTTGTAATTATTTTTATTATTATTATTTATTAATTATTATTATAGAGCTCTTCGATTTTTCAGAATTAGTTACGATAATAAATTTTTGCCGATGAATTTTACGTTTGAATACCAGCCATTTGCTAATGCAGTTTATTTCGTTGTTTTTTAGATAACAAAAACATTGCCACTGGATGAAGCAAATTAAAGTGATTGTTATTAATTATTCTGATCTTTCACATATTCGGTAACATCTTACAACTACGCTCAAAACTAATTTATACCGGGAAAAAGAATATCCACAAAAAAAAAAATCTTTTCCGTTTGCTCGGAGACCGCAGAGTCTAATTAAAACATTCTACAAGGATCTAACTTATAGATATTAACGATAGGCATCAGCGTAAATCAGCGTAAAACACATGTAATGTCACGCTTTTCTAAATACATTATATTAAATATTTCCTGTGCGAGCGTGTTCGCGTGTTAGACGGTTTTGTCTACATGTATTTACACACCATCGAAATTTAGTATAACTTACCTGCTTACTCGCGTTATGACAGTTCGAAATAGATGGTTGTTTACGCAATCAGTAAACGATTATTTTAACAGATATTACGTATTAGTAAGGGCCACGGGAAGTGGGGAAGTTTCTTTGGCGGAATTCCATGGTTTTTCACATGGCAAAATATATTCGAGTTTTTGAATTGTTTATTCATTGATTATACACACAAACATACTCACACAAATTTAATAAGCGGAATTAACATTTCTAATGTCTTTATGTTATAAAAATAATTAAATAAATTATTTTATGCACTTATTCTGAAAGCTGGGCACATTCGTTAACCCACACTTCAAAAAGATCTTGAAAATTTCCTTTCTTTCACATGCGAAAATAGCACATTGAGCGAGATCCGAGCTACAAAGTGGGTGTTCAGGCACATTCAACCCAGTTCTTGCTCGAAAAATTTCGAGCGTGGGCGAAAGTTTTTAAGAACTTCAACAAGTCTGGACAAGCACTTCTTGATGTACCACTTTACGCTGATTATCTTTTGTGTTTATCACGCGTTCTAAAACTCCTCTCACGGTTATGATGATGGCCACAATGTTCGGCTAAATAAATCGAAATTTTCGAACAGGCAAGGGCATCCTTGTACATAAAGAAAACTCAGACATTCTGCCATCTCGTGGTAACTTAACTTACGTGCCAATCAGATTCGACCAACTTCTTGACAGCATCAACATTCTCCTCGATAATAAACGAAGATTTGTGCCCTGAGCTCGGAGCATCTTCCAAGCCGAAATATCCTCTCTGAAATTCCTTGTACCAGATTAAGTCGGTCTTGCCATGTAGACAATCAACTTCTAGCACGAGCCATTTTCTTCAAACACTGATTAATATTGAATCCATGGTAGTCCGTTTTTGAGAAAGATGACATAGTGAGGTGTTTTCGACAGACCGAGCTACGAACTCATGATACAATTTGAAATGTCTGTATGGCGAAATTTAAACGAAATCTAAGAGAATTTATTCGTCGTATGTCACCGTAAATGAAACCTGGATCCAATCACTAGGTTCCAGAAACAAAAACAATTACAGTCAAAATCATGGGTTTCTTCTTCTGTTTCGACGAAGTCAAAAAACATTTTTTGTTTGCCAATTAGGTTAGGGTCACGCTTTTTTTGGTTCCAAAGGTATAATCTTTATTGAGAACTAGCTGTAGCTGGCTACGCGCCGCTGTGGCTCAATCTGGTTAAATTGAAAAGAAAGAAAATTGAAAACACACATTTCCAATATGTTTAATTTCCCAATGTTTGTGGGTATACAATATTTTTCTAGCACATCATTTAATTTAAAGGATTAACTGATTGGATTAAAAGAGCATTAAGTTGTGTTTATAACAAACGAACATTTATATTTTTAGTTATAAGAAAGGAAGTGCAATGATTGGCAAAAATTATACTGATGTAGTGACACATTTCAATGCTGAATGGAAGAATAAACGACGACTTTTATTCATAAAAGATGTTTTGTTCTAACGGGCTAACACGCCCTTTCATTCATCAGCTATGACAACAGCTATTTTTTTTGGATTGGGAATCTCATTCACAATATTTATCAAATCTGACTCCGAGATATTTTTTGTTTCCAAATCTCAAAAAAAGCCTTGTGGAAAGAGATTCCGAATTATATTGAAAAATAAAATTATATCCTTTACCCTAAAGTCACTCTTTTCAGACCATCTTTACTACATTGATGAATAAGGCCATTATACTATTGTGCAATATCCTAACATAAACTTCACCTTCCATTTACATCATGATTATTATGCAGACACAGCATCCCATTTGATTTTCACCAGCTCATCTAAAATTTCAATATTTCCTTTATAAAAGTCTTAATAAAATCGAACCTACGCAAGTCGACACATAAAATTCCGCAATCTATCAAAATCAAAGTAAATAATTTAGCAATGTGTAGACAAAATTAGAATTGTGTTTAGCCGATACGGAACCCGTCAAAAAGTACAATGATGTGACTACTATGTTTGGTAATAAAACCATTAGAAATCCCACATTATAAAACACAATCGATTTATATCTCGAGTGATGTTATAGACTTTAAAGAAAAAAAATAAAAGAGTAGCATCAATTTATGTGTGGTTTCCCACGCGTTTCATGTAAAACACCGGTTATTTATTGCTGCCAGACCTCAATAAAATTTAACAATTTTCGGCTACCGTCTGGTGGCAAATTTATATCTTATATCCATATGTAGTCGATATATTATTGGTTTTGGTTTTAAAATTGTACAGGCGATATAAAGGTATAGATCTTGTCATTGTATAATTTTCAAGAACAGCGTTCTAATTATAAACATGGCTTTAATGTTAAAAAATTACGGTGGTTCTTTATAGATAAAGAACCTATTGTTTCTAGGTAAATTTGTCATTTTTATATATAAACTTAAAAATTATAGCAGGGAGGGTTAATGTAAGACCACTTCTAAAACTAATATTTTTAAAACGACTGATAAAAATTAAAAAAATTAATGGATCGAACATTGGTAAGATTAAACTACTAAATAATATGTAATATACAGGGTGTCCCAAAAACATACCAACAAACTTTTGGGGGGTGGTAGGGGACATTAAAACAAGCATTTTTTTTGTTGAATAAAAACATATGTCAGCAAATGAGCCGTTTTAGCATAAAAAAGAAAAAATTGTTTTGGTATTATGTATTTTACAAGAGATCTTTAAGAGGACATTAATAAATCACTTTTTGTTCATATTGGACTTTGTTTTATTGACAAATAAATGAAAGTTTACAAAAAAAAAAATTGTTGAAAATCTTCACCATTTGCTTCAATACAAAAATTACACTGTCAGTTCATTGACTCGCGTAATGATGATTTGCAAAAATTGTTGAAAATGTTGACCATTTGCTTCAATACAAAGACTGCACCGTCGGTTCATTGACTCGTGGACACTATGGAATATTCCGGGAATAGCTTCAACATGTGTACAATTCGCCATGATTCTTGCTAAGAAATCTTCCTCACTATGAATAGGCATTTCGTAAACTAAAGATTTCAGATAACTCCAAAGGAAAAAATTCAGGGGATTGAGATTGGGAGAACACACGAGCCAGGCCACGTGACCTCCTCTTCCAATCCATCAGTGGGGAAATTGCTGGTCCAGATACTAACCCACATTTAAATTAAAATGTGGATTTGTCCCATCATGTTAAAACTACAGTTATTTCAAATGTTTAAAGGAACATTTTCGAATAATAAAAGCAAAACATTTTGAAGAAAATTCAGATAAATATCTGCGCTCAAACGAGCAGGCATTAAGCGAACTATTAGATTCTCTCCAACAATACCAGCCCGTATGTTAACACTAAATTGTTGCTGGTGTCTTCTAGAGACCACAACGTGAGGATTTTCATCATGCCAAATGTAACTGTTTCTACTACATCGTGCGTGAAACATGCCTTCTCAGAAAACAATACTACTTTCCCGAAATTAAGTTCGTCGTAACCCAAAAAATCATTGGCAAAAACCCAATCGATGCGGATAATCTTCAGAATTTAAAGTTTGTACGCGTTGTAAATGGTAAGGGTAGGGAAGTTGTTCATGAATGACACGGTGTACCGTCGACTTGGAGATTCCAATATGGTGTGCAATTGCGCGAACACTTGTAGATTTGTTTCTTCCACATGGTGGAGAACTTCTTTGTCAAATTGAAACGTACGAGCTACTCTTGAACGACCACCAGCACCAGGACGTCTTAGTTTCCCACTTTCTCTAAGGCGATGATGGATGGAAGCAAAAGTTGTATAATGAGGTTGCCGCCGTTCCGGATATCTCTGTTCATACAAGCGTGCTGCGTTTCTTCCATTACACTGTGCTGCACCATAAGCAAGGTGCATATCGGCAAGTTCTTCAAATGAGAAATTAACATTCCTTTCCAATTTAAATTTTAAATTAGCAATCAACATAGTTAATGTTATGATGACAACTAAGTGTCACAAATAACTATTACGATCTCAAAATCGGCATCTGTGAAATGTTTATTGAAAATGTGAAAAAGAAATGTTTCTGCTGCCCAAGAAAAACCGTAATTGCAACAAAAAATGTTTAACGAAAGACAATGGCGTCCGACTAAATCAAGAATTACTTTAGGTATTTGCATATGGTTTAAAACAATTTATTGCTCTACAGCACAAATGGTTTATTTGCAGACATATGTTTATTAAACAAAAAAAAATTGTTTTGATGTCCCCTACCACCTCTACAAATTTGTCGATATGCTTTACGGGACATATTGTATAGTGAGTCTGTATAAATGTAAGCCAAAACTAACACATTTCTTTCCGAAATAAACATTCATTGGTAGATAATTTTATATTTTATAGCTTTTTAATAAAAGATTTGTGATATCTGCTTCAGGAATGAAAATTATCAATATTGGTTTTCACTTCAACTTTTCCTAATAAATGGAAGTACGTCAGAATAATTCCCTTCTCCAAAAAATTAGATATATCTGACATTACTAACTATAGCCCAATTTCTTATATTGTTTCGTTTCTGCGCAATTTCATTTCATCTTATTGTTTCACTTTTTCAAATGAAAAAACATTCTTTATTGGCTAAAAATATTATTTAGAACCAGATGATCTTTCAAAAACAATATATATATTTGTCGTAATTCTATTGTCAGATGTTGTATACTTCGACTAATTATTATATATGTACCTGTCTATTTACAATGTATGATATGCATGTAGAATAGGTAGTTAATGTACTTATACAAGTAATGTGTTCTAATTTGTTATAGTGCATCTGGTCGATTTTGCGATCTTTGTTTTCTTGTAGATACATACGATACAGCACAGCTGTCAAACGATGCCAAAATAATTAACCGACGTTATGTGATCATGCAGTAGATGGAGTATGACTGATTACCTCAAACAGATGCTACCTGCAGTGATGAATAAATGCGATAGTGCAGAATGTAATAGCGGTTGAAAAGGTGTATTACAGTATGTTCAAAATAAAACAATGAAAGGAAATTCGCAATATTTATTGTGATATGTTTATACGAGGACGAGACTAATAATAATAATTTTTGTTTGTGCCTAACAGAAACCTAAAAGATGCAACATAACAAGGAGAAATATATATAATTAATTTAAAAGAAATTATCGACCGTACTATATTGGTTAAAATAAATTAAAAACGTGCAAGCGGTCTGTCAATTAAAACTCTATATTTCGCAACGAGTTTGTTGTTTCTTTAGGTAATAAAAATGTAGAGTTAAAAAATAAAAGTAACGTACACAGACATTAAAACTGATTCTATCAATTTTAATGAATGTGTTTCGTTTATAATTGTTTTTTTGACTAATGAACCCCAAACATTCTCTATCGGGTTTAGATCAGGACTGCACGAAGGTCAAGACAAAAACTCGATATTATTCATTCCAAGCCACTGAATTATCATCCTAGCTATACCGTGTGTCCCCGGATGGAGTTGACAAGAGGAATAAAATTTTTATTACTGATTTTACGACAAAAAGTCATTCTTTATAAAAAGTTCTGCTTGTTGAGTAGATAAATTAACCATCGGAAAATCTAAGATTAAATATACAGAATGTCCACAAATTAAGATAACATGAAAATGCTTCAATAGAAAAAGTTCTTTAATTTTGGCGATCAAAGGTTGTTGTAACGTATAACAATATTATACTGTAAAAGGTCATTAATTGTAGATTTGTCAGTTATTATCCGTTGGATTTGCAAAATGTTAACTATCAGAGAACGTATTTATTTGATTAAATGTTATGGAATTGGAAACGTATCTTATCGATACGCTATAGACATGTTTCACGAAAAATTCCCAAACACGGCAGTATCGCGCGAAGCACTGCGCAAACTTGTGCAGAAATTTGATTTAACTGGATCTGTAGTAAATGTTAAAAAACCAAAGAAAAAATACAATGAAGACGATACGGCTACACTTTTGGCAGTAGATTCGGTGATAGAAACACCAACATTATCCTTACGGAAACGATCACAAAGACTGAATATTAGTAAATCTCATTTGCAGAGAATTTATAAAGAAAACAAAGTTCGACCGTTTAAACCACAGTTCCGACATACACTTGAAAATGGAGATGAAGAGAAGCGATTGGATTTTTGTTTATTGGTTGGTGAGAAATACCTCGTAGATACACGTTTTCATAGAATGATATTTTTTACTGATGAAGCAACCTTCTGCACCAATGGTCACGTTTCATCACAAAACAGTCGCTATTGGGCTTTTCATAATCCAAACTACGTCATTCAAAAACGAAGTCAACGTTATAAAAAAGTAAATGTTTGGTGCGGAATTTTTTACGATCGAATCGTTGGACCATATTTTATTGACGAGAATTTGAATCAACACGTTTATGTGCGTCTTTTAGAAACTTATCTATTACCATTTCTACATAATTTACCGCTAGAAATTCGGCGTAACATTTTCTGGCACAAGACGGATGCCCTGCTCATGCGACGCTTTTGGTACGGCAGTTGTTGACAGATCAGTTCGGAGACAGATGGATGGGTAGATTTGGACCAATAAATTTTCCTGTTAGATCACCTGACCTGACACCACTTGATTTTTTTTTGTGGGGTACATTAAAGCAAAAAGTTTACGGAAATGACCTGCCACATGATCGGGAAACACTAAAAGCACGAATACAGGATGCAGTGAATGAGATAAATGTACCACAAACCATACGCAAAGTCTATGGTGAATTTATTAAAAGGGCGAGGGTATGTGTGGAAGTTGGAGGTGGCCTTGTGGAGTAATTTTTGTTGACTTTAATTAATTGAAATTTAGTACTTAAACTACAAAACATGCAATAAATGATACTCTTCTGTTGAAGCATTTTTATGTTATCTTAATTTTTGGACGTTCTGTACATTTAATCTTAGATTTTCCGATGGTTAATTTATCTACTCAACAAGCAGAACTTTTTATAAAGAATGACTTTTTGTCGTAAAATCAATAATAATTTTTTTTTCCTCTTGTCAACTCCATCCGGGGACACATGGTATAAACGGGGCAATTATTTTGTTGGAAGATGATGTTATTGCTGGAAAATATTTGGTCTAGTGAAGTCCAGTATATCAAGATAAACTTGCCCGCTCAAGTGAACCACCAACACGCCATGCTTACCCGGACGATACGCACATATCCATGCCCAACCATTAACCGTAAATCATCTAGATCTGTTCCGTGAAGACGAATATCTTTCACTGTATCGTGAATTGGGTGGACAGTATATATATGGATATAGCCAGCCGGCATGAGTAGACTGGAAAACCTTCTTGTCAGAAAAAATGACATTGTTCCAAAATTGAAGAGGGCGGTAAACATAATTTAAGCAAAACAGAATATGTGATTGTTTCTGTCCTTCCGTCAATATAACTTTCCTAGCACTTCCTTCACTTAAATAATTTAAGACAGCTTCATCTTGATCAATGGCCGAATTTTTTCTACGTCCTGAATTTTATTTTCTTCTTACACTTCCTTCATGTTCCCATCCTTTCTTCATTCTCATGACTAAAGGCCGGATTATATGCAAAAAAAAACTGAAAATATGCGCATAAATATGCAGATGTTTTAGCCTAAATATGCACTTCCTTATCAAAAATATGCAGGTAAGAAAATACGAGGAATGTTAGAAAATGGAATACTGTAGAAAAAACATTCTATTATGTTTACTACAAGCTTATTTAGAACATTTTACAACATAATTAACTATGAAAACGATTTACAATCATATATTTCTCAAAGTTTTCAACAGAAAAATTGTGACGCTTGTCTGAAAACATGTATTTATATATTGAAAAGGTTCTTTCTACATCGACGCGTTATAGGAGCATACTTCATATTAGAAATATCATCTATCGTGAACTCAATATTTTCTACTGAATAACCACACAAGATTTTAGTAATGTCCTTTAGCTTTTTAAAACCCTAATTTTTTCCTATTATACTTCAAAATTTTTCATACACAGACTGTCCCACTTCTCCTTTAACATCAAAACATGACTTTTCAAATTTGTTTATTATTTCAACGCCCTCGATTAGAGACATAAATTGCTTTTCCAACTGCAATATAGAAGTGGAAACATAACGGTAATTGGCTTTAATAAACGCCAACTGTTCAGGTATTTCTTTACTCGAATACACCTTTTGGGCATCTATCACAGATTGTGTATCCCTATCAAGATCCATAATAATTGTCTTCATTCCTTCACAATGATTTGCATGAAAAATAGCGGCCTCCAACCACGTTCCCCATCCTGTGATTACTGGTTGAGGAGGAAGCGGAACACCGGGTAAATGTTGTTTGTAAAACTGAACTCCCTTTGAAAATACTTTCTTAACACTACTAATTAAAGTATTTACTAAGGGAAAATGGTTTCTGACTTCTTCTGCAACACGATTTAGTCCGTGCGCCAAGCAAGTTGTGTAAATTAAATTTGGGTAAAAGATTTTCAAGTTGAAAGCTGCCTTCATCATGTATAGTGCAACATCCGTCAAAAATAATAGAATTTTTTCTGTTGGAATCGATTCCGGTAAGAAGAAAGTTGCCAGTTCTTCCTTTATAAACCTTGTTATTGTCAAATTATTTTTTCCAACTGTTTGGATGAAATTAAATAAGATTTTGCTGGAACCGATACGTTAAGGATACCAATCATTAAATGAACTATGTATCGGTCCACACTATCAGTAGTTTCATCTACGCATATATAAGGATAATTGTTTGCAACATCCTTCTTAATGCTATTCAATGTTTCTGCATAGATACAGTGAATATATTTTTTTCTTAACGTACTCTCGTCGGGAATGTTATATTTGCAGATGTACTTTTGCAAAAATAACTTGACATTTAAATTGTTTAATTTATGTAGTGGAATATCTGCCGACACAAACATTTGACACAAATTTTCATTAAATTGTTCTTGTTCCGATTTTTTGTAAGTTGATGGCAAAACATAGCGGTAATGTTTGCTGACTCTTCTTCGCCAATTTCATCTTTATTAGTTTTGCATCATCAGATGAAGTTTTTATATATTGGTAGACTTGGAACTTTCTCTCACTTGTAATTTGTAAAAAAAAATCACATCATCGTTTGCTTTCTTATATAATAAATGTTAGTAAAAGATAAAGGAATAATTAGGAACTTAATTAATAATTAATAAGAGGAAATAACTTAAAATTTTACTCACAATCTTGCATCATGCTACGCAAAACACTTTCTCTCCATACATACGCAATTCTGAATAAGATGCAATCCATCCAGGGACAGTCGCTATTTACGGCATTTTTGCTATTATATATCACAATTCACATGTTTACACTTCGAAAAGCCAACGTAAAATGACGCTTATAATAAAATTACTTTCGAATATGGAAATAAATTTCTTCGAATAGCAAAGAAACACATATACTCCTAATTTTCTTTCTAAAACTCGGATACTTAAAATATGCGCAAAATATGCTGAATTACTACAAAATATGCAAATAATATACAAAATGTATATATTATGGAAATATGCTAATTTATGCAAACTGCATATAATCCGGCCTTTACTTATGACTGTGCTTTTATTAATACCATAATGATTTGCTATCCTTCTTAAAGACCGTCATTCCTCTAATTTAGAAGATATTAAAGCTTTTTGGTTTTCCGTTAATTTTGGCATTTTAGTTGTTTGGCACTGACAAATAATAAGTCGAAACGCGTCTAAACCAACTTAATATATCGAAAAATAGGTGTACGCGATTTTTCTGCACACCACCGTACTTATGTACAAGAATTTTCGATACTATTCACCCTTGGTAAGAATATTTCTTAACATACGTCATCAACTCCTGCAAACCACGGTACATGTACTCTTCCATTTTTTAACCCATTTTGAAACAAGTTGGAAGGTAAATTACATTTTTAGGTAGTAATTGTGTATTTTTACTGCCACAGAAACCAGTTAAGTAAATGCGGGTATATTTTGTCTTATTTATAAGATTGAATGAACACACCTTTAGATATTAAATTTCAATTAGTACTAGAAAAAGCCCACCTTTTTTCGAGACATAGAAATACGAGAAATTTGCGGTTCATAGGATTATAATACCGCACATTCAATTTTCCCACCGCGTTGGTATGCATAATTAATAAAATGAGGTCATAATTCATTAGAATAATGGAGTCACGTTCCGTGTCAATAAATAATACTAAAAGAAAACGTGCAAGGTAATTTATTAAAAATCCATAAGCGGTAATTCGTTCCGACCTCTGTTTGAAGAAACGTTCGGTAGTTGTTTGTATGAAATTCTATTTTCTTTTTGTCGGCACATTCGTATGCATTAGTAGACATGTGTACGATGTATGTTAATAAAATTGCAATAAATTCTTTTAAAAAAACAGTATTGTGTAACTGTAAGTATATGCTAATAACACTGGTTAGAATTTACTTAAAAGTTTACTGATCATTTATAGTTTTAGAAGCGTTTACTAGTAAGTCACATTAGAAGTGTTACACCCAGAAGGAATAATTTATTCAACTTGATCTTTTGGCAATGTGATTTTATTGACATACAATTAAAAAAAAAATGTATGTGGCGACCCTTTAGCTGAGTACACTCCTGTATAGCAAACGCCAATTAAGTTGGCGTGAGGAGGGGTAAGTTCGCGCAGAATTAGAAGTAGTGGGGAGATTTATATTTGGTTTTACATCAAATGTCAGATAATTCTAACCTCTGAACGTTTATCACTTTATGATCCCCTAGCAAAGACATTATGTTCCGTCAAACGTCATTGACAAATGTATTCTGACAATTACTTGAGTAGTGGGGGTGGACGTTTTTAAAAACGGCTTCTGCGCACCCCCTCCTCGTGCCAACTTATTTGGCGATTGCTATACACGTCTAGGCATCGACAAAATGAGATGATCGATATCTGCTTGTGGTACCACGTTCCACGCAAATTGAGTTACGTAGATTAACTGCGCCAGAGTCGGCGGAGGATGGTGCAAAGTGGACAGTCCCTCCCCATGATATCCCAAACATGTTCAATGGGGGTTTAAATCCGGTGAACGTGGTGACCACGGCAAATCACTAACTCCTGCTTCTTGGAGAAAGTTCATAATTGGACAAGCAATATTGGGACGTGCGTTGTCTTGCTGAAAAATGACGTGTGGACGGTCATCTATATAAGGTAATAAAGTGGTATGTAGGACATCGTCAACATAACGCGCAGCTGTCATACTGTCTCAAATAATGAGAAATTGTGATCGGCTACCATAGGCAGTTGTCCCCCAAACCATTACTCCAACAGTCCTGTGTACATGCCTCTAAACAGCGAAACCAATATCGCGTTGCTTTCCACGCCGAGGTCGTACCTTTCTACGGCATCGTGCACACCTAGACAGAATCGTGATTCGTCGCTGAAGACGACATTATGCCATTCTGCCTCTCAATGCTGCCGTCCTCTACACCAGCTCAAACGTTGATGACAGTGGTCCGCAGTCAAACGAAGCAGTAATCGTGGACGGCTTGAAAGAAGTCCAAAGACTCGAATGCGGCGATATAGTATACGCATAGTAACAGGTCTACCTGCTTCTTCAAACTATTAGTCAGCGATTTGACGCGTAGTAGAGAAACGATCTCGTAGAGCTAGTTGTCTGAAACGCCTATCTTGATGCTCTGTGGCACGCCTCAATCGACCAGTTGGCCTTCATCGTGTTCCTCTACCTTCTTCTGTCCATACACGACACACACGCATTACCGTCATTGCAGTCCAATTAACACGGCGGTCCATTTCGCGATAGGACAAACCAACAACTCGATAAGCATAAAATTGCAATAAATTCTTTTAAAAAAACAGTATTGTGTAACTGTAAGTATATGCTAATAACACTGGTTAGAATTTACTTAAAAGTTTACTGATCATTTATAGTTTTAGAAGCGTTTACTAGTAAGTCACATTAGAAGTGTTACACCCAGAAGGAATAATTTATTCAACTTGATCTTTTGGCAATGTGATTTTATTGACATACAATTAAAAAAAAAATGTATGTGGCGACCCTTTAGCTGAGTACACTCCTGTATAGCAAACGCCAATTAAGTTGGCGTGAGGAGGGGTAAGTTCGCGCAGAATTAGAAGTAGTGGGGAGATTTATATTTGGTTTTACATCAAATGTCAGATAATTCTAACCTCTGAACGTTTATCACTTTATGATCCCCTAGCAAAGACATTATGTTCCGTCAAACGTCATTGACAAATGTATTCTGACAATTACTTGAGTAGTGGGGGTGGACGTTTTTAAAAACGGCTTCTGCGCACCCCCTCCTCGCGCCAACTTATTTGGCGATTGCTATACACGTCTAGGCATCGACAAAATGAGATGATCGATATCTGCTTGTGGTACCACGTTCCACGCAAATTGAGTTACGTAGATTAACTGCGCCAGAGTCGGCGGAGGATGGTGCAAAGTGGACAGTCCCTCCCCATGATATCCCAAACATGTTCAATGGGGGTTTAAATCCGGTGAACGTGGTGACCACGGCAAATCACTAACTCCTGCTTCTTGGAGAAAGTTCATAATTGGACAAGCAATATTGGGACGTGCGTTGTCTTGCTGAAAAATGACGTGTGGACGGTCATCTATATAAGGTAATAAAGTGGTATGTAGGACATCGTCAACATAACGCGCAGCTGTCATACTGTCTCAAATAATGAGAAATTGTGATCGGCTACCATAGGCAGTTGTCCCCCAAACCATTACTCCAACAGTCCTGTGTACATGCCTCTAAACAGCGAAACCAATATCGCGTTGCTTTCCACGCCGAGGTCGTACCTTTCTACGGCATCGTGCACACCTAGACAGAATCGTGATTCGTCGCTGAAGACGACATTATGCCATTCTGCCTCTCAATGCTGCCGTCCTCTACACCAGCTCAAACGTTGATGACAGTGGTCCGCAGTCAAACGAAGCAGTAATCGTGGACGGCTTGAAAGAAGTCCAAAGACTCGAATGCGGCGATATAGTATACGCATAGTAACAGGTCTACCTGCTTCTCCAAACTATTAGTCAGCGATTTGACGCGTAGTAGAGAAACGATCTCGTAGAGCTAGTTGTCTGAAACGCCTATCTTGATGATCTGTGGCACGCCTCAATCGACCAGTTGGCCTTCATCGTGTTCCTCTACCTTCTTCTGTCCATACACGACACACACGCATTACCGTCATTGCAGTCCAATTAACACGGCGGTCCATTTCGCGATAGGACAAACCAACAACTCGATAAGCAACAATTCTACCCCGGTTAAAGTCATTAGCACGGTGATAATTTTGACGTCTTCGAACACTCGTAGACGGACGTGCAATAACTAAACATTTCTGTACTAGTCAACTCTCATAAACAGGTTTCTTCACAAAAAACTAAGAGATAAATTTTTTAAATGCATTAAATATAGTCATTCTGATGCCAAAATATCAAGTTGAACAAATTATTTCTGCTGGATGTAACACCTCTAATGTCACTGAGTATACAATGAATGAATAAAGAATGATTTAAGTGGAAATTGTTCCTGGTTTACTTTCAATTTTGATTAAGTACTTATTTAAATAGGTAGGTACCTTAGCTTTTTTAGCCCTTGTGAAAATAACTGAAGCTTTAGCAACAGTCAGAACGTTCAAAATGTCACCATCTCGTATAGGTTATAGAAAAATAGATATTTATGTATTAAGGGAATAAACGACAGTTTTAATCCCGAGACAGTAAGTAATATTTTTTCTGTTGAGGGATTATAGACGTTTATTCCCGAATTACATAAAAAACTTTTCTCCCGACCTTAAATGTTATAATTTATTTAATTATTAGTTTGACAGTTGATTGATAGATTGATCTGATGTCATTCAATTAAGTTGGTTTGTCATGAAACTGTGCATAGTTTCTGGTTACTAAGGTAAAACGAGTTTGTTTGTGTTTTATTTTTTTCCAAAAAAACGCAGTCCGTTTAAGTTATTGTGCAAAATAGCTATTTATGGTATAAGTGAATATAAGTGCACGAGGTGTAAGCCGAGTGCGATAATGTTTTTGAGTGGATAAAATTTGCTTATTCACGTGTATCATACAAGATTTTTTCCAATTTTGCAAAAGTTAAAAAAAAATTTATTGATTAGGTAATTTATTTACATGAATATTGATTGTACTATTAATAATTTGATGAATTCTTAAACCAGGAAAGTTGACTCTATTTTCGTCAGAGTCAAGTACAGTGCAAGCTAAGTTGACTCTACTTTCGTCAGGGTCAAGTGCAGTGGAAGTTCCAGGCCTTTCATTTCAAAATTTTTTTTGACGTGGCCATTTTTTGAGCAATTGCTTCGTCGATATACTGTTCTGCTACTGTTGTCAATAGCAGTGTGAATAAAGTGTTGCTAGAAACATTTTATTCACTGTTTTGATTAATTTTATTCACCTTTATGATTAAAATGTTTTAATAATGAAATTCAATATATGTAATGATCATTTTAATAAGTAAAATTGGAAAAATTAATATTAATGGCAGTGAACGAGATAATTTTTGCACAAGCACTACTGCAAGCAACCGCCAAGTTAAGATATCAGATGATTGTCCATATATAAATATTTGAAACTCATCTAATGTTATTATTACGATTACAAAATAAAATTGATTGATATATTTAAATGCTTCGTCAATCTGACAGTTAAATTAATTTTGACTTAAATAAATGAACCAATAGCCATTCACTACAGTATTCACTTTATTCCCTAGGGAAAATCGAATATTTTATTCCCTAGAGAATAAAGTAGTCTAATATATGTCAATTGTCAGATGTATAAGATGACACTTTATTCTCGGTCGGGAGAAAATGTATTTTATTTATTACACGCATTTAAAGTATGTTTTTAATTGTTTGTTTTCTTGTTGCTAAAATGTCTTATTATTCCCTAGGGAGTTAAAATTCACTTTATTCATCAAGGGAGCTAAAATTAGGTGTAAATGATTAATCACATACAATTTTTCTTACGATTATCATAAATTATTCTCCTTGACAACCATCACGGCAATCTGAACTTCATACTTACCTTGGCACGCACAGTTAAAAATTGAGTGAATTATTAAGTAATAATATAATAAATAAAATATTTCGTGTAACACTGGGTTCTAGGTAAATAGACCGAACTTAATAGACCGAAAGGCAGTTGACCGAACCCAATTGACCGAAAAGCAATAGATCGAAACGTCACTAGATCGAAGCACCAATAGACGGAAAATCACTTAGTCGAAAATATGTTACGGTTAAAGTACACATTCGGTAAATGTGCACATTAAATATTTCGAAAAATTACATTTATTAACAATAGCATCAACTTCCCTTCACACTTTATTCAGGCTTAGGGCTGGCAGCATAAACTGCTGGCGTGTTTAGAAGTTTTTCTTTTTTGTTTTTGATTCTATTTTAAGTTAGTTCTAATATAATTTACTTATAAAGTGATTGATAGTTAGAACCTTTTTGTTAAACACTAAGGCGTTATTATTAGAAATATTTACTCACGACCGATTTCAGGAAACGAAGATAAATACGTCTTCTTCTTCTTCTTCTGTTTTGGGTTGGACGCCAGCACGTCCAAGCACTTGAACACACTGCTCTTTGTACTATCCCCAATAGATCTCTCAGTTCCACTCTGTTAGTCTTGTGTCCTCGATAAAAGCCACTATCCTCCTCAGGGGAAGTTGGAGTACACTCGAAGGATCCAGTAGATCTCTCCCGAAATATTTCTGCCTGAGTTCCTTCAGTTCCTCACACGTGCATATTACATGAAGGCTAGTTTCCACATGTTTTTCACATCTCCTATACCAGGGCTCGCTAACCAAGCCCATGCTGTACAAATGCTTCCTTAAAGGACAATGTCCGGTTATTAACCCGGTAATTATTTTAATTTCTTGGCTGAAAACTTTCCGTCCAGCTCCCTTAGTACTGTTTTGGTATGGAGTTGACCTTCCGTTAACCTCCATTTATTTTTATGTTCTTTTTCTAGCCATAACCAGATCTCCCTTTTGGCGGAATCCTTAGTGATTCCACATACAGGTTCTGGTCCTATGAAGTTCCTATTAGTACCTTCTTTGGCCAGTTCGTCGGCTATCTCATTGCCTTTAATTCCCTCATGTCCTGGCACCCATATCAGCGACACTGTGTTGCCTTGTGCCAGTTTATTGAGGACCGGTTTACAATATTTCACTAGCTTAGACCTGGTAGATGGGTTCATAATGGCTTTAATAACTGCCTGACTATCAGTCATTATACTCATTATGTTATTTTTTTTGTTTGCGCAGCCGGCTTCCCGAATTTCCTCGACGCAGACTGCGACTGCAAAAAATTCGGCCTGGAAAACCGTAGTATGTTTCCCCAGACATATCGATATCAGATAAATACGTCATTAGCAGAATTAACCCATTAGCAACTTTCTCCAGTTTGTGCGTAAATGCTTGGAGTAATTATCGTTAACGATAAACACGAATGTTAAAGTTGGTTAAATCCTGTTGTCAAAAAATCGTCACAAAAAAGAAGTTGTATGATTTAGATAATATTGTTTAAAATGTGTTAGAAAATTTGACTTTTACTGTAACTACTGGGTGATCCTCAGAATTTTCATTAGATTTAGGTTCTGATCTTAAAAATGAGTAGATGCAACACCTTCAAACAAAAAATAACATATTATAAGATATTGATTGAAATATTTTATATAACTCTAATACCTTGCTATGGTATATATTTGCCGCTTCTTGCTTGAATAAAATTATTAAAGTCTAAGCTTTCTTAATAATAAATATATTAATAAACAAACGTCAAAAGATATTTTTTTTATGTAGGTTAGTAGGTATACAACCTCACATATGAAATCAATCATGTGATCTACTTTTTCGAAATTCCTGTGTAAATTATACTCAGATTGCAGCGCCATCTGGTCCATTCTTATTTGGAATGTCCATTAGTTTACTCGTTCGCGATTGCTACAACAAAATTAGCTCAGCTAATTCACTCTCCGCATTTTCCAAATTTGGCTGGCTGCAATTTCCTTTTTGTTTCTAAACATGAAAAAATAGCTTAGAAAAATCCATTCACATCAAACAACTAGGTGGCTTAAAATAATTGCAAAATGGCAGGACGAAGTGTATCAAGTTAGAAAGTAACTTTTCCTAGCGGGTATTTGTACAGCGTTCATATCTCTTAGTCATGAAATATAGAAGTTTTATTACTCTCATTAGCTGCATTCGTCGATATCCATTTACAGAATTTACTCAGTTAATACGTCTACTCCAAACAGAAAATAACGAACTCGTTAAATTCGTAAAAAAATTAAACATTACCACAGCTTTACCTTTTGTAACAAACCCTACATTTGATTGTTTTGCATTCTCCATTTGCTTCTCGTCTCTTTCAGTTGCGTTACCTCATTTAACACAATATCGAAATGGCTCGCAACTCTTCAGTCTCGACACTCGATAATTGGACCAAGCCTTGTTCTTTTTAAAATGTAAATTAGAATACACAACAGACGAGAGAATGAATCGGAATGTAAGTGCACGTAGATGGATAACTGTCAGGTGGGAGCTATTGTTCTGATATTACATTGTCACTGGATTTTACCCGGTTGACACATGCCCCTCCTACGGTAGCTTAAAAATTAAAAAACAAATAGCGCATATCGATTATTTGAATCGAATCCCAGACGATACGACATAGCTGTGTCTATACGAATTATCTATTGAAAAGATATTGTCGAATATTTCGAATATATACACTATTGCTCGTGTGTGTGATTTGTTCGTGGAAAAAGTGATTTTTAAGAAGTAAGTTAAATTTACATTTTTAACTTTAGTGGAGATTTTAAAAAGTGATACCACATAATACCAGCTTGAAACGCATAACATTTTAAAGTTTTTTTTCCCTCTATTGAAAACTCAAAAGATCTTCTGCGATATTTTGCGATCTTCTTTTAAATGAAATATTTTCCAGAATGACTTTCAAGTTTCATATAAGTGTATATTCCAAAAGTGGAAGGAAGAACCGACATCGGATGCCATCATTGGTTTTGTTTGGGAAAAAATAGGCTCACCAATGTTGAAGATCTGATGCTCTTTGCAGTTTAAAGGCAACTCTTCGCGCACTGGTTTGTAAAATACGAAAAAGGTGGAGGGAATCCAGTCGAAATTTAGCATAATATCTGAATAAAAATGCTGTCTGGCTTGAAAATAATGTAAAGTTTTCAAATGCTGTAAGGGATGCATTGCCCAGTGGATCGAGGACCAATGCAGGCAGACCTAAAAAAGAATTTAGGTATTGTCATCCTAAAGTGCAAAACAGAAAAGTGCATCATCTTTTGAAGTCCGGTAGTCAAGACGAGTTAGCCAAAGCAACCGTAACAAAGCTATACCAATCTGGAAAACGAAACTCTGCAGCGATTGTCAAGGAACTGGCATCTGCTTCTCCAGAAAGGGGAAGCAAAATCAAAATGGCTCGCATGTCTTCTTCAAACAGCCCACGAAAATTAACTCCGGACCAGGCTCTGGCGCTACTTATTGATGCAAACTTATCGTCAAATCAATACAACATTGTTCGGGATCAAGCAAAACATCACGGTTGCACTTTGTATCCACCTTATTATGTTGTAAAGGAGGCAAAGAGGTTATGCTATCCAAAGGACATAATAATAACTCAAGTTTCAGCTGAAGTATCAGTTCAGTCGCTTATAAATCATACCATTGCAAGACTTTGTACAGGGCTAGAAGAGACTCTTAGAACTTTGTCAAATGTTAAAGCACTAAATATTATGAGAGAGTGGGGTTGTGATGGGGCGGAACAAGTTAACTATCGACAAAAGTATATGGACAAACATAGCTCTGATAGTATGTTTTGTGTATCAATGGTACCAATTCAAATGTGCTTCGTAAATGATAATGGTGATAATCAGTCACTAATTTGGAAAAACCCTGCTTCTTCCTCCACACGGTACTGTAGCCCCATTAAGTTCGTTTTTTACCAAAGAAACAGTCAGTGTACTCGCAATTACCTCAGAAGTAAACAAAGTGAAAGAACAAATATCTCAACTTACTCCAACCACTATACTTGTAGATGGCAAGCAATTTCAGGTTACAGCAAATATGATCTTTTGTATGATTGACGGTAAAGTATGCAATGCTGTATCATCCTGTGCATCATCACAAACATGCTACTTATGTGGGGCTAAACCTAGTGAAATGAACAACATCTGCGATATACCTCAAAAAAATATAAACGGATCTTTTTTATCCCTTGGACTATCGCCCCTCCATGCATGGATAAGGTTTTTGGAATGTATTTTACATATATCGTATAAACTTTATATTAAAGCATGGCAAGCTCGTGGAGCAAAAAAGAAAAAAAAGTTGCAGAGAAGAAAAAATACATTCAACAAAAATTCAAAGAGGAGCTTGGCCTGCTTATAGATATGCCAAAACAGCAGACCGGAAACACAAACGATGGTAATACCGCGAGGAAATTCTTTAGAAATGCCGAAAAGTCTGCCGAAATAACTGGCGTTAACTTAGAATTGATCAAACGTTTTCATGTGCTGTTAGAGTGCCTAAATTGTGGTCTTAAAATTGATTCAGAAAAGTTCGGTGAATATGCAAGAGAAACTTTGGAATTGTATTCGAAAGAATATTTCTGGTACTCATTGCCCGTAAGTGTGCATAAAGTCCTTTGTCATGGAAAGGATATTATAGCCTCTTGCATTCTTCTGATCGGACAATTTTCTGAAGAAGCTCAGGAGGCAAGAAACAAAGACTGCAGAAAATATCGCGAACTCTTTACTAGAAAAATGTCAAGACACAAATACGGATTTATTTTATCGACTGCTTATTTCGTCGGATGCGTACATCGCTAGTCTTCGTCAAGCACCCAAAACCAAGCATAGTGAAGTTACGCCAGATGTTTTAGTGTTGTTAGAAAGATTTGCAGGCCCGTGTAATGATTGCGAGTCTTCAGACGATTGCAATGAGTCTAGTTCTGAATAGGTGTTCAAAATGTTGTTATAAAATGTATGTTTTTTTAAATGTTCTATAATAAAAAACACAAATAAACTCAAAAACTTTAAATAAAACATATTAATTTTTATTAAAAATTTTAAAAACCAACAAATATAACTGTTTTACTGTTTTTAATAATTAAGTTCCGGTAAACTCAAGAAATTTCGCACTGTGCGACGGGGAACATTAGAAAAATTAAATATCAACAATATGAATTAATATTTATTTACTTAAACCTGGAAACTCTTGTACCTTTCAATGTTGAGTTATGTTGGAGTTGAATCTTCAGGTATTTTCTTCCATACATCCTACTACATGTATGTACACGTACGATAGGTCAAATTTTAAGCTGTGTGGATCGAGTTTTGGCGGGATATTTGAATCACTCCTTATTCTCAGACAAACCATAGGTCAGCGAAACAATCTGTAGTTGTAACAATCAGGTTGTTTAAAATTTCCTACATACTGGCGCAAGAGTACAAAATGAGGTATTGCAGATAATTTCAGATATAATCTCAAAGTCAAAGCATCTGATGCCAAGTTTTGGTCTTTCATATTCGAAAACAAATATCCTTGTTTAAAACAAATAGTTCTTCGGTTAACAGGATTCTTCTGATCAACTTACTTGTGCGAGCCTGCATTTTCAGAAATGAAAATTGTTAAAACGAAATATCGCATTCGACTAACTGAAGAACATCTCTCAGCATGACTGCGATTGACACTCAGTAATTACGAACCGTCCTTCGATAAGTTTGTTAAAAGAAACTAATACATTTACTAATTTTTCTATGTAGTCACCGCCGTTGTTGAGACATTTGTCGTATCTTGAAAACAGTTTGTTTATGCCTTCTTCGTAAACCTCCACCGCTAAATTACCCAGCCAATGCTGTACACCTTCTTTTAAGTCATTAGTTTAGTGAACAAGTGAAAGTGACTTGGAGCCAAGTCGGGGCTATACCTCCCACTTGAACCTTCGAAGAAGGTCATTGGTCTTTCTAGCCGTGTCGGGACGAGCATTGTTATGCAGAAAAACAATACCACGTATCAGCATTCCCCGCCTCTTGTTTTGGATGGACCTATGCAGCTTCTGAAGTGTTTCACAGCATGCGTTCGCATTGATTGTCATTCCTTGGGGCATAAAATCAAACAGCAACAGACAAATTTGGTCCCATAACACTGAGGCCGTAACCTTTTTCGTGAAAAACGATTGCTTAAACTTGTGTGGCCTTGTTGGTGATCCTGAATGATGCTACACCGTGAACTTTCGTTTGGTCTTAAGTGTGAAATGGCGCACCCAAGTTTAATTTCCAGTCACAATTTGGTCAAGGAATGCCTCGCCCTGTTGCCTGTAATGAGTCAGAACGACAAAGCTGAACTCACGCGATTGCTTTTGTGCTTGTCGGTAAGCATTTTGGGCAACCATCTTGAGCAAATTTTTCTGTAATTCAGATGGTCCGTCACGATTTCATGGAGTAATAGTAATGAAATTTGAGGAAATTGCTTACTTAATTCATTATGTATTACGCGCCGATCTTCCCTGATGAAATCATCGATACGCTTCTTCAGATCGTCAGTGATAAGTAGAGAATGGACATTCTTACCACATGACTAAGTTCTCCGACTACAATAGCCCTTGCCCATTGTTAACGCTGCGAAAATCAGGTGGCCGAGAAAGTCAAACACAAATACTTCATTGTATTACGCCAGGAAGTACTCAGCGAAGTTTATAAACATTTCAAATTGCCGATTGCGTTTAATGGAATATATCCTCCGAATACAACAAGTGTGTTGTCCATTGTAATCGCAACGACCAGATGGCCGGTAAGACTAACAAATACTTCATTGAATTACGCCGAGTCATGTGATAAGAATGTCCGTTCTCTAGTGATAAAGGAGGGACGACCTGACCTCTTTTCATCGCGCACATTATCCCTTCCCTTTTTGAAATTTTAAACCCAGCACCTGACAGATGATTCGTCTATTGTTCCCGTACAGTACACTTCAGTGATACTGCGACTAATTTCGCATGGACAGACGTTTTCTGCATTCAAAAAACGGATCACGGATCGCACTTGATCGCACACGGGATTTTCTATCATATGCTCCATTGTAAACAGTCACAAAACTCACACAACACACCAGAGGAACTTGCACTTTTCGTCTACGCAAAGCTACGATGATACTGCTGACACCTGCGTCGCTTTGCTTTGAATTGTACCAGTAGCGCCATCTGTATGAGTAAACGGGTACTACTTTCTAGATTTCGTTCGTATATCTATTTGAAACCCGTTGTTTTTTTTATACTCACGCTGTATACTTAGAGTGTGAAAATAATTTTAATTAAGTCTTTCTGATGCTTCGATATTTTAGAAATTTGCTTTTAGTATTATTATTCTAAGTAATTCGTAAATGCATGGTTTTGGTTACAATTTGTCGCCTGTGCAAAGATTACTAGATGTTCGAAAATTACAAATTAATTTTCGAACCAACATTAAAAAAAGAAAACATTCACGAAACTATTTAAACTCTTATCTACTTGTCCTCGCTTGTAGCTCTTGTAATTTTTCCTCTGTCTTTTAATTACATGATTTACGATTGACTACCATTCGAATGCAAACAAAACGCGTACAGAATGCATTTCCAAACAGCGCTGGAATGCTGCTGAATTCATATAAAATATACATACGAGAATAGTTTACCAAAAGAAAGAGAAAGAAAGATAACATCCAGAATGAGATAAATGTATATAGAAGTGGCCCGAATTGTCAGATCGCTAATGAAAAGTAATGGTCCTTCTTTTCAATCCAGTGTCCATCCTTTTCCTTATACGCAACTCCTCTTCCTCTAATTCCGATTATGACTAACGGACCAGCATGAGCTCGTTTATAATCTGCTCTAGAATCTCGAAGAAAATTTCCAGCACGTCGTTATTATTCTTGTTGGAATTTTTACAGGTAAATGCAACTATTACACTTACTGACGTATTAGTTTTGAAAAGTTATTAATAGTCGTGAGTGTAGTGAAAATTTCATTATAAAATTAAAAAAAAGGATTCTTTTTAGTGGAATGATATTAATAGGCTAATTTATTATGCAAAAATTGTACATTAATCTCAGTTTAACAGCGGTTTTATGAATTTTCTTTCTTAACGTATTTGAAGTAAACGGAATTTAAAGATTGAAATTGCAAAATATATATATGTATATAAAAGGTGTCCCAACAGGAACTTGGGGATTTAAATTTCACATTATTTTAAAATAAGGTAACGTAGCAACCTAATATTTGGTATATGTCATCTATAAACTTGTAAAAGTCATCATGCAACGTTTCACGACTGAAGAACGTATCCAAATTGTTCAAATTTATTATGAAAATGGTCGTTCCATTACGAACACAATTCGTCGACTACGCATTGTTTTTCATCAGAATCATATTCCCAGCAATACGGCAATTAGAAATTTAATGGCAAAATTTGAGCGAACTGGTTCTGTTCTCGATGTAAAGACACCACTACGTCCTCGTAACGTTCGATCAGTTGAAAATATCGCTATGGTGAATGAAAGTGTTACCGAAAGTCCAAAAGCTTCAATTCGTCATCGGTCACAGCAATTGGCCATCTCAAGATCATCTCTGCAACGAATTTTAACAAAAGACCTTCGGCTACACGCATACAAAATCCAGTTAACACAAGAATTGAAACCCAGGGACCATCACTACCGCCGTATCTTTGCCAATTGGATTTTGGAGCAAACTGATTTTGATGACGAATTCTGTAAGCGAATCATATTCAGTGACGAAGCCCATTTTCACATAGGTGGTTACGTAAATAAACAAAACTGCCGCATTTGGGGGCGTGAAAATCCTCGAAAGATTATTGAAAAACCCATGCACCCACTACGTGTCACTGTATGGTGCGGTTTCTCGGCCAATGGTGTTCTTGGACATTACTTTTTTGAAAATGAGAATGGAGAAGCAGAAACTGTAAATGGGGAGCGGTATCGACACATGTTGAATAACTTTCTATGGCCTCGTTTGGAAGATATGGACCTCAACAATCTTTACTTTCAACAAGATGGGGCCACTTGTCACACTGCCAGGGAAACTCTAAATTTACTGCAGGAGAAATTCCCTCGCCGTGTGATTTCTCGCAATGGTGACGTGGATTGGCCTGCAAGATCCTGCGACATAACACCGCTGGACTTTTTCCTTTGGGGTTTCCTTAAGGATCAAGTCTACACAAATAATCCACAGACAATTGATGAATTAAAAAATTCCTGCGGCTATTGGCGAGATTAACTTGCATATGTGTGATAAAGTCATTGAAAATTTTAAAAAAAGAATCGCTGTGTGCAATAGAAGTCACGGTGGACATTTATCCGATATCTTGTTCCACATATAATTTTAGGGCTTCTATTTTATGTTTACGTTAATAAATCGTTGAATTTCTAAATACTACGCATGTTATTTGGAATTTAAATCGCCAAGTTCCTGTTGGGACACCTTATATAATCGAAAAACCTCTTTACCCTAGGGTGTGAGGTGATTAAAATGACATTTCATTTGACAATTATAACTTAAAATACTAATTAATTATCATAATATACAAATTTTGCCACTCTTTTTTATCTCTTGCCATTCTTTTAGCCTCCATCCAATTCTTGCGTTTCTTCTTTAGAATCGCGGCAACTTCGTCATTCCACGATTTTCCTGGTCTTCCACGTCTTCTCTTCCTTTGTACTTTTGTTTCCCATATTGTTTTGACTTGTCGTTTGTCATTCATACAGCACACGTGTCCAAACCATTTGAGTTGGTTTCTCTCTAATACCTTTAGGACTGGTTCGATACCAAGTTCTTCTCTTACTGCTTCGTTCCTTATTTCATGTTTGCGTGTAATTCCTTTAACTGCTCTTAAATATTCCATATCCATCGCCTGTATTCTGGTTTTCATTGCATTATTTAGTATCCAGCTTTCACTTCCATACGTCAGTATGGGTCTATAGATTGTTTTGTACACTGTAAGTTTCGTTTAAGTACTGATTTCTTTTTTTCTGTATCAACGTCTTTCTCAGGCTATGATAGACTTTCTTTGGCGTATTGATCTGTCGTTCACTTCATATTCCATGTTTCCTTCTCTGTCCAGTATTATTCCTAGGTATTTATATGTGTTGACTTGTTCTATCTTTTGATCATTTAGCTCGATATTAATTGTCGTATTTTCTTTGCCCACCACTATTACCTTTGTCTTACTTAGATTTATTTTAAGCTTTCTTCTTGTTAGCTCTTCTTCCCATATTTCCAAATTTTTTTGTAGATCTCTATGTTTTTACGCACACACCATTAGATCATCGGCGCAAGCACAGTTTGACAAGTACACCGGCTGTAATTTATAGTGTCCAACATGTACTGGACGTAATCTATTGATAGCAGCTTTTATAACGTCATCCATAATTAGTGTAAATAGTGTTGGGCCTATTATACCACCTTGTCTTAATCCATCATTCATATTAAACATTTGAGATTGCAAGTTATCTTTTATTATGTAGTTCTTATTATTTTGGTATAGGTTTTGTATACTCTTTCTCAATTTTTGCTTAACATTTCTATCTTGTAGCACCTTCCATACCTGTTTCTGTGATACACGATCAAATGCCTTTTCTAGATTTAGGAATGCTAGATACAGTTCTGCATTTTTTGATCTGGTTTTTTCAATCATTTGTTTGATCGTAAATATGTGATCTTCTGGTATTTGCCCTTCGTTCCATGTCTTATTAATCACTAGTTAAACCATACAAATTACTTAAAAGAAGTGTGGATTTGGCAACATCGTATAAAACCATCAATAAATTAGTCGGAATGATATGACAAAATACGAATTTGATTTAAATCTAATGAAAATAACAATAATAATGATAATGGCTTAAATGATGAAATTGCTTGCCATTTGTGAAATTGAATTTAGGCCGCGTCGCAACATATCTGGGGTAATTTATTGTATTATGGCGTTAATTCTATTTATTCCGTCCTGTTCATTGATCGGAGATGTAGCAAAACTTTTTTCCTTCAAAAAACCCCAATCAAAGAAATCAAAATGATTCATATCTAGTTACTTTGCAGGATATGATATTGATCCATTTCGCCCATTTCATCTTATATGGTAAACGTTCGTTGAACCATGGCCATGTAATGGCTATGGCATTATGAGCTGGTGTACAATCGTGCATGGCTCTGACATTTAATTATTTAAAAATTTTTCCAATACATTTACGTATTAATTTGCATTTAGTCTATTCGGAAGAAATATTGGTCCTACAATTTGAAGGTTTAAGATATCTAGCCAAACACTCATAGAAAACTTTCTTTGGTGTTCAAATTCTTCAATAGCTCTGGAAATTTACATCCGCCCAAGAATGGAAATTGCGACTGTTGAGGACATCATCTCTTGTGAACATGGATTCGTCACTCTATAAAATAAGCGATGTTTGCATCTTTTCGAATTTTGTTTAAAATTGTGTTGCAAAACTTTATTCTTTGCAAATTGTCATTAACGCATAACTGTTGTATCTTTGTTACATAAAAAGGTCTTAAAGGGTTTTCCGTAGGCACTGAAGAAACTGTTGTCTTACTTTGAATGTTCGTTTTCTGGATTATTTGTCTTGTGTGGCGAGTAGGATCCTGATAAACAATATTTAAAATTTATTCTTCAACTTGGATCGTACGATGATGTCTTGGTCTACCTGCATTGTTTTGACTTGGAACAAATGTGCCTGTCTCAAGAAGTTTTGTTTCCAATCTTTAAAATGTATTGGTAAATCAGCGCTGCTTGTGTGATACCGTATTGCATATTCGTTTTTGGCTATGTGCGCTTTTCCATTACAAAATCCATTACCATGACTATGACTGTGACTATGATATCTCAAAAATGAGGTAAGTAATGGAAACGAAAATAATGTTATACTGACAAACGTCAAAATTTGACAAACAATAATTTTAAATTACATGCATTATTCTGAGCCAAGGTTGCTGTAGTATTTTAACCAAAAAAAAGAAGTTAAGGAAATGTTTAATAAGGCAAAATATAGGCATATAACAATTAATTACACCAGTGTGAATAGTTATTTTTATATTAAGTGCGCAAAGCATAGATTTATTGGGTCCCAATGGAATCCAGTGATGTAAGAGAAATTTCTAGCATTTTGCCCGTAAAATCGAGACTCCAATATGAAAAAAAAAATCACAATAAAAAAATGTTTTTTTAACAGTTAAAGAAAACTTTTTTGACGGTTAAAAAATGACACTCTTAGCATACTGAGATTCATGAAAAAAACATCACTTTTTTTGGCAATTGGAGAAAAATAATTTTTTTCTCCTGGGTACTTTCATTACAGAGCGAACATCGTCTAATAATTTTCTTGATTCCGATGCGGCAATGAATCTGGTTGAAGATGTTAGTACTTTAATGTATTTGCCATAACACAAACTTTGTATCATCCTAGATTTCAGCAACCAATAAAGCTTTGTTGATGCGGTGTTTTTAAAATAATCCTCATATTTACATTATAACTGATATTTGTCAGCGTTCTTCATGAAAATACTGGGGCTCCGTTAGGACGCCTCCCATGATATAACACCCCAGGCTTTGGAACCTCCTAAGTCAGTTAATTTTGGAATTAGAGCATCGCGGTTGGTACCAATCGATTCCGTTTGGGGAGATACACTTAGGTATGTCACGACTATGGATAATTGCAAAATCGTGTTTTCATGTTTTACTATTCAAAGTAAATCAAAGATTTCGAATTTTAACTTTATTTTGCTCTCCAACTTTAGGTACGAGTTTTTGCTAGACAAAAATGAATTAATCTGTTGTAATTACCAATTTATTTGAACCATGCAAAACCCATAAATTAAACCCAAGAATAGCTTTTGGATTTACATTTCCACAACCATGTGTCTGCATAAATTTAAGACAGCTTAGAAACTAGTAACATTTCTTTGCAAAATACAATGAATTATCAAAAAAAGTTGTGGACTTGTTTATTGCAAAATGCCCCGATGGAACAGAAAAACGGTAAATATGCCTCTTCATGTGTTTGAGTCTTTAGCCAAGTAAAAGCGGTGGACTAGAAGGTGTCAAGCTGATAATTGTGAATTGTGAATTCCAGACCTATAAAAGTCCCTAAAAAAATCTTATAAATAATGCCGAGGAAAGTATTTTGAAAAGAAATTTTTTTTTATACTGATGTAAAAAATGACATCTTTCGGATTATTTATGGCACAAAAAATGGAACATTAAAGTCCTTGTACTTTAAAGTAAAATATTAAAGTTCTAATACTTTAAAATTATACACCAGTTGATGACAGGAATAATTCAAATTTATTCGTATTGATTTCGTGGCTTATGTGGCATCAAATTCTTCTTCACGCGATCACTTTCATCCAGATTATCTTGCGATATCTCATTTGTAGGCATTTTAAAAGAAATAATGGAATAAAACACAGAAAATTGTATTTTATTTGTAACAAACTTCCATCGCTATCGAAATATTAGTTACCACTAACTTAATTTTTACGAATAATTTCAGCGAGGTATAAATGTCATTTTTGTCAGTATGAAATAAATTCATTTCTTCTTATTTAAAATTCATTAAACTTGCAGTTATGAAATAAACCGTTGTATTCACCACGCACGAAAAGTGTTTTTAAAGATCTTCGCAAGTAATTCTGTTCTCGGCTGATGCCTCAGCCGTAAAAACTTTCCTGTCTTTTAAAATGTCAATTTTCGTTCTTGATAAATAAAATACTATTAAATCAGTAATATCGGAATGATTATAAGTAAAGGCCGGATTATATGTAGAACAAGAACTGAATATATGCGCATAAATAAGCAGTTTTAGCCTAAATATGTACTTCCTTATAAAACATATGCAGGTCAAAAAATACGAGGAATGTTAGAAAATGGAGTACTGTAGAAAAAAATATTCAATTATGTTTACTACAAGTTTATTTAGAACATCTTACAACATAATTAACTATGAAAACAATTTACAAATCACATATTTCTCAAAGTTTTCAACAGAAACATTGTGACGCTTGTCTGAAAACATGTATTTATATATTGAAAAGCTTCGTTCTACGTCGACGCTTATTGTAGGAGCATATTTCAAATTATAAATATCATCTATTGTCAACTCAATATTTTCACAAGATTTTAGCAATGTCTTTACCTTTTTAAAACCCTGATTTTTTCCTATTTCACTTAAAAATGTTTCATACACGGATTGTCCCACTCCTCCTTTAACATCAAAACATGACTTCAAATTTGTTTATTATTTCAATGATCTCGATTAGCGACATAAATTGTTTTTCCAACTGCAATATAGAAGTGGAAATAAAACCGTAATTGGCTTTAATAAATGCCAACTGTTGAGGTGTTTCTTTACTCGAATATTCCTTTTGGGCGTCTATCACAGATTGTGCATCCCTATCAAGATCCATAATAATTGTCTTTATTCCTTCATAATGATTTGCATGAAAAATAACAGCCTCCAACCACGTTCCCCATCGTGTGATTACTAGTTGCGGAGGAAGCGGAACACCGGGTAGATGTTGTTTGTAAAACTGAACTCGGAACCCTTTTCTAAGGGAAAATGGTTTCTGACTTCTTCTGCAACACGATTTAGTCCGTGCGCCAAGCAAGTTGTGTGAATTAAATTTGAGTAAAAGATTTTCAAGTTGAAAGCTGCCTTCACCTTGTATGGTGCAGCGTTTGTCAAAAATAATATAATTTTATCTGTTGGAATCGATTCCGGTAAGAAGAAAGTTGCCAGCTCTTCCTGTATAAACCTTGTTATTGTCAAATTATTTGCCTTTTCCAATTGTTTGGATGAAATTAAGTAAGATTTTGCTGGAACCGATACGTTAAGGATACCAATCATTAAATGAACTAGGTATTGTCCCACACTAGCAGTAGTTTTATCTACGCATATAAAAAGATAATTGTTTGCAACAACCTTCTTAATGCTATTTAATGATTCTGCATAGATACAGCGAATATAATTTTTGCTTAACGTGCTCTCGTCGGGAATGTTATATTTGCTGATGTACTTTTACAAAAACAACTTGACATTTAATTTGTTTAATTTATGTAGTGGAATATCTGCCGACACAAACATTTAACACAAATCTTCATTAAATTGTTCTTTTTCCGATTTTTTGGAAGTTAATGGCAAACATTGCGGTAATGTTTGCTATTTCTTCTTCGCCAATTTCATCTTTGTTAGTTTTGCAGCATGAGATGGTGTTTTCATATGTTGGGCGACTTGGAACTTCCTCTCACTTGTAATCTGCAAAAAAATATCACAGCATCGGTTGTTTTCTTATAAAATAAATGTCAGTAAAAGATAAAGAAATAATTAAAAACTTAATTAATTAATTAATTAATAAGAGGAAAAAACTTAAAATTTTACACACAATCTTGCAGCATGCTACGGAAAAGACTGTTTCTCCATCCATACGCAATTCTGAATAAGGTGCAATCCATCTAGGCACAGTCGCTATTTTCGGCATTTTTGCTATTATATATCATAACTCACAAGTTTACAATTCGAAAAGCCAACGTAAAATGACGTTTAAAGTAAAATTACTTTGGAATATGGGAATAAATTTCTACGAATAGCAAAGAAACACATATACTCCTAATTTTCTGGCAAAATATATTTTAGTATTTATTTAGAACTTTTAAAATATTAGCTTTTCCTGGAATTTTGTCTCAGCCTGGATGTATGGGAAGAGTATTAATAAATTCTTGGAGACGGTTATCGTAAAACGGAAAAATAACGGGAAGAGGCTTAATAAAATGCTATTTTTAATTTAAAGAGGGCTGTTTAATTTTTGTTTGTTTGTTACATCCACGACATATTTTTAGTAATGCCTGTAATAAATTTGATTTAGTAAATAAATAAAACTCGGATACTGAAAATATGAAAAATGCTGAATTACTTCAAAATATGCAAATATGCAAATTTATACAAACTGCTATAATCCGACCTTTAATTTTAAGACTAACTCCCGACTTAATAATGTTTGTATCTTGACTACATAATATCCTGTCCTTTTGTGTATTTTGAAGAACATGTCAACAATTACATCAGGCAATGTCCTTTCTTTACTGATTTTGCGGGAATCCTGTGTCACATAGACCGTTTCATCGTGAAAGAGTATACTTATCTAATCTCGATGCATATTTTCTTCGACAAACTGTCATTAACTTTGTGTGCCCGTCTTGTCTTAGAATCCAACAGAAGACGAGAGGAACTAACAGTTAGACCAACCTTTTTTTGGCACATTTTTCGTGAATGCATTTGGATGCAAACGTTTTCCAATTACAGCATTAAAAAATTCACTCTTTTCCTTAAATTTCAGCAAGAAACAATATTACTGTCGGATTTATTTCGTAGCTCTGACATCAATTTCGATTCTAATAATGGTATTGAGTTTGCTGGAAATTCAATTAAATTTAGTAATCTTACGTCATGATAAATTTTGTTTTAAAATATGAATATAGGACAAAATAGGATGTGTCTGTTTTACAAAAATTATGAAACTACTTTTAGATTTGCATTGCTCGGAGCCTACTAGAAATAAGCCTACATTATTATTAGACTATTACTAAATCCTAATCCGAAAGACGCTATATATTAGGCTGGGTCACATATGTATGGAGAAAAAAAAATTTTAATTTTTTTTATGGGCACGGTGACAAAAAGATGCCAAATTATAAGTGTTATTAGGTTACGAAGTTTGGTAGCAATCGGAGTTAATCTTCTGCCTCCGGTTTAATGTTGAATCTGTCAAAAATGTACTTAAAAAAGAACTTAAAGCATGATATATAAAATTACTCTAATTAAGTTTATTTATTTGGAAAAGTTAGAAATCAATTGTAATTATATTTATTTCGAGAAAGAAAGCATGACAAACTTTTTTTTACAAAAGTGCAAGAAAGGATAATCATAAAAATAATGAATATAATGAATTTATTTTGGGACAAAATCCTTTTTGCTATCGAATTTCGGCATAAATTTTCTTGATTCTATCTGCGTTTTGATGAAACCTTCTCATGTTGTTTTGTTGCAGAAAGTTGATGATGGTTCACTCACAGCTTTGATTGCTCTTTCTACCGCTTGAGTGTGACAGGGAAGGTGTAATAGCTCAATTCCTCCATTGTTTTCTTCTTCAATAAACAGCCGAAGATTTTCTTCATTTACAGATTTTTATATAGGTGGCTGAGTGATAGTTTCTTCCCAATTCAAAAGGTCAAAATATGATGATGCATTAAAGTTTATCGTTGGTATCTGAAAAAGCCGTAATTGCTTTGATGTTGCTGATCTACTTTTCAAAATTCGATGGACAGCTAATTCACGAATGTGTTGCTGGGGATCTGTCAACATTGCAAGTAATAAGTTTTCAGGGTGTGCAAAATAACTGTTTCTTTGAATTACTGGGTCAACAACGGCTTTCAAAGTTGTTGGTAAATATCTGCTTCGTTTAATTAATATAAAAAGGTGTCTTGGTCCGTCTTTACAGCTGGGGAGAGTTTTTATAGATAACCACACTGGAGCGTAAACCTTGACAATATATATTGCAAGAGTGGTAAGGTTTGCAGAAGGGTTCTCAACTGAAATATATAGACGAAGAATTCTGTTAGCACGTGTTAGCCATGGAGCATGAGACATTTTGCCAGGTGATTTATCTGCCAAATTGTTTGCAGCTATACCCGTTGAAACCTTTTTAGTTTCCCTCTCATATTTTGGGCTATGACGGGTCCACTCATAAAATTTCATCACATCTTCATAAGTTGGTAATATATTATCTTTCAAATCACATAAAACACCAAACAAAGGACACCTCCAACTATTTCTGGTACGCTCCATTTCTCAAATGATAAAATAAACAAATAAATGACCACTTTACAACGCAACACTAATTATTTTAACGATCGCGGCACACTTGTCTCATCTTACTCCGTGTTGTAAGAAATAAAGATTGAACGGAGATTTCCCTATTTTGTTTTTGCCTTGAACCGTTTAGATAACATACAAAAGCTGCACGTTTTTTAGTTTTTTAATATATAAAAAAGCAGAATTTTATATTATTGTTCCTTTTAATGACTTATTTGTCCGTGTTTAGGTTCAATTAGACGTGCCATAGCCGTAACCATAGCCGTAACCAAAATTCAATTAATATCTACGGTTACGGCTATGGTGTTACGGCATGTTACCAAAATCGAAAACACTGTAGCACATACGATTGGTTTTATATGGTTACGGCTGTGGCCAGTGGCGGCTCTTGATGACGTACGATGTGCGGTGCTGCACGGATGAGACAACTTCGAACTATTTCGGAAGATTTCGGTACGGTTACTTGCTTCTCTGTATATATGAAAGCTTAAACGAAGCAGTCTCATCCGTGCAGCAGCTCACATCGAACGTCATCAAGAGCCGCCACTGGCTGTGGCACGTCTAATTGAACCTTTAGACTGAATCAGTGCTGTATATCGCTACCTTAATATATAGAAATGCTCTAACACATTTTTTTAAATCGAGGTTTTTGCATGTTTCGATAGATGATCTTCTAATATATCGAAATATCAAGAAAAAACTGGATTTATAAAAAAATGAGTTAGGGACTTTCTATATTAAGGTAGCGATATGTAAATGCGTGTTCTGGGGAAATTTAACTGTGTGAATCCACATTGTAAAAGTACAGTTTTATATCGGCATTACCTCTATATACCGATACTTAGAATTATTTTGCATAAAACTTGTATAGATATGTAACTTAAAAAGTATTATTAAAGTGATGTCAAAAATCTACTTTTTCTGAAATTTCTATCGCTATCCGGAGGCAGTAAAACTTTAAATAATGCAATAAAATTGTATATGCAGATTAGCTGTACCATTTAGCACCTTTTTATCACTGAGCCTCTCAAGAAAATTTTTTGACCCAGCCTACTATATATTTACATTTACGAATATTCTTCTAAAGACGATTTTTCAACTTGTCTCTCTCATATATATTTGAGAAAACATCATATTTACTTAACATAATCCGACTTTTTCTTCCAGCAATTAGATTATCATTCCTTTTCATTTTCTGTCTTGTCTCCCTTCACATTTTTCTTCGGTCGAAATTGAGGTCATTTTGAATTATCGATTTCAATGAATAAATTAGCACTCGGCTATAAAGCGGCCCCGAACCGACCCGTTCAATTTATTTAATTTATTTTATTCGTGCCTCCTTTTTGCCAAAGAGATGCTGCTATTCATTGGCGAACTAATTTTATTGAACGATGTAGGTCTTCTTAGTCGATTTAAATTGCAAAAAAAGATCGTTATTGCCGGTAAGTAGGGTTTCGGAATAATTGGCACTAGAGATACAGTTCTTTTATATCGTGTATATAGTCAGTGAAGAATTTTTATGTAGCCGATCACATATGTCAACTATAAATTAATCCGTTAATGTGAAATGTGAAAATATTTATGATATTTAATTACGGAATCTTATTAAAATGTAAAATTCAACGTCCAACAAGATAAGAAGTGCCTTGGAAGAAGATGGCTTCCTTTTACGAAATAGGTTATAATTTTTAAGATAATTCAATTATATCTGTTTAAAAAGTTTGATCTAAGGTTGATGTGTTCACAGATCTTGGTGTAGTTTTTGATCCACGCCTGAGCTTTGGGAACCATATTGAATACGTTTCTATAACGGTTTCTAAGCGATTAGGATTTATGAGGGCTGATAAATAATTAATTAATTTTCTATATAATTTACTCTTTTAATTATTGTTCGTTTCTGTTGATTGTAGTTATTAATTGTTTACGAGCTATAACATATGATTAGAATACTGGGGGCTGTTTTCTTTGTTCTTAATTTTATTTTTGCTTGTACAAATTGCATTATACAGGCTTTTCGCGTAATCCGTTAGTTAGAAGATTTCTATGTTAACGCCTTAGGACACTTTTAAAAATTTGTGGCACGTAATCTTGATACCTATGTCAAAATAAAATATTTACACCCATGAACCACTTTCGGTTATACCGGAAATCATAGCCAACTTTGATATTTTCAATGGAATGTTGTACTTTATATTGCTTTTTTAGATTTATTTTGCAAAAATTTAACCGTGTTTGAATTACATATTTTGATTTATGTAAAATTTTTTGTTTTTTCAATGTACTTTTTAAAACCATATATCTCGTATTTGATCTAAACTACGTCATATTCCTACTGGAGATAGCGAAAGGTATAAGATTTCGAGTACTGTCTAAACATTTAACCTCTTACAGGGCGATCGAAATTTATTGATTACACAGGCCTGCATTTTTCAACACTTTGAAAGTAGATTTAAAAATTTTAACTGTTTTCTAGTAATTGGGTAGCGCTGATTTCAAATCTGCTTTTATTTTTTTTGTATCACGTAAGGTTATTTTTCAAACCAGTAAAATCAAAAAATATAGAAAAAACACGATTTATTTCATTTATAAGCTAGTTTTATATTATATTAAATAAATACAAAAATATACACATAGAAACTATTAGAAATAGTTATTTATTCTTTATGCTTTTTAAAAAAACGTTTTCGTTTTTCAGAAAAGCTTCGTTTGGTTGTTTTTCTGTCATATTCAGCTAAAGGAAGATCTCTTCTCAATGTCCAACAGTAATTGGCCATCATTTTTGTGTCCAGCGCCCTTGGTATCTTTTTTCCATCTCTTTAATATCCTGGTGAAATCTTTCTCCTTGCTCTTCACTCACGTCCCCAAGGTTTTCTGGGAAATAGTACAAATGGGAATGTAAAAAGTGAATTTTTATGCTCATATTGCAATCAAGAATTCTGAATTTTTCCAGCATATTTTCAACGATCTCAACATAGTTTGTGTCTTTATAATTCCCTAGAAATTTATGTACAACTTCGTTAAAAGCATGCCATGCATGTTTTTCCTTATCTTCCATCGCATTTTCAAATTCTTTATCTTTCACCAAGCTCCTAATCTGCGGCCTACAAAGATTCCCTCCTTTAATTTTGCCTCTGACAGAGTCGGAAATGTTTTACACAAATATTTAGAACAATTTCCTTCTTTGTTTAATGCCTTAACAAATTGTTTCATAAGTCCAAGTTTTATGTGAAGCGGTGGAAGTTAACACTTTTTGAGGGTCAATAAGACTTTCGCGAATTACATTTTTGGTTCCAGGTGTTAAAGTCACCCTTTGTGGCCAGTCTCTTTTTATCCAATGCTGTTCTCGATTTCTGCTATCCCACTCGCACAGGAAACATGGAAATTTAGTATATCCAGACTGCTGACCCAAGAGAAGGCCTAAAATTTTTAAATCTCCACACACTTCGCAGTTATGATTTTCATATTGTATTCTTAAAAGTAATTCCTGTAAATTTTCATAGTTTTCCTTTAAATGAACAGAATGGCCGACCGGAACAGAAGCAAAAACATTGCCATTATGTAAAAGAACAGCTTCAAGGCTCCTTTTTGAAGAATGGATGAAAAGTCTCCAGTCAGAAGGTGTGTACTCAGGAGCTCCGAGGAAAGTAAGTAGATCAGCAATTGCTTGGCACTACACGAGTGGTCCGTTTTGTGCAAAATATTTTACAAATCCAGCCTCACGATTTCTATACCAAGAGAAGGTAGTTTCTGGGGCAAGCAAATTTTTTTGGTTTCAACCTAGACCCCAGTACATACTTCAGAAAGATCTTTTGAAAGTCCCAAATCTCTTACTAAATCATTCAGTTCAGCTTGTCAAAATAGCTGAGGTTGGTTTTGACCTGAGGTTGATTGTTCAAAATCACTATCCATCTGTACGGAGCCGGAAGTTGAAGAGGTTTCAATATCTTCTTGTAGTAGTTTGGGGGGGTATAGGTACAGGTACATGATCACTGTGAGGAACTGGTCTGATAGCTGATTTAATATTGTTTGGGTACAAAATATGTTTCAAAGTTTTTCTATTATGCCCTTTAGTATCACAAAGACAAAAGTAGCAATCTTCATGATGATTTTGCGGTTCTCTCCAAACCATCGGTATTCCAAAAGGAAGGCTTTTTCTATTCCCTTTGGTCCAATGTCTTAAACCTTCTTCACATACATAACAAACAACGTGCGGTGCCCAATCTTTATCTTGATCTCCTAATTTGATTTTGAAATAAGCATAATATGCATTTTACACAAATTGACCAATTGGTCTCTTAAACTTTTTCAAGACGAAATATCCACAAATATTACAGAAATCATCTGGTTTGTTTTTGCAACACCGGCTAGACATATTTTTAAGCAATGTTTATTTATCAAGTACCACGCACAACACTAAAGACAAATTAATTTTACTTGTTTACTGATCGAGTACTAATAAAGTGAAAGCATAATAAATAGGATTTAGCAGGTAAAAATTCCCGGAAATCTTGTCCAAAATTAATACATGTAATAAAAGATGTACATCAGGTAATGAGAGCCTATTAAACAAATTTCTTTAAAACCACAACAGAAAATCATTTTTTGGTTAATACCTAGAATTTGAAGTAGTAAATTCATTTTAAAATGTATTAAAACGCCTATTAAAAGATTTTTTTTTCTTTTTCTTTTGTCCAAAAAAAAAATCTGTGGGTGGTAGAGACCAACTGTATTTTAATTAGTTATTGCTATATAAAAACTGAGCTTAACAAACAAAAATCACGTCATCACAAATTTTATGCAGGCCTGTGTTATTTAAGTAATCTTTAATTAAAGAAAAATTAATTTTTTTTTAATGGAACACCCTGTAGATGAGCACGCCATAGTAAGTAGATAAACATTTTGCATCGTACTGGTATAAGTTTCCCTATGTCTATCTCTCATAGTTTTGGAGTTATTAATGATTACTTTCTAAATTGAGCATTATCAAGAAAAATTGTTGTAGTAAGCCTTGAAAAGTAAATCTGATCTGTCAGAATTGTCACAAAGTGTATTTCGTGTCTAACTGGTTTTATGTTGTTCACAAATATCCAAGACAAATTAAAAATTTATTCTAATAGAGATATTTTGAATTTATTCTACATTCATAGTTAATCTCTTCAAATTATTGAAAGAACATGTCAAATTCCATTCGCTTTGGTATTCAAGTCAAGAAGACCAAAACCAAAATCGATCACAGGCGGCGAAGGTAATGAAATACCTGTTTTGGGATATTTTCATGCGCATTCAACCAGTTCTATACTGGCGGCGTCTGCAGATGTAGGAATTTCATCTACATCAAAGAATTTTAAAGAAAAATAATATGCATCCTTATTCTTTCCAATCAGTTCAGGCTTTTCGTCCAGGAGATCAAGATAGAAGAATTCAATTTTGCGAGTTTATTATAACTAAAACACACGAGATCCCAATTTTTTATCTAAAATTTTAAGAATTTTTAATAGAAAAAATTGTCATCATTGGACACAACAAAATCCACATGCCATTAGAGAAGCAAATTTTCAAGAGACTCTAGCTCTAATGTTTTACAATAATTATAACGAGCCATCGAAAAAATTCATAATTGGAGTAGACTGTGAAATTGGGTTGGTACTTTAGCCACTTCCACATAATGACATTTATTATTTGACATTGAAACTATAAGTTTGTGTCAAATTTTTCAAAACCCCTATTAAGAAAATTAAATTTATTTAAAAAATGGTATTAAACATAGAACGAAAAGCAAAAATTATCGAATGTTACTTCCGTACAGGTGTGAAAGTAAATGGCGAGTGGCAGTATTCAATTACGGAATGCATGGCTGATTTTAGTGAAGAACATCTTGAATTAGTGTTTGACTACAATGATTTTTACAATGTTTTGACAAATTGTGTAAAGTTATTCAGAGAGACTGGTAGCGTTGGTCGAAAAACTGGAAGTGGACGGCCATCTAAACGTACAGCTGATAATATTGAAGCCCTTCAGCATATTATTGATGAAAATCCAAAAACATCCATTTCAATAATGACCCAACAAACAAATTTATCTTATGATACGTGCCAATTGATTCTTAAAAAGTCTTACATTGTCATCCATACAAGCTGCAATGTTTTCATAAACTTTATCCAGTGGATTATTTAAGACGTGTGGAATTTTGTCAATGGTTTCAAAATAATCTACACAATCAGGATATCGTTAACACAGATTTCTTTCACGGATGAGGTCTGGTTTTATCTTTCTGAATATGTTAATTCACAGAATATGAGGTGTTGGTCCTCCGAAAATCCTCATTTTTTTGTTGAAAAAACATTGCATCCCCAAAAATTTGGTGTTTGGGTTGGAATATGTCGAAGAAGATTGGTGGGTCCCATTTTTTTGAAGGTACACTTACTGCTGCACGATATCGCAATGAGATACTCGGCTCATTCATAAATCAACTGGATGATGAGGCATTACAAAATGGGTATTTCCAACAAGATGGTGCAACAGCACATACGACCAGAGAAACACTTCAATATCTCAATTTTTAGATAACAGAATAATAAGCAGGAACACTGAAATCCCATATCCAACTAAGTCTTGCTATTTAAACATGTGATTTTTTCGTATGGCCATACATCAAAAATTCGATTTATTCAACGCCAATTCATAATCTGGAACAACTGAGAATTCGCATAACAGGAAAGTGTGAAGAGATCAACAACTCACCGGAAATGCTGCATAAAGTTTTTGCTGGATTGCGGAGAAGAGTTTGTTTGTGTTTAGATGTAAATGGACAACATTTTCAACAACTTCTGTAGCTATATGTAAATTTTGATTATGATTTCGATATTATAGCTGTTAATATAACGAGAACATTAAGCGATTTATAATACTCGAGGACGTCCGAGAGGGTTTAAATCGCTGATGTTCGAGTTTATATTCAAAGCTTTATCGTATCATCAACGATATCAAGATTAAAACAAAATCAACAATTTGTCTGTCATACAAAATACTTACGTCAAAGCTTGCACGTTTTTGAAATAAATTAATAAATCATGGAAGAATTTGATGTTCCCGCAAATATTGTAGAGGCTGCAAATAGTGCAAAATTAGATTTGTTGCCAGCGAAGTCAAAACTGTCAAAAGAGCGAGTGCGGCAAAAGGTCTTATGAAACGAGTTTTTTATACTATTTTTTCTATTTTGCGTTTTTTACATTAATAAATTGCTTAAATTGGAATTATTTAATTTGAAAGCTCAGAGTTTAATTTTTATATAAAGCATGCAGTTGGTCACATTGATACTTGACATTTTCAAATTTAAATCTTGCTATCCGCGAAGTATATTATATCACATATTATTTATTAATTTTCGTTAACATTACTAGATATTTCATTTAAAAATATAAACATGAATGTCATAGAAACATATATATGTTGTTGTCAATTGTATACAACATACGTTGTTTGTGTAAAATACAGACATATATCATATCTGTCAAATGTACATAAATTCTTAAAATCAAATGACAGCAATGATATTTATTTCTGTATTCGAACAACGCCAACATTGAAAAATGAAAAAAAGTGTATCGAAATGAAGCTCATTTCGATACTGTTTTGGGTTTCATAATGAGTTCATTTCGAACGCAAAATATAAAAAATAAATGATTTGTTTTCGTTTTTGTTGTAGTATCATTTCAATGCCATAACCTTTTTTTACAATGAAAACAAATGAAACTGTCAAACATCAAGTAATGTGTCATTATGTGGAAGTGGCTAAAGTACCAACCCAATTTCACAGTCTACTCAATAATGAATTTTTTCGATGGCTCGTTATTATCAATAAAAATCGAACATCCTGTAAAAGATTTGTTTATAAATGTTTAGACATTACTCGGAATCTTATACCTTTCCCTGTCTCCAGTGGAGATATGACATAATTCAGATCAAATACGCCTGAGATATGTGGTTTTCAAAAGTACATTGAAAAAACAAAAAAATTCACAAAAATCAAAATAATTCAAAAGCGGTTAATTTTTTGCAAAAGAAATATTTTCAATATTTGATGATACTTTTATTTCTCAGAATATTTTACATGTTAGATGTACAAAATTTGGTCGATACATTAGCGGAAGCTGCATTATCACACAAGATAGTTAAAAAGTGGTGTCGTTCATTTAAATGTGGTATATAGTCGTGTATAGAGGAACATGTAGGTGACTGAATTTGCCATGAAACTTTAAATTTCTTAAATAATGGAAGGCACCAATTTTTTTCCAAAATAGTGACAGGTGACGAAACTTATATTACCAAGAAAGTCGTGAAGATGAGGAAGCTCCTACAATGACTAAGAAACAGTGAGCTATGAAAAAGGTTATATAAGCGATATTCTGCCGAAGTGCAGGCTTAGTAAATGCAATTAAGCTAGATGAACAAAAGAGAGTTACAGCTAACTGATACTCTGAAAAATGTTTGCCTGAATTGTTCAGTAGAGTTCCAGACAAGAGAATTTTGCGCCACCGTGATAATGCATTGGTTGGGAGCTTTTAGACAGTGGAAAGAAAGTAAGATCAAGTGTATCATTGCTGAAGGCATATTTGACATGAAATCCTAAAATATTAACCGTGTTTTTTATTCTCAATAATTTCAGCTTGTCCCTCGTATTCATTATAAATTATTTATTATTGTCCTGTAATTGATGTTGACTGTTGGGCCATTATTATTATATCTTAAATCTGACAGAACTATTTATAGTTGTTTAATTTAGTTTTGTTTCTCTTGTGTTAAAAACCAGATGTGCGGTTAACCGAATGAATAGTGCTATTCAATAACTGCGTGTTTTTATAGACTATTTATATGGTCCATTGTAATTTCGGCCTCTCGTGTTCTGCCATTTATGGAATTTCTGCTTTGCTCCATCAATGGAATTAAATACAGACAAACTTGCTTATACAAAAATTTATTTCAAAAATATTTAAAAAATTATACATCAACTATAAATTAAAACAGTAATCTTCAAAGAAAAAAAGAAACTTAAATGCAAGATTCAATAATAATAATAAAAGTAAATATGCTAAATACACAAAAATTCAATAAAAAATAAAGTTTTTTGTTTGTACGTTTTTATAAAACCTTAAATACAAAAAAGAATCAACATTATTCTCTAAAGTTTCACTAACATTAACGAAAAACAGTTCAGCTTCATAATACGTACATAAAAACAGAACTCAATGAGATCTTTTATTCTATACAAAAGAAGAAAATTAAATACTATAATTACTTATTAATTATAATTAGAAAGGAAACAAAATTCTACATGTTTTCAACAAAATAAATTACATATATCAAGAATATCAACATTATTTACAAATCTTCCTTAAAAAATATTATAACGTAATGTTCCATTTCCATTGTAAAAAGTATGAAACAAGCTCAAACATAAACTTGTTTCTTCTTGTTAGGCATTGCGAGTATTTTATTCCTCATTTAAATTGTTTATACCAGGTGTAGACAATAAGTAATAAACAAAATATTCTTTTGAAAATATATTGGGCTTCACCTTTAAAAATTAATATTTTAAAGAAATACAAGAGGTAAGAATTATAGACGAGAAAAGGATTTGGTAGTATTGGCATTGCCACATATTTAAAAAATAGATCGAGTGATAGATTACTTAAAAAGAGTAAAAAAGATGGAAACGAAAGATTGGTGTAATAAGAATTGGATACCCAAGAAGGAAAAAGATGTGAAATAGAATATAAAATAGCAACTAAATATCTTGTGAATAACGGAAGCAAGGATAACGTAAAACATGGCAGATAGGAATTTGGGAACGTTATAGGAATTAACGGAAAAGAGGTAGAGTTAATAGAAATATAAACAGGCAGATCTGAATTCATTAATGTTAACGGAAACTAAAAAGAAGGGAAATATGTGCATAAAATTAGAAGGAGACCAAATAATGATTTATAGTGGGGTATACTGAATAAAATTGGGCTCAAGCGGCAGTGGTATGAGCAATAACAAGAGTGTTTTGATCAAATTAAAGATTGAAAAGCAATTACAGAAACTATCCTTATCCAATTTTATAATGCAGAGACTAGAAGAAAGGAATGATAGAATATGACAGATATTTGGAGTAGAAAATCCAAAGAGAAAAAGTTAAAGCAATTGTAAAACAAGCAAAAGACAAGCCGTGGGAAGAATTCGGACAGATAGTTGGAAAGGAATAAATGTTAGTTGCTGTTTCGTATTTTAAGGAGACTAACAAGAGAAAAGTCTGCCGAAGAGCATTAAAGATGTCTTTCTTTGGAGACTGTGGTTAACTAAAAACTTTAAAAAGGTATATAACCCCTTACCACAATTATTAATCGTATCCTAAATGCGTATTTCGACAACTAAGTTGTCATCATCAGTGGGCAAAACCACTAATAAAAATGTCGCCGTGTAAAGTTGTTGCATGATCAGTTGTGCTAGCTTTGCTGTGCCCCATGTGCGACATTTTGATTAGTGGTTTTACCTACTGATGATGACAACTTAGTTGTCGAAATACGTATTTAGGATACTATTAATAATTGTGGTAAGGGGTTATATACCTTTTCTAAGCATTAAAGATGCTAACAGAAGAAGAAAATATTGTAAATAGATAGAGGGAATGCTTCATGGAACTGATGGGAATGGAGTCTGAAGAAAGAGACTATGCAGGAATAATGGGAGATGTTTCTTTGGAGAAAATATAGTAAATCTTTAAAAAATGGCGACACCGTACAGATATTGGAGAAGAAAGAATTGAATTTGACTGCAATACCTCTAGAAGAGGTTATGAATAAACAAGTCAATAAATTTTATAAAAATAGTAATGTGTCAGTCACAAATGAAAGAAATCTCGAATCTACATCAATTTTAGTAATACTTGGTTTGTATTACTTTATTCTTGGGTTTTAGTTTTAGAAATTATTTTTTTTGTAATTCTTCTTTAAAAATATTAAAATAAAAACTTTTTACACAACGTTTCGTAGCTTTACAGTTTTATGTGCTATTTTTTTCTACTACTATTACTATATAATGTTATTTTGCCTTAAAATTCTGCTTTTAAAATGATCAATTTCCTTCTTTTCGTATACATTATGATGGCATGAATCTACCATACAAACATGGCGGACATATTATTTGTTTTTTAAATCTAAACTTAAAATTAAAATAAGTTAAACTGACGAATTCACACTCCATGCACTATGTCAAACGCAATTTTTACTACCTTTCGTCAATCTGCAAATTAAATGCTTAAAAGAGTATTTTTATTTATAAAAATAAAACAAAACCTCTAAATATAAATGGTGGATCCATGTCTAATTCATTGTTACTTGACTTGAATCTTTTGGAAAATTAGACTGTTAAAAAGTTATTTCAACTTGATCCACAAAGCCTGAATTAGTTAGTGTTTCTAGTTTAATTTATTTTAATTTCAATTTAGTTTAGAAATAGCGAAACGTCCAAGTTTCAAGAACGAATCTACCGATTTACTTAAAGTATTTTGAAACTATAACCCTTTAAACTATGTTAAAATATTTCTAAACTTAGAAAATATAGTATTTGTTTAAAAAATAAAAAATATTGGTGAAGCCGTATCAAGGATTAAGATGTTATTTACTAAAGTGAAAAAGCAATATACAAATTTAACTTTTTCAAATATTTCTCTAATTAAAAGAAATTCAGTTTTTTATTTTGTATCTTTTACAACTGGGTCATATTAATTCATATCTTCAATTCCTGTGTTTGATTATTAAAAACTTCTCGATTCAGAATTTGTTTTCTTTCGCATACAAAATAATTATTAAAATTGATTTAAAAGAGATTGAAAATATTGAAATGTTCATTACTTATTAGAGAGAATTTACTTGGGCTATGACAAAACATTTTGACAGAAAATTGATATTTTAAATTACTTGAACTTCATGAACAATGTCTTGCATTTTATAAAAAAATCAAAACGATTCGAGTTTGCAAGACTAGGATAAGAACAGGAAAACAAGGAACCATAATTAACCGTCAATGTATAGCAAGATTTTTCTAATAATATTTGAAGTTTGATTACAGGTATTTCGTATTTACTTATTTTTGTGCTTATCCGGAATAAAATATTAAAACTTTGTTTATATTTTTTGTTACAAATATTAAATTTCGACTAGGCTAAAGATATTTTTAATTTAAAATTTAGTTCCTGTAAACACCCAAATAAAATAAAACACCTTTTTCACAAAAATAGTTTTAATAAACTAAATGTACATTTCGTGTGCTCTGCACACATCATTGGTAATACTGTTTAAACATTAAAACTATTTTTTTGAAAAAAAGTGTTTTTTTTTATTTCGTTATTTCAATATTTCACAAGTGTTCAACATATGTATAATACTACTGTAAACACCCTAGAATGGGAAATGCTCATTGTAATACTTTATGAAAAGGTTGAAAACTAATAGTTGATTAAACAGGCTGATACTTGTTGAAACTCCATTTTAAAGTAATAAAATAAACCAGAGTATAGTTTATTTCAAATTATAAGAATATAACTTTGAACGGCTCTAATGCTTTTATTTCACCACCTGCGGCAATAACTGCCTGGCCGCTCATTACGATTATCTTTTACGCAAACAAACTGCTGAGGTCCGTAATGACAAAATTTAAGTAAATTGTAATTACTGCAATTAAGATGAAATAAAATTTAATAATAATATAAGTACCAACAGTTGTTAATTTGAATATATAGTTATTATATATAGTTAAATACTCATTAAATTACAATTTAGATGAAATTAGTGCTTATATTTATTAAACAAAATTTATGTAAATATAGTTAGGAGACTTGGTATATATTACATCTAATATTGAGTCTATTTATCATTTATTGTTGATCTTTACTGCTGTATACATATTTGATTTTTCTCTCTTTACTTAACGAACATGTGGCGACCTTTTGCTGAAAGTGTTAGTGATTATGATGTGGATAGTGATAATACTGTTGGAGCACGACAGAGAAAGCATATATCAGAAGATGCAAAACAGATCATTTTCAATGTCTATCATACCCTGATGGAAGAAAATAACGAACTACAAACCCAGAACATTCAACGAACGTCGCAATTAACCAAGGTGCCTTTTGGAACAATATATAAAATAATTAAGAATAACGCAGGGCCTCGAAAGCAAATAAGTGACAAAGGAGCACCGAGAAAAATTGAAGAGTATGAAATTGATACTATTAGGCAGCAAGTATACTCCTTCTACAGAAGAAATGTTGTGTCTACACTTGACTGCTTACATAAAAGAATCAGTGATGAGCCTATAAATATTCAGTGTTCTAAAGCAACCTTGTGGCGGACGCTAAAGAAAGCTGGTTTTAAGTTTGGCACTATAGACAAACGTCGCACAATTATGGAAAGCCCGAGGTTACAGAAACTTCAATATGAATACTTAACGGCAATTAAAAGGTATAGACAGGAAGGACGATTAATATGTTATTTAGACGAGACGTGGTATGACACCCATGACACAATTTGCAAAGGTTGGGTGGATAGTTCAAGTATGTGTCAGTTGGACGCGCCGGTTTCGAGAGGGAAGAGAATAATCATTCTTCATGCTGGGTCAGAAAAAGGATGGATCGGACAGCCGCTATTATCTGCTAAAAATGTTAAATCCTCAAGTTTAGATTACCATGAAGATGTTATGACCTCATGTTTATTTGAAGAATGATTTTGTGACACTTTGCCGCCAAATTTACGAAAAGATAGTGTGATAGTGATGGACAACGCTCCGTATCATTCTCGACAGCAAACCAAAGTTCCTACAAAATGTAATAATAAGAAATATATTATAACATTTTTAGAAGCAAATGATTTATATTTTGAAGATCATTATACAAAAACCAATTAATAGAGGTGATGTAGACAAAAGAATATTTAAAGGATTATAATGTGGATAACAGAAGCAGCAAAGAAGCAGGACATACAATTTTGCGTTTATCACCATACCATTGCATTTTCAATCCCATTGAATTGATATGGGCCCAACTGAAAAATACCATAAGACGAACAAATCAAACACCGAAATTTAGTGAAAGCAGTGCAATACACATAAAAAATGCTATGGAACATATAACTGCTGTAAATTGGAAAAATGCTGTTAAACACGCAATAGCAAAAGAGGACGAATATATGCGCATGTACAAAATAGTAGCACCTTTTATTATAAATTTGCAATACGATTCAGACACAGACACCGATTTGCAAGACGACTCAATCACAGATGATTTATGAAATGCGGTGACACATAAAAATTTTATCGTGTATTACAAATAAATTAGCTTAATATATCTATATGTATCCACTACACATGTTGCCACACGATTTGTAATTTTATCTTTGTATATAAACCCAATGTACAGATATTTTTTATTATATACAGCGTTTTATTATTATATTATAGGGCCCTAATTTATAGTCAATACGGCCCCTAGATTCATACGTTGCAAGTAGGTAAACCATACCCGTTCAATAGGGAGACCAGGTATAATAATTATCATCACAGGAGGTGGTGCAATAAAAGCATTAGAGCCATTCAAAGTTATATTCTTATAATTTGAAATAAACTATGCCTACCCCTACTTTCAAAGTTTTTTATTGTTCACTATAGTACTGTTTCGTCAAACTTTGTCTTCATTAGGTGAGGATAAATAGTTTATCATCATGTGATGACGCCAAAGTTCGGCGAAACAGTATTGATTGTAGTGAACAATAAAAAACTTTGAAACTATTATGGTTTATTTTATTACTTTAAGTTGAAAACTAAGCTTTTCTGACTTTTTATTTTTCTTATTTCTTATTTAATTCTAATAATTTGGTACTTTATTATCTCAGGAGAACTTGTAAGACACTAACAATTTAAACGAAATTTATTAAGTCGATAACAAGTGCTTTATTAATTTCGTATGTAATTTTTCAAATACTACTCTTAAATATAAACAAAATTACTACAATCATAAGATTAAAAAACAATATTGAGTTGTACCAGTTGTTTGTTTTTATAAATAATATTGTATCTTAGATCTGTATAAGCAGTATTTTCATGTAATTCGTAAATGAAAATAATTTATCTTAAAAGTAATTCTTTAAAATATATGGATTCATTCTAATCCATATATTTCTAAATCTGTAGTTTATAGATATATTTAAAAAAAATGGAAAACCAAAGTTTGAAACGTTTGTAAAATTTTCTTATTTACTCTGTTTCAGTTTAAACAATTTTAACATAAATTTGCAGCCGATTTCTTGTTTTCAAATTGTAATAGGAGGGGTCTCTTCAATATATGACTTTTCACATGTCTACTATATTCATTAAAGAAATTTTTGTTTAGACTTATGGAATATTCTAACCTGGTTTATACATAAATAACTCTATTCTACGCAAAATATGATTTAACCATAAAGTAATATAAATTAAACAGTTTCAAATCATGGTCACATTTATATAATTTGTACATTTTCATTCACAAAGAAGGCACTACACAGAACTTCAATAACATTCCTGACTATCTTCTCATTATATCCTCTATGGTGAAACCTGTCCGTTTAGGAGGATTTTGTACTGGCCTCGGTGGCGGAAGGTCATCCTTCTTCATAGATAAATCACTTGCTATGTTGTTACAACCAGGTCCTGTATCTAATTTCTGACACGTTAGCGATGACACTGTCGTTAGTAAACCAGAAGTCCCAGGTATTAGGTCAGGTGGTTTCAGTATAGTTGTTGGTGGTATAGGTACTCCTTGCGGTAACATTCCCAGATGTGGAGGATGATGCATTGGTATTCTTAAGCTTAATGGAGGACTATGTCTTCCACTCATTGAAGACATCGAAGAAGTTGGCCTGTCGTCATGGGGCCGTTTGCGGAATGAACCTAAGAAATTAGGTTCCATAGCACCACTAGTTATTGTCGCCGGCTTTGGTGTTGGTGGTAACAAATCCCTTCTTATTTGCAATTGAGGATGATGAGGAATATCTGGTCGAACTTCCGATTTCTCGGTCTTGTCCGTAACAATTTCCGGATTAATCTCTTGACCTGGATCAATTTCAGTATCTTCGGGTTCGTCATCATCCAATAAAATTTCTCTTCGACTGTAGTCGGGATGTGGTCGCATCGTGTAAGGGCCTGTTGAGGAGCAGGGCTCGTGACATTGGGTTCTTTCTGGCATCGGGGAATGCATTCTGAGATGTTCTTCCTTTCCGTCGACAGACGGACTTCTCGGACGTGGCGATAACGGCTCTCCAATATCGCTTCCTGGCATGAAACCATCTTCAGGCGGTACGTCACCTACAGCATGCGTTAACGCGTGCCTTCGCAGGTCACAGTTCCGCCTAAAGACCTTTCCGCAGGAATTACATTCGTAGGGCTTGTGATCAGTATGAGTTAGTAAGTGAGTTTTGAGATTCGAACGTTGATTAAATGATCTACTGCATACTGGACATTTATGGGGTGATTCTTCCATGTGAAGGATTTTGTGAACTGCCAATGTTCTGGACTGGCAGAAACCCTTGCCGCATTCCGTACATTTAAATGGCTTTTCTTTGCTGTGGATGTACCTGAAAAGAAGAAATTAATATTAATATTAATATTAATATTTAGAACTATTATTTGCAACAATTATGTATATCAAGAACAAAATTATTTCAAAAGTGGTTATTGTTTCGATATATTAGAATAAATGTGTACTGTATGCGTTACTCAAAATTAATTATTGGTTTAGACAGGAGAAGTTAAATCGTATAAATTGGTGACTGTCAAGGACAGATGGCATTACATTGGGCGTCCATGTAAAATTATTTAAAAAATATCCTGAATTTACGATTAAATGGGAAACTAGTAGTTAAAATAATTCATAAATTTCGAAAAACAGCAAAGTGAAAGATTTTTTATAACTATTTATTCCTTTTTATATAACTGCCTCCTTGGTATTGCTTTGCTTTGCTAGCGTTTTGTCTCTTAGACTTATTTTCAACGGACCATAACTATGGACTGTATATTTGGCTTTACTAATGACTTGAAATAGAAAAAGGTGAAACAGAATAATTGAAACATATATGAGTGGGTAAACCCCACCAGTTTTGTATAATACAAAGGTATTTTTAATAATATAAAATATTATTAAAAATCTGGTGTGAAAACACAAATACAGGTTCAATATTAATATATTTTGTGAACGTGTGCGATCATATCCTTCCCCAGAGATGTAGATACGTATTTCACCTTTCTACAGGATCATCCGTACGCCTCTGCTGGAGAAAGGATATCTTCAGACACATTCACAAAAAAGAACGACTTCTTATCTCACAGAAGTTATCCAGACCAAGCGTAGAAGTAAATTCAACACTGCCTATTGTCAGACGGCCGAAGTCCCTCGCTCTGTCCACATAACAAATGCGAACCAACGACGTGTTTCCAAAGATGGCACTGCCTTCTCTCTAGAAACTGTATTTTGTTTGTGTCTTCACTCAAAAAGATGAAATCGCTAGTCGTCTCGCAATATTGTCAGACAAAAATTTCAAAATAGTTCGCTATCCTTTTTTAATATAAATTTTACTTGTGTACAAACATACACTAGGAAGCCTAATGAACATATTTCAATGTACAGTCGAATTCCTGTAACTCGAAATTTTCTTTAACTCGAATATTTTCGTTAGTCTCGTACGTTGCCCTTAAAGTTTATATATATATTTTAACTCCTTTCACACGAATTTCTCTAAGTCAAATTTTTCTCTAACTCTAAATATTCTAAGAAAGCGAGTCAATAAAACAAACAGTAAATTACAAAATTCGGGGAAGTACCGATAGATTGTAAATATGCTTTCTACAATTTACGACGCTATTTTATTCGAATTTTTCATAGAAAAAAAACGCCCTTAAGTAGGAATCGAACCCACGACCTCTGGCTTGCCGGACCATTGCTCTACCACTAAGCTGTTATAGGCGTGGATTAGAAACTTTTATGGGGATGCCTTGAGCCACATCAAAGGAAACAGATGAATATATCTTGCCCGTAGTACGGCAGTCGTACAAATTTATTGCATTTTCGCGAAGTAATGTAATTGTAAATATGCTTTCTACACTTTACGACGCTATTGTATTCGAATTTTTTTTTTCTAATCCACGCCTTTAATATCTTAGTGGTAGAGCAATGGTCCGGCAAGCCAGAGGACGTGGGTTCGATTCTTACTTAAGGGCGACTTTTTTTCTATGGAAAAATTCGAAAAAAATAGCGTCGTAAAGTGTAGAAGACATATTTACAATTACACTACTTCGCGAAAATGCAATAAATTTGTACAACTGCCGTATTACGGGCAAGGTATATACATCTGTTTCCTTTGACGTGACTCAAGGCATCCCCATGAAAGTTTCTAATCCACGCCTTCAACAGCTTAGTGGTAGAGCAATGGTCCGGCAAGCCAGAGGTCGTGGGTTCGATTCCTACTTAAGGGCGAATTTTTTTCTATTAAAAATTCGAATAAAATAGCGTCGTAAACTGTAGAAAGCATATTTACAATTACATTACTTCGCGAAAATGCAATAAATTTGTAAGTACCGATAGAGGTTATAATGTGTACAATGCGGTATTCGAGTGGTGTATGGAGCCCCAGTATACTGCATCAATTCAATTGTTTGGGTAGTATTTGCGCTTTTAATTAGTCTGTTTCCTCGACGAAAACTTAAAAGTTTAACTATTATTATTATTATTATTTTTAACTATGACGAGAATAATATATCCAATGCCGACGAAACAGGGTTATTCTTTAATTGCTTGCCAAACAAAACTATGAGTTCTGATGATGATAAATGTTATGGTGGCGAACATAGCAAAAAATGCGTTACATGCTCTTAGCAACAAATATGAACGACACTGAAAAATTAAAGCTTCTAATAATCGGAAGGAGTGTCAAGCCTGGATGTTTTAAAGGGGTAAAGTGGCTTCCAGTAAATTACAAAAGCAATACAAAGGCATGGATGACCTCTGATATCTTTGAAAAATGGATTAGTAAACTAGGCACGCAATTTTTAGAAGAGGGTAGAAAAATATTAATTTTTATTGATAACTGCCCGCTCATCCAGCATTGCAACAAAAATTGAAGGTCATTAATCTTCAATTTTTTTCCACCAAACGCGACCAGTAAATTACAACCCTTAAATCAAGGTATCATAAAAAGTTTTAAGGATCATTACAAATGGAGAATTCTAAAAAAATCTTAAATGCTTTAAAGAACCAAGTTTTTCTTGCAATATCATTGCTAGATTGTGTGAAAGAGATTACCATGACATGGAGTGTAAATGTTAGTCACTAATTGTTTTAAAAGGGCTTGTTTTGGTAAAAAAGATGAGGAAGAAGACAATACCGCTTTTTCAGTCAAGAGAGAGATTACACGATAAACAAACTGAAGAATTGCTCGTTGAATTAAGGCAGGACTTTTAAATATGTACTGAGTTACTGAAAATTCAAAATGTATCCTTCGATTATTTTCGTGAAATAGACACTAATCTTTTAACGATAGACCCAGAGACCAGGACATAGTTGGCAGTGTATCAAATATTGTGAATAATGAAGCACTAGAAGAAAGTGATGAAGAAATTGTACAAATATCGTCACATAGACAAGTCGTACAAGCATTTAAAACTTTGAGAGACTATTTTATTGCGGACGAGAAAACTTCAGATCTTACTTACGCATTAGTTAATAAGATTGAAAAAACATATGAATTGAGTGCTAAACAAAAAGTCATTACTAATTACTTTTCTCTAATAAATTAATGTGTAGTTCGATGTTTTCGTTTTATATTGTTTATTTCTTATTAACTTATATATATATATATATATATATATATATATATATATATATATATATCCATAAAGATAATTATTTCTTGACTTTTGCATGTTTTAGTACCATATTATAAGTAGTTATAGTTGCTAAATTTTTCCGTTGATAAAAAATTAATGTCGCAAAATTTGTTTAGTGTAAATTGGATCTTACTTATTTCGAATTGTTTTATTTCTAAATTCTTATTTAATTTTTTGTGCGTGTTTTTGAATAAAAAAGTGTTTGTTAATGCTTTTTAATAAAAAAAAATTTCTGTGACAATTTCTGCGTCTATTTTTCAAACCTACCGATCTTGTCCGATATCTACTGATATTTCACGATTGGTTTTACCGACATTGCAATTTATAGGTTGCCGATTGCCAGATATATTCTTTTGAGTTATTTGTATGCAGCGTGGGCAGGTTGTGTTATATATTCTAATTCACATTGTATATTGTATATTCATAATTAGCTTTTCAAGTGATTAATAAGAATGAATACAACTGAAATAAAAGGATATCCCAATATACTAAGAGGTAATCTTTAATTATATTTTAATAAAAGCCATTGAAAATACATGTTTGTGTGAGTTTTAGAAGATCTACCATTAATGGCGGGATGCCTTACCGAAGCAGGACTTAGTAAAGAAAATAAAATTAAACCATTTGCGAGATTTTGTCCAGAAGAATTTGTTGTTAATGACGCTAGATATTTCAAAACTTTTGTCACCGTCTGTCAATGGTTCGTCGACTATCGATTGAAAAGTGATAAAATTATAAAAGAGGATGAAGTTGATAAATATACTCGTTTAATCAAGGCACCGCATGATGTTCAAATAGAAAAAATCGGATTAAACGGGTTTGGTATGATAACTATAATATATAATGTAATGTCGTGCACTTGTTAATTTAATTTTATATATTTCCATTATGAATAAATTAATAAATTAAACCTTTTGGCTATATAATGATTTAACCTTTTTTAAGATTTTTTATTAATTAACCAAGGCAAAGCAATACGATTATTTATGTGAAATTGTTTTTTGTCTATGGGACTTTTTATTATAGAGGCTAAGTTAAAAGTATGGAAACTGTGATTTATCACAGCTAATATTCACTTTAGCAATACAGTTTTTTATCTAATTTAGATCTCCATCTGTTAATACTTTAAATTTTTTGTTGGATTTCTAAGAGCTCTAGTTTGCAACCGATTCTCCCAAAAATAATTATTGGTGCGTTTAAAGAGCCCATGGGGAATCAATTTATCCTAATAAAGTTTTATGCGCAAAGGCACACCGTCAATCTAAAAAAAATAAAATACTTTCAAAATGAACACTAACCTTTTACTTTCTAATACACATAATACATCTATTCTTTAGCCATTGTATAATATGCTTGATTTATACTAATGCCATTGTCGTTTATATTTTCTATAAATTCGCTTTAATTAATTGTATATTTTGCAAATAAACACAATTGAAAATTTGACTGTCAAACGGAACAATCTTTCAATAATAATTAGCTTCAAATCTGATAACTTTTGCGAAAGAAGGAGTTACTGTTCGTATATATTTCAGTAAGTGTAAATTTATTGCTTGAAGTTCGTGGTGTTAATAATTTTTTTAAACCAACCCAAGCTAATCTAACTCAACAAAAAAATATATATACTTGTTGTCAGGAAAGATGATCCCTGCGTCATCAATATAACATTGTATGATTCAAATCAGTACTTCGGTGTCATATTAAATACTGTAAATTGCAAAAATGGATATGGAAACTATGACTTCGTTTTCTGGCCAAAGAAGTTTGTTGACAGTCGGTCGAATTTGTAGGTTATGTAAACATATATAATCAAATTACATCTTAGTTATATTACTTTACAATTAGTATAAGTTGAACAAAGCTGTGTTAAACAGCAGATCAAATTAAACTATAACATCACATCAAAAATAAAATGAACTATCAAGAATTTACCACATTTATGCCAACATATAAGTTTATGTAATTCTGGAATTTAAACCATACAATAGACCAGAGTATCTATTTTGTATAACGATAATTACATATTCACTGTTATGACAGTTTCAGAAATATTATTTTATACAAAATGTCGTATAATTTTTGTTTTTAAAACAATTGAGTTATATCAAATACATTTCAAGACAATTTTATATATTTGAGGGCCGGTTCTACAATACACTTTAACGGTAAAAGTGTATAATTGATGGGTTAAAGTTAACCCATCAATTATACCATCGAATAACTCGAATGAGAATAAAGTTTAGTTAATCTCTTGTTAAATGTTCTACAGTGTCTAATTTTAAATAAAATTTGGAATATATAGCAGTATAACTTAACACTTGTGCCAATGTGTACATAAGTAGAGTTTTGTACAAAGGTCGGTATAAATATTTGAAATCGCAGTACGCATGAACGGATTGTAAACACAACATATTAATACAAACTTATTTGTTGTGACATAAGTTTTTTGTGTGTCGAAATTATCTGTTGGCTGCTAGTAAATTAGAACTTGTACACTTACAGAAAGACATTTTGAAAGAGGAACATAAAATGGAGCAAAAAAAAAAGTTTAGTAATTGAACTTTTAAAAATTAAATTAGACCAAACAAGAAATTTTACTTGCAATAAGTTATAGATTTATCCATTATTCTATTTATTAAAATTTACATATATTATGTGAAATGATTCATTAGCTATCTCTGAAATAGGTATTAAAACACCACCGTGTCTCTTCTCTTATTCAAAATATTCCAACAAATTTAAAACAAGTTGTTGCGACTGTGGATATAATGTTCTGTCATATGCTGCCATTATAGTTTTACAAAAAGGAAATGATTTCAAAAAATATGTATTTACAAAAAGAAAATAAATAACAATTCGATCAAATATCAACGAAAATGTACTGTCAAATGTCAGCGCATAGATGTGTCAAAGAGTGACGACTATTAAGCGGAAATGTGTGTATTTATCACGGAGTAGGTAATAATCCCGTCTTTGTCTTACTTAAGTAAATTGGCTGAGCAGTATGTCTGTGCTAGGCGAAATTTGAAAATACATACTTTCGTTCAAGCTATCTTTGTCATAAAAGTAGGTACTGTTGGTTATTTGGATGTGGAGATTATTCTTTGAATGTCGTTGATAGAATTATACGTAAGTGACGCAGTGATCATCTTTAGTGATTTTGAGTGTATATATTTTTCTTTGTAAAAATAACATTAAGAAAATAAACTTGAATATGTAGTTCATAATTAATAAGTATAAATTTATTGCATGAACTTCGGTTAAAATGTAATGGAGTTAACTATTTTTCTTTAAAACAAACCCAAGCTAACCCAACTCAACATATATATATATATATATATATTATATTATTTTTCAATTAAAAATTTCGTATGATTTGCTTTGTAATTTGTAGACAGCAATGTTTACATCCCCACTTACTTTGCAATTACATACATACTAATTTAATATTTGTAAATATTTCATATAAAAGCCGAAAAACTCCAATAATTTATCAATTGTTATATATATAAATTTGATATATATTTGATATATTTGAATATATTTGATAAATTATTATTGGAGTTTATATATATATATATATATATATATATATATATATATATATATATATGTATATATATATATATGTAGACAAGGAGTCTTTGCCGTTAAAACAAGTATGAAAAACAATTGTTGTTGGGGAATCCGGCAATCAAAAAACCATTAATTAGTTAATGTTCTTTATTTTTTTACCCTATATTTCGCTCTGAGGTTTAGAGCTTCTTCGGGGGTCACTTTAATAAGAAAAAAAATGTACATAACTTAGATATTTAGTCAAACAATCATAAGAAAAATTCTACTTACAAATGTGAACACTTATTATGCGAAAATTATATATTACAAAACATGATAGGTCGATAAATTTGTTAAGTGTCCCACGTAACACAAACAAAACGTCATAATTAATTTAAAACTCTTAAAAAAAAAAAACTATTATAATTTATAATATAACAACACATCTAAAAACAATCATGAGCAACGTGTAGTGAATCAATTCACTCATGATGTAATAATACACTCTGTCATTTCGGAAGTTAAAAGGAACTGCATGGAATTTATTTGAAATTCAATGCAGTTTGTCGTTCTATGTGAACCAGATGTAAAAAACATGCGTCGGTGAAAAGACCCAATGTCAAGGTTAACGAAAATTATACAATGACGTTAAAAAGTCCCATATTCAATCTTGAATGTGCTGTTACAAAAACGGTTCACTCTAACGATTGGAATTACAAGTACAATCTCATGAAAAATTTTTTTTTATATAAACATTTTTTAAACAAAATTTTTTGTTTGTAATTTTTTTTTTTAGTTTTTGTTTAAAAAATGTTTATATAAAAAAAATTTTTTCATGAGATTGTACTTGTAATGAACTAAATCGAGCATTCTTATCCTATTGTGAATTACAATTCCTATTTCATAGAAACACAGGAATTGTGGGAATACCAACAATTTTTGTTTAAATACGTGTCACATACACACATTATACTTGCTTTAAATACTGATATTACCGCACGAACGACATCAATATACATACAAAATAATACAAATCTGTATAAAAACAAATTTGTATCTGTATATACATGGACACACAGTACGTATTTACCTGCGTTTGCAGAGACAGAAACGCATGCGTCTGGTGGTTGAAGCAAACGCAGGTAAATACGTACTGTGTGTCCATGTATATACAGATAGAAATTTGTTTTTATACAGATTTGTATTATTTTGTATCAAAGCTTGATGTGAATTGTCGCATCGATATTGCTAATTTGTTTTTGATCAATATACATAGCGAAAAAGATATTAAGTTACTTTAAAAGCTGAGTACCGACGAAGGAACAGTTTTGCTATTAATTTCTTCATTAAAAGCATTGCAAAAAAACTCAGCTCATAGCCATTAAAATAAGTGTTCTTGAAATTCTAATGCGAAACCGAAGCGTAGCGTAATTTATTTTTACACCGGTGTAATACGATCATTTTCCATCTCTTAGTTTAAAGCACTGGCTGTTCTATCTCTTTTGGCCGTAGGTACACTGACAACATTTCCTAGACGCCGTGACCTGTTGCATGTCTCGAATAGCGTAAGACTGAATTTACCTCTGGAGAATTCTAGGTACGCACATACAAGAAATATTCTCGAAGAGGTAAAAGAAATTTATGTATGCCGGGCTACGTTATGTAGCATTCACATGTGAAATCGCCATACGTCTGTCTGATATCTGAACAAGAAATTGCTGTATTAAGAAGTTTGCTGGTTTTAATGGACACGTTTCTTTCTTGCAATATTATGCAAATGTTCATTCTTTCTAAGAAGATCGCAGTGTTACTTGTTTTGTCGGTAAATTACTTCGCGGTAGACGAAGATTTGAATTGATAACACTCTGTTGAACTTCTTATTTCGCCTTGATGAAAGAACTATTTCATGGAATTTTTTGTATCAATTGTTATTTAAATTATAACAGTATACCTGTTTGAATGTTGAATTATTTTTCGTTATTTTAAACAGAATTATGTTGTTTGACAGTTCGCACATTTATTTAAAATTTCTTACACTACCAGGGCGAGTTGATTAATTCGCTCGAACTTACAGAAACAAAGGAATAATATAAATAACGAGTGATCATTAAAATTTTCGCTCAAGTAAGCCATGTACACAAAAAGTATGTCCTAACTTAAGAGGAGATCTGTCATTATAATTTCAAACGTCATGATTGTTAAAAAATAATTTGAAATGCTGACTTTTATATTAAATATATTTTTATTTTTTATACAAAGTAATAGAATATTATAAAAAATGTGTAAAATGATGACCATTCTCCACCAAGCATAATCGTACTCTATTTCGTAGAGCATTGAAAACATTGATCAGTATTTGCGGTGAGTTATTGATGTGTTCACATTTTTCAATGATTTTATGTCTTAACTCTTGTAGATTATTAATTGGTGTTTCATAAATAATATTCTTTATATATGGCCACACAAAAAAATTCATGTCTGTTAAATCACATGATCGTGGTGGATATGGAATCGCTGTATTTCTACTTATTATCCTATCGCCATAAAATTGTTGCAAAAACTGAATATTTTCAAGTGTAACGTGAGATGTAGCCCCATCCTGTTGAAAATATCCGACCTGGTGTTCATCATTGATGAAACTTTAAAATATATATTTGACACTGACAGATGTTTGAAATAACATCTTAATGACTAAAGCTACGACATAATTTTTATATACACGGCCAGCTACGAGTGAAAATTTTAATAAATAAACTTTAATTTTCTACATAATCTCCTCTTAATTCGATGCATTTGGTCCATCTGCGTTCAAGCTTCTTTATCCCGCCTCGAAAGTGATATTCTTGTAACTCTGCGAAATAATCGTCTACTGTTAAAGTTAGCGCTACATTTGTGCGAAATTTTTTTGCCTCCGAAAATATCTTTTAATTTAGGGAGAATAGACGAAAGTTAGATGGTGCTAGATCTGGCGTGCAGATACCATGCGCAAAGTATCAAATAAACCAACTCGTGAAAACTACCATTCATATTACGAAATTGGGTAAGACGAAATCTTACACAATTTCGAGACGTGGCACAACGCACATTAACGCAATGTTTTCCAAACAAAGTCCAAAAAACTAAACGAACATGACATCTTTAACCGAGACCTATGCTATGGAATTATGACGTAATTTATTCCCTTGTTAAAGCTACATACTCAAAACTTCACTTCTCTTCTCCAGAAGTATTGCAAATTCAATCCGAAATTGGTGGAGACTGTGGCTTGAAATGTGAAACAGAAATAAGAAAAACACCCTAACCACAATATATATCAATAAATACTATATACGTATTTCCGCAACTAAGTTGCCATCTTCAATGTCCCAGATCAAAGAACACTACGAAGAAACGATTTCTATTAAAAACTGCGTTAAACTTTTGCCGAAGGCCACATCCGAAGTCATTTGGAATATTTTTCAAGTTATTAATAACCACATGTAATGTGGTTAATCCATAATTTAATTTGAGATTTTGATTTTCAAAATAAGTGATTAGTTTTGGCAAATTTCCAAAGTGTTCCTGAAGAAAGTACAACTAATTTTTTAAATTTGGAAATTGTATTAGTTCCTTGCACTCAGAAATACTTCGAGCATCGTCATTTAAATATATAACGAAATTTTGTAATCTGTCGAAATTCTCTGCATAAAGACTAGTAGCTTCCAACCATGTTCCCCATCTAGTTATTACTGGAGAGGGAGGCAGTCACAAAGATGGAAGTTTTTCCCTGTAAAGAGCTACTCTCAATGGTGCTTTTCTGAAAACTTTTTTTAAAGCGGATACAAGTCTATCAACGTCCGGAAAGGTGTCTCTGATATATTCACAGATTCTGTGGAGGGCATGTGCTACACAAGTAATATGCAGCATATTAGGAATGTTTCCTTTAATAGTCTGGCTATTTTTAACATATATGCAGCACTTTCACTGACAAATAAAAGGATTTTTCTTTGAACCCTTCTTCCGAATGAAGATCGAAGATATTATCGTAAATGGTTTTAGCTACTATTTTCGCATCAACTGTATTTACAACTTTTGTTGCTATTACATATGCGTTATATGGAATAGTTGGATGTAGTACACCAGCTACAATATTTACCACACAGCGTCCTAATATATGGACAGTTGCGTCGGCACTTATTCATAGGTACAGATTTGAATGATGGCTTCTAATGCGTTCTACTGCTTTCGTGTAGCATTTAGAAACATAATATTTGCATAAGGTGGATTCATCAGGAACATTTTGACCAGTATATTTTTGGAGAAATGTTTTGAAGATGGGATTGTTAAGTTTATTTAATGGAATATTTGCCGCCATTAAAGTTTCACAGAGTTCTTCGTTAATATTGTTAGATTCCAATTTCTGTGTGTGTTTGCGATGCTAAGTGACGTTTTACGTGCTATTTCATAAAATTTTTTAACGACATTTTACAGACTTTGCAATAAATTTCGGAATCACTGGCAATGGACATACAATCAGTTTAACCCTTAATCCAACTCGCCATTGTTTCACGATGCCATTATCCACGTTGTTCAATATAATATCTGAAAAAGTAACTTAAACAATGTTCTAGATCTAAATAAATGAAAATTAAAAATGTATGCGTAAGTTATTGAAACTTAACGAAATTCACTGGACACTAATGTCAAAATAATTGGGAAGAAGTAGATTCGATGAATATTACGTAGTATAGTAATTAACAGTTAAAACAATGAAAAAAAGAAACTAACTCGCCGTACTTTATTTATCTTACGAAATATAAACTAATGAATAAAATTTAAATTTTAACTCCCCAGGCTTCTATCTACGCCCATGGGGAAAGGAATTTTGCTATAACATTTAAGTAATTGCGTCACAATTCAACGACGAAAAACAAATGTGCGGTTAACCGAATGAATAGTGCTATTCAGTAACTGCGTGTTGTACTTAGCGATGTTATAGACTATTCATATGGTCCATCGTAATTTCCGCTTGATGCGCTCGGCCTCTAATTATAACTATTTTTTTTACAACATTTTTGTGCATATTTTGACTAAATCATTTGTATATTTATGCGCATATTTATGGGTTTTTCACTTGCATATTTGGGTTTGCCTACTCATTACAAAATCGTTAACACAGCGGGGAAACTTACAGGTGAAGGGTCATCTTTGCAGGTAATGCTACAGTCCACAATAAAATATTTTTTTCTTAAAATTGTATCTACTATATTTGGGTTATATCCATTATTTTGCGCTATTTGTTTAATGATATTTAATTCTTTAAAGAAGTTTACATTATTTAAAGGTACTGATATTAATCTGTGTATCATACAATGGAATGATGCTAGTTTATGACTAACCGGGTGACAGGAACTATTGTGAATGATAACATCTGTGTGTGAGGGTTTGTGATATATTGAAAAGACATGTTTATTATTTTGTCTAGAAATTGTAAGGTCCAAGAAGTTTATACTATGATCTAATTCTTTTTCTATGGTGAACTTAATGTTTTGGTGTAGATTATTTATGTGTTCAAAAAATTGGTTTAATTGTCTATCTGTGCCCCTGAAACAAGCTAATACGTCATCTATATATCTGTGCCAGTATATAAAATATTTAAAATTGGGATGTTCTTTAATTTGACTTTCTAAATTATCCATAAAAATCTCTGATAATAACGGACTCAATGGGTTGCCCATTATTAGGCCATCATTACACGAATATATCTTACTGTCAAATTCAAAATAGTTTTGATCTAAACAGATAGTTTTGAGAGAACTTATGATATCTAATTTTTTAACTATATTAACATTTTGAATTGTTAACAAATTCTTCACCAAATTAATGGTGTCTTTTATCGGGATACTAGGGAATAAATTAGTAATGTCGAATGATATTAGCTTGGCATTATCTGGAAGTTTAGTATCTTTTATTTTGTTAACTAGCTCTAATGAATTTTTAATTGTAAATTTCGCTGAAAATTTAGTATTTTCTCTGATATGTTCTAAGATTTTTTTGAATAATTTATATGAAGGAGCTGTGACAAACGACACGACTGGTCTGATAGGATTATCTTTTTTATGAAGTTTGATTAATGAATATAATTTTGGAGCTTGTGTATTCATATTGATAAGTTTACTTTCCTCCTTATCATTAAATAAACTTTTACAATTCTGGATACACTTCTTAACTGAAGATTGAAATTTCACTGTGGGATCTGATTTTAACAATTTATATTTTGATTAAATTTAAAAAGAATATGTATACATAACCTATTAAGAAATTTAGATGTCGTTTTACCAACAAATATTAATAAAGTGATGCCGTTAACTAGGTTTTATTTCTATTTAAATAATTTGCAGGATGTTCCCAGTCTAGCAGTTTAATGTTGTTCCGGAATATTACCTTGCTTTAAGACAATTTATTCGTTTTACATTATTATATTATTGCCGCCGTTAAAGTTGCAGAAGATCGAAGAAAGAAAATCATTCATTAGCCAGTTATGCGAATGCACTTGCATCGATTCGCAGCCGTCTCGAAATTTATGCGTACAACTTCCTTTCCGATTCTTTCTCCGCGTCGGTCGTCCTCTTCATTTTGTTACTTATTTTGTTCTCTTGCTATTTTTATATCCCCTACTGCCTTGCGTCCTGCCTTTTAATGCCGTCGGAACATACAGTCGCAATGGTAGCTAATATACGGCCGTACAAGTGCTCAAAAAGTCGAACAGCATTCCGAGGAGTATTAAGCGGAGCAATTTATAATCAGGACTCTGAATCTCTCACGGAACATTCCAATAGTCCGAAGGTATCCGTACACATACACACACAAGAATCACGTGCCACCTGTTTTTTCATCTCTTTCTAATGCGCTGGGCATGACTTCTCATATCGAGAAACTTCCAGCAATGGTAATAGAAATTCTCTCTTTTTGTTTTGTAGGCGGATGATTCTCCGATTTTTTTTTTAATGCAATGAATCTCTTTCATACATAGTAATCAATGATAGATAATCTGAATTTTTATACGCATGGAACTTACAAAGAAAATAATCCGGGTAGCGATGCCTATTTTGTCATTATTTTTTATACCATGAAATTAATATTTCCAGCGGATTTTACAAAATGGGCTGAGTATCTGAATGAAATACTTCTATTATTCTCTATACAAAGTGTCCCGTATCGTTATGTTCAAATTTTAGGAGTGTAAAGTAAACTTCTTTTCAAGTAACAAAACGCAAAACTTGTACAGTAAAACCTCTAATTATGGACACCTCCGACAATCGGACACCTCTAAAAAATGGACATTTTTTGTGGTACGAAATTTTATAATGGATTTTCTTAACAATAGTCACTCCTAATATTGGACCCTCCATAAATCGGACGCGGACACCCTTTATTTCACCGAAGCAATAAAACATCTGTAAATATATCTCTTAATTAAAGACAGACAAGACGGGCGGCGCCGAATAAAATTTTGCAATTATGTTTGTATGTATGTACTTTTATTGCTGCACACGTGGAAGTATATCTACTCGGGTTTTTCCCATAATACATATGTATGTTCAAAGTGCACACGTGGAAGTATATCTACTCGGGTTTTTCCCATAATACAAAGGAACGACGGTTTACCACTGGCCTACTCGTCAGGTGATAAGTGGAGTGATATTTTGAATCAGTTTGAACTAGCCTTTGATAGTGTCAACATGGATTCTAGTAAAAGAAAGCGGTTAACAATCCAAGATAAAATTGATATTATTGCGGTTAGTGAACAGCAAAGCTTAAGTGTCCGAAAGCTCGCGGAAAAGTTTGGTGTCGGAAAGTCGCAAATTAGTGATATAGTGAAAAACAAAAGTGAAATAAAAGAACTTTTCGAGAAAAATGGAAACCTAGCTCAAAAAAGGAAGTTTCCAAAAACTAGTGGTTTAGCAATCGACGGAGCAGTGTTCAACTGGTTCTGTAAGGTGCGAAACAAAAATATTCCCATGTCAGGACCCCTACTCAAAGAAAAGGCGCTGGAAGTAGCACAAAGTTTACAACTCACCGAATTCAAAGCGTCTAATGGTTGGTTGGAGAAATTTTGTCAAAGACATAAAATATCATTTAAAAGTGTGTGTGGTGAATCTGCCTATGTAAACATGCAAAATGTAGACGATTGGAAAGTCAAGTTGCAATCAATATGCAAAGATTACTCTCCGAAAGATATTTTTAATGCTGATGAAACCGGTTTATTTTTCCGCGCCCTTCCGACAAAAACATTTGCGTTAAGAAGTGATAAATGTGCCGGAGGAAAATCTGCAAAAGAACGACTAACTATATTGTTGTGTTCAAATATGGAGGGTGATAAGGAAAGGCCGTTAGTCATCGGTAAAAGTAAGAAACCTAGATGTTTTAAAGGAGCTCATGTGGATAAGTTGCCGATAGGATGGATATCTAACAAAAAAGCGTGGATGACTTTGGATATTATGTCAGCTTGGTTAAAGAACTTTGATAACAAGATGAAGAAAGAAAAAAGGCATGTAATTTTGTTTCTTGATAATGCCACTTCTCATCCGAAGATTTCATTGGAAAACGTAAAATTGGTTTTTCTGCCTCCAAATACTACCTCGCTCTGTCAACCTATGGACCAGGGTGTGATTCAAAACTTTAAGGTAATTTACCGGAGCATGCTTGTAAAAAGGCTTTTGGTGTTAATGGATACTGAAAATTCACTAGAAATGGTAGAAAGAAACATTACGGTAGTCACTGCATTAATATGGATATCAGCTGCTTGGAAGAAACTCTCGCCTGTGACCGTAAGAAACTGTTTTCAAAAATGCGGATTCAATCAAAGTGACAGTGATCTAAGTGCAGAGTGCGATATAGAAGATAATATACCATTAGCATTTTTATTTCCCAATTTTTACATCACTAATTTAGATTTAAGCACATACGCATTAATTGATAATGAGTTATTTACTGAAAATCCTAATGTTTCCATTATAGATTGTATCGATGAAATTACTGATATCAGTGATGAAATGGAAAATGAGATTGAAGAGGAATTTGTAACTAGTATATCAAATATTTCAGAAGCCCATCAAAAATTAAAAGATCTTGAGAACTATTTCTTAAGCACTAACAGTTTTAACATTGCTAACAATATTTCTCAAGCTCTTCTTGAATGTGAATCTGAGATATTTAAACATAATATGAAAAAAGCAAGACACACAACAATTAATGATTATTTCAAGTAAAATCTAGCATAAAATATGTATGTATGTATGTGTATTAAGTATTGTAATTTTTTTTCGACTTTCGTCTTATTATGTGTGATTAAATTCATATGAGAATGAATTTTTTTTTTCGTTTTTTTTTTCACCTCCACATTTTGGACACCTCCATATATTGGACATTTTAGGATTCCCCATCAGTGTCCATTATAAGGAGGTTATACTGTATATCCATTTTTATTTGTTTCAAAGTTACAGATCTGTGAATGTGATTCTCAGATCATGAAAAAAAATGTAATCCTAAAGTCAATACAAACTGATTTTATTTAATAAAAGTTATACGATTCAATAACAGGCACGTGATTGTTAACGTCGTATAATAAAATGTTATCGTAAAATAAATAAACACGTGTCGTAGTTCATACAGTAATTTCTTGAAGATCTACAAAAAAGAGTACTGGAAATTGATTTATGATAAAGAAGGTTCTTACTTATTTCGTAAGTGCTGAACCATGAATATCATACAATAAACAAATGTTCAGATGACTGTTAACGTTGCATTTTTTAATAAAGGATTACATTACGTTTCAGTTCATATAACAGCTTATTAGTGAGTGGATACGTTTTCTTTATTCAAAATGCCTTACCGATTTTCTTCTCAAGAGTATGCGGACATGCATTTTGTGTATGGGTACTGTAATGGCAGTGCACATCAAGCAGTTATTGAATACCGACATCGGTTTTCCGATAGGCGTATTCCTCATTACAGAACGTTTCTGGAAGTACACAGACAACTGCGGGAATGTGGACTTCGTGATTATCTTCTTGACCAAGAAGTAAATTTGCCAGGAGACTTAGAAGAAGAAGCTGTAGCTATTGTTACAAGGGATCCAACTCAAGCTCACTGGCTATGTCCATTTTTGATTAATTTGATTAATTAATTACTTGAGCGGCTTTTCGCGGTGTAGTGTGCATTAAACTAACACACTTGAAAATTAATTAAATTATCAAAAGCGAATAATGTGCAAATTTCAATTGCTAAGGCATAAACTTCAATCAGTCACAAGTTTGTTATTCTCGTTTTAACCGCAACATAAATACGTTTATCGGTTACTAGGCAAATAGACGATAAGCGCACTTGATAAATTTAAACTCATATTAAAACATATTAAATCGTACTTCAAATAGCATATATTTTTTCTTGATCCGATTAATAAATTCGCAACAAAATATAGTTACAGTCGAAAGTTTACATTGGGTCGATTTCCATGCACGCAAGTGTATCTTTTCGAAATCTAAACGTTGTGCTATTAAAACAATCCAAATATTTTAAACAAAAAATATGTTTTATTAAAATCAAAACAAAGCAAAAGGTTACAGTAACACATTTTTGTTACGATCTATACTCAAATAATATTAGAATCAAACTAATAGTCTTACAGAAATATTATGTTTTTTAGCTGCATGAGAACTATCGATATCGATAACTATGGTTTGACAGCTGCAAATGTCAAACTGTGTTGACATTTCTGTTCAGTAAGGTTTGGCAAGTCATCATGAATCGTTTAACGCCAGAACAACGCTTCCAAATTGTGGAAATTTACTTTGAAAGAAATAAATCTGTTCGCGAAGTTCATAGAGCACTTCGTCCATTTTACGGTCAACATAATCGGCCTAGTGAGCAAGCAATTCGTGCAGTTATTGATCGTTTTCGCACTAATTTTATTCTTCTCGATTCAAAACCATCAACAAGCCAAAGAAATGTGCGTACCGTAGAGAATATTGCTGCTGTAGCGCGAAGTATTGAAGAAGACGCTGAAATGTCGATTCGTCGTCGTTCTCAACTTATTGGCCTTTGTCCTTCGACTACGACTACGAATTTTACGTAAGGATCTTGGCTTACGTGCCTATAAAATACAGCTCGTGCAAGAATTGAAGCCAAGCGATCATCGTTTGCGTCGCATTTTTGCTGATTGGGCTCATATGAAACTGGCCGAAGATGAGCATTTTTATCAAAGAATTGTGTTTAGTGATGAAGCTCATTTCTGGTTAAATGGCTACGGCAATAAGCAAAATTGCCGTATTTCGAGCGAAGACAATCCTCAAGCCGTTAACAAATCACCATTACATCCATTAAAATTGACTATTTGGTGCGGTTTACACGCTGGCGGCATCATCGGTCATTATTTCTATCGAAATGAGCAAGGAGCTGCCGTTACGGTGAATGGCGGGCACTATCGAGCCATGCTGACTGAATTTTTGTTTCCAAAAATTAATCAGCTAAACATCAACGACATTTGGTTCCAACAATACGGCGCAACTATACAGCGCGCTTAACAATCGATTTATTGCAAAATCAATTTGGTGACAACTTTCTTTCCAGAAGTGGTCCTGTTCACTGGCCCCCTCGTTCATGCGATTTAACGCCTCTGGATTATTTTTTATGGGGCTATGTTAAGTCATTGGTTAATGCCGACAAACCAGCAACTCTTGAAGCATTGGAAGCCAATATTCAAGCCACCATTGACGCCAAACAGCCAGATTTATTGAAAAAAGTAGTCAATAATTGGACTGATCGAATGGACCATGTAACTAAAAAAAATTTCATTCAAACAATATTTCTGTCTTGTATTATCATTTTAAATTCTCAAGCTCTTAAAAAACACCCGATATAATTAATAATATATGACCAGATCTAAAATCCAATACAATACAAGATACATAAATCACATATTTCTGCTAGGACTTTTCGAATTAATTCATTTAAACATTGTTAATTTAACCCCGTTAATTACTTATCAAGGGAAATACGCGTACTATAATAGGAGGATGAACTATTCATAAAATTTCTAAAACTAATTTTCAAATAGTATCGAATTAAGCCCCATAAACCAAAAGAAAAAAAACTTTACAAATTAGCTTTTGGTCGTACATCTATGTCCGTATAAATGGACAATTTTCTCTTGGGTTGGAAACCGGCAATCAGCCTGTCAATTCTTCACGAATTTATTACTTATCGAACAAGAAGAGCACGAATAATCAACATTCTTCGAGTTATACCGCCTAAGCAATAAGTTAGAGTAAATTCCTTATTACATGCATATAATATATATGCGTAACTAGAAATATATCCAAGATAATATATAATATGAATTAGAAGAGACAATCAATACTCAGCAAGGAAAGGACAAATTATGCCTCCTATTAAAAATGGAATAGTTGCTTCGAAAATTTGAATCAATTCTGTATTACTAACAAATTAAATACAAAATATTCGATTTCTTAAGTTAGATCCCTTATATTTAGACTGGATTCAAGACAAATAAAGCAATTTTAGTTTATAATAAGACGATATAATATATAAGTATTATAATGTGATTAAAAGAAGAAAAATGTAAAAAAAATAGAAAATTGTCGCATATGTACTAATTTGTAATTTATGTCAATCAAAAATTAAGAACCGACAGCAATATGTTATTAATGGATTTATGTGTATGTTTGGAGTATTGTAATAAGATAATTTATTACAATACTAGTATAGTTTAAGTACTTAACCAGGTTATATTAACTAGGTTAGTAGCAAGTAGAGATGACATATATACAGGTTGATTCAAATTAAGTGCGCACTATTGCTATCTCTGTTATTATTGATTCTAGAAAGTAGGTTAAATTAGCAATGTATTTGTGTTTTTAACATTGATTAGCATGCAGTTCATGAAAAAAAAATTGAATAACGCATTTTCGAGAAATTTTGAAATTTATAATTTTTTTTAAATGGAACAGCTTGTATATTTTTTAAAATTCTGAATGCTAATGTTTTTTGTAATATAAAAGTTTCAATACACTATTTTCCTAAAACGAATAATAAAGTATTTACGGTGGAATTTAGTTGATGTAAAAGATACTCTTTCATCGTGTAAAATCAGTAGTAGGCTTCTTTCACTTTAAACAGAACAAATAGTATGTATGCCCTTTGTAAATGTCAATAACGTACTGAATATAAATCTTTCGCACGTTTAGTTATTAGAAATATTTTTTTTTTATTTTGTGTTGTGCTCATTAGTTCTCTATTTATTTTTCTAAACATTTTGGTTTTACTTTCGTTGCTTAGTGTTTGACAATATTTCACTATGGTATTTCCTCATTTGGAGAAATGCGATATGTTGGAAGCATACATTTTATGTCGTAAAAATTCAATAAGGACTAGCGAATATTATGCTGAACACTATCCTTTACTACAGCAGCCAGATCGACGTTACTTTCGAAAACTTTACAATCAGTTTAGACTGCATGATAGCTTATTTAGAAAGAAAAGAACAAAGGAAAATATCGTCGTCAACGAAGAAGTAGAAATTACAGTGTTAGCATATTTTGAAGCCCATCGCGAATTCCATTAGGGATGCTACTAAGGAATTGGCATTAAGTTATTCATCAGTTCCAAGAATTTTGAAAAAGCATAAGTATATCCCCTTTGAGTTCAAAATCTCTCAAACATTACAGCCAGGAGATTCCGTCAGGAGATTAGCTTTCTGTCATTGGTTTGTTAGTTTTTGTGATGAAAATTTGAATGGAGCACAGTGTATTTTATAGAGTGACGAAACAAATTTTTCAAATAGAGGCATGTTTAATAAGAAAAATAGTCACTACTGATCTCAAGAAAATTTATTAACAGTTCGTCCACATGCTGCACAAGTTCGATTTAGTTTTAACGTTTGGTGCGGATTAATTGGTTCGGTAGTCGTTGGTCCACTGTTCTACAATGGTACGTTGACGGGAAACAGGTATCTGGAATTTATTCGTAACGTTCTAGAGGATTTCCTTGATAACGCCAATTACCTGATGCGCTAAAATTTATACTTTCAGCAGGACGATGCTCCTGCACACAACTATCACTTAGTGCAAACCTACCTCGACACCATCTTTGCCCAAAAGTGGATTGGTACAAATGATCCAATTCAATGGCCAGCACGCTACCCTGACTTCTCACCTTTAGACTTTTTTCTTTGGGGATACTTAAAAAATGAGATGTACAAAACGCGATACGACAACGTGCGCGAATTGCAAGAAGTTTTTCGCAGAGAAGTTTTTCGCCAATTAGATAGAAGGGCAATCTTAAGAGCCACCCAGAGTGTACTGAAGCGGGCACGAAAATGTATTGAGCAGGAAGATGACACCTTTGAGCAGTATTTATAAATTATACATGTACTTTCTTCTTTTTAATTTAATTTTGTAAGCTGTAATATGTTAAAATAAACATTAAACACAAAATATGTATCTGTTTTGTCAAAAGCTGTGTATTGAAACTTTTATATTACAAAGAACATTAGCATTCACAATTTTATAAAATATACAGGCTGTTCCATTTAAAAAAATTATAAATTTCAAAATTTCTCGAAAATGCGTTATTCAATTTTTTTTTCATGAACTGCATGCTAATCAATGTTAAAAACACTAATACTTTGCTAATTTAACCTACTTTCTAGAATCAATAATAACAGAGATAGCAATAGTGCGCACTTAATTTGAATCAGTCTGTATATATACTAAAGACTAGTCAGTCTTGTGTATCTGATCTTAACGTTGTTATACAAGTGAACATCGTAACTTGTAATGTTTTGTTATTTATTCTATTAAACGTTATTTTATATTATTCCCGAATGTGTTATTCATTCTACCAATAAACTCTGTCTGCAATGAGTCCGCCTCTGAAACGAAGCTATAACCAGGACCAGGGGACATTACAGTATAGGAGGTAAAGAAAACATTACATCTCAATGTCTCTCTATAAAGTGACTATTATTCTAGAATAGTATCAAGTTTACAGGCATATGCAGCTATGCACCTACTTGGTAAAAGTACCTTCGTTTTTCAGACGGAAGTGTATGCCATTCCGAAGTGCACAAGAGGTTCTCTCTTGCATAGTGTTTTTAATACGCGAATCTCTGTATGCTTGGAAAGTCAGAGAGTGCTCAAAGCTTTATCAGTCTCCGATAGATAACGTCTAGATTGGTATGAAAATGCCTCACAGAAATACGAAAACTGTCAGGGTAAAATAAGGTAGTGCCAGGACACCATGAACTTACATAATAATAATAATTTTTATTGGTCCAGAAGTGGGTACGTTGAAGTCGATATCGGCTAATATCGTTGAGCAATCAATTTCGATAGATAAAAGATTTAGTAAGAATTTTGCACTATACATATCCCGATGACAAGATAGAGATTGTATACTATGGCACTCTAAAAGACTATTGTAGTCCGTTCCTCGTTCAGGATAAGTGCCAGTCATTCTGTAGGAGAGGTATTTCAGAAATCTCTTCTGGATTCACTCAACGGAAATTTGTTGATAGGTTTAATAAGGAAACCACACTAAAGAGGCATACTCCAGCCTGCATCGTACCAAGGCATAATATAAATTCTTAATTGAAGGAATATTGTTAAACTTTCTACACGACCTAATAAGAAGTCCCAAAGATTTTGATGCTGAGGCTCAGATCAACGAAACATGTGCAGAAAATGTGAGTTGCGAGTCAAAAAGTATGACCAGATCATGAACCTCCGACTTTCTAGTCACCAACTCCGATTTAACAGAATACTCAAATATTTTAGGGCCAGTACATCGAGTATAAGAAACAACACAACACTTTGATATATTCAATAGAATTCCATTATGTTTACACCATTCTTCAATTATAGAAAGATTAAGTTGCAATTTGATGCAATCGGAATGTGTGCGGATGATGTAGATTTTAAGATCATCAGCATACCCTAGAAATTGACAGTTTAATTAATCTAAGTGATCATTAATGAAGATGTTGAAAATCAAGGGTCCTAAGTTTGAACCCTGAGGTACCCCTGAAGTTAAATGGAAAAATTTTAGGCGAGAATCCATTGTAAAACACATAGCCAGAACGATTCACGAAGTACGACGACATCAATCTAACCAACGCAGGGCAAAAACCAAAGAAGTCCAACTTCTTAAGGAGAATAATTTGTCTATTGAATCAAAAGCCTTAGAGAAGTATATGTATATAATGCCAACTTGCTGTCGGTTGTCAATGGCTGAGGATATAAATTGAGTAATGCTTACAAGATTGGTGGTCGTTGATCGCCCAGATATGAAACCATGTTGGTAACAGGATAAAAATGGTTTAATTTGCCTGTAAACTTTATAAAACAAAATTTGCTCAAAAACTTTGGCAAAGTTAGGTAATATACTTATTGGCTTATAATTTACAATTCTAGACCTGTCGCCTTTCTTGAATACAGGTATGATTTACACACTTTCCAGGTGGTTGGAAATATAGATTTATTTTTAATTAAATTATAAAGAATTGCTAATGGAGTAGCCAACACAGATGCACAGTCACGCATTATTAAACTGGGTATACCATCGATTGCGTCCGATTTAAGCCTGTCAGCTTAAAGATGACAAAGCCAATGAACTCGCTAGATAGGAGCTGAAATAAGATTCTTGCGACCAGAGGCGACTCTGGAAATAATAAAAGTTTGGCTCGATGTTTGGCTAGATGCGAAAAAGACATCAGATATTTTTTGGGAATATAATTAGACAAAAACACGGCAAAAAATTTATAGATGGATTATGTAGAGAAAGAGTTCCCAAGAGTTTTTTTTTTGTTGTTGTAACTCTAATATTATAATAAATTAATTTAAAAAATATAAGCGTTTAGAATTTGAATTTATGTATGACAACTGTCAGAATTTGTCGTTTTCTTACATAAAAACAGCCTAGTATAATGAGAAAAGTTTTTGAAGGAACGTTACCTATAAAGGCAGATGAATTGAATAATTCAAGAGTTAGACAACGATACATCAAATAGAAAAATAGACAAAAAGAACTAAACATCAGTGGAAAAGTAAAAAATACTATCAAAACAAATTAGCGAATAGAAAACTTGAAATTTTAGCATCCTGAAGTTTGAAAGGAATGTGAGAACTTAAATTGTATATTTTTTTAAATTTATTTACAACTATAGAGAAAGATTGAACATATTCTAAACGCAAATTCTTGTTTAAATTCCACATTATGTAAGAATAATTCTTTGAATTATTATTCTGTTTTTATGCGCGCACCCATCAATTGAAATATTTTTATCCCTTTCTACATAATTTCTCGTTCTTTAGGAGGTAGTAAATTTACGTATTAAGTCGACATTATATGAGAACGAATGTTAATCCAAATAACTGGTTTTGAAATCCGTGTTAGCGTCGTTAGTTCGCTTTATATATCCTATTATATCAAAGATTATCCTTTTTTAGAAATCATTTCTTTTATTTTTTCGGCTGCACGTTGTACATGTTATTGTAATTTTACAATATTTACGACATTGTGAATATGGCAGATGAAAATAAAAGATGCGTCATGCATTGAAAAGACAGAGACGGGCACAGAAGAGAATAAGGAAACTGAATTGTTGTTCTCGATTGTGTTGGTGTCATTTATTAATAGGCAAATTAACATTTCAAATGGCTACTGTAAATAATAACTCAAGAAAATTTATGTTTCTTTTGAGAAATTTTATTGTTTGGTTTTTTTCTTCTTGCACATCCAAAGTAGACTGTATAATTATTCTTTAATAACACGGAAATATGAATAATTAAAAAGACATATGTCAGTTGTAACATAATATTTGATTAAATATCACGTGTTGGTGATAAATTTACGGGAAGAAATTTACAAAAAGGATATGCGCAGTAAATGCTAATACATTTGAAGGCTTTACGGGCGTCTTTGAAATAAGAGGACAATAATATTGCAAATGAATAGGAGACAAAGAAAATTGTGAACGCTCCTACACAAGCTTCAGATTATTTATTTTTTAACGCTAAAATGGTCGTTGGGTACTAGCTATATGACAATGCAATAATAGAAACAGTGTCGAATAACTAAATTCAATTATAAACCATAACATTCTGAACTTACTGCAAATGAGAATTAATGAATATTAAATCTAATATTAAATGTAAATGTCGCCTTATGTGATGCGTTAATAATTACTATCCGACAAACTAAGTTTGTACCAGCATGTAGAACACACCTCGTCGCGACTCCAACCTTCCTGGTAATTAGGATAATTAAAAATTGCTGAAAAGCACGTCCATCAACGGAACGTACAGCAACGGACGTGGCTTTTCAGCAATTTTTAATTATCCTAATTACCAGGAAGGTCGGAGTCGCGACGAGGTGTGTTCTATATGCTGGTACAAAGTTAATTTGTCGGATTGTAGTTATTAACGCATCACATAAGGCGACATTTACATGTAAAAATGAGATTTAATATTCATTAATTCTCATTTGCAGTAAGTTCAGAATGCTAACTATATATACACAAAGTATAGAAGTGAAAAGCCATATCTGTCTTCGAGATACCGTACATTGATAAGCTCCAATATGAGCGAAACGCGTCTGTACGTTCCGTTGATGGACGTGGCTTTTCAGCAATTTTTAATTATATAAACCATAAGGTAATTACAGTAAAAATGACAAATCAAAGTAAATTAAGAAAATCATAAGAAATACTAACCGAGTTATTATTAACTTAAGAATTGCGCAAACGTGGATAATTTATTGAATCTATGTTAAAAGGTTAAATTGTGGCTAAAGGATAAAAAGGATCAGGGAAAATTCTAACTTATTCAATTAGGGTTTTTCCAAGTGATTATTGTGTTTGAATGCCTAATCTCTTCCTTTCTTTGTTAACAGCTTATCGTTTCTTTCTTTATATACCTGTAATTACCAAATTTATGTGCATACACTCATTTCATTTATAGAATAATCATTATACCATCGTCGTTTGATAAAGCTACAGTGTTAGCGAAACGCGTCACATTTTTGTAAACGTTTAGTAATTATACGTTTTATATAGTGAAGATTAAACAAATAATTGTTTTGTTTTGTTTTACATCGTACCAATACTTTTTTTCGAAATCCGGTATCCGGAAGTTACATTTGTAGCACCTTCATGTTCTGTTCTTGCCTTTTTATATACCTACTAATTTTTTTAGATCTTTTTCGACATGGCTTCATTAAATTTCTGTTTTCAGAACTTTTAATCACAACTTTGTTACACATGAAGTCAATTATTCTGTTTCTTTATAAATAAATCACGCGGTTACGTGGTAACTCTTAAAACACTATTTTGATTTCATTGTTATCGAGTCACACCTATCTAATTTTGCAAAACATTTATTTCATGCAAGATTTACCTGAAATTTTAAAAAGCTAATTAAATTGTTTCGATTATCTTTTCCAATTTCTTGCATTTTTATTTTAAAAAGGATGAATATTAGTAAAAATGTTAATTAAATTTAGCTTTTCGTATTCTCAGTATGGTTATTAATCTTTTTCACAATATGTACCTAAAGGATAGCGTTAATTAATATAAATATAAAAAAGAAATAAAATAATAAAACCTGTGCGTATGCATATAAAAATACAAAGTTACTAAATAACATTAAGTTTGGAGATTTCTACGTTAGATCAAACAACGAACCCGTCGACAATATTTCTTCATTATATGTATTATAAAATCGTGTCTCGGATTTTCATTATTTTTGATGAATTTCACATTGAATCACGTACACAATACTTCCATCATGTTTTTCATTTTATCGCCCCATCTCTCTTCATCTTTCTTAATCAAGTCCAACACCTACGATAGTTATTTCAGAAAGAGAAATCATACCTACACGTACACATACTTTATATATATATATATATATATATATATATGCGTGAGTTCTAGAATATTGCTTCGTTGTAGTATCCCTTCAGCGATGAATTAAAGAACTAAAAAGGAAAATAAGAGACCTAGATAGAGGAGGAACGAAGAAGGGAAACAAGAATAATACGAAGAAGAAGATGAAAAAGACGAGATGAACATTCATATCTATGATTTATTGGATTATAATTTCATTAAGGGACCGCGAGATTAACACCGTCCTCTTCTCGCTCGTAATGAAGTGTAGTGCTTTCTTTATTAGTCATGTACATACGTCACAGCCTCTAGAGTCTTCTTCTATTTGGTCCGGTCTTTGGCCGCACTATCCAAGGCTAACGTGATGTTGGCCGCAACGAGAAAAATTCGTTCGGCGTTGCCTTAGATTCCTCATCTTATTGTTGTTGTTTTATGCTATATAACTTATGTAACTTACGTTACAACTGGGAAGAATATTATTTCCTTATGTTTCTAACATAGAAATTCTAATTATCTATTGTATTTTTAAATGTTGTACAATATAAAATACATCTATCGAAGAGAATACAATGTTCCAATTTCGATTTCACATACAGCAGGTATGGAGTTATCTTACAAGTTATGTACCTACTTATTTAAAAATTTAAAATAATTAAAAATTTCTGAAAATATAGGGATATTCAAAAGTAATTTACATTTTGAAACTGTTATAATTTCATTATGAAGTATACACAAATTAAAAACATTAACTTTGTTCATCGTTAATTTAAAATTTAATTGAAAATGAATGATAATTTCTCATTTGAAGAACTTGACGATATGCACATTGCTTATGGTGCAGCACGGTGTAATGGAAGAGATGCAGAACGCTTGTATGAACAGAGATATCCGGAAGCTCGGCAGCCACATCCTTCAACTTTCGCTTCCATCCATCGTCGCCTTAGAGAAAGTGGGAACCTGGCCTGGTGGTGGTGATTGTCCAAGAACAGCTCGTACGGTTCAATTTGAAGAAGAAGTTCTACACCGTTGGAAGAAAATGAATCTGCAAGTGCTCACGCAATTGCACACTATATGGGATCCTCCAAGTCGACGGTACACCATGTCATTCATGTACAACTTCTCTACCCTTACCATTTACGCGTACAAGCTTTAAATCCTGAAGATTATCCTCATGAATTGGGTTTTTGCCAATGGTTTTTGGGTTACAACGAACCTGATTTCGGGAGAGTAATATTGTGGTCTAATGCGGCATGTTTCACGCGCGATGGTTTTTTAATAGTAGAAACACTCACATTTGGCATGATGAAAAATCCTCACGCTGTGGTCTCTAGAAGACACCAGCAACAATTTAGTGTTAACATGTGGGCTGGTATTGTTGGGGAGAATTTAATAATTCACTTGATGCCTGCTCGTATGAACGCAGACATTTATCTGAATTTTCTGCAAAATGTTTTGCAATATTTCGATGATTTTCAACATGATGGGTACCTCCACATTTTGGTTTAAACGTGCGCTAGTATCAGGACCAGCAATTTCCCCGCCGATGGATTGGAAGAGCAGGTTCTGTGGTATGACTCGCGCGTTCTCCCGATCTCGACCCCCTAGATTTTCTCCTTTGGGGTTATCTGAAATCTTTAGTTTACGAAACGCCTATTCGTAATCAGGAAGATCTCGTAGCGAGAATAATAGCGAGTTGTACGCATGTAGAAGCTATTCCCATAATATTCCATGAGTCAATGAACCGACGATACGATCTTTGTATTGAAGCAAATGGTCAACATTTTCAACAATTTTTGTAAACCATTATTTATTTGTCAATAAAACAAAGTCCAACATGAACAAAAAGTGATTTATTAATGTCCTCCAAAATATTTTTTGTAAAATAATACCGAAAAAATTTTTCCTTTTTTATGCTAAAACGGCTCATTTACGGACATATGTTTATTAAACAAAAAATGTTTGTTTTGATGTTCCCTACCACCTCTTAAAGTTTGTCGGTATGTTTTTGAGACAGCCTGTATACGTTGAAATTATTTTGTGTTGAGATCATTTAACAACGTCCTTATATTCAACATAAAGTCTTGCTTTCTGTCATTTTATATTAATATCCAATGCATTTTCGATGAGCTTATTAGTTATCGTAGCTTTTTAGAAACACCGGAGATTAAATCCAGTTAAACAGTTCTAATTCGAAACGAATTTAAGGGTTCCAAGTAGAAAAATCAGATACCTTTACAAATTATAATGAACAAACACAAGGATCGTATTTATGTCCCCCACGATCCAAGATATTTTAAATCTTAATTAGCGATGCGAATTGCAAAGTTACGCAAAACTTATATTGTATTCAACATTTAAGTAAATCTCAACTTACTTAAATGTTGTTGCGGATATTCAAATTGCAATTGTACAGCTAGTTAGTTTACATAGAATTACCCATCTGTGTTTATAAATGCAGTCAAATCAAGAATGCAATAAACAATTATTTTAATACTGTACCACTTTACTCAACGCTATAATTACATTGGACAAACTGTGTGTATAATAATATATTTACTTTAATGACCATAGATGGCGTGTTGAACGAACGACTCACGATTAAGTTTGAGCGCCATCTATAATTTAGATACGACGCGAACTTGTTACTTTCACGTGTAGGAGAAGTGCGGTTTCCGTTAATTACTTTTTCACCTTGGAACACGTAGGGTACGTATATCTTTGTAGTTTGTCGAGAAGAAATTAAAGAACCGTTTCTAAGAAAGACATAAAACGAAGATGTAAAAAGAAAATTAAAACGAAAAGGATTCAAATTAAATCAGTTGGGTTATGGCGCCAAGTTCTTAAGATGTGTGTGTATAAATTGTGTTACATTTGAAAGGAAATAATGATATATCATTTGATTGCTCTGCTCGCCTCTTTTCTGAATAATCGTTTTTCTCTTTTACAATTTTGCTTTTTTTAAATTTTGCCGTAATAATCTTTTATGATTGTTATTCATCCATTGTACTTTAACGAGATGTTTTTTGCATTGTGATACAAAGAAATACCATACATTAAGCTCTGTTATGATAATGATCTTGTAACGTATGAAAGATCAACATAATGATATACAGGATAATGCTTCTTTTTTGGGAATTGCTCCCTTTGATTGGCCTTTCACGTAATGATACACAAACATTGTATTGCCCTAAAAAAAGTTTTCTAATATGTAAATGTTTAGAATACTTTTTATCTAAGCATATCAGAATTTATAATTTTTTTAATTTTTATGGTGTCTAGTAGTATTTAATACCAATTTTTTTAAACCCAGATATGACTAGTGTACTATACAGGCTGATTCATTTTCGGCCCTCACCATGGGGATCTCTCTTATTATTGGAGATAGAGTATAGGTTTAAATTTGGCAAAGTTGTTAAATTTTGTGTTTGTTATAAATCCGCAAAGAAAGTAGACCTGTGACAAATGACCTTCGTTTTTAAAAAAAAAAGCGAAAACCCCATTTTCTTCTTTTAGTAGTAGTATTCTCTTGTAGAGAAAAAATAAAAATACATCATTGTGGCCATTTCTAAACCTCTATTCAGTTGTGTACTCTAAATTTTTATACGACGTTTCGTTTCTTTCTGGCCATCATCAACAATCTAATTTCTTATAGGCGCCATATTGGATTTAGACATCTTCAGAAAGAGTTTTTTTTTCTGATTTCAACCATGTAACACATGCTGACTAAAGTTTTTGATATTAGGTTTTATTTGAAAGAATAAATTATAAGATTAAATAAGGTAGCCTTTGGAATTTCAATCTGTCAAACATTTTATTTATTGTTCATTAATAATACAAAAATGTCATACACTAACGAAGAGAAACGAGATATGATAAGTATTTTTTATTCTTCGAAACGAAATTCAACAGTAGCGAGTACAAGATAACAAAAACATATAGAAAAGTAAACAATAAACAATTACAGTAAATGTTTAATTATCTGGCCATCTTCGGTAATGCACAATTTGGCACGCCTTCTGGCATTTTATACTGCCCTTTGTATAGTTCTTCTAGGAACTGCATCGAAGGCATTCTGAAGTCTGTCTCGTAATTCTTCAATGTTTTGTGGCGCATCTACTTTATAAATATTATTTTTAACATATCCCCATAAAAAAAAAACTAGCGGACTTAAATCAGGTGATCTCGCAGGCCATTCGACAAGTCCCCTATTTCCAATCCAACGGTTTGCAAACTCTTGATTTAAGAAATTTCTAACAGCTGCATTGTGTGCTGGTGCGCCATCTTGTTGCCACCATAAATAGTGTAATTGATTTAATGGGATATTGTCGTCAAGATAGTCAGATACGTATGTACGTAAAATGTTTAAATATCTTTCTCCATTTAAATGTTCTTTATACATAACTGGTCCTAAGAGACGATTTGCCAAAATACCCATCCAAACGGTTATTCCAAAACGATGTTGTGGTCTTCTAGCCCTGTTTTGTCGGGAATTTTGTACTGCCCAATAGTGCTCCGTATTTCTGTTGAACATTCCAGAATTTGTAAATTTTGTTTCACCTGACCAGATGATTTTGCTTAAAAAATTTTCGCCATTTTCTATCCTTCCCATTAACCAATTACAATATTCTAGCCTTCTCAAATTATCTCCAGGCAGTAAAGAGTGACTAACATGTATCCTGTATGGTTTAAACCTACTTTTATGTAAAGTTCTCCAAACTCTGGGCTGGCACAAATTTAATTCTGACGCTACTTCGCGTGTAGAAATTGATGGATTATTATTTATCTATAAAAATACAAGATTAACATGAAATTTGAAAACACGCTTTTAATTTACCATTTGTAAAATATCTTGTCGATTTTCATTTAAATTCCTGTTATCTTGACCATTACGCGGCTTAGTAAACGATCCATTCTCGACCAAATTTCTGTCGAGATCTAGAAAAATGGTATGATGAGGCTGTTGTCGTTCTGGATATAATTGTAGATATCTTGTACTCGCTACTGTTGAATTTCGGTTCGAAGAATAAAAAATACTTATCATATCTCGTTTCTCTTCGTTAGTGTATGACATTTTTGTATTATTAATGAACAATAAATGAAATGTTTGACAGATTGAAATTCCATGGCTACCTTATATAATCTTATAATTTATTCTTTCAAATAAAACCTAATGTCAAAAACTTTAGTCAGCATGTGGTACATGGTTGAAATCAGAAAAAAAAACTCTTTCTGAAGATGTCTAAATCCAATATGGCGCCTATAAGAAATTAGATAGTTGATGATGGCCAGAAAGAAACGAAACGTCGTATAAAAATTTAGAGTACACCACTGGATAGAGGTTTAGAAATGGCCACAAGTATGTGTTTTTATTTTTTCTCTATAAGTTCAAATGTCGGTGCTACAGTTAAAAGAAGAAAATGGGGTTTTCGCGTTTTTTTTTAAATAACGAAGGTCATTTGTCACAGGTCTATTTTCTTTACGGATTTATAACAAACACAAAATTTAACAACTTTGCCAAATTTAAACCTATACTCTATCTCCATAAGAGAGATCGCCATGGTGAGGGCCCAAAATGAATCAGCCTGTATAGTGCCTCCCCAAACTACCAAATCTCTAATAAGTTAGTATGTAATAACACAAGCGACTCGAATATATAATCGTTTACCAATTGATATAAAATCTGAACAAAAGACAAAATTTGAACAAGTATTGTGTCGCCTGCTAATATCAGAAGCATTTTATAGTGTATAAAATTTTGGAGCATGGATTTTTATTGTAGTGTGATGATTTGCATTGTAATGTAATGTAGACTTTTCTTTTATATGTAAGCAATTATTAATGTTAATGTTAATTTTACTGTTTTTACTACTTTTACTGGTTTTTGACATTTTCAATATATCTAAGATGTAATGCGGAATAAAGTTTATTATTATTATTATTATCAGAAATTTAGAAAACCTCAAATCTCTCAACGGATTAGAGAGAGAGGATTTACAGTCTTTAACGGATCATTTCGACGATTATAAGGTGTTTGAAACCAAAGAGAGCCCACTAAAAATTTTATCAAACTTTTTCGTTGAAGATTTGACAGAAATTACTGTCACCAAAAGCAACAAATATATTTAACATTCAGTAAAAAGGTACTCACGAAAAGAGTACAGAAACATCAATATAATTTGTGAAGACAATGTGCGTGGTTCTGTCCTCTCGTCTGGGGCTGAACATTAGTTCTTGAGCTTCTTTGTCGCTTTTAAAGCCCCCGATGTCACGAGCGTATTCTAATTGCGGGACGCTTTGGATTGTGATCTTCTTCACTCCTGGGTTAACTATTGAGTGGTCGTTGAAGGTAGAGAATCGGGATTCTATTTGCTACCATGTTGAAGGGGGTGGCGCACTGAAGACAATATGCAGTAATTTTTCACAATTTGGTTTTTCTTATTTCTAGATACAGTAACCTGATCTAGTCAACTTGTATAACAGGAATATGGAAGGAATCGGCTGATCCGATCAAGATATTAGCCTGTACCGTATATCAGTAAGAGAAAAAATGTGGTACATTCCAGTTATTACACATTGTATAGACATGTCAGTTCAAAACGCGTGGTTGATACACAAGCAAAATGGTGGACAATTAGGTGAGCTTGCTTTTAGACAAAGGACTGCTACCTCTCTATTAGTTCAAAATAAGAAAAAATCTGTATATCAAAAAGGGCCACACACTGATTTGCACTATGATCGACAAGACCACCTAGTGATGCCTCAGGAACGACTCGATGTTCTACGTGTAATATAGGACTACATACAAAATGTTTTATGCAATTTCACACAATTATTTAATTTGGTATTAAGAGTTGTGTATATGCCTAATGTACTATATCTAGTACACTAAAAATGTTGTTCTTTCATATAAATTAAATATAGGCAGTTATAATTTACCAGTCTTTTACCTCATAAAACACAGGATTTTTTCAAAATTACGGCGGAAGTTTATCCTGAAAGTTGTAAGGCATATCTTGGTTAAACTACGTTTTTTTCTTAAATTATAATAATAAAATGTTGGGAATTTTACTTTAATTTTCAAAATTTTTGCTTCGCATTTTGACATATCCTTGTATAGATGTATATCTAAACTCGTGCTGAAATGTAAATTGCACACGAAATGATCATTTAATTTAATAATTTCGTTTGTGAAAATTATGGTTATTTCATTTTCTTTCACCAAACTTAAAGGTTTATGTTGTAAAAAAGATACAAAAGGTACATTTTTAGTACTGAAAGTAGATAGAATTCTCTAGATCCTAAGTCAATAGGCTTTTGTGGGCTTTCTTGAGTGCTATTTCTGTTAGGGCATACAAGTAATGTCAACAGTATTAGAATGGAAATGTTAAAAATGTCACGTAAAATTAGTAATATTGAATTTTCAAAGTAGTTTTGTACATTTAAAAAATATATCTTCAAAATAATAAGATCTTTTATAATAGATTTTTACAAATTCAGTAGATATATTTGATTTATTTAGAATTCCATTTTAAAGCAATTTATGAATGTTCTCTTTTAAGAAAATCTACTTTACAAGAAGAAGTGTAATTTATTTATTCGACAAAACGTTAAAGTTGTAATTGAAGAATATTTAATTACAGATACTTTCTGTCACACGTGATTTTAGTCACTGGGGCTATAGAATATCAATCGATTAAGCTATTTTGAAAAAGGTTCTTTTATTTAAGTGGAGACAAGTATATACAGGATCCAGCAATAGTATGGAATAATGCCGTTATTAATTTAAATACTCCTCTAATAAAAGTTTCTTAAATTATAATTTGCTGTGTTTTAGTCGAGTTTTCGTGGCGTTATTTATTTACGGTGTCGTTGCTATGGCAACAAATTTTTGTTTTTTAAATAGTCAGAATTAGCTTTATAGACGTCCAAATATTAATAATGGTTCAATTAACTGAAAAAGAACGTATTGAAATTCTGATGATGATTGGTTTTGGTGACCGCGTCAGAACTGCGGAATATGCGTTTTATTTAACAATTTGACAATCACGAACTATCGTTGGTAAAACTTTGAGAATATATAACTTGACCGGAAATGCTAGAAATTTACCGAAAAGCGGACGACCAAAAGTCGCAACTAATGAAGTTATTGCTCAAGATATTGCCATAACATTAGAAGAATGACCCATAGGTTGATTAATATCCCGATGCTCAATGAAGATTTTAATAAAGAATATACGAACCGAATGTAATAGATTCATTAATTTCAAAAATATCTTACAAAAAAATTATTAGGTGAGATTTACCCTACTATTAAAGAGGTGGCAGACAAGAAGTTTAATTCATTTACGTACATAGGCCAAGAACAAGATAAATGATCGAAATTCCTTAAAAAAGAAAATATTAATATCGCTTATAAAACGAATAACAATTTAGCTAAGTATATCAAAAATAATAAAGTTAGAACTACTAAAGATAATAAATCGGGAGTCTATAAGCTATCATACGGATCGTGTACTAAAACATATATTGGACAGACAGGAAGAACTTTTAATGAATATTCCTACATCAATCGGAAAGTTGACTCAACATACGCTAATCATTTCTTAGACAAGGATCACAATTTTAATTTACAATTTGATATTCTCCATGTCGAAAATAAAGGGAAAAAACTAAACTGCTTAGAGTCATTAGAAATTAATAAGCTCAAAAATTCTGATATACTATTAAATGATAAATTAGACTTGAATTCTTCCCCGTTGTTAAATTTGTTAGTTCTGTGAAATGGGGTTTTGCCAAATTGTTCTGTCACATTATTAATTTTGTACTTTCCACGAATTTAGATACAGTTTAGTTAGACATATAGCAATTAAGATAATAGTTTAAAGTAACCCACTATGGTTGTGTTGAATATGTAGTATGTAACATTAGTTGTTTCATAGGGTGTTTCATTTAAAATAAAAAAGTTAACATAATTTCTGGCTAAATCAAAAGTTTGATTTGAAAATGAATATTCTCTTCAATTTCTCTATTTGCATTAATATAAATCTGGAAAATCTAAGTAGCCATATCTTCTTCTTATTCTTCTCTGTTTGGGGTTGGACGCCACCACGTCCAGGCACTTGAGCTCACTGCTCTTTGTACTATCCACAATATATCTCTCAGTTCCACTCTGTTAGTCTTGTGTCCTCGATAAAAGCCACTATCCTCCTCAGGGGAAGTTTGAGTACACTCGAAGGATCCAATAGATCTCTCCCAAAATATTTCTGTCTGAGTTCCTTCAGTTCCTCACACGTGCATATTACATGAAGGCTAATTTCCTCCTGTTTTTCACATCTCCTACACCAGGGCTCGCTAACCAAACCCATGCTGTACAAATGCTGGACAATGTCCGATTATTAACCCGGTAATTATTTTAATTTCTTTTTTGCTACTACAAATTAGGTTGGCTGAAAACTTTCCGTCCAGCTCCCTTAATAGTGTTTTGGTATGGAGTTGACCTTCCGTTAACCTCCATTTATTTTGATGTTCTTTTTCTAGCCATAACCAGATTTCCCTTTTAGCGGAATCCTTAGTGATTCCACATACAGGTTCAGGTCCTATGACGTTCCTATTAGTACCTTCTTTGGCCAGTTTGCCTTTAATTCCCTCATGTCCTGGCACCCATATCAGCGACACTGTATTGTCTTGTGCCAGGTTATTGAGGACCTGTTTACAATATTTCACCAGCTTAGACCTGGTAGATGGGTTCATAATGGCTTTAATAGCTGCCTTACTATCAGTCATTATATTAATTTTTTTGCTTGCGCAGCCGGCTTCCCGAATTTCATCGGCGCAGGCTGCGACTGCTAACAATTCGGCCTGGAAAACCGAGCTATGTTTCCACAGACATATCGATATCCTATGGGTCCTATAGGTCCTATGACGTTCCTATTAGTACCTTCTTTGGCCAGTTTGCCTTTAATTCCCTCATGTCCTAGCACCCATATCAGCGACACTGTATTGTCTTGTGCCAGGTTATTGAGGACCTGTTTACAATATTTCACCAGCTTAGACCTGGTAGATGGGTTCATAATGGCTTTAATAGCTGCCTTACTATCAGTCATTATATTAATTTTTTTGCTTGCGCAGCCGGCTTCCCGAATTTCATCGGCGCAGGCTGCGACTGCTAACAATTCGGCCTGGAAAACCGAGCTATGTTTCCACAGACATATCGATATCTTCCTTGTAGGACACATTCGCATATGCCTGCACCTGCCCCCTGACTAGATTGTGATCCATCAGTGTACCAGGTGCCGGCACCACAATCGATCGAGCGACTTTTTGCCTGTTCCCTGGTCGGTATAAGTATGTTCAGCTTAGCTATAAACATAATTTCAGGTGCCATACTGTCCACCGGCATTTGAAATATCGGCTCTTCCAGTATAGTTCCTGTAATATCTGTATGGCTCTCTAAGAAGCCATATCAAAGATATTCGAATGGATTCACACATTCGCCTAACTCTGTATATCAATCCGCCCACGTACATTGAATTCCAATGATACCTTTGCTTAATAATATACTGTTTGGATATTTCAATTATTTGTGTCTGAGTTTTCTTGCTCCAATTCGAGTTTACAATTAGTATTTCAATAAATTTAAATTCCTATGAATTTTAATTAGGAATAATTTCAGATTGTTCATAGTATATTGAAAAATTGCCAAACTTCTCGAAAGCTTCTACAAAAAAACAATTGTATCTTTTGTAATATAACCGAAATCACATCGCGTCTAATTTCTTATATCCACATAAAGAACAAGGCTCGACCTATTCGCGTTTCGAAACGAAAATGCCACAGGTAATACTCTTTTTTAATTTCATTGTAATAGATACACTTATGTCAATGGTAATAAATACTTTATTACAAGTTTCGAAATAGAAACATGCACTTCTGACCCATGTACCTGTGATTAATTGTTCTTTCAATAACTAGATCTACATAGAACCTATTCCAATTACGTTCATATGCACCGAATTGATTGCAAATTGATGGAGATTAAAAATTAGAATGCCACTCCTTATTCACAACTTTTAAGTTGTAGTGTGAAATACTTTCAAGGCTCGCGAACCGAGTGTCGTTTATAATATCTAATTTGTTAAGTCTTGGATTTATAAAACTACAATATACCACATGTATTTATTAATAAGAGCAGATAATGTACACACGTTTTCTTGTTAGCGTTTCGGCGATAGATAAATCTCAACGTATACATATTTGTGAAAACGTGATATAGAAATGGCTAAACGTTTAGTTTTAAAATAGGTAGGTAATTTCAAGTACGTAAGTATGAGAGAAACATAAAAATATAATGTAGAAGGAACTGATAAGTTAAAATATGTATGTAGGTATCTATTAAGATAAGTTTGCAATCTGCAAGTAACTTTATTGGGAAATTATTGCGATTTAATGAAATATACTGGACAATAACTGTTTCGTCATAAAACGAAATTTGTTATATTGTATATTTTTATATTTGTTAGATATAAGTAAATTTAGCATAAAATAATTAAAGTATATTACCAACTTTATAAATATTCAACGTGCATTTTCAAGTTTAAGCCATTATATAACATAATTTTATTAGCATAATCAAATCGTAAAACTTTATTTAGTTTCTAAGAATCCTTTACATTTGCAAATTTATTTATTACTTATTTTATAATTTAAACCGCTTCTTTTATTGCCGATGGTCATTAGTGAATGCATTCAAGAGACAATATTTAATCTGACCATCCATTGATAACTAAATATGTATAATATGATTCCATTACTGAACAAAGGAACTACTACATAGGTTTATGACACTAACTAATACTTAATTAGTAATGATATTTATTATTTATTTATTAGAAAGATTAGATTTAAGATCTTATTGTAAACCTTGGATATTGTTGCTATAGGTACAATTTCCAGGAAAATACCTAACAGAAAATTTCCCGTTGTGTGATAATTAGTGGTAGTGGTATATTTTTACCTATTTGTAAAACAGTATCAATTAGAGTATCATACCAGTAACAAGACACTCAATAGTGTCAACTCAACAACAGTACAAGACACACAGTGTTAACAGTAAAGAACTTAAAGCTTTAAGTTTACATGAAGTGATATATTTGCGAGATTACCTTAATAAATTAGGTTTAAGCGTTTTTTGTTAAATAAATAAAATATTCAGAAACCACACCTGAACTTCAATACAACTGCCACCAACAAAAATAAATAATCAGCTTATACGGAAGTTACACCGCGCGAGCAGTGGGTCAAGATACAATTTATATAACAAAATAATTTGAAACATACATGAGTGGGTAAAAACCACACCAATTTGTATAATACCAAAGTATTTTTAATAATATAAAATATTATTAAAAATGGGGTGTGAAGAACACAATACAAGTTATATATTTGTGAATGTATCTCCTCTCCAGAGACGCAGATACGTATTTCACCTTTCTACAGGATCGTCGGTACGCCCCTTTATATAATTTATATAATAACAATAAGCATATTTGCTGCTTGACAAAGTGATATGAAGAAATTTTGTTCAGTGACAGACAGCTCCATTGAATCGAATGCAAAGCGTTTTAAATTGTTACAAATTCAGCGGTGATTTTCGTTTTAAGTATTGAGTTACCTGACTATTATCTAATAATAATATTTCTAGCATATTTGGGTAGTTTTCTAAACGCGCGATTAACTTTTTGCTACACGCCACTACTGACTTCACTGACTGTAAGCACTTCCAGATAACTGTACATGTCTTTATTTGTGACGAACCACGATGCATCCACATTGCACTTTATTACGTGCACCTGTACAAAATGCATCATTAAAAGTGTCCGATTATTAAGCCGGTCGTTACGGTTAATTATTTAGAATATTTTACAACGCACATTGTATTTTACATCGTTGCACGGGTGTGCGAATAATGCAATCGTACGATAGAACTTCGTAGATCGAGACGCTTCTCTTCTGACTCTTCTGTGAAACCGCATCTGGTTTGGTTCACTTGACTTTAGTATCTCGATCAGTACGTTCGTGCCTGTGTAGAGTCACCTAAAGTTATCGTAAGATTTGTAAGTTTTGAGGAAAATTACGCTGAATAAGTGGATTTAATGTGGCCGCACTTTGATTAGTTTATTCCAAGATAAACTTGGATCATTGCATGTCGTCTGGGTCCTTATTTGTTGCCCTCCCAGACATCTAAGTGCTAAGAAAAGTGACGCCACGTTACACGCGGCATTTTAATGCATTGTTCCCGTATTCCGTTATGCTAATATATAAAAATAATATCGGAAGATCCCCGTTACAAGTTTCTAATTGAAGATTACCGTTATAAGGAACCTTTAGTCGCTGATTACAATAGATTACATGATCGGCAGCGGGAAAAAAAAAGTATTGTAAAAAGAAGTTTATTTTAACGCAAATGTCGTACAAATCGGTTTGTTGTACCTACGAGGAAAGAATTAATACAGTTCATATGGCATCTTAGTTCGTACTTTTCAAATTAGTTCTCTTTATTCAAGTTCGATAGAAGTGAAGACTAACTACTGTATTTGATATAAGTTCGCTTAAAATTCATCAATTTGATAAGAAAATGTGTTAAACAACACGCGTATTGTTTACACCATCTGCCGTATCTTTAGGCACGATATTACTAACTACTAAATTAATTGCTGCTTAACTGCTGTTTTTTATATTCGTGTAAAATACATTTAAACTCGATCCTGATGCTATTAAATGTTAAATTTCAATTCTTCAACATATGTACTCGTATATGTATACGTACTTATAGACATACTTGTAACGGTTCTCGGCGTTATTACACTTACTTGTAAGTTCAGCGCTTCATGTGTACCCGTTCAAATATACAAATTAATGTCCACTCATTGTAAAGTTATTATTAATAAACGTTCAAAGAACACGCAAATGCTTTTTTTTATATTCAAATAAAGTCGGACGCCGTCATTGCCTTTCTTTGAAGTTGAACGCTCTTTCAAAAGAGAGACAGAGACTGCAATAGCGTAGGCTTGGTTTTTTTATTTAAGTGTTATTAAATACTGAAAATCTCGTAAAAGACGTTTAAGTTACGATTCACCTGGCATTTATATTCAATATTTTATTGTTGGCTGCTACCGAAGAATATATTAAATAATGCATATTTTTAATTTATTTCCGTGTTTTACGGGAATATGGTTCGAATGTATGTAGATTCTCTCGGAAGAGCTAGCCAAGTAAAAGCGACTTAAGGACGGTTTTTCTTGTATTAGCCAACGTCGTACATTGTAAATTGTTAGTTCAAAGCAAATATATTCACACATAGTGTTCATATTGTAGTGTTACGATATGTAAATATGTAAGTACAGTTATGGTTTATATTTGTGTCTTACTAAATTTATGTGATTCTTCAATTTCATTAATAATAGAAGATTCGCATTTATTTTAAATATTTTAATAGTTTTCATCGTTATTCTTTGGATATTCCGACTAGGTGGTACCTCAGTGCTGTTCCATGCTTCAATATACAAGTGTCCGTATCGCAATGTTCAAATTTTAGGAGTGTAAAGTAGACTTAATTTCAAATAACAAAAACGCAAAACTTGTATATCCATTTTTATTTGTTTCAAAGTTACAGATCTATGAATGTGATTGACAGATCATGAAAAAATGTAATCCCAAAGTTAATAAAAACTGATTTTATTTAAGAAAGTTCAATTAATAATATTTTCGAAATGTCCACCTCCTTGTTGAATGCAGACTTGTACCCGTAAGCCAATAGAAGAAGTACTTATCCAAATTTCATACTTGTTTTGTCGGATTTGCTCGGCAGCCAGGTGAATACGATCCAGCAACTCTTCTCTTGTGTTCGAAATTTGCGCGTAGACTAAATTTTTCTGTACCCCCATAAATAAAAGTCAAGGGGATTAAGATCGGGTGCTCTAGGTGGCCATGCAACAGGACCACCTCGAACCATCCATCTTGGATAATTGATGTTAACCCAATTTCGGACAGCAATTTCGAAATGTGGTGGTGCCCCATCCATGTCAAACCACATGTCTCGTCGAAAATTCAGTGGGACATCCTCTAAAAGACCTGGCAGTTTATCAATAAGAAATAGAAGGTAATTGTCCGCATTTAACCTCCCAGGAAGAACGACAGGACCAAACAACAAGTCATCGATTAGGGCCGCCCAAACGTTAATAGAAAATTCATGTTGAAATTTAGATGGGCGTATAGCTTTGGGATTTTCTGATGACCACCTGCGCAGGTTTCTCAGATTTGTAACACTACTTCTCGTGAACGTAGATTCATCTGGTCCAGAGTACTGTTCTGCAGAAATTAAAATGAAGCCGCGACTGTCTTAATATCCAGGTAGAATAAACTAGACGCGCATAGTGGTCTGCCTCAAGCAAACCGTGACCCCTGCGATAGTGATATGGATATAAGCCCTCACGTTTTAATATTCGCCAAACTGTCGTTCGTGGCACTCCTAGTTGTCTAGCGATTCGATGTACACTGCGAGTTGGATCCCTTGTAACAATAGCTACTGCTTCTTCCTCTAAGTCTGCTGGCAAATTTACTCCTCGGTCGAAAAGATAATCACGTAGTCCGCATTCCCGAAATTGTCTGTGTACGTCCAGAAACGTTCAGTAATGAGGAATGCGCCTATCGAGAAACCGATGTCGGTGTTCAATAACTACTTGACGTGCACTGCCGTTACAGTAGCCATACACAAAATGCATGTCGGCATACTCTTGAGAAGAAAATCGGTAAGCCATTTTGAATAAAGAAAACGTGTCCACTCACTAATAAGCTGTTGTGTGAACTGAAGCGTAATGTAATCCTTTATTTAAAAATGCAACGTTAACAGTCATCTGAACATTTGTTTATTGTATGATATTCATGGTTCAGCACTTACGAAATAAGTAAGAACCTTCTTTATCATAAATCAATTTCCAGTAGATCTCCAAGAAATTGCCGTATGCACTACGACACGTGTTTATTTATTTTAGGATAGCATTTTATTACCCGACGTTAACAATCACAGGTCTGTTATTGAATCGTATAGCTTTTTTTAAATAAAATCAGTTTGTATTGACTTTAGGATTACATTTTTTTTCATGATCTGACAATCACATTGATAGATCTGTAACTTTGAAACAAATAAAAATGGATGTACAAGTTTTGCGTTTTTGTTACTTGAAATGAAGTCTACTTTACACTCCTAAAATTTGAATATAACGATACGGGACACTTGTATAGGAATAGCTGAAGTAATGATGATGTAAATAGAGTTCAGATTGTACAGAATTCTATAATACGAGAATGACTTAACGGAAGGTGAAACTCGCCTATCTGTGTTTGCTTGTGATAAAAATTAGTATTATTTTCTAATAAAAGCAGGTCCTCTTTTAGAAGAGGCTATTTGAATTTTCGCTATCGTCGGATGTTTAGTTTGACGAATACAGTTTCTTAAAGAAGATAGTTAGTTTGACAAATACAGTTGCTTAGAGAAAAACTGTTTACTGAAAGTCGTAAATTTCATTATATTCAAAATAATAATAATATTTTATTTTCAGCAACAGCTATCTATACAACAATATACAATACATTCTTAACATAACATAACTATGGCCTTAAAGCTACGTAAACTTTCGCATTCTGCTACATGATTTGGCAGTTCATTAAACCTTATCAGAGCATTCATAAAAACTTTTTTGTGGTTTGCACTTTATTGAAAGTCTCTACATAAAAATCATCAATGCTGCATATATTATACTCATGTACAAGGGCATTTTGAAAACTAATGTATTCATGGCTATAACTTTATTAGTAATAGATATATGGTTTATATATAAATGTGAAGTAATAGTATAAACTCTCCTTTACGCACTGATATATTAATTTTTCCACATAATACGAGGTGCATTCAAGTTCTAAGGCCTCCGATTTTTTTTCTAACTAACTAATCACCCGAAAACTATGAAACTGGTGTTACTTCTCGACGTAATCTCCCTGCAGACGTACACATTTTTCACAACGTCGACGCCATGATTCCATGGCCGCGGCAAAGGCTTCTTTAGGAGTCTGTTTCGACCACTGGAAAATCGCTGAAGCAATAGCAGCACAGCTGGTGAATGTGCGGCCACGGACAGTGTCTTTCATTGTTGGAAACAGCCAAAAGTCACTAGGGGCCAGGTCAGGTGAGTAGGGAGCATGAGAAATCACTTTAAAGTTGTTTTCATGAAGAAACTGTTGCGTAACGTTAGCCCGATGTTCGGATGCGTTGTGTTGGTGAAACAGCACACGCGCAGCCTTTCCCGGACGTTTTTGTTGCAGTGCAGGAAGGAACTTGTTCTTCAAAACATTTTCGTGGGATGCACCTGTCACCATAGTGCCCTTTGGAACACAATGGGTAAGGATTACGCCCTCACTGTCCCAGAACATGGACACCATCATTTTTTCAGCACTGGCGGTTACCCGAAATTTTTTTGGTGGCGGTGAATCTGTGTGCTTCCATTGAGCTGACAGGCGCTTTGTTTCTGGATTGAAACTGTCATTCGGCGATCCCCCAAAACAAGTCTATCCACTTTCTCGATCATGTCGTCAGACCGGCTTGTGCGAGCCCGAGGTTGTTTCGGTTTGTTGTCACACGATGTTCTGCCTTCATTAAACTGTCGCACCCACGAACGCACTTTCGACATATCCATAACTTCATCACCACATGTCTCCTTCAACTGTCGATGAATTTCACACCACGCAAATTCAGAAAACGAATGATTGCACGCTGTTCAAGTAAGGAAAACGTAGCCATTTTAAGTATCTAAAACAGTTCTCATTCTCGACGCTGCCGCTACAGTTCCATCTGCCGTACAGTGCTGCCATCTCTGTGACGTATTGACAACGAACGCACGCTCATTTTAAAACAATGCACATGCTTTTATCTCTTTCCAGTCTGGAGAAAAAAAATCTGAGGCCTTAGAACTTGAATGCACCTCGTAATACATGTACGCCAACGTACTACGAGTTTTGCAAGTCCTTCACGGAAAAAGTCTGAAGACTTCTCAAGGCACTATTGCTGCACCTCCGTTATCATGTCTGCATCCGAAAAGAATCGCTTGCCTTTGAGATGTTCCTTAAGCTTCGGAAAGAGGAAAAAGTCACTAGGCGCAAGATCGGGGCTATAAGGTGGATGAGGTAAAACGTCTGTATTCCATGTACTGACATTTCATTTCTGGGTCGTAATGATGCGCCCAGGACTCGTCACCGGTCACAATTCTGTGGAGAAAATCATCAACTTCTCCTTCATATCGAGTCAAGAGTTGTTCGCAGATTTTTTCCGATTGGCTTTCATTTCATCAGTAAGCATTCGGGTCACCCAACGCGCGTATACCCTCCCGTACTTTAGCACATTGCAAATAATGTGATGTACTCTTGTGAAGTACCCACTCTGTCGGCAATGTCAGTTTGTTTACATCGCCGATTCCTACGAACCAGTTCATCCACGAGAGCTACCTGCTTTTCACAGACACAAATCCTGCAGAAAAGGATGTCCACTTTTCCGCAGGATTTGCGTCTTTCACAGTCCTTACCCACCTCCTAATAGTACTCACACCAACACAGGCATCACAGTATACAGCATTCAACCTTCAATGGATGTCAATGGGCGCTACACTCTCTACAGTAAGAAATTCAATTACAATTCGTTGCTTTAACCGCACGTCTATGCCGGTCACCATGTTTAGAACTGTCGTGCGCACACGCGATGTTGTTGAGAATCTCCACTAGGGCGACTTATGTACAAATGCTTAAAGTAAATGGCAAACCACTTTTGACACGGTCTGGCCTGTTATTGTAAAAGTTATGGCTCGTATATCATGCACGTAATGCAACTTCCCTGTTAAATAGCTTCGAATCCTGCCAAATTTTACTTTTACAGAATATATTGCTTTATATTCATAAGGTTCAGAACATCAAGCATTAAAGTGATAGGAGTATATCTATTACATTTCAAAATAATGCACATAGTTCAAGACTGCAACAATTCCAACCTCTAGAGCTCACCCTGAGTCAAACTGAACAGTATAGTCGTACAAAAATCAAAATGAGAAACAATTAAGAATTGATATAATAACAATCTAATACCCATCGAAAGATGTTTCTCCACTCTACTAAACTAATACTGTTTCTGAATTTAATTGTATTCAGTATCTTTTGCTACAATCTCTGATTTGAGGATTTGAAAGTCGAGCCGCCATAATCACAACCCTAGTAGACGCAGTCGCTAGTCGCTTTGAGTTGCCCAGTTTGTTCATGAACTTCAGATTTTAACTTGTTTTAATCCTTTTTTTCTTCATAATTACTTAATACATACATAAAAATTAATACGAAACTTTAATTAAGGCTTCATTTAAATTTATGTGGATTATCAGTAAGCGAAATTCATGGATTTTGAACCATTTTAACTGTGTCGAGTGTTACCACATCAGTACATTTCAAATTTACAATTTTATATATTTCTACTCTTTACTTTTGTAGTTTACATTAAAATAAATTTTACGATATTATATATTTTCAAATAATTAAACGCACTTTTTTTATTTAACACTTTTGAGATGTGCATTTTTACTTTTTTTATATGAGCAAAACTTATTACACTAAAATAAGATAAGATGCCCGGACACATCAGTGGGTTAGTATAAGAACAAAATAGGTAAGATATTTGATTATTTTATTTTATTGTTGTAATCTATTTGTTATATTGCAAACTTTCATTTTCCTGTGTACCATCGTCGAGTGACAGTGTCATTTATCATGAGTTTGATTCCTAAGATCTGTACCAACGTCAGTAACAACTCGGTTTGTTGCCAATTCAATTTTTTTTAGGTATTGTATCCCCTTTTTTATGCTGAACAGAATTCCTTCACGTTCAAATTCCTTACACTATCGGTAAATTGTAGCCAAGGAAGGTGCTTGTGCCCTCGTATGAAATGGGCTTTCACACAAGCATAAACCTACCTCTTTCAGCGTTTTTACTTATCTCAGGGGTTATTTACGGTTTTTCTTTTACTATGCTTAGCGTCCACAGTTTAAATGTTTAAGATAAATGATACAACAAGTTTTGGTTATTATTTTGGTAATTATGATTCGGAAGTGTTCTCTGCTTCATTCCATTTTCCTTTATTTAAAAAAAAAAGAAGTATTTGAGTTATAATGAACGTAATTTCAACAACAAAACGTGAAATGACAGATAAAGAGTTGCTCTAAATAAATACTATATGTCTACTAGATTTTCTGATTCTCAATAAATTCAGCTTACCCTTCGTATCAATCCGCACTCGTATATTTACACATTTACACATTAACACATTTTGATTACAACCGCAAATCTAGCGGTGTTTGTCTATAGAAGAATCCAGAAAATGAGGAGAATGTACATCAATAGATATAATATTACCAAACAAAATAACTATGATGGCTTTATCGGGATATAGATGTCGTTTCTTTTTTCGAATATTATTGTTATTAATATGATAATCTTCTCCATACTTTTAAGGAAGGAATCGTTTTTTGTATCATCCTGGTATATACTAAAATAACAAGCTTATACTCAATTTGTTTCTTATATATAACGTACCGTAAGATTAACTTACAACACATACTACGATCTTTATCATTTTTATTAGATCACAACATTAATCTTAATTATGAAAGCTTCAGAAAAAAGAGAAAAACAATTACAATCCCATCCCATCCAGACTGTAATCGATTCTAGCACATGTGTATTTAATTCAAATACAATGTATAATATACGCATTAATTTGTATGTAAACTGCTATCGATGTTACCAGTTAGTACACGGCAGCAATTTATACATCTAATTTGCTTTCAGGAGCGCATATTTTTCAGAAGCAGGAAGTCGACATCCGGTGGCGATTAAGATAGCCGTTGAGATGATCGGGCGAGATAGCGGTCGCTGTTTATATACTCCGTGTAATGCATTTATATGTTACATTAAAATTATAAGGTTTTCATAACCAGCTGTCGAAATTGTACAGTTTAGGTATAAGAAAGCATTTTGTCCAAATTACAAAAGAGAACGATACTAGTAACTTTTCATTCAGTAAATGAAGAACTCAGTATTAGAATTGACAACTATATTGTATTCATATTTCTCACTTAATATGAAAACTCATCTTCAAAATTAACACATCACTTAATGTTTCAGATATATTTTTTATAATTTTTATATTTTCTAAAAATGTTTGATTTTATCTAAATATAATCTAGTAGCTTTATCTCACTGCAAAGTTTTATTAAACAGAGTTTCTTGAGTCGTACAAATTCTAGTTCAAGCATCACTTAAGTTTGAATTAGTGTATAGAATTTAAGTTAATAAAGTTTAAATTAAAAATTACGAAACGATCACATCATTTAACTAATGATGAATGTGTAAGAGCTTCAACTTTGTTAGAAAAAGAACGTATAATACATTGTGTAGCTAATTTTCTGTCGTGATTATTCGATAGGTTAGAAGGATGGTTAGAAGATCTAAAGGAAACTGGATCGCCCTCGAGAAGACATGGTCAAAAGTGCGAGAGGTAATCAATTTTTGCAAATGCAAGCTTTCAGGAATAGGCAAATAACAAGCACAGAAATCAGTAACCAGCTTGAATCGATCATAAAAGTGAGTTTCTGCTTTAAACGTTAGGAGAAGGTTGAGGGAAGTAAGATTGAATAGTAGAAGGCCTGCAGTTAGACCATTACTTACTGTGTGCAGCACACAGAGTACAACGTTAGAGATATACCAAAAATTGTGTAAATTGGGCAATTGAGGATTGGAAGGAAGTTTTGTTTTCGGACGAGACTAGACTAAGTTTAAAATAACCAAATGGTCGCGAAAGTCTATGGCGAAGAACTGGAGAAACATATCATCCACTTTGGTGGATTTTGTGGATTAAGAATATTCTGAGAAGCTATTTGCTTTGACGCTTGCACAGAGTTAAGCCCTATTTGTCAAAAGTCACTGTCAATGTAATACTTTTTGCACCATTTTTAGGGTACAATTTCATTTTCATGCAGGATAATGCGAGGCCCCACAACGCTAGACAAGTTTTGGATTACTTACAAGAGGTCATGGACTGACTTTTTGCTCTTTCAAATTAGACATTGTAATGTCCCAAAATAACTCAAACATAACTCAACAAATACAAACACAAAAACGGTTTGTCACCGCCTAGCAAAGTATCGTTTAACAGACTGAGTTACTAATAGACATAGCTCACACCATCTCGCGATATAAAGCTGCACTACCATCTCTTCGCACGCCACATTCAAATTCCGGGAATTTCTGGGTAGTGCTTAGTATATGGAATTAATTACTGCGATTATAAATTGAAATATATTGGTCAAACAAAGCTGACATAAAAAAGCATTTAAAAAAGGATGATGGAATGATGGAAAGGAAAACTCATTGTAGAAAGAAGGCCTTGTCAATCTGAAAAACAAAACTAAAATGAAATACCAAGCTGAGTTTAAGAAGCATATTAAAAAACGGTATCTAAATATAACCCTTGCATTTATTTCTGTTTAAAAGCAATTAAATGAATAATCATTGACTCTAAGTTCCGAAATTCACTAAATTAAAGGGAATCAGGCATCGTAATATCGAATTTCCATTATACGATTATACCATTATTAAAAATCAAATGTATTTGCAAATTACCCCTTCCAAAATGCGCATTTGCAACATAAAAATCTCTGTTGACATTTATGTCAATCTATGCTGTTGACAATTGACATTTGAATTCGTTTGAATTAATTGCTACCGGTTTTCTCCTTATTACGGTGTACTTATTCCCTCTTTTATTTAAACTTCGCGTTTTTATATCAATCTTAGCTGTTTGACATGGATTTTCCATAATGGCACTATAGGTAGATCGTGGCAAGATCAGCATGTATCATCAAAAATGTATGGGGAATTACGAAAAAATATATGGGAGGGGGGGGGGGGGGGCAGAGAACGTTTTGGGACTATGGCAGGACGCACTGGAACATGTAACACCAGAAATATGGAAGAATTGTATCAACTATGCTGAAAACGTTATAAAAGACTGGTGGGAAAGGAAGGTTGTGATCGATAAAAATGAAATGGCAAAATTTATTATTTATTTTGATACAAATGATAGTTTTTTTAAATAAAAGCCTCAAAAATAACTTTTCGATCGAGTCTTTAATAATGCTGTGTGTTTTGTATCAATAGATCTTAAAGCAAGTGGTTTCATTATTGTATTTGTGTATATGTATATATAATGAATTTCGCATAGTTTCCAATAGAATTAGTGCATTGATATTAAAAAATATTTTCTATTTGTTATATATATATATATATATATATATATATATATATATGCATATATAGTAAATTCAATTTGTTGGCGATTTAAATATCTATACGTTTGCTTATCATGCTGACAGACTGGCTGTCTGAGTAGGTTTTCGTGGTTTTCCTTCTCGTTTAAGGCGAATGCCGACAGCTTAACATCTTAAGTTGCTCCACTCTATTTATTTTGGAATACTAAGGTATGATTTATTATTATTAAACTGGAATGTATCTTTCAATAATTTTATCCATGGCAACTACAAATGTATAAGTATGACATTAATATACTGTCATTTATATTTTATATTCCTTGAAAAAGGCATCATTTGCCAAAACATGTAGGTTTCTTTTAAATATATATATTTTGAAGTAAAACCAGACCTTAACTCGCCAACAAATTGAATTTACCGTAACATACAAAGGTCACGAAATAATTATCTTATTATTATATATTATTATTATTATTATATATATATATATATATATATATATATATATATATATATATATATATATATATATATGGTAAACCTAATCAGTAGGCGATTAAAGGTCTGTATATTACTTCAAAATATATGTATTTTGGATATAAATGTCAAGTCACTTGACATTTATATCCTGTCATTCATATTTTGTATTCTCTTGATAAAGGCGTACACAGCCGAAACATGTAGAGTTTTTTAAATACATATATTTTGAAGTAATATACAGACCTTTAATCGCCTACTGATTAGGTTTACCATATCATACCAAGGTCACGAAGTTATTATATATATATATATATATATATATATATATATATATGTATGTATATACATATATATAAACTTTTTTACTATTATGTTCATACATTATTTATTGGTGACTCCTATAATATTTGTGCTGTTTATTATCCACTTTAATTATATGCAGTATATGCTATTCAAGCAAAGTAACGCGATCTTACCCCTATTAAATTTATTTCGTGTACCACTGATTAAATTGTTTCGTGTGCAGAAAGATATAGGTAGCAATATTAGCTCTTTTGTATTTGATATATTATGATACCAAAGTATTTTTAATAATATAAAAAAATATTATTAAAAATGGGGTGTGAAAAACACAATACAAGTTCATTTATGTATTTTTGAATGTATCTTCTCCAAAGACGTAGATACGTATTTCACATTTCTACATGATTCTCAATACGCCCCTGTTGGAGAAGACAAATTCAGCCATTTTTAATCATATTTTTTTATATTATTAAAAATACTTTGGTATTATGCAAATGTAGTGAGGTTTTACCCACTCAATTATGTTTCAAATTATGTTGTCTGATATATTATGTATGTAGTTATAAATTACTTGAATAACTTCTACATTTAATTAAAGGTCTTTACTTCGTTACTGCGCGAAACTTACAGTGAACGAAGTATTGTCGAAATTCTTTTTTGTATTTTAAATTCCACGTTTACATAGCTTTAGGTATAAGTAAATAAAAATACTACATTTTATGCAAAAAGTATCGTGTATGTTGATAATTACTATGTAATCAACCGCCTTTTAATGAGTATTTTCCGTTAAACGCGATAATAAAGTTTTACATTGAATTTTTGCAATTTTTAGTTCAAAACTTCGAACTACTACAAATAAATTATCGCAATTCTTCTAATACATTAACAGTTTGATACAAAATACTTAGTTTTTATAATCTTCGACTTGCAAAAAATATGTCGTAAACAGGAAACTTTACTGAATTCTTTAGATATTAAAATTTCAAAACGGTAATTTTTAGTTGTAGCTTGATACACGGTAAACTCCAATACTAGTAGAAATAGTAATTTGCGATACAAGTGTTAAAAATGCGATTTTATTTTTCGAGTAAGAGTGAAGCAATTTACGAGAAAAATAAATAGCATTTTAACATGTGTATTGTATAATATTTTTTGTAAAATTGTCCAGGTTTGTATACTGTTTTACTCAAGTTTTTCGTATTGAATTAAATGGCGATTATGTTGGAAAACTACATTGTAATATTGATGGAAATCGACAAAATAAAAAAATTATAGCAAAATTCCCAGAACTTTGGAAACATCTCTCGTACGTGTTAACCATCACACCATAATGATATATAATATTATTAATATAATTAATGAATGATTAATTATTTGTTACTAAGTGAAGCAATTATAAGTTGCTTATTAACGTTTGCTAGTAACTAAAAAATAATAATCGTTTTTGAATAATTTCATATTTTGTGTTCTTATTTCATCAATAAATCCACTTCCTGCCATCCCAATAGCAATACATTTTACTTTTAACACTAGTGTAGAAAATATTTTTAACACCAGTGTCAAAATTGATTTAGACACGTAATGTTATAAATGTCTATTTTTAATTGACTTGTCATTAAATTAAAATTGTCATTTTAGTGACAGTTTTACAAAAAATTTATGATTTCATTTTGGTTAAATTTAAATTATGCTACCAATAATTAATATTTATATTTCTCATTTCACGATTCGCATAAAAAATAATAAAGAATAGTTTTTTCTCGAATTCGTTTAGGCCCATGGCGGAGTAAATTAGAAATTAACACTTGCCCTTCGTTATTTCCTGTTTTAGAATTTTTATTGCTTGAATGTTCTCCGGTATGAAGATGCTGAGTGACATGAAACTTTTTTGTCTCCGTAACATGAACTTTACAGTATTTACAAAATAACAGACACCCATCTGTTATAAAATTATTATAATCCTTCACAAATTGACTTAAAATTACATTTACACACTTTTTTTGTTTTGGCATCTTGATTGACTAGTTAATACTATTGTAACTAATACACAACTAATACAGATTGTTGAAATGTAAGTGGACCTGGTGGAATTAAGGAATAAATATTGTGATTTCAAAACTCTAACTATTGTGTCGGCTGTTTATAGTAAAACCAGCTTTAACTTGCTATTCACTGCACCTATCGATTCAATGGTTTTGAAGATTATTTTTTAGTTGCCTACTATGTAATGTCTGTTTGGGTTCGGTATTCGGATAATGTGTGTTATTTTACAAATATGCGAAATGTTTTAGCACTAAAAAGTTTTAAGAAATACTAACCGGTAGACATATAAAACAAAAGAAATTGTGAAAGTGTAATTATCCTAACAAGAACATTAAATATTTATGTAAAGTCATAAACTGTTTTAAAATAATACTTTGCTGGAAAAAGCTCAAATATGCATTTATAATGAAAATGGTTCAAAATATGAACTTATACATAACAAAAACTAAAATAGCATTTGCATATGCACTTATGCAAATGCATAATTATCCGAAGCCTAGCGATCACAAATAGAAGAGATATTTAAATTATTATCCTGGCATGTAGTTTTCTTTCCAATTAGGCAAGATGTATCGTTGAATTCATAAACCGAACCAAAATAATTCTTGAATAAGTTAAGTGTATTCTAAATGTTATTAGAAATAGAATCGCCATAGAACATATTTGTTGGGATAGACCATGCTGCGTGCTTATTGGATATAAACAACCAAAAAGATTTTAAATTATTATTGAGTAAATTACATTCAGTAACAGATATGTACAGTACTGTGCAATAAAATCTGGGACAAACATATTTAAGTTGCATAATTAAGGTCTCATACTCATGGAATGTCAACCTATCAGTGTCATTTTTTCCGTAAATTTTCAGACATTCGCTAAAATTATTAAATTATATAGCAACACAATTGAAATTTCTTGAACATTAAAACACCCTTAAAGATGCCTCAACATTTAAATCAAGTGATTAAACTAGAATTATGTCCAAAATAGAAGATCATGGGTCAATACGAAGAGTGGCAACCTTTTCTTAATTTCATGTAAAAAATCGCTGGATGCTGGACGAGTTTTTAGCAAGGAAAATCGCTCCTACAGCCCGTGTTGTTGGACGGTGGTTCCAGAATTACAATATAGAAGTTGTGCCATGGTATCCAAAAAGTCCAGATCTAAACCCACTTGAAAATGTATGGGGACTAATCGTCAAAATTATTTATAAGAGCAATTTTAATCCTCGCAATGCCGAAGAACTGTGAGAGGTCATAGAAGAAGAATAAAAGGCACTAAATGAGATTGAACATCTAACAAGATGTTTAATTCGTCCAATAGCAAGAAGATTAATCCAACTCATTGCCGGAAACGGCGATATAACCAAATACTAAATATATTTATTGTTTATCTAATGTCTTTATTCGGTTATTTATTGTCTTCTGTTATAAAAACATTGTTTTAAAACTGAATTTTATTTAAATTTTTGGTTTACTATATACATTCAGTCAAATTCTCATATACCCTACTACTAACAGAATTATATGTATAATTTCCCAAATCCAGTAGCGCTAATATTATCTAATATTATTTTCCGTGGATAATATCTTGTTACGCTAAGAAATAAGTAATTAAACTTCTAGTTTCAAAAATTATTTTATTGTAAATACCACTACAATATTGTTTCGCCATACAATGACTTCATCAGGTGGATGAAATACTGAATATGTACAATACAAGTTTGAATATTTATGTGAAAATTATTGGGGAAATGGTGGTGGAAAAATTTTTACAATCTTAAATTTAGTAGAGGGGAGTTGTTTAAATCTAGTTGGTCATTTAAAGCTAATCCTAAACTATTGTATCTATTAATTTCTAAGTTTTCTAACAGGTTAAGTTTTTTACTTTTTTCTTGAATGTGTAAAATTTTGAAATCTATATTAAATCTATGATTGATATCTATACAATGACTTGCGAAAGTTGAATCTGTTTTCTGTTCTTTATGGCTTCTCTCGTGTTCTTTCATCCTAATTTTGAATGTCCTCCCCGTTTGTCCTATGTATACCTTATTACAATCTTCGCATGTTAACTTATATACACCAGAGTTTGATTCTTTGTCTATTTTATCTTTGTTGTTTTTAATAATGTTCTGTATAGTATTGTCTGTTTTAAATGATATATGTTCGTTATTAAGTTTTTTTATGAAAGTACCAATTTTTGGTATTTGTATTTTAATTTTGGATAAACTAAGGAAAGGGTTTTAGATTTTTGTTGGCTATTTAGGATGTTATTGACAATATTGATAGAGTAACCATTGTTTAATGCTATTGTGTATATTCTATTTAGTTCAAGGTCGAAATTACTTTTACTCATGGGTACATGAATTAATCTATATACCATTGATTGGTATGCTGATAATTTGTGTGTTATAGGATGAAAAGAATTAGCGTGTATTGTGGTATCTGTATGTGTTGGTTTATGGTATATAGCGAACTCGTGTTTATTAGTTTTGTGTGATATGGTTAAATCTAGAAAATTAATGCTTTTATTTATTTCTGTTTCTATAGTAAAATTTATTTTGGGGTGAATAATGTTGATATAATTATGTAAAGTTTTTAATTGTCTATCTGAACCGTTAAAGCAAATTAATATGTCATCAAAATACCTAAACCAATATACACAATTACCAAACAAGGGATGTGTACTAATTTTCACATAAATATTCAAACTTGTATTGTACATATTCAGTAATTCATCCAACTGATGAAGCCATTGTATGGCGAAACAATATTGTAGTGGTATTTACAATAAAATAATTATTGAAACTAGAAGTTTAATTACTTAAGTATCTCCTTCGGCAATTAACTATTTAATATATTGTTGCTGTGACACTTATAACTACATGACAGCGTTGAAAGCAAGATTTACGATATAACATGTTCCAGTTTCTTTTTGCACAACTCAGCTAGACATTGGAATCACGAGTTGTCCCAGATTTTATTGCACAGTACTATACCTACTTTAATCAACCTAATCAATTTACAAGTTTTCTCAAATTTTAAAAATTCCCATAACCACTAATATTTCCATTTGCTTAAAGCATATTGTGACTTTTGCGCTTAATCAAAGAACGTTAATAATTGATATTTGAGTAGTTTATATCCAGCAAGAAAACTATTTTTTTAAATTTTGTAGGTCTACGCTCAAAACCTCAATTTATTGCAAATTTAGTTGAGACTAATAAAATGGACGACTAAGAAAACAGAAAAGTTTTAACCAATAAAAGAGCTTATAATATACGATCACTTCAAATATCCTACTAATCAGTCAGATATTAAAGCCAATAAGACCTTTATCGAAAATTCCAATGAAACAAGCATCAATCATCATTGCGCGTGCATTTTCCTTTGAGTCGATAACCTCGTAACTTGGTCACGACGAAGTTGCGCCGAAGAAAGTTTCAATCTTGACAACATCATTTCTGCATTTCAACAACGGTTTTTTTTTAAGATCTGAATGGTACCGTATAAACGTCGATACTCCTAAGTTATCCGAAAGCAAAAACAAAACACGACGTACGAAGAAAAATAAACAAACGATGAATTAAACAATGTCTTCTAGATCCACACCGAGGTCTCGGACACTATCGGTTCATTATAATCTGTACTACTCCAACTTTCAGGTCACTATAAATACATTATCCTTGTCAGATTCAATCAAGATTTATCGGATTTCTCGTTTTTTCCGGGGTTCTACCGTCTCAGTCATTTTCTCGCGTGCCATCCCGTTCTAGCGCACGTCTTTCTGTTTGCAGAGCCGATCTGGAAGAGTTCTAAGTCGCCACAGCGTGCTCTAATAATATCATACTGTGAGTAAAGATCGTCTAAAACCAGTTTGACTTCAGGTCCTGCCAGTGTGCGACAAGGAAAGGCTGTATTTGTGAAGAAAGACGTATATAGAAAAGCATCTATGTAGTGCACGTTAGTAGGATAAGAAAAGAATCCTTCACTTTACGAAATGGACAACATATGTGGTTCTACGGACGCGCTGGCGTGGAGTTACGGTCTTTAGATCGTTGCTTTTATGTTCTTTTAAAAGGCCATTTGGATTTAGAAACGGTTGATATATAAAATATTTTATAATTAAGATTTACGTCGTCCAAAGGGGGCTTTAATATTTTAGGTATATACTATACCATGTACCAGCTCTATTCTGATGGTATATGGTATATTTAGTTTTATGACTATCCTTTTTCGATATTTCTTTTCCAATTGTGTATTTTTAATGTGGCTATAATTTTTATATTTGGTGCCTTCTAATTATTAGAACCATCTATATGCATTACGAATACATCATAATACATAATAGCTAAGTAATACACGATCTCAGAAAATCATAGCTTAACTAATTATAATGATCTAACGAACTATTATAAAATATATAGTCACGTCAAATGATTATTGGAAAAAATATAAAATTAAAATTTATACATTTTTTTATTAATATTACTAAACAATATGTTCAAATGGAGATATAATTTATAAATAATAATAATACTAAACACGAATAGATAATATTTTCAATAGATTAAACGGTTATCACTAACTATATGTAAATAAATTTTAAACATTGCGTAATCAAGTATAAAGAGATGGAAAATAAACAGCTTACGGTAAGAGACATCATTATTAGGAAGTTTCTATAAATTATTTGGATTTTACGTAACCCTCAAAATATCACAATATGAGCTGGAAATGTCGTTAACAACTTCATTTTGTGTTAACAAAAATAAACTTAATTGAAGGAAATTAAGGATGTATCCAACCTTTCGTAGTTATTTATGATAGACGTGTTAAAAATGCGATTTTATTTTGCGAGTCAGGTTTGCGACACGAGCGAAGCGAGTGGATCAAATTACGAGCAAAATAAAATAGCATTTTAATACGTGTATCGTGGAATATTTTTTTACAAACACAATTTTTTGTTATTACGAAATTTGGATGAAAACTTTTATGAAAATTTGTTGATAAACATCTGACAGTGCGTGACAGTTCATATACAATAATTAGATATAGTTTTACCTAATACCATAGATAATACTAATATAACCTAGACAAAATGGAAATAAACCTGGAAATAAACGATATAGAAAATCAAAAATTTAGAATGACAACTTGAATGTACCTTTCATTATTTTAACTTTACCCATGACAACTACAAATACATAAGTTTACATTGATAGACTGTCACTTATATTTTGAATTTCTTTGAAAAAGGCACTAATGTACCGAAACATGTAAGACTATTTTAAATATATACATATCAAAGTAAAACAGACCTTAAATCACAGACTAATTTAATCTACTATACATAAATATATATATATATATATATATATACAAGTGTCCCGTATCGTTATGTTCAAATTTTAGGAGTGTGAAGTAGACTTCATTTCAAGTAAAAAAAAACGCAAAACTTGTATATCTATTTTTATTTGTTTGAAAGTTACATGATTGTCGGATCATGAAAAAAAATATAATCCTAAAGTCAATACAAACTGATTTTATTTAAAAAAGTTATACGATTCAATAACAGGCCTGTGATTGTTAATGTCGCACAATAAAATGTTATCCTAAAATAAATAAACACGTGTCGTAGTGCATACAGTAATTTCTTGGAGATCTACAAAAAAGAGTACTGGAAATTGATTTATGATAAAGAAGGTTCTTACTTATTTCGGAAGTGCTGAACCATGAATATCATACAATAAACAAATGTTCAGATGATTGTTAACATTGCATTTTTTAATAAAGGATTACATTACGTTTCAGTTCATACAACAGCTTATTAGTGAGTGGACACGTTTTCTTTATTCAAAATGCCTTACCGATTTTCTTCTCAAGAGTATGCGGACATGCACTTTGTGTATGGCTACTGTAACGGCAGCGCACATCAAGCAGTTATTGAATACCGACATCGGTTTCCCGATAGGCGCATTCCTCATTACAGAACGTTTCTGGAAGTACACAGACAATTTCGGGAATGCGGACTGCGTGATTATCTTTACAACCGAGGAGTAAGTTTGCCAGCAGACTTAGAGGAAGAAGCAGTAGCTATTGTTACAAGGGATCCAACTCCCAGTTTACGTCGAATCGCTAGACAACTAGGAGTGCCACGAACGATAGTTTGGCGAATTTTAAAACATGAGGGCTTATATCCATATCACTCTCGCAGGAGACACGGCTTGCTTGAGGCAGACCACTATGCTCGTCTAGTTTATTCTACCTGAACATTAAGACAGTCACGGCTTCATTTTAATTTCTGCTGAACAGTCCTCTGGACAGATGAATCTACGTTCACGAGAAGTGGTGTTACAAATCTGAGAAACCTGCACAGGTGGTCATCAGAAAGTCCCAAAGCTATAGGCCCATCTAAATTTCAACATGAATTTTGTATTAACGTTTGGGCGGCCCTAATCGATGACTTGTTGATTGGTCCTGTCGTTCTTCCTGGGAGGTTAAATGCGGACAATTACCTTCAATTTGATATTGACGAACTGCTAGGTCTTTTAGAGGATGCCCCACTGAATGTTCGACGAGACATGTGGTTTCACATGGATGGGGCACCACCACATTTCGGAATTGCTGTCCGAAATTGGGTTAACGTCAATTATCGAAGATGGATTGGTCAAGGTATTGCATGGCCACCCTGATCACCCGATCTTAATCACCTTGACTTTTATTTATTAGGTACATGAAGGATCTCTACGCGCAAGTTTCGAACAGAAGAGAAGAGTTGTTGGATCGTATTCACCTGGCTGCCGAGCAAATCCGACAAAACAAGTATGAAATTCGGATAAGTACTTCTTCCGTTTGTTTTAGGGTACAAGCCTGCATTCAACATGGAGATGGACATTTCGAAAATATTATTAATTGAACTTTTTTAAATAAAATCAGTTTTTATTGACTTTGGGATTACATTTTTTTCATGATCTGACAATCACATTTATAGATCTGTAACTTTGAAACAAATAAAAATGGATAGACAAGTTTTCCGTTTTTGTAACTTGAAATGAAGTCTACTTTACACTCCTAAAATTTGAACATATCGATACGGGACACTTGTATATATATATATATATATATATATATAATGAGTATTTATGTAATAATGTTGTGTGCAATATAATGTCTAAATTAAAACATCCTGGAAATGTCGTATCTATATGAATATTCCTACTACAAATTTTAACCACAAAACACAATTACTAAGTATGTATAAAATTAACTCAAAAAAGTTATCATTTACAGCCGGAAAAATAACGAAATTAATTTAAAATCTCATCACCACAATAACGTAAATATCCAGTGCAATCTTAATTGATAACCATTTCCCCAGACCAATGAAAAAAAACGCTAAAATCCTTGATATTAAAACTTAAAAAAAGGAAACTTCTTTTGAGTTATATTTTAAATGTCAAATAAAGTTTTGTTTCATAGCATTAGATTTGGTTTTTGTTAGAATGTTATACAAAATTTTGCACATTGATGCATATTTTTCTGTTTTATAGCATATTTGGTAATATTTTGTGCAGTTTTTGCTAATTTTACATACATGTAATCCGAGCTTTAATGATTGCTCTTCAAAATCCTCTATCTATATACGAGGTTTATGTCGAACTTCTACAAATGTTTCTTTTTACTTATTACATACGCGTTTCAATGGTATTCCACGACTAAAAAATTATGACAAAAACTGTACCAACAGAAGTCATCAACTATAAGATTATATCAGAGAACCCCTTTTTTCTGCCGGTTTCTTGAAGAAAAACAAAAAAATACAATAAATGTTTTGGTCACCGTTACATCAATGTAACTTTAGGCACAAAATCGTTCGACAGGCAACTCTACCTGTGGTCGTGATATCCGTAAAGGCCAGAAACACGAAACCAAAACATCGTACCTGCCCGTCCACCGTAGGAACGCTCTCTATTGTTGCCGAAAAACTCACCGTAAATATGATTAATTTCCTTTTTTTTCCACATATACATGGACACATACATATATATACGTACGCACATATACGCACGCACACTTAGACACTCTAATCCCATAAAATTAAACTTTTTGTTGTGTTGTTTAGAAACTGACGATTAGGAGATTTTAAAGGGACTTCGGACGTTGAAAAATCTAGAGAGGTTTTTGTCCATCTTCTAAAACCATCATTAAAGAGAATTACAAATAGTCGGCTTGCATAAGGCGATTTGTATGAAAGAAATGAAAAACGATATTAGAAGTTTTTTTCTGGATTTCGAGACGATGACTAGACTGAATTTCTTCTTTACTCTTTTGCTGTCCATCTATGGCTTTCTATCTATATAAGCTTTTTACACGTATTATAATTATTAACTTTCTTTCTCTTTATAATTTACAGTAATGAAAAATTTAATCAAATTTATATTTATTTGTTCTTGCATATTTATATTTATGGGGGTAATTTCACGAGACAGCGACATTGAATTAGTTGGCAACACCTTCGCCATGATAAGTTTGCAGCTTACTTCAGTCATGTTTTAGTAGCTTACTGTTAAAATTGCGCCAAAATCTGTTAGACAGGTTTTCACATTCGTCTAAACTAAACTAATTGTTGTTTTTCTGTTGTCTTAATTAAAAAAAATGAATAAAAGTTACATAAATATCAAGAAGAACTTGTCCCTTCCCAAGGAATAATTTGCATACGGGCACCGAAGATATCGAACGTTTGAAACGTTTGTTTATTGTAACTTGTCCAGAAATTATTAATTTTTTTTTCTTAACTCCCTTTATTTAGAAATCTACATAAGAGTAACAATCCATTGGTTTGATTTTATGACAGTGACTTGAGTAGGCTGTTTCCAATGAAACAATCTACATGCTACTAAAACTAAATACATTTTGTCCAATTCGTTATATATAACAATTTATTTGTGATTATATAGGTTTAGTCCCTAGATCAGAAAGTGCGATCTTTTTCAACCATCTCACTTCCCCGTCCTGCCTAAACAGCCGTTTGGCTAGCACATTTGGGTGATGTGTCACTCTGTCACGGTATTTATCACTGTGGTAAGCAATAGCTTCTTGGATGGTGGCAATCGGGAGGTCACGTTGGATGACATAGTTGGGTATATATCTTGGGGCGTCAAGTATGGCACGTATCACTTTATTTTGGAACCTCTGTAGGATCTCGATGTTCGAATTACTGGCGGTCCCCCAAAGCTGGATACCATAAGTCCATATTGGTTTTAGAACGGATTTGTATAGTAACAGCTTATTATCGAGAGATAGCTGTGATCTGCGACCGATTACCCAAAACATTTGATATAATTTAATGCCTAACTGCTTACGTTTGGTAAAGATATGTGTCTGCCATGTGAGACGCCTATCGAGATGCATTCCTAGGTATTTTATGGTATCAGCTTATTGGAGTTGATTCTGACGTGTGGACAGGTTTCACGTCGCAATATAGAAGTAACATGTGTAGATTTGGATTCGTTGGCCCTCACATGCCATTTCATAATCCAGTTTTGGATTTTGTCTAAGTTTTTCTGAAGATCTCTTGAAGCCAGAGTAACATGTGTCGATTTGGATTCGTTGGCCGTCATACGCCATTTCGCAATCCAGTTTTGGATTTGATCTAAGTTTTCCTGAAGATTTCTTGAAGCCATAACAGAATCAACATCAGATGCAAGAATTGTTGTAACGTCAGCATATGTTGCTACGGTTGTCAGCTCAGTAGTTTGTGTGTCAGGCGTTTATAGTAAAAATAAGATTAGGCCTAATACGCTTCCCTGTGGGACACCAGATAAAATAGAATATAGATGGGTGTAGGTGTCGTTTTGTTTCAAAAGGAAATGTCTGTCAGTTAGGTAAGATCTTAGAAGTTGATGCAAGTGTGTTTTTAGTTTGTAGAATAGTTCGTCATACCACACCTTATCGAAGGCTTGGGACATGTCTACGAAGGCCGCGGAGCAGTATTTTTTCGCTTCAAAATCTCTGTTAATCTTCTTTACCAATCTATGGATATGTTCTATAGTTTCATGATTATTTCTAAATCCAAACTGATGTTCTGGTATGATGTTCCTTTCCTGGATATCTAATATTCTTTTAACACATACTTTTCCAAATACATTCGAAAATATTGGTAGGAGACTTATTGGTCTTCCGAAATTGGTGGAGACTGTTGCTTGAAATCTGAAACAGAAATAGAAAAACACCCTAACCACAATATATATATATATCAATAAATACTATATACGTATTTCGGCAACTAAGTTGCCATCTTCAGTAGAATAACCTTAGCCCAAAAACGCTACGTTTAACATTTTTCAGTTTTAAGGTTATTCTACTGAAGATGGCAACTTAGTTGCTGAAATACGTATATAGTATTTATTGATATATATTGTGGTTAGGGTGTTTTTCTATTTCTGTTACTTATTGGTCTGTAAGATGAAGCTGCTTCTGCCTTCTTGCCTGGTTTCAGGATCATAACTATCTGTGCTACTCTACTTTACATATATGTATTTGAAAAATAGTTTATTCTAAGAATGGCGTTGAAAATAAACGTTAACAGTCTATAACCTTTTTCAGACAATTCTTGGAGAACTTTGCCAGTAATGAGGTCAAAACTAGGCGCTTTGTTAATATCAGTTTCTTCCTTGATTGTTCCTTTTATATGAGATATTTTAATTTTATGGTAAGAGAAGTCCATCCGATTAAATTATTAATAAAATCCATATGAAAAAAATGCGTAAAAGGCACACACATCCATCCCAAAACGTGTAAATACATTTCGTTCTCATTAGAAATCGTCAGTATACGATATTTGGACACAGGCATGTCGTTCACTTCTATACAGCATGTATGTATACTAACCAAGTTGAACTTAATGTAAATCTAAATTAATAATTACTAAAATATAATTTCTCATGCGTTCTTTCTTTTATTTCTACAATGCGCCACATTAAGTTTGTACTAGGATGCAGACGAAATGAATGTAAAATAATTGAAAATAAATATAGAATATTTGTATTGCTTGGTGTCTAATAAAATAGTTAATAGTACATTCATCATATTTTACTTCGTTCAAAATAAAAATAAATTTGATCATTATGTATTATCTTATTATATTACACGATTCACTGCAGCTCAGTGGACCATTAAAATATTGACAGGATACGATAGCATATCAATAACATCGAATGCGTAAGTAAAAAATACAAAAATTTCAAAAAAATATCTATATATAATCATATATGGATATACACAACGCATTTAAGCAATGTTACTTCAACGTACAAACACGTGTTCCAATCTTTTAGATCTCGTCAGTGCACGTAATTGAAGTACCTATTGCTAGTCGCTGCTGCTAAGTAGTAACACAATCTTGTACGTCAAATAACGTGGTAGATTTTGTTATGTTGGATAAAACGTTGTTTTAGATGCATTTTATCCACTTAAGAAAATGAAATGCTCGAACAAGCGTTCTCGCGTTTGAACATTCTTGCGTGGATAAAATGCTATCTAAAACACTTATACAATAAATAACTATTATTTCATAAACTATTGACATATTATTAATTATTTCTTATTTAAGTATTCAAATTATATGAGAAGGGGTGACCTACAACAATATATTCATATTTACAGTTTAATTAAATTTAATAACAATCGTGGAAAGCAAATGTTATCAATGCAATGAGGAGATAGATGCATAAACATTTGTGCGGCAAAATTAAAAAAATACCTAATCCCCTATGGTATTATGTTTAAACTTAACAGAATAAGTAAAGTTTTTAATATTATAAATAGAAGTACCGTTCATCCATAAACACGAAGCATAACGTTGATTTCGAGTCAAGGTAATACTTCTTACTCAAACGTTTACACCAGACAGTAGACCACCATGAACTCTGACTGTGTACAACAGCGTATTGTAATCATCCCATACAAGAATTAACCAAAGAAAAATATATATCGTCGTTAACATTCAAGTACGCTCAACAGAATAATTGTTAAGGTAAATTTGATTAAATTATCAAAAAATGTTGTTATTTACAAATTTCTAGCAGTAAACTTCGATACATCACATAAACCGTGTGTAACCGCTCACGAATGCCATAAATCAAATAACTTGTGACAGGTGGATTTTATCTTAAGTAGCCCGAAGACTCTACCTATGAGACCGTTCTTTGTTATCTCACTTCACCAACGGTAAACATTCACATTCTATGTGCGGAACTTATTCATATTTTATTCGAGTAAACCCTCCTCGGAGACTCGGAGAGATACCTATGGATTTGTTGCTTTTGTTTCGTCGGTTAGTTTTGATTAGAGTGCCCTCTGGTGATTATTAAATCTTCTGTTAAGTTGGTCGACCGTAACTGAAAAGTGTTTTGTATGAATAATATTCAGGTTTGGTTAGTGAAATCAAGAAGAATATAGAGAAAAACGAATGTCAAAACAATTTTCCTTGCTTGAATATTAATTTAAAAACATTTGAACATTTTTCTCGGTTTCAGTAACCAACCCTGTGTAATAACTAAAGTATGACATCAATGTCTACATATTCAATATATTATTTATTTGACGAAACACGTTCTCATTAATTGAGTAACTAGATTAATATAACATTAAGTAAGTAACTAGATTAAGACATGGTATATAAACTGAGGATAGAAGAAAACGAGTGAATCTAATCTAATCAATTTTGTACATGTAATGTTGTTGTTAAGTATTTATCAAATGTTGTTTTTATATTGTTTCCGATTGGATTATTTATTACACCAATAAAACCGGCCTCTAATGAGTCCGTCTCAGTGATGAAACTGTAACGAGGACCAGGGGACGCAACACCTGAATACTGTCCAAAAACTATGAAACAACAAACGAGGGAGATCTAAGCATATCTGTAACTTCAATGGGTCCAGCATTAGTTTTGTACTGGCTGTGGAGTTAAATGCGTCTGTCGTAGGGTCAAATTTTGCGCAATTATCTTATTGTCTGCAGTTAATCTAATATTTTCTTTTTGTTAACAGTTGCTTATTTCTCTTTTCGGCACATTTGTTATTATTTTCGTTGATATTGACTTTATATTTAGCTGGAGAATTTTCGCCTCTTCAAGAAAAGCTATTTATTATTAAATGTCATTATCTTGGTCAGTCAATCAGACAAGTTATAAGTTCATTTTAAACAGGATTTTAAGAAAGCGTAGCATATGAGAGACAGTGCATCACGTTATTAACAATTTAATTAACATAAACAGAAAATCATTTCCATGTATATATTGTTAAGAAATCTTAATCAGAGGAGGGAATTAAGTAAAGTAACTAGTGGAACCCGGTAATGTAGTAACGGTATTAACTAATAGAGCGATTAAACTAACAAACCCAGACTTCACACCAGAAATTTTATCACAAACAAAAGATTTTCTAGAAAAAAATAATTATCCACTCCCATTCATTAAAAAAATTATAAAATAAAAAATTATACCAACACTACAACACAAATAAAATAAATACCAAAAAAACCAAAGAAAATAACCCCCAAACTACTTATAAATATGCCTCAATATCTTATATAAACAACCTATCAGAAAAAATAAAGAACATCTTAACACCATATAACATAAAAGTAGATCACAAAAATTCCAATAATCTCAACAACTTACACTCAAAATTAAAAGATCTGCATTTAAGAAAACACGTTATTTATGAAATTTCATGCAATGACTGCGAAGACGTATACAGCGGCCAAACAACACAATATCTACAAGAACGTTTAAATACACAAATTTTCGAACAATAGTACAGCCCTTAAAAAACATTTCAAACAAACGAAACACACTTTCAATTTCGATAAAACCACAATAATTACATCTGAAAAAACAACAAAGCAAGAAATATACTAGAAAGCATCCACATATAAAAAAGCAAATTCAATAAATGACAGATTTAAATAACTCGTCAGCAGTATGCCTACCGATTATATAAACATCTCCCGTATAATAAGAATATAAATATCACAAAAATAAAATAAAAAAGCATATGTCCGAGAACAGTTAAACCCCCCTCCGCAAAGTGTTGACAAAGCTAACATTCTTTCCACCCGTCAAAATAAACACATCGCCGAAAACGGTCTACCTGCTAATACAAAAAGTTTAGTTTTATTTAGAAATGCGAAGCAAATACGTCACAACATTTTAACACCACAAAAATTTAATGTAAGTAGATTTATTATAATATCGTCTCCCACTATTTTTTAAATTTAAATAAATTTGACAGTTTTTGAAAAAGATACGATATAAAGTATCGAAACGTCAAATTAAATATTGTTTTAATTACCCGGCCGCTACTCCCAAAAATATTACTTTTATCTCGTATATATATATATATATATATATATATATATATGTATATATATATATATATATATATATATATATATATATATACAAGGTGTGTATAAATTGTCGCAAAAGCTACACGAAGCGACAATCTTCGTTCGGTTCTGAATAAAAAATCTTAATGTTAAAATGTCGTATCATGCTTCGTAAATTCGTAAATGTAAAAATTTGACAGTAATGATTTTGATTGAACTCACTTTGAAATACAAACTTATTGTTCTACAACGTTGCCAAATGTGTTTTTCGTGAAAGTACGTTAATGAATAAATGTTTAAAACAAGCTTTTAAAACAAAAAGAAAACGTTTACGAAATAATACTAGTAAAATTTTTTTCTTTAAACTAAATTGCATCTATCTCTATTAACAGATATCGAAGAGCAAAGGTTAGTTACGCACTAAAAGTCTGAACTTCAAGAACCCCATGAAAACAAACGAAGCATGATACGACATTTTAACATTAAGATTTTTTATTCAGAACCAAACGAAGAACGTCGCTGCGTGTAGCTTTTGCGACAATTTATACACACGTTATATATATATATATATATATATATATATATATATATATATATATTACGGCGATTAAGGTCTGTTTCACTTTAATATGTATATATTTAAAATAATCTCTTACATGTTTCAACAATTACTACCTTTTTCAAATAATTTTAAATTATTAATGACAGTATATTGTCATTTATAATTTAAAATTTTTTGAAAAAGGTAAATTTAAATTTAAAGTAAGGTATGGTAAATTCAACTTGTTGGCGATTTAAGGTCTGGTTTTACTTCAAAATGTATTTATTTATATATACTCGTATTGCCTTGAAAAAGGCATCATTTGCCGAAACATGTAGGATTGTTTTAAATATATACATTTTGAAGTAAAACCAGACCGTAACTATATATCTTGCTATGTCATGTATTGTTTCATGGACCAGTATCACAAAGAAAATATTTAATTTGAATCGTCATTTCACCCCATATATAGGGTTTCTCTAATATTGAATTTTGTTATTTTCCACCTTGAGATCTACGAATCATTTAATAGAGTTTTAATTTACAACACGTTATGGAGAATCTTTTTACTATATCGTATTACTATATCTGAGTGATAGAAATTAGGGTTTTAAATATTATAATATAAATAAGACAAGTATTTAATAGCAAAATTAATTAAAGTTAATTAAAAACTAACTAGTTTCTCTAGAAACGGCTATAAAAGTTCATCCGAAGGAATTTTCCTTAACTAATGGCTTTTTAAAAGACTTATAATTAAGTGTTATATGGTAAGTAATTTGTTCTTGTTGTTTTTTTTGCGTGATTTGGAAATCAATTCGCACCTATCAGCAACGGCAAAAATAAATTAAGCAATACATAAAAAGGCAAAATTGTAAAATGTATCACAAAGTAAGGGTGATGTAGAAATACATACATAAATGTTAATCAGTAAAATTACTAATAGTTGACGATCATTAATGATTCTAATTAAATTGCAGTTTTATCAAAACTATATTTTTCTATAATGTAAATATATTGTAAATAAAGAAAAAACTAATTTCGATATCAACACCAAATTATTTTAAAAGCACCTACATGAGGTATATTAAATTATAAAATTTTATAATTTAATATTCTTTGAAAGAGGCAGTAATTGTTACTAAATCTCCTATATATATATATTAAAAAATAATAAAAGCGATGTATAGCAATCGCCAATTAAGTTGGCGCTAGGAGGGGGTGCGCAGAAGCCGTTTTAAAAACGTCCACCCCCCACTACTCAAGTAGTTGTCAGAATACATTTGTCATTGACGTTTGACGGAACATAATGTCTTTGCTAGGGGATCATAAAATTATACACGCTCAGAGGTTAGAATTATCTGACATTTGATGTAAAACCAAATACAAATCTCCCCACTACTTCTAATCCTGCGCGAACTTACTCCTCCTCGCGCAAACTTAATTGGCGTTTGCTATACATGCATGTAGCCGTATCCATCCGGGATGTGCAGACGTCAACGTTTCATAGTTATTACTAATTGTCAATACACCTTACCCAGAAATTTTTCATTTTACCGGACAACCTGGACGGTTGACGCCGTGACACGTTACAGCTACATTCTTAGACAAAGATGATTTTGTCATGTGTAGATATTGATGCAACGAATTAGAGCGGCAATGGCATGTATGTGAGAATTCAATAATTATGAGTTCTCATTAGCATTACGTTTATCATCATTAGTATATATATACACGCAGTATAGAAATGAAAGTCGTATCTATTTCTGGGTAAGGTGTATTGACAATTAGTAATAACTATGAAACGTCGACGTCTGCACATCCCGGATGGATACGCTTTCACACATTTTTTCATTTTCCCGGACAACCTGGACGGTTGACGCCGTGACACGTTGCAGCTACATTCTAAGACAAAGGTGATTTTGTCATATGTAGAAATTATTGCAACGAATTAGAGCGGCAATGGCATGTATGTGAGAATTCAATAATTATGAGTTCTCATCAGCATTACGTTTATCATCATTAGTATATATACACGCAGTATAGAAATGAAAGTCGTATCTATTTCTGGGTAAGGTGTATTGACAATTAGTAATAACTATGAAACGTGGACGTCAGCACATCCCGGATGGATACTGCTTTCACACATTTTTTCATATATATATATATATATATATATATATATATATAAGTGATAAGATAATTTCTTAGCCGTTCATTAATGAACGGCTAAGAAATTATCTTATCACTCATATAGCTTTGGAGTAATAATTAGCATTTTCAAACATTCATATCTGACATCTGCTCTCAAAACACTGACATCTACTTTCAATAACTCACATCTAATTTCAAAATAGGCATCTGCTTTCTAATCTGACGTTTGCTTTCATAACTGACACCTGCTTTCAAAACAGACATCTGCTTTCACTAACTGACATCTGCTATCAAGACTGACATGAGCTTTCAAAACTGACTTCTGCCTTCAACTTGACATCTACATTCAATAACTGACATCTGATTCATCAACACTGCTACTTTATAATGCATTTCTGAATAACTTGAACCTGGGTCTATTGTGGTCTAGTGGTAATGACGACAGCCCGGAAAGCTGTAGACTTGGGTTCGAGTCCCAACATAGACATTTTTTCAATTAAAAATTTCGTATGATTTGCTTTGTAATTTGTAGACAGCAATGTTTACATCCCCCCTTACTTTGCAATTACATACATACTAACTTGATATTTGTAAATATTTCATATAAAAGCCGAAAACCTCCAATAATTTATCAAATGTTATATAAATATATATATATATATATATATATATATATATATATATATATATACAAATTGTTTCACTAAGTTGGAACCATATGGAAAACTTTTTTATTATTAATTTTAGGAAAAAAGTTATTCTTCATAAAAAGTTCTGCATATTATAGAATCTAAAATACAATCATCAGATATTAAATTTTTTCAGTCGTATACGCGGTATATCGAAAAATATGAATTTTACTCAAGAGTAAAGTAGTTTTATATTTGACAATATCGAAAATTGTTATGAATAAAAGTTGATCAGAACTAAAAACTACGTTCAAATATGCAATTATATCCATTTACATTGAAAAAATAATTTTTTTCTTTTTTGTCTACAATATCAATGCAAATTTAACTGTAGTTACATGTAATCTAGGATGCACTGACATACAAATGATTTGTTGGTAGCAAGTAATGTTTGACAGTAAGTTTCAAAACGCGTTAGAATTTATGTTACATAAAATGGTAGCGTTATTAACTTGTGAAGTGAAAATAGAAATTGTTTTGATTGTGGGAGAAAATTATAAAACACAGGGAAGCAGCTATTGTTTTTAATAGTAGACATCCCAATAAAAATATTAATCATTCAATAGTAAATAAATTTAAGAGTATTAGAAATATTAAAAATAATTTTACTGGAAACGCCAAAAGCTGGCTGCTGATGAGAATACGCAGTTTGAAAAAAATACACCTATACCAACGTTTCTTCCAGTCTTCGAAGTCTTCGATAATTTCTTTTAAATTATATATATATATATATATATATATATATATATATATATATATGGAAAAAAAAAATATATATATATATATATGTAATTGAAAAGAAATTATCGACCGTGATATATTATCAAAAATTAATTAAAATTCGGGTAAGCGGTCAATTAAAAAACTCCTTTATTAAATTACCCTATATTTCGCAACACTTTGTCGCTTCTTCTGGGGTAAAAAAAGTAGAGTTAAAAAATAATGAAATTGACGTACAAAATATAAAAATGATTAATTTAAAATTAAATCATTTTTATATTTTGTCGTCAATTTTATTATTTTTTAACTCTTTTTATGTTACGTGTTATATTATTTGGAAATATAATTTTGAAAGATTTGAAATTTCATGACGGTCATTAACGGCGTTTTCTTCATGTTTTTTTAATATGAATTAATTGTAAAACTGATCTTACTTTGTAATTTGTTTCGGTTTATAGTATTTTCACACTTTGTAATTAAAAGTGTGGTTATTTTTAGTTTCGTGTTTTTTAAAGATTAAAAAAAATCTATTTCCAAAACATCACAGCTTTTTCCCCTTTTATTGGCTTGCTTTTATCTTAGTCTTTCTAAGCACTGAATTCTCATTCTATTCTAATTCAGTGCCTGAGTGCAGTGACAGACTTCTTGTAGATTCTTCATATGATAAGAAATGTGCAAATTAATGCTTCGTTTAAAAGTTTTTAAACAACATACCATTTCATTTCCCACTACTGCTTTTTAAGATAAATTTCTCCATTTTACAAAATCACTTATTCGTAAGATACCACGAGATGTTATTTGTTTAACGTATATATTATTTTATCGTGTTACTGAAGTCCCCCAATAGGTGGATTATGTTCGGCAATTCGTAAGCGTGTCTCTGAAGTTAACTATTATTCTTCTGATACCACATTATCATTACTATGAAAACGTGCAATTTCATCTTTATTTATGTTTTAAATAAATGATCTATTTTTCAATCAAATATATTTAATTTAGCGCGTATAAACAAAAATTCATAAATATTTGACATTAAGAAATTTTTTAAACCTCTCCATGGCAAAGTAATTACGAATTAAGCAATTTGGTGTATAACTGGTTGCTTACTATGCCACTAATGCATGGACTATTATTTTTTAATGATTACACATAGGGAAAGTATGTGAAATAACAAAAAAAGAGCCCGGTATATATATCATGGCATACGTTTTCATTAAAAAACGTAATCAGTAGCATAAATTTTGAGAGCAGATATCCTACGACGCCCGTTATTCTTATTGAATAAATTAAATAGCAAAAAATGAGCAGTGAGGCAACAGAAAAGAGAAATGATGAACACCGAAGGAGTTCGGCAACTTCAAAATGTATTTTTTTTTGCATGCCAATATTAATTCTTGCAGCCGTAAAAGATTAAGAAACCGAATCTTGTTATTCCACTACAACAAAGCGGCGTCATTAATAGTTTTGCATATATTAGGAACCAGGTTGGCTGTCATTTTATAGCGTGACTCCATCACGAGCGAGTAAATCTAAGGGGAACAAGTGAAAAAAGGACTGGAATCGTTCATTCCTTTTATACAGGGTGGCCCAAAATGACCGAAGGGGTTTTAATTCCTTATAACTTTTTATTATAATTTTTTTGTTTTGTTTTCAGTATTTTGTAAAGAAGACTTGGGGAATTTAAAATGGAACAGTACACAATTGAACAACGTGCCAAAATCGTTGAACTTTATTTCTCAAATCAACGATCCATTGTTTTGACTCAGCGTGCATATCGTCGTTATTTTAATGTGCGGGTTGGACCCTCAGAGTCAACAATACACCGTCTGGTTGCAAATTTTCGAAAACAAGGGGCAGTAAGGAACCTTCCTGGTGCCGGCAGACGACAAACGGTACAAACGGATGACAATATTGAACGGGTACAGGAGAGTATTCGGGAAGATGGAGAAACATCAACCAGGAGACGTTCGACACAACTTGGCACAAGGGTCGCTGCAGAGAATTTTGCATACAATAAGAATGTTTCCATACAAAATTCAGCTTGTCCAACAATTGAAACCGACAGATTACCAGCAACGACTTGATCATGCAATTTATTTTCGTCAAAAAGCAGAAGAAAATCATGATTTTATTCAAAATTTAATTATGAGCGACGAAGCCCATTTCCAATTAAATGGGTTCGTTAATAGGCAAAACTACAGGATATGGGCTACGGAAAATCCAAGAGTAGTTCAACAGCGAGAATTACACCCACTTAAGTGTACCGTTTGGTGCGGTGTTTCGTCGGAAAGGATAATTGGCCCATATTTTTTTGAAAATGAACACGGTGTCGCCGTTTCCATCACTGGTGTTAGATATCGGACAATGTTGGAAAATTTTTTAAGGCCAGCCGTGGAAAACCATCCGCAAGTATGGTTCCAACAGGATGGAGCCACAGCGCACACTGCGAGGGACACAATGGCTCTTTTACGCGACATCTTTGGTGAACGAATTATTTCCCGTACAAGCGATTTTAATTGGCCTCCGCGTTCACCGGATTTAACCGCTTCAGACTGTTTCCTTAGGGGTTATTTGAAAGGAAAAGTCAATATTAATAAGCCTCGAACCATACATAACACCTGAAGTTTTGCGAAAGGTTATGGAAAATGTTTTGGAAAGAGCACGAATATGCGAAGCAGAAAATGGCCACCACTTGCGAGATATAATTTTTCATAATTAAATTAAAAATATTCTCCATTAATATACTGTATTTAAAATTTAAAAAAATTAATAATTATGTCTTAAATAAGAAGTTATAATGAACTCAAACCCCTTCGGTCATTTTGGGCCACCCTGTATTTTGTTTAATTTCTTGTTTTTGTTTCGGTATGAATTCTATTAACGTATTTACAAAGAAAGATGCATATTATCAGTTGTTGTGTGCTACGATTTATACGCGTAGGGTTAATTATGATACAACAACATATTGTGATGGAATTGGTCCTTACTTGTTGGAATTCCATTTAATTAAAACATTGCACAAAACACTTAAAATTACACACATATTTTAATGGCTTGTAGTCTTCCGTGTTCGTTGTCCATGATTTCTGGGTAAATGTACTAAAGTGGCATATAATTCTTGCAGTTCTTATACTTGTGACCGACAGTGTATATGCAAGCAGTGATATTTAAGATTCATCCTTATTTCTTAACACTATCTCTGTCAGTTCTCGTCTCGATTTAATTTAAAAAATTTACATTTTACGTCGCAGTTGATGGGAAAGGTATAATTACAAGTTTTTTGGAACCGGAGTCCCTTTTTGGTCCCTCGTCTATAATTATCGAAAGAAATTGATAGACGATTAAAGATAATTGCTCCAATCAAAATTTTTTACTCGTCGATGCAACCGATGCGGTACGTTTTCTTAAAAGAAAAATGTCTTAGCTTAAGTGTTTATATGTTAAACTGTTACATTACCTTCATATAGATTTAATTTTTTAATAATAATGTTTATAATTGAAAATATTTAAACAAAAATTCAAAAACTAAAATATTCTAACAAAATACTTATTTTGTACTTCGTCTTGAATTAAATTGGTCAACAAATTTTCGTTTTTTTTTGGTTTTTCCTTAGAAACTATGTACAATTTTTGTTTGTTTACAGTTTTAACAATAGTAATAACAAATGAAACAGACATGCAATATACATATCTGTAACTGTACACATGGACAATACAATACTTAAAACCTTTTTGTATATTTACCGCCATCTGGCTCGTGTTAATGGACTACACGTATTTTTTCGCTTTTGTACTAGCATAGCTAGTCAAGCGAAAGGTCGCCTTTTTCGGCATAGTCTCCTTCGTCCGTCAGATGTCACTTATTAAATTAGTGCCACCTTATGGGACGAAATTTGCTATATCTTGTAGGCGATTTCAGTGAAATGTATATACAGATACAAATCTGTTCTTAAAAGATTTGTATCATATGTATACATTGCTTCACTAGATTGACTGACGACGCCTATAGATGTCAGAAACACGTGTCTTAAGCAGAAGTAAATACTGAAAAGTACGAGGTGTATTGTCCATGTGTACAGTTACAGATATGTATATTGCATGTCTGTTTCACTTGTAACAAATGCGTAATACGTGCATATAACGTATTGATATACTTAAAACCTTTTTGAATAGTAATAACAACAAATTTATTCTGGCACGTCAAATTTTGGAAAAAAAATATTGAAAAGTAAATGAAATAACATTAATTATATGAAGCTGTTTGGTGTCGTTTTGTTTAAAATGTTTTTTTTTACTTTTCTTTCATCCTGTTCTTCGGCACTTTCTGATATCAGTGTCCAACAATAATCAGCAAGCATTTCACTGTTCCACTTGGCCTGATCACGTTTTTCAATAACAGAAATGTCGCGAGGAAACCTTTCGCTGTGTTGTTTCGCTCAATCAGGTACTGGACAGGTAGCAGAAAGCAGACTAGCATGACGAATATTTTTCTTATTTTTGTCGGAAAACACCATTTTCGTTCAGCGAAAGTACCAACCAGTTCAATGGTCCATTCACTCACGCCAAATCATACGTCTTGCAAATGGGATAGCGCTTTTGTTCCCGTTTGACCAGTCCCTTGGAGTAACAGCACAGCGTGCGCAGCAAATGCTGGTAGCCCATGGCTTGCCTTGATGTTCAATGGTTATGCCAAAATAGTGAAAATATAACTTTCCTATTAAAGGTGTAATATTTCGCATATGCTAGTGGTTAGATATACAACAGCAATTGTCTGTATTATTTATACACGTACGCGACATTATAAAATAGAAAGATGTTCAGCTATCACATTGAATGGAAAGAGCCGTGTGTAGCTCTTTATATAGCCACATAGTAGATATCTACCAATTCTAATTTGATTGGTTCCAGAGCAAAAATGGGCGTGGTTTAAGTACTCTGACGTAGGAAACATGTATGTTCAGACATGTCCACTCAATATTCGACAGAACAATATTTTTAGTAGTATCTTTCTTATACAAAAGTAACTTTGAAAAATTGTAAAATTTAATGCAGCAGTACTGCAGTTTCTGTCCAAACTGTTCGCCGAAGATTGAATGAATACGGATTGATGTCAAAGAAACCTGCTGCTTATTCACTTTTGTTTCCAGCTCATCCTGTTCAGTGACTACGATTTGCCCGTGAACATAGACATTGGACAATGGATCACTGGAGCTTGGTATTGTTCATGGATGAGTCTCGTTTTAGTCTGCGTTCACGCGATGGACGAGAATATGCGTGAAGAAGGCCTGCTGAAACGGTCCTTCAGAAAACGTACCTTTCTAACGGATGAACAGCTATAGAGCTTGAGATTAAGAAATTGATGCACGTCATCATTTTAATATGATGTCACGTTAGACAACGTTGCCATTTCTTTTCTCTTTAACATATGTGTTAACTGTGTTGCCTATATATCAGTCAATAAAAATTCTTATAATTAAAATTTTATAAAATTAGGTCCTTCTTGCTTAACATACTTCTCAAGAAAATAATATAAAATGATTCAAGCCATTTATCAAATACACGAACAGTATTGGATGCTTTATTTTTAGCAATAGACATTTTATTTAGGTAGTTATATATATATATATATATATATATATATATATATATATATTTAGTGTTTAAAGAATTTTGTTTTTCTTTTTTATTTTATTGGCCGTGTTTTAATATTACAAATAATAGATTTTTATTGGTTTTAGCGACCTTTTATTGAATTTAGATGTTTGTTTGCGACGTTTCGACTTTTATCAATTCAGTCTTTTTCAAGCATCTGGAAACAAGAATCATTACAATGAACATGAGAACTGTGTTTGTTTTGTGTGATATAACAATTGAATTAACCATTTTAAATTTAACATTATATTAAGAAATGAATTACGGATTAGGTTAGTGTTTTACGTTGAAAATTAAATAACATTAAATTAAAATAGCTTAGAATGGTAGGGGGACATTTATGTGATTAATATCTGTATGAATTAATTGGAGACTTAACAAATATTAACAAATTTTAAGTTTAAAATTAGATTAAAGATGATTACAAATTGAGTTATTATTGAGTTCTTATTTTTATTTTATGTAAGTTTCAACGTTAAATGTTAACTCAATTTGTAATCATCTTTAATCTAATTTTAAACTTAAAATTTGTTAATATTTGTTAAGTCTCCAATTAATTCATACAGATATTAATCACATAAATGTCCCCCTACCATTCTAAGCTATTTTAATTTAATGTTATTTAATTTTCAACGTAAAACACTAACCTAATCCGTAATTCATTTCTTAATATAATGTTAAATTTAAAATGGTTAATTCAATTGTTATATCACACAAAACAAACACAGTTCTCATGTTCATTGTAATGATTCTTGTTTCCAGATGCTTGAAAAAGACTGAATTGATAAAAGTCGAAACGTCGCAAACAAACATCTAAATTCAATAAAAGGTCGCTAAAACCAATAAAAATCTATTATTTGTAATATATATATATATATATATATATATATATATATATATATATATATAAAGATAATTATTTCGTGACCTTTGTATGTTATGGTAAATTCAATTTGTTGGCGATTTAAGGTCTGGTTTTACTTTAAAATATATATATTTAAAACAACCCCACATGTTTCGGCAAATGATACCTTTATCAAGGAATATAAAATATAAATGACAGTATATTAATGTCATACATTTGAGTTGCTATGGATTAAATTATTCAAAGATAGATTCGAAATGAATAATAATAAATCATGCCTTAGTATTCTAAAATAGATAGGCAACAAAAACAGGGAAACGCAAGACATGAGTTATTATTATGTATGCGCCCGTGGAGCGTCTTAAGATGTAAAGCTGTCGGCATTCGCCTTAAACGAGAAGGAAAACCACGAAAACCTACTCGGACAACCAGACCGGAATCAAAACACGGAACTGTCAGCATGATAAGCAAATGTATATGATATTTAAATGTATATGATATTTAAATAACTTAAGATATATATATATAATTATATAACAGCAGCATATATTATGATGGAATTTTTTTCCTGTCTAATACTAATCATTACTTTAATTTCCCTTTTCATTGTGTGTTGTTCTTTATCAATTATCTGTGTGTTTTCGAAATCTAAATGGTGATCACGTTGTAGTTTGTGTGTAGATAAAGCAGTTTTGTCCGTTTTATAGTATTTGTGGGCTTGTATTCTTTTGTATAAATATTGTTTAGTTTGACCAATATAGTAACTATCACAATCGCGACATGGTATTTTATAGATGACATGTGTTTCTCGATTTTTTTCTATTTTAGGTTTAAGTTTTGATAATAAATGTTTATTAGTATTACTAAGTTTATATGTTGTAGCTATATCATATTTTTTAAAGAGTATTTATTTTTTTCTGATAGTTGTGGAACATATGGAATCGTGATATATGTTGTGCCATTGTTTAAATTGTTATTGGTGTCTGCAGTGTTGTATATTCGGTGTATTCCTTTTTTAATTATTTGGTCTATCATTTGTGGTGGATAATTATTATCCGTTAAGATTGTTTTAACTTTCTTGATGTTATCTTTTCTGTATTGAGTATGTGATAGTTTTACTGCTCTATCAGTCAGATTATTTATAATCACTTTATTGAATACTGTAGGAGCATTTGAGTGGTAATTCATATATCGAAATGAAGCTGTAGGTTTATTATACCAATTTGTATAAATAGTACCCTGTCTATCATAGCTTAAAGAAATATCAAGAAAATTAATACTATTATTAATTTCTTCTTCAATAGTGAATATTAATTTGTTGTGAAAATTGTTGAATTTATTTAAAAGATAGTTTATTTTATTAGTCGGAATACATGTTATGATATCATCAACATATCTTTTGAAGAAAATGGGATGGAAGTCTAATGAATTGATAACGTTTTGTTCCAAATGTTCCATTACCAGATTTGCAATAGGAGCAGTTAAAGGAGAGCCCATGGCAATACCAAATGTTTGACTATAAAAATAATTTTTGTACTGAAAATATGTGTTGTCAAGACAGAAGTATATACCTCTAATAAATTCGTTTTTATTTAGTGATGTGTGTGGACTAAAAAGTACCAACTAATCACAAAATTATATCACTTGATGTAGAATATTTATATACTAACATTCCTACAGATCTAGCCGTGAACATAATAAATTAGTTTGATTCTTTGTTTATTTTATCTTTGTGATAAAATATATAGATAAAATAGACAAAGAATCAAACTCTGGTGTGTATAAGTTAACATGCAAAGATTGCAATAAGGTATACATAGGACAAACGGGGAGGACATTTAAAATTAGGATGAACGAACACGAGAGAAGCCATAAAGAAAAGAAAACAGATTCAACTTTCGCAAATCATTGTTTAGAAATTAATCATAGATTTAATATAGATTTCAAAATTGTACACATTCAAGGAAAAAGTAAAAAACTTAACCTGTTAGAAAACTTAGAAATTAATAGATACAATAGTTTAGGATTAGCTTTAAAAGACCAACTAGATTTAAACAACTCCTCTCTACTAAATTTAAGATTGTAAAAAATTTTTCCACCACAATTCACCAATAATTTTCACATAAATATTCTAACTTGCATTGTACATATTCAGTATTCATCCACCTGATGAAGCCATTGTATGGCGAAACAATATTGTAGTGGTATTTACAATAAAAGAATTTTTGAAACTAGAAGTTTAATTACTTATTTCTTAGCGTTAAAATAGATTTAATTACTTCATTTATATCATATATGGATAATAATTAACCTTTATTATCTCGCTCTTGTGTAAAATAATAATTAGAGATGGAATTAGTTAGTATCTTGCTTTGTTTGCAAGAAGCTTTTGATAGATTATATAAATATCATCAATCTAAAAACAATATCAAAGGTTCTCAAAATAAATGATTAGAAAATGTAGCTCAAACTGTAAAAGTATTAAATAAATCAATAAGAAATAGGAGGGAAAATTTGACAGGTATCAAAAATAAACTAACTATACTGACAGGAATGATAGGACAGCATTGCGCTTTGGTAACCTTCCAATGCAACGTAAGAAAATTATTCGTTTTTCTAAAGTATGTCATGCATTATTCCTTTTTAATGAACGCTTATGTCAAATGCTTAAATTTATCTAAATATAAAAGGACGCATACTATTTCTTGTTAAATTTATGTTAAAAGTTGTGTATATCAATATCTCCATTTTGCATCAAATTCGCATTGCTCTATTGGCTATGGCACCTCATATTATCATCATTAATGACGTTCATCGATTGCTTAATCTCACAGAGTATACTCTTGAAGGCCGTAACTCAAAAAATATTTGAGATACATACTTAAAATTTCAGTATGTTATTTTTAAAAGTATAAACTACCGAAAATTGCAACAACAAAAATCTATTCTTTGACAGTTTCACCCTTAAGAGTTCGTGGAGGTAGTGCGCGCTATTAATCGCTTAAATTGTGTGAAAACGTAGATGTAAAACTTCGCCGATAAGGCCAATGAATTTGTTAATTTTGCGCAATTTACTATTTCGTAACTTTTCCTTATTGAATAAAATATTAAGTACCTTTTTTTTATTTCTCATTCTTACTTTGTAGATAATGTTTCATGTCTTAATTAATTTTTCTTGTACTAACAGCCATTTACTGCGGTGTCCGGAATTTTTTGTCTACGAGTGTACATTTATTACGGTTTGAAATTAGTGGAAATTATTTTGAATGAAAAATGATAAAATTTTGAAAATTTTATTATTGTGTTAGGTCGGGAACATATAGCGTTTACGTCATTCTTTACAACACACACTTGAGAAATCTATAAAAAATAAAGTCGGCCCAAACAGAGAGAGTATAAAGAATTTTTATTTAGCCTTTCATCATTTATTAATATTATAATAAACATATATATAACAAGAACAATTTAGTTAATAATAGATCTTCATTCGTTGAAATGTAAATGTTTGATGTTAATACAAATCGAATACAGAAATAACGAAAAAATATAATGAAATTATAATTTAGAGAAGTTAGATAATTGGCTGTTTCATGAAACACATTCAAGGAAGCAATTCTTTCTTGCAAAACCACGTACGCTAACATTAAATTAACGATCTTCATTTTATCCTCCTATTTATCTCATATCAATAAGAAAATCGCAATGGAATTTTTTAACATCGCCGGGTAATATTTCTCATTATAAAACGCGTATGTATATGCAGCATTGAATTGCGAACAAGGTGGTATGACTAAAAGTAAAAGAAGTAAAAGGAAAGAAAGGAAAAAGAGCACTACCGCTTCAGCTGCGACTTAGAAAACTGTAAAGGCGTACAAAAGTTGTTGAACTAGTCCTGTCCGGTCCGCTTGAATGATCTCCAATGATAAAATACTCATTATGACCAAAGAAACACGATCTACCGCAGAAGCGCGAGCAATGTACTGGAAGTAATTGCTCGTTTTGTATGTGTATGTATGTATATGTATAATACCGCATATATGTATATATTGGCTAGTCTCTTGTTCGAATGGAATGTAACGTGGAAATTATGAAGATCGGTCGTTAAAAAAGAAATAACTTTAATTAGTTCGTAATTGTAAAGTTTTTTTTAATGCAAAAGACGTCCGTACAATGTATATTTCTCGATGTGAAGAGACTCGAATCCTATGTATCCTCTCAATAAGTAATATACGACTGGGTTTTAAAGAAAAGAGTACCCGCAAGAATAAATAAATCAAATTTTTTTTTTCATTTTGCAAAAATATTATTATTTATTTTAAGCAATGTAATTAAATGGATTGTAATATATACCGGGTGTCACATGACATGACTGCTACAGCTTACGGATGTGTTACAGAACCAATTTCAAGTTAAAAATGTCTAGAACATCTGCTCAAAATTCTTTCGTAACTAAGCTACAAGCATTTGAAGTTTTAGAAAGTAATTCTTTCACGATAACAGACGAGTCACGTGATAAACAGTTACTAACATTTAATTATTAATCTTAATAAACGCTAAGTTGCCAATGGCAACCAGGCATGAAAACTTTGTCCCCGCGATGCGTACACAGTGTAGCTAATTAATGATGAAATATGTCGAAAACACCAATATAATAGCACTTTGTGTGCCCTTAAATAAAAAAAATAAATAAATATAATTTCATTGTATAAAATTTTTTAAAAGCAAAATGGTACTATTTCACTTTTAACGAGTGCCCAACACTAACATAAATTGTCAAGTTTAGGAAAATGACAGAAGTCAAAAAATTAAACTTAGACAACTGTCATAATTACAAGGTAATACAAAATCGTATTACTTTATATTTGCGAGCAATACTACCCGACTATCTACACATTTTTAATAAATCGCATTATATTTGCAAGCAAAAATAAAATGATTGAGCACTAGAATCATATTTAGCATCCAAACATAAAATAGCTATAGAAGATTTTAATTGGCGAGAGAATATAATAACAAAGTTACAGGAACGAAATAAACTACAGACCCCATTTCAGAAACTTATACACCAAAGTAAGTATATTATTCATTCATGTTGATACTTCATACTATATTAATAAATTAATCTGAAAAGTTTTAAAATTAAATTGCTAACTCATTCATTCTATAAACGCAAGGATATTCACAAATATACGCGTGTGCAACACAATAGAGGGGTAAAATCTATAATTGATTATGTTCTGGTAGAAAGGGAAAACAGAAGAACTGTCTTAGATGTCAAAGTTAGGAGAGGGGCGGAGAAACATAGTGATCATTATTTGGTAGTAGCTAGAATCAAAGAACTAGAAAATAAACATGACAATGGAATTAAAATAAAGAAAATAGAATTCACGTCAATAAAGACATATAAATTAAAGGAACAAGAAATAGCCAGAAAATATGAACAATTAGTTAGAAAAAATATTGAAAAGAAGTCATAACAAAGAGATAACAAATCTGGACAATTTAGAAGAAAAATGGAATATGTTCAAACATATAGTTGTAGAAGCTGCCCGTGAAATATGCGGAGTATACAAAATATGTAACACAAGGAAGACTGCTTGGTGGACGAACGACATAAAAGAAGAAATCAAAAATAAAAAGAAATTGTGGAGAAAGTACTTAGCAAATAAGAGAACAGAACAATACATAATGTACTGTGATAACGCAATATGCATGTATATGCAAATACTCTCGGACGAGGTTATATCCTCGTTCCCTTTAATACAAAACAAGTGTTTAATAAACACGACCTCAAGCATGTATATATTATGTATACATACTGCGGTAGGCCAGGGTTTGTTATGGCCTAATTAACTCTCCGAGGACTTCTCTATTATATATATAGACTGTAGGATAAGTAAAAGGAATTCAGAATGATTCAGTATCTGATAGAGAACTAGACAGACAATATCTGTAATAGTAATAAGTCAGAATTGTATCTATTTATAATGTACATAGTTTGTTAACCAATTTCTAAGTGTTGATTAAATTATAAGATGTTACCCGAACTTCGAGTGTATCATTTACAACGATAAGTCGCCCTACCTGCTAATCTGTGTGGCTGCCCAACGGCCCACGTTACATGGCGATCTCTGCCTACCTACGGTTCAGGACCATTCTGCCAGTCGTGTAAGACTGCAAGGAACATGTAGGAAGCTGGAACGAACCAGAGAAGAAAGGAAACCTACAGTTTGGCAGGTCGAAGCAAGAAATGGGCAACTACGCGACAAAGGAAGAGGTAATCATCGCAGGCAATGACGCTAACATAAGGAACAACGTGGACACCATCGACATTCTCGGCATAGTGGCGTTTGTAGGAGTTATGATTATATTAACGTCCTGCTGCTGCTACGGTGCATACCGGCACGTGAATAAGAGGATGACGAAGGCCCTATCCGCTCAGGTCCAAATGGAGTTCCACCGGAGTCAGGAGAAGGTCTAGGCTAACACCCATGTCCGCACCAGACCAATTCGTACAGATACATGACGAAGTAAAGGTATTTTTTAGTAATTTAAGGAAAGACAATGTTAGCAATAAGAGTGATATAAATGTAATTAAGCGCAAACAAGCGCTAATAGACAATTTTAATCTTAGATTGTGTGAAATAAGGGACAATTTTAATAAGATAGCTCATAGTTTAAGTACCCGGGAGGCAACTAAGAATTGTATAAAAGACATTACCGCGACATTAGATGAGGCTACCGAAATTCTAAGTAATAGGTTAAGTAATTTAAATGTAACAATTGGCAACATGGCTGAAAATTTCGATTTACGAACGGCCTCAAGTTTATTACCTGTTATGAACGGTAAAGAAGAAGTCACCTTGCAATTAATAGATTCAATTGAATTATATGACGCATTGTTAAATAACGCAGGAAAGGAGAGTCTTACGAAATATGTTCTGAAAACACGGTTATCCCCCAAAGCAAAATTAAGATTACTCAAAACATACCCTAACAATGCCGCTTTAATTACAGACTTAAAACGCTATTTCATTGCGAAAAAATCGGTCACAGCTCTAACTTCACAATTACACAACGTTAAACAGGGCGCGAAATCAATAAACGAGTACGGCGAGACGGTTGAAGAACTGCTAGCACAACTGTCCATCACGCAAGCTGGCGACGACGACACGCTTATAGATAAGTTCCGCATGGCTAATGAACAGGTTGCTGTAAATACATTCACTAACGGACTTCGCGATCCACATATAAAGCTTCTAATAAAAGCACGCAACCCTAGCACACTAAGCGACGCGATTCAAGAGGCTTCGAACGAGCACATACTCAACCCCGCAAGCAATAACAATACGATTTATCATTTCTCAAGAAAAGCTACGTTTAACAATTCAAAAGCCGCGTTTAATCATTCGCAAGCTAAAGACAATCGGTACCGGAAATATAGGCATACAGATAACGGGAATAAAAGAAGAAATTTCCAACATGATTACACGCCTAGCAATTATAATCATGGTTATAGGAAAAAATATTTTAGACGCGACAAACGCGATAACCGCGAAAGAGTGTTCACTGTATCAGCAAACGCGACCCAGTCCGACGATAACAAAGACAATCAATTTTTTCGAAGAGTAGTCAACTAAAAACAGATTCCAGGCATTATTTTTTTAACCTCGACGGTTTAACATATATTAATGCATATTTCAATAATAACGACAATCTATTTCTGGTTGACACAGGTGCTTCGATAAGTGTTATATTTTTAAATGGTAATTACACAAACAAAATTGTTGATAAAACAAGAAAGGTAAACATAGTCGGCATAAACGGCGAAACGAAAACACGCGGATCAGCTTTCATTACATTAAGGTTAGGTGAGGCCAAGATTAAGCACGAGTTTGCAGTACTAGACAACGTAAATAATAACAAATTTATAGGCATCATCGGTTCTGACATACTCGCTAAATACAACGCGATAATAGACTACGAGAAATATAGTATTACGTTTTCGATTGAAGGTCAGCAAATTACATTACCTTTGCATTCCAATGAGAACACGATTGTTAACATTCCGCCGCGTTGCGAAGTAATCAAATATTTTAAAATAAATGCATCTGGCGACTGCGTGGTTTCCCAAAAGGAAGCCGCCCCAGGTATATTCATAGGGGGATCTATTGTTAGCCCAAAGAATGGGTTAGTGCCCGTCCGTATACTTAATACAAGAGATAGCGACGCGACATTGAAAAATTTTGTTCCTACGGTGACCGACCTCGGTAAATACGACGTTCGCACTTTCAAGTATAGTGGCCCCAAATCAGTCAACCGCGTCGACAAGGTTTTACAAACAGTAAATACGTCACATCTCAATAAAGAAGAAAACATTACGATGCAGAAAATTATCGCTAAGTATTGCGACGTTTTTTTCCTCGATTCAGACAAACTTACGCACACAAGCATATACAGGGGAGACATACAGGTTAACCCGCAGATAAATCCAATATATTCTAAACCCTATCGATTGCCACATTCGCAGAAACATGAGATCGACAGGCAAGTAGAGAAACTATTGTCCGATGGCATTGTAGAAAAGGCAAAATCACCATGGTCATCTCCATTACTATTAGTTCCCAAGAAGAAGGATAAGGACGGAAACCAAAAGTGGAGGATAGTGATCGACTACCGGCTGTTAAATAAGCAGATAGTCGACGACAAATTCCCACTGCCATCAATCAACGAGATATTAGACTCGCTTTCAGGCGCAGTCTATTTTTCTCATTTAGATTTGGCACAAGGCTATCACCAGATAGAATTAGAACCCAAAAGCCGTTCCTACACAGCATTTACGACCGGAAAAGATCAATATCAAATGTGTCGGCTTCCCATGGGACTAAAAACGAGTAGTAGCGCTTTTTCCAGAGCCATGACAATAGCTATGTCAGGCCTTAATTACGAACAATGTTTTATATATTTAGACGATCTCATAGTTTTCGGCAACAATCTCCGACAACACAATCTGAATTTAGTTAGAGTACTAGAACGGCTAAGAAAAGTTAATCTTAAACTAAACCCAGGCAAATGCGACTTTTTAAGAAAAGAAATTTTATATTTGGGACACGTCATTTCGGCTGAAGGAGTCTCACCAGACCCTTCCAACGTAAAAGCCTTAATGGAATATACAGTTCCTAAGAACGCAAAAGACGTAAAACGATTTGTCGCATTCGCCAATTATTATAGGCGTTTCATTCCAAATTTTGCCAACATCGTGAATCCTTTGAACAACCTTACAAGGAAAAATGTTATTTTTACATGGTCCGATGTGGAACAAAAGGCATCTGAAAAGCTCAAGCTAGCCCTTCAGACACCACCAGTTCTACAATATCCAAATTTCGATGCAGATAACATGTTCACTTTAAAAACAGATGCATCCGGCTACTCTATTGGTGCAGTACTATCCAACGGCAACGACAGGCCAATCGCTTATGCCAGTCGATCCTTAAACAAAGCTGAAAGGAACTACTGCACAATCGAGAAAGAGTTATTAGCCGTGGTTTGGGCAGTGAAGCATTTCAGGCCTTACCTATACGGCCGGAAATTTAAGATCTTTACAGATCATAGGCCGTTAGTATATTTGTTTGGAATGACCAACCCGTCTAGCCGTCTTACGAAATTCAGGTTAGTGTTAGAAGAATATGACTTCATCATTAACTATGTTAAGGGTTCAGAAAATGTAGTTGCAGACGCTTTATCACGCATAGAGATAGATTCCAACGACTTGAAGGAGGTTAGTAATGGGATTAATGACAGCATTTTTGTTACGACTAGAGCTCAGTCAAGACAGGTAGCTGCCGATCATACCATTACGAACCCAGCAATCACGGAATCCACCGGCTCCAGGGTAGGCCACCCCGGGGTTGTGGAACTGTTGAAAAGGCCAACGGGATCTATCGAACTTCGAGTGATAGACAAGGCGAGCTTCAATTCCCTCCAACGTCGTAACGGAACAAGCATGCGTTCCAAGGAAGTATTCCTATACGACGAAGATGCTCTCACAATTTTTATGAAGGAGACTGTAGTTACAATGAGTCCTCAGCAGCACATGCGCTTATTGACTACACTCCAGGAGTTCTGCGCAGGACACGACATACAGGAAATATGTATAGTCAAAGACAATTCCAGGAACAGCGACTTCCTGAGAAATTTTATTCCATGGAAGAAAAGAGAGCCAAGCGATTTAAAAATAAATGTAATAGGAGGAGTAGTAAGAATTGAAGACTACGAAACGCAACAACTAATCATAAACGATCATCATATGCTACGTACAGGAGGACACGGAGGAATAAACCGAACATTTAACCAGATCAAAAGGTTTTATTATTGGCCAAAACTAAAGCACGACATCGTATCATTCGTGAAACGATGTAGTGATTGCCAGAAACACAAGCACTCAATACCCAGCAAGGAACCAATCAAGGTAACGACCACATCGTCATACGCTTTCCAAAAGATTTTTGTAGATCTAGTAGGTCCATTAAACCAAGACCACGAGGAAAATAAGTACATCTTGACACTCCAATGCGAACTAACGAAATTCGTGGAGGCATATCCTATCCAGAGCAAAGAAGCTGCCACAGTAGCCAGAGCCCTTGTCGAGAATTTTATATTAAGATACGGTATTCCCGAACAGATAGCTTCCGACCAAGGAACAGAGTTTATGGCTGCAGTTTTTAAGGAAACTTGCTCACTGCTAGGAATACAGCAATTGAGATCAACGGCTTACCACCACGAAACGTTAGGCGCATTAGAGAATACACATAAGAATCTCGGAGCGTATCTACGAATCCAGTTAAATAACCATAAAGACAATTGGTCTACCTGGATACCTTACTGGTGTTTTGCATTTAATAACACAGTGCATACTGAAACCAAATATACACCTCACGAGTTAGTTTTCGGTAAACACAATCCGCTACCTTCATCGATAACGAACGCGATAGAACCGCTATTCAATTTTGAAAATTACGCCGCAGAAATGAAATACAGACTCCAGACAGCCCTGCACGATGCGAAACATAATTTAATTCTATCTAAAGTTAAGAGACAGGAAAAGTTAAATAGGAATCGCAGGCCCACACACTTCTGTGTCGGCGATCAGGTTTTATTAAAAAACGAAGCAGGGAATAAACTTGAGTCACTGTATAACGGCCCCTTTGTAATAACCGAAACCAACAGGCCGCCAAACATAACAATTTTCATAGACGGTAAAAGTACTGAAGTACACAAAAACCGCCTTAAACATTATCATTCCTAGAAATAAGTACAGATAGGTTAGTTAATACTATTGTTAGATTAAGTGTAAATACGTTAGTAAGAAATAATAAACTTGTACGCATATAATGAGTAAACAACTAATTTTAAGGATAATAATACATAGCACATTTATATATTTTTTAATGATTCACCATATTTTAGAATAGGAATAGGGAAGGTAACCGGAGAGAAAGGTTTTAAAGAAAAGCAAACACCTTAGTGTTGGTTTTCTTTAAACCCTAAGGAGGGTGGTGTGATAACGCAATATGCATGTATATGCAAATACTCTCGGACGAGGTTATATCCTCGTTCCCTTTAATACAAAACAAGTGTTTAATAAACACGACCTCAAGCATGTATATATTATGTATACATACTGCGGTAGGCCAGGGTTTGTTATGGCCTAATTAACTCTCCGAGGACTTCTCTATTATATATATAGACTGTAGGATAAGTAAAAGGAATTCAGAATGATTCAGTATCTGATAGAGAACTAGACAGACAATATCTGTAATAGTAATAAGTCAGAATTGTATCTATTTATAATGTACATAGTTTGTTAACCAATTTCTAAGTGTTGATTAAATTATAAGATGTTACCCGAACTTCGAGTGTATCATTTACAACGATAAGTCGCCCTACCTGCTAATCTGTGTGGCTGCCCAACGGCCCACGTTACAGTACCAAAAGCAACAGAAACGGGTAAAAGAAGTAGTGTTAAAAGCAAAAGCAAATAAATGGAAAGAATTTGGTGATAGAGCGGAGAGAGATAGCACTGGTAATCGGAAAGTATTCTATAAAGTTTTGAAATCGAGCAGAAAAGCAAAATCAATAGATGATGGAAGCATATACAGGGTGAACTATTGGAGATAGAGTATAGGTTTAAATTTGGCAAAGTTGTTAAATTTTGTGTTTGTTATAAATCCGTAGAGAAAATAGACCTGCGACAAATGACCTTCGTTATTTAAAAAAAAAACGCGAAAATCCCATTTTCTTCTTTTACCTGTAGCACCGACATTTGGCCTTGTATGTATATATTGGCTAGTCTCTTGTTCGAATGGAATGTAACGTGGAAATTATGAAGATCGGTCGTTAAAAAAGAAATAACTTTAATTAGTTCGTAATTGTAAAGTTTTTTTTAATGCAAAAGACGTCCGTACAATGTATATTTCTCGATGTGAAGAGACTCGAATCCTATGTATCCTCTCAATAAGTAATATACGATTGGGTTTTAAAGAAAAGAGTACCCGCAAGAATAAATAAATCAAATTTTTTTTTTCATTTTGCAAAAATATTATTATTTATTTTAAGCAATGTAATTAAATGGATTGTAATATATACCGGGTGTCACATGACATGACTGCTACAGCTTACGGATGTGTTACAGAACCAATTTCAAGTTAAAAATGTCTAGAACATCTGCTCAAAATTTTTTCGTAACTAAGCTACAAGCATTTGAAGTTTTAGAAAGTAATTCTTTCACGATAACAGACGAGTCACGTGATAAACAGTTACTAACATTTAAATTACAATAATACCTAAAAATCCAAATATTTTTTTCTATTAACTCTTTCAGGGGCAGAGCGTGCACTACAAAATGTGCCTTACCTGGGCAGGAATTGAAAAAAATTAAAATTATAAAAAAAAATGTTGAATATATTGTAGAAATGCTCTTAGATTTTAGAGAAACACACAAATTAGAGAAAACAATTTTTATTAAAAAAATACATAGGCGGTACAAATTTTGAACCACCGCACATATTAAACACAATTACTGGTGATACAGTAGAAAACAATTTTTTGATTTTGCATTGCATACTGTACATTGCCAGTTAGTTCTAAGTTGCTTTATTTTTGTGCTGCAAAATGCACATCTCCTCCTGGTACCATGAACGGGTTTATGTGCTGCTTCGCGAGACCTTACTTCCTTAGGTACATATGGCTTGTGTTTTTTTATTGTTACAGGAATCTCTGAGAGGCTTTTTTTTCTTGAAGGCCATTGAATAAGTGCCTCAATTACAGAGAGCCTGAAATCTTTCATTAGCATTGGAGGTCCATCTAGCGACTTATAAATGCAAAATGCGTTTACGATAGATGCATCCAGTAGATAAAAAAATATTCTATGCCACCATTTGTGGCTCTTCCTATTTATTTCATACGTTGACTTTATTTGGTCAAATTTGTCAACTGCATTCATATGTTGATTGTAATCAATTAAAATTTGAGGACAGGGAACATCTTCAACATCTTCATCTTTATTTTTCCTTTTGACCACACCAGTCTCTTGGGAACGGTGATAATTAGAAAGTAAATGGACACTTCTTTTGTCTTTCCATTTGGCAGCAAGTACACCACTTTCACTAATCCAATAATCGAATTCACCACGTTTCATTTGTTTGTCAGTCACGAAGGTTGGCATATTTTGTCTAGTAATATTTACCGTTCTACAGGCATAAATGCCCTTTTGCTTTAGGTCTTCCATAAGATAAACACTATTAAAATAATTGTCAAAATACACATGGTGACCTTTATGCTCCAAGCCTGTACATAGATCTTTCAAAACACGTGCTCCTAAGTTCCTTTCAGTACCATCACCACTTTTCCCAGTATATATATCAAATTTGAGACAGTATCCACTTTGGTCGGCCATCATCCATACTTTATACACACGTTTTACTGGTTTTTTTGGTAGATATTGTTTCATTGATGACCTACCTTTAAATCGAATCATAGACTCATCAATTACCACATGTTTAGATGGAAAAAAACATTGCGAAAAATTGTTTTGCAATTCACTAATCAGTGGACGAATTTTATATAATTTGGCAAAAGACGGGTCACCGCGCGATGGCAGCAAAGAATCGTCATTCACATGTAAATGTGACAGTAACCAAGTGAATCTTTTTACCGGCATCAAGGAACTTATAAATGGATCATGTAAATATTTATTAGTGACCAGTAATCACGGTAACTGGGAACTGTTTTTATCCCAATCATTAAATTAATACCTAGAAATGTCTTCATTTCATCGACATTAGTAGGCTTATATGGTTTACCTTCTTGCTGGGCATATAAATTTGTTTGAAATACCAAACTTTCTATTACACGATCAGTGAAAAACAAATGAAAGAGGGTACGCGGGGTTTTTTCTTCTAATTCTTAATAAAGTCTGGTGGCCCGTAGGAATCTTGAAATTGAGAAAAGGTTTTCTGGTGGACTGTCGTTTTTGCTGCAAACAACTTTCCTGTCTTTCGATGATAATGCTTGCATATTTGTTGCTAAAATTCTATTTTTTAGCAGATTCAAAGGTAGATTTGATTCGCTATCTGTATCAGAATATTCTGCAACCATAATATCCTCTTCATCTACAATACAGTCTACATTGTTTTCTAAATCATTGACTATCGACTCCTGATCAAAAGAAATACTCTCACATTCATCATCTGCATTCAGTTCAGCCAGTAAGTCGTCCACTGTCATGCCATTCAATACTACTTCATCAATATCTATATTATTTCTAGTGAACATTTTGAAAAATTTCCTGAAAGAATAAAATGAATGAGGGCGGTAGTACATTATCAGAACAGCGATGTTTACAATAAATATTACAACAAAAGTTTAAAATTTTAAATGTTTATTGTGCGAAATGTATACTTACAGTATTAAACTTTAATGCTGGTGGCACAAAGCTTCTCAGTTTATAAATAAATATTGTTTTAAATCACTAACAGTCTCCACACAAAATCTAACCTCCAACACAGGGCAAGAATCACAAGAATGTAATACAAGCAAAATTCCAAAACGAAACCGCCAGCGTCCTCTGTGATTGAGAGAGTTCATTATATAAAGAAGCTTTCTACCTGGTGGTTTCAATATTGCACAAACGGCGAGAATAGGAGAAACTTATTAAATATGTGGTACGAATGCAGTACCACCGCGCACATTGTCCAAAATTTTTGGTGGTTTATTTTTTGTACCACGGCTCCTGAAAGAGTTAAGTGAATATATTATGTTACCAGATCTGGGCATAGTTCCCAATTTGGATTCTGTCAAATGTCATTCGAATAAATTGTTTACAACGAGTTGTTTATAAGTACCTATTTAATTTTATTTATAAATCGAAATTATTACGTGCCTTCAAAAACTTTCTTCAAATAGAGACGGCCATGTTCATTGAAAATTATACGTTTGTGACAGATTACGTGCACTGTCACCAAGCGTTATCCAAAAAAACATGGCCGTCTCTAATGTGGAAAGTTTTTGAAGGCACGTTATGTAAGATCAGTTGTTTTCACAACTAAATCATGACTAGACCGTCAGGTAAAAGAGCGATAAAATTCATTCGATCATTGATCGGGTATTTCGAAATAGAACGCGATAATAATTACAAAAATATTGAACTCCGAGTGAAAGCATCGCGGTAAATCTGTATCCGTTTTAAAGGAGATCTAGATTTTTTGATCCGTCTTGACTATGAATGAAATATGGGTCCATTTTTGCGACCCAGAAACAAAACAGCAATCGATGGAGTGGAAACATTCGTTGGAAAGTTCTTGCTTCAGTCAGACCATCATTGAAGATTCTTATCCTAAATTACTAACAACTCTGAGAGAGAAAATTGAGGATACAAAATGTGACTTGTTAGCGAAGAGTGCGTTGTTTTTGCAGGATAATGCCCTACACACAAATCGCGCATTACCATGAATACAATTCGGGATCTAGGGAACCACCTATTCCCCCAGACTTAGCCCACTCAGACTATTATATGTTCCATCGATTGAAAAAAAAATTAAAGGACGCCATTTTTTGTGCAACGAAGAAATAGTAGAAGCTGTGGAGAGCTGGTTTGCAGACCAAGAAGAATCTTTTTTAGGAGGGTTAAAGGCGTTGCAGAATCGCTGTATTACGTGTACTAACTTAAATTGTTTCAATAGTAGAATATATCAATACCTCCTCGTATATAACAAAGTAATTTGAAACATACTTGGTGGGTAAAACCTCAGTAAATTTTGTATAAAATAAAAACATTTTTAATAACATAAAAATATTATTATTTTTCCCTTAAGTATTGATTGTGGAGGCAGGTTAATATAGCTTCTGCACTTGCAGTTGTATTCGTCAGATAGAAGCACCTGACTTAGTTTTGCACTTATTATTGAAACAGAGATAGTTGTTTTGGAGTTCGTCAATAAGTAGGGCTGAATGTTCTTCTACGCTCTGTCTAAATAACTTCTGTAATATAGCAAGGTTGTTGCTTTTATGAACGTATCTTTTCAGTGGTGGCGCACTGATGATTCTGTAGTACGATGAAACACGTGTCTAAGTCTCTGTAGAGATACTTTCACAAATGGAAGTAACTTGTATTGTGTTTTCCACACCCAATTTTTAATAATATTTTATATTATTAAAAGTGTTCTTACAAATGAAACAGACATGCATTATACATATCTGTAACTGTACACATGGACAATACACCTCGTATTTTCAGCATTTACTTCTGCTTAAGACACGTGTTTCTGCCATCTATAGGCGTCATCAGTCAAGCTAGTGAAGCAAGTAATACAAATGATACAAATCTTTTTAAAAAACAGATTTGTATCTGTATATACATTTACGCTGAAATCGCCTACAAGATATAGCAAATTTCGTCCTATAAGGTGGCACTACTTAATAAGTGACATCTGACGGATGAAAGCGACTATGCCGAAAAAGGGGACCTTTCGCTTGACGAGCTAAGCTAGTACATAAGCGAAAAAATACCAAGGATTGTATAAGAACATAGGATAGCCAGATCCCTATACCGGCAGTGTTATTCGCATCGAGCCGTGACTCCGCCTCCTGTGACGTCACAAACGGACCAGTCGCACCGATAAATAGTTGAGGTCTTGGGTTGCTTGAGTTAAAGTAAAGTGTTTTAATTTAATTTTCGCCGTTACCCTTTGTAAATTAGCGACTGAAATGCCGGGACGTCGTTGTGCGGTAGTTGGCTGTAATAACAGTCGTATTTCTACGAAAATTACCAATAGAGAAATCGTTTATCACAACTTTCCAAAGGCGACAAACTTCGTATCCGATACTGTCCGTAAAGAATGGATAAGGCGCTGCAAACGAGCAGATAAGTGTAATCCAAATACTAGCCAAATTTGCTCAATCCACTTTAATGCAAACGATTATGAACGTGATATGCGGAACGAATTATTAGGTAATAAATGTATTTATACGTTATGAGATAAATTATTCTAATACATAGTAATTATTGCTAGGGTTACCTGTACGAAAACAGCTTAAATACACTGCTGTGCCTAGTGTAAATCTTCCACAAATGTCCAAAGATATAAAGAAAGTTGCGACAAGAGGGGAAGCATATTTAAAAAGAAAAAAGGAAAATGAAAGGAAAGAAGAAGTAAATAGATTGATTGCCGAACAATCGATAGCTTCATGTTTAGCGGCAAGTGAGCTGTCAACAGCGTCTTTAACAGCAGAATTTAAAACCGATAAGCCTTTAACTGTCCCAGCAGAAAATATATTATCTAAACAATATGCGGAGCTTCGTGAAAGTCACACTAAATTATCTACAGAGATGGAAATTATGAAACGCAAATTGAATTTGCAGAGAAAACAACTTTTATACTATAGAAGAAAGAACAAGCAAGATAAACCTGCACAAAAACAGGAAACGGTAAAAATACTGAGAAAACTCTTAACTGAAAATCAAATTTCTATTCTTCTAAACAAAAAGAAACGCGTTAATTGGACTACTGAAGAGATTGCAGTTGCTTTTACTATTCGTTACCTCAGCAAGAAATGCTATATATTTTTGCGAACTAAACTTAATTTTCCGTTGCCAGCGTTGTCATCTTTGAGAAAGTGGGCATCAAAAATCAGAATAACGCCGGGAGTTTTAGAAGATGTACTAACTTTTCTAAAGGTAGCAGGAGAAAATATGTCTGCAAGAGAGAAAACTGTAGTCATTTCTTTTGATGAAGTCAAAGTTAAAACCACTTTAGAGTATTGTGTTGGTGAAGATCAGGTGCTAGGTCCTTACAATTTAATGCAAGTCTGAATAATTAGAAGCTTATTTTCTACTTGGAAACAGCCTATCTATCTAGACTTTGACAAAAAGATGACAAAGGATGTGTTAATGGATCTGATCACCCAATTGCATAAAATATCATATAACTGTGTTGCAATTGTAAGTGATTGCGGAAGCAGTAATGTTGGTCTCTGGAAAGCGTTGTCCGTTGACATAAATAAGACCTATTTCGAGCATCCGCAAACCAAGAAAAATGTTTATGTTTTCGCAGATGGAGCATCTGCGAAATAAATAACTAAATAACTTTCAGTAAATGGGGAGCCCATTTACTGAAACTTCTCCGTAATTGGTTTTTGGACACAGGATTTATATTGAGAAGTGCTGGAAACAAAGAGATAAGAAAAGAACCTTTAGAAAGTTTGATAGAATTAACCAATGTAGAAGTAAATTCCTGTTATAAAATTTCTGAAAAGCATATTACAGTTGAAAAGAGTAAAAGACAAAATGTAAGACTAGCGGCTGAATTGTTATCACATAAGACCGCCCAGGCATTATTACGATACAAACCACGCCCTGATAAAAAACTTGCTGAAGATGTCGGAATGTTCATAGACAATATTAATTCTTGGTTTGATATTTTTAATAGCCATGTGAATAGATCTCCTGGCCCTGACCCTATGAAAGCCCCTTTTGGAATTTATTTACAGGACCAAGAACAACACTTAAATAAAGTTAGAGATTTAATATTTGACATGAGAGCTGAAGGAAAAAACACTTTGCAAATTTTTCAGAAAGGAATAATAATTTCTATAGAATCGATGAAACTACTTTTACGAGATATGAAGACCGAATTTGAAGATGTACATTATATATTTACTCGTAAACTTAATCAGGATTGTTTGGAGAATTTTTTCTTCCAGCTTAGATGTCGAGGGCCGAATGAACATCCATCTCCATTGGAAGCCATCAAAAGAATAAGAATGATTATTCTTGGGAAGAATCCTGGTATTTTAGAAGCACAGGTACATAAAATGTGTTTATTAATTCTTTACATATTCCTAGTATTATATAGGTACCTATCTACATAGCTATACTTTTTTTAAAGGTGAACACACAAGAAGCTGTTCCTGAAGAATATATAGTGGCCACAGTTTTGGAACAAGCGAAAGTTTCACTTGAATTACCGGAAGAGAAGTTTGACAGCAATGCAACTCAAAGTAGCAATGGAAGCTCGTTTTCATCATCAGGGATTTCAGAAATATCTGATGCAAAATCACCAGAAATAACGGACGATGCATTTGAGTACATTGCTAGTTTTATAGCGAAGAAATTTAAAAACAGTCATCCCCAATTCGGCGATTATACTTATAAAATTAAAGCCGATCACGCCTACAATTTACCCTCATGGGTACAACAGCTCTCTTTTGGTGGTCTTATTAAGCCCTCAACAGATTTCTTAAGTACCATTAAACAGTGGAACAAATATTTTGAGATATATCATGGCGATAATAAACTGCGGAAAGAAACACTGGTTGTTAAAAGACTAGCTTTAAAAATTAAAAAGCGAGAAAATTTGTGCTTTGTTATTATAAAATTATTTTGCAAATTAAGAACTGTTATCCGTATGAATTATTTAAATACAAAAAGAACCCTTGACAATGCTAAAAAATCGAGTAAACGTAAGCTTTCTACTAGTACACCGTCAGACACTCAACGAACACTAGCTAAAAAAATGCGAAAAACCATTACTTGATTCGTTTTTATTTAATTACTGCGTAATAAAACATTGCTATATACTGACTCTTTTAATTGAAAAATATATATTTTTTGCTTTGTATAGAGAATACATGCTCATCGGCTTTCTTTATTTATGTTTATGTACATAATAAATGTGTTTATTTGAAGTTGGAAAAGTTTTTTTTTAAATTATAAAGCAAAGTATAACCTTACGGCAATAAAAACGTGTATTAAATTTATAACAGTACACTGACGGATATGTTATTATCAAATGAAATATTATATACCATAATAATAGCACTAATATAACTCGATAATTAATTGTTGTAGTAGTTAAACACATTTTATAAGGTGCTTTACAGTAGTGAACGCGTTCAACCTGGTCCGTTTGTGACGTCATGGCTCCCCACTACGCGGCGAAAATATTGCGGGATCGAGCAATCCTATGTTCTTATACAATCCTTGAAAAAATACGTATAGGTGTAGTCCATTAACACGAGCCAGATGGCGGTAAATATACAAAAAAGTTTAAGTATATCAATACGTTATGCACGTATTACGCATTTTTACAAATGAAACAGACATGCAATATACATATCTGTAACTGTACACATGGACAATACACCTCGTATTTTCAGCATTTACTATAGATGGCAGAAACACGTGTCTTAATCAGAAGTAAATGCTGAAAATACGAGGTGTATTGTCCATGTGTACAGTTACAGATATGTATATTGCATGTCTGTTTCATTTGTAACAAATGCGTAATACGTGCATAACGTATTGATATACTTAAACCTTTTTGTAAAAAAGTGTTCTTGTTTTATACAAAAGATGTATATTTTGAAGAGCGTGTTAATATTATAATAAGTAATAAAATTGTCTTTCAATGAACGTAATGTAGAACAAATACAATGTCAATTCTTATTAAATTTGTATCGTGTTCAAATAATTTTTCTACCTCTGTCATTAAGTCAACTATAAGAATCGACTTGTTACTCAGAGAATTATCCCTATAGAGTACAAAATAAACAATGAAAACCAAACATGAATTCATTCTTCATGTTGTATTTCAATACATCCGCAAAGTGTATACTAGTCTTATGTCTGGATGATAGATGTTAGATACTGAGCGTCTCGTTGTTATTGAATTTGGATTTTTCGAAAGGCACAAACTGACCGTCCGTCTAGGAAAGGGACACGCCTCGACTTAAAATATTTACTGAGGTGCTCCGTCTCATTTCAATTAATTTCATCCGTCTCTTTCTAGACGGTTGCGTTTGTGAATCTATGCAGGTGAGATGGAGTGTCTAACAACGAACCGGTTAAGTACTTATACACACCATTGCAATGAAATAAACTAGATGCTGCTTTCTCGTTGATTCGATGGATACATTGAAAATACGTTTATATATATATATATATATATATATATATATATATATATATATATATATATAATATCCGGAAGAATAAAAGGAATGGCACGTTATTAGTTCACAGTTTACGCAAAGATTTTGTATGATTACCTTGGTTTTGGTGTATGGTATACAAGGAACCTCCAAAATGATAAACCGACAGCAAATTTTAAATTCCTTGTTTTTATACGCAAGGTAATGTATTTATGTTCAAAGATAATTCTTAATTCTTTCAGAAATAAATAGATTAAAACACTGATGATATACAGTGCGTATAAGCCAAATGGAATAAATTCATTATTTCGGTTACTGTACATATTTATAAAAAATCCCGAAACATGTCATATTTAATTTATAAATTAACATTCTCCAACGTGAAAATGCGATCCCTACCTTCAACCCCCTTCGAATGACAGGTACAACCCCCATTTTTTTAAATGGGAAGTATAGGCTTGTGATATATCGTTGTAAAGGTCTCTTTATTCTCTATTAAAAAATGCTATAATTTTCATGTTTGTTGCAACAATTAAGATAGAATAAAATAAAATCATGTTGTTATCGAAATTCGCTACAATATACTCAAAAAATAAAATTTAATGCAAAATGTAAAGAAAAATTTAAAACGCCAGAAAAAAATATGAATGTCAATGAAGTAGATGTTCAAAATGTTCACCATGAACGTCTTGGCAACATCCTAATCTTAAATAAAAGTGTCTTCTAACATTATTTAACATATCAGCCGTGATCGACCTAATCTCAAGCGTTATTCGTTCTCTTAAGTCATTTAAATCCAAAGGTTTAGTTTTGTACACAATGCTCTTCAAATATCCCCATAAAAAAAAATCAAGTAAGGTCAGATCAGGTGATCGCGCTGGCCATTCTATCGATCCTCGCCTTCCTATCCACCAATTGGGAAATATTGCATCGAGGTACTGCCGGACATTGCGTTGGTAATGTGGTGGTGCTCCATCCTGCTGAAACCATGCCGTATTCATTGGAACTTGAGGGTTTCCTGGATCAGGATATAAATTTGCCAAAGTTGGAATGACATCATTTTGAAGTAGTGCCAAATAACGATCGCCATTCAAATTTCCCTCAATGAAAAAGGGACCAATGATATGGTTTCCAACAATACCTGCCCAAACATGAACTTTTACTGGGTATTGTGTGTCTTCTTCCCTCATCCAGTGAGGATTTTCCGTAGACCAGTAGCGGCAATTTTGCCGATTAGCATGACCGCTAAGAGCAAAAGTGCACTCATCAGAAAACATAACGTCTTCTAAATTGATAATATTGTTATCCAGCATGTCCATCATTCGCTCACAAAAATAAGTTCTTCTATAAAAATCGTCTTCCATAAGCTCCTGAGTAGATATCATTTTATAGGGATGCATTTTATTTTCTTTTAATATGTTTACTATCGATGTATGCCTAACATTTAATGTAGTGGATGCATGTCTAGTCGATGTCTGTGGGTTTTCCATAAACTCAAGCATCACATCTACTTTGATTTCATCACTCAGTGCATTGGCAGCTTTTTTTTTATCTGCCTTACATGACCAAACTCTCGAAACTGCTTCTCTATCTTACTAATTATTCCTTGGGCTATAGGCGGTAAATCAGGAAATTTCTCATGAAATAGGCGGGTTACTTCTTGTTGTGTTCGGGTCCTATCTCCGTAACCAATCATCTGTATGACTGTTATTTTATGCATTTCCGTTAATCTAACCATTTTCCAGAATTGTATTTTACGAAATTCAAACTAAAATTATCAAACTGTCAATTTAAATGACAACTTTTAAATACAAAACAATTTACTAAGGCGTTTTAAACAAACTAATGTTGCCACGGAAACTTTTTAAAGTATTTTTAATGGATACCATCTAAAAAGCACATTGGTATGGTTTTTACTCACTTTCTTATTATGAAGACCTAAACGGGAAGTAAGTAATGCAATGATGCCTTTGATGTATGTATTAAATCTTTATAAACGCAAATGAGCATCTACTTCACTGACACATTAATATTTTTTTCTGGCGTTTTAAATTTTTCTTTACATTTTGCATTAAATTTTATTTTTTGAGTATATTGTAGCGAATTTCGATAACAACATGATTTTATTTTATTCTATCTTAATTGTTGCAACAAACATGAAAATTATAGCATTTTTTAATAGAGAATAAAGAGACCTTTACAACGATATATCACAAGCCTATACTTCCCATTTAAAAAAATGGGTGTTGTACCTGTCATTCGAAGGGGGTTGAAGGTAGGGATCGCATTTTCACGTTGAAGAATGTTAATTTATAAATTAAATATGACATGTTTCGGGATTTTTTATAAATATGTACAGTAACCGAAATAATGAATTTATTCCATTTGGCTTATACACACTGTATAAGCCTAACGCATGAAAGTTATAATGCCGTTGATGTTATTAATCATAGAATAAGATAGGAAAAATAATAGAGAAAGGAAAAAATTGCAGAAATAGTATAAATTTTGGTTTAGACTAAGTAATTTTCTTAGGGAAAAAATGAAAAACTGTGACAATATCACAAAATATAATGTATTTTAGGAGATATTTTTTATTAATGTTATGTCTAACACAAATTTTAATGAATTTTCTAAAAATATTCCGATTTTCATAATAACATTAGTACATTCAAGGAAACCAAACATTTCTAAAGGCCAGACTGAAAATTAACAGAATGTCCACCCAATTGCTGTATACATAGGCTAGTTCTTGTTAGAATTGAAGAAGTAGCTCTACCAACAGTCTCAGGAATAGTTTGTGCAACATCCATAATCTTAATAACAACTTGTTATCTGTTTTCAAGTTTTTCTGCATACAAAATTTTTGCTTTCCCACAGAAAACAGTATAGGAGATTTCAGTCTGGCGACCTTGCTGGCGAAGCAACTGTTTAACCTTTTCCAATACAGCGGCTTGTATAATTACACAGGTCTACAAAATTAAAATTTTGACAGATGTTTTTATTTTGAAAACTGATTTGATATAATTTTGGTAGGCTGATTTCAAAAATTCTATGCATTTATTTGTATCACGTAAGGTTTTTTTGCAAATATTAAATGAAAAAAAACGATATTTCTAAAAAAATTTATTTGTTTATTGAGTAAAAAGGTGGAATACAAGTTAAAAAGTGGAAAAAAATACTTTACCCAGTCTTTTTTATGTGAAATCTTTGTCTTTTTGCCAGAAAGCTGCGTTGTCCGGACATTCGGTTGTATGTTTTTAAGGGCATATCCCGTTTTAACATCCAGCAGTAGTCCGCCATCATCGTTATGCTCCATCTGCCTTGGTATCGCCGTTCCATTTCCTTAATGTCTTGGTGAAACCTCTCTCCCTGTTCTTCGCGAACTGCTCCAAGATTTTCAGGAAAATAGTTCAAGTGAGAAAACTGAAAATGCACTTTCAAACTCATATTACAACCTAGACGATGAAAGTGTTGTAACATATTTTGAACAATACTTTCGTAGTTTTCATCTTTAGAGTTCCCAAGAAACTTATCAATTACTTCTTTAAATGAAACCCAGGCGTTTTTCTCGACATTGGTCATTGTGTTCTGAAAATCCTTGTCTTTGCATAATGTTCTTATCTGCGGTCCAACAAAAATACCTTCTTTTAACTTGGCATCGGATAAGGCTGGAAATGTCTCGAACAAATATTTAAAACACTGTCCATTTTTGTCTAGGGCTTTAACAAACTGCTTCATCAAGCCAGGTTTGATATGGAGAGGAGGCAGTAAAACTTTTTTGGGGTCAACTAAGCTATCTCTTAATACATTTTTGCTACCAGGTGTAAGGCTTGTTCTAGAGATTCCATTCTATTTGAGTGCAATGTCTATCCCTTGCTCGACTATCCCACTCACAAATAAAGCATGGAAATATTGTATAACCTCCTTGTTGTCAGTAGCATGCACAGCACTTTAAGGTCACCACAAAGCATCCACTGATGTTCTTGGTAGTTTATTTTCTTTAAAAGAAGTTCAAAATTTTCATACGTTTCCATTAAATGTACCGAATGGGCAACGGGAACCGAGGCCAGCTCGTTACCATTGTGCAATAAAACGCCTTTTAAACTACGCTTACTTGAGTCAATAAACAGGCGCCATTCTTCTTTTACATACGGCACATTTCCTAATTTTGAAATTAAGTCAGGAATATTGTTCCAATACACTAGCGGTCCGTCTTGAGTAAAATATTGACATAACTCTTTTTCGCGATCCCGGTAAAAGCTTGATGTTACGCCAGGTGCCAGTAAATGTTTCTCACGAAGTCGGGAGGCTAACAATTCGGATGCATCCTTTGGAAGGTGCAAATCTCTAATTAAATCATTTAGTTTGCTCTGGTTAAACACTTCGGGCTCTCCGAAATCTGGTGTGAAATCTGAGTCATCTGGGTCGCAATTAGATTCCTCTGATTCTGACGATATGACGTTTTCTAGTGCTTTTGGGGCGGTAGGTATCGGTACATCTGGTCCACGAGGAACTGGTCGAATAGCAGAGTCAAGATTGGGATACACAATTGGTTTCTTATTTTTTCTGTTGAATCCTTGAACATTACACGAACAAAAATAACAATCATCACTGTGATTTCTAGGCTCTCGCCATACCATAGGAACACCAAAGCTTAAACATTTCTTCCTACCTTTTTGCCAGTTTCTTAATGCTTCAACGCAAACGGAACAAACAGTATGAGGAGCCCAGGACTTGTCTTGGTCGCCAATTTTTACACCAAAATAAGCGTGGTATACATTTTTCAAAAACGAAGTTACGAGTATAGTTTGCCCCTGCTTTTCTACGACATAACTACCACAGATATAACAAAAGTTATTCGGATTGTTCACACAATGTCTTCTTTCCATATTTATACGTTCTAGAACACTTAAAATACGCAACAACGAAGACAACAAGCGCGCGGACACAGTAGCACGACGACTAACACAACCAAACTGCACATAAGCAGGTTTCAACGTTGTATTGACGCTTCTGGGCCAACTCTGTTGCTTTGCTGAGAAATCTAATATTAACCAGTGTTGCCAAATCACATTTAATTTCATAAAAATCAATTCATTTAAAAATCATGCCTAACATGGAACAAACATATTCTTGTCATAGGTATGTATATTAATAAAATAACATTTTTAAGATATAGAGCGCTATAAAAAAAATTTACATGATAGAGCAAAAATATGGCGTTTTTTGAAATAAGGGCCCCCAAACATATACAAATTAGCAAACAGCTTTTAAACATCAAAATCACTGTAGACCTGTGTTATCATTAAGAAGATCTGTTACTTATCTACGAAAATGTGGAGGTATGTCATCGTTCTGTATCCACATTCCTCTTCTTACAATAAGAGGAACGTCATCCAGTAAAGTTGGAAAGTCATTTTCTAGGAAACGTAAATAACGACTATAATTGTATATCCAACGTTACTATCCATGCTATTGCGTCTTCTCTTGTATTATGGATGTTATGTACTGAACCTTTAAACCTACGTATTGGACAAGATGTTGCAATATGATCGTTTCGCAGGGTGAACGCATTCACAATCGGACCTCTCCGAGATTCCTCACTTGTGCTTCCAATACTCGCACCTTCCATGGTTAGTACGCACAATATTTAGGGTACACCATAGTCTTAGGGGAAGATCGAATCCGGCAGGGTTGGGTTGGATCCACGACAGGCTTCTAAGTTTCAGGGTTGGAGACTACCCATCAGTTACGCCAAGATGCCTCTATTCGAAAATCATCTTGTACTAGGCTCTCTCCCAATCACCACGAAGGACTCCTAGATTTTTATCTTTGTGTGCGTTGGTTCGTGAAATGTTGATAGATTGGTAGTTGTGGATTATTGCGGTATTTAAGCGTGCCTTCGTAAGCGAGAAAGGGAGATATTTGGTAGGATCGGGAACCACTGGAAAGGAGTGATCAGAGACTGTCCTAATCGTGTCGTTCAATTGGGCGTCAACTTTTTTAAAAGTAGTTTGTCCTTGTTTCCGACGAAGTCGTGTTGAATTGGTGTGGAATCTTTTATAATTTTAACAAATTCACCGCTCAAATAATGTCTCTGTTTTAAGATACAAAATATCAAATTAACTTTTTGTAATAGCTTATACTAAGTATTAAAATATAACTACGTTTTGATGAATTATAACTGAATATCATTTGCATAATGAAGTAAATGGATATGTGTATACTTCCAGGAAAATTTTTCACACGTATCTACAGATATGGGTACATTATTTTTATAGCAATAACAACCTAATTACATTTTTCCTTAACTTCATACATCACACATATAAAACTAAATTAAGTCATTATTTTCGTGTAAATTACTTTTTAGCATACGCTTCTAATGCAAAATAACCGACAAGAATTACCATAAATAATTAAGGAATAGATAATTAAAGAAAACCAAAGAAAATCTACCAGAAACAGAAGCAATTTCATAGATATATGTACATTAGAAGGTGCATACCTATGCATAATTTTTGGTCAATTAACACTAGTAATTATAAACAATTAAATAATTAATACGGTGGAATTAACATATTTATAGCGGCGACGAGAACGCTGAGGGAAAAAAAATTGAAGTGTTTATTATGATGTTAATTTTGCTCTGAAAAAGTGTTCACAATGAATAAGTTAATTTATAAGTTGTTTTACACCTGTTGCCGTTCTTGCATGATACGCTAGCATGAAATTAATGCCACTTCTTGTAACAATTAAAATCGTTTTATTAGCGGATAAATTTGGAACAATATATGAAACGGAATACAAATCTGAGCTACTGTTTTACAACTTTGTTACGCGTATGAAAAAAAAGCGAAATAGAATTATTAATATATCTCTTTATCACTAGTTTGAAATAAAAATTTATGACGTTATATATGTACTTATTTTTTGGCGTAAATATAATTAATTTGTGTTAAATTGTTGACGCAACATTTATTATTTAATACCATATCGCAGTATCAGAAACGAGGTGGTACCCAAGAGTTCACAAAATTTGAAGCAAGCGCGTAAATAATAATAATAATAATATGTTTTAATACCCAACAGGCTAGGCCCAATTACAAGGTACATTATATATAAACTTTAGAAGAGACATTTTCAAGCAAACAAATCATCCATCATTCTGTTGGACACGTTGGAGAGAATATAGAGAGGAATCCGTTTCAAGAGGTTCGTCTTCGTGAAGGGAACCATAAATGTAATGTTGTACCTGGAGCTCATACGAAGAACAAAAAACGATATTCTTCATTCTTCCAATATCAACGGGCAATCAATAATGTTTTTCATCAGTTTAGATCTTCTAACGCTTAGAGATGCCATGTCGTAAAAGTAAATCATCCTGGGATGCACCACGTTCCGGGTAGATACCATCAATCTTGAATGTGAGGTACTTCAAAAACTTACAGTGAACACGGTCGAAAGGAATAGAATCGTAAGCATGGACGGGATACCAAATTAATGAGGCGTATTCCATTCTGCTCAAAACATAAGCATGGTACAATGATTTAAGCTTTAAAGTATTTTGATACACGCATAATGAATCCCAGAGTTTTGTAGACATCGGAACACGTATGAATTATATGGGATCTAAGCGTAAGATTAGAGTCAATTAAGATTCCAAGATCCTTTATTACAGTCTTACTGGTTAAGATATTGTTTTTAATAAAATACGAGGACTTGTGAGGCGTAGCAGATCGAGTATAAGTAACCACGCAGCATTTGTCAATATTTAATTTAAATTTAAAACGGTCACACCATGCAACTAACACATCCAGATTTTGCTGTAGCTTAACGATATCGTCAGTTATGGAAATCTCAGAATATATTTTTATATCGTCTGCATAGGCGAGAATAGGACACTTCACTTGGAGAAGAAGATCATTCATAAATAAAACAAATACTAAAAGACCCAAATTGGATCCCCGAGGAACGTCAGAAGGAAGAACAAAATTATTGGAGCAGAATCCATTGTAGGTCACGTAGCATTTTCTTTGAAATAGATCAGACCGAAGAAGACTGATAGAAGTTGGAACGAGACCAAAAGATCCCAACTTATGAATTAAAATCTCGTGATTAATAAATCAAAAGCCTTGGACAGGTCGCTATAAATTACATCAACCTGAGCTCTGCCGTCCCAAACCTCACCGATATGCTGAACAATCGGTGAGATATGAGAGCGCGTGCCACTAAATAGTCTGGAGTATAATACCTTCTCATATAGTTTGGCGAAGTTAGATATAATAGAGATCGGCCTGTAATTATTAATCAACGCACGATCTCCTTTCTTATGCACGGGGATAATTCTTCTGTTCTTCCACCGATCAGGAAATATATTAGTTGTTATAGATAGATTAATAGGTAATTTCATAGGATATGCTAGGACAAATCTACAGTTATAATCAAAAGCTACTAGGTGGAGTTGTATACACCCTTAGTGAGTCAATATGCTAACCCTCGTCATTGTATGTGGAAAGTATCTTTGTCAATGAATATTTTTTCATTGTTGTGGCTTCTTGTTGTTTCTGATTTTGCAATGGCCGATTTGAGGGATCAACGTTTCTGTATTGAGATATGTTTCAAACACGGTAAGACTGTCGCAAAAATAAGCAAAATATTAAAGTCAGCATTCGAGTCATTTTGAATCAAACACGATCTTACTACTGAGTTAAAAATTTCAAAAAGGCCCGAACATCAGTCAATAATGGTGAACGTTCTGGGCGATCACCAATCGATATTAGACGATTAATTCAAAATTACATTATAACATCTTAAGGCGGCTAAGGGAGAATATGAGAGCGAAACGTTAAGAGAGGTGGGGCAGGAACAACTGGGTTGTCCACCATGAAGACATGTGGTTACATATCGCTTCCATGATACAGCAGTTTTTGGCGAAAAATAACATTACCATTGTGTTCCTCATCCATCATACTCAACTAGCTAGGCTGTTTGCGACTTTTTACTCTTTTAAAATATAAAAATCAAGTTGAAGTGCAGAATATTTACACGATAAAAACTTCCAGAATACATTCCTCTTGTGACGGAAATATTGGGATCGGCGCTTGCGCTCCCATGGGTAGTACTGTTATGAAAACGCGGTGACTAAAGTTCAGATAAACAAAATTTGCTAATTATTCCTTTTAAGTATTTTTCTTTTGAAACTGAATAAATTCTTAAATTTTAAGATATTGTGTTTTGTCTATTCCACATATAACCTACTCTAATTTTTTGTGTTCAATATATCAAAAGTACCACAACAAAGATGCTTGATTTTATCCACTAGAACTAATCTTGAAAATATACCTCTAAATTAATATAAAAGTATTATGTATTCACGAAACTGTACCAACTTGTAAATACCCAAAAATTTGGCTCCAACGAAATTAACATAATTGAAGTGGCTAGTGTAATGAGAAAAGGATTATCGAACAAAGGTGTATCTGCCCATCAATGTTTTGATAATACAGGTTAGCCCAAAATGACCGAAGGGGTTTTAATTCCTTACAACTTTTTTAATATAATTTTTTTTTTATTTGTTTTCAATATTTTGTAAAGGAGACCTGGGGAATTTAAAATGGAACAGTACACAATTGAACAACGTGCCAAAATCGTTGAACTTTATTTCTCAAATCAACGATCCATTGTTTTGACTCAGCGTGCATATCGTCGTTATTTTAATGTGCGGGTCGGACCCTCAGAGTCAACAATAAACCGTCTGGTTGCAAATTTTCGAGAACAAGGGGCAGTAAGGAACCTTCCTGGTGCCGGCAGACGACGAACCGTGCACATGGATGACAAAATATTGATCGGGTACAGGAGAGTATTCGAGAAGATGGAGAAACATCAACCAAGAGATGTTCGACACAACTTGGCCTCTCAAGAGGGTCGCTGCAGAGAATTTTGCATACAATAAGAATGTTTCCATACAAAATTCAGCTTGTCCAACAATTGAAACCGACAGATTACCAGCAACGACTTGATCATGCAATTTATTTTCGTCAAAAAGCAGAAGAAAATCATGATTTTATTCAAAATTTAATTATGAGCGACGAAGCCCATTTCCAATTAAATGGGTTCGTTAATAGGCAAAACTACAGGATATGGGCTACGGAAAATCCAAGAGTAGTTCAACAGCGAGAATTACACCCACTTAAGTGTACCGTTTGGTGCGGTGTTTCGTCGGAAAGGATAATTGGCGCATATTTTTTTGAAAATGAACACGGTGTCGCCGTTTCCATCACTGGTGTTAGATATCGGACAATGTTGGAAAATTTTTTAAGGCCAGCCGTGGAAAACAATCCGCAAGTATGGTTCCAACAGGATGGAGCCACAGCGCACACTGCGAGGGACACAATGGCTCTTTTACGCGACATCTTTGGTGAACGAATTATTTCCCGTACAAGCGATTTTAATTGGCCTCCGCGTTCACCGGATTTAACCGCTTCAGACTGTTTCCATTGGGGTTATTTGAAAGGAAAAGTCTATATTAATAAGCCTCGAACCATACAGCAATTAAAAAATAATATACGCGACGAAATCAACAACATAACACCTGAAGTTTTGCGAAAGGTTATTGAAAATGTTTTGGAAAGAGCACGAATATGCGAAGCAGAAAAGAGCCACCACTTGCGAGATATAATTTTTCATAATTAAAGATATTCTCCATTAATATACTGTATTTAAAATAAAAAAAATTTAATAATTATGTCTTAAATAAGAAGTTATAATGAACTCAAACCCCTTTGGTCATTTTGGGCCACCCTGAATGAAGTTCCAGTCTTTATATATTTTATCTCTTTTTTACATATCTATTCATTCCAGCATGTATACTGTTTGCGCATGTGTTATATAAATGACTTTAAACAACATTTCAACACCTCTGAATTCATTAACATCAAAGGAAAACACGCGTTCAGCATTTACACTTTCAATAAAATTAAAATCTAATCTCAAACAACGCCAAATATTGCCTTTACACTCTTTCAAATATGTACAACGACTATTAAAATCCGTTGGTCATTTCGTAACACGTCCAGGTCTGCTTCACTAGGTTTCATTTATCTATATACCGAACTTATTTCTTCGGCTTTTTCAAAGACATTACGACACTATTCAATCTGTTTATTCTCGAGTTATAAATCCCGAAGCAATGAGCTCTAATGTCAATGCTAAGAGACGGTAATACTGGATTCAATTGACGATTTGTTTCGCTGAATGTGCCACTTCTAAATCGTTTCCTGCATCCACATGTACGGTGTACAGTTTCGCGTCAACGAAAAACACGAAATCTGGTTGACTGTGACAAATAAATACAACCACACAATTGCCGTTCAATTAAACTTGATGTCAGAGGTCATAACGCTTTCTATTGTCGATAGGAGAACTTTCAGTCGAGCGCATTGTTGTTGATTGATAGCGAATAATTATTGGGTATGTGAATGTTATTCGTAATAATTGGAGATGATAAAACGTGGAGCTGATTTTGAAATACTATTTACTATATGTGTATTAAACAGTCTTTCGTATCTTGTTAATCGATGTAGAAATATTGTTTAATTTAGTTAAGTATTTCATAATCCTATATGCTGTCACATTTTCGTTGAAAAATTCGAATAGGTGCATTCGTTAAAAGTAAATATTATACAACATTAAGAACGGAATACATAACATTTGGACTTATTTAGACAAACAAATGTCGATTGAAAAACATTAAAATTTGACAGCTAGTTTGTTATTTCAAACAGACACTAAATTGCCATATAGGATTTTCACGATAAGTGTGCGTTCATGTCAATGATTCGTCTATGCTGCATTGTCAATTGTATTTGTATTTTACAGGTTATGTTCAACAAATGTCATTTATTCCGTTAAATATGATCAAAACGTTAGATGCGATATAACCTTAATGTCAAAATAATGTTTGTAAATTTCACAATCTGTCATCAATGTGCGAGTTGTTTGCAGGCAAATAACTAGGGAACGGACATTCTTACCACATGACTCGGCGTAATTCAATGAAGTATTTGTTAGACTTACCCGGCCATCTGGTCCGCAGCGTTAACAATGCACAAGCCCGCTATTGTATTCGGAGAAAATATTCCATTAGACGCAATCGGCAATTGGAAATGTTTATAAACTTCTTGAAAATGTTTATAAACTTCGCTCAGAACATGCCGGGGTAATACAATGAAGATTTTGTGTTTGACTTACTCGGACACCTGCTCTCGCCGCGAAAACAATAACAATATAGTCATGTGGTAAGAATGTCCGTTCTCTACAAATAACATAAAAGCCGTATAGTCCTGGAATAACCCGATCAGTATCTTTATATCAACTGAAAAGCAATATTATAGATTAAGTCATTAGGTATTCAATTTGTAAGTTCCATATATCTTACATTAACAAGAAGTGTAGTTTTTTTAGAAATTGACAATTACAGGATACCACTTACCTACAATGTAATATAAAAACAATTTCTGATAACAATAAAATCTGTCGAAACGTATAAAATAGTTTATTTCCTGGATGTTTAATTTAAGCCAAATTAAAAAAAAACATTTATATTGAGGGAGAGCGGCTAAACAAGAAATATATACCGTGTGCACAACGTCGTGCGATCGATGGATATATAAGTAATGACTGGCCAACTGCAAGTATATTCGCCTTGCTTGAACACAGTGAGCGACTGATAGGAATATTCAATGTGTTAGAGAGAGATTATTTAATTCGTACTTAGATCGTATGTAGAATGTGCTGGATAAAGAAATGGAACGCCCGTACAGTTAGACAGTAGAACAGATTGAATATACTCTCTCAACCGTAACCACATAAACTCGCTATTCGTCTTCGTCTTACTACATTGTGGTAGATCAATCACTCCCCGGCGTTCATACGGTATATATCCTCCTGGTCTACTTATATATATATATATATATATATATATAAGTAGACCAGGAGCCGTTGCCGTTAGAACATTTATGGAAAGGATAATCGTTTTTTGGGGGAATCCAGCAAAATTAAACTCTATTACTTAAGTCAGTTCTTTATTTTTTTTCCCAATATTTCAGGGAATCAAAATGTGAACTTGTTTTTTTTTTTTGAGAAATTACTCGTCTTAATATTCCTATGTTTGTAATATTCTAACTTAATACAACTAATATCAACGGACGTTGACGTCACAAAGTTAATACATATATGTATTAACTTTGTGACAAGAACATTTGCTTGTGCGATTACTTCTTTTGTTCGTCGATATTGCACATGTGGCCTTCTTTTAGATGTGTTTGTCCTGCTTTTAAATGTAATTTCGAAATAACTATGTGTACGTCCGTTGATATTAGTTGTATTAAGTTAGAATATTACAAACATAGGAATATTAAGACGAGTAATTTCTCCAAAAAAAAAAACAAGTTCACATTTTGATCCCCTGAGGAAGCATATTATTTGATGCGAAATATTGGAAAAAAAAATAAAGAACTGACTTAAGTAATAGAGTTTAATTTGCTGGATTCCCCAAAAAAACGATTATCCTTTCCATATATACATATATATATATATATATATATATATATATATATATATATATATATGTGTGTGTGTGTTTAGATAATTTCTTAGCCGTTTATTAAATATAACTCCAATAATTTATAAATTGTTATTACTTATTGTACTTACGATTTGAATGCAATTTCTACTGTTTAGTAATTATAAAATATAGATTGAATTTTACACATATTGGCTTTCGAGTATACTATTCATACTAAGGAGGTCAACTAAACTTTAAAACTACCTGCTTGCTACATGTGTTTATTGTATATTTTTCCGTTTACCCCGGCATCTGATTTCATATTTTTAACATCATACGAGTGGCTTTAAAATAGTTGAGTGTTGATAATTTAAATTAAAATGATTTTTATTTATAATATATAAAAATATAATTTTGACAAATTTGCAATTTCATTACGATCCTTTACGGTGTTTTTTTCTTGTTTTTAATGTGAATTAGTTCTAATACTGATCTAGCTGTGTAATTTTTCTGTTTGGGGTATTTTAACATCTTTGTAATTGAACGTGTGACTATTTTTGTTTTCGTATCTTTTTAAGGCTGTGATGTATTTTGCATATTTATGACCATTGATTCTGTCTTTTAATGTTGTTCTGTTTGACCTATACAAACGCCACTGCAATCATTACATGGTATGCTATAAAGGTGATATAATTAATTTCAAGTTTATACTTCAATATGTTGAATTTTTTCAGTATATAAAGTAAATGCATTTTGTGTATATACATATATATCTTGAATTAATTTAAATTCATTTAACTTCGCTGTTTCATTTATTTTCGTAAAAATAAATTTCCGTATATACATTTCATTGCCTTTATTACGACTCTGCCGAAATAAATTTCACAACTCCGTGTGTTTGCATTAAAATATGTACAAACAGACAATTTTTATCAATACCAACGCGCTATAACATTCATATATACATGTTAAGTTGATCGATTGTACATTGTCGGCACCGATGAATCACACCCGATACGGGATAGCGCCGATTCCGCAGTCTAATAATAACACTAGGGCACTATGATAATTCATGCATTTTTCTGAGGAGGTAGGTTTAGCATACCAGATTGTGTATATTTTATTATTTTTTATTAAGGTAATATCTAAGAAGTTTATTTTGTCATTCATTTCTGTTTCTATTGTGAATTGTAATTTTTTATGGTAACTGTTAAATAATTCTATGTCGTTTGATATTTGAGGGGTGATAGCTAAAATGCAATCTTTTATACAATGGTAGTTTGAAATTATTGTTTTTTATTACGGTTTCTTCGAGTCTTTCTACTACCACACTGGAAATTGGACCGCCCATTGCACATCCATATATTTGTTTGTAAAATTTATTTTTATATTGAAAATATGTAGTTGGTAATGTTAATTCTATTGCTTCTAAAAATGCTTTTAGAGTTAAACTTGTATAAACTTCTAACTACCATTTTATCTGCTTCTCACAGACGCAAGCAGTCTTCATTCTTTAGGACAAGAAATTAATGGACCACTTGTGGCTAGAAGACTGGAAAATCCAAGAAGATTCCACAAGCGTGTTATGAAAGCCATGTACGAATTGGTTCTCCTACCACAGACACAAATTAATAACACACAAGATCAACTGACATCGATCAACTGAAATCTTCGGGACGATGTGTTTTATGTCCACACAATCACGCAAAAATGGAAAAACGTGTCATTTGTGTAAAAATTTTTGTTTCTGCCGGACACCAACAATACAGGTAATAACATGTTCTACATGCCAAATGCATCAAATAGAACAGAGGAGTCGTATAAATATATGTTTATTATATAAATATTTGTTATTTTAGAAAAAATATTGCCTTATTTATTCGCTTTTTCTGAGCTTGCAATATGGGATAATATACCTCCTTCATCCACCGCATATTTTTGCACCCTTAATGACTTATTACAAATTAAACAGCTAACAAGGTTAATCATTCAGTTTAGTCTAAGAAATGTTTAATAAAAATACAGTACGCAAATATATCGATTAATCTTTTGCAAAGTACCACTTGAAAATATAATACGCATGAATATAAACTAATTTATAACTTACCTATGATCTCTTAGATGATCCTGTCTTCTGAAAGCTTTTCCACATATGTCACACGAATAGGGTCTTTCGTCAGTGTGTGTCCTTTCATGTATCAACAAATTATAACTTTTAGTAAACTGTCTGTTACAAAATTTGCAAATAAATTGTTTTTTCGGTCTAGACGCTCTTCCGGGAGCTCTCAATAGTCTTCTATCCAAATGCGCGTGCATTTGAGGAGGCCCGGGAGGAAATAAACCGGCACTCCCTGGAAAGGGAAAACTGGCGCTCGTAGGGTTATTTGGCAAAAATCCGGGATAACCTTGCGAAGCGTTAGAAGGTTCTAATAAGCCAGGTGGTGCCGTTGGCCGGTGAGGTAACATTAAAGCGTGCGCTGCAGCAACGCAAGCAGCTTCTTCTCGAAGTTGCAATTCTTTACGTTTATCCGCCATCATCGCCATTATGTCGAAACTGGACGTTTTTCTAACTGTCGAATAGTTTGTTACATTCGGCTGTGGATTTTCAGATGACTTAGGTGGCTCTGGTCGTTCGCGATTTTCACGGATGAGTTCGGAACCGAGTAACGGATGCATTTCGCCTGGGTAAAGCATTGGATGTAAATTCCTGGATGGTACTACTGGTACGAAGGCTGATGATTCCCTGTGGTGACTCATTTTGTGCAAGAATCAATCATACGTTATCGGAGAATCTGAAACAAACAAGAAAGCAAAATATAATAACTATTTATGAACAAAACAAACTGTGCATGGGATTTTAAAAAAAAATAAAAAATAACGACTAAATTACTGATGAAGTTTGAAGCTTAAAACATTATTTTATCACAAGTGCGTTCTGAAATACAAAATGAAGCTCTATCAGATGCCGGATAATGCGTCGTTCTATATAGATTGAACGATTTGTATACATATTGCTATGTATTGTGGTATTGATTACCTATTTAAATTGGCTCACAATACACAGTAGCTTGCCCAGTCTTACTCAAATCGGAACAGCCTTCCAGGAGCTCTTGTATCTTCAGAGCTACCCTCAAAGGGTACGTGCCGAATAAAACAAAAGGTATTAGCAACGCAATGAAACTCACATTAACAACACAAACATTTACTGCACAAAAAAAAAGAAAAATTCAACTTTATCAAATATAAAGAAGTGCTGAGGCAATAAAATATGCCACAGTGTGAGGAAAACTTGTATAAATATTTACTGCTATACTAGACAAAAAACCTCACTTTGACCACGAGCAAAATTAAACTAATTAAATATTCAGGAAAACTATCAGACTTCAACAATTACGTTATTACCAATTTTCAAACGTCAAACAGAAAAATAACTGTATGCGCGCGCATCAAAATTAACCCATGCGCACATTCAACATGGTAAAAATGTAGTTTTCCCACCAATTCCTAACTTTCTAGAATATATTACTGATAAAAAAAATACTTCATAAAAACTATGAAAATTTTCCTTGATATTTATTTGACTATAAAAATATATTATAAACTAATAATTTACTAAATTTACGAGCTCAATCAATATACAAATAACATAACTAAATTAATATATATAAAATATACTTGCAAAATATATATGTACATTAATTAATGTAGTAGTCACACTTCACTAAAAAAAATTCTAACAGAGAGATTTCAGATAGGTCGCACAAATCAAAAAAATTAAAAGTATCGAGAATTATTTTAAACACATCAGTATCACTCAACTAAAAACATAAACCGAAATTAACTATAATATACTGAATAAAAAGGAAGTTTTTATTCAGCAAACTGTAACACATCCTATCTGTTATACGAATCAAAAATCTCTAACTCCTTCTTCTCGGAAATGTAAATATCACCCTGCCTAAAACAAAATCAAAAGACCGGCTACAATGATGTACTTCCTCTTGACCGGTACTGCGTACATCAAGACTACGCTCGAATAACCTACAGGCGTGGACCAAAATACATATTATAATAAAATTTAAATAAAATCTTTACTAATCTCTAAATATTTTTCTGGAATAAAATGTACATAAATATATAGTCTTTTATAGTTTCTTTAAATTCTTTCTTCGGGGAAAAATTCATGACAATATGTACTAATTTACAAAATGAAATTAATTTACTTTGCCATATTTAGATCAGTAGATGTATTTGTGGTGAGTTTAGAATTGTACGTGGTATGTAGATACGTATAAGTGCAAACAAACACAATGTTTTATAAGGACTTTTAGAATAATTTTTGGCATTTTGCTTACTTACGTTTTTGTTTTTGAACGTAAGAATTTGCGATTTTTTAGTACATCAAAATTTTTTTCGCATTTGCTATAACTAGAGGCCGGATTATATGCAGTTTGCATAAATTTGCATATTTGCATAATATCTGCATTTTATATATTATTTGCATATTTTGTAGTAATTCAGCATTTTTGCATATTTTAAGTATCCGAGTTTTATTTATTTACTAAATAAAATTTATTATAGGCATTATTAAAAATTTGTCGTGGATGTAACAAAGAAACAAAAATTAAACAGCCCTCCTTAAATTAAAAGTAGCATTTCATTAAGCCTCTTCCCGTTACTTTTCCGATAAGCGTCTCCAAGAATTTATTAATGCTCTTCCCATACATCCACGCCGAGACAAAATTCCAGGAAAAACGAATACCTTAAAACTTCTAAATAAATACAAAAATACATTTTACCAGAAAATTAGGAGTATATGTGTTTTTATGCTATTCGGAGAAATTTATTCCCATACTCGAAAGTAATTTTATTTTAAAAATCATTTTACGTTGGCTTTTCGAAGTGTAAACTTGTGAGTCGTGATATATAATAGCAAAAATGCCGAAAATAGCGGCTGTGCCTGGATGGATTGCACATTATTCAGAATTGTGTATCAATGGAGAAAAAGTGTTTTGCGTCGCATGCTGCAATATTGTGAGTAAAATTTTAAGTTTATTCCCTCTTATTAATTAATTGATTAAGTTTTTAATTATTCCTTGATCTTTTACTAACATTTATTTTATAAGAAAACAACCGATGATGTGATTTTTTTTGCAGATTACAAGAGAGAGAAAGTTCCAAGTCGACCAACATATGAAAACTCTATCTCATGCTGCAAAACTAGCAAAGTTGAAATTGGCGAAGCAGAGTCGGCAAACATTACCGCAATGTTTGCCATCAACTTCCTAAAAATCGGAACAAGAACGATTTAATGAAGATTTGTGTGAAATGTTTGTGTCGGCAGATATTCCACTACATAAATTAAACAATTTAAATGTAAAGTTATTTTTGCAAAAGTACATCAGCAAATATAACATTTCCGACGAGAGCACGTTAAGAAAAAAATATATTCGCTGTATCTACGCAGAAACATTGAATAGCATTAAGAAGGCTGTTGCAAACAATTACCTTTATATATGCGTAGATGAAACTACTGATAGTGTGGGCCAATACAGAGTTCATTTAATGATTGGTATCCTTAACGTATCGGTTCAAGCAAAATCTTATTTCATTTCATCCAAACAGTTGGAAAAGGCAAATAATTTGACAATAACAAAGTTTATACATGAAGAACTGGCATCTTTCTTCTTACTGGAATCGATTCCAATAGAGAAAATTCTATTGGTTTTGACGGATGCTGCACCATACATGGTGAAGGCAGTTTTCAACTTGAAAATCTTTTACCCAAATGTCATTCAAACAACTTGCTTGGCGCACGGACTAAATTGTGTTGCAGAACAAGTCATAAACCATTTTTCCCTTAGTAAATACTTTAATTAGTAGTGTTAAGAAAGTATTTTTAAAGGCCCCATTACGAGTTCAATTTTACAAGTAACATCTGCCCGGTGTTCCGCTTCCTTCTCAACCAGTAATCACACGATGGGGAACGTGGTTGGAGGCTGCTATTTTTCTTGTATATCATTATCAAGGAATAAAGACAATTATTATAGATCTTGATAGGGATGCAAAATCTGTGATAGACGCCCAAAAGGTGTCTTCTAGTAAAGAAATATCTCAACAGTTGGCGTTTATTAAAGACAATTACAGTTTTATTTCCACTTCTAAATTGTAGTTGGAAATAGCAATTTATGTCGCTAATCGAAAGCGTTGAAATAATAAACAAATTTGAAAAGTCATGTTTTGATATTAAAGGAGGAGTGGGACAGTCCGTGTATGAAAAATTTTTAAATGTGATAGGAAAAAATGAGGGTTTTAAAAGGCTGAAGGACATTGCTAAAATTTTGTGTGGTGATTCAGTAGAAAATATTGAGTTGACAACAGATGATATTACTAATTTGAAATATGCTCCTATAACAAGCGTCGACGTAGAACGAACCTTTTCAATATATAAATACATGTTTTCAGACACAAGTGTCACAATTTTTCTGTTGAAAACTTTGAGAAATATGTGATTTGTAAATTGTTTTCATAGTTAATTATGTTGTAAAATGTTCCAAATTAACTTGTAGTGAACATAATAGAATATTTTTTTCTACAGTATTCCATTTTCTAACATTTGTCGTATTTTTTACCTGGATATTTTTCATAAGGAAGTGCATATTTAGGCTAAAATATCTGCATATTTATGCGCATATTTTCATATAATCCGGCCTTTAATCATAACAGTTCATATGGATGTATGTCTTCAACGACTTAGTTTTAAAGTTACGCGATGTTTAAACTTTCTACATAAGAGTTTAATGCAAAATTAGACTGATATATACAAGGTGCATTTTAAGAGACACAACCGCTTTTGATTTTTTTTATTTTGTATATGCTATTCATGCTACGTTTGATTAAATTCTATTTTCATTTTCTACCCAAAAGGAAATTTCACAGCAATTTGATAGTTTACACTTTTTCATTCTCTATCACTACCGTTTTTCAATCTAATACGCGGCAGATAATGTGTATTTGATAAACTACATACCTCAAACAAACAAAATATTCCTTAAACATTCTATATACTATAACCACATACAAATCTAGTACATCAATTCCTAGAACAAGCACAACTTATTTAAGCAAACGACTATATGCATAACTATATTTCGCACGTCCGATCACGTAGTCTTATCAACCATATACATACGTAACTAACCGAATTTACCTCATTCCTAGCTACTGATAGTATCTAGTGACATCCGTTTAGAGTAGAAAACGACGCGAGACAGTTGGAAATTTTATTTCACCGTCCATTACGCAGAACTTCCCAACAGCCAACTGTAGTAACGTTATCGTAATGCGGTCTGACTCTCTCCTCTTTGAATTCACTTGCATTAATATTCATGGGGTAATTTTGTCCGACAGTGGTTACAGTCATGAGTATAGAGACACAATTGTGCATTTTTTAAGATTACGATATCGATAATGTCGGTCGGTTCACGTTCTTCGAAGAGACCACGGCGCACTGGTTTAAAAACCACTAAAGAACATGTTCTATGGAGATACATAACGTAACATAACATACGTATATGTGTATATGCATTTTCTATAAACGTGACTCATAAATTAAAATAAAAAACAATGCATTCTGATGCAAAGCAAATACAAAGTCACGAAATTATATCATTATGCAGCTTATGCTGAATCGGTGACAGTAATTTATAATTAAATTAATTAAATAAAATAAAATTAATTAAATTCACAAGGGCGGATTAGTAATTAGAGAGGCCAATAAAAGAGGGCAGCACAAAACTGTTTTACAAGTTGGCAATCCTTCAAAACATAACTGTCAAAATTTGCGTTCATTTCTATTGTTAACGAACGATACAAACAATGAAATCAAAGCTAAGCTGAATTCTATTTACAAGGATCACAGTGTATTTGATGAACAATACAGTGGAGGCTCAAAAGACGTATGTAGTCTAGGTTGAGACCTGGATACATCTTCATACACCTAAAATGTGACATCAATCGAAACAATGGATTGAGGCCGATACAAGTGCTCGGAAGAATGCAAAGATAGTACACTCGGACAGGAAGGTTGTCCTTGTCTTTTGAGACTAAAGTGACATTCTCTTACCGCACGATACAATACAACGCAAAAGCACTCATGCTAGGTGGCGCAAAAGTCATCAGCCTATCGGAAGGTGCTATAATTTTTGAAAATGGCGGCAAATGTCAATTCTGCTTTGACATTTGTGAAATAAACAGAAGTAAAATACACGTCAACAAGACATGGATCGCTATACTCTTCAAGAACGCGGAATAATTGCTTCTGGTGGTTAGCCCAGCGTGAATTTCAGCGCAGATTTCCCGGTCGTCTGACACCAACTGGGCAAACACTACTACATTTACCCGCTCGCCTTGAAGCGCGGGCGACAACACGAGATGCTGCCAAGTTTGACCGGCCCCGGTGCAGCCGTTCTGCTGAGAATGTCGCGGCTGTAGCTGAAGATGTCGCAGAGAACGTAGGAGTATCGACTAGACGACGTGTCACGCAATTGGGCATCAATCGGTAGTCTTTACAGGAAATTTTGGTGAAAGACGTGAAGATGTTCTCTTACAAAGGCCAGACAGTGCATCAGTTGTTAGCTGTTGACCGCCAATCGCGTGTAACCTACGCTCAAGCCACCCAAGATCTCGACCACGAGGAAGATTTTCGATGAAAAGTTTTTCATCGAAAATCATTATGAGCGACGAGGACCATTTCCATCTCTGTGGATATGTGAATACGCAAAATTATCACTTCTAGGGCATCGAAAATCCGCGTATAACCCACGAAGAGCCATTACACCCGCTCAAAGTTACTACATGATGTGCTGTTTACACTGGAGGCGTCACCGGCCTTATTTTTTCGATAACGCCGCGGGCTAAACGAATACTGTGGACGGCGAGCGCTACAGAGCCATGCTAAACAACTTTCTCCTTCTTCAATTGGATGAATTGAGACTGGAGAACATGTGGTTCCAACAGGATAGAGCAACGGCGCATACTGCACGAGCCACAACTGAAATTCTGAAGGCTGTATTTCTGGGTCGCCTTATCTCTCGTTTTGGTGTTTTGCATTGGCCGTCGAGATTGCCCGATTTAACCGTTCCAAACTTCTTTTTGTGGGATTTTTTTGAAGTCACGAATCTATTTCAACAAACTTCAGACTCTTAAAGCCATCAAAGAGAATATCCGTCAAGAATGCGAGAAGCTATCGCTGAAAGTTCTAGCAAGAGCGATGGAAAATGCTATAAATCGAGCTCGTATGGTCATCAATTCTGGCGACGGCCACTTGGTCGATATCATTTTCTCGACTTAATGAGAAAAAAATTCGGACTTCAAATAAACATAATCCAAAAGCAGAACCAAATTTTTCATTCATAAAAAAAATTACAGCAAAGAACATCGGGGTAACAATTTTTGCGCCACCTTGTATATAAAATAAAAGCCTCTTAAAAATTCTTAAATTGCATTTCGAACTACTACTTGATCCAGCTTATTCACCAAATTTGGCTTCTAAAGGCTCTCCATTTTTTCTTTTTCCCAACCTAAAAACGTGACTCGTTTTGCCAGAGATTGAATGAAAAGACTTGAATGCAATAAGTTACAAGGAAAATATTTAAAAAAATAATATAATATGTTGCCAAACAATTGAAGTTTTCTTGTATGACACTTTGCTTATTGTAATATTTAATTTGCCTGTAAATAGTGTGAACTGTTACACAATAAAGATTATTCTCGTTATTATGATTGTTAGCTTTTCCTCAACTCAAACATCATAAGCTAAAGAGCACGTTACAAACTCTTTGTAACGTACTCTGTAGCTGTATGTACCTGATGAAGTCACTGTGCTGGCTAAACAATTGTCGTTTTACGATTTCATATTAAAAATGTTAAGATTTTAATTATTATTTCTTTTTTGGCTAAGACTATGTTTCCCCCCATTAGTTTATAAGGTAAATTCGTTCTAATGAAGTCCTTTAATGATTCCACAAGTTTTTTCAAGATACGAGAGGTTGAAAGGATTTTAACCATAGCCTCCATGACTTACTACTGAACATTTTGGAAGCATCTAATATATAACGTGTGTATAAATTGTCGCAAAAGCTACACGCAGCGACGTTCTTCGTTTGGTTCTGAATAAAAAATCTTAATGCTAAAATGTCGTATCATGCTTCGTTTGTTTTAACGGGGTTCTTGAAGTTCAGACTTTTAGTGCGTAACTAACCTTTGCTCTTCGATATCTGTTATTAGAGATAGATGCAATTTAGTTTAAAGAAAAAAATTTTACTAGTATTATTTCGTAAACGTTTTCTTTTTGATTTAAAAGCTTGTTTTAAACATTTATTCATTAACGTACTTCCACGAAAAACACATTTGGCAACGTTGTAGAACAATAAGTTTGTATTTCAAAGTGAGTTCAATCAAAATTATTACTGTCAAATTTTGACATTTACGAATTTACGAAGCATGATACGACATTTTAACATTAAGATTTTTTATTAAGAACCGAACGAAGAATGTCGCTACGTGTAGCTTTTGCGACAATTTATACACACCGTGTATAGAGAAATCTCTGCTATTTATATCCACTACCACAGTAATAATTATAACATTTATATATATATATATATATATATATATATATATATATTTATTTGTCTTTTCTTTGTTCTCTTTACTGTAATTGTAGTGTAATTCAACTTTCCAATTTATTCATACAGATTTTAATCACTTTAATGTCTCCCTACCTATTCATTTAAGCTATTTTTTATTTTTATTTTATTTAATTTTCAACGTTAAATGTTAACTTAATTTGTAATTCATTTTTTAATCTAATTTTAAATTTAAAATTGTTAATTTAATTGTTAAGTCTCCAATTCATTCATACAGATGTTAATCACTTTAATGTCTCCCTACCTATTCATTTAAGCTATTTTTAATTTATTTAATTTTCAATGTTAAATGTTAACTTAATTTGTAATTAATTTTTTAATCTAATTTTAAATTTAAAATTGTTAATTTAATCGTTATATCTATCACACGAAACCAACACAGTTTCTCATGTTTTCATTGTAATAATTCTTGTTTCCAGTTACTTGAAAAAGACTGAATTAATAAAAGTCGAAACGTCGTAAAAACATCAAAATTCAATAAAAGGTCGCTAAAACCAATAAAAAATCTATTATTTTTAATATTAAGACACGGCCAATAAAATAAAAAAGAAAATTCTTATTAAACACTAAATATATATATATATATATATATATATATATATATATATATGGTAAACCTAATCAGTAGGCGATTAAAGGTCTGTATATTACTTCAAAATATATATATTTAAAAAAAAACTCTACAACTCTACTCTTTTTCAAGAGAATACAAAATATGAATTATATTCATATTTTGTATTCTCTTGAAAAAGAGTAGAGTTGTAGAGTTTTTTAAATATATATATTTTGAAGTAATATACAGACCTTTAATCGCCTACTGATTAGGTTTACCATATCATACCAAGGTCACGAAGTTATTATATATATATATATATATATATATATATATATATATATATATAGAAAATTCAATTTGTTGGCGATTTAAGGTCTGGTTTTACTTCAAAATGTATATATTTAAAACAATCCTACATGTTTAGGCAAATGATGCCTTTTTCAAGGAATATAAAATATAAATGACAGTATATTAATGTTATACATTTGTAGTTGCTATGGATAAAATTATTCAAAGATACATTCGAATTTAATAATAATAAATCATGCCTTAATATTCTAAAATAGATAGACAATAAAAACAGAGAAACGCAAGACATGAGTTATTATGTATGCGCCCGTGAAGCGACTTAAGATGTTAAGGTGTCGGTATTCGCCTTAAACGAGGAGGAAAACCACGAAAACCTACTCGGACAGCCAGACAGGAATCAAAACACGGAACTGTCAGCATGATAAGCAAATGTATAGATATTTAAATAACATAAGATATATAATTATATAACAGCAACATATATTATGATGATAAATTGCAGATCATTACATAATTAAGTTATAGTATATACTGCTTAAATTTTTTATATTACTTCTGTTGTTAATTGAATTTTTTTCCTGTTAATACTAATCATTTCTTTAATTTCTCTTTTCATTGTGTGTTGTTCTTTACCAATTATCTGTGCGTTTTCAAAATCGAAATGGTGATCGCGTTGTAGTTTGTGTGTAGATAAAGCAGTTTTGTCTCTTTTAGAGTATTTGTGGGTTTGTATTCTTTTGTATAAATATTGTTGTTTAGTTTAGCCTATGTAGTGACTATCGCAATCGCGACATTGTATTTTATAGATGACATGTGTTTCTCGATTTTTTTCTATTTTAGGTTTAAGTTTTGAAAATAGATGTTTATTAGTATTACCAAGTTTATATGTTGTAGCTATATCATATTTTTTTAAAGTCTATTTAATTTTTTTTGATAGTTGTGGAACATATGGAATCGTGATATATGTTGTGTCATTGTTTAAAATGTTATTGGTGTCTGCAGTGTTATATATTTGGTGGATTCTTTTTTTAATTGTTTGATCTATAAGTTGTGGTGGATAATTATTATCTGTTAAGATTGTTTTAATTTTCTTGATGTTATCTTTTCTGTATTAAGTATGTGATAGTTTTACTGCTCCATCAGTCAGATTATTTATAATCATTTTATTGAATACTGTAGGTGCATTTGAGTGGTAATTCATATATCGAAAAGAAGCTGTGGGTTTATTATACCAATTTGTATAAATAGTACCCCGTCTATCATAGCTTAAATAAATATCAATAAAATACTGTCTTCAATAGTGAATTTTAATTTGTTGTGAAAATTGTTGAACTTATTTAAAAGAATATATATATATATATATATATATATATATATATATATATATATATATATATATATATAGATAATTATTTTTTGACCTTTGTATAATATAGTTGATTTCGATATTCGGCAATTTAAGGTCTGTTTTACTTAAATACTGTATATATTTAAAATAATCTCTTACATGTTTCGGTAAGTATTACCTTAAGAATTATAAGAGATTATTTTAAATTTGTACATATTAAAGTAAAACAGACCTTACATCGCCGAATATATATATGTTAAAATAAAGTCGGTTTCATGTCGACGATATCTCACCACATACAAAAAAAAATATTACACGAACTAAACCAATTCCGTCTGACACAAAAACAAATTTAAAAACCAAGAAACAAAATAATTACCTTAACCACTGTATTTACATAAACCACCAAATTATTGCGAGACGAAAAACAACTTCCAGAAATCAATTCGATGAACTGAAGTCATTCGAAACGTGCCTACATGTCCGCCGTCGATTTTTTCAACTTTTCGCGAAACAAGCGAAGAGCAGAAGAAAACACAAAACAATCAACCTACGATAATAACGATAATCATAAAAGTAATGATACGGCACGCTCTATACCAAAAACCGCAACATGTGATTGTCTTACGATGACACGAATTTACTGAGTAATTGCATTACACGTAACAACTACAAATACCCGTTTAACTATTATTGCGGAGACCGCGAGCGACACGGCAGTACTTCATCGAGCTATTAAAGTGACAATAAAACAACACATTCATTATTTCCACATAAATTCATAAAATTGAATTACGAGGAATACCTAGGTATGTTTAAATACGTGAAATGTACAGAGGCGTTCCGAGAAACTTGACCGCTTTTGAGGAGAGGCGTGACATAATTTCGTTCCTGTACTAATTTCCTAGAAGGTAATACATATGCATCGTTATTAATGCGTACGTGATTTATAGGTGGATAAAATTCGTATTATTGAGACGCAGGAAAGTACAAACAACTGGATTTTCTTTTGTTTCAAAATGTGGTGCAATATTCAGAATTGATTATTGCAAGTTTAAATACAGCACATATTATTTAGTGCAGTCTCTACTCCATTTATTTATACGAGGTGCTATCCAGAAATTTCCGTGTAGAAAAACTCAATGAATTGTTTTTACAACTTATTCACCACCATCCTATTTAAAGTACTCTCCATCCACATAGATGCAGTGCTGAAAGTCTTTGCCTGTTCAACACCTGCGATTTGGCCTGAATCCACCCCATCGTCGCAAAGGGAAACTTTGGAAATAGTAAGAATACACAAGAGGCAAGATCTGGAAAGTTAGGTGGGTGGGGTAGCACTGGCGTCTTCATTGAAACTAGAAACTGTTGCACTACAAGTGACGTGTGAGTTGGCACATTGTGGTGGTGTAAGATTCACGAAATATTGTCAGGCCGCTTGCGTCGAATGTTTTCTCTTAGTCGCCGAAGATCATCGGAATAAAATCATCCATTAACTGTTTCACCTGGTAGGAGAAATGCTTTGTACACGATACTATCAGCGTCAAAGAAGCAAATCAACATCGACTTGACGTTGGTTTGAACTTGCTGTGCTTTTTTCGGTCGCGGTGACGATGGCTTCTTCCACTGCGATTACTGCTGCTTTGTTTCGGAATCATACACGTGTATCCATGATTCGTCTGTTACTGAAGTTCGTATACCTTTTGGCAGTTTCTTTCACCTCTGTGCACACATAACACGGTAACATTTCTGTTCTAAGCTGTGCAACCTTGGCACAAACTTCGCAGTGATACGCCACGTCTTGAGTTCGCCGGACAGAATACGCTGACAAACGCCGTACATCAAACTGACAATGTTCCAAATGTAATGAATTGTTTCCTTCAGTCTTGCAGAATAGCATCACGCACTTTTGCCACATTTTGTGGCGCGTTTTTCGTCGATAGACGACTGGAACGCTATTGATCATCAACCTATACACGGCCTTTTTAGAACGGTTGTACATAAGTTTGCGTATCCTCACCCAAAGAATTTGATGCACATTCCTTACTCTTTCTCATGTCGCCGAATAACTTAAACACAACTCAACAAATATAAATGCGAAAACTGTTTGTTCCTACCCAGCAAATTACAGTTGGACAGACTATAGACAGAGTATAAACGTAGCAACTTCCATGAATTTCTGGGTAGCATCTCGTATATACCTAAAGTGTTTTAATGTTGTATTCATAAGCCAAATAATAAGTTAAAGCAATTTAATATTTCTCTATAATTGAATTTGATTCGAATTTGCTCTGAACAGGGCAAATTGAACTTTAAGCAAAAATACAGTATTTTTTTATAAAAAGTAATCATTTTCAATAGTAGGGCGAACGCTCAAAAACTACGCTAGCAATAACATTAACAGACAAATAGCACAATGGCACATACAGGAAGAAATTACATTAGATTGTGTTAAGCATTATATTTTTCCTTATTACATGTATAAATAAATAAAAATAACAATACTATCACAATAGTTATTGAAAATAGGAAATTATATATTTTTAATCGTAATTTTAATTCTTCTAGAATTTCTTTGTATTTTTTACATCGTTTTTATATTCTTAAGTTTTATTACTGCTTTCGTTATTTCAAACAACATTATACCTATATTTGTCTGTATGTAGCATTGAGCATTAGAATTCGTCGATTACAGTTTCGTCTGATTAGCAGATTTGCATAAATTATAATATATATGAAGTAATAATGAATCCCAGAGATTTTCGAAGGATTTAAGTCCGGGCCGAGCTGGCGGCGAAAGTTAACCGCACCCAAATATTGGTCAACCACCCGTGCGGTGTGAGGTCGCGCGTTATCGTGCATTAGAGTAAAGTTCTCACCTACGAATGGCGTAAATGGTACGACGTGATCAGCTAGATACTCGTTGATGTACCTAATAGCCATCATCAATGAGAACAAGCTCAGTTTAGACCCACAGTGAAATTCCAACACAAACCATTATGCCATGCCGCCTCCCCGAAATGCCATACTTGGGAATATACAACACGATGAAAATCGCTGTATTGCCTCTTGGACGGTACTCCTAAGAATACTCAAGATAGTAGCGATATATCGAATACTGCGTCAATCTTCATTCAAAGCTATTGATCGGGCTACATTTTCTTTCAAGATAAAAGATGAATATAGAATATACTAAGATTTTTTGGATTGAATTGGATTTTTTGGGTTCGTCATAATTTTTGCTTTTCTTATAGATTAAATGTTTTATATCTTCTTTAATTTCCAATTATTATTTCATAGATAATATCATGTTTCATGTCTTGTGAAAAAAAACAAAAAAAAAAGGAATTTTAATTATGATAACAGACATTTACTTCAGCGTCCGGAAGTTTTTGTCCATGAGTGTACTTCTTTTAACAAAAGATAAGTCTCAGTATCGTCTGTCCCAAGTTTCATATGAAATTTCACGTCAATTCGTTGCTCTACTTAAACGCTTATCATTTTTCTGTCAAAACAAAAAATAAATCTTTCACAAACAAACACCATGACCAAACTATAGACACGAGAGGAGCAGGAATCGAGTGCGACTTCGGTGCATGCGGAGTTCAACTAAAGTAGCATGTGTCTCGTTATTTTGTAGCCACACCTTGTATGTCACATTGTAACCTATTTGAAAACTTTGTTTTCATTTTATTGATCTTACTTGAACATAGCAGCATCATATACTAAAATTAGTGAACTTACACATATATCAAATAGCAGAGACCTGGAATACGACTTGTAGCCCTCAATTTTTTTAAAACTACGCACGATTTATTACTTTACAATTAAATAAAATTAAATAAAAAACTACAAAAGTAATTTATTTTAATAAATGCTTATTTTTATTCGAGTTTCGTTTTCAATACATGCTATTGTAGTTCGGTAAAGAGCGCACACTTTTCGGCGGTACTAAGATCAAAGGGGATAATCATTTAGCTAAAGATAATAACGATGTGATAAAAACGTAGTTTTTAAAGTACCGCGGTTTTGTTACAAGGTACAACTACATATTAATTACGAAAGTTAATTGTATATATCATGAGCATATGAGCGTACGCGCTACAACAAAAAAGGTTAATTCGCGTGTAATACAAATTTGGTTATTATTAGATTAATACCTTGAAATGCTTACATTAATAGAAAATGCGTGCCTTATCTAAATTATTATCAGATGTTAAACATTAAAGACGAATATTTATTTTTTTAATGATTGATAGTTTGTTAAGCGATTATCTAGCAATATAAAACATTGATTGAGTAAATGAATATAGAATCTAATATACGCTTGATAATTCGATAGAAATAAAACTTAAGGTAAACATAATAAACTCAATAATAAATACTTTTTACTGCATTACCTTACATACCACAAAGATTACGTAGTTATCCAAATTGTACTTTAAATAAAGTTTAATTATGGATTTAGTTCATATTTATTAATATCAAGGTAGTTCCGATTTGATACAATTAAACCTCCAAATTATTGTGATTTAAAAAGACCTAAATTCAAGATTATAACTTTAGACATTATTTTGGATACAGGAATGATACGAGGGTGGTTTGACAATTAACTTGGGTTGCTATGAAAGAAAACAATTTGAGTTTTGCAACGTACTTTATTTTTCGACATAGTCCCCTCGAAGTTCAATCGCAAAGCTGGAGAAACGTTGGGGTTTCTTCAGCTTTGCGAATCCTTCACGGAAATGAATTGCTTCGATGCTTTCAAAATACTGGTTTACTTTCTGTATAACATCTTCATTAGACTCAAACTTTCGTCCTGCCAGAAAAGTGTTTAGTTTCGGGAATAGATGGTAGTCCGAAGGAGCTAGATCTGGCGAATACGCAGGATGCGTAAGCAGTTGAAATCGTAGGCCAATTTTTGCTGAGTGACACGACTTGAATGCACGGGGGCATTGTCATGGTGAAACAACACCTTTTTCTTGGCCATTCCTGGGCGTTTCTCTGTTATTGCCGCCTTTAATCGGTCCAAAAGTGATGCATAGTATTCTCAGGTAATTGTTCTTCCCATTTCAAGGTAGTCAATTAGGAGAATTCCCTTTGCGTCCGAAAGAACTGACGCCATGACCTTTCCAGCAGATGGAACGCATTTCGCTTTTTTCGGAGCCGATTCGCCTCGGGTAATCCATTGTTTCGACTGCTGTTTAGTTTCCGGGATATAGTGGTGTATCCAAGTTTCGTCCATTGTCACAAAACGGCGAAAAAACTCAACTACATTCTTCTGAAATACTTGCAAATTGTCGGCAGATATTCGCATGCGAATTCGCTTTTGCTCTTGAGTGAGTAAACGTGGCACCCATCTTGCGCACAGTTTTTGCATGTGCAATTCTTTATGCAAAACGAAGTGAACTCGCTCAGTTGAGATGCATGTGGCTTCCACTAACTCGCGCACTTTCACTCGCCTATCGGCTAAAGTCAAATCATGGACTTTATCGATGATTTCGGGTGTCACAACTGATTTCGGGGCTCCAGGACGTGGTGCATCTTTAGTTTTTGTTCTGCCACGCTTAAACTCATTTATCCAAAGTCGAACACACTCATAAGAAGGACATGAGTCACCCAATGTAGGTGAAATTCTCTCATGAATCCCCTTCGCTGTTTTCCCTTCCAGATAAAAGAATTGAATCACACCACGAATTCCAGCTTTATCCATTTTTCGCTATTGCTCGAAACCCTTCTGTTTAAGTAACTGTCAAACAACGAGTTACTGTCAGAATGACTTAAGACCAGAGAATATTAACTCATAGGAATGATACTTTATGACTACATATACAGATTACATTTGCGCCCTCTATTAGTGTGTGAACCAAGTTAATTTTCAAACCACCCTCGTATATAGATAATTATTTCTTGACCTTTGTATATTATAGAAGATTTAATTAGTCGGCGATTTAAGGTCTGTTTTATTTTAATATGTATATATTTAAAATAAGTCAACTCTTACATGTTTCGGCAATTACTGCCTCTTTCAAAGCATTTTAAATTATAAATGACAGTATATTAATGTCATATTTATGTATGTGAAGTTGACATGTGTAAAATTACATTATTCAATAAATACGGTCAAGTTAAATAATAATAATTTGTGCCTTAGCGTTCCCTAACAGCTTGACGCCAATTAAAATTACAGGGGCATTAGCAAGCCATGAATTATTATTATGTCTGCGGCCGTGAAGCGACTTAAGATGTTCGGCTGTCGGCATTCGCCTTGAACGAGAAGAAAGACCACGAAAACCTACTCGGACAGCCAAGTCCCGGATCCAAACTCGAAACTGATGATAAGCCAGTGTACAGATATTTAAATAACATGCGATAGATATTTAAACAACATATTGCTGTGAAATTGACTTCGAGTGTAAAATAGAAATAGAATTTAATGAAGTACAAAATAATTAAACGTAACCTGAACAGCAAAAACGAATAAAAATGAAATCAATCAAGGTTATGTCTTTTAAAATACACGTCGTATATAATATTCCAATTTTGTATTATAAATTATATCAAATCATTTAACGATATATAGATAAGTTTGAGATCATCTTAATTATTAAGCGCACTTAGAATTTAGTTAAATCATAAAACTTGCTATACGTACCGATAATATAGAAAAAGGGTACAGAATAATCTTTTCTTTATGAATTAGAACATTAGCAATCACATTTAATTCATGAGTACATATTCGTGATGGTAAATTGCAGATCGTTACTTTACATTATTAGGTTATAGTATTTACTACTTAGATTTTTATGTCAGTTCTGTTGTTAATTGAATTTTTTCTTGTTTAATATTGATGATTTCTTTTAATTTCTCTTTTCATTGTGTGTTGTTCTTTATCGATTATCTGTGTGTTTTCAAAATCGAAATTGCAGTTTGTGAATAAATAAGGCAGTTTTGTATGTTTTGAAGTATTTATGGGCTTATATTCTTTTGTATAAATATTGTTTAATTTGGGCTATATAGTAACTATCGCAATCGTGACATGGTATTTTATAGATGACATGTGTTCCTGATTTGTTTTCTATTTTAGGTTTTAGTTTTGAAAATAGATGTTTATTACTATTGTTAAGTTTATATGTTGTAGGTATATCATATATTTTTTTAGTATATGTTATTTTTTCTGATAATTGTGGAACATATGGAATCGTGATATATGTTATTTCATTGCTTAAATTGTTATTTGTGTCTGCAGTGTTATATATTTTATGGATTCTGTTTTGAATTGTTTGTTCTATAAGTTGTGGTGGATAGTTATTATCTATTAAGATCGTTTTAATTTTCTTGATGTTATCTTTTCTGTATTGAATATGTGACAGTTTTACTGCTCTATCAGTCAGATGATTTATAATCATTTTATTGAATTCCTACAGTATTCATTAAAATGATTATAAATAATCTGACAGATAGAATTTCAGAATTGCCGGGAAGAAAAATTTCCCAGCAGTTAACCAGAGCTAGGGGAGGTGTCATGTGTTATTAACGTTTCTTTCTTAGTCTTTCGTTCCACTTTTATTATTATATTTTTTAATATTTCCGAAAATATCGTTTTGTCTCTAAGTTTGTAATTGAATATAATTTATAATTTTTTCCATAGGTGTGCATTAAAAAATTTATAATTATCTACAGTTCAATTGTATTTTGATTATGTTAAAAATTAATTCACCAATCAAACAATTTTGTAAAAACTACATCGAATTATTTGAGTGCTGCATTAATTTTAAACATGAGTATAGTATATATACTAGTTCATTTATACACGAGTAAATAAAATATGTATAAAAGTACATAAATGATTTTTCGTCACACCTACTGCGTAAGTAAACAATTATAACACCTTTTTTTGAAACGTAAGTTACACTTTACATACCGTATTTACAGTTGCTATGGTAGCGGGCTGTAATATTTATTACGACCCTAGGGAAATAATAGCAATATTAGAAAATTTATGACAAATTTATTTCAAACATGATTAATTAACATAACTAGGAAAAATAGAATCTTGTACAAAATATTATGATTTTGTAATATTAAATGTAAACGAACAATTAGAACAATTAGCTATCTGAACAATAGAGTCTTCTTTCTTACTAGGCAAGTTTATATTTTCAATAATGTCAACATTATTAATGGTTGGATTCCTAATGGAATCATCAACTTTCTTCTTATTTTTCTGTATCACAGTTGAGCAAACAGCCTCTGTAATATTTTGTTTATATAAAATTCGGTCAGCTATCTGTACTTTATTTATCATTGAATCGGAAACATAGCTTTCTGCCACGGTAGAAGATTTCCATCCGCCGTGTCTTTTCAGACCAAGAACATCAATTCCTGAATCGGCTAATAATGTTGCCAAGGTCCTTCGAAAGAAATGTCCGGTGTAGGTAGTGGGGTTCTCCAACGACAAGTATTTTGCTATTTGGCTAGGAATTTTTGCGAGAGTGTTTTTTCCTACAGGCTGATTTCGACATTTACCAAAACTGTACTTTAAGAAAAATCTATCATTGGTAATATTTTCTAATCTCAGACCAATGTATTTTTTAATAATTAGCATAAAATTAATTGGATATTCTTCCGTCGCAATAATTGTAAAAGAACGTTTTAATCCATTTTTAGTATCCGGTATTTTAATTATTATTACATCATTTTTATTTTCCACATCTTGAATTTTCATTTTAACTAGTTCATCTCTCCTACAAGCCCCAGCAATTCCCATAATCATAACAACCTGCAAAAAATTAGTATAGAATGAACACGAATTAAAAAGAATCATTCTGTAAACTTACCTTCATCAACAAACATGTATCGTCGGAAGCTTCAATAAGAAATTTATTCATTTCCTCTCTTGTAAAGATACTAGACTTTTTAGTCTTAAAACCATCATTTTTACGCTTCAAGAATCCTTTCAATTTAGGATATTTTGAAATATCTTCATTTTCGTTAATAAATGTGGTAGTTTTTAACATGGAGTATTCACACCATAAACTGTTTGGTGATTTTAACTTCATAGATCTACCACGAAAATATGCCAGCATTACACTTTCTGAAATACTCTCCACATACCTCTGGTGAGACCAATCTTTGAACATTTTATAGGTTTCATTGTATCTGTTTTTAGATTTCTCCGGCAAAATCTCAGTACAAGCTATATAGCTACAGTACAGTACAAGCTATAATAGCATCCATCTCTATTTGATTCATGTTTATAAATTTTATTTAGAAAAAAAAACTTTTGAAAATCTATTGCATATACTTTGACATTTATCAAAAATATAAATTTATATCGACACAAACATGGTTACCATAGATACGACAAATATTCCTGACTTGATGTTACTAATGTGTATACATATAGTAAAAGTGAAGTGGAAAATCATTCAAATTCGTCTATTTAAAAAAAACGTAGGTATGACGAAAAATCTCATATGCACCACGGTTCGTACAGTACACTTTCATGGTCTCGAATACATGCAAACCTCGACCCTACGGGTCTCGGTTTGCAATCGTATTCTCGACCATAAAACTGTACTTACGAACCTAGGTACATAAATAACTATTAATATAATATATTGAAATAATGGTTCTCACGGGTTTACAACCCGTAATTAAAAAAAAATACATAAGTGAAAAAATAATCAAATATTTTCAGTTTAAAAGTTCGAATATTTTCAGAACATTTCAAAAGTATTTAAATATCTTATTGTAAATCTACTCCAACATTTTTAAAATACCATGGAAATAGTAAACATTTAGAATTGCATAAGCAATTATACGGAATTCAGATGTATATATATGGGTGTAATTATCTCCGGTGTGGTTTTTTTCCACTAATTCCAAATACTTAAAAACACATCTATTTATATCCGAAATCTTCCTGGAATTCTACACATCTACACATACATATAAAACAAAATCCCATATTTATGATAATAACTGGTAATTATAAATTGTAATCGTATTCATAAATAAAGATCTTATCTTAATTAGTGTAGAACAAGTTTTCAAACGATATCGGTTGATTATTTTTTTTTGCTTTTCTCGCTTGAGATACTATTATAACAAAACATTTATAAGTGTATATCATTATTCAGACGAACTTTATTGTAATAATTACTGATTGGTGACATTATAATAACTCGTAGCGGTGGTATTTCAAAGAAATCCTAATTGCTTCATCAATAACCAAGTAAATAATGATTATCTTTGGTGAGATAGGCAAGTAATTTTTCCAGGTAGCAGACTGCAAATGATATTTTCTATATTAGAGTGTCGTCCTTGGACTGTTTATATAATATTATTTTTTTTACGTCGGAAATATTTATTTTATATTTTTCTATATTAAAAACTTTTTCTAATCTAAGAGGAAAAAGTGTTGAAGCGAAAACAAGCAAGTCTCTTATCATATTCACCCAATCCAAAATACTGTTATCGATGGAATATAAATATTTTATGCAATATTTTCTTTTTGTTTTACAATTAAGATGGTTTTGCATTTATTTATGTTTAAGCCCATGTTAATATTTTTACACTTTACACCAAATGGAAAGTGCATTAAGATAATTTTGCAAGCATCAGTTGATGAAAAAAATGCATTGTACAGTTTTAAATTCTCAGCTAAGAGGAGAAAGTTGAAAAAATGTATGCAATATTTTAAGTCGTTAACGAAAGGTAGGAACAACATAGGTACCAAGTGACTACCCTGCGAAACACCTGAAGTAACTTAAATCTGGCGACCAACTACGACCAAACTTCACAAATAATCCCATACACCTTAAGTTTCCATAGTAATAAGCCCCTAATCAAGTCAATGGAAGACCTTATTTAAGTTTGTCAACGCAGAATCAATTTTGCACCCCATTCTCCTATTCAAAGATAAAATGTTGATATACAAATAGATTGGTTTCAATTCTGTGACAATTCTGGATCGTCTCCAGGCAGGTTTAAAAATGAGCGCGCGCATTCGACGTTGACGTTCAGTACCAGAAACAAATCATGTTACCCATCTTATTCATACACAAATGGTCACGCAGAATTCAGGGAACACTTGTTTCAGAAATTGCTGATAATTTCTTCGCCTTCAAACGGCGATATCAACAGGACGGCCATCATTCGTTGAATGCCTGTTTCCCTCCATTTCGAGTTCTTATATACCTTATATAACTCATTCGAGAGCCTTTCAGAAGCTCTTTTCAAGGAGGTCCGGGAGATTTTTTGACGTATTCGGTGCGTGATATCGCTCGCCTGACGGATCGTCGGATGACTCACATCACAAGACGCACGGCGAGACACCCGAAGTACAGCTTTGACACATTTTTATCAATTGGTAAATTATTGTTCACAAATATATATATATATATATATATATATATATATATATATATATATATAACAATTGATAAATTATTGGAGTTTTTCGGCTTTTAAATGAAATATTTACAAATATCAAAAAATATATAATTGCAAAGTAAGTGGGGATGTAAACATTGTTGTCTACAAATTATTATATAGCAAATCATACGAAATTTTTAATTGAAAAATATTGTCTACGTTGGGACTTAAACCCAAGTCTACAGTTTGCCGGACTGTCGCTTTTACCACTTAAGCCACAATAGAGCTTGGTTCAAGCTATTTAGAAATGCATTATAAAGTAACAGTGTTAATGAATCAGATGTCAGTTATTGAATGTAGATTGAAAGTTGAAAGCAGAAGTCAGTTTTGAAAGCTGATGTCAGTTTTGATAGCATATGTCAGTTATTGAAAGCAAATGTCTGTTTTGAAAGCAGATGTCTGTTATGAAAGCAAACGTCAGATTAGAAAGCAGATGCCTGTTTTGAAAGCAGATGTCAGTTATTGAAAGCAGATGTCAGTATTTTGAGAGCAGATGTCAGTTTTGAAGGTTTGAAATTGCTAATTATAATTAGCAATATATATATATATATATATATATACAGTGTGGTCATAAAGTTTGGAACTAAGCTTATAACCGCATTATTTTACATTTTTTGGAAAAACGCTCGGACAGCTAAATTTTCATTTTTAAAACGCCATCTTTTGACATACAATTTTTTTCTATGCCGTCATTGGTTTTCGAATGATGACGTTATCAACTCTTTCTTTAAATGGCAACCATATTATTTTTTCTCGTTTTTGGTAGATCTTTATATCCATCAAATAGTGATATAAAACAATTGGCATGTTGCGTCAAAATTTTTTTGAAAAAATTATATAAATTTAGAAAAAAATACGAAAATATTATTTTTGTACAAAATTAAAATTAAATTAAAAAAATACATCTGAACTTAAATTTATTGTAACAGTTAACGTAAATTTTCAAAATAGACCCCACCAACCAACTGACACTGTCCCAGCCGAGTGTAAACACATCGTATACTCGCCTCAATTATGTCTGGGGATATTTGTGTAAGTTCTACGCGAATTCGTTCTTTTAAATCTTCTACATTGTTCGGTTTGTTAAAATACACTTTCGATTTCAAATAACCCCACAAAAAAAAGTCTAACGGAGTCAGGTCAGGAGAACGAGGTGGCCATTCTATGGCGCCTCTCCGTCCAATCCATTTATTGGGAAATATTTCGTCAAGATAGTGGCGAACCTCTACACCATAATGGGGAGGCGCCCCATCTTGTTGAAACCAAATATTTGGATGGGGTACATCACCATCCTCCTACTGCGACGAATTTGCATTCGTCGCAGTAGGTATATTAACACCACAAAAATTTAATTTTTTGAAAAAGATACTATACCTATATAGAATCGAAACGTCAAATTAAATATTGTTTTAATTATCCGGCCACTACTCCCCAAAAAAATATTAATTTTATAGCGTATATATATATACAATTAAATAAAACAACCAAACCCACAATCCACTTCCAAAATCTATTTCAAATATACACATTAAGATAAAATTATCGATATATTTATATGCCAAAAAACACATAAATTACAACATCGCAATTATAATTCCATCAAAATCTCGACAAAATCGAACATAAAGAAGCTGCTCACCGTTTGAATAAATAAATATGTTAAGAGAAAACTGAAAAAATCTTAATCTCCTTAATCGAATGGACGAACAGACGACATTCACGAGATAATCACCTCGTATGCATAATAAATTAATTAAAAACTTATACATTAGTAGTTACACTTGAGAACTGTTTACGTAATATAAATTCTTGTCCTTCTGCATATATGACTACTTCTGATATATGCATGTATACAGAGTCCGCCAAATTAAACTAACTAAACCAAGGAAATACAATTGGTAAACGTCAAGAATAAACAATGGTTTACAAAACAAATACATACTTCAGTATGGTGATTTTTAAACTTTATTAGTCTGTCTTATTTTTGTATTTTCGTTTATTAGATTATATTTATTAAAAATATTGCAAATTCAATATTCTGACTGTATTTAGAATTTAGACAATGAAATTACCATATAATGAAAATAACCTTGACAATATACTAAAACTTCAACCTAGTTTACATGCATTGTATATAAAATTTTTACTATTATCAGGATAAAATAAAACAAATTCTAATGAATTTCACTTTTTAATTTACACTGTAACGATTGTTTCGCTCCAACCTGAGCTTCAGCAGACATATAACTAACTTATGTACAAATTTTTTTTTAACACAAGTATACCGTAACAAACACATGTTTTATTTTAAATAGCTGAAGGAATGGGTACTTTTTATTACTAAAATGTCTATGCTCAAAACTACTACTACTAAAAAAGTAATAAAAAGTATCCATTCCTTCAACTATTTAAAATAAAACATGTATTTGTTACGGTAAACTTGTGTTAAAAAAAAAATTGTACATAAGTTAGTTATATGTCTGATGAAGCTCAGGTTGGAGCGAAACGATCGTTACAGTGTAAATCATTAAAATTTGTTTTATTTTATCCTGATAATATTTATAATGGAATCTCATCAAGTAAAGGCTGAAACAATCATATATCATATAATTTTTTTAATAAATAATATCAGGGTGAGCACGCAATGTTCCCAAAAAGAGGATAAAATATACTTTTTCTACAAACACCGTTAAAAGTTGACATTTTGACACGGCTAACTTTAATTAAAAATGCGATTTTATAGCGTAGCGTGTTAAAAGTAGTACTTTTAACACTAGTGTTAAAAGTAAATTGACATGACAGTTTGTCAAAAATGACAACATATATTAAAGTGATTTTTATTACTAAATGAAAATTACATATTTCTTGGATAATTAATATTAAATGTACAGTTTGTGTAATTCGAGATATTTATTTCCTGTGTTGCAGTACTTTCAGAATTATTATTCTCGCTATTACTTTTCTTTTTCTTTATTAAAACACGAACTCATCTTTTGTATGAATTGTGACAAGTTAATTTGACGTAATTTAACGGTTGCGTCCAGTTGTGTCAAAACGTATTCATGAGCTGTCAAATTTGGTCAGTGGAGTTTCATTATATTTTATAATAAAAATTGTGTTTGTAGAAAAAATATTGTACGATACACATGTTAAAAATGCTATTTTATTTCACTCGTAAATTGCGACACTCGCTAACGCTCGTGTCGCAAACTTTTACTCGTGAAATAAAATCGCACTTTTAACACTTGTATCGTAAATAACTATTTTTTGGTATCATTTATAAGATTTTTTAGGACTTTATCTGTGGTCTGAATTCCACAACTTTTATCAACTTAACACCTTCTTGTTCGCCACTCTTATTTGCCTAATGACTCAAACACATGAACTATATTTACCTTTCTTCTGTCCCGTTGGGGCATTTTGCAATAAACTAGTACACAACTTTTTTTTGGAATACACTGCACTTTGACAAAGAAATGTCACTAGTGTCAAAGTTATCTTAAATTCATGCAGACAGATGGTTGGGAAAGGGTAAACCCTAAAGCTGTTCTTGGGTTTAATTTATGGGTTTTGCAAGTTCAAATAAATTGATATTTACGACTGCTTATTTATTTTTTTATCTAGCGAAAACTTAGTTGGAGAGTAAAATAAAGGTAAAATTCACTCACTTTACATAATAAAACATGAAAACAAAAAAAATTAAAAAATTTTGGAGCTCAATGGGTTGATCTTGGATCGTGAAGTCTAATAACCACTAGAACGTGCACAATTTGAAACCTCTTTCCGCGGTAGTTTCCGAAAATTGGTAATAGCTCAGCTTCTAAATAAGATTCAGCACATAATGTAGATTTCTTTTAAAAATTTTCGGGTGACCTTTACCTTTCAAATTTGCATATCTCTCTATACACATGCTTTTTAAATACGATAAAAAAATATGTCCAACACTCGACCATGAATATCCTGAAAATCATGCCGCTCCCGAGCAATATGCATTTCCCTGAAAAGAAGTCGAGGGGCAAAGGTTCATTTATGCACTTTTCTACGGATTTGTAATTATTAGAGACCGGACTCGTGAGGCCCATGACTCATCGCCCATGGGCGTACTATTGAAAATTTGTATTTTTAAAGAGTTATATATATACATATATATATATATATATATATATATATATATATATATATATAATTGGAAAACGAACGCGTGGTGATTTATACAATATGAAATACATTTTTATTTGTTAATTTTGTAGTTCAAGTTGAGTAAAGAAGTATTAATATTAACTAGCAATACTTCCTCCAGGTTCTCTTCTGTAAAATTTGTTCTCTTTGAATGAAATACATCCTTGTAGATAGAAAACGTCCTATCTACATCGCAACTAGATATAGGTGCATACTGGAAATATTCTTTTATTTCAATGTATTTAGTAGTTTGATTTTCAGGCATTGTCACCATACACAATTGCCGTAATGTTATTAAATCTCGATTTCTATTAAAAACTGCGTCTAAGTTTGGCGAATGCCACATCCGAAGTCACTCGGAATATTTTTCCAATTATTAATACCCGCATCTAATGTGGTTAATCCATGATTTAATTTGAGATTTTGATTTTCAAAATGAGTGATTAGTTTTGGTAAATTTCCAAAGTGTTCCTGAAGAAAGTAAAACTGATTTTTTTAATTTCGGATTTGTATTAGTTCCTTGCACTCAGAAATATTTCGAGAACATGTAAGGAAATTTTGTAAACTATCGAAATTCTCTACATAAGAACTAGTAGCTTCTAACCATATTCCCCATCTAGTTATTACTGAAGAGGGAAGCAGTGACAAAGATGAAAGTTTTTCCCTGAATGAGCTACTCTCAATGGTGCTACAATGGTGAATACAAGTCTATCAACTTCCGGAAAGGTGTCTCTGATATATTCACAGATTCTGTGGAGAGCATGTGATACACAAGTAATATGCAGCATATTAAGATATGTTTCCTTTAATAGTCTGCCTGTTTTTAACATATATGCAGCAGTGTCACTGACACATAAAAGTATTTTTTCTTTGTACCTGTCGTCCGAATGAAGCATTTATTTCCGCATCAACTGTATTTATAACTTTTGTTGCTATTACATATGCATTATATGGAATAGTTGGATGTAGTACACCAGCTACAACCACACAGCGTCCTAATATATCGACAGTTTCGTCTGCATTTATCCATAGGTACTTATTTGAAAGATGGCTTCTAATGCGTTCTACTGCTTTCGTGTAGCACTTACAAACATAACCAGTATATTTTTGGAGAAATATTTTGAAGGTGGGATTGTTAAGTTTATTTAATGGAATATTTGCCGTCATTAAAGTTTCACAGAGTTCTTCGTTAAAATTGTCCTATTCCAACGGGTGTAATTTCTGTGTATGTGTTTGGGATGCTAAGTGACGTTTTACGTGCGATTTCTTGGAATCAATTGGTACCACACGCGACACTCTAGAATAAAAATTGACTGATTTAGGAGATTCCAAAGCTTGGAATCTTACACCACTTATACCATGGGAGGTGACCTAGCGGAGGCACATCAAAAAAGCTCTATTGGTTGCTGAGATCTAGGATTATGGAAACTTTTCGTTATGCCAAGTATATTAGAATACGCAATATTATGATTATTTTAGTGTTAATCCATACCTAATGACAACACAATCAATTATTTAGTTCATCGCTTTTAAAAATACCGGAAAAGCTGAAAGAAAAGCATTTGCGATCCTTCTGAAATACAGTGAACATTTGTGAATACAAACAAAAGGTTGGATTTTTGTCTAAAAATATAATCTTCAGTAATTAACACACAAAATATTCTAAAAATTGCAAAAAACACAAATTTTACTCAACACTGTATAATTAGCCAGATATAAACTAATAAACATGCATTGAGGAAGAATTGACGCGTTCTCGAATTTCGAAAGTTCCAATCGACTAACGCAGATCGTCGTTCATCCGATGAATATTCATATAAATGGGAGCAAAACTGCTTGTAAAACGTTCGAAGTATGCAACGGAGCGATGTCGTTTAGATATACTGAAGTAGCCGATGCTCAGCCTTAAACAAGTAGTTGTCATAAATTAATCTACGTGTTGTGAACGTCGTTGGACTGTCGCGAAAAAAAAATTAATGTGCGCGCGCCAGTGCCTCTTTCTCTGTTCGTCGACGCGTTCGTGTCTCCGTTCGGTTTTAGGAAATATGTCGAAATGAATTATCGACTATTCAACAAGTTCTTAGGTAATTGACTGTTAAATTAGACAAGAGTAAACAACGAAGTGTTTTTTTTTCTTTTATTTATGCTTTTGACGTGTATTCTTAAATATAATAATACGAACGTCAATTTCAAGAAAGTTGACACGAAGCATTGTTAAATATTAAGACACACATTTTTTCAGATTTTCATCTATTCATCAATCAATATTTGTTCAAAAATATTATCTAACATGTGACCAAATAGTAATTACACTTCTTTTTATTATGTTTACTGTTTTATCATTATATGACATTTTAGACGCTGCCAGATTATACAATTACTTTCCGTAACAGACTAGCTTTAAATTGTACACTATCAGGGTGCGTATATTGTCATATACAGTATAACAACTTGAACTACGAAAGCCTATTGATAGGAGAGGGTGGTGGGAGGTAAAATTAAATGTATTCATTTAGCTTATTTATCTACTTATGTATCCACTACATTATATTATAACATTATTTTCTTTAGATTTACTTTTTTAAATTCGTTATATCTTTTGAATGGAATGTCCGATTTTAATAATTTAAAAAGTATTTTACTGGTATTGAAATGGTCTTTAATAAAATATCATTTAATAGGATAAGGAATAATACAGAGGTATGGATAATATGGTTTGATTATTGTCGGCACTTTTATTAACTTTTAAAATGTAAAAAAGTAGTTATAGTGGCATAACTACAGTAGTTGGACATATGGTTTCGCGGACTTTTTTAGTAGATATTAATACGTTCTATAATACTGTTAAACATTTTTTTGTTCTATCGACAATAGTTTCCGCAGCGTACGCGATGACAGATTTTTTGACTAATTTTTTCACACCTTGGGTTACATTAATGCATTTTTATTGGGGATCCCTTTTTTTTTGAAAATGTAATATAGTCTATGTTACTCAGTGAAAATGCAGCTTTTTAATGGTGAAAGAATTTTTGAAATCGGTCCAGTAGTTTTTGTGTGAAAAAATTACAAACATACATACAAAAACACAAATGTTTCCAAAATATAATATTAGTGGATACATTTAATTTTACCTCCCACTACCTTCCCCTATCAATAGGCTTTCGTAGTTCAAGTTGTTTTACTGTATATACTTGGCATAACGAAAAGTTTCTATCATCCTGTATCGGGAGATGAAGAAGCTATATCTCTATGCAAAGATCTCAAACAGGAATATAAAATGATGTTAATACGTGGGAAAAAAGAAAAGAACATAGAATATATTCAAAGTTCCCAAAATAAGGCTGAAGCAATATGGAAGGTAATAGGCAATGAAATGGAAAAACAGAAAAAATAAAATATAGACCTCGCAGTCATCCCACCTGAGAGTTTTAATAGTTTCTTTAGCAGTGTGGGGAGTATAGTGGCGTCATCTATAGAGGGTCCAAATCTATTAGCTGAAGACATACTATAATCTGGTATGGGTATTGTTCCATACTCCATCTTTCTTCAACCAACGAGTGAATGTGTTAATTATGGAAATTGGAACTGCAAAAGGCCACCGATATTCACTAATTAATAAATGCCACTGTTTTGAAGAAAAGCATAGATTATTTCAAAGGACCATTAGATCAATGTCTCTCGCAGGGACTTTTTCCTAATGCACTAAGAATAGCTAAAGAAGTGCCAGTACACAAAGGAAACGAGAAACGAAAAATTATAAACTATACATCTATATCAATATTGCTGGTTATATCGAAGATATTAGAAACCATCACTAAAAGCAGATTCATCAATTTTTTTGAACGACATAAACTGTTACACACGCCTCAACATGATTATTTAAAAAACAAATCAACAACATCAGCAATAGTGGAAACGTATAGAGCAGCGATGCACATCCCGCCGCTCGCGGGCCGCATGCGGTCCACTGTCGATATTTATGCGGCCCGCCAACGAATTTTAAAAATTGATCGAAAAACTACAAAACTAGGTACAAATCTATTCAAATCCATATTTCTTAACTTTTATTTTATTCTAACTTTTGTATTTGTTAGTAAGATATGTCTTTTTAAGTACCTATTACTTTCTTGTTCAGGTTTACTACGTAGGACAGGTATGCTCCTCGTCGTTCCAAGCATATTGTTACGAGACTAGAAATCTGTCGAACCAATTAGATTACTCGAAGGTTCGCGAAACACGTCGGTATTATCCCCGAACAATGTGGTAGGTTCTCGATGTTAGGTAACTCATATAAATACAACGCATCGCTCGCTATCGGGGCAGTTAAGTTTTAACTACGGACAAGCGAACGTTATATTATTTGAATTGTAATCTGTGAAGAATAAATATTTCGTCGTTCGAACTTGGCATCTACCTACGTAACAATATAATATCAATTTCGATATGGATAAACCAGGCCCCAGTAAAAAACTTAGTCGTAAGGTTGAAGATGAAAATCGACAGTTTCAAGATATTTGTACCGAAAAATACTTTTTTATTTCATCGCATAACAAAAGTGTCTATTTAATATGCAAGAGTAGTGTTTCTATTCCGAAGGAATATAATCTGAAAAGGCATTATGAAACCCAGCATCATACTTTTACCAAATTAACCGGCGAAAATCGAACGCAAAAAATTTCCACTTTACAAAGGGAACTAATAGGCCAGCAAGCTATATTTACAAAACCAATTCAAGATGCTGAAACAGCTACTGAAGTTAGCTTTGAAATATCTCGAATAATAGCGAAAACTTGTCGGCCTTTTAAAGATGGTGAGTTTGTTAAGCAGTGTTTAGATATCGCCGCAAAAAAAAATGTTCCCGAAAGGTGCAATGATGTTTGAGAAAATTCAACTAAATTGGATGATTGTTCAAAGAAGACTTACCACATTAGCAGCTAATATAGAAGAGCAACTAGCTACGAAATCGAAAAGTTTTGAGTATTTTTCTATAGCACTAGACAAATCTACAGATATAAGTTCCACTGCTCAACTCTTAATATTTTTACGAGGTGTAACTCAAAATTTTGAAGTGAGTGATGAACTGATTGGTATGAGTTCTTTGACAAGTCAAACCAAGGGAAGTGACATGCTCAAAGCTCTTCAGGAAAAATGTTCTATAATGGATTTGGATTTAACGAAATTATCTGGAATTACGACTGACGGAGCACCTTCAATGGTTGGAAGTAAATATGGGATAATAACTATGTTAAAAGAGTATTTACAAACTAAAAACATAGATACCAAGGAATTAATGCAGTTTCATTGCATTATACATCAAGAGGCCCTCTGTTCAAAATTATTGGGATTTGAAAATGTGATGAAAGTTGTAGTACCTACTGTAAACTTTATAAAATCACGAGGTCTCAATCACCGACCATTCACACAATTTCTCGAGGATATTGAAAACGCATATGGTGATCTCCTGCTTTACACTGAAGTAAGGTGGCTAAGTCGTGGGTTGTCCCTAGAGCGGTTTCTTAACTTGATTGAAGAAATCAAAATATTTCTGGAGGAAAAGAAAAAGAACGTCTGCGAACTCGACAACCCTGATTGGTTGTGTGACTTAGCGTTTCTTGTAGACATCACAAATCACTTGAATGTCTTAAATACGCGACTCCAAGGCAAAGATCAATTGATTTCGCAGTTATACTCTCATGTTTCGTCCTTTCAATGCAAATTGAGTCTTTTCAGGACACAAATAAATTACAATTACGATTACAGCCATTTTCCGAACTACAAAAAAATTATGGAGAAATTCAATAAAACTGATGTCAATTTCGCTTATGTTGAAAAAATTGATATTTTAATACAAGCTTTTCTAGACTTCAAAAAAGGTAAAACCTCTTTTAGACATTTTCAGCAATCCTTTCAACATTTCACCCGAAAATGCACAGGAATCAATACAGCTGGAATTGATACACATGCAAAATGATGATAATTTACGAAACAAGTTTAATGAAGGTAATTTACTCAACTTTTACCGTTGCGTTGACAAAACCGCTTATAAAGAGCTGCGAATAAATGCATTGAAATGCGCAAGCTTATTTGGATCGACGTATATTTGTGAGCAAACGTTTTCAGTGATGAAACTTAACAAAACAAAAAATCTAAACCGTCTGGCAAATGAAAATCTGGAAGCAATTTTACGTGTGGCGACAAGTAATGTGGAGCCAAACATAAACAAAATTGTTAGGTCAATTCAATGTCATGCATCAAAATAATAAAACATGAAATATTACATTGTAATGATTAGATTACATTACGATTACGTAATTACAACAAACATTTTTGAATGTTCTTTTATTTTTATCATTTGTAGTAATTCATACTATTTAAAAATAAAAATATTTGTGTTAATAAGTATTCTTTGTAGTGTCCCGTCCTTGGCTTATAATTTTCCCGAGTGGCCCTGTTCCTGTTCCTGTTTCCTATAAGTCTGTGCATCCGTGGTATAGAGTATATAGCGAGAGCTTTAGATGATAATGAGGACGTAGTTTTGGCGAATTGCGATTGGAGTAAAGCCTTTAGCAACGTAGACCACTCTAAAATAATTAACAAACTCGACTGATATGAAATTAGAGGAACGTCTAATAAGTTGATTCGTTCGTATCTTGAAAATAGATTTTAAGTTGTACAATGGAACTATCACCGTTCAAGACCTATGCCTATCAAGCTTGGTGTTTCTCAGAGATCGGTTCTTGGTCCTGTTCTTTTCCTCATTTTTGTAAATGACCTGCCTTCATGTACATTTCAGGTTATAAGTGACAAAGTCTCATAAAAAGCTAATAATACAAAGTAAGGTACTTAATTCTCAAAAGTAGATATAAATATGCATTTTATGGCTTATTACTAAAAAGAATCTTGCATACGATTTTCTAGCATGGAGTTCAGTAGGATCGTGTCGCTGCAGACTCCAACAGTAGTCAGCCATCATGTGGGTATCACATCTTCTTTGATATCGTTCTTCCATCGTCTGAAGGTCCTATTGAAAACTTTTACTGTTTTTCACTGTGATCACCTAGGTTTTATGGGAATTGAGTGGTTGTGTAGGTGTGAAGTTTTATGTTCATGTTGCAATCAAGAAGATTACAAAGTATATATTCCACTGATTCTGTGTAATTCGCTGCTTTATGATTGCCAAGAAAATGTTGTACTACTTGCACAAATGAATATCAAGCATTAGATTCAATCTCGCTCAGGAAATTTACGTATTAAGTACCCACAGCTAAGTCCACATCGATTTAAGGCCTGCATGAATTGCTTTATAAATCCCAACTTGATATGCAACGGTGGAAATATGATTTTTCTCTCTCGCAACGAAAGGTTCGTTGATTACGTTTTCTTGTCCAGGAACCATGACGTTTAATAACGGTCAATTTTTGTTAACCCAGTGCTGATATTTAGTTCTGTTGTTCATAGAACAAAAAAAAAACAACGATATTTTGTGTATAGGTACCATTAATTCATTATTTTTGCCTGTTACTAAAACGGAATGGATCTCAAAAACTAAAGCTGCTACGAAAAAAGTCAGGCATATTTGGAATCAGCACATTAAATATATCCAAAATCAGTTGTAGAAATACGTATTTAGAATCATAAATTCTATTGTGGTAAGAGTTCTTTAATTTTATTTTATTCACTTATAAGCCACAGTCTCCGATTTGTTAGTTAATATGGCTACCCGGCCAAAGGAGTTAAATAGATTTCATAGTTTACATACTAAAGTAAAGTTAATAAAAGCTGATATTAATTTTCTGAGACGGTGTAAAATCAGCAATGTTTTTCCCAAATTTATGAATGTAAAATTAACATCAAATTGTAGAAATAGCGAAAAAGTCATTTCATGTGCGAAAATGAAATGGTTGAATTCAGAAATTCAATATCAGTATAGTAATAGGAGTAAATTATAATTACAATTGTATAATTTACATTTAAGTCTGACGAAAAATTTAAATAATTTTGATTATGAAGACTGGTGTAATTTTTACAGGAAGGTTGTTAGAGTAACGAATCAAAAGTATGAGAATAAGATTGCTAAATTAAATAATAAATATATGAAACTTTGTCCGCGTACAAAAGATAACAAGAGCAGCCCTCCTATGAAAGAGATATTAGTTGTCAATGAATCGTCTGAGATTTTTAGTCGCGATGAGTTAGATTTATTGAACAAAGGGTTAAAATATTGTTTGACAAGCAAAAAGATGCCTACAGAGGAGATTATTGCAAGCATCGAGACCTCTATTAGGAATTTTGAATATACATCAAAATCCTATGTCAGAGAGACATGCAAGCGACAGATCCAGGAATCTTTACACCAGCACAAACAATTTTCAAGTAAGAAAGACTGGAACACTATTAAAACTCTCAGATTGAAAGATTGTTTATATTTAAAAGCAGATAAAGGGAATAAGTTAGTCATTTTGGACAAAATCGATTGTTCTGATAGAGTTAATAATTTAATTTCTGAAGGGCCTTATGTAGAACTGAATAAGAACCCATTACCCAAAATGATAAGTAAAACTAAAGCCGCGTTAAAAAAAAAATTATCCAAACTTAATAACTAATTCCAACCTTTATAAATTACAATGTGCAAATCCGTTAGTGCCTAGGTTATATTGCTTACCTAAAATCCACAAACCAGGTAAGTCGATGAGACCTATTGTTGGTATTGACTCACCGACTTATTTGATTTCAAAATGGTTAGTGAATGAATTCAGAAAATTACCGGAAAAACCAGTTAGTTTATCGGTCAATAATTCTTTAGAATTTATTCAGAAAGTTAAAGATTATCGACTGGAAGATGGTGACATTTTGGTTTCATTCGATGTAACGTCCTTGTTTCCTTCAGTACCTATCCAAGAAACGTTAAAATATTTGTCTGAATTACTTCATAGCAATCACCTTGAAAAGGAAAAAATAAATGAATATTTGCAGTTAACAAGCCTTTGTATGGCCAAAAAATTGCTTCCAATTCGAAGGCAAGTTCTTTGAACAGCAACAGGATATAACCATGGGTAATTGCTTATCTCCATTTATCGCGAATTTATTTATGAGTCACTTTGAGATTGAGTTTAAAAAGTCAGCCAAATATTTTTCAAACATATGGGTCAGGTATGTAGACGATGTGTTTGCAATTTTTGATACCAATAAGTGCAACTTAGATTATTTTGTAACAGAATTCAATTCAAAATTTCCTAGTATTAAATTCACGGTTGAAAAGGAAAACAACGGAGGTTTGCCATTTTTAGATACCTTAGTAATTAGGAATGACAAAAACTTAGAGTTTGATATTTACCGAAAAGAAACCAACGTCAACAGATTTATAACCGCAGATTCAAACCATACTTTTCAGCACAAGAGTGCCTCTTTCAATTTTCTTATCAATCGTTTGTTAAGCATGCCATTGACAAAGGATAGATATGAAAAGGAATTAACCTTAATTAAGAAAATCGCGAGTTACAACGGTTTCGATTCAGAAATAATAAACAAGCTAGTTAGAAAACATAAAGTAAGAAAAACAATTCAGGATTCCACATGTTTGCTACCTCAAATTGATTCGAGCAAAAAATTTATTAGTTTACCGTGTCACGAAACTACGAAAAATTTAAGTAAAACCTTTAGACAGTATAATGTTCAAGTAGCATTTCGGTTGAATAACTGCCTTAAATCTTTCTTAGGCAACGCGAAAGACAAAGTTGAGGTAAACAACAAATCTGGTAACTATGAAATAAATTGTAAGGATTGTGATAAAAAATATGTCGGCCAAACAAAACGTTCGATTCTAACTCGTTATAAAGAACATGTTTCGCATATTAGATTCAATAGACCGGAAAAATCAAGTGTTGCCCGACATATTCTTGAATCAGATCACAACGTAACATCTGACTGTCTGAGATTAATAAAAAACGTCACACGCCCCGGCGAATTAGATAGTTTTGAGAGCATTTTTATCTTTAAAAATAGGAATAACGTAATTAACGCAGATTTGGGTCCTATACCAGGTTCTTCTTTATTTGAGTTAATTGACAGTTAGATGTTATTAAAGCAAGAAAAATAGGAAAACCATTAAAAAATATTCGAATTCATGGAATTTATTTTTAAATTCGTTTCATTACAATATTTGTCATTAAAATATTCTGACTCAACATTAATTTCCAAATTTATATTTCAACATAATTTAAGGATTAGTTTCATAATTGGATTCTAAATGTATGTTAAATTACGGCTTTTATAATATTTCTAAACGGTTTTTCTATAGAATTTACAAATAATGGGTTAATGCTCTTGCATGAATAGGTGGGGTTTACCAAAATGTAGGTAATTTTTGTAGCATTTAAGATTGAAGATTTTAGTGTTAAACTAGAAGACGTTTAGAACAATCCTTCTGTGAGTGTTTTTGTGCGTTCAAGTGTTACACTGTTTTTTCTACTGAAGATGACAACGTGGTTGTAGAAAAACGTATTTAGAATCATTAAATTCTATTGTGGTAAGGGTTTTTTAATTTTATTTTATTCACTTATAAACCACAGTCTCCGATTTATTAGTCAAAATCAGTTGTCAGTTTCTCGGCAGCAAGAAAAAAATTTAATTTTGTTGGCTTGTGTTATTTTTCATATTACCATCAGTCTTTACTCGTTGCAATATTAATAATTGCAAAATCAATTAGGACAAATGTAAGTAAATATATGCTAATATGCAGTACAAACATGATTGTTAAGCAATATTCTATGATATTATTTAAAAAGTTCGCTTTTTTGATTAATAGTTCCTATTATTACCGTACGCCTACAAATATTTTCATAACATAATATGTATGTAGTATGCAATCGGTCGAAATTAATTTCTTTGAATTTGCGTTTGAACGTTTCAACAAAATTGACCCACATACAGTCTTATACAACCAAAAAACTCACTCTTCGTACTGGAATATCTACGAGAAAGCCCGCGGGTACTAATCTCTCGACACACGCGTTAAAACAAAAGAGCTCACAATGACGCAACAGCTAGGTTCTCTTCCATTTGTAATTCAAATTGCCGAATGATTTTTTCCCTTTCCTTTCAATCCTTCTCTTTGAAATGATCGAGAGTCGGTGATAATTTATGTTGGATACGTAGGTCACGTCTATGAGAGTGTCTAAAAAATCTTGGGACAGACAATAGTATGGTAGTAAACTAACGTGTCGTTTGTCACCGGCTATACATTTTCTGAATAAATTAAATTTGCATATCTTGTTGCTACTTCAAAATGTTAATTCAGGAAATATGGGCGTATTTGTTGTTTCGTTCTCTGTATGTAACCCGTTTTTTTTTAATGAATATTATGATATTAGATATTTTTCATGCACTGTTTTTATATATGTTTGCATTAAGTATCAATTGTATTATAATTAAGATTATATATCTTAATTATAATATATAATCTCCACACCAAATTTATTTAAACTTTATCTCTGATATTTTGATGTTTGTACGTTTTTATTGTTCAAAAAAACTCAGATGCATTCAATAATAATAGTAAGAACAATCATAATAATAATGGTTTATTAAGTGCCGAACAGTACAACCAAATACAGGCACAAAAAAGTACGCCATGCATGAATGACAAGTCGATAAAAATTATGAAGAAATTAACAAAATAAGAAAACCAACGTGAATATATCTAACAAAAATATTTTTAAACACAATACAAGTTCATATATATGAAAGTATCTTCCCAGATACGCAGATACGTATTTCATCTTACTACAGAATCGTCAGAGCGTACTTCTGGAGAGATACTTTCACAAAAACCATATTACAGAGTTATTAATGCAGTGCGTAGAGAACATTTAGCGCTGCTCATTGTATAATGGTACTATCGCGAATGATGAATATACCTTATACAAGAATCTAAGAACATTAAAACAAATATAACTGAAAAATAAGAAAACATAGTTTAAGCCTCAAATCAAAGAAAATGTCATCAAAGTATTTATTAGCGTTTTTTGTCATCTGAAAAACTGGACTTTTAACTAAAACATTACTCCTACATATTGCTGTGGTTTTTTCCCCGCAATTATTGTGAAAAGTTTAATTATTAAGATTGTACATTTATTCTGGATGCCAGTGTATAATTTTTGAAATTTATTATTTATGAATGTATATTTTATTTTGATTTATATTTTTGACTTGTGTAATTGTAGCAGGCCGGACTTGCTGTATCCGCTTACTAAATGTTATCTGAGTTGAGAAGACGTGTTTTATAAGATATATTTTTTTTATCTTAGTTTAGAAGCTTCGTGATTTTTATTAATTAGTTGTTGTGCTTGATTTCAGTACCGTTATATTTATACGAGTTTGTTGATCTCGTAGTGAATTTTATACGTTTTCTAACTCAGGTGTCTCGTGGAAAAAAATATTTTTTTTCATTTACGTAAGTTAAAGTATATTACTTATTATTATAATTATTATTATTTGAATGATTTGAACTGTGCATTTTCATTGTATTAATTTGGATATATATTTTTAATCTTAGTAATTGGATTAAATGACAAAGAACGTTTTTTAAAATTTCTAAAGTAAAAAAAATTCTGTAACTCTAAAATTTTGTTCGCTTGGTATCAAGGGCATTTTTTCATGTGGCTTGCACATGCGTTTTGAGTCTGTTCGGTCTGTCATATAGTTTATTTACGTTAAATATTGTGGGAGAAATTGAAATACTTCTTTGTAATTTATTAGTCTTAATTTTGCTCGGGAGTCACTAAGGATGTTTAATTATACGTAACGGTCATTTTCGTATAATAATTTTACCTTAATAATATTGTTTAATGACGCAATATTTATCTTTATACTCCATAAAGATAGTTTTTTAAATTTTTTTTCTTGTATTAAAGTTTAATTTATTTTATACTGTGTGTGGCTTTGAAATTAACCTTACTTCAAGAAGTTTACAAGTAACTTAAAAACATTATCATAACTTTTCTCAAATAAATTTTGAGTGGCGCTCAACTATTTACTAATATATTTGTGTTTTCCACTTTTCCGATTGGAACCCTGAAGGAAAAGCAGTCTCATCCTGGAAATTTAACCGACTGAATATCGAAGCTGGACACATTGGTTGTGAATTGTGAATAAGCAGTATATAAAATCACAATTCATAGCAATATGCAACCCAAATCCTCTCAAGTAAAGATCCTATTATATCCTATCCTATTATACACTACACCATACAAGAAGCACTGGCGATCTCCCGTCTAGTATCTAACAAAATTAACGCGTGGTCACGCAGAGGACTATTGTGATATAGTTAAGTGTATATAGGATGCCAAATTATTGCAGCATATGCCAGTTTACTTTGAACTAGAGAACAGTAGATATATTTTATCGCTTCCATGTTCGAAAAATATTTGGAACTGTCATGAACTTATGTCACATATATTATCGTTGAGGGCATTGAACAAACTATCGCAGCCACAGAGAAGGTTTCGTTTTACTTTGCTCCGTTTCAAATGTACATTATCTGCTGAACGTTTAGGCCACCATTTGAACGCTTCAAGTCCACGGCGTCATCTGGTAGTTTTAAAATTTGTAAGGTGTATGCGTAGACTCGAAACCTAGGTGTAGCGGTGAAGCGGTACTTTCGTTCAAGTCATCCGCCGTGAAGCCGGCCAGTACAGTCTGCTAAATGCACCCAAGTTTGATATCTTTTTGTAAATTTATCGCAGTAGATAGATTATATTAAAACACGTTTCCAACATATTCATAAGATGTTTCCCTGGGTTTTTTTTCATTTTTTGCTCATTTGGTAATTTACAGTTTGGAATACGATGTCTTCAAATAGTTCCCAAGGAATATACACACTTAGTTGCCAGGTAGTGAACAAGTGCTACTGAAGCGTAGTAATTTCCAAAATACAATCTAAAGGATTGATTACATGGGATGTTCCTGGTTATGCGGACTACAACATTTGCACTACAACCCAAATCAGGTTCGTTTTTTTTTCCATTCCTGTATAAATTTCGAACTTATATGCGTATCCGCTGACACCACTCAAAACAAATAATTTGATACCCCATTTATGGGGTTTCATCGGTAAATACTGCTTTAAATAATGACGAGTTTTAGTGCTACAGAACTGTTCGTCCACACAGATATTGTTCATAAGGAACTGTTTCAAAAGTTTCGTTTAAAAGTCTACTACTGGTCTTATTTTATGCAGTCTGTCTGCATTAGGATCATCTTTTGTTTGCAATGTAACATTATCATTAAAATGAAAATATTTTTTAATTAATTGAAATTTCTTCTGGCTCATACAGTCCTTTATTTGCTGAAGACCAACCTTTTACTTTATACTTGGTAAATGTACTATCGTCGTATAGATTATAATTATTATACCTATGTACTTTTTCAAATTTTCTATGCTAATATTGACAGGTTTTGATGGATCAGTTTGTATACCATAAAGATTAGATTGTTCTTTAATCATTTCGAAAAGTTTATTGTTGAAGAAGTATGAAAAAAATTGATATGAAGTATCAAGTTGTGCAAATGTATTCGGCAGTGTCGTCTTAACTTTAGCACATCCTCATTTAAAAGTATATTTTTGTTTTTCCGTATAATGTCTTCTTGCAGTTCACAAAATACAGCGTCGCCATCTTCAGGATGCCTCAAGATATTTATCATGTAATGTTTCTTTGAACCAGTGGCAGTAATTTTTTCGCTGCTTCATATTATGTGCATGCAAATGATGCACATTGATGATTTTTATGGCAGTATTAATGTTACCATATTAAACTTCTACAAAATATAAATACAAAAATATTTCGATCTTCCATTTTAGTTGCTTCTGATAAGTCCTTAGTTTTTGGCTTCTTACAAGACCTTTTTTGCCAGGAGACGATAATACTGGATTCTTAATGTTACGATGTTTAATAATGTTTTGAAGATCATCGTCTTCAAATACAATTGGCATCGCATTGAAGTCAAAATTATCGTTTTCATCGGCTGATTGCTCAATATCATCGTTATTCGCAGACCAATTCTGAGCAATTTCTTCTAATTCCTTGTGCGACAGCGGAATTTTGGAATTTATTGCAGACATCTAAAATGTACGTCGAAAGTGCGCCGTGCATCATAAATGAAACATACCTATTTATTATTTACAATCTTCAGATTTTCCAATATTTCCAGTTATTATATGTGAACAATACAACTATAATAATTCCAGATATTGAAAATATTTTTAATTACCTCTACCTTTCCCAAAAACTGTAAAAAAACACACTCACAATACGATACTGTCATACGCTATAGTTATCGTATTATAACGGTCGCATTTAAACTGAATAATAAAACACATCTGGCGTAGATGGCGGTTGCACTCAATAGTATAAATTAGACGGTGTGTAACAAAATAGATACGTTGCTCTTATAATTCAAGTAAACTGTTATGTATATTTCAGCAGCCAATTATTCACTACGTATCAGATATGATATGTTGCACCGTTTAGGGTTAATAAACAAAATGGTCGTTTTGTGGAACAGAAAACGCCCGTCTTATTAAAGAGAACGTGCAGTTTGACCAAAAAGTCGTTGTTTGGTGTGCAATATACTCCGAACAAATCATGTTAATACAAATGTTAATACAGAACGATATCACAACAATGATACGTGAATTTCTGCAACCACGGTTGGAAGAAGGTGGCATAAGGTTTATTTTTGCAGGCGTTTGAAATCGTTTGAAGTATCATGAGTGTGCGCATTGAAGAAAAACCGTTCAAACAGAGGAATAAAATCAAACGCTGATAAAACATTTGTCGTTTTTGCAGTTTTTAAATCGTTGTGAAATGATTTTCAATCGGTTGGAATGGTTTGAGTATTTTCGTAAAACCGAATATCAGACGCATGCGCGTTTCATTTTTATGCACGGAAAGCGGAGAAATGTGTAGGCATCGTTGTGATTCTCACTGAATGTTTTTTAAATGTCCATCGTGCTTGTTGTTTGACTGTTTTGTGTAGATCGTAGTGGTTTTATGAAAAGAATGTCAGATTTATTTAGTTTATGCACTAGTGACAATAGTAGTACTGAGTGCGAGTTTACCAGTGAAGAAGAAATACAATTTCAAGACAAAATTAAAATAAGGAATGAAAATTATTTTGAAATAATTATTCCTCAATACACAGATAATGAATTCATAGAACATTTTCGCGTTAGCAGACATGTTACTCAAGAAGTATGTGATAGATTTGAAAATTCTGAAATTCTACTATTTGTATGGTAGATGTCACTAGCTGCCACGAATTTGAAATTCGTTTTAGCAACGATAAAATTGGGGATAGTTTGGAAACGATTGTAATTGACGCATGCGTATAAAAGTGATTATAAAATGATTTTCAAACCGTTTCAAAACGCCTGCAAAAACAAACCTATAGAAAACTTTTTGTTGCAGTAGGATGACTCTATATGCCTCACAGCGATCGCTCTTCCTAGAGACATTGTCCCTGCTACGCTGCTCTCAAAAAATGGAGATATTGAGTGTCCGCCTCATTCTCCTGATTTGACGGCACCAGATTTTGTCTTGTGGGGATACTGGAAAAGTAAAGTCTATATTAATTGCTCGCACACGTTAGAAGACTTAAAGGCAAATATTCATGAAGAAATTATGCAAATTCCAGCTGCAATATTACGCAAAGTTACGCTGGCCGCTCAAAGTAGAGTTGGTCTTTGCCTGGATTGTCCATTTACTCCATGCTGTCTTTCATAAATAATTTTAAATGTTTTAATAAATAGTTTTTATAAACTAAAATTATTTCTTTTGTGCTGAATTATTTTTTATTTCAAACAAAATTGGTTGGGTATGTTTTGCCGCACGGCATACAATTAATATTAAATTAAAAATTATAATTTTAATATGCAAAGATATACAACTAAATATATCTGATTATACTTGAATGAAAATGTAATACAAACTAAATCTATATTGACGAAACACAGCGAATTCGTATTGTTTAACCACATTCTGATTGTACGCAATAATTTTTATTTATATTTTGCATTAGAAATATTCCGTTTTAAATATTCACAATTAGACTTATTCAAAAGAATAATACAAAAACACACAATGACCTGTAGTGTACATCAATATGTAAAAATTATTTTTAACGGTTCTCTTTACATCGAAGCGACAAAGAATTCCTACCTTGGTGCCAACAATATGGTGGTACTGTTTGATCAGTGCAGGACGCAAGGTTACCATTTGTTGACTTTTTTCGTTCCAAGTAAAAGAACACAAACGACCAGAATGTTTGTTCAACAGATATCTTGACGTAGTACTCGACAGCAAACTTTATGTAATACCACACTTGCAGTCATAACGTTATTTCCATTCTGTATTATATACCTCTTACTATTCAGTTGAAATTAAACGAGAAGAAGAAGGTAAGAAAAAAATAGACGCCGGAGAATTTCGTATAGATAAGAATCAATTGTGTGTATATGCTTGTATCTATAGAATAGGGCCTAATGATATTTCCTTATAAGAGCCATTTCAATTGATTTATTAATCGTTAAGAGTAGATTTATACACGCTGATGTTATCAATTTCGTAGACGTGGATAAGGCAAAACAACCATGATAATTACAAGACGTCTAATTATAAGTGAATAAATTATGGGAGGACTGTAATGAGTAATAAAATAATGCAATTAAAAAATTGTTCATTTATAGTCTCGATAATAAGTAGTAAAAATAACACTAAAAAATTACGAATATTTAATTATTGAGAAAATAAAATTATTTTACTGAAATAAATATATAAATCATATACTGTATATATTTTCGAATTCTTTATATTTTCATACACTAAAGTTTAAAGTAAATGTTCAAAAATACCACCATTGTGAAAATGTTTGGAGTTGTCCAAACATTTTCTGTTTCGTCTGCGAAGGGCTTGTTTCGTCATAAAATGAAATTTAATATATCGTATATATTTATATATGTTAGATATAGTAGAGATGGCATGGAGATAGAGATAGGAATACAAAATATATATTTTGTATTCCTTGAGAAAGGCATCATTAGCCGAAACATATGCATGTAGGATTATTTTAAATATATAGTTTTTGAAGTAAAACCAGACCTTAAATCGCCTACAATTGGAATTTACTATATATATATATATATATATATATATATATATATATATATATATATATGGTAAACTTAATAAGTCGGCGATTAAAGGTCTGGTTTATTACTTCAAAGTATATATATTTAAAACAACCCTACATGTTTCGGCAATAATGCCTTTGTCAAGGATATAAAAAATATAAATGACAGAATATAAATGTCAAATAATTGAGTTGCTATGGTTTAAAATATTCAAAGATACATTGCAATAATAATAATAAATCATGCCTTAGTATTTCAAAAAATAGATAGCAAGGTGTGAACATATGTGTTGTTCGCTGCTAGCAGCTTGTGTCTCTTTCTGGGTATGAACTTGTGTGTTGGTTGCTGCTGGCAGCTTGCGTCTCTCTCTGGGTGTGTGGTTTTGTATTTGTGTGAGCGCGTAAGTGTAGGGTTTTGTATGTTGGTGCGCTCGTGCGTGTGTTTAGTGACCGGTCGCGTAAATTTAGAGAGATCGGATAACCAGCCGTTGTGTAGGACCGCCAACCCTTTCCCGGCAACTTCTTTACTTTTCCGTGCAGTACTTCGACGGCCCGACCCCCGCCCCAACGAGGCAAGGCGCAGACCAGCGAAGCGCACCCTGCACGGGGTTGCTCATCGCCAACCGAGGGAACACTCTTAGTGGCTACCTCAGTCGACGACGGTCACACTTTGTGCCATCTTAACGATTTCCGCAAAAGCGGGGGCAATGCACACACGTCGAACGTGTGTGTGCTGTTAACGGCAGCCTAGCCAGGTTGCCGCCCAGGACCGGTCCTAATGGTGTGTGCATTGCGCGGCGCCGTGATTTGCGCCGCGTAGCTAGGTTCCTCACTCCTGCTGGAAAGGCGGAATGGCACCTGACCGCCCATCGGGCAGACCCCCCTAGAGTTTGGTAGCGCATATGATAGGCTACAACCCAGTAGAGGACCACATCAGCACAAAACAGAAAACAGGGAAAAGCAGGGAAAAGCAAGACATGAGTTATTATTACGTATGCGTCCGTGGAGCGTCTTAAGATGCAAAGTTGTCGGCATTCGCCCAAAACGAGAAGGAAAACCACGAAAACCTGCTCGGACAACTAGACAGGAATCAAAATACGGAACAGTCAGCATGATAAGCAAAAGTATATGATATTTAAATGTAATTGATATTTAAATAACATAAGGTATATAACAGCAACATATATTATCATGGTAAATTTTAGATCGTTACAAAATTAAGTTATAGTATATACTGCTTAAATTTTTTTTTTTATCATTTCTGTTGTAAATTACTTCAAAGTATTATTTTATTTTATATCCTTGATAAAGGCATCATTGCCGAAACATGTAGGGTTGTTTTAAATATATATACTTTGAAGTAAACCAGACCTTTAATCGCCGACTGATTGAATTTACCATATCATACCAAGGTCACGAAAATATTATATATATATATATATATATATATATATATATATGTTAAAATCCTTGTTCATGCCTTTTTCTGGTAAAATACATATTCACTTTCAAATATTATATTACATCACAGATAATTGACTTTTACTCTGTATCTGCTTTGAAGCACATACGGACAGCTTAAAGATACACGTTTGTTATACGGCTCTCACGATATAACCAATTTGTACATATTCACCATTTTTTGAAAGAGATTGTAATGTAGCAACAAATTAATATAAAATTTAACTCTCTAGGATAAATGATTGCAAAATTAATGAAAATCCATTCTTCATGTTCTGTACAAAACGATTACTTCCTGGTAAATGAAATATGATTGTTATAAAAAAAAATTGTGGCAACAAGATATAATATTTAAATATTTTTGCCGCACGTTTGTTTATTTTAAGTGATATAATGTATTTTTATTTTAAATATAAACTACCCATTCCAGTGTTTCATTCAATTTTATTTGTATACATAATACCGTGGACAATTCAACTTAACTGCAGGTTGTTGCATTAAAATCTCTAGATTAGAACATATTAAATGTTTGTTCATATTTTGAAATATTAAGGATTATTTATTGTGGCTTTTAATTAAAGCGTATAATATAAAATGCTTGTGTTATGGAATTGTCATATGAATGACTTAATTATATTATTATAACGTGTTAATATCATCACCATTAGTCACAAATGACAAATGCCAAAATTGATGTGTCCAATAAATTTACTGACTGGGAGAGCTTTCAGTACGACTTAAAAAAAGAGCATTAAAAATAAAAGAACAAGCAAAGTGGTAACAAAAAGTGGGCCTACCAACAAAAATAAACTTAATAATTCATCTCAGAAGATTGTGAAAAAATAGGGAAAATTAAAAACAATTTAATTAACAACTTAAGTCAAGGATATACAAGCTGTCCCGTATCGTTATATTCAAATTTTAGGAGTGTAAAGTAGACTTCATTTCAAGTAACCATCCATTTTTATTTGTTTCAAAGTTACAGATCTATGAATGTGATTGTCAGATCATGAAAAAAATGTAATCCTAAAATCAATACAAACGGATTTTATTTAAAAAAAGTTATGCGATTCAAAAACAGGCATGTGATTGTTAACGTCGCATATTAAAATGTTATCCTAAAATAAATAAACACGTGTCCTAGTACATACAGTAATTTCTTGGAGATCTACAAAAAAGAGTACTGGAAATTGATTTATGATAAAGAAGGTTCTTACTTATTTCATAAGTGCTGAACCATGAATATCATACAATAAACAAATGTTCAGATGACTTTTAATGTTGCATTTTTAAATAAAGGATTACATTACGTTTCAGTTCATACAACAGCTTATTAGTGAGTGGACACGTTTTCTTTATTCAAAATGCCTTACCGATTTTCTTCCCAAGAGTATGCGGACATGAACTTTGTGTATGACTACTATAACGGCAGTGCACGTCAAGCAGTTATTGAATACCGACATCGGTTTCCCGATTGGCGCATTCCTCATTACAGAACGTTTCTGAAAGTACACAAACAATTTCGGGAATGCGGACTGCATGATTATCTTTTCGACCGAGGAGTAAATTTTCCAGCAGACTTAGAGGAAGAAGCAATACCTATTGTTACAAGGGATCCAACTCTCAGTGCCACGAACGACAGTTTGGCGAATTCTGAGAAACCTGTACAGGTGGTCATCAGAAAATCCCAAAGCTATACGCCCATCTAAATTTCAACATGAATTTTCTATTAACGTTTGGGCGGCCCTAATCGATGACTTGTTGATTGGTCCTGTCGTTCTTCCTGGGAGGTTAAATGCGGACAATTACCTTCAATTTCTTTTTTTTAATTAAAAAAAAAAGAAATTGAAATTAAAAAAGGCGGACTCAAACAAATTAAAAGACGCACAGAGGATAACGATATCCAATTAGCCGCGAAAAAAATCAAAAATTAACAGATAAACAAAGGTCAACACAAACACACAAAAATGTAGCAAAACACACAGCATTCCTTATAGGCAAAACAAACGTAACACACAAACACACACCTACACACAATAACACAAAATATTCACAACCCCGGGTTATGAAATTGGAGTGGAAATGGAGGCAACTTCGACCACCAAACAAAATTAAAAGGACTCATATAAATTCAATTTCTTATTTATGGGGGTACATGAAAAATTGAGTCTAGGCGCAAGTTTCGAACACAAGAGGAGATTTGTTGGATCGTATTCACCTGGCTGCCGAGCAAATCTGACAAAACAAGTATGAAATTGGGATAAGTACTTCTTCTGTTGGATTACGGGCACAAGCCTGCATTCAACAAGGAGGTGGACATTTCGAAAATACATATTATTAATTGAACTTTTTTAAATAAAATCATTTTTTATTGACTTTGGGATTACATTTTTTTTTCATGATCTGACAATCACATTCATAGATCTGTAACTTTGAAACAAATAAAAATGGATAGACAAGTTTTGCGTTTTTGATGTCTACTTTACACTCCTAAAATTTGAATAAAACGATACTATGATATTTTCCTATGAAAAGTAAAAAAGAGGATTAGAAGACCTATCACAGATAAATATTCGATAAGTATTACAAAGACGGAGTGGTCGGAAAATAAGCCTGAAAAGGCTGAAGCTTTGACATAAATCATGACATAAACCATGACATAAACCAAAACATTCAATCAGAGACTTATTCTATAAAAGTTTTGACCCAAGTGTGTCCTATTAGTCCGAAAGTAGTAATTTCTCTTCTGCTGATGATGACGACTTTGTTGTCAAAATAATGTCCGGGTCTAAAGCCACATTGTGGTAAGGGTTATTTTGAATTAACTTCTTCCCTCAACCAAACATATCTAGTTTTTGAAAATTCTTTGTGTCTTGTACAAATTTCGACAATTGCGTTGAGATATAATCAAATCAGAAAAACATGGAAATATTTACGTCATAAATTTAGCATCGACATCATTATTATTTATTAATATTATAATTTAGCCACAAAAATGAACTAACGGCCGTGATTTCGTTACATTACACGGAGAGATCGAGAAAGCGTGCCTTATAAACGGTAAAAATGCGATCTATTTTGTACCCGTAGGTCTTTGCGTGTTATTAAAATAAGGAAAAGCACTCTGTGGCATTCGCTGCTCTGTTATTACACGTTTCTGTGTGTGTTATGGGCGCGTGTTGTATAGGAAATAGATGTTTTATTATTGTATATGTTGTATATGTCTGAGCGTATATGTTATATGCGTGAACCTATAATAGTGCACGGTGATCAACTAGCGTTGGAATCACTTGGGGCGCTCTGATACGTTGGATCGACGTAGGTGTAGACGGAGCGAAACTGACGGCTAGCGTATCAAGATGGCCGAACTCTTCAGTGGCGTAGCTGTAATCGCCTCGATTAGAGAATTAGATAGTTTTATCAAAATGGTATGCTGTTAGAATTGTAGTCAAAGCTATATATCCTAACAGTACAAATGTCTAAATTAAGGACAACGTAATAGGCTCCCTAATGAAAATTAAAACTTAATAAATAATACAATGTTTAATAAAAAAAGAATTAAGAATATACAGTTACTTCATAAATACTGTAATTAAATATATATTTATGCAACCAATTTGTATGGCCTCTAATCCATTCTAGCATGGTTGCCCTACGAGAATTCTCCATAGTTAATGAAAATAAAGAGAAATACTAAGAACAGAAAGAAATGGACTAAAAGGGAGAAACGAGAACTACTCCAAAAATAGGGTAGTAAATTAAACTTAAGATTTATAAGAAATTATAGGATAAATATACAATATAACAATATAAAACGGATTTTTTTAAATACTAAACGTTGTAACCAAATAACATTGAAAGAAACGAAACCAGAAACAATCTCTTATAGAAGAGAATAGAAAATATACTATCTCAAGAACAATAAATAACGAGCCATCGAAAAAATTCATAATTGGAGTAGACTGTGAAATTGGGTTGGTACTTTAGCCACTTCCACATAATGACACATTACTTGATGCTTGACAGTTTCATTTGGTTTCATTGTAAAAAATGGTTATGGCATTGAAATGATACTACAACAAAAAAGAAAAATAATTTATTTAATATCGAAATCATAATCAAAATTTACATATAGCTACAGAAGTTGTTGAAAATGTTGTCCATTTACATCTAAACACAAACCAACTCTTCTCGGCAATCTAGCAAAAACTTTATGCAGCATTTGCGGTGAGTTATTGATCTCTTCACGCTTTTCTGTTATGCGAATTCTCAGTTGTTCCAGGTTATGAATTGGCGTTGAATAAATCGAATTTTTGATGTATGGCCATACGAAAAAATCACATATGTTTAAATCGCAAGACCTAGTTGGACATGGGATTTCAGTGTTCCTGCTTATTATTCTGTTATCAAAAAATTGATAGATATTGAAGTGTTTCTCTGATCGTATGTGCTGTTGCACCATCTTGTTGGCAATACCCATTTTGTAATTCCTTATCATCCAGTTTATTTATGAATGAGCCGAGTATCTTATTGCGATATCGTGCAGCAGAAAGTGTACCTTCAAAAAAAATGAGACTCACAAATCTTCTTGGACATATTTCAAACCAAACACCAACTTTTTGGGATGCAATGTTTTTACAACAAAAAAATGAGGATTTTTCGGAGGACCAACACCTCATATTCTGTGAATTAACATATCCAGAAAGATAAAACCAGGCCTCATCCGTGAAAAAAACTGTGTTAAGGATATCCTGATTGTGTAGATTATTTTGAAACCATTGATAAAATTCCACTAGTCTTAAATAATCCACTGGATAAACTTCATGAAAACATTGCAGCTTGTATGGATGACAATGTAAGACTTTTTTAAGAATGAATTGGCACGAACCATAAGATAAATTTGTTTGTTGGGTCACTATTGAAATGGATGTTTTTGGATTTTCATCAACAATATGCTGAAGGGCTTCAATATTATCAGCTGTACGTTTAGATGGCCGTCCACTTCCAGTTTCTCGACCGACGCGACCAGTCTCTCTGAATAACTTTACACAATTTGTAGCTGCTTCAGGAACAGTTAAATATATCTCAATGAGAACTCGATTGTAGGTATTAGACAAAAGAGTAACAGGAGAACTATTAGATTTGTACGCGCTACCGATGTATAGAATGTTATCAAATTTCTCGATGCATAGCTTGGCACATGAAATACTAGTTGACGCAATAGAAAAGGCGAATCAATTTCATTGTAAATCAACTTGTATACTCGTAAAAAGAAAGACATGAATTGGTATATCTATGATCCAGAAACATCATAAAAAACTTGTTCAATAATACATCATTGTAGAAATCCTCTGTAAGGATAAATACTATACAGCGTGTCCTCGAACAACCTATAAAGAATGGAAGGGGTGATTGTACATACAAAAGTATGAAAAAAAATTTCTATCAACTTGGGTCCGGAAATTCTTCTTAAGGGAGCTATCGCACTTTAGAGATGGTGGTGGTTTTTGGTCAATTAGACCATTTAATTTACGATTCAAATTTGGTACATGATTTACAAATGATAATTTATACTTTCTATGTTTATTGGCCAGTGACTATCGCATACAGTTTTGGAGACTGTCAGGCGCCCTATATATTCTTGACACTAACTTTAATGTTAAAAAGGTTCTCTTGCTGAACATCGTAAAAACCAACCGTTTTCAAGAAAATACATTCAATGTGGAACGGTCTTGTTTTTTCTTATTTCATATTTAGTACAAATGTAAAAAACTAGAAGGAAGAATTTTGTTACATTACGGCTTAAACAAAAAAACAATACATCAAAGTATCGTTTGAAAATTGTCAATGTCAAAAATTGTTATTGTATAATAATAATTTCATACAATTTAAAGTCAGTTTCTAGTATATTTATCAAAAAAATGGTTTCGTTTACTAGTGAAGAATATGCAGATATGCTTCCTAATAGAACGCATCCCACTCATCCAACATTTACCGCCCTTCACCAAAGGTTGCGGAAGACCGGATTGATATTTCTTAAAAAAAAAGAAACGGGTAGACATCCCGTTGTAGTTGAGCAATTCGAAGAAGCTATTTTAATGGATCTTGAAGACAACCCAGAATTAAGTGTTCGAAGATTACCAGCGATGCATTTAGAAATATCCAAATCGTCTATTAATAATATTTTGCGTAAAGAGAACTTATACCCGTTTCATTTTCAAAAGGTGCATGCTATGTTTAAGAGTGATTTTACAGCTCGCGTAAGGTTTTCTGAATGGTTAAGAAACAAGAAATTTAAAGATCCAAACTTTTTTTCTCATATTTTATTCTCCGATCAGTCTAGTTTTACCAAAGACGGAATTAATAATTTACATAATTCTCATTATTATGCATACGTAGGGGATAATCCCCATGTTCTGAAAGAAACCACACATCAACATAGGCTTATTATTAATGTGTGGAATTTACACCAATCGAAATACCCGTGTGTACCCGTTTTTTTATGCGCCGATGGTACAATCACCCCTTCCATTCTTTAGGGTTGTTCGGGGACACGCGGTATACTCTAAGCCATAGATACTCGAAAAAACGTCTTTGTATATTTTTAATAGATTTCTTATGTGTTTTATAGTTGGGACACCTGATAATCGCAGCGTATTCAAGCTTATTAGTACGCACAATCGACAAAAACTAGATTTTTTAATGATGTTATATTAGTGAGCAATCTTGTATTTCACAGAATAAAGATTGTCATCCTGGTGGCAGAAGAAACGATATCACTGAGATGAGTTGAAAATAAAAGCTGCAAGTCAAATATTACTCCCAAATCCTTAAAATCAATACAATGTGCCAATCTATCGCTACCGATACTATAATTAAATGTAAGAGGATGCTTCCTTCTAGGAAGGGTAAGTACTTTGCATTTGGAAATATTTAAATCCAGATTATCTATTGAAGATCAATTAGATATTGATTCTAAATTTCTTTGAAAATTCACATAATCGGTCTTCCAGGCTATATTTGTGAAGATTTTTACATCGTCAGCAAAGACCAATATATCACAATTCTGGAAGTTCGTTAATAAATTAAAACATTGCAGAACTCCAGATGTAATAAGTGAAAACTACGATACAAAAAAATTTCAACCCATTAAGACAAATTTAAGTAAGTGAATAAGGGAGCGCCGACTCCCAAAGGTTTAGTTTAATTCGTTCTATGTAATAAATAAAGAAATAAAATGAGAAACAGATTTTTTTTATTAAAACAAAATTATTATTTAAGAATATGCATATTCTTTAATTTATAAATTTTTAAGTTAGTTTAAATAGTTTAAACAATATTGCATGTTCATTTATTTATAATATATGTTGCTCCTACCCTTTACATTGAATAACTCTGTTAGATAATACAATTTTTGATTGTAATGAAGAATAAAAAGAAACAATTGCTAATGTGATTAAGTTTGTCAGTGAATCCATCGAAAGGATACGCAAAAGTAATAAAAGTAATGTATACTCGTACAACGCAAAAGACATGACTGCTTTTTCTTCAGGATAATGCATCTATTTACACTTCGGCTAATTCAATTTTTGTCCAAAAAGGAAGTAATCACTGAAACTAACACATATTTCGAATAGTTTGACAACGTTTACTTTTTTAAAAGAATGAAAAGACCCGAATATCGATGGACTAAATGTACCGAGTTTCAAGCAGATACCTTGAAAAATATAATAATTCTTTACCAAAAAGTTTGTGGCTCACTAAGCTTCGTCACAGTTCTTCCAAAAAATTGTGGCTTTAAAGATCAAAAAATTAATTTGTTTTCATTGCTAGACCTATTTTTTCTATTTGATTAATTCGAATTTTTCTATGTACACCACTGGAATACTTCGTTGCAGACACGGCGTGCGCTACACGTGACAGCACCGCCGCTCGATCCATCGCAGACTTCTTATTTACTTCTGATCTTACTTCACATTTATTATTTCTTATCTGCCGTAAACGAAATTCCGGGTTTTTAGTGAGATAGTTCTGTTTGTTTAATACAGTTAGTTATATGGATGCACCATGTTTATTTACATTCATGCACATTCGTTTAAACATTTATCTTTTTCTTCCTCTTATCTTACTTCATCAACTTTTTCTATTTAAAAAATGGTACTTTTCTTCTCCGTTAATTTGTTCTTGTAATTCTAAAGGGACTGAAAGAATTCGGTAATCATTACAGGAAAGCAAGTCGTTACCACAGAATAAATTTAAAGATACCTTACATATCCAAGTTTGATAAATATAACTCCATATTTATCAAAGCAACAATATATTCCCGTAAAATGTTATATACTTCAAAAATATTTACAATGTCTCGCACCAATTAATACATTACAAATAATTGCTTATGAAACACACTCAAAACTGCGTCTCTTAAGAAAATAAACGAAGATTGAAACAAGTGGTTAGTGAATTCATTATAACTAGGGCCGGACACGAGAGGCCGATGACTGTTTAAAAATTTATATTTTTAAAGAGTTTTTAATTTTATTTATACAATTGGAAAACAAACGGGTGGTGATCTATAAAATACGAAATACATTTTTATTTGTTCATTTTATAGTTCAAGTTGAGTAAAGGAGTATTAATATTAACTGGAAATTCTTTCTCAAAGTTCTTTTCTTTAAAATTTGTTCTCTTTGAATGAAATGCATCCATGTAGACAGAAAACATATTTTCTACATCGCAACAGGTGATAGGTGCATACTGGAAATATTCTTTTATTTCAGCGTATATAAGTTAGATTTTGAGGCATTGTTCCCCCATACACAATTGCCGCAATGTTATTAAATCTGGATTTCTATTAAAAACCGCGTGAAACTCTTGCCGAAGGTCACATCCGAAGTCACTTGGAATATTTTTCAAAGTATTAATAGCCACATCTAATATGGTTAATCCATCATTTAATTTGGGATTTTTATTTTCAAAATAACTGATTAGTTTTGGCAAATTTGCAAAGTGTTCCTGACTGATGTGCGGTTAACCGAATGAATTCAATAACTGGGTGTTGTACTTAGCGATGTTATAAACTATTTATATGGTCCATCGTCATTTCGGCCTCTCATGTCCAATTCCTAATAGTAAAGGTAACAATAATAAAAGACAATGATAATAAAATATTAAATAAAATGGGAAATCCCTAAATTTCTAAAATTAACTAAATAATAATAAAATTAACATGAAAATAAATCGAAATTTAATATTCGTAATTGTGCATGGTCAATTAAAAGAAATGTTATGCAATTGGTAATAGAAAGGTGTCACTTGTCGTGCTTAATTGTTTAATAGCAAATATTTAATACCGGTAGATGTTAGAATAATCAATAATTCGAACGTAATATGAGTAGCTTATGATTGCTTAGCAATTTATTATTGCTGGACACATTTACATAAGTTTCTTTTTAATTTACAATTATTTTCTAATAACTCGAACTAATATGACATTTTTTATTTAAAATCAGCCCCTCTTATGATCATGTAGTAGAAGAGGTTATAATATTAAATGGAAAGTATTGTGATAGTGTTTTAGTGGCACTAAATACAGAAACTCTTGCCAGTAAATTAACTGTCTTGAACAAAACTGTTTACTTAGTTTTACTTTACAGAAGAAATGTTCAATAGAAAAGTGAATTTCGTAGATAAAGTGAAAACATGGTTGAACTTTTTAAAATTTGAAAATTTTAAGATAACCAAACTATTATTACAATTTTTTTATTTTATTTAATATACAGGCTATAAGAATATTTTTAAATAGTAAAGAAATAGTTGTAAAATATTTCCATTCATGATAAACGAATATTCATTTACTATTTGTAAAAACATTTCGAGGAAAAATATTTAGCAAGAAACAATACATTAACATTAAACGCTATACCATCACTTTGTTTACCAACTAAGTAATCCTTTATAGCATACTTAGCTGGTCCATTAATATACGCAATTATAATAAATATTGTTTTATTTATTGCTGCCTATAAAGAAATATACAACTACATAATATATAATATATGTATATATATATATATATATATATATATATATATATATATATATATATTAAAATAATAGACTTTTTTTATTGGTTTAGCGACCTTTAATGAATTTTAATGTTTTCTTCTACAACGTTTCGACCCTTTTTATTATTGAATCTTTTTCAAGTAACTGGAAACAAAAATTAATACAATGATATATATATATATATATATATATATATATATATATATATATATCATTTGATAAATTCTTGGAGTTTCGGCTTTATATTAAATATTTTAAAATTACTATGTTATTTCGCGAAGTAATGTGAATGTAAACATTGCTGTCTACAATTGAAACCAAGTCCACGTAGCTCAGTTGGTAGAGCGATTGTCCAGCAAACCGTGGACGTGGGTTCAAGTCCCACCTAGGACGAAATTTTTTAAAATAAAAATTTTGAATAATTATCGTCGTAATTGTAGACAGCAATGTTTACATTCACATTACTTCGCGAAATAACATACTAATTTTAAAATATTTAAAATATTTAATATAAAGCCTAAACCCCAAGAATTTATCAAATGATATATTAAATGAACGGCTAAGAAATAGTCTATATACAGGGTGGGGCACATAAAGTGTTACAGAGCAATAGCACTCAAACGATTAATCATATCGAAAAATGTTTCAGACAAAAGTTCCAGTGTTCGGGAAGGCGGTCATACTGGGCCACCCAATTTTTTGATCGGTGTAGGCGTAGAAGCTACGTCAATGTCAACTCCAATTTTTTAAATAGAACCATGTATTTTCTTTTCAATAACATTATTACAGATTTTAAGACGAATTCAGCGACCTACAACACAAGGTCATTCTAGTCACGCAAAGTATGAAAATAGTCGAAAAATCGAAAAATATCGGAATAATCAGCATCAAAGGATCCACTAACTTTTGTTTGGGTCTACCTACAGAAGATGCTCGAAGCGACCACCCTCCGCTTGTAAGCAGTGGTTAATTCTCCGAGGAAACGACCGTCTAACGTTAGCCAACATTTGTGGTGTAATTTCGGTACATGCTCGGCGTATTCTTTCTCTCATGTCGTCGGGCGTGGTAGGTGCTTCCGCCATTACGTATCCTTTGACAAAACCCCAGAAAAAGTAATCCATTAGTGTTAGATCTAGCGAACAAGGTGGCCAAGCAACAGTAGCGCCTCGTCCTATCCATTTTTCACCATAAATCTCATTCATCACTTGTCTTGCACATAGAGCATAATAGGATGGTGCACCGTCGTGTTGCATCCACATGTTTATGCGAACTAGCAAGGGCACGTCTTCCAGTAATTCGGGCAGTACGTTTTGCAGAAAGTTTGCGTAAATTTGCCCACTTAAGTGACCTTCAAAAAAATGTGGACCAATGACGTGATCGCCGACAATGCCGGCCCAACAATTAACGGACCACTGATGTTGATATCGTACAGTTCTCGTCCATCGAAGTTTCGCATTTGCCCGGTAATGCATGTTATGTCTATTCACATTTCCCGTATTTGTGAAGTTAGCTTCGTCAGAAAAAAGCACATGACTCAAAAATGAAACATCCGTGTCCATTTTTCGACGAATCCAGTTACAGTAATTGATGCGATTTTGGAAATCATAGCCGTACAAATCCGTACGCGGAGCTTCAGTAGAGAATATATCACAGGATGAAGCAATGTGATGAAATAGCTCCATCAGTAATTTCAGAACAGCGGGAACTCTGAGATAGCGGATGAGCTCGTTAATCGTCTGGACATAGAACGCCGTAAAAAATGGCCAGAAACAACAGGTACTATGGACTTCAGAAGATCTAATTGGAAAGCTTGGAAACTCCTAAAGAACTGACAGACTGACTAAGACACCGACGTACGAATGCGGAGAACCTCACCAGACTATTCACCATATTACAATTGAGTGCCCCCTTACAGCATATGGAGGTGAGATGAATAGCTTCTTTGAAGTAACTGACTCCGTGTTGGAATGGATCAAACTAAAGTTTCATCAAGATACGGCAAGAAATTTAGTCATAGTGAATTTTGATGAAAGTTTAACAACAATGTCTTGCTGAGTTGGTTTCTGTTTTCGAAGACAAAGCACCACATCAATCGACAATTTCACGATGGTATTGTGAATGCCAACGTAGGCGCACCAGTATCAGCGACGACCCCAGGAGAGGTCCGGCAAGAACAGGAATCACCCAGAAAAACATCTATGCTGTGCCTCGCCTGATTAAGGATAGACATATGACGTATTGTGAAATTGAAACATCCATGGGTATTTCAAAGACACTTCAATCCAAACGATCCCAAATGATGAACTGGGTGTGAGAAAGTTAGTTTCCCGTTTAATTCCGCATGTTTTAACCGAAGAGCTCGCGTTAATTGGTGCCGAAAAACTTTGAGCCGATTCAATAACAGAAACTCTCACTCAGAAAAAACGTCTATAGCATCGTGAGTGGCGATGAATCATGGATTTATTCCTATGAATCCGAAAGCAAATGTCAGTCAGCAATTTGGATGTGTAATGTAGCCTGGTCCTGCGGAGGCTACATTGTTGCGTTGGTACGCAGATGCGTATAAGAATCAAATAATACGCAGATAAGGTTGGTTTAACGTAGTATTATTATTTAACACATAATAAACATAGCAATTACTATATACATAACAATAAATAGAACAGTAGTCAAAGGAGAGATCTATCTCGCACTCGCTATGCCTTACTGACTATCTAGCTATCACTGATCTCTTGTTCTTTGATAGAACGTCTTATATACAACATTAGAGTGCCCTCATTTGACTATGTCCTTACTTAACTATAAACAAGATGTGCAAGCGTGCAACCTATAATTAAGAATGCTTGTGTTTAATAAAACAGGTGGACCGAGATCGTGTTTTCTAATACAATGCAAATAAGACCAGAGCCACGCCTTGACTATAACAAGTATTACAAACATTACTTAATCAGGTTATCACAGATGTTTCAAGATGAATAGAATCCGGCAAAAGTTATCCTTTCGCGAAGTGTGTCCACGAAGATGGTCGTAAAGTTTGTCTCAAAATCAATACATGTAGCTACAATTCCTTTGCAAGATCGATGAATGGTTAATGCGGATTGATACACAACCGTTTGTTTACCAGAAATAATCGCCATGCTACCAGAAGCCAACACGCAACGATGAATGATCCTGTATCATGATAATGCGATTTTGAACACAGCTCGAAAGACAATTAAGTTTTTAAAGCAGCAAAATATCAAATTATTAGAACATTTTCCTTATAGTCCCAACCTAAGTCCCCAACAATTCTTTTACGTTCCCAAAAGATCAAGAATTCGTGGTCGATGATTTCAGTAGTCTGAAGAAGCAGTAGATGCCTTCAAAATGGAAGTTTTGACTGTCACAACTGAAGACTGGAATAACTGCTTTAAGAATTGGTAGGAATAAATGCAGAAGTGTACCAATTCTTGTGTAAAATATTTTGAAAAGGAATAAAGCACTTTGAGTCGATTCACGATTTGATTGTATGGCTATATGCAACACTAAAAAAACATCCCTGGTATACCTGGTAATAGTGTGATCTGCAAAGTAATTTCAAAATCAATAGCGAGAAGAATAAAAAAACTTTTAAGATAGTAAAAATCTTTCCACCACCATTTTTTCTCAATAATTTGTACATAAATATTCAAACTTGTATTTTAAATATTCAGTTCACCTGATGAAGCCATTGTATGGCAAAACAATATTGTAGTGAATTTACAATAAAACTAGAAGTTTAGCACTTATTTCTTATCGTTATAATGAAGTTTCAACAAGTATCTCCTTCGTCAATCAACGATTTAAAAGACTTTCACAATATTCCTTTCTTATTAAACATAAAAAGTATAAAAACTCTCACAGAGTAAATGTATATAATATATTTAGAAAATATAATTTCAGCGTAGCGAAATGCTTGTGCGAAATTATACAAAGAAAAAGATCCATTTTCTTTCACAGTACAAATTCTTAATTCTATTTTTATATAAAAAAGTATTTAGGGAAATAAATTTCCGACATTCTGTGTACATTAATATTATATGTATAGAAACCTGAATAAGAAATATTTAAGTTATTTCGAATTATAAAAAGAGTTTCTGTAATACAACAGCAAATAAGCTTTTTTCTTTATTGTACATTAAAATATTAAAAAAATATTAGTTCGAAGATATTTTTCATAGAAATTCTATATTAGGTATTCTAAATAAGGTATTGTATGCCTCAGGGTAACCGCTCGGACCGTTACACTTATTCCCATAGTCATTTCATCACATAATTCTTTCCAACACAAAAAGATTCAAACAACCACATAAAAATACCGTTCTAATTTTTTTTTCTTTTACCTTCCTAGTCTTAAATTTAATACATTTTTAAAGGCCTTTAATTAGTTTTATATAGCACTATATATTATGTAGATACACGCGTTGTATATACAATATAATAAATAACTATTCGACAAAGAAGGTGGAAGATATTAAAAGTATAAAATGAACATAATAACTAACTAAATAGCCAGCTAACTAACTAGAACGTCGAGATTATGTGTATCCGTGGAAACCACACGCATATCAATATCCTTTTAATTGAACTGCTAGATACCGTAAATAATTTTTAAATATGTTCCCTTTCTCACTGACATAGGCATGGTGAGATGGCAATGGTCGGCAATTTGACTTTCTAAAATCCAGTTCTGGAGCATTCTGCTCTTGTTGGTCAGAGACCGCAGCGCGGAGAGCGTGTTATTCTTTCTTCATCTTGTCGGTTCTTGTGGGTCTTGTTCTTGTTTTTGTTATTTGGGCTCGGATCGATGTTTAGAATGTTTTATTGCTTTCATCTTACCTCCTCGCGCTCAGCTAAGAAAGAAATATTTGGTCGCGTGTTAATCTATAATTGAAACTCCGTTCCAATTTTTTTTATTATATAGATATACACTAATAGCCATTCCTCATAGGTGATGGTGAAATAGTTTCTGCCTGTTTTAATTAGTTCATTACATACGTCAACTGTTTATTTATATAGCGGATCTTTTTTTTTAATTAAAAAGATATTTAACTAAGTGAAGGTGTGGTATTATAATGATAACATTTATTTATTTATTAGATACACGCGGAATTCAGACGGAATGGACTCTATTGGAAGATAAAAAACTGGTATCAATGTACCGAAAAATATTCAAAGCAATATTTCAATGTACCGAAAAATATTCAAAGCAATATTTATTTTTTTCTATTCATATTTCCTACAAGGCAATATGATGTTATATATATATATATATATATATATATATATATATATATATATATATATATATGGATAATACAGAGGTCGGCATAAGTCAGGCAACGCTCTCGAAAAATCGGCATAAGTCCGGCAACGCTCATAAGTCTGGCAACGCTGTCGAAAAAGATTAAAACGAAGCATGTTCGTGCTTCAGACAGTTGTCTCGGTGTCATGATAACGCGTGCTCGTCGAGTAGACGCGTTTTCAGAATGAATAACGGATACAAGTTCACGCTTCAAGAAAGAGTTTTTTTTGTTACGTCGTATCTTCGTACGAACGCGGATTACGAAACTATGTTTACCGAATTTCAACAACAATTTCCGAACTCGCCGCTACCAAATCGTTCAACAGTGTGGAAGATGTACCAGAAATTCTTGCAAGAGGACCACGTACCCTTCCCGACCTCCGAACTGCAATTGAAGAAGAATTAGAAAATCTTCGCGAAAAGCTTGACGTGCTTCGCCGGACCTGCCTCACCGTTGAGAAACGTTGCAGTAAATGCATTCATCAAGATGGCCATCAATTTGAACAATTACAGTAACCCTCTTTCGAATCCCTTTTGTAATTTCTTTGAATAAATTCATTTTGACGCTGCATTTTTTTCTTTTAATGCAAATTTGTTGCCTGACTTATGCCGACCCCTGTATATATGGATAAAATTAAAATATTCGAAGATACATTCAAGTTTAATAATAATAATTCATGGTTCAGAACACTAGACAGAAAAACGTCAATTACGTGGGATTGGCGAGCCATGAGTTATTATTATGTCTGCGCCCGTGGAGCGACCTAAGATTTTAAGCTGTCGGCATTCGCCTTGAACGAGAAGGGAAACCACGAAAACCTACTCGGACAGCCCAGTCAGGGATCTAAACACGGAACTGCCGGCATGATAAGCCAATGTACAGATATTTAAACAACAAAATAGATAATTATATAATAACAACATATATTCCTAATGGTAAATTGCAGATCGTTACATTATTAGATTATAGTATATACTGCTCAGATTTTTTATATCACTTCTGTGGTTAATTGAATTTTTTTCTTGTTTAATATTAATCGTTTCTTTAATTTCCCTTTTCATTGTGTGTTGTTCTTTATCGATCATCTATGTGTTTTCAAAATCGAAATGGTAATCGCGTTGTAGTTTGTGTGTAAATAAAGCAGTTTTGTCTGTTTTGGAGTATTTGTGGGCTTGTAATCTTTTGTATAAATATTATTTAGTTTGGCATATGTAGTAACTATCGCAATCGCGACATGGTATTTTATAGATGGCATGTGTTTCTCGATTTTTTTCTATTTTAGTTTTTAGTTTTGAAAATAGATGTTTATTAGTATTACTAAGTTATTATGTTGTAGCTATATTAAATTTTTAAAGTATATTTAATTTTTTCTGATAATTGAACATATGGAATCATGATATATGTTGTTTCATTGTTTAAATTGTTATTAGTGTCTGCAGTGTTGTATATTTGGTCGATTCGTTTTTTAATTGCTTGTTCTATAAGTTGTGGTGGATAGTTATTATCTGTGAAGATCGTTTTAATTTTCTTGATGTTATCTTTTCTGTATTGAGTATGTGATAGTTTTACTGCTCTATCGGTCAGATTATTTATAGTCATTTTATTGTATACTGTAAGTGCATTTGAGTGGTAATTCATATATCGAAAAGAAGCTGTCGGTTTGTTGTACCAATTTATATAAATAGTACCCTGTCTATCGTAGGTTAAAGAAATATGAAATATTATTACTTTATATATATATATATACATAAATATAACAAGTGTTCATTTGAAAAGTCAATCTAGTAGCATGTGATTTACTGAGAACATTTTGAAGTATGTCGTAAATTAAAATTTACTACTTAACCTACGAAGTCGTATATTTTGACAGTTTCGTACATACAAATAAATAACAAATAATAGGTATTTATTGAAAACTATAACAAATGTTGAAAATATTGTCCTTCAAGATCAATGCACTTTAAAATCCTCCGTTCAAAATTTCTGATGATATTCTGCAACATTACTGGATTGTTATTAATTTCCATGCATTTCTGTTCAATTCTCTGTAGCATATCATTCAAATTCAATATAGTTATGTTCGAAATATGTTATTTCTTAGATAAGGCCACAAAAAGAAGTCGCAAGGTGTTAAATCGCATGAACGTGCAGGCCAGGCAATTTCAGTATTTCGACTAATTATACGCTCATCAAAAAATTCTCTTAAATAATCCAAAGATTCTGGAGTACAGTGACAAGGTGCTCCGTCTTTTTGAAAATATGCATTTTGAAGTTCATCATCATGCAACTGATTGACATTTGGTTGTAAAATTTCCGTACGGTACCTTTGAGCGGTTAACGTTCCCTGAAAAAATATTGGTCCAATGATTCGCCTTTGGCTTATCGCTGCCCAAACACCAATTTTCTCTGGATGCAGCGATTCTTCATTAATTACATGTGGATTTTCACTACTCCAAATTCTTGTATTTTGTGAATTTAGGTATCCCGTTTTATAAAACAATGCTTCATCAGTAAAGATGACTCTTTGCGAAAGTTCTCCATTATTGTTCATATTTACAAACCAATTACAAAACTGTAGTCTACGTGGGTAATCAATTTCTAACAATTCTTGTACTGCTGTGACACGGTATGGATAAAATTGCATATCTTTTTTTAATAACTTGTGAGTTGTACCAACAGAAAGGTTTATTTGTTGACTCAAATGTCGAACAGATGTTTGTGGTTCATTTTCCATTATTTCTTCAACACGATTGACAACTTGAGGTGTACGTTTCTTAACTGCTCCGCTGCCTAATTTTCTTAGAGACTACCAGTTTCAGAAAAAAGTTTTAAAGTTCTATCCAAAGTATTCTTAAATTGTATATAATCTATTACAAAATGTCAAAACTCAACTTGAAATTCTACCATGTAATCTTGAACTGAATAAACCCATAAACCATCAATTTTATTACCACTTCGAAAATAAGCCTGGACTAAAAAAATTTTATGTTCTAAAGTGAAAGTCATTTTAAAACTGAGAAGCAATTTATTTAAACCAGAATCGACGCACGATTATTTTATGCACTAACTGATATTTGTGATTGACATTATCAAATGTCATTTGGATTTACGTTTACAGAACAACAAACACATACTAATATAAATATTTGCGTCTTGTTCTATCAAAATTTCAAAGTAACCTAGATTGACTTTTCAAATGAACACTTGTTATATACAGATACAAATTTGCTTTTATACAGATTTGTATTATTTTGTATCAAAGCTTGATGCGAATTGTCGCATCGATATTGCTGATTTGTTTTTTCTATATTACGCCACCTGGCGACGAGTTAATGGACTCACAGTAATATGCTTATTTTTCTTTTGCTGTAATAGCGTAGCTATTCGAGAAGAAACATTTTGCATCGGCGTGGTCGGTTTTGTCCGTCTGATAGGGTGAAATTTGCTACATGACCGCGAAGTGTACCTACAGCCGTTTGTCTTCCTTCATAAACCCATCATTGACAAAGTCGTGAGACAGAAACCAATGCGTCTGGTGGTTGAAGCAAACGCTGGTAAATACGTACTGTGTGTCCATGTATATACAGACACAAATTTGTTTTTATACAGATTTGTATTATTTTGTATCAAAGCTTGATGTGAAATTGTCGCATCGATATTGATGATTTGTTTTTGAAAAGATATACTTTACGAAGTATATGACTCCCGCTCTCAGTACATCACCCATGGATTCGGTTGGATTTTTTTTTCGAATTTATGCTTCTCACTACATACTTCCATAATATTGATATTGTTAATTAAATAATTAGTAAATATAGATCTAGGTTTAATAAACTTGGCTAGCAGGCTGGGGGTTAATTTTTCAGGACACGTCAGAAATAAAATACAGTAATTTATTTCCTCGACGTACTCATATCCCACAATCACTTCGTACACGATCAGTAATTTTATCAACAACTTACAGATAACTTAGTAATTCCCCATTTAAAGAAAATAATCGGAATTAAAATAATTATAGGCGAACCTTTTTCGAATATATAATAATCAATAATAACTTTAATCGCTAATATATTCAAATTTGAATTCAAAAATCATCAACCGAAGCAGGTAAAGATTATAGGTAGCGTGTTTACACACACCGACAACCTTAATCTTATTTCGAATGTTTATGAGATGTGGAAAACACTTTTATGATATCATACTCCCGTTTCAATAAACAGTAAGCTCCATAAATACATATAATAAAACAACTCACTGTCAGTAGCTGAATTTACACATTGCACATAATATACAAATATACATACATACGCTTAAAACGACAACCAAATTATGTCATCAGTATTATCAGAGTACATGATTCATTTTACAACGGAATATGACGTTAAATAAAAGATAGTAAATTCTTAATTTACTGATATGCGGTTTCGGTTTTGTCATCTAGATTTTTTTTTTTCTAAATAAAAGCACGATTAATGCAAAAACATATACTAAATATACATTATTGCCATTATATTTGTTTATTGAAAAAACAAACATTTGGATACTACCGGAACATTTATTATCATTTAATAAATCACGTATTTACATATATACATAATTACTCAGAATTACTGAATGATAAATATTGTTTATATTTTTAGAAGGAATGCGTGCCTTATGGGTGCGAAGTCAAATAGTTTAATTTACATATTTGTTTTCTAAATCTTTATTTCTTAGCATTCCACCTCATACAATAAATACATTCAAAATGATCAAATATACACTGCTCAAAAATTAAAATGTGTAATTTGTAATTTGCTATAAATTCTGGATTAAAAATCAAAATAATTTATAATCTGGTTCCAAAAAAGTTTAAGTATATCAATACGTTAAGCACGTATTACGCATTTGTTACAAACGAAACAGACATGCAATATACATATCTGTAACTGTACACATGGACAATACACCTCGTATTTTACAGAACTTACTTCTGCTTAAGACACGTGTTTCTGCCATCTATAGGCGTCTTCAGTCAAGCTAGTGAAGCAATGTAATACGAAATAATACAAATCTATTTAAAAAACAGATTTGTATCTGTATATACATTTAAGCTTAAATCGCCCACAAGACATAGCAAATTTCGTCCTGTCAGGTAACACCTATATAATAAGTGTCATCTGACGGACGAAAGAGACTATGCCGAAAAAGGAAACCCTTCCCTTGACCGACTCGGTACAGTGTGGGCGATTTAAGCTTAAATGTATATACAGATACAAATCTGTTTTTTAAATAGATTTGTATTATTTTGTATTACATTGCTTCACTAGCTTGACTGATGACGCCTATAGATGGCAGAAACACGTGTCTTAAGCAGAAGTAAGTGCTGTAAAATACGAGGTGTATTGTCCATGTGTACAGTTACAGATATGTATATTGCATGTCTGTTTCATTTGTAATCTGGTTCCAATTTATTATGCGATTTTTCTTACGCACATCCAACATACAGAAAATGGAAAAAATAAAACGAAGATTAGGTTAAATTAGGTTAATGATATTTCTCCTAACATCGAGTTGATACCCTAATTTAATATCGTACAGGACCACCCGTAGTTGTCTATAGTGTCCTCAGTTTATTCTGGTTAAAGTCAATTAAATAACATTCGACAACAGCCAAAATGAATCTAAAATAAAAACGACTAAATCTTACTATTTTTAGTGTGCTAAAACCGAAAATAAACTTATACGTGATGTCGTTTTTCTCTGTATGACCAGAAATATACAGTATTGATTAAAACAAATATTTGGGGCTCACTTAATTTAAAAAAATTGACGAAGTTAATATCTATTATAATGACGAATAATATGCTACATATGTCCATCATTCTGTTGGAATGCACAACTCAAGGCGGTGTTGGAGATTTCGTACCATATTTTCAAATGAAGGTTGTTGCAAATTTTATTTCTTATACTACGTTATTTGTGTGTAATTCTAGAACTTCCAAGTTCTATACAAGTTATAAGTTAACTTATAAGTTAGTAATATGTTTGACGAAGCTTCTGTGGAGCGAAACAATCGTTGCTTTGTAAAGTAAAAAGTAGTGAAATTCATTAAAATTTGTTTTATTTTATCTCGATAATAGTGATAGTAATGTTAGTGCAATTAACAAATAATGGTCTATTGTTTTCACCAACGATGTTTGATGCAATTCCACAAGGTAGGTCGTTGAGGTTGATAGGAGGGTCCTGGGGCTGACGTAGAAAGGCTTGATATTTGATCAACTCCAAAAATTTTGTTGGTAATGATTTTCTTGTTATTCAGGGAGTTTTCCACATACCCTTCAGCAACAGTTGACGAGTTCCATCCCCATGTCGCTTTAAAATATCTACTGTCGCACTTGAATCAGCTAGTAGAGACGTAAAGGTTCTTCGCCAGCAATGTCCTGTATATGCCGACCCATCTGAAATGTTTAAGAATTCTCCAACCTTTTGGGGTAGTTTTCCAAATATATTTTTCCCTACATGTTTCACTGTACACTGCTTGCTAACCTAGCGAACAAAAAATCTTGAATGGGGAGTTTCGACTTTTTTTAATTGCCATATATTTCTTGCAGAGTTGTGTCTAACTGACCTCAGTTTTATCTGAATTCTTTAAGACGAAGTTCCTTTCTATTTCGTTTTTTGGTAGCTCTAATATTCACAAAAAATATATTGCCTAAGTCGGTTACATCGTTATTGTCAATTAGACAATTCGACTATGTAATTCAATTCCCCTGCAAGCTCCTGCTACACCTAATATGAGTGCCACCAACAGAGATAAATGATTTATTAAGAAAAGTAAAATGTTTCTTGCAAATACTCAGTTTTACCATTAGAAATGTGCCATCCGAAGCTTCCATCAAAATCAAAAATATATCAATCTGCTCTGCACTTAGTACCTTTGACTTCTTTGGTTTGTAACAAACATTTTTCCTTTTCAGAAGAGTCGGTAATTTGTTAAATTTACTTATATCTGTATTATGTTTCACGTCAAGCATGGTTTTTAACATTGAATAGTGGGCCCAAATCGTAGAAGCAGAACCTTTTTTTGCCTTTTCATTAAAAAACACCAGCAAAGCGTCTTCTTTAAAATCACTTTTCTTTCACGGCATTATTTCAAAAACATTTCATATTGCTGTTCGTAAATTTTACGAGATTTGGAAGGCAATATATCTTCCACTGCCTCTTTCTCTAGGCAGCTTTTTCTAGGTCAAATTCTTCACAATTATCATTAATTTTTGCAATTTTTGCAAAATGACAGGGTTTGTTGACACCATAACTATGATGAATTTCATGGCAAATTCACATATTTAAAATTTGCAATAACGTTCATAATTTTCAATTATCAATTTTAATGATAATATCCGTGTTTTGGAAGTGCAAAAAATAGCGTATTACACGGGACTAATGTCCTAAAATCCCTTGAGTGGTTACCACTCGCCTCCTTTCACGGGATTAAATAAATGCTGCACTTTAGTCCCTGAGTATATAATATACTATTATACACATTAAGCAATTTGATCTTGTGGCAGATTTATTATTGTAATTAATTTACCATATCCACTTATATCAATAAATATGTATTTGCAGAATACAACTGACGAAACTGTAAACTAACTACTGTTAAATTCATATTATAAAATTTATTAAGTGATTATTTCTTCTTCGTAATTTACATAACATAGTACTTAAAAAATATATAAAAATACATTGAAACATCTACACTTAACTGTCCTCCATGTCATTAACTCTGACAAATACTTATTCTTGAATATTTCAAGCAAGAAAAGCAAGCACAAATTTACGCTACCATAAAATTCAGCAAGTAATTGTGAATGAGGCGTAAATGTTTGTTTAAAAGAAAAAGAATCCATCTAGTGGTGTCGGCGGTATGCCTTTTATCTTTTCTAGGCAACGCGTTCTTATATTGTGCAATTGTCCAGAATCCATGTCGACTTGTATATATATATATATATATATATATATATATATATATATATATATATATATATATATATATATATATATATATATATATATATTCGGAATTGAGAATGGTAATTTTAAAGTGGACAAAAACGAAAAGAGGATATAATAGCCCCCTCATAAATGCAAACAAAAATGTTGGAATTCTTCCGTCCCCTTGGAGATTCGGTTTAGTTTTAGTGTCGACATACTATTATGTAAGTTATTCTAAAAAGAGGTACGCCACTGTAAAAGCTGAACTAACCTGAAACGTGACGCCAATATACAAGAAATATAAAAAAAATAAATTGATATAAATAAACGTGTTTCGGATGCTGGGATGGTTTTATGACATTTCCAGTGAAGCCTTGATTAATTTTTAATTGTTATTAACATTTTATAGGCTAAAATAACAAATTTGGTTTCATCATTGTGTCACAAGACAATTTTATTAGCTCAATTATTTTTTGTAAAACTTTCATAATGTATTTACTATACAATATACATTTATAGAGATGTATTTGCAGTAATTATAATAATAACAATAAACATACAAACCAGAATTTACAATATTTCAATAACAGGACGAAATTTAAAAAAATAATTGATAAAAAACACATGAATTAAACAATACTTATAAGTCGAGAACTTAAAACTAAAGATTACAAATTCAGGGAATAATGAAAATAATAATCATGTAATTAGTAATCATACAACAAAACAAAACGCAAAATATTTAAATGAATATACAGTAGAATCTCACAAAATCCAACCGTCGCAAATTCGAATCGTCCAGAAATTAGAACCGGCCATTTCAATGTATTGAACCTGTGGTTCTAATTTCTGGAAGTGTTTTTTTTTTTTGGTTTTTATTTTCACTAGAAAATATTTTTTCTTTCTATGATTTTGAACTAAATAGGCGAAAACCCAAATTAAACGCTCTAAAATTAGAACAGGGGGTTCTAATTTCTGGAGGTTTTTTTTATTTTTTTTTGTATTTTCAATACAAATTATTTTTTTTCGCTCATTAAAGTAAAAATAAAACGGGGAATCACCGAGTTATTCGTGGTGTGTACAATTCGGTCATATGCGTGTGAAATTTGATATGCTTGTACAAATTTGGGTCAGTTGATGACTGAAGGTCAAAGTGAAGTGTTCATACGTGTGAAAGTTAAAAAAAAATGCCAAACAAACGTAAAAAAAATACCTTATCTTTGGATACTAAGGTTAAAATATTAAAAAGACTTAATGAAGGCGTGAGTGGAAATCGTTTAGCTCAAGATTTTAATGTGACAAAATCTTCCATCAGCTACATAAAATCAAAAAAACAAGAAATAATGGATGCAGTTACCAGCACCTATCAGGAAGCAAAAAAAAATCTTTACATGAGGCAGAATATGAGAAAATGGAAAAGCGCCTTTATAAGTGGTTTTTAAATCAACGTGAAAAGAAGAACACAGTGACAGGACCCGTATTAAAAGCAAAAGCTAAGTCAATTTTTAGTGAAGTGTACCCCGATAAAGATGAAAACGCATTTACTGCAAGTGATGGATGGTTTTCCAAATTTAAAACCCGTCATGGAATACGGTTTTTAAAAATTGGTGGTGAAATACTTTCTAGTCATGTTGGTGAGGTCACTCCATTTCTACACAGATTTCGTGCAAAAGTCGCGGAAATGGGGTTATTGGAAACACAAATCTATAATGCTGATGAAAGTGGATTATTTTTCCGTTGCCTTCCAGATAAAACATTTGTCGCTGCTTGTGAAAAAAGTGCCCAAGGATTTAAAATTCAAAAAGATCGCGTTTCAATTTTACTAGGCGCAAATTCTGATGGCTCACACAAATTAAAACCATTGGTTATTGGAAAAGTTAAAAAGCCAAGAAGCTTCAGAGGATTTGATAACCCATTTCATTATGACTTTTCGAAAAATGCGTGGATGACTTCCCGGATTTTTAATGATTGGTTTCACAAGATATTTATCAAAGAAGTATGTTTAACCAATGCATATTTTAAGTTCCATATTTTTTAATTTTTTTTTTTTTGTTCTACAGGTCATCCGATTTTCTGAAGACAATAATTTGGCCCCAAAAGCTCTTCTGCTTGTAGATAACTGTTCCGCTCATGCACCAATTGATAAACTTCAAAGTGAGGATGGTAATATAATTGCATATTTCTTGCCGCCAAATGTAGCAGCAGCTGTGCAGCCAATGGATCAAAATCCTATTAAAACGACAAAACTTATTTACAGAAGTAAGTTGCTATCTCAATTAATTGGTGATGGTGGTGATATTGATAAGCTTTTGAAACGGCATTCAATCCGAGATGCAATAATATTGTTGAAACAAGCATGGGATGAGGTACAACAGACAGTGTTAAAAAATTCTTGGTCCAAATTATTAAATTGGGACTCAGGCGATTACGACAGCGATGATGATTTGCCACTAGCACAATTGGCTCAACGAAATCAGGATTGCAATGAAGTTCTTCAAATAAATCTTGATCTTTTGAATGAAATTATGCCAAACAATTCCGTAAATGTATATGAAATCGAGGAATGGAATGAAGATGTGTTTACTAACGGATCTGATGCAGAGAATAGCGATGAGGAGGCTTCAGATAGCAGCGACGTCGATATTATCGACATAACGCCAGCTATTCCTCATTTAAAAGTCCTTGAAGACATCAATAATGTTATAAAATGGTGCAAAACCAGTAATATATTTTCCAGTAAACACATGTCTAACCTTTTGGACGTCCGTAACGATATCGTTGTATCCAGTTTAAATAAATCAAAAAACAAACAGGTATTACTGATTTTATGTTAAAAACCACTTAAATAACTAATAATTAAAAAACTTTTTAAAAGTTTTTCTATGAATTTAATATGTTCAATTAATTAAATGTTAATAAATAAAAACTGTTTTGTGTTAAAATAAAGCTTACATAACTAGTTTTATTATAATTTTATAATTTTCTGTAAAAAAAAAAATGTTCAGAAATTCGAACTTTTCAGAAATTCGAACTGCCCGGTGCACAAAGTGGTTCTAATTTGTGAGATTCTACTGTATACTGATTTTCAAACAAATTTGAGCACATACAGAAAAAGTCGACCAATTGCAATTAAAATTTTTATCCTACTCTTTTAAATTTGCATTTCCTTCAAACTGAAGCAATATTTCGTAGTGATTTGGTCTCAATTTATCAAGCTACTAAGCCATTATGCTTAAACACAGTTTACGGAACAACTACAATCATTTAAGTGATTCGAAAGGGGACGCATTGTTTAAATGCGGGAAGCCAATTTTTCAATAAGACAAGTTTCCGAACGCATGAGTCACAGTGTGTCAACAGTGTTACAGTATTCAGATGGTCTAAAGAAGGAATCCATAACCGTCGTCATGGATCCAGACGACCTCAAGCAACTACAGTACGGGAAGATTGTCATTTGAGGATTACGGCTGTACAAGACAGAGGTTCGACAACCCGGTCCACTGGAAATGCTTGGCTGGAAGTTTTACAATAAAGAATCTCTATGGCAACGATATACTGCAGAATACGTGCTTTTGGACTTCGTTCATATAGACCATTTTTAAGTCTTCCACTGATACTTTGATATCGTGCTGTTCGAATTGGATTGTGTAACGCCAGATCAAATTGTGATGATGAATGGAATCGTGTTGTGTTCTCTGACGAGTCACGATTCTGTCTGACGATTTCGCGGAGAACGCAGAAGTTTAGAATTTTCTATGGAACGGCGTACGGCCCTTACACCGGGGGTGATGGTATGGGGTAGTATAACATACAATAGCAGCTCACCTCGAGTTTTTATTGACAGAAATTTGAATGCAAATGATTACATACATAATGTACCGCAGCCTGTTGCACTGCCATACTTGCTAAAGTTAACTCAACCCTTTTTCCAAAACCACAACGGACGTCCTTATATAGCAAAGGTTACTACAATGTTCTTACAAGAAAGTAACGTGACTCTGCTGCCATGGCCTTCTCGCTTCCCAGATTTCTCACCAATCAAACATGTGTGGAATATGACTGGTACTCTACTGGATAATTTACCCAAATCACCAAATAAGCTACTTGACCTTCGTCACTGAATTCAAGAAGCCTAGGATGATATACCCCAGGATACCATAAATCATTGAATTTCAAGCATGCCTCGGAGACTTATCGAATGCTTAAGAAATGGCATAGGACCCACTCATTATTAAATAACATTGTTATTTTCTAATATTTCAGTTTAAAAATGTAATAATTTCTTAAGTTTGATTATGTATAAGTTTTATTAACATTGATCAAAAGTCTTTCTTTGGAGACTGTGGTTAAGAAAAAATTCAAAAAGGTATAAAACCCCTTGCCACATCCAATGTCACACATAAACACAGTAAAGTTAACACATATAATAACGCGACAACTTTACACGGTGTCCACTGATATACACTGATATCAAACGCCATTCTCATTGCTTTTACAGAATAATCAGCGTATGTTGTTGTTGGCTTACTTAGCTGTTGTACTTTCGCATTTAAACGACTTGAGTGTGAATTTTCAAGGACGTGATAAAACGTTTTACTAGTGACAGATAAAGTTCATGCTTTCATTAGGTAAGTTTTATATCTGGATTATTCGCCTGGAAAGGAAAAATTTGGAAATGTTCCTATTCACTTCGAATTATGTTGAGAAAAATTTGAATGAGCAAGACAACAGTTTGGATTGCATGAAGATGCATTTGCGTGATCTAAAAACTCAGTTGACGGACTATTTCCCGGAAGATCAAAAATATTTCTCGAAAGGATGAGTACTGAATCCGTTTAGTGAAAATGTTGTTGCCGCTGCTAAATTACAAGTTGAGATTCACGACCAGCTCACCAACAAAACACTACAACAGCAATTTACATCTGAAGATTTAAATACGTTTTGGCTTGCTCGTCGAAATGAATATGGAAATTTAGTCACGGAAGCATTGAAAATATTAATCGTTTTTCGTCTATGATTGCGCTAAAAATTAAATACAGGAATCGTTTATCACTCGAAAACAATTTGCTTTTGTATGTTGCTAACGTAGATCCACGTATAAAGAAACTTTTAAATGACAAACGAATGCAACCGTCACATTCATTTCTTTACTATAGATGTGTACTTTGTTGTAAGTAAAATGTTTATAATAAATGATTTTTTCTCATAAAATGATTTTTCATTCTTGCTTAGGGTACTTCGCGACCCCCCTTTAATATTACCGCGATCCCCAGGTTGAGAAACGATGGTTTAGATGATTCCTTTAAAATATAGTTTACACCCTAGAAATTTCTCGGATATAGGTAATAAATTTCCTTTTTTACTTTTACAACTTAATAATTACATTTTGTAAATTTAATCTGTTATATCGGTTTAGTAATCATACAGAAAAAGTACTACAATACCTAACGATATTGTAATCTATACAGAACTTCTTTTCACGCACTACCTTTCATGGAAGTTTGGATAATGGGGAAAATATCCAAATACTATTGAGAGATAATTCAACAATGATAAATGATAATATTATCGCACAATAATCTTCAATTTAAATTTATTACTTAACTATTAAAATATTTCCAAGAAAAATTACAATTAAGCATTTTATTCTATGTAATTTCTGAATTTGATACAAAGGTCGTTATATGACTGATTGTGGGTAAAACCCATTATCTCAACAATAGAAGCCTGCTGATACGACAGAACAGGTAAAGATATGCGAATCTACTTTTACAGCCCTCTGCTACCTGTTCATAATACTCTTGACATCTCACTTGAAATTGTACTGATATTGCAAACCGTACAACCTTAATTATTAGAGAGGAGGTTCATCCGTGTAAACATCACACGGGCGCGCGTATACAGGGTTAGGCAAATGTATGAATCCATCCGAATATCTTTGACGTGGCTACTTAGTTTTTAATAAAACCTTCCATATTTAATTAAATGCAAATCGAGGACTCGATAAGTATTTTAATATCCGAATCAGACTTCCGGTTCAGCCAGTTCAGATATTTAATTAAAACTGATACTTTAAAATCATGTTTACGTCTAGTGAACCATGGAATTAAAATTCAGTACTTGACTTAAGCTGTCAGAATTAACTTTGTAGATCTCCAAATATTAATAATGGTTCAACTAACTGAAGAAGAACGTATTGAAATTCTGATGATCATTGGTTTTGGTGACCGAGGCAGAACTCATGAAAAAATATGCGATTTATTTAACAATTTGCATCAAGACCGGCATACAATATCACGACCTGTCGTTAAACTTTGAGAAAGTGTGACTTGACTGGAAATGTTAGTAATTTACCGAAAAGCGGACGAGCAAAAGTCGCAACTAATGAAGTTATTGCTCAAGATATTGCTATAGCATTAGAAGAATTACCACAAACTTCTACTATATCCCTCGCACTAAATACTCTGTCGTTGTTCAACAAAAGGGTGCTAAACCATATTATTGCCGAACTCCCAGAGTAAAGGTAAAAATATATCTAAAATAAAAAAGTTTATATAATTTCGGGATGAATCGGAAGCTTGATTCGGATATTAATATGCTCTTTGAATTCCCTATTTGCACTATCTTAAATGTGGAGAATTTTCTTAAAATCTAAGTAGCCGTATTAAGGATGGATGCACACTAGGGTGGTCTTTAGATGTATGGAAGAAAATTTTTTTGAAGTTATAGACCGTAACTCCCTCTAGAAATGTTTGTTTTTATGTAGAAATACGGTATGCAAAAAATTATGCGTATCGAACAAAGGTAAGGCGTGGCGCACCGCCTCTCAAGGTGACCCCTGTTGGTAAAATGAACAGAAATATAATTTTTTTATGTATGTATTTATATATTTTAGTATATAAGATACCTATAACTTTATTATTATAACTTAATTAAATTTACGGTAACTGCCACGATTTGTAACAAGAATTTGATTATAAAAATTTAATAATTGGAATCAAATTTCAAAAATTGTGGCGGCAACTAAATTATTCACATATCCTGATAATAGTTTACAAGCATAGATATTTTTTTAAGCCAACGAGTTCTAAATATAGCTTTTTTATCCCTTTTTTCGAATACTCTTACGCGTTTTTGTTAAGAAAAGTTGGCATCACTGCCAGCATTTAAGAAAATTAAAAAGAGACTTCCCCTATAAAATCACAATTGATTAAAATTGTCAATTAGAAAAGTGTGTTACTTAACAGAAATAGTGTTAAAAATAAAAGCTTGTGTAGAAAGTGTAAAAAAATGACCGCAAACCTAAGACAGAAGTTTAGAGACGCTTGGATCAAAATTGACAAAATCAACTTTATGAGTGGTGTTGAAGATCAGAAAGTGAAGGATGCAGTCGGAAGTGTATCCGAGATTATAAAATTTGCATCTCAAAATCTTGAAGTAAAACAACCACGTGATGATTATAAAGAGCTTCTTCAATTTAGTATAGTTTTTCTTGGTGGTACAGTTCCGGAATTTACCCTCAAAAAGCCTGGAGCATTTCATCACGCCCGTTGGATGTCGAAAGCTTTTTATTGCCTTAAATTATATTTATTTCGAAACGAATTTAAAATGACACAATTGGAGATAACTAGTATTCGTGACATTTGCATCTTTGTTGTAAGGGTGTATTTAAAAAATTGGATACAAGCACTACTTGCAGCAGAAGCCCCTATGCAGGATTTAAGATTGCTAAAAGATTTACATGTTTATAAAATTGGTGATGAGAAGATAAGTCGTGCGTGACCAAGCAAATTAAGTAATCATTTGTGGTATCTAACCCCAGAAACAGCAGCGTTGCCGTTTTATGATCCAAATGTTACATATGAGTCGTAGAATCTTATGGTGCAAGCTCTGGATAACCCTACTGATTGCAAATTAAAAAAATTGATCGTAACTCCTCATACTATAAGCCAATATCTTAATAAGAACATCGAATATTTTATAAACCAAAAACCACGTAATTTTTTTAAAAGGTTTGGTATTCCAAGGGACTTTTTAACAAAAGATCCAAAGGAGTGGGTAAATGAACCTAGTTTTAACTTTGGCCTTAATATCGTTGGAAATATGAATGCTGTTAATGACTCGGCAGAACGAGCAGTTAAGCTAATGGAAGATTTTAATTTAGTGTTATCCAAAGATGAAGAAGAAAAGCAATTGATAGTGCAAATTGTTGCGGATTATCGGAAACTCTACCCCCCTGAACCCCTGAACAAATATTAGCTTTTGAAATAAAATAACATATAAATAACTAAAGACAAAGCATTTTTATTTATCCCTTGTCAGACAGAGATCTTGTAACATTATCAAATCTGTGGCCACAAGGAATAAGTGAATGTTTTATGTTTTTCCTATTTATTAACTCTGTTTTCCAAAAGTAAACCATTCTTCTATCTTTTTATTAATTTTCATTTATTTTCTTAAGAAATATGTCACCATATATGTATATAAATACATAGATTTTACTTTGTATTTTACTTTGTATTCTAGTCCTTAAAAATTTGGCTTTAAATGAAAACCAGAGAAGCTTTAAGACGACATCATCTCCAGGAAATTTAAAATATGTTAAAATTACAGTCAAATATATTTTTTAGTATAAATAAATATATTTTTTACAACCAAGAAAATTTTATTTTTATTATTTTTGAACCAAATTTCAAGAGCGATGCGCCACGTCTTAACCTCGCTCAATCGTGATAATTTTTCGCACGCCATATTTTTATACTATAACGAACATTTTGAGGGGGAGTTACAGTCGAAACAACAAAGTTGAAAAATAAGGACCACCCTAATGCACACATTTACCTAACCCTGTATATGTTTTGTCAGTCGAACGAAAGACTAAATATACAGACTCGCTCGCTTAAAATAAGGGACCTGCATTTCATCCAAACTAAAAAAAATCTAAAATTCAGTTCAGATAAATTTATAATGTACCAAAAGAAAAACATATGTTAACATCAATAAAAGTCACCTATCATTTCCCATGACGTCTCACCGAACACAACTTAGATTGTTTTTAATGGAATGTGATTTCCTTCTTTAACTATAATAAACATCACATATTTCTGCTAATGGTGGTATAAAATATTATTACTTTTTATAACAAATAAAATCAATTATTTTCCAAAAATTCCGCCAGTATTTCAAATTTTCGAAATCGCGAATATTGTTAATCACTAAAGATTTGAGTAAAAATGCATAGCTAAAAGTGAGCAGTTTGATAAATACTTGCTATACAATTTGTAATTTTTTCAAAGATAGTGAATTTATTCAATTATATTAAGGTATTTTAGGTACCTATGTATGAGGTGCTATTCAGAAATTTCCAGAATTTGAATACGGTACGCGAAGGGATGACAGTACAGCTCTATAGCCCTAGTTGGTGTAAGCTACGTCTAGTTAGTCTGTTAAACGGTACTTTGCCAGGTGGTGACAAACAGTTTTTGTGTTTTGTATTTGTTTGAGTTATTCTACGATACTTCAATGTCTGATGCGAAAGAACATAATACGCGCATCAAATTCTGCTTCAAAATTGGTAAAACGGTAGCGGAACCTCTGAAAATGCTTAAACAAGCGTTTGTTGAAGATACTTTAGGCTAGACGCAAACGTATGGATTGTAGAACCGTTTCAAAAATGGACGCGCGTCGGTGAATGATAATAATGAGTATTCCGGTCATCCATCGACGGAAAATACCTAACAAAATGTGGCAAAAGTGCGTGATGCTACCCCGTAAGACCGATGGAGAATAATTCGTGACATTTGTAACATTGTCGGCTTGTCGTACGGCGTTTGTCACCAAATTCTATCCGGGGAACTCAACATGAGGCGTATTGCTACGAAGTTGCCAAGGCTACTCAGCATTGAACAAAAACAGCACCGCGTTTAATATATGCACAAAGCTGAAAGAAACTACCAATAGGGATGTGAACTTCAGTACCATAATCATTACTGGCGATGAATCATTGGTGTACGGGTATGATCCCGAAACAAAGCAACAGTCATCGCATTGGAAAAGTGGTCAGCACGACCCAAGAAAGACGGCAAATTAGATTTTGACGCTGATGAATCGTGCACAAAGAATTTCTCCCACCAGATGAAACAGCTAATGGATGATTTTATTGCGATGTTCTTGTGCGACTAAAAGAAAATTCGACACAAGTAGCCTGCCACCACTATAATACACCAACCCACACGTGACTTGTGCGTTTGTTTCTAGCCTCAACGAAGACGGCGGTAATACCCCACACTCCCTACGTCCTAGAGCTTACCCCTTGTGACTTCTTCCTGTTTCCGAAGTTGAAAATGAAGGAGATCCAGACCGACTCGCAGGCAGTGTCGAACACGCGATGTGACTTTTCGCACTGCTTCCAATCAAGGACAAGGTCGCTATGATCGGCGTATTTATGGGATGGTAGTGAATAAGTTGGAAGAACAATTTACATTCCGGAAATTTCTAGGTAGCATCTCGTATCTAACTCAATCAATAAGAAAGGTAAGAAATGACAATGTGCAAACTGCCTAACTTTGCCTTGCGTAAACTTAATGTATACTAAGTATTTATAATACAAGAGTGCGAAATAATATTTGTCCACGGCTATTGTATAAAGTATTCATAATGCATGTTTCCTCTAGCAATATAATCACTGGTGAATAATGAGATCATAATTCACTGGTCTGTCAAACTTCAATGTGACAACCACAATAGAAATTCTTCCGACTAGCAGTTTTCTCATTTTATTAGTAAGCCACGGTAATTACTCATATTGAAATCATGTAAGAACCAGATTGTAATACGACTCCCTTACGTGGCAACCTTATTACTTGCACTCACTACTGGCTGTGGAGAACGATTTTTGAAATATCTGTCTTTTAAGTGTAATAGATCATATCCGGAAAGAAGCATCGAAAATATGTCTCTTCTGAAACGCTATTCTATGAATTCTCGTAGTAATAAAAGACAACAAACTAACGAGGACGGGTTGATTAATTCGCGCGATCGAACAGAAACAAAGGATTAATTTAAATAAACAAACTTTTTTTACATAATCGCCTCTTAATTCCATCTGTTCTTGAAACTTCTATATTCCGTCTCGAAAGTGATTTCAAACTCTTCATTTGCGCAGAATTTTTTGCCTTCAAGAAAATCTTTTATTTCAGGCACTAGATGAAAGTTAGTTGGTGCTAGGTCTGGCAAATATGGGAGTGCCATACTAATTCGAAACTTAATTCTTCAATTTTCTTGCAGCAACCGTACTGAAATGCACGGCTGCATTTATCATGGTGAAAAAGCACTTTCTTGTTGGTCATTCCTGGACTCTTTTCAGCAATAGCTGTCTTCAAACGATTTAAAAGATTTGTTTGATTGTTTTTGATTGTTTATGGTCTTGCCCTTTTGAAGATAGTCTATCAAGAATATTCCTTTTGCTTCCCAAAATACCGATGCCGTCACCGGTCCCACTGATAAAACAGTCTTGGTTTTCTTTGGAATTAGTTCCTACACGTTTAGTCCACATCTTCGACTATTGTTTAGCTTCGGGTGTATAATAATGAACCCATATTTCGTCACAACTAACAAATCGGCGCAAAAAATCTGTTGTGCTGCGTTTCAAAATTTCTAAATTATTCATCGATATTTGACAGGGAACATGTCTTTGTTCCTTCGTCAGGAAACCCTGCACTTATCTTGCCAAAAGCTTTCTCATTTCAAGTTCCTCGTGCAAAATATAAAGCACCCGTTCCGTTGATATGCCTACTGCCTCTGCTATTTCTAACCCTTTCAATCGTCGGTCACTTAGCAACAAAACATGGACTTTATCCATCATTTCTGGACTTGTCCACTGCGGGGATTATCTTCTAAGCTGCTCCTACTACGCTTGCACTAATTTCCCCATTTTTTGTCGGTTGTGTACAAAAGAGAACCCTCACCCAGTATATATATCATATCATCAGTGACTTCGGTAAAGGACTTGTCTTTCTTTAAACTATACTTAAATACTGCACGATGTTGAAAATTACCCATTTACACTTAATTAGTAGCAGGTTAAAATTTAAAAAAATTACCTACGAAACAAGTATTGTCACAAATTTATCAAACACAAACAGTAAACTGACAAGGCTTGACAAACTTGTCAAAATGTAATGCGTATTTTTTTTATTTCACGGCCTATTCTAGGCGATCGCGCGAATAAGTCAACCCCCACTAGTTTCTGCTTAATTTATTAAACGACAGAATTGATTGTCCTCTATGGCGGCTGAATTTTTTGGCTCCAAGATATTTGACCCGCTCGCCGAAAACATTCACATATTGCACACAAGCTGCACAAATATTACAAAAAAATCACTTTTTTTTTTAATTGTTATTTATTTTCTTGGATCGTATTTTTAATTTTTATTTATTTCTGCATCACGTTATATGTAATTATATTTAGTTATGCTGCGTATGTATTTTTTTAAGTAATAGTTTCTCCTGTAAATAGAATTTTGTTTGAATTCGTTCTGGTTATGTGTGCTACAATGGATTCCCGTCTAAAATTTTTCCATAACTTCAGGGGTACCTCAGGGATCAAACCTTGGGCCCTTGCTTTTCAACATCTTCATTAACGATCTCTATAAATTAAACTGTCAATTTCTAGGGTATGCTGGTGATCTTAAAATCTACATCATCATCCGCACACACTCCGATTGCATCAAATTGCAAATTAATCTTTTTATAGTTGAAGAATGGTGTAACCATAATCGAATTGAATATTGAATAGGAGGGTCGTCGCCTTTTATACATATTTTCACAAAATCTGGGAAGAAAACAAAATTTTTTGGAACAAAGTACCTATTTTATTGTTTTGCAAAATATTCATCTTTATGGTCTATACACTTTTGCATGCGTACGAACCAGTTCTCAAAACATTTTTTCCACTCTGAAGGTTGTAGCTCAGAAACATGGTTTTTAAAGACTTCGACTGCTTCTTGAGGTGTTGAAAATCCCTGTCCAGACATTTTTTGTTTCAGAGTTGGGAACGAAATGAAATCATTCGGCAATAAGTCAGGTAGATATGGACAAGGAGGCATTATTTCAACACTTTTCTCCTTAAAATAGTCAACTGTTAGACGTGGTGTATGGGAATTCGCATTGTCGGAATGAAAAATAATGCGACGTTTTCGTGATTTCGTCTAATAACTTTTGGCAAACAATTTACTGTATATCATTCAGTGTTAACAGTTTTTCGATCCTCTAAAGGAATTGTTGCTATGTGTCCTGTACAGCCGAAGAAGCAAACGATCATTTTCTTGGAAGTGCTCCTTGCACGAACAACTTTTGTGGAGTTAGGTTCGTCTTGGAACACCCATACAGTAGATTGTTGCTTGGTTTCCGGCTCATACGTATATATACATGCTTCGTCACCTGTGAAGATGTTTTATACGAATTTTGCGGTTCCAACGTCGAATTTTTTGCACATCTCTTTACACCAATTGACACGAGCTGCTTTCTGTGCTTCAGTCAAGTTATGTGGAATCCATTTGGAACATATTTTTTTTACAAATAAATGTTCATGTAAAATTGGATGAATTGCAGTCTGTGATATGCCAAGAGATGCCTCTACCTCACTGCAAGTCACATGTCAATCGTGTTCTATTATTTTCCACACAGCATCGATGAATTTTGGAATCACAACAGTTTTTGGTCGACCTTTACGTGATTCATCACTGACTGAGGCACGATCATGACGAAATTCTGCAATCCAATTGTAATCTGTCTTCTCTGATGGTGCTTCATTACCAAAAGTTGACTGAAGCGATATAATGCATTCTTGTGGAGTTAGGCCTTTTTTATAATCGTAAAAAATCATCCAACGAAAGTCATCACGAGTAATCTCCATTATTTTGCAAACTCACTGTCTTAAAACTGTCACTGTCAACAAACTACAGACTCAATTTCTAAGCTATCGCGGATTTCTCATTGACAAATACCAAACTTTAAGAATATAACGGGTGTTCAGAAACATTCGAAGTCAAGTGGGCTCTGAACAAAAAATCGTATATCTTTACTTAAGTATCTGATTTGTACTAATTATTAAATGTCAACTGTTGTCTGTCAAAAATCAATCTATCTCAGACATGACTTCATATTTTCAAGGACTACTTTGACTTCGAATGTTTCTGAACACCCGTTAGTTATTACATAAGTCATAAGTCAAAAGCGCCATCTAGTGGTCGACTGTAAAAATATAAAAGGTGTCCGTCGTATCTCAAAGTGTTGTGTTGTTTCTTATACTGTACTTATACTGTACTGGCTCTAAAATATTTGATTATTCTGCCAAATCTGAGTTGGTGGCCAAAAAGTCGGAGGTTCATGATCTGGGCATACTTTTTGACTCGCAGCTCACATTTTCTCAACATATTTCGTGGAGCTCAGCTTCAAAATCATTGGAATTTTTTATTAGGTCGTGTAGAAAGTTTAACAGCATTGCTTCAATTAAGAATTTAGTACGATGCAAGTTGGAGTATGCCTCTTTAGTGTGGTTTCCTTATTACACCTATCAACAAATTTCCGTGGAGAGGATCCAGAAGAGGTTTTTGAAAAACCTCTCCTTTAGAATGACTGGCACTTATCCTGAACGGAGCAGACTACAATAGGAGTGCCATAGTATATAATCTCTTCTTGTTGTCGGGAGGTGTATAGTGACTAAATCTTTTATCAAACTAAATTGATTGGCCAACGATATTAGCCTATATTGACGTCAACATGCTTACTTCTAACACTCGCAAATTACTTCAAGGTTACGCAGAGCGAAAACCAATGCGCTTTTAAAGTCACCGGTGTATATTATGTGTAAGACTTTTGACAAAGCTTATAATGATGTTTAAATTAATTCTTGCTTATTTTTATTTTTACATACACAAAAAATTGGATTAATTTAGAATATTGGTTATATGTATTTGTTTTCTTTTTTTTGGTCTTTCTGTATATGTATACGATTGATTATTCATTTAATTTTTGTTTTTTTCTGATATATTTTTGAGTACTATTTTGTACATGTTTTTATGTAATGTTAATCTACTTCACCACAAAATTATTTAATCCTATATTGTCTTGTTAGTAGCAACGGCTGTTGGACGAATAAAGATTATTATTATTATTATTAATTCTGTTGGATAATAAATAAGACTATTAAAGCTTGTGTTTATAAGTTAAAACGGACGAGCATTTATAGAATTATCAAAAATATTACGAAGCTTTGGTAAAAACTAACCTTAATAGATGCTATATTTTTTAATTGAATCATGTCAGAATCTATTATTTTGTTATTGAGGACAATCTATCAATACATTTATTGTTGCCTCTTTGGGCAAGCGAATAAGGCATTTTATCCTAAATAGAACTTTCGGTATTTCAAATATTGCCAAACAAAATTGACAAAAAGTACGAAAAACCTCAAATATTTTATAAGCTATGTATGATATACAAAAAACAATTGCATCTATGTCTATAGCTAATATATAAAATAGTGCATTTAATGACACTAAAAATTATATTCTTACCTTTGCCACCTATAACCGAAGACTAATTGGAATGGAAGTGGAGAAAAGAGTCAAAAGACACGACAATATAAAATCCTATAAGCATAAATTTGATAAACCAACACTTCGCAAGTTATTTAAAAGTCACTAGAACTAGTTAAAACAATTCAAATTACACACATATTTCAGTCACATCTTAAGACATAATGTCACAAGAAATTCTTGAAAAAAGAAAAAACGCAGCGATAAAAAAGCGATGCACAAGTGCAAAACGAATCCGCCGTGATCTTTTGCAGGTTCAAAGCGAAGGATTACAGTGCAAATAGGGCGAAAAACCCGATGAAATTGTATTCGTTGTGTCTAACGTAGGTAAAGCAAAGTGCGACGCACACGCGTTAAAAATACATTCAACAAGTGTTATCGTCGGTAGTACGCACACACCGAACCATTTAGATTTTCTACTCTATACTAATGCAACGACAACATGCAACGGAGAACAGGTATAATTCGAGAGGAGAGAGAACAGATCTGTGCGTTCAGGTGGCCCCGAGTTGGTTGGTGGGGACCAGTACCGGTAGTTAGTTGAGTCGACTGTGTGGTGGCACTAGTGGCGAGTTCAACTGTTTCCATGTACCGCCGCCTGCGACCGTCTTACTCCGGGTAAGACTGTGGGCGGCACTCCATTGAGATACTTATTGCATGTTACAATTTCTTTTTCGTCAGTCCTTTCCTTTCTAAAGGAACTGATCCCATTTGATATTGTGGTTTTGATATGATTGGCCTGTTGGAATTTATTATACAAATTTCACCAAATGGCGATCCAGTAGTTTCCAAAATATATTTAGAGTATATACTTTCATGAATTACGAATAATTGTGGATTAGTTTTCTAAATCATCAAATGATGTGAATCACACGAATACTACTCTACTTGAACTGAACACAAAACAAGAATTTCTTGACCTTAAAATATTAAATAATTGTTATTTTCTCCGATATAAATTGTCAATAAGATCTGAGAAGATAGGGCTCTATGGTCCACCTTAAATAATCTAATTATATCAATTGCCGATGTAGCTTCTTTGGGCGGTTCGGTTTTAATAATTATTTTTTTAAATTACACCTGGTCAACAAATTTAAACTTTTTTCGAATAACTTGAATGAAATTAGGTGTATATAATAACAATAATGATAATAATAGTCATTATTATCGAACAGATAGATAAATCCACTAAACAGATAATATAAAAATACAAATATAGAAACATACCATGCTTTCAAAATCTTTCCTGATTAGAAATGGTATAGGTATAGAAACTGATGTTGATACTGTGTTTGAGTTCATACTGTTGAGTCTTTTGTTGCTGGTATGAGACGCAATGATACAGATATATTATGTACTGTTTTACAAGTAAGTAAAAATATACCACTTCTTTCTTTCTCAACCTGTATCCGTCCACTCCTGGACGTAGGCCTCTCTCAATATTTTCCACTCGTCTCTATCTTGTGCAGTATGGACCCATCGCCTTCCCGCTACGCTTCTGATATCATCCACCCATCTCTTTGCAGGGCGTCCCACACCTCTTTTTGTTTGTCTTGGTCTCCATTCCGTGATTTTGTGTGGCCATCGATCCTCGGTTTGTCTAGCTATGTGTCCGGCCCACGCCCATTTCATTTTTGCTATTTCCCATATAACGTCTCTTATCTTCGTTCTTTTTCTGATATCTTCGCACCTGATCCTACCTCTTAGTGAAATACCAAGCATGCTCCTTTCCATGGCTCTTTGTGATGTTCTGAGTTTATTGGCGGAAGCCTTGGTCAGGCTTATAGTTTCAAGTCCGTAGGTTTGGACTGGCAGAACACATATGTTGTATACTTTAGTTTTTAGGTTTATTGGAATTTCCTTATTTCTAAGTACGTGTCCCAACTTGCCGAAAGCTATCCAGGCGAGCCTGATTCGTCTAGTGATTTCTGCATGCTGGTTTTCTTTTCCAAGCTTAATAACGTGACCCAGATATATATATTCCTCTACGCATTCAATGTGGTTATTGTTTATGGTATGTTGGCATCATCAGAGCTTAGTATTTTCGTCTTGCTGTAATTCATTTTTAGACCTATGTCTGCAGATGTTCGGCCCAATTGTTGTAGCATTTCATTTAGTTCTTCAATGCTGTCTGCTATCAAGACTATATCATCAGCAAACCTAAGGTGGTTTAGTCTAGAACCATTAACGTTGATACCTTTGTTGTGCCAATCTAGCCGTTTAAAAACATCTTCCAGGGCCAATGTGAATAGTTTCGGTGAAATGACATCTCCCTGGCGTACTCCTCTTTGTAATGGTATTTTGTCTGTTTTCGTGGTTTCATCAATTTTAATATGTATTGATGCTTCCTCATAAATGTTTTGGATTATTTGTATATATCTAGAGTCTATTCGTGCGTTTTCTAGTGAGTTTAATATTGCCGTAGTATCGATGGTGTCAAACGCTTTCTGAAAGTCAATGAAGGCCAGGTGCATTGGTACATTGTATTCCGTACATTTCTCTACCAGAGTACGTATTGTATGGATATGGTCTATCGTACTGTAACCCCTCCTAAAGCCGGCCTGTTCCACTGGTTGATAAAAGTCCAGTTTCCTTGATAGACAACTTGTTAAGATTTTAGTGAATAGCTTATATAGGTGCGATAGAAGAGATATTGGGCGATAGTTTTCTATATTTGTATTGTCGCCTTTCTTAAACATCAGTATAACTTCAGAAGTACACCACTCCTTTGGGATTTTTCCATCATGTAGGCACTTGTTGAGCAGTATTGTTATTGCTGCTTTTATAGTTTGTCCCTCTAATTTCAGCATTTCTGTTGTTATTTGATCCTCGCCTGGACATTTATTTATTTTTATTTGTCTTAAAGTTGTATCTACTTCATCTGTTGTAATTTCCGGCATTTCTTCGGATCCTGTATTCAAGACGAGCGTACGTGTTTGTGGGCGTGGTGAGTCAGATGAGTAAAGCCTCGTGTAGAATTTCTCTAGGGCGTTTATGATATCTTTTTTGTCTTGTACTAGCACATTATTTTCGTTTTTATTTTTGTCATTTTGTTTTCCCCCTCGTGAGCTTTGAACGTAGTATTTTCATTTTACAACCATCCCTAATGGTTTCTTCTATGAGTTTTGTATTTTGGTTTCTTCTATCCTTTCGAATTTCTTTCTTAACCCTTTTGTTGAGTTCCTTGAAACTGTCTGATGTTCTATCCACCCTATTTCTTCTTTCATCCATCAGTCTCAGAGTATCAGCGCTGAATTTCGAAACCTGTGGTCTTCTCATGTGCGAAAAATATACCACTACCCCTCACTATTACAAATTAAAAGTGTATTGGTTGAACAGTGTATTGTTTGACATCATAACGGGGAATTTTTGTATGTTATTTAATACGTGGAAATTATACCTACAAGCAATAATACCCAAGGTTTACGATAAAGTCTTAAAATTCTAATCTTAACTAATAAATACATAATAAAATATCATTACTAATTAAAAGAGAGCGGACTGAAGCAATTGAATGACCAACTGCCCCGATAAAATGTTGTGGCGGTGTCATATATAGTATGCATGTTATAACAACCTACGTATAGCAGATGTTGTTATTTCCGTCGTTATTGTGTCTATTCATTCAAAAATTATATTTTACAGTCGCGTGTTTCTGGTTTCATTTCCTTTAGTGTTATCTGGTCACAAGTTTTAGTATTTAAAAAATCCGTTTTATACTGTTATATTGTATGTTTATCCTATAATTTTTTATAAATATTAAGTTTAATTTACTACCTTATTTTTGGAGTAGTTGTCGTTTCTTCTTTTTAGTCCATTTCTTTCTCTCCTTAGTATTTCTCTTTATTTTCATTAACAATGGGGAATTCTCGTAGAGCAGCCATGGTAGGATGGATTAGAGGCCGTACAGATTGGATGCATATTCGTAATGACACCGAGATATATTGCAGTGCCTGTTCAAAATAGTGTAATGTGCAGAGACACGTTTCTTCGAAAACTCATCAAGATAACATATGACCATCTGCACCTGACACTTTTAAGGAAAAACTGTGTGAAGCTTTCATTGCGACGAATATCCCATTCAAAAGGCTTAACAATCTAGTACTCAAGAGGTTTTTTACAAAATATACTGATCGTCATATACCAGATGAATCTATTTTACGTAAATTCCACTTACCAAAATGTTATTTGAGAACCATTGAAAAAATACGAGCCAACCTATCTCGCCATTATCTTTGAGTAAGTGCAGACGAAACAACGGATGTAATTGGACGATATGTGTTAAATATAGCTGTTGGTATTCTTCATCCGACAACTTCATACCAACCATACCTAATTGCAACTAGAATATTGCCAGTCGTTAATGGTGAAACAGTTGCAAAAGTAATTGATCAATGTATTCATAATATTCTGTCATCGGATAACAAGTATAAAGACAAGATGATATTATTTTTGACTGATCCGGCAGCTTATATGTTAAAAGCAGGCAAGTTATTAAAGCAATCTTATCCCAAAATGCTACACGTTACCTATGCAGCACATGCACTACACAGAGTATGTGAATTCATCAGGGGTCATTTTCCAAATGTTGATAAGTTAGTTTCATAATTTAAAAAGATATTTCTCAAAGCTAAGACAAAAAGTTGATACCATATTTGGCAGATATCTAGATTGAATATATTATATCAATTCTGCACAGAGCCGATTGAGAAAAGTATACATTCGAAGTATGATGCACTTTTGCAAGATTTTAATCACGCAGCCATCACCAGTTGTGATGTGGAACGGACATTTTCTATTTCTAAGACGTTTTAACATCTAAGCAATTACTAATTTAACACAGGAACACCTTGAACAAATTTTGTTCATATTAATGTTTTACACTTTCAATGTTTAACAGAAAATACATAGTTTTGAATTTTGTTCTTTGTAAATTATTTTTATTTAAATTCGTTACGCAATTCGCTTGTCAGCGTTACTTTTGCTTTAGCAGTAGTTGCTGCCGGTTACCAAACCGTTTATTACATTCGCTCTGTTGTGCATTGACAGATACATATGAGCTGCATATGTAAGTATGTGCCACTTACGCAGCTATCACACATATATAACTGTTCGAAACTCGCAGATCGCTTACAGAAACAAACCTATTGCGAATACAAGGCAGACGCCTATAGGCTATGAATCATCAATCGCTCGAGTCCGCTTTCTGCTAATTAAGTATTAGTAGGTGTCATAAACCTAAGTATGCATTTTCAGCTGGTCTTTTGTCCTTCAATAATGGATTTTTATGGTACATACATATTTATTATACATATTTAGTTAACAATGGGGGTCATATTAAATATAGTCTTTTAATACGTTTCGTAATGATCCTAGACAATCAAACAAGAGATCTGATGTATAAATCAATAAATAAATTTGAAAAAATGCAGATTATTAATAATTCCAGGTAATAAAACTAGTAGTCTAAATGACAAAGTAGGTAATAAATAGATTTGCAAATGTAGAGGATATCGCTTTCTTAGAATTTGAAGAAAGCTTTCCATTTGAATGTGCTAATAAAGGTTATGTTATACAGTGGTTTAAACTCGAAAATGAACATTAAATATCTACAAAATTGGAAATATTTATTGAATTTGAATTTTGAATTTGAATTCTATATCGTAGATCTACTTTTATTTAACAATAAAAAATGTTTAAAATTAAAATATTACAAAAGGATAGTAAATATATCCTCAAACGTACAGATCGATATAATATAAATTCCGAAAATCTTTTAATCAAATTAATCATCATGTCGTCTTATTTTAACTTGTGGTTATAAACTTGTTCTTGTCGTTGGTTAAACTTTTCACATCTTATTTATTTACTAGAAAACCATATGTTGAATGTCGCATTCTTAGATCTAACACATTTTACCTCACATCGAGATTTCCAGGGTTTAAAATCTTGATCTTTATTAATGATATGCCTAATACGAACATTGAACAAATTTTTGTGCAATGCTGAGCCGTTTAGCACCGTATTAGTGCGTGCACAGAGTTGAAAGAAACGCCCGGAAATAATGCGAACTTCAGTACCAGAATCATTACTGACGATGCATCATGGGTGTACGGGTCTCGAAACAAAGCAGCAATCATCGCAGTGGAAGACGCCATCGATCGAAAAAAGACGAAGCAAATTCGAAGCAACGTCAAGTTAATGTTTATTTGCTTCTTTGACGCCGATGGCATCGTGCACAAAAAATTTCTCACACCAGGTGAAACAGTTAATGCATGATTGAACACGTTAACACGCGAAGACTTCCAGCACTGCTTCCAGTCATAGACAAGTCGCTGGGATCGGTGTATTCATGCGAATGAAGAGGATTGTAGTGAATAATTTGTAAGAACAATTTATTGTAATTTTTTTCACATTCCGGGAATTTCTAGGTAGCACTTCGCAACTTGATCTGGTTAGGCAACGCATGCAGGAAGAACCTACCTTATCCTTGCGTAGATTGAAACAAGAAGTCAATTTAAGTTATGGGACGTGTCAAACCATTGTTAAACATGACTTGAACATGTTTCCTTATAAACCGCAGATGTGTCAGAAGTTACTGCCACCATATTATCAGAAGAGAGTATCGTACTGTACCTGGTTTTAATGACCATATGAATAACGATATCCTTGATTTAACATTTTTTACAGACGAATCTTATTTTTACCTATCTGAATACGTTAATAAACAAGTTATGCGTATGTGGAGCGAGAATAATCCTAATTTTCATAGTGAGGCTCCATTACATAGTCCTAAGATTGCTGTTTGGGTTGCAATGCTGATGTTTGCAGACTATTTAAAAATATTCTGTAATAATTATTCTGTGGAGAACCATTTTAAATTACAAATAATCAGCAGCTAAAATATGGTGTACAATCTTTGATCATTTCGACATGTAGGGTCGTATCCTGCACCAAGATGAAGATAACACCTCACAAGGAAATTTTCCCAAACCCAAAAATTCACCAAAAAAGACTTCTTACCAGCGAAAAAGTTTCACTTTACTAAAGAAATCATGAAAGAGGGCGCCTAGGAGTGCCTTTGGTCCATGCTAGCCATGGACCCAAGTACTAACTTGAAATTAGAGCGTCGACTGCCATCGGATTTTTTTCAGAAGAATACGGTAGCTTCCTGAACGATGGTGTTATTATGGAATGATAATTTAAATTTGAATGCAACTCACATACTGACTGTGTTTTATAGATACGATTTCCTTAGATATTACCGCTATTTGAGACTGTGAAACGAAATTGTGCATATGCAATATATTGTGATGACTCATCCAACGATGGGTCGCGCGTCATACTTCTGGCATTTTCTCGATGCATGCAGAACGCTCGAGAAAAGTATTCACCGCGATATATAAGCCGTCGAGGAAGAGATTGAAGCATTCGGTACCAGAGCATCGGCGAGTGAACATAAATATAAATATATAAATGTGCTTATTCTTAGTAATTAGTTTTAAATTGTTATTCGTTTTATTAATATAGTCTGTGTCTAAAGTTATCGTTAGTTTTATTTAAGAACCCGAAAAGACAAACTTTACAATATTTTTTAAATAAAAATAAATATAAAGGACTAGTCATATTAATTTATAAATTATTCAAAAAACATTGAAAATAAAGCAGATTTTCATTGTTTTGTTTCGTATGCGTATGACTAGATAGTTATAATTACAAATCCTTACTGACTACAATATGATTTCACATCATCTAACTGATCAATAACAGACGTTGATTATCCTTGTATTCCCAATAATTTAATATATGTACATTACTTTTACTTTAAATATTGGTAGACTTTCTAATATGAAGTACCTTCCAAACTAGCATATAACTTATTAATATTGCATATTCGTTATTAAGCGTAAAACAATCGAGACAATTTTATTTGGAAACGACATACATTTCGTAACGTTTCCTGGTTAACTGATATCTCGGTTAACCACAACGACGGATGAATTCGACAACTTATAAGTCATAATAAGCATATACTTAGACGTATTACAAATAACAATTCTGGGAATTAAAAGAAGTCGATAATAAGACTCAATTACGTGTACGCATGTGTTGACATAATTGTATACGAGAATGATTTTCAAAGTTGCCATTTCGTAATACTTAAGAAAATATGTAAAAAAAAATCTAAAAATAGAGTTTCAATCTTCAATTCCTCCCAAATCCTTGACAGATAATTATCTAAAAAATTTGGAAATAGCTTTAAGCCTCTCGTGAAAGTAATATATATATATATATATATATATATATATATATATATATATAAGGTAAACTTAATTAGTCGGCGATTAAAGGTCTGGTTATTACTTCAAAGTGTATATATTTAAAATAATCCTACATGTTTCGGCAATGATGCCTTTGTCAAGGATATAAAAAATATAAATTTATATTTTTTATATCCTTGACAAAGGCATCATTGCCGAAACATGTAGGATTATTTTAAATATATACACTTTGAAGTAATAACCAGACCTTTAATCGCCGACTAATTAAGTTTACCTTATCATACCAAGGTCACGAAAATACTATATATATATATATATATATATATATATATGTACGTAATACATTAATACAAAGGTATTAGTAACTCATACATACATTTACATAATAATAATATTCTTTTTATCTAACAAAAAAAAATCACTTATGGGATAATATGGAAACCAGGGTACATACCCTAATACACTTGGCATAACGTAAAGTTTATATCATTCTAAATCTCAGCAACCAATAAATATACCGGTGGCCGCCAAGGAATCCGAGATCCTTTGTATATGAATTCAGTTACTTTTTTAAGCAAATTTTAAGCAAAAATGACTATATTCACTTTTCCCGAATTCCTAACGGTTCTAGAAGTATCATGGTTTGATGCTGAAGTAAATTACTAGAGGGCTTAGGAAAAAAATGTGGTTTATTTTAAGAAATGCATAATGACAGTGTAATTATTAAAACTGCTCAATGTCAAATATATTATTTGGCGTCACCACGGGGAAATTTGTGTGTTATTTAATCCTTGGAAATTATACCAACAAGCATCAACATCCAAGGTTTACGACAATGTCTTAAACATCTAAATCTTAACTAATAAATAATAAAATATCATTACTAATTAAGTATTAGTAGGCGCCATAAAGCTAAGTATACATTTCCGGCTGGTCTTTTGTTAGAATATTCTATTTTGTTATACATATCTAAGAAAGGGGATCTTAACAACGGAGATCCAAATTAAAGCCTTTGTTCACTAATAGATTTTTATGGTACATACATATTTAGGAATCGTTAGCCTATTATACATATCTACTTAACAATGGGACAGGTTATGGTTCATCTTTAAATACGTTCACTGATAACAGCCCTAAGTGATAAACAAATGCTCTGATGTATAAAGCAATAAATAAATTTCAAAAGACGCCGATTATTAATAATCCTGTGTAATAAAGAGATTTGCTGATGTAAATAATTCTTAGAACTTAAAGAAAGTTTTTACAACTTGTATGTGATAATAATAATATACAGTGGTATTATACTGTGGTTTAAATTCGAAAATGAACGTTAGATATTTATCAAATTGGAAATGTTTGTTTGAATGCTCTATCCTAAATTTACTTATATTTAGCAATAAAAATGTCGGAAATGAAAATAATACGAAAGGATATTAAATGTATCCTCAACAGGCAGAAAAAGTACATTTTATTATTTTTTTGGCATCATTTAAAGGATTTTTTTGGATTCGATAATGAGAATAACTCAACAAATATAAACACAAAAACTATGTGTCACTACCTAGCAAGGAATCGTTTGGCGGACTGACTTAAGCCTGAGTTACATTACACTTTTTTCGTCTAGAGACTTAGACAAGCTAGATGAACTTGTTGAAACTTTAATAATGTAATTCAAAAGAAACACATCAAAATTTCTAAACTACAAAACTAGGTCCGGTCCCACTTTTCATACAAGTTTCATACTAGACTTGCGCATTAAATACCATTTTGTTCACCACCCTGGCTTCTCATATTTACATAAATCATAAACGTTTTAGTTTATATTGTCTAGATTTCAACTAAATAAACACAACCCGTCTAAACGTCAAATATATAACAATAAGCAAACATAAATTTTTATTTTATGTTGGTACCACACTCGAAGTTTGGTGCCCTCTATTCGACATTACGTAAATTAAAACTTGTATGAAATCTAGCACCAAAACATATTCAAGTTTCTTGTAACGGGTGTTCAGAAACATTCGAAGTCAAGTGGGCTCTGATCAAAAAATCGCATATCTTTACTTAAGTATCTGATTTGTAATAATTATTAAATGTCAACTGTTGTCTGTCAAAAATCAATCTATCTCAGACATGACTTCATATTTTCAAGGGCTACTTTGACTTCGAATGTTTCTGAACACCCGTTACAAAAAAAGTGTAATGTAACTCACGCTTTAGTACAGAGGTAGCTCGCACCATCTAGCGCTATAGAGCTGTACTACCATCCCTTAACGCGTCACATTCAAATTCCGCGCATTTCTGAATAGCACCTCGTAAAGTGTTGTGTTTTTTAATAAAAAAAAAGTTTCAAAGCGAACGAAAATAAAGCAGCAGTGAAGCACATAGTAAAATTCTGATAGAATTGAAAAAGTAATAAGGCTTCACAATAACAAGTATTAATTTGAAAAGTCAATCTAGTAGCATGTGATTTGCTGAGAACATTTTGAAGTATGTCGTAAATTAAAATTTGCTACTTAACCTACGAAGTCGTATATTTTGACAGTTTCATACATACAAATAAATAACAAATAATAGGTATTTATTGAAAACTATAACAAATGTTGAAAATGTTGTCCTTCAAGATCAATGCACTTTAAAATCCTCCGTTCAAAATTTCTGATGATATTCTGCAACATTACTGGATTGTTATTAATTTATATGCATTTCTGTTCGATTCTCTGTAGCATATCAATCAAATTCAATATAGGTGTTCGAAATATGTTATTTTTTAGATAAGGCCACAAAAGAAGTCGCAAGGTGTTAAATCGAATGAACGTGCAGGCCAGGCAATTTCAGTATTTCGACTAATTATACGCTCATCAAAAAATTCTCTTAAATAATCCAAAGATTCTGCAGTACAGTGACGAGGTGCTCCGTCTTGTTGGAAATATGCATTTTGAAGTTCATCATCATGCAACTGATTGACAAATGGTTGTAAAATTTCCGTACGGTACCTTTGAGCAGTTAACGTTCCCTGAAAAAATATTGGTCCAATGATTCGCCTTTGGCTTATCGGTGCCCAAACACCAATTTTCTCTGGATGTAGCGATTCTTCATTAATTACATGTGGATTTTCACTACTCCAAATTCTTGTATTCTGTGAATTTAGGTATCCCGTTTTATAAAACCATGCTTCATCAGTAAAGTTGACTCTTTGCGAAAGTTCTCCATTATTGTTCATATTTACAAACCAATTACAAAACTGTAGTCTACGTGGGTAATCAATTTCTAACAATTCTTGTACTTCTGTGACACGGTATGGATAAAGTTGCATATCTTTTTTTAATAACTTGTGAGTTGTACCAACAGAAAGGTTTATTTGTTGACTCAAATGTCGAACAGATGTTTGTGGTTCATTTTCCATTATTTCTTCAACACGATTGACAACTTGAGGTGTACGTTTCTTAACTGCTCCGCTGCCTGATTTTCTTAAGAGACTACCAGTTTCAGAAAAAAGTTTTAAAGTTCTATCCAAAGTATTCTTAAATTGTATATAATCTATTACAAAATGTGGAAACTCAACTTGAAATTCTACCATGCAATCTTGAACTGAATAAACCCATAAACCATCAATTTTATTACCACTTCGAAAATAAGCCTGGACTAAAAAAAAATTATGTTCTAAAGTGAAAGCCATTTTAAAACTGAGAAGCAATTTATTTAAACCAGAATCGACGCACGATTATATTATTCACTAACTGATATTTGTGATTGACATTATCAAATGTCATTTGGATTTACGTTTACGGAACAACAAACACATACTAATATATTTGCGTCTTATTCTATCAAAATTTCAATGACTTTTCAAATGAACACATTATATAAGAAGTGGGGAAATCAGAGAACATCTAAAATCTGGTAAGATTAATAAGCGTCTTTTTTTACAGTTTCCGCAAAAATTAATTAGATAGCCAGTTGGGCTATACTACTCAGATTATACTGACCAATCGCAATAGAAAATTTGTAAACTAATAAAGAGCAGAATTGAAATTACCGTATTATTGATAAGATAGTATGTAAGCTATTTGTTACCCAAGTATGTATAAAATAAAATTTTGTCACCAATTCTATTAATCTTTTTCTAATACTAACGTTGGTCGTTCATCACCCCGTAGACCACAGGAAAAGTTCGTAATATATTTTTTATCATTTTTTATCTAAACAAAAGACGAACCAGGAAACAATGCAATAAGAAGAGCACGCGAGAAAAAGGAGATCCGAACAAGAAACGGTGCGTGTTAGCGAGGAAGATGGATGTAAGAGGGATAGGCGTGGTTGATTTCCGATGCTACAGACAAGATCAAAGATAGCGATGAGCCTGGCGCGGTCGGATAATATGTAACAGGTAAAGTACACTGTAAAAATTAACGCCAGCAATGAATTGATTTTTCCAGATGCACGCGTCCAAGTTTGTTTTGAAAGAGAGCACAGTATAGATTAAAAAGAAAAAGTATCGCTGTGCAAAGTGCGTCATTAATTCAGTGACGTCAATTCATTTTGTTGAAATTTTGTTGCAATATAGAACTATTTTATTACAATTAGGAGCTAAACAAACGATTTGCAACAGAGGAAGGAACAAGAAGGGTAGTTATTTTATTGCCTGACATACACCAATTAAAGCAATTATATTTTCGTTAAAATTAAAAACAGAGTACATAAAACTTACACTAGTTCCTGTTTCAGTAAACAGTTAATGCAATGAAAGATTCTGGTCTGATCATAAAAGAAATACTTTGGGAATTTTAATTACATTATTCAATTTTCTTATACAATTTTTAGCAAATGAAGACGCAATTCCTGAGGCAAACTGAAAAAAAAAACGTTAATTTATAAGTTAGACAGATAGTGTTAATTATTTGAAATAGGAATAAATAAAACTACAAAACTTATTCGCGTTTATTTTTGCAAAGGTATGGTGAATTTCGTTGTATACAAAGGATTTTTCAATAGAGATTAGTCTTAGGATGGGATGTCTCAATAAGAATGCACAATTTAAATTGCGCGCCAGTTTCGTTCCCTTCGGTTGGCAACGCCTGCAATTATTCAGTTCTCATCTAGACATTGCGATTAATGAAAATGAATCGCTTTACTGTCGAACAATACGTTGTCATCGTCAAAACTTATTTAAAAGAAGGGAAAAGTTCTTCGGTGATAATCCGCAAATTGCGTACAATTTTCGGTCGGTGAAACGTACCCGATTCATCCACAATTCAACGAATAATTGACAAATTTGAGCAATGTACTACAGTTCAAGATGTTAAGACAATAAAGCAACGTCGTAACTGCCGGTCTGCTGAAAATATTGCCTCAATAAGTGAGAGCGCTGCCCGAAGACCCCGAACCTGTATCCGCTGTCGTGCACAACAAGTAAACATTTTGGGGAGCACCATACAACTAATTCTGAGCTAAGATCTTCATTTACGACCTTACAAGCTTCAAATGACGCAAGAATTACTGCCAACCGACAATTTGCAATGGTGCGAATTCGCCGATTGGATGTTGGGGAAACCAAAGTTAAAGGGCGAAATTGAGGGTATTATTGCGTAAATCGAGACAAAAATATGAGAAAATGTGATTGCAAGTTTTGTAAAAAGAGGAAGAGTTTGTCAACAAAGTTTTGGCGAACATTTATCTCACATTGTTTTCCACACTTAAATGTGGAAAAACTGCTTATATTTTTCATGTAATTAATGTGTTTTATATATATATATATATATATATATATATATATATATATAAATATAATATTTTCGTGACCTTGGTATGATATGGTATCAATAAGTCGGCGATTAAAGATCTGGTTTATTACTTCAAAGTATATATATTTAAAACAACCCTACATGTTTCGGCAATGATACCTTTGTCAAGGATATAAAAAATATAAATCCCGTGTGGGGATTTGTCAGTTACCTCCATCGGGTGCGTCCCTATGGGAATTAGGGGAAGCTCGCTGGGTCTGCAATCCAGCAGATTCAGAGGGTAGTGGGGAAATAAAATACTCACCGTGAAACAAAAACTGACCCGGTCCTCCAGGATGGGGGTTGAGGCATTAGACTGGTTCTCTAATACTCGGAAAAAATATACAAATACCAAAAAACCTAAGCGAAGCCTCGGAACAATGGACGGATCTTTGAGACAACGAAAACGGCAAAGAAGATGGATTATGAATTTTGCTACGTGGAATGTACAGGGTATTAGACTGAAAACGGATATTATTGCATCAGAGGTTAAGAAATTGAACATCGATTTGATAGCGCTGACAGAAACCAAGAAAAAGGGAAGTGGCACCGAGAATGTCGGAGAATACGTTCACCTGTTTACTGGGGTGTCGAAGGAGATGAGAGCAGCTTGAGGGGTATCCATACTAATAAGGAAAGACTGGAAGAACAAAATTAACAACTGGGAAGCAGTGGACGAGAATATTCTGATGGTCAACTTGAAACTACATGGATATAACATCACCATTATAGCGGCCTACGCACCGTCAGATGACGAAAGAGTCGGCATTAAGCAGGAATTCCTAGACAAATTGGACGAAATCCTAATAGGTATTGGAAGAAAGAGAGAAGTCATATTGATGGGAGATTTCAATGGAAGAACAGGAAGGGCAAACAATAGCCCAGTAGTGGGACCATTTGGTGAAGAAATAATCAATGATAATGGCCGAAGACTCATAAATCTCTGCGAGACCCACGATCTTAGAATAAACAACGGATTCTTCAAACACAAAAACATCCATCGCTACACATGGATGCAGAACACCCGTAATCTAAAAACCATTATTGACTATGTAATAAGTAGACAAGAAACAAACATAGAGATAAACGACGTGAGAGTCCTGAGGGGAATAACTTGCGGGTCGGATCATTTTTTGGTGAGAGCCAAAATAAGAATGCAATTTAGGAAAGGGAACAAGACCCAAGATGAACAAGACGGCAGGACAACACTCACAAACGCGGTGGATACAATCAAATATAATTTTGACAGTTTTAAGGACGAAAGCACTGTATTTCTATATCAAAGACGACTCGACAGCAAACTACTGAACCCGGAAGGGTGTACCTTTAACGAACTCTACGATAACGTTTTAAGCAGTCTAATAGAAGCCACCCAAGAAGCTGTAGGAGTCAGAAAGAAGAACAACAACAACAAGAAATACTGGTGGAACGAGGAAATAGAACAATTAGTCAAAGAAAAGAAGCAGAAATATCTGAAATGAAGATAAAATTTAACATATACGAGACTATGGTAAAGAGCAGCCTTCTATATGGAGCAGAAACCTGGAGGATTGCAGATAGACAAAGGAAGAAGGTTGAGGCGGTTGAAATGGATGCCATTAGAAGATCCATGCGAATTTCACGAAGAGAGAGAATAAGGAATGACTATATAAAGCAACAAATGGGAATAGAAGGCACGATAGTTCAAGACATCGAAAAGAAACAACTTACTTGGTACGGACACGTAGAACGAATGCAAAATAACAGGTGGCCCAAAACAATAATGCACTGGCACCCAAGAGGGAGAAGGAAACGGGGAAGACCGAAACTGGAATGGCAGAAGAGCATACAAAGATCCATGAGTGAAAGAAACCTCACACCAGAGGAGTGTAGCGATAGAAGAGGATGGAAGTTAGGTGTCGGACAACGAAGAAAAACGTTCTAAACCGGCATATATATAGATATATAAATGACAGAATATAAATGTCAAAAAATTTGACATTTATATTATGTCATTTATATTTTTTATATCCTTGACAAAGGCATCATTGCCGAAACAGAAACGATCAAACACTACTGATAGACCACAGTCAACGGTTTTATTGACCGAAATAAAATTTGCCTGTAATTCGGAGGAGAACAAAACATTTTGAAGTAAAACTTCAAAATTTCTGTTCTTTATCAATACATCACCTTTAGCACTGGCAGTTATGAACTTGTTGCCAGCCAATGCGATTTCTTCGTTATGATCACGTATACGAACGAACAACTTCCTATCGTTACACATATGCGACGTTGCACCGCTATCGACATACCAACCATCTGCTTTCAAACTTTTTGTGTCTGCTGCAGCCACCATCGTCATCGCCTGTATATTGTTGAAATTTCTTTGTCTTTTTTCACATATATTTGCAAAATGACCTGCTACACCACATACAAAATATTTCCCTTTGAATTTCTTGCTGCTTGAATATTTTTTATTTCCTTTGCTATCTCTTGTATTTTTAGCTAAAAACGCTTGTTGCTGTAAACTTGTTGGCTTAGCTTCGGTTTCCTTCCTTCTCTTGCCTTAGTTGCCTAGTTGTGAAAGGTTTGGCAATGCGTCCCTTGTTTCCATAGCTATTACGAAGTTTTCGAACTCTGATGACAAACTGGAAAGCAAAATAATTGCCAAAAGTTCCTCCTGAATTTCAATAACACTTTCGGATAGTTTTTCACAGATTTCGGCAAACTCGTTTATATGTCCCACAACATTTCCATTAGCCATGTTTAAACTCACCAACCTTTTGTATAGTGACACTTTTTGTAAAGGTCCTTTGGGCATATGCACATTTTTAAGCTTCTCCCAAGCGTCGGAAGAAGATTTGCAGCTTCTAATATAAACCAATTGAGTAGGTTTTACACCAAGAAAAATAGATGCTAGCGCCTTCTCGTCGTCAGACTCCCACTGCTCCTTCTTTACATCAGCAGAATCAATCTTAAGTACTCCACTGACAATTTTCCAATGTCCACTGTGGACTAAGACACTCTTCATCTGGATCGACCAACTGTCATAGTTCTTCTCGTCCAGTTTTTCTATGTGAATCACAGGTGCACTCATTTTTCTTGTTCACTTCAACAAATATAAATACTATTTATTGTTTTAATACGTGGTTATCTGGGCCCATAACCTATTGAATGATAAGACTATTCTTTAGTTGTTGAACAATAAAAGTTTATTATAATAAGTTGTTGATATATTGAATGCTTTAACAGGAATAATAAATATATTTTTTATATCTATGACATTAATAAAATATGACAACTATATCCCCATACACATTGCTTGGCTTACTATATAATATTTAATAGTATACGCCTGTGGTGATAATTAACTGTTTTAAATAAATTACGTATTTTTCAATAAAATGTATTTAAATTAAGACTTATGTATAAATGAAAAACAGAAATATTTGACAATTAGAAAGATGTTACTGGTGTATAACTGGTTACCTACTAAGCCATCACCATACATTTATCCCCGTGTAATGCTAAATGAATAAAAATCAATGCATTTACCTATGTGTAATGATAAAAGAAAAGCCCGGTATATCCAAGAGTTAAATAATAAGTTAATATAATAAAATGTAGTATAAATAAACCATGACGCTTTTATTTAATAAAATTTTGAATGCTAAGGCCCAATTTGTTATTTTCGTTATGGTACAATATAACAAAGCCTTTCCTCAAATAACCTCCTTGTATATGTTTTCCATAAACTGGTCAAAATATCATTTAACTCGTTTTTATATTTAGCAATAATTTAAAATTAAAGATAACTAAATTAAATTACCCAAAAAATTAAATGCTTTTCTGCAAAATCTTTAATGTTAATACTCTCCAGGTATCAAACGAAATTTAAAAAAGCATAAATCAGATACTGGCAATTGATTTAAGTTCTTTAATATCTTAATGTTACATATAACAGTTGAAAAGAGAATTCTCAGAAACCGTATGCAGTTTCCAATGTAAAGGTAGACAGTTCGATAATCTAAAAATTAAAGCAGATTAATTTGAAATATCGATCTTTCGTCGGGCGTATCGTATGCATATCTGCACGTATATACGTAAGTGTGTTCATGTGTTAAATAAAGTGAAATTTTTTCAGAACGATAGAGTTTATATAAGTTAGTTTGGTTTATTTCATATAATAATTTGCTATCTTTCTCTTTCATTTCTCGCAAATTGAATTTATTAAATATTCGGAGATACAAGTGCAATTTAATAACGTTATAACTTTTCTTAACATGTTCATCAAAGCTATGAACTTCTCCATTCCCGTTGATAATAACAATATGTCTCTACCTTCCTTAACTAAACGTAATTAAACACCAGATGTTAAATGTACAATTTAAAATTCAAGAAATGTTACAAATTAAAAGATTAAATTGCAAACAAATTAATAAAGAAATTGTCGAGCATGAGACTCTTTATTGATTAAATTACTTTCATACGAAAAATTTCGTATTATTTGCTTTGTAATTTGTAGACGGCAATGTTTACATTCAAATTTACCTCGCAATTACATACTAATTTGATAATATTTGTAAATATTTCATATAAAAGCCGAAAAACTCCAAGAATTTATCAATTGATATATTTAATGAACGTCTAAGAAATTATCTAAACATATTGCTATGAATTGTGATTTTAAAATTTGCTTATTCACAATTCTCGACAAATCTATCCAGCTAGGATATTCAGTCGGTTTACTTTCAAAATCGGACTGCTTTCCTCTCAGGGTTCCAATTGGAAAACGTGGTTTTTCTCTTCTACAAATTTATAATGCGCCAGTAAAAGAGTATTGACAAATGTTATAATTATATTTCTTTAAGTTACTTGTAATCTTCTTGGAGTAAGGTTAAATAATAATCACAATATAAAATTTAATACAAAAATAAAAGAAAAATTAAAAATTAAAAAAAAAAATCTTTGGAAAGTATAAAGATTAATATTGCCTCATTTAACTATATAAAGGTAAAAAATAACTCATGGAAATGACCGCAACATGCGTGCAAAACCCTTTATAACAGCCGATCAAAATTAAAAATAATAAATTACAAAGAAACTTTTTAATTTCTCCCAAGAAAAACAAAATCAAAATAAACAAACTGATTTGACAGCCCGAAGCAAACTCTAACGCATGTGCACCCACATGTAACAAAAAATGCCCTTGATATACCAACGTACTAAATTTAACAGTTAACAGAATTTTTTACTAGAACTTTTAAAAACCTTCTTTGCTATTTATATCAAATAACTAAGACTAAATCAATACGATAATTAACAGAATAGAAAAATGCAATATTCAATTCATTCAAAATAATAATAAGATATCTTTTAATAATATATTACTTACGTAAAAAATATATTCAAGACACGTGAGTAAGAAAGTGTAAAATATAACAATTACGAGATCAACAAACTCGTATAAAATATCGGTAATGAATTAACATAGCACCAAACACAATTAAATCAAAAATAAACCTGAAGTTACTTAATAAAAAGATAAAGATTTATCTTTTTATAAACACGTCTTTCTTAACTCCGAGTACACTTGTGTCTGAGGATACAGCAAGCACGCAGGCTCTGTATAAAAAAATACAGTTTTGCAATCGTCCACAGCAGAACAAACGGCATGCTCAAACTGCGCAAATCAAATATTTTTAAAATATTTATGGGGAAAAGTCCACAGCAATATGTATGTATGTATATATATATATATATATATATATATATATATATATATATATATATATGGTAAACTTAATAAGTCGGCGATTAAAGGTCTAGTTTATTACTTCAAAGTATATATATTTAAAACAACCCTACATGTTTCGGCAATGATGCCTTTGTCAAGGATATAAAAAATATAAATGTCAAATAACTGAGTTGCTATGGTTTAAATTATTCAAAGATACATTCCAATAATAATAATAAAACATGCCTTAGTATTCCAAAAAATAGATAGCAAGGTGTGAACATATGTGTTGTTCGCTGCTAGCAGCTTGTGTCTCTTTCTGGGTATGAATTTGTTTGTTGATTGCTGCTGGCAGCTTGCGTCTCTCTCTGGGTGTGTGGTTTTGTATTTGTGTAGCGTTGTATTTGTAGGAGCGCGTAAGTGTAGGGTTTTGTATGTTGGTGCGCACTAAACACACACATGAGCGCACCAACATACAAAAACAAACTATATACATTAAACAATACGAGGACTAGTTAACAAAACTTGGCAGTTCAACTAATCGCCAACACCTATTGCAATAGATTATACTTAGTCCATTCGTATCGGATTATAAGTCGGATACGAATGGACTAAGTTATTCCCTCTTTCCACACTGTGTCATAAGCTGACGATAGATCGATGAACACAGTTGCGGATTTTTATTTTGTTGCTGAAATTCTTTCTCAATGTAGGAAGTTAATGAGAGAACTTGGTCGCAATAGCTTCTTCTTGATCTAAATCCAGCTTGTTCTACATATATGTTTGTTTCGGCAATAGACTTATTGATTCAATGATTTTAAAAATTTAAAATTAATATTAAAAAGGAAGTGTATTATTATAGTGAAATAATACAAACTATTACACTTGCATACACAAAACTATTATTTTCATTATTATAGCCGATGTTGTAAAATTAATATCAATTAGAAATCTATGTTTAATTTACGGAATTATTTCTGGTTTAACAGCAACCCTTTTCATGAGATTGCCTATTAACCAAGCATTATTTTCAAACTCGTCCGTTAGAAAGATTCACCACTTTATGAAAACATTTTTTCCTACTGAGAAAGGCAACTTACTTGTCGAAATACGTATTTAGGATACGACTATTAATGTGATAAGTGATTTAATACATTTTTCCAAGTTGCTACTTAAACTACTATATTCTAGAACTTTTCCCAGCAGGCCCTATAACTCAACTGATAACTATAAATATTGCTTTATCATTCCCAAAAGAATAGGTGCTGCTGCTACTAGTTTCTACTGTAATTTACAATTTCACTTTAACGTCGCATATTTTTCACTATACCGCTTGTTATTTTCCTATTTAGTTATCAATATTTGGTTATTAATTATCCGTGTTTATAATGTTCGTATTATCAGTATGTGAATAGTTCTTGGGTGAACTGTATGTATCACATATAAATAAATAAACACTCCCTTTTCCGTTGTCCTAATTAAATTCAATATTTCATAAAAGGTAAATATATTTTTATTCAGTTTAACCATTGCATTTGTATATATAAAAGTATAAAATGGCTATCCTCATATTTGAATTTGCGGAATAAAATTTATCTAAATATAATATATAGAATGTTATGCAGCAAAAGTTATCAAATTTCATTGATAAATTTGTACATAAGCCGACCTTAAAACAGCTCCACCGAAGTTATCACGATCCAAAATTTGAACCCTCGACAATCTTCCCTGTTGCAAAGATCTTGAACTTGAACTATCGTCCAATAAAATCAAACTCTGCTTTTTAGGCACTACTAAAAACTGATTCTGTTGCCTTAATCTTTGCTGCTGAACGAATCTGCCTTGTTTATTAGCTACACCTTGAACGTTTTCGGAGTCCGGTTCTGCAGTTTCAGTCTCTACGGTGCTTACTTCATCAGTCGTTAAATCCGGGGGTCCATACTCTGGTGGCGGAGGTGTGACCGGTGCGCCATAAGAGTTCGACGGTGGACCATATTCAGAAGGTGGTGGTCCGTAAGATGGAGCCGGTTCCGGTAAGGGAAATTCTGGACCTGGAGGTTTCCAACCGCTCGGTGGATATGGTGCAGCTTCCACTGGAGGTGCCATTTGACGTTGAAACTGTGTAAACCGTGGAGGTTTAGCCGTCACGACCGCTAACGCACATACCAGAACCAATACCGTCTTCATGTTGTTTTCTGCAGGTGATCAAATGAATGATGGCTATGAAGACTTATTGTCAGTATTTATAGTAAAATTTATGGTACAACGTGCTTTTAATTTGCATAAATTATACCTAATTAGCGGCAATTATGTAAGTTAAATTAGGATGACACTGACCCGTTCGTACTGTCGAATATTTATTGTCTAATTTAAGGGAAAGTTCGCGTCTTAATTTGGAATAGCGGTGTCGTTTTTGGATACGCCGAATTGCAATATATGTGATGTCGATATTGTAACAATAGTGTAGCGTTTTTACAACATATATGTATATACAGTACGTAATTATTAAATTAAAACCTCTAGTAAAGTATGTAACTTTTGTATAAAATCCAGATAAAACAATTTCTTCAAGACAGCTATATTTATAGAACATATGCACTTATTAATGCAATCTATGCTACTTTTACAACGGCAATGATTTTTTATATTTCAGATTTCTTTAATATTTCTTATTAAGTTTTGTTACGCTGATATTTTCAATGGAATAATCATATAATTCAAAAAGTCGAAAATAATTGAAAGCCCGTGGTTGTAAAAATAGGACACTTCTGGACAAAACTATGGGATCACCAGCCAAATTCAAAATAAATTTAAAACAAGATTTCTTAAACTTCTGTAGATGTTGTTTTTCTTTTTAGTACTTTGTCTGCGTCTTTTTTTGAAACCAACGCTTCTGAACCGTGTTGCGGCCCTCTGTAGTACAGGTTTGCTGGTATTTAAAATTCCAGCAACTTCTCTTTGTGAATATCCTTCACAAAGAAGAATAACTATGTGGGATACTTCTTCTGGTCTGCAATGGAGTCTAGGCATATTTAATTAACTTAATGCAAACAAATTCACTAATTTTAGAAACAAAAACCATGCTTTATTACTTAAATGACTTAAAAAGGTGTCAACAATTAGACCATTTTGTTGACAATTAGTTTCCTAGCAGAGATTGTCTTGCTATTGTTAATTGTTGAAAAGCTATCAAATTTATTGGGTGGTCCCTTAATTTTGTCCAGAAGTGTATTTATAACAAATAAGTATCACATACATGGGACCAATATCTGTAAAAATAGGTAGACTAATTAAAAAAGCAAATAGTGAATTTAGATCCTTTAAAACAAATAATTCAGTCGAGAAATATACATTTAAATAAAGAACCAAAGAGCATGGAAGAAGCATGGAAGACAAAAAGATAAAATAGATATAGGAAATTAGGTTTAACTCTAAATGAACAAACAGAATTCAATAACTCCCGTCTACTACTTATATAAAATATGTAACACACCCCCACATAGGATATACCCATACACTTCTGTAAAATAAATATATGGAAAATTGTTCAGTTTATCATCACCTGATGAAGCCAAAGTTTTGCAAAACACTATAGTAGTGAACAATAAAAAACTTTATAACTACTCTGGTTTATTTTATTACTTTAATACTTTTTTGTCAAATTCATCAATGAATTAATATCTGGAAATGTGTAACGTATTTCTGTTGCTAGTCTGATAACAGCATTGACCAAATATGTTACGTGCATCAGATTCTGGTCAAAAACTTCAAATTCTATGTATGTGGCAGCATCGGATAACGTCAGTAATACCTTGTCACTTGGAACGGCATTCGGCAAATAAAACTTTGTTAAACTATCGTTTATAAATCTTGTTATAGTTAAGTTATTTGTTTTCTCCTTCTTCTATACTAATTAAAAAGAATTGGGCGGCGCAATTTTCATTTAAAATTCCAATCAATAGGCAATATAGTGTCTACAGCTGTCTATTGTCTCATCGACTACGAAATAAATTATAATTTTCACCCAGTGGCTGCTCAGGGTGGCTCACATAGGAGTGCATAATTTCAAAATTAAAAAGTGTAATACAAAAACGCTTACCCAATCCTTATAAATTTCACCGACGTACTGTTCCAGACAGGTACTGTTCATTGTAGAGTTTGTTTTGAGGGAATAGTAAATATTACACTACACAGTTTCATTACATCTGACGATAAACGAAGTCCATTTTACGTGTCTTTGACTTGCAGAACAGTTCTATCACTTTTTCATTAAAGTTTGGGAAATCATTTATACATTCTTTTTCACAAGAAAACATAGTAAGGGCATTTAATATCTCTTCTTTCATTGTATTTCTCAGGAAAGTTTTTATTCTCTTCAGCCGTGAAAACTAGCGTTCCGCTTCGGACGTTGTCATTGGGATTGTAATGACAATTTTTAAAAGCTTAACAACTTCATTAAAGGTGTCGCTTAATCCATCCAGCAGAAGACCTAGCAGACCTACAGCACCGACTTCTATATTTTACCTAAATTCTTCTCTAGAATATAGAACGCTTAATTTAGTTCGTAGTCTGCTTTCATTGAGGCATGGAGAAAATTTTACTGCTTCTTTAAGGCAATCTTCCGGAAATTTTTTTTGAAAGGAGGAGAACTGTTTAAAAGAAATTAAGTTTGCTAATATTAAGTGCCCTGTATACCGAATTTTTTCAATAGCGCGTTCAAAATTATCTAAATTATTCTTGATTTTTAACGCATCTGTATTGACATTTTATAATTGATTAAACAATATGTCCACATGTGGCATAATTTTATGAAAGAAAGTTAACCAATAGATAAAATTTTCCTCCTCTAAAATTCGCAAATTGGCACTAGCTTGATGAATGGTAGTTTGTAAACTAGCTTCTCTCTCGATTTGTTCTAGAGCTTCAATTATTTTTTCTCGGTGCTCATATATTGTATTCACTGTCTTAGAATTGAAGTTCCACGTTATTTTTGAAGAACAAGGTAAGCTTTTTCTCTGAAGGAATTCTTCCAATCTTGCAGCTCGTTGTGGCTAAGTGGAGAACAATGTACATAATCCCGTCAGATTCACAAAAAAAATTCTGCAATTACTACTGCTCGATGTAGCATGTGACATAATTAGATTTGTCTGATGTGCATAACAATCTACAAAATTAGCCCTTGGATACTGGTCTTGGACATGTCTTTGCACGCCGTTAATAGCACCACTCATGACTGCTGCCCCATCATAGCTCTGTGCAATCAGTTTTTCTGGGTCATCAACAAGCAAACTAATTTCGTTAAGGATGGAGGCAGATAAAGAATTAGCATCATGTCCACTAGGCAGAAGAAATTTCCAAAATCTTTCTACCGGTCTCGCGTTTACAATATATCTTAAAACAACCACCAACTGAAACTGATTGGACACATCTGTGGTTTCATCAGCTATCACAGATATGAAGTCGGTTGCTTTAATTTCACTGGCAACTTGTTCATGATAACGTTCAATATTGCATCAAGCAGCTCATTTTTATCGTTTTTGATAATCCCTTAAAAAACGGTGCTGCTTCGGTGTGATCTCTAGCGAATTATCCAATTCTGCCGTAAAATTTATCAATTCCCGAAAAATGCCCTTGTTATTCGACGTTTGCTGTTCATCATGACCCCGAAGTGCCAGTTCAAACGCGCCACAAATGCCACACATGCCTATTTTTTACCTTTTCATTGTGTTGTTGAATTGCTTTTCTATATGATGAATCTAAAACATTCTGAATGTTATTTTTTCCTAACATTCTTAGACTAAATATATTTTTCAAATGCCCTTCGGAATTTTCATGTTTAATAATTTTAGCACTAAGATGAATTAAGTCTCTTATTCCGTTCTTTGACCAAGACGGTTCACCACCAAACAAAAGACACGGAAAACAAAACAAAGTATTTTTAATTTCACACCCACAAATCCAGTCATTTTTCTGATAAATATTCATTTTGAATTTTCTTATAACGTCTTTACCTTTAACAGATTGTTTATTTTCTAAACATAATTGAGGCATCGGCCGTTTAAGATTTTTTACTGCGATTTTTTCATTATACGTTAACGCGAAAACGCGTTGTTCTCTAAAAAAGACACGGACACAACAACGGCCGAGAGCAGTCTGGTTCAGTTGCTCCAACGCTATGTATTATACGACATTGAAGTACGGCAAAATACAGTTCTCCCCACCATCAATGTAATGTTAATGCCTTAAAAGAGCAAGAGATGGGCTTTGCTCAGTATATCTGTGACGACGATTGGTGTATGTACGTTGTTAGCGTGCCACGTTCCTCGTCAATAACTATGAAAGTATGAATACATAATATACATAATAAATAAATACTTTCATAGTTAGTCGCCGCTTGGTTTGTTTTGTTTCATAATTCCAGGGGGTGCAATTGCTCACTTGCTCTCATTAAAGAGCCGCCACTGTTTTCACCTATTATTTCCTCAATTTTGATCGTAGTTTCCTCAAACAATAGATTAATATACTTCTTTCTTGTAGTTGAACGACTTTTCGTATACTTCTCTAAAAGACTTTTAAACGTTGACTTATCCGACTTTGAACGTGGAATTTTTGCCCTTAAGAAGACATTACACAAGTCATAATAAAAGCTATTATGTTCTATATTTTTACGTGTTGAAGTAAACGATTGATTTAGAGTAGCTTGTGGTTCATTTTTAAATCTTGTGATATTTGTTTTATGCAAATCAGTTCCTGCAGGCTGCGTTAATTGAAATTTTTTGTCACATCGAATCTACAACAATTAATTGCAGGTATTAAAATATTAAATTAAACGTAAACAAATATAAACTTACTATTTTACTGCAATACTTACAAAACACTTTGCCATTATCTACACAAAATCTAGAATAATATTTTATCCAAATCGACACATGTGAATATAATTTCGACATATCAAAAATAGCAAGGTAAAATTACGTGTACATATACTTTCGAGAACTAACTGAACACAATTGGCGATATGACTGACTTCATTGCTCGTAGATTCACTGGAATTTCCCCGACTTGATAAACACAAATCTGGGAATTCCCACTGTACGGAAATGCTCATGCGGACTGTTAGTGTAATTTTGATACATTATGAATAGAGAACGGACGCAATTTCCATAAAACGCAATCGGCAATTGGAATTGTGTATAACGTCGCTCAGTACATCCCGGCGTAATTCAATGAAGTATTTGTTTGACTTACTCGGACACCTGGTCTCGCCGCGATAACAATGGACAAGCCAGCTATTGTATTCCGAGAATATAGTGCTTTTTAAAGTGTTTTCATGAGCGTAGATAAAAGTGGAGTTTTTATAATGTATGTATTTTATTTATTAGTTTATATTTCGTAAGATAAATAAAGTGCTGTGAGTAAGTTTCTTGTTTTCATAGTTTTAACTGTTAATTACATCGTAATTTTTGTGATAGATCCTGTTTAATATCGTTTGATTGAATCTATTTCTACAAATTTTTTCGACGTAAGAGTGTGCATTGAATTTCGTTCAGTTTCAATAACTTACGCACACATTTTTAGTTTTCATTTATTTAGATCTAGAGCATTGTTTAAGTTACTTTTTCAGACATGATAAGGAAGAATGTCGAGATCGGCATTGTAAAACAATGGCGAGTTGGATTGACGGTCATACTGATTGTATGTCCATTGTCAGTGATTCCGAAATTTATTACAAAATCCGTAAAATATCGTCAAAAATTCGTCACTTAGGATCGCAAACACATCTGAACTCTGTAAAACTTTTATGGCGGCTAATACTCCATTAAATAAACTTAGTAACCCCACTTTAAAAATATTTCTTCAAAAATATACTGGTCGAAATGTGCCTGATGAATCAACTTACGCAAATATTATGTTTCTAGGTGCTATACGAGAACAGTAGAACGTATTAGAAGCCATCTTTTAAATCAATACATATGGATAAGGGCCGACGAAACGGTGGATATGTTAGGACGCTGTGTGGTAAATGTTGTAGCTGGTGTACTACATCCAACTATTCCCTATAACTCATATGTAATAGCAACAAGTGTTATAAATAGAGTTGATGCGGAAACAGTTGCTGAAACCATTAAGGAGAATATGCAAAAAATGCTTCATTTTATTTGTCAGTGATAGTGCTGCGTATATGTTAAAAACAGGCAGACTCTTGAAGAAAACATATCCTAATATGCTGCATATTACTTGTGTAGCACATGCTCTCCACAGAATCTGTGAATATATCAGAGACACCTTTCCGGAAGTTGATAGACTTGTATCAGCTTTTAAAAAAGTTTTCAGAAAAGCACCATTGAGAGTAGATCTTTTCAGCGAAAAATTTCCATCTCTGTCACTGCCTCCCACTCCAGTAATAACTAGATGGGGAACATGGCTGGAAGCTACTAGTTATTATGCTGAGAATTTCGATAGTCTAAAACATTTCGTAACACTGCAAAAGGAGGATGCTAGAAGTATTAGTGAGTGCAAGGAGCTCACACAAATCCCAAATTTAAAAAATCAGTTGTACTTTCTTCACGAACATTTTGGAAAATTGCCAAAACTAATTACTTATTTTGAAAATCGAAATCTCAAATTAAATGACGGATTAACCACATTAGATGTGGCTGTTAATAATTTGAAAAGTATTCCAAGTGACTTCGGATGTGGCCTTCGGCAAAAGTTTGAAGCAGTTCTTAATAGATATCCAGATTTAATTACATTGCAGCAATTATGTATGGAGACAATTCCACAAAATCTAACGGCTAAATATGAAGAAATAAAAGAATATTTCCAGTATGCACCTATAACCAGTTGCGATGTAGAAAGGACGTTTTCTATTTATAAGGATGTACTTAATTCAAAGAGAACAAAATTGACAGAAGAAAACCTTGAGAAACTATTGCTAGTCAATATTAATACTCCTTTACCCAACTTGAACGACAAAATGAACAAATAAAAATGTTCCAATTATATAAATAAAATTAAAAACTTTATAAATACAACTTTTCAACAAATAAATATGTATTTCGTAATTTTATAGATCACCACCCGTTCGTTTTCCAATTATATAAATAAAATTAAATATTTTAGAAATACAGCCTTTCACCAGTACTACACTGAGTGGTAAGCGTGTCCGTTCTCTAATTATGAATAAATCGTTTTATATATTTTTTAGTGCACTTTAGAAATAAATTATAAAATATGAACAAATAGGTAATTGTATATGAAATATGCTCAAAGCAGTATTTATATGCAAGATATGCAAAACAAAACTAGTCGCAAGTGTCTCTTCTACAAGAATTTTGGTAAACATATCTTAAATAAAAAATATGCATTTTCATAAAATCCCACTTTAGTTATTGAATATTTAAAAAAGAGGGGAAAAACAGTAAAGTAAATAGCTACCTCTCTGCCAAGTTTCACTAAAATTGATGGCAGATATTTCCTTGTAAGTCATATACTTTATTTATTTACATATTTTACAAACAAATATTCTATTATTTAATTTAGTTTTCGTCTAGATTCTAAAATGCAAGGCGGCAGTTGTATATAGAAACGTAATACTAATATACACACAAAAATATCTAAAACATTTAACTATCTCGACAATAAAAATGTTTATTGAGATTTAAAATTTTATTTTAGTCCACCGTTGGACGCCTAATAAAAATAAATTGGACAAAAGTCTAATATTCTTTATAAATTTAATTGATCAATTAAAGTTTTATATCTATTCAGAACGAATAAAATAGGGGCCAACTACACACACGAAATAAATGTTGACTTTATGTGAAAACGATACATCTATATTAAGAAAGAGAAAAACATGATTAGGTAATTATATATTCGTAATAAATTTGTTAATGAATGGAGATTACTTAGTTTTTGATTTTAAATAATTTTGTACATTTATAATCAATGAAGATAATAGTTATAAATTACTTTATTATTACTTCTTTTATCGTATTATTTAAACTTAAATAGCTTCTTTTATGCGCATTTGTAATTAAAAATAAGTTGAAATACAAATACAATGCCGTATATCCTAAGGGCAACCAGGTGATATTAAATTTATACAATTTCCCTACAGCCCCGTCGAATAATTTATTATTTTCGTTGTTTTCAAAAACGAAGGAATAAAGGACCATTTTGTGTATCGTTTTATAAATAGAGGTAAATAAAAAAATTCATATTGTCTATTCGCATTATTGGTATAGACACCTTCATCGAAAGCCATTTTTTTACACAAATCAGGGATCGTCTCAGATATGCGGAAGTTGATCTCGAATTTTGACACAAACACCATTCAAGGGTTTTCGGGGACTATAAGAAAGACTGTTCGTACAATCTATAGAACTATTCAAACTATAGACACATATCAATACTGTCGAATTTTTCTGTGTAATTTGTTCCATAACTCCAGATACATTTCTCCATTTCAACAGGGCTTTATACGAGGTAGATCACCAGTGACAAATCTTGTGACTATTTGCCAGTTTATTAGTTGACCAGCTCCAAATTGACGTCATATATACGGATGAATTATTAGAGCCGTTTATTAATGAACTTCATGATGATGAACTTACGGAAGGATATTTCCAGCAAGATACTGTACCAGCGCATGAATGTGGAGAAACAATTGTTTGCTTGGAAGAATTTATCGATACAAGAATTATTAATTTTCCCCCAAAATCTCCAGGTTTGAAAATTTTACACTATTTTATTTTTCCATATTTAAAGGATATCATTTTCAAGATCAGACATCATGCAATCGAAGAGTTTCGTAATGCTATTGGGAATTCTTGTGGCTGACATAACTCAAGAAATCCTAATAAATGGCTTTGAAACAATGAAGCGTAGAGTTCAACTTTTTCTTCAAAATAACGGCCAACATTTCCAACATCTGCTTTAGTATTATTTTCTTTTAATTTTGGCTATTGTAATTAAAATTTCTTGAAAAACTAAATTACTAATTATTACACGCATTTATATGACATAACCAAACTATCCAAATTATACGTTTGTGACAGATTACGTACACTGTTACCAACTATTTAAAAAAAAACATGGCCGTCTCTAATGAGGAAAGATTTTGAAGGCACGTTATGTTAAAAACATATCTGTATCTGCACATACGGACATACACAATGTATTTAACCAATAGTCACTTGAAAATACACACACAAGTGTTTCGATCTAACGATCTCAGTGCAGTTATGAAGTGACGTCTTAAGATTCCCTGGAATGATGAGACAGCTTGTAAAAATATGTAAAATCCACCAAAGAGCCACTCTAAAGGATGTAACTGCTCGCTTCAATGCAGAAACCGGTGTGAGAATTTCGTGAGAATGTTGCAGACAGTGGATCCACAAACCAGTACTCGGTTTTTATAAGGTATAATTCAAATATACTAATATATTATGTTAATTATGTATATGAGTTTTCTTTAATTTTAAACGATTTTACTATAGGCGAAAGATAAAACCGCTGTTAACAAAAGTTTTCGTTTCTGTAGGTGACAATAGGAAGCGTATTATTTGGGATAAAACTGAAGCTTTTAATAAGGACTGTTTAAAAAGGACTGTGAAATTTGCAAAGGGGGATTTGCAAAGTCTCATGACAATGAGGGGGTACATCTTTGGAAAAGGTGTAGGAAAGATGGAGATAATACATGGAACTGTTAATGCCAATAAATATCAACAAATTCTGAACAATAGCCTTATTCCTAGTGTAGAAGAGCTCTTTACCGACACAGACTACATTTTTCAACAGAATGGGACATCATCCCATACGGCAAAATCAACAGAAAAATGGTTTGAGGCACATGACATGAAAGTTTTAGCATGGCCTTCAAGCAGTCCAGATGTCAATGTTGTGGCACCGTATGAAAAGTTAAGAAATAAGCAATTAAACTTCTAGTTTCAAAAATTCTTTTATTGTAAATACCACTACAATATTGTTTCGCCATACAATGGCTTCATCAGGTAGATGAAATACTGATGAAGCTATTGTATGGCGAAACAATATTGTAGTGGTATTTACAATAAAAGAATTTTTGAAACTAGAAGTTTAATTACTTATTTCTTAGCGTTATAATGAAGTTTCAACAAGTATCTCCTTCGTTAATTAACTATGTATGAAAAGTTACTTAAGAAATAATCCTCAACGAACAATAAGTGAATTAAAGACGAAACTCTCGGATATTTGAGCATCCTTTACACCAGATTATTGCAGGTTTGTTGTGGAATCCATGCCAGCCAGAGGAAAAGCTGTTATAAAGGCCAAAGGTGATGTGACTTCGTTTTAAGCCATGTAATAAATGATCGTCCGACCATTAAGTTGTCAATGTAATTTGTTCATTTATTAATTTGTTAAGCTTCTATGTAGTTTGAGTTTGAGTAAAATCTATTCTTTTGATAAATAAAATCTTTCATTGTGTGCCAATGCTAAATATGTGAATATTAAATCAAATTACAAACTCTCAAATAGAAAATTCTAAAAATTAGTATCCGCTCATATAAAGTGTTTCTTTGCAGTTCGTTCTGCCCAAGTGTGAACCGCAAATTCTACTTTATCTCTTCATAACGCGCATAAATACGGTCTGTAATACTACAACGTTTGTCATTTTAAGGGATAAGATTCCGTTAAATTTGGTTATGTGACTGCAAATAAACACTTTACGAACTGTATATCAATATTTAAAAATATACTCGTTTTAACACGGACAAATAACACAAAAACTTCTAACTCACATCCATTTTATGTGAAAACATAAAATTTCTTTATTGCCCTACCAACACATGTATGGACACCCATTTCGTATGTTTCCTATTTTATTTGTGAGAAACACAACTGGGCCACATTATTCAAAAGAAATCGACAAAAGATCTATTACTCCAGTTTTGTAGAGGAAACAAACACTTTAGTAGTGCCTTTGATGTAATTGACTATTGAATTTTACTTATTAAGTTATCTGGGTTTGGGTTAAGTCCCTTTCTATTATTTCTTCTATAGTCTTACTTAAGTAATATATTTCATTAAGCTATAAATCCTCTTTATCTAGAGTCCCACAAGGTTCACGTTTAGGTCCTCTTCTATTTATCTTGTTTCTAAATGATCTGTTATCGACTTTGTCTTGTCAACTACTTGCCTATGCAGATAATCTAAAAATATATTCATCCATCAGAACTTGGAATGATGTGTTGCATTTGAATTTTAACATTTTCTCGCAATGGTGCCCTACTTGTAAATTGAGATTGACATCAACAAATGCTGCTACGTCTCTTACACAAAGAAAGTTAATTTTATTAACTCCAGTTATTTTGTAAATACTACAATTCTTAATAAAATTTAACCTAAAGAACCTTGGTGTTTTGTTCAAATCTCGCTTAATTTTTATGCCACATATCAATAATATGTGCGTGGCTGCTTCAAAGACACTAGGTTGTTTTGTTTTGCGTACCTACAAAAAAGGCGTTTGTTTTATTTATTTTTGCAAGATTTAGGCGAAAACATCTGCCTGAGTGTACCAAGAAACCAACTCTAAGAGACTAATTAATTTAAAGCAAGGAAATTAATGTTTAAATAGGATTCAGCGCCCACTTACAACGCAAAAACAACAGAAACCTGGCTGAAAAATAACATTCCTGAGTTTGATAGCAGTTTCAATTGGTTGTCTGGTAGCCCTGATTTGAACCTTCTCAAAAATGTTCTCCAAGATATAGCTTCTGGGAAACATCCAAATTTGGAGTCTTCAGAACGAAGTACTCTTGAAAGTGCAACAAGAATGTGTCTAAACACAGTGTGTAAATCGAATGGTTCGGTCTGGCTATTTACGTCAAACATTGTGGCAACTGTTCATGCAAGAATCGATCGCAAACCAAGGAGATATCAAACAATCACGCTCCGTACAATTAACATAACGCACACTATCTCTTAATACCAGCCTTGAAGGCCATAAGAATCGAAAGAGCGGGGAAGTTGTTAAGTCGTTACCGGAGAAAGATGGTGTCGCAAAATCTAATTCTCGGGAGAAAAAATCTTTACTATTGAGGAAAAATTTAACCCGTCATTATCCGGTTTCAGTAATGGTTTGGTGGAGTATCTCCTACGAAGGTTTTTCTCCTATTCATTTTTGTAAAATTGGGGTGAAAAGTCGGCTTGAGTGTACCAATAGGTAAACACAAACGAAGATTCATGAAGCTGGAACAAAAATATATCTAGAAATAATATGTAAGTCGATAGAGGAATGTCCCAAGCGTTTGCAATTCTATTTGGAGTCAGGAAACGAGCTCTTCGAGTGAATTACACATCGTTTACAAACTTGTTTTTGTACGTTTTCAATATATTATTTTTTGTTTACAAGTAGTAATTAAACGATTCCGATTACGATTAATCGTAATCGAAGATTATCAATATTTAGCGATTAATCGTAATCGTCGATTATCATTGCGATTATTTGCTGATTACACAGGTCTACAAAATTAAACTTTTTGACAGATGTTTTTATTTTGAAAACTGATTTTATATAATTTTGGTGGGCTGATTTCAAAAATTCTATGCATTTATTTGTATCACGTAAGGTTTTTTTGCAAATATTAAATGCAAAAAAACGATATTTCTAAAAAAATGTATTTGTTTATTGAGTAAAAAGGTGGAATACAAGTTAAAAAAGTGGAAAAAAATACTTTACTCAGTCTTTTTTAAGTGAAATCTTTGTCTTTTTGCCAGAAAGCTGCGTTGTCCGGACATTCGGTTGTATGTTTTTAAGGGCATATCTGCCTTGGTATCGCCGTTCCATTTCCTTAATGTTTTGGTGAAACCCCTCTCCCTGTTCTTCGCTAACTGCTCCAAGATTTTCAGGAAAATAGTTCAAGTGTGAAAACAGGAAATGCACTTTCAAACTCATATTACAACCTAGACGATGAAAGTGTTGTAACATATTTTGAACAATATTTTCGTAGTTTTCGTCCTTAGAGTTCCCAAGAAACTTATCAATTACTTCCTTAAATGAAACCCAGGCGTTTTTCTCGACATTGGTCATTGTGTTTTGAAAATCCTTGTCTTTGCATAATGTTCTTATCTGCGGCCCAACAAAAATACCTTCTTTTAACTTGGCATCGGATAAGGCTGGAAATGTCTCGCACAAATATTTAAAACACTGTCCATTTTTGTCTAGGGCTTTAACAAACTGCTTCATCAAGCCAAGTTTGATATGGAGAGGAGGCAGTAAAACTTTTTTGGGGTCAACCAAGCTATCTCTTAATACATTTTTGCTACCAGGTGTAAGGCTTGTTCTAGAGGGCCATTCTATTTGAGTCCAATGTCTATCCCTTGCTCGACTATCCCACTCACAAATAAAGCATGGAAATTTTGTATAACCTCCTTGTTGTCCTAGTAGCATGCACAGCACTTTAAGGTCACCACAAAGCATCCACTGATGTTCTTGGTAGTTTATTTTCTTTAAAAGAACTTCAAAATTTTCATACGTTTCCATTAAATGTGCCGAATGGGCAACGGGAACCGAGGCCAGCTCGTTACCATTGTGCAATAAAACGCCTTTTAAACTACGCTTACTTGAGTCAATATACAGGCGCCATTCTTCTTTTACATACGGCACATTTCCTAATTTTGAAATTAAGTCAGGAATATTGATGCAATACACTAGCGGTCCGTCTTGAGTAAAATATTGACATATCTCTTTTTCGCGATCCCGGTAAAAGCTTGATGTGACGCCAGGTGCCAGTAAATGTTTCTCAAGAAGTCGGGAGGCTAACAATTCGGATGCATCCTTTGGAAGGTGCAAATCCCTAATTAAATCATTTAGTTCGCTCTGGTTAAACACTTCGGGCTCTCTGAAATCTGGTGTGAAATCTGAGTCATCTGGGTCCCAATTAGATTCCTCGGATTCTGACGATATCACGTTTTCTAGTGCTTTTGGGGCGGTAGGTATCGGTACATCTGGTCCATGAGGAACTGGTCGAATAGCAGAGTCAAGATTGGGATACACAATTTGTTTCTTATTTTTTCTCTTGAATCCTTGAACATTACACGAACAAAAATAACAATCATCACTGTGATTTCTAGGCTCTCGCCATACCATAGGAACACCAAAGCTTAAACATTTATTCCTACCTTTTTGCCAGTTTCTTAATGCTTCAACGCAAACGGAACAAACAGTATGAGGAGCCCAAGACTTGTCTTGGTCGCCAATTTTTACACCAACATAAGCGTGGTATACATTTTTCACAAACGAAGTTATAGTTTGCCTCTGCTTTACTACGACATAACTACCACAGATATAACAAAAGTTATTCGGATTGTTCACACAATGTCTTCTTTCCATATTTATACGTTCTAGAACACTTAAAATACGCAACAACGAAGACAACAAGCGCGCGGACACAGTAGCACGACGACTAACACAACCAAACTGCACATAAGCAGGTTTCAACGTTGTATTGACGCTTCTGCGCCGACTCTGTTGCTTTGCTGAGAAATCTAATATTAACCAGTGTTGCCAAATCACATTTAATTTCATAAAAATCAATTCATTTAAAAATCATGCCTAACATGGAACAAACATATTCTTGTCATAGGTATATATATTAATAAATTAACATTTTTAAGATATAGAGCGCTATAAAAAAAATTTACGTGATAGAGCAAAAATATGGCGTTTTTTGGAATAAGGGCCCCCAAACATATACAAATTAGCAAACAGCTTTCAAACATCAAAATCACTGTAGACCTGTGTTATCTGCCAAAAATATTTTCAAATAAATTTTGTTTAAATCCTCGTTTAACAACCTTTATAAACGCGTTTTATAGATTGCATGTTTATGTGATGTATCCAAACGCAAATTTTGGGAATTACCCTTAGACGGCTTAGAGAGTTCCCAGCCACGGTCGTAAGTGAATACAGGGGACAGATAGTAACAGAATTGAATACCGCAAAACACACCTGTTTTGTGAGAAAATTGGGTAATTGTTTAGTTTTTGTTTGGTGTTTTAACTTATTAGTACTTCTAATGTCATCAAAACGCAAGTTGATTACTGATAGTTGGCAGCATATTGAAAAGACATCTGAAACCCTCCAAACATCTAAATGTAAGTACTGCAATACTAAAATTTCTTATGTGGTAAAAAATACCACAAATATGTCAAATATGTGGAACCATGCCAAGAAATTTCATTTTATCGAGATTCGAAAACATCCAGATGTAGTTCCTAGTATCGCTAGTACGTCTAACGAGCCTCCGGGAAAAAAACAAGCGACAGTAGTTGAATTTTTTCTGAAAAACATTCAATTTGAGATAAACAACCATCGAGTGGTTGATATTACAAAATTTATAGCAGAGTTGATATGCGTGGATGATATTCAGTCATTAAACTTGGTAAATCATGTGGGATTCAGTAGATTGCTGAACAAAATCTGTGCTAAATATAAAATTCCGTCTAGAACTCATTTTGCGCAAAAAATTATACCTGATATGTACGAACATGTAAAAAATCGTCTTATGCACGAACTGAAGCCCTTGCTGTTCATTTGCTTAACAGCGGATGTGTGGCCAAGCCATACGTCATCGAATGTAAGAAACGATTTCTTGAGTTTCACAGCTCACACTGTGTCAGATGACTTTAAAACAAAATCTATGTGCCTAGAAGTAATACTCTTTGAGGGAATAACTCATTGTACTGAAAATATAGCACACAACATCAACTTAGCTATATTGAAGTGGGAAATTGCAAACAAAATTCAGACAATTGTGACTGACAATACCAGAAATATTTCAAATGCAGTCAAAGATTTAGAACAAGAAGTTCCTGGTATTCAACAAATTCCCTGTGCAATACATACAGTACAATTTATGTTGAAGGGTGGCTTATTTCAAAACCAATTGATAAAACAGATCATAGATAAATCAAGAAAAATTGTAGGTCACCTTCGCCACTCTACCAAGGCGGAAAAATTACTAGAAGCGAGCCAAAAAGAGCACAATTTGGCTCAAAATGTCTTAATACAAGATGTAACCACAAGGTGGAATTCTACATATTATATGCTCAACCGTTTATATGAACAGCGGGTTGCATTACAAGCAGTATTGTTAAAAACTAATTGTAACTACGACATAAGTACTCAGAAATGGAAAATAATCGAGGAAATCACAAAATTACTATCAGTTTTTGAAGACAACACAAACGAACTAAGCAAAGATACTGCGATATTGTCTGAAGTTGCTCCAGGGGTTACTGGTATGTATCGATTTCTGCAAAAAGGACAGAATGAAGAAGCAACAAGTGCGTGTGTAGAAGACATTGCTTTGACATTATACGAGGCGTTACAAAGGAGATTTGGAGACATTGAGCAAATCATGGCTTATGTAATAGCCACAGCCCTGGAACCGAGATTTAAAACTCGTACTTTTAGGCAGGCCTAGACCCTGCAGAAGGCAAAAGGATTCCTATACATTTCCTGCTCAGAGCGCATTAGTACTGGGACTGAAAACGCAAAGTTAAGCAGTGTAGCATCTGTTGCTCAGCCCTCCATCAGCAAAATAGGTATCTGGGATTTCTGCAAGAAGATAATTGATGACACAGAAATGGATGAGCATCTTTTACTTCTAACCGGTAAAATTTTTGTTTCATACTCCTTGTTTTTTTTTGTTTTCTTACCCTGTTTTGAGAGAAATCGCAAAAAAATATTTCTGTTTAAAATCATCTGGTGTCGCATCGGAGAGGTTGTTTTCTACTGCCGGCTTGATTCAGACCGATAAAAGAAACAGAATGACTGCAGAAAACATAGAAATACTGCTTTCTGATTAAAAATTTGCAATATTTAAATTTTGATTATTAAAATTTATAACAACTTGAATACACATTTCCTTAATTTTAAAATATATTTTATTTAAAATATACAAAATTTTGCGATAATTGTAATCGTAATCGTCGATTATTGTGGCTGATAATCGTAATCGTTAAGTGATAATCGTTTCATTAATATTAACAAGCCATATAAATCTTATGTATTTATGGTTAAACTGTGTAAACTAAAGTAACAGTTAAATGTAATTATTAGAGAACGGACACGTTTACCACATGACGCAAAGCCCAGTGCAGTACTGGCGAAAGGCTGTATTTCTAAAATATTTAATTTTATTTATGTAATTGGAAAACATACGGGTGGTGATCTATCTATCTAAAATTACGAAATACATATGTATTTAATAATTAATTTTATTTATATAATTGGAAAACAAACGGGTGGTGATCTATAAAATTACGAAATACATATGTATTTGTTGAAAAGTTGTATTTTTAAAGTTTTTAATTTTATTTCTATAATTGGAACATTTTTATTTGTTCATTTTGTCGTTCAAGTTGAGTAAAGGAGTATTAATATTGACTAGCAATAGTTTCTCAAGGTTTTCTTCTGTCAATTTTGTTCTCTTTGAATTAAGTACATCCTTATAAACAGAAAACGTCCTTTCTACATCGCAACTGGTTATAGGTGCATACTGGAAATATTCCTTTATTTCTTCATATTTAGCCGTTAGATTTTGTGGAATTGTCTCCATACATAATTGCTGCAATGCAATTAAATCTGGATTTCTATTAAGAATTGCTTCAAACTTTTGCCGAAGGCCACATCCGAAGTCACTTGGAATACTTTTCAAATTATTAACAGCCACATCTAATATGGTTAATCCGTCATTTAATTTGAGATTTCGATTTTCAAAATAAGTGATTAGTTTTGGCAATTTTGCAAAGTGTTCGTGAACAAAGTACAACTGATTTTTTAAATTTGGGATTTGTGTGAGCTCCTTGCACTCACCAATACTTCTAGCATCCTCCTTTAGCAGTGTTACGAAATGTTTTAGACTATCGAAATTCTCAGTATAATAACTACTAGCTTCCAGCCATGTTCCCCATCTAGTTATTACTGGAGTGGGAGGCAGTGACAGAGATGGAAATTTTTCCCTGAAAAGAGCTACTCTCAATGGTGCTTTTCTGAAAACTTTTTTAAAAGCTGATACAAGTCTATCAACTTCCGGAAAAGTGTCTCAATTTAAATAATGGAATATTAGCTGCCATAAAAGTTTCACAGAGAAATTTTTCCCTGAAAAGAGCTACTCTCAATGGTGCTTTTCTGAAAACTTTTTTAAAAGCTGATACAAGTCTATCAACTTCCGGAAAAGTGTCTCAATTTAAATAATGGAATATTAGCTGCCATAAAAGTTTCACAGAGTTCTTCGTTAAAATTGTCAGATTCCAACGGGTTCTTTTTTTCGTGTTGTAACGATCCTACGTGACGTTTTACGGTTGATTTATTGCAATTTTTCAATAACGTTTCACACACTTCACAATAAATTTCGGAATCACTGGCAATGTACATACAATCAGTATGGCCCTCAATCCAACTCGCCATTGTTTCACGATGCCATTCTCGACGCTCTTCCATTGTCTGAAAAAGTAAGAATATTCTAGATCCAAATAAACGAAATTAAATAACGAAATTTTATGCACACTTACGTGAAAATAATTAGAAGTTGCTTAAATGAAAAGAAAAGGAATGTACGTGCTATTTCTCTTACGAAATACGATAAACTTATTTATTTTATCTACGTACACGACACCACTCAAAAACACTATATTCTCCGAATACAATAGCTGGGTTGTCCATTGTTATCGCAGCGAGACCAGGTGGCCGAGTAAGTCAAACAAATACTTCATTGAATTACGCCGAGATGTACTGAGCGACGTTATACACAATTCCAATTGCCGATTGCGTTTTATGGAAATTGCATCCGTTTTCTAGTAATTATCAGTGGAGTGTGGGTGATTTCTTCAAATGAGGTAGGAACCTATAGTTAATTTCCTATTAGTTTTTATCATTTAAAAATTCTAAAAGGCTAAAACAAAAAAAAACGTATATAGTAAAAGTACATATTTATTTATTTCTTCAATAATAATTCTCTTGGAATTCCAGTTAAAGACTCCGTATGTGCAGCAGTATCATGCGTGTGTATAAGTTCCTTCTCATTCATGGCATTTTTTCGCTTCGCAATCGTTTTTTTCTTACGCTCCGCTAAAAATTCTTGGACACATTCCTTAACTTTTTCGCTCCTTTTGCTCGGTTTCACTGAGGACACTGATGATGCTATGCGACTATTTTTCTTCTCTAAGTCTAGTTCTGATTTCCGAACAGTAGTAGTGTCGCTTTTTTTACCTTTCACATCTGGTTTTGACTCTATTTTCTTGATCATTTGATCAGATTTAGCTGCTTCAAATTTCTCTTGGTTATTCAAAGCGTTATGTTTTTCAAGCAACAATTCCTCTCTGAAAGATGTAAAATGCAATTCGAAGTTTCCAGATTCGTTATCGTATAAAATATGTTTACTAACTTTATCATAAACTGTGTTTGCATCACCAGTTATCGCGGTATCACGATGATCGAATTGATGTTCTTCAGTGAATTGTACGATTTGATTTTCCGAACTGGAAGAACTACTCTCAATACTATCTGCTGATAGTGGGGCAATTTTGGGAACTAGTGCTTCTGCAATGTTTTCTATATGTTTATCGACAAGATTATCATCAGATCCGATAATTATGATATTTGCACTGTCATTTATTAATTGATCGGATTGTAAACCTTGTTGTTCTTTCCATATTTTTTTAGATCTGATACTTTTATTGTCATCCCAAACATCACGCGGATAAACGACACTGACAGGTGGACAACTGTCACGAAAGTCTTCACTTTGAAATTTCTCATTCAAAGCGAAAACCTGTTGTTTCTCCTTCTTCCATTTTGATATTTTCCTGTCCTTCTTCGCCTGTTGTTTCTTTTTATATTTCTTAAATCTCTCTATCCACGTGTAGTCCTCTTTATCTAAACTGATGTTGTCGTTTATTTTTGTTTTAATTTCATCATATTTCTGTTTGAACTCTTCGTAATTCTGCCACCACTTACAATCGGTAAAGTCTATATTATACTCTGTTAATTTAGACTTGGCAAAAATTATTTTCTCCCATTCATGATCCGATAATTCTTCCTCTTTATTTTCGTTCGTTAGAGTCGAGGTACTAGGATACATTGGATAATCATTTAAAGGTTTTTTTTGTAATCCTTTGCCTCTATCTTCAGTCAGATTAAGGTAAAAGATGTTTTCTGGGAGCAAAAGTGCAGAATTTTCTTTAGCAGCACCTCTCCATAATATTCCATCGCGATCTATTAATGTTACGGTACCAGATGGTTTATTGGCCAAAAAATCACAACTCACGTGCATATTAGATTCCAGGATGTAAGTGCCCGCTCCATTATATTTACTTTTCAACAAAGGACCATAATATCTTGCACCGTTCGGGTAAGTTATTATTATTTCTTTACCTTCGATTAACTTATCATCGTGCCATTGACCTTCGTAAGTTTGACCGTCTTGTGTTTGATAAATGCCATGACCTTCTCTCCAAACTAAGCCCGATCTGTGAGCGCAATAATCTCCTGCGTATAAATCGCCATTAGGTAGAATAAACTCACCAGCTGCAGAATACAAATCCGTAGCTAACACTTTTGAGCTACTTTGTGATTCTACAGATTTAGTTTTACTCTTCTTTTTAACCATTTCGTAGATTTCAATCTGACATTGTGTACTACATATAATGCATAATAGAATTTTGACAATTTTGACATTTGTAAAATTTACTAATGTATAGCGCTCATTATCCACTGCGCATTTGTACGGAGTTTGGAATAAAAGGAGATAGATTTTGACGACATTTTTACGTATTTCTTACTGTTTAGGCAACCCAGTCACTGCCGTTGTATATAAACATGTTTGATAATAGTGTTCACAGGTGCGTTTACTGTTGAATGCATGTGACGTTTTTTCAATTCCGTTGATTATCGAGATATATCCACGTTATATTGTGTTTATTGTAGTTTAAAATAATATTAACTGTATTTTACTCTAAAACATTTTATGTTACATGACTGGGCCGATGTGTGCATATGATTTAATATATACAGGGTGAGTTTTTTTGAATGTTTAGCATTGGGATCTCAGAAACTACTGGAGATAGAAAAACGCTTAAATGGGGAAAGATGCGCAGTTTTACGAGTTTGATTTAAAACTGCTTTTGTTTCTCCGATAACTTTCATGGCTTATTAGATATTCAAAGAAAACTAAATTTTACGATTTTCTTTAAACATGCTTAGCAACGTTAATAGTAATTTTAGAGAAAAAGTGTTCAGACAAAAGTTTTAGATAATTTTACGCCAAATAAAACTATGTAGATAATTTTTTTTTTTCGTTCACCATTATCGAGTTATGACACAAACTTGTGTTTTTTTAAATAGAAACCATATTGGTTTTGACATCATTAAAAAGCTTATTTTTTGCTGATTACAATGATATAAGGTTTGATATGGTTATTTTAAAAAATAAAGAGGATATAGACATTTCTATAATTGTTCACTTTATAAGATAAAAACTTTAAAAAAAAATGTTTGGTGTTTTGTAATTCAAAAACGAAAAATCTGAGTTACAATAGTGTTCGTTGGAGCAGTCGAGATAAATATACTAACATTGCTTTCACGTTGAGTCACAGAAGTGAGAGCTGTTAATTTTTACTTTTAAGTCAAGTTAATTGTCAAACATTGACAATTAACTATTAATTAATTTAATTGTAACAACTATAAGCTGTGCAAACGGCCGTTAATCATAAGTTTGCATTGGCTATGGAATTTTCTAACGTAGAAAAGCGTGATATGGTTGAATGTTACATTCAGTGCCAGAAAGATTCTACTAGAGCTGCTGAAGTTTATTTTGAAAATTATTTTGATCGACGTCAGCCGTCGCTACCTACTTTTAAGAGATTATGGGATAATTTAGCAGATTATGGTTCGTTCGTTAAACCAAAATCAAAAAAAGGGATGGATGAAGATAGAGAAATAAACACATTAGCAAGTGTTGCTCAGAATCCATCTACATCGACCCGACAAATTTCAACAGAAATGGGCTCCTCTCAACGCACTATTGTCAGACTGTTGAAGAAGCATAAATTTCGTCCCTACAAATTATCAGTATCACAAACTTTAGTGAAGGTGATAACATCAGACGAATAGCTTTTTGTAGATGGTTTAAAGATCAGTGTTAAAACGATCCACACTTTTCAATGAAAATATTATGGACTGATGAATCTCGTTTCACAAATTGTGGAATGTTTAATAGGCCCAATGAGCACATATGGTCTCAAACAAATCCACTTCACGTTGAACATAGGAGACCACAATTTAAATTTGGGTTTAATGTTTGGTGTGGTGTTATAGGATCAACTGTTCTTCCTCGTTTTATTTTTGATGGATCACTAACTGGCAATCGTTATCTTAATTTTTTACAACAAGATTTTGAGGAAATGTTAGATAATTTAAATTTAAGAACCCGAGCAATGCTGCAATGGTTTCAACATGACGGAGCGCCTCCGCACAATCAACTGAATGTTAGAAATTATTTAAATTTGAACTTCCCTAATCAATGGATAGGACGAAATGCATCCATTGAATGGCCGGCTAGATCCCCTGATTTATCAGTTTTGGATTTTTTCTTGTGGGGTGTACTAAAGGATACAGTATACAAAAGAACATATGAAACAATCGACGATTTAAGAGAAGCTGTCTTAGTTGCTTTTAATAACATCGATAGGCGTAAAGTCCGCAATGCTACAAATTCTGTTGTGAAGAGTTTTCATTTTATTACTACATAAGATTTCAAAATAAGTTTTCGTTTGGTTTGTATTTTATCAGTTCGAAATTCAATTGTTTTCCATAGAAACCATAAAAATGTCTATATCTTCTTTATTTTTTAAAACAACCATATCAAACCTTATATCATTGTAATCAGTAAAAAATAAGCTTTTTAATGATGTCAAAACCAACTATGGTTTCCATTTAAAAAAACAAAAGTTTGTGTCATAACTCGATAATGGTGAACGAAAAAAAAATATTAGCTACATAGTTTTATTTGGCGTAAAATTATCTAAAACTTTTGTCTGAACACTTTTTCTCTAAAATTACTATTAACGATGCTAAGCATGTTTAAAGAAAATCGTAAAATTTAGTTTTCTTTGAATATCTAATAAGCCATGAAAGTTATCGGAGAAACAAAAGCAGTTTTAAATCAAACTCGTGAAACTGCGCATCTTTCCCCATTTAAGCGTTTTTCTATCTCCAGTAGTTTCTGAGATCCCAATGCTAAACATTCAAAAAAACTCATCCTGTATAATTTTTTTTTTAATAATTATATTTAACATAAGTTTCGACTTCAAAATAATAGAACTCTTATTTATTTAGTAGCGTGTGTCCGTTTTTATTATACTGTCGTGAGCAAAAAAATCGGGACAGTGTCAAAATCGTTATGTCAATTTCTATTATTTTTTAGCGTTGTAATTTTGACATTTGATTAACTTTCAAACTCTACGTCAAATTATATTAACAAATTATTATAAAATCACACTTGGCTATTTCACAATTTTTTATTAGATCTATGTCTAACATTGTTACATAACGTAATAAAAAGTAGAAGACTAGATTTATTAGAAATACTAGAAATTAAAAAATCACAAAAACAAAATTGACTAATTACGAATACACAGTTAGAATTTGTTAACACCCCCATAATAGACGTGATTGTAAATATGTCCCAACCAGCACCCTAGCACTAAAAAATAGGTATAAAAGTTAAAAGGACACGTATTGTAAGTTAGTTTTAAGATACTCTTTGACAATGGCATAACAGCCGAAACATATGTTAGACATAGATCTAATAAAAAATTGTGAAATAGCCAAGTGTGTTTTTATAATAATTTGTTAATTACAAAATGTTTCACCAAGAAGTGTCTGCTACGTCAATTAATGAAATTCAAATTATATATCATAGTTACTAATTCAAAATTGAAAATGCTGCATCTTTCCAAAAACTGATAAGCCAGATTTGTTACTAGTTGGAAAAATGGGAAATCATTAAGAAGTGTATCGGTTCAATTTAATATTGGTAAAAGTTAAGCCCCCAAGAATATATAAAAAAAATGGAGGGAAGAGCATAATTTAAATTTGAAAATAATTTCCGTTTCGAATACGCAGGAAGACGAAACATTAGTTACTGAGATTAGGCACAACCCTTTCAAAACATTAAAGGAAACTATAAGAACAACACAATTTCCTGTCTCATCTTGTAACACAATGGTTATAAGAGAATGAAATTTAAACTCCAGCCCTACAGTCCTTATCTAAATCCCATTGAAAATGTAAGGGGATTAATGAGATAGAGCTTCTACCCAGGAAGAATTTTGGAAGATTGTTCAAAATGCTTGGCATCAAATTTCTATAAATGTTGTACAAAATATTGTCACTTCAATGTCTACAAGATTAGATGTAGTTAATAATAGCGGTGGAATGACAAAATTCTAATTATTTTTAATGTAATAATTATTTTAATTTAATAAATAATATTTCTCTATCGTTTCTAGTACATTTATTTTAAAAATATTTAATAAATGTCAATAGGACACACATTTTTTGACAATTCCTGACTTGCTATTCTCAGTAAAGATAGCCACATAGCCACTTAAGTAGTCACAAATTAAACCCACGCAGAAACAGTGTCCCGTTTTTTTGCTCAAGAGAGTAATTCCGAGGAAAATAATAAAAACGCTATTTTACTAACTAAAATTGTTGTAATAGCAAACGAGAGAAAAATTGAAGTTAAAGTGCAAACAAACCTTTTTATTTTACATCTATTGGGTTTGTTTTTAAGAATAAAAATTAATTGGTGTATGCCAATATTTAAATATCAAAAGGTATTTTAAAATTAAATGTTCAAAGATATATTTTCATGTGATTTTGAAACGAGTAGAATTACCACATCTAACTAAAATACTTAAGTTAACTTTATAAATAGTTATGTAATCAATATAGAACATTCACAAGTTGGATAGTCTATCGTTCAGGAAATACGTAAAAATGGCAGCTATTCACGCAGTTTTTCATGTTTCCGCGTATCTTTTGCGCGGTATTTCTATTTAAGTATGTGAATGTAATGTATAGAGTTGCAATATTTCGTCTGTACAACAGAATCCAACTAAGCTCTTCAAACATGCGAAGTAAAAATTATAATACTATACAGCTATTTATGCGTTATATACTTTATAAATACAGAGATTATATTTATACCGATTGGTTCAGCCCGCTACGGGCCATACGCAACAATATACGTATGGAACGTAATGCGATGTGGCAACGTGTGTACGATGCCACTCCGCGTGCGCATACATAAGTCCGATGATCGAGAGCAATAGATTGCCCGTCATTCGTATTTAGCTGTGCAAACGTAAAGGTAGCTATCATGTCAGTGTATACAACCGCAGAGAAGGTACAAATAGTTTAGTGGTATCTTGCCGGCAATTCCTTTCGAACAACCGCTGATTTATTTGCTGTAGAGTACGTAAATCGGCCTATTCCTTCGCATTCGACGATTGAAAGGATCGTAAATGCGTTTAGGAAATATGGCTGTGTCGTCGGAAATTGCCGCAAATGCCAACAAATTGACGAACAGCCTCATATCCCTCTAATACCTGCCGAACGGTAGGAGAGAGACGTGAGGGTTTGTTCGTTAGTTGAAATGGGCGACCTTAAGTGTACCCGGCAAATAGCAGACGAAATCGGTGTTAGTAGAAGTACAGTAAAGCGCATTCTAAAACGCAACAATTCTTAAAATTTAAATTTATTTTGCAGAATTATTGATTTTTTTTACTTTTACCTTTTAGAAAACGTTATTGTTTTCTTATTACTTAAAATTACTTTTCCGTAGCAGCTAAGAATACAATAATAATAACAACTTGGAGATATAACGACCATATTATGTCTGAAACAAATGGGCAAATTACGTATACAGAACGAATATGCAAACGACTATATCATTGCGCGGTTTAAGTCTTACTAAATTCATAACTGCAATGTATGGCAATTTAAGCTACTGCGCGTGGAGAGGATTCGCTGTTGCCACTTATTGCTGGTTATGGCCCGTTCAGAGCTGGTCCTATCGGTATAATAAATACGGGAGAATAAAACCATAATTAAACAAATGCCGAAGATCAAGTTATATGCACATGGCACATAACGGTGGGCGCGTTCGACACTGTTGTGCGGCCAAATTCGCAACTCTTTACATTTGTGTTTACATTGATTTACTAATATGACCAGGACTATGTAAATATATGGAAAAATCAATAAAAGTATTACTCTCATATGCTTTTATTTCACAAATTACGAAACAAGTTTCGACCTAAGTGAAAGAAGAAGGAGAAATTACGAGGAGGGCTCTAAATGTTCTCGACTTAACCGAATGGGCATAGACAAGTCCGTAAAGAGAATCGTCACTACATAATAGAAGGTAGAGATCGTATTTGCGCCATCTGTTGGCTTCGAAAAAAATAAAAATGAAATATGTAAAATAATTTATTCCATGCGAATGGACAGAATCCTGTAATACCTTTTTTTTCTTCTGCTTATTAATATGTTTCCAATTAAAAATAGTGCTTTATTAACACACGAAGTTTCCTCTTTTTCCATGTTTACAATAAACTATGAACTTATCCGCTTCCAAAGAATGTGAAACAACTATTTGACAAGTCTAATTGATATTTTGTATGTAACTTTATTAGTTATCAACAGAGAGCGGACTCGAGCGATTAATGATTCATAGCCCATAGGCGTCTGCCTTGTATTCGCAATAGGTTTGTTTCTGTAAGCGATTCATCAATTTCGAACAATTCGATACGTGTGGTAACTGCATAAGTGGCACATACCTACATATGCAGTTAATATGCATCTGTCAATGCACAACAGAGCGAATGTAATAAACGGTTTGGTAACCGGCAGCAACTACTGCTGAAACAAAAGTAATGCTGACAAGCGAATTGCAAATCGAATTTTTAATAAAAATAATTTACAAAGAACAAAACTCAAAACTATGTATTTTCTGTGAAACATTCAAAGTGTAAAACATTACTATGAACAACTGTGTTCCTGTGTTAAATTAGTTCTTTTAGAAATTAAAACGTCTTTAAAAATAGAAAATGTCCATTCCACATCACAACTGGTGATGGGTGCGTGACTAAATGTTGCAAAAGTGCACCAGACTTCGAATGTATAGATTTTTCAATCGGCTCTGAGCAGAATTGATATAATACATTCCAATATGGATTTCTGCTAAATATGGCATCAACTTTTTGTCTCAGCTTTGAGGAATATCTTTTTAAATGATGAAACTAACTTATCAACGTTTGAAAATGACCCCTGATGTATTCACATACTCTGTGTAGTGCATGTGGTGCACACATAACGTGTAGCATATAGGGATAAGATTGCTGTAATAACTTGCCTGTTTTTAATATACAATAATATAGTTATTATCTGATGACAGAATATTATGAATACATTGATAAATTACTTCTGCAACAGTTTCACCATTTACGACTGGCAATATATTAGTTGCAATTAAGTATGATTGGTGTGAAGTTGTCCGTTGAAGAATACCAACAACTATATTTAACACATATCGTACCATTACATCCGTTGTTTCGTCTGCACTTACCCAAAGATAATGACCAGATTGGTTGGTTCGTATTTTTTCAATATATCACATTCCGGGAATTTCTGAGTAGCACCTCGTATATCAACACTATCCGTTTATACATTGACTGAACAAAATATCAATAAAATTTGTTAAATATAAAGACTAGACATTTGTGGTACCACTTATATTTATAATCATAAAATAATTTACAGAGAAAAATCTTACTTATGTACATATAAAAAATAAATACAAATTAAAAATGCTTAATTCTCAGACGTAACCGAGACATTATCCGATTCGGCATCATCTTCAATGGTCTCCCCTAATTCGATCAGTCTATTTTTAAACGTGTTCAATTTTAATTCCTGTTCCGTCAATAATTCTAAGAGATCTTCCTGGTCTTTCCTTAAACTGTCCATTTCTGCTTGTTTTTCACGATTGTCCATTTCTAAATATTTAATCTTCTCCAAGAGATTCTGATCATTGTGCTGTGCAGATATTTCTTCAGAAGGCAGGGTGTTATTAATAATAGTGGCACCGGTAGATAGTTGGGCTTTCAGTAGAGTGTTTTGGTCTTGTAGTTGCAAATTACCTTGGTGTAATTCTTCGAGTCGATTCTGCAATAAAAATAACGATATTTTGGCAAAATTATAGTTACATTTAATAGAGATTAAAAAATAAGGTAGGCTAATATTATGTAACATTACAGTTTTTGTTAAAATCCAGAATATTTACTATATATTGCGTAATACAATACCATCTACAAAGTGATCACAAATCGCTATTTAAGTTGGTGTGCCTGGAATATTGGCACTGGAGCAGAGCAACTTCACACTTATTTTTGATAATTTATTGATATTTATTTATTAACATTGAAATGGAAAATTAGATTAATTACGTACATCTTATGTATTTTCTTTATTGATGTCAGTAAGTGAAAGAAAAAACGCCATCACAATAAAAATGTTTTCCTCCACGGTAAACACCATATCACGTTATACTCGTATATACTGGTAAATAATTCTCAATAATTCCCAACCCAATTACAACCAGATGACAAACATAAAATTCGGACAAAGATATTGTAAACTTGTTACATTTTTAAAAAAAATACCTATTTCCAAATTGCCAACTTAATCAGCAATTTCTGATCTCACTGTATTTGTTCTTCATTAAATTGCTTTTAAACTAGATTTGAAAGTTATATTAATTGCCATTTATTCACATATAAATTATTAGCACACAAATACTGTAAGATATATTAAAGAAATCCATTGTATTGTACAAGGGTAAGGTGAAAACTTCTCGGCCTGACACAGAGATGGCGTTCCAATCAACGAAAATTTATGATTCCTGCCTGGGTGCACCTGTCATTAGTTCGTATGACAAGTTTCAACTTGTTCTGTCAAGTAGTTTGTTTACACGAATTTTCGCAGTAGACGTCTTGTGTGTTTTTCGTTCAAATGAATAAACTTGAATATCGTACGGTAATAAAATTCTTCGTTTTGGATGGATTAACCCCTAAAAAAATTCATCCGAAGTTGACAAAAGTTTACAAGGAGTCTCTCCTTCAATGTCAACCGTTAAAAAGTGGGCAGCTGATTTTAAACGTCCCTCGCACGTCCCTCGAAGATGACCTTCGTGAACGACGGCTAAAAACAGCAAACACCGGAAACCATCGAAAAAATGCACGATATCGTGTTGGACGATAGGCATGTGAAGGTGAGTGAGATAGCTGAGGCTGTGGGGATATCGAAAGAAAGGGTGCGAAACATCTTGCACGAAGAATTATGGATGCGAACGCTCTGCGCAAGGTGGGTGCCGCATTTGCTGAATGCCGATCAAAAGCAATTGCACAAACGACTTTCGCAGCAATGTTTGGACCGATTCAATAGGAATCAGACCGATTTTGTGCGGCGATTTATTACCATGGATGAGACATGGGTCCACCACTATACGCCAGAAACGTAACAACAGTCGAAGCAGTGGGTGGAAGCCGGTGACTAAGAGCCAAAGAAAGCGAAGTCAATCGCATTTGCCAGAAGGGTGCCAGTGTGTTTTGGGATACGAAAGGGATCCTGTTAATTGATTACCTTGGAAAAGGCAGAAAAATTACAAGAAAATATTGCTCCAACCTTCTTGACCAGCTGGATGCCAAAATTCGCGAGAAGAGGCCTGGCTTGAAGAAGAAAAGAAATATGTTTCACCAGGACAAAAAAAGTGTTTTAGCAATGGGAAAACTGCGGAATTTAGGGTATTATCAGACTTCCAACTGTTCCCAAACTTGAAGAAATTTGTTTCTGGGAAGCACTTCGCGTCCATTGAAGAAGTCGAGAGAGCCGTAAATGGATATTTTCACAGCCTTCCAGACTCTCACTTCTGGGAAGGAATACTGATGTTGAGTAGCAAGTGTGTTGAAGTCTAGGGAAATTATGTAAAAAATAATGTTATTTTTAACTGAAAATCGCAGTCTTTCATGGTCAGGCCGAGAATTTTTCACCTTACCCTCGTATTTGCATTCGTATTTAAAAAAAAGTCAATAATATACTATTAGGGAAAATGTATGTAAAAATATTTTCCCTTTCACATAAATCATACATATGGTCATCTATAGCAAAAAACACATATAAATATACAGCGCAAATGTAAATTTACGTCAGCACAAATAACAATAATTTCAAATATTGCTTTTCTAGTAATTATATTTTTATACGTATATATATATATATATGTATTTCTTAGTTATCAAATAACGTGCCTTCAAAAACATTCCTCATTAGAGACGGCCATGTTTTTTGATCATGGTTGGTGACACTGCACGTAATCTGTCACAAACGTATAATTTTGGGCTAAGGTAGCATACATCTGCCAACGATTCTCGCAAAAATAATTATTGGACCGTGAAATAATTAAGGGGGGGTTAGGGAAGCAATTTACCCTAATAACATTTAAAAAGTTGTAGGAGGAAAGGCACCCTTAAGCTACAAAAAAATCAAATACGTTCAGAATGTCCTCTTGACAGTAAAATTTACCATAGTGTTTATTTACAAAATATACGCTAATCAAAGTGAATGCATAGAAAATATAAACGGTAATGGCATTAGTATAAATGAAAGATACTATACAATTGCAAGAAAATAAATTATATGTGTGTTTTTGAATATAGATTATTCACGATAACAGACGAGACACGTGATAAACAGTTACTTCGGAACAAGTAACATTTAAATTACAATAATACCTAATAATCCTGGTATTTCTCTCTATTAAGTGAATATATTATGTTACCAGAACTGGGCATGGTTGCCAGCTTAGATTCTGTCAAATGTCATTCAAATAAGTTGCTTACAAAGAGTTTATATTTACAAGTTTCTACCTATATAAATAACAAATTATTATAAAAACACACTTGGCTATTTCACAATTTTTTATTAGATCTATGTCTAACATATGTTTCGGCTGTTATGCCATTGTCAAAGAGTATCTTAAAACTAACTTACAATACGTGTCCTTTTAACTTTTATACCTATATTTTAGTGCTAGGGTGCTGGTTGGGACATATTTACAATCACGTCTATTATGGGTGTTTTTTTATAATAATTTGTTAATTACAAAATGTTTCACCAAGAAGTGTCTGCTACATCAATTAATGAAACTACCTATATAAATCGATATTATATATAAGATCAGTTATTTTCACAACTAAATCATTCCTAGACCGTTAGGAAAACAGCGAAAGAAATCATTCGATCATTAATAGGGTATTTCGAAATAGAACGCGATAATGGGCCATTACTCTTTCTGTTATTTGACAGGTAATATTTTCTATTATTTATATTATAAACGTTTAACACTAATATATTCTTATTACAGAAAGTAAGCAATGCTTTAAATATCAATATTGCCACAGTAAATAAAATATCATATGTGTCAAAAATGGGGGTTAAACGATCTAGTCCAAAGCGAAAACAGACTAAAAAAAAGCTGTCATAGATTTTGACGATTCTAATCAACATGCAATTAGAAACACACTATGTGACATGTATAAAAATAGTAAGTTTAAAGTAATTTAGTACTTGTATTTATAAAATAAATATTTCAATAATTACAGAACAGCATATTACAATTTCATCTTTGAATACTCCCAACGAAGAGAAACTTTTTTCTGGTGGTAATACATCTTTATTGAAAATATTACATGGAATAGGTTTTCATTACAAGAAGGATGAACTAAAATGAGCATTAATGGAATTCTCACATATTACGTATATTAAAATGTGTTATGTCTTGCAACAATATATTCATATGAAACATGAGCATTTATGTGAGTTTGTTTTCTTCAATGAAACCTAGGTTTTCCAAGATGGAACTATTTGCAAATCAACAAAATAAGTCAATAAAAACAGTCAAAGTTACAAAAGTAGGTGATAAAAGGTACAATGTATTACTAACAGAATAATATTTGTACATAAAGTATAACTAGATACATTGTATTACATGCAGGTAATTCTAATATTTATTTCTAAAGCTGAATTAATATTTACAACAAATATACAACATCTGGATTGCCACGGTGACATGAACAGGAACAATTTCAACAATTTCAAAATAAATAAATTCACATATACATTTTGATTTTGTTTGTAATATAATAACAATATAAAGCATATTAGGAGTTGTAAATACTTTAAAATGACATAAACCTAACATAATAGATTATTTACTAATAACAGCTGACTCAAAGCAATGTAGATTTGTCTACCCTGTTTTGTAACTATTTATCACGTGTCTCACGTTTGGGGTTTGTTGTCATTTTGAACGTATTTGAATTTTTGATTGTTTAGCGGTGCCTTTCCTCTCAGAACTTTGTAAAATTAGGATAAATTATTTCCCTAAAGGGCCTCTAAACGCCCCCTCTTAATTATTTTTACGGAAATCGGTGGCAGATGTATGCTTTACCTTAGCCACATAATTACTAAAGAATGAATGGACAATTGGTAGAAATAATGAACGAACCCTAACAACAACTTCTACCATGAGGATGATTACAGATTAAACAATTTCTGGAGATTGGTGTCAACAATTGATGGAAAAATCACCAAACCACAACAGACCCAACTTGGAGCACTATAATGGATATGGTGTACTGAAACCAAAGCAACGCACATATATAAAAATTAAATGAAAATAAAAAACATTGGTTCTTAGAAAACCTCTGAAGAGAAATGACAAGCAATACATATCAAAAATTGTTGAACCCAAAAAGATTCGTCAATACTACAGATGATATGAATACCTTGAGAAGAAATTACAAGAATGTATGTTTCCTGTGAACAGAAAGTTCTACATAGATAAAACTATTATTATTAACTAATTATTAATGAGAATACATTAGAAACTCTACCTAATATTTGACAGTAAAATATTTTTTTCCTTAAAAATATCAGGAAAAATACACATATTTAAGATAACACTGGCAAATATTTAATAATAAGTTTAAACTTACATTTAACTGCTGCTTTTCCTGTTGTGTGAAATCCAAATGTCTCTGCATTTCATTCAGTCTTCTATCCTGGTCCCTAATAACGTCTTTATACTGCAGCAATAGAGCGTTTTCATGTTCGCTCAAACTCAACTCTGTAATATTTCCATTTGATAACTCTCTTTGTACACCCAATGCATTTATAATAATATTTTCCAAAGCTTTGAAAAGTTTGCAGAACTCGTATTCCAAAAGTAATTCTCCAGAGTGTTCTATTCGAACTTGAGGTTGTTTGGCTGCTTTAGAATAAATTTCATGTCTAGAAACTTCTCCCAGTTTTCTCAAATATGTCTCTACCCCAACGCGTTTCTCAATTAATTGTGACAAGTTTTCTTTGTTGTAATTTTGTACTGTATTATCATTGAATACTACACAAAGTCCCATAATAAATGCACATAAACCTTGCAATAACTCCTCATTATTGTCATATTCATTTGCAGATGTTTGCGCTGTTAAAAATGCCATAGCTCCAGGTACATTAAGAAAAACTTGAACTGCTGGTGAGCAATGTGATAGCCACATTGACAGTAACATTAAAATACCTAATTTTGCTTGTAATTTAGAAGCTTGTTGTAAATAAGTGGCACATTGATGTAATAAACTTACAGGTTGGACTCCGACATTTGTTGCTATTAGTACTCTTAATAATTGCTCCTTTTGAGCTGGATTTTCAATTAATGTATGGGATAAGGCAACTGCTGAAAACCAAATACTTAAAGGGTCAGGTGAAAATAATCCACTACATAGTAGTTGACCACTTGTCAAAGCACTTGGTGAATTTGCTGAACTCGGTAATAGTGTTTGAACAACTTGTGCTTGACTTATTTCATTTTTATATAAAAAACAGTGGAAGCAATATGAAACAGCACATCTTAAGCTAAATGGTTGCTTTTCATTAACCATTGACATTAATAATACTACAATTGCGGGTCTTGGAGGATCAGATGGAGCCATGACATTAGCAAAATAGTCTTGATTAGTTAAATTTCCTCTAATAACTTCGGCAACTGTATTTATTGTTTCACTCAAGATATCCGCAGGTACTCCCAATGCCATTAAAATATTTGATAGAGCTTCTAATAAGTTTGCATTTCTCATGGCCTTTTGGCAAGCACTTACAATTTGTATGGGATTGGAAGGTGCAACTAATGTACGAAGTAACTGTAATACACAATGAAAATTGGACACCTTCTGTGGACTCCAACCAATTTCCTCAATATTTTTTGGTAAAATAAACATAGGACTCAATTTTTGAATGTAGGAACCTTCTTTGAAAAAATTAATGTTGCTAGTATTATTTTTGAGGAGATTCAACATTAACAATAGACAATCTTCCACAACAATTCCACCATCTGTATAGCCCTCTTGACCAATAACATCAAATAATCGATCGAATGCATTTTCAAACGCCACTATTTTTTGAATATTTGCATTTGATTTTGTTAATTGTATCAGCAATAAAAGAGCATCATTTCTAATAATTTCTCTACTTTCTAAAAGCAAATCCATTAATTTAGAGACACCCATAGGGCTAACTAAGATTATATCTTGAATTTCTTTTGGCTTGCTAGCCAAAAGTGATGTTAGTAACTTAACTGCAGGCCAACGTACTTTAAAATCATATTCTTCAAGAAATCCTAAAACCAGTGTGACATTCTCTATATTTTTTATAAACATTTCTGTGAACTGTTCCCCAACATTAACATTTTCTGGGGCACTACACTCATTTTCCTCTTCAAAAATTTCTTTAGACGTTATATTAGACAATGTGTCCAAACAGTAGCTGATAATCTCACAATCAGTACGATCTAATTCTAAAATTTGACATAATGCATTCATTCCCTGTGCACCCACTTCCAATCTATATTTTCTAGAGAGAGCCCTAAGTGCTCTGCAAGCATCTCTCCTATCTTCAAGTAATGTAGACGTTTGCACTCTGCTTACTAATCGTTCAATCTGTGAAAAATTGACGTGTAAAATCAATCAAATAAGGTTATTTGGATGACAGATAAAAGTGAGGTTAGGATTTTAATGTTCCATCAGTTTTCTATGTTAAATTTGTTATTATACTTACAGTTTCAGCTCCAGTCGGTTGTGTTCCAGGTTGTGGAGCACCTAATACTGATTTGAGGCCACTTTTAAAGTACTCCATTATATTTTACTTGAATTAAATTTCAAGTTTTTTTTTCGTTATAGTTTCAATATTGACATTTTTATGGAATAACACGTCAGCTTACTATACAATGCCATCTCATACACGTATGTCTTACAATTATATGTAGAAATATTTACAAAAAACATCAAATATAATATACCATTTTAAAATATAGATGGCGCAACAATGATATAATATTCGCTATATTTAATAAAATGAACATTTTATTCTTTTTCATATATAAATATTTAAAACTAATAATATAAAATAGAATAATAAATGAAGTGGAAATTAAATGATATTGTCGTTTTTCATTTTTATTTCATAAAATAGAATCGTCTTCAACTATAATTTTTTGATTATGAATTTTATATTTTATAGGTATTTTCTCAAAAGAATTCTCAAAAGAATTCTAGAATTTCATCAAATATTGTTATAAAGAAAATTAGTCGTCTGCAAGGAGAAAGAAGTGATTTACAGAACGAAGTGTTCTGCAAAATATGAGAATATTTTCGTGTAATAATTTATTTGCTTTTTCAATAATCACTCCACAGTCCACATTTAAATTTATTGATTTGTTGTATTAGCGAGCACATTACGGCAACCATGAGTAGTTGCCGAACATACCCTTGCAAAGTTTAAAGATATATCTCTAAACTGTGCCTATAGTCTCTGCATTGTTGTGGGGGTTGACCACGGCTTACTGTTGTTGATAAAGTGAAGTTATGACCTATGTATGGGTATACTATATAATGATTTTTGGAAAATATTTTTCATATGGATGCCCTACGTTTTCCTAAAACTACTGTTTAAGAAAAGCGACTCTTAATTATTTCAATAACGATTGCCTTATTTTTGCAAAGATTAACGCATCTGTCATGAAGAAAAAGCTAACACATTTTTTACTTAATTTTAATTTATTATGTAACAATCAGCATAGTTTCTGTCCAAAAAATACCAATACTGCATTATTAGCATTTTTAAACACAGTCAGTGCAAATTTGAACAAAAGCGTTCTTTGATAGATCTATCAAAAGCTCTTGACAGTGTTAATCATTAAAATTGATTGTATAAACTTAAGCGATTCAGTATAAATGGTCTTGACAAATGGTTTCAGTTTCAATCTTATTTTTCCGAACGCAAGCAAAGAGTTATGATGGGATGGTCAATCCACCTTTAATTATGCTGATGTAAGTATACCTCGGAGCTTAATCCTAGACCATATTCTATGGTTTTTTATCCTGTATCACTTTTACTGATCAGTTTATTATGATCAATATAGTAATGGCTTCTACAGATATATCGGAACTAAAGTAAAAAAATCAGAACTTATTTTCTTAAACATTATGGGTTAGATGGAAGTTAACCATCTAAAAATGAATGCCGATAAGACTAGCATTGTTTATTTTCGCAATAAAACCAAGCTTACTATGGCTTACTATGACAAATTTAACCAGAACATGTTTTGCTCTATGACAAATTCAGAGATCACATAACATTTATGTTTCATTAACTTTTTGCCACTCTAGCTTTGTGATGTGTATGATCGAGAATTCTCTCTCATACTGAAAAAAATTTTCTCTTCCAGAAAAAAAGCTTTGAAGATTATTTTATTTTAAAATATTTTTATGACATATTTAAATCTAAACATCTGTTCACTTTTTATTATCTGTATATTATGTAAACTCTCTCATGTGTTTGTAAATATATGCCTGAATTATATATTATTAAAGTTAATCACATATATAACATTCATATTGCAAAGTACTATTTGTCAGAAAGATTTTGTTTTATGGGTTGTAAATATATATGTACATATTACCAAGCAGTTATTTCTATGAAACCGGCTTAGTCCATTGATATTATAACATGTTTTTGTTGAACAGGCTAGGTTCAGATTCAACCGTGTTGTGTTAAACAGGTGCTGAGCTTAACAACGAACATTGAGGCAGGGTTTTTAAAGGCGACTAATGACAGCTGTAGCGTATGTTGACCTGACTGCGACATATGATACTGTCTAGAGAGAAGACCTTCTCTAAAAATTTCTCAACGAGGTACCATGCAGCCGAATAGCATCTTTATTAAACAACATCCTTTGCGACAAACTCTTTTAAAAAATAACAAGAGAAAGCAAGAGTAAAATTAGATATGGACGACCTCAAGGATCGGCACTTGCACCTGTCCGTTTTTATCTGTGTATTTCTGACATGCTGCAACCAAGGTCAAAGAAGTTTGGATATGCCGATGACCTACCCCTTGCATTTCAGAGTAAAACCATAGAGGGTGCTAATGACATACTTATGGGAGACTAATCGCGAATATGAATAAAGCGTAAGTGCCTTGCTTTCACCTTAACAATAAACAAGCACGTCTAGAGGCGCAAATTTACTTCAATAAAAACTTCCTACGTTATAATCCTTACTCAAAATATCTAGGAGTAACAATGGATCGAACACTCTCTAATAAAAAACATCTAGAGAACACCGCAGCTAAAATAAACACTAAAAATAACATAATCCATAAACCCTTTGGAACTTCTTGGGGCGCGAACGCATTCACGTTTAGAGCGTTAGCTCTTAGCCTTGTTTACTCGGTAGTTGAATGCTGTGCCCCTGTCTGGCTAAATAGCTGCCACGCAAAGACGAGAATAACTAGCAATTGCTTAAAAAGTACACCTCTAACCTGGCTCCCCGTTCTAAGTCATATTACACCTCCCACCATCTGGAGACAGGAAAGTTTGGTTAGAAAATATAATAAAATAATATCGAATCCCCACGTCCTAGTACACAGTGACCTGTCTGATGCCGACCTGTCTGGACTGAAGTCTAGATCTCATCGACTATTGCTAGCAAGACAACTTGTAGCAGAAAATTTCAACTCAAATAATAGATGGAGAGAGTATTGGGAAGCCTTGCAACCTGCTCAAACGGCCCATATCACTGATCCTACCGTGCCCTTACCAACCTCACCAACGAATGGAAGATACTCAATAGAATAAGAACGTCCCACGGCATCTGGCGTGACTCATTCTATTGGCTACTAACTGAGACATCAAGCTGCGAATGCGGAGAACTTCGCCAGACTATTCACCATATTACAGCTGAGTGCCTCCTAGCAACATATGGAGGTGAGCAACTCCTTGTTGGACTGGATCAGTGGCTTTCATTTTAAAATTCAACTCTGTTTTTTGTAGATGTATACGTAACTTTAAATTTCAATCCATGAAAGACATACGCTAAATAAATAATAACTATGCAGCTAGAAACTTAAATAGTTCCAAATTATTTATTGATTTACATATTCTATTATTCTTGAATTGTATACTATTTTCGTTTTGTGTATTGATGTACGAGGTGCATTCAAGTTCTAAGGCCTCCGATTTTTTTTCTCCAGACTGAAAAGAGATGTGCATTGTTTTAAAATGAGCGTGCGTTCGTTGTCAATACGTCACGGAGATGGCAGCGCTGTACGGCAGATGGAATTGTAGCGGCAGCGTCGAGAATGAGAACTGTCTTAGATACTTGAGATGGCTACGTTTTCCTTACTTGAACAGCGTGCAATCATTCGTTTTCTGAATTTGCGTGATGTGACACCAATTGAAATTTATCGACAGTTCAAGGAGACATGTGGTGATGGATGTGTCGAAAGTGCTTTCGTGGGTGCGACAGTTTAATGAAGGCAGAACATCGTGTGACAACAAACCGAAACAACCTCGGGCTCGCACAAGCCGGTCTGACGACATGATCGAGAAAGTGGAGAGACTTGTTTTGGGGGATCGCCGAATGACAGTTGAACAGATCGCCTCCAGTGTTAGCATTTCCGTGGGTTCTGTGCACACAATCCTGCATAACGACCTGAAAATGCGAAAAGTGTCCTCCAGGTGGGTGCCACGAATGCTGACGGACGACCACAAGGCTGCTCGTGTGGCATGTTGCCAAGCAATGTTGACGCGTAACCATGGCATGAATGGGACTTTCTTTTCGTCGATTGTGACAATGGATGAGACGTGTATGCCATTTTTCAATCCAGAAACAAAGCGCCAGTCAGCTCAATGGGAGCACACAGATTCACCGCCACCAAAAAAATTTCGGGTAACCGCCAGTGCTGAAAAAATGATGGTGTCCATGTTCTGGGACAGTGAGGGCGTAATTCTTACCCATTGTGTTCCAAAGGGCACTACGGTGACAGGTGCATCCTACGAAAATGTTTTGAAGAACAAGTTCTTTCCTGCACTGCAACAAAAACGTCCGGGAAAGGCTGCGCGTGTGCTGTTTCACCATGACAACGCACCCGCACATCGGGCTAACGTTACGCAAGAGTTCCTTCGTGAAAACAACTTTGAAGTGATTTCTCATGCTCCCTACTCACCTGACCTGGCTCCTAGTGACGTTTGGCTGTTTCCAACAATGAAAGACACTGTCCGTGGCCGCACATTCACCAGCCGTGCTGCTATTGTTTCAGCGATTTTCCAGTGGTCGAAACAGACTCCTAAAGAAGCCTTCGCCGCGGCCATGGAATCATGGCGTCAACGTTGTGAAAAATGTGTACGTCTGCAGGGAGATTACGTCGAGAAGTAACACCAGTTTCATAGTTTTCGGGTGAGTAGTTAGTTAGAAAAAAATCGGAGGCCTTAGAACTTGAATGCACCTCGTATTTCTAGCATGTACACATTTTTAGACTATGTTTTTATAAAATATAAATACTACACGGCATGTATAAGTTTGAAATATTTATTAAAATATTTTTTAAACATGAAATTTCAGCAAACAAATTGATAAATACATACATAGGTTCATATAAATTTAACAAACATTTACTAAATAAATACTTAAATGGTTAAATATCACCATCGTCAAAATAAGCACTGCCCAATTCTAAAATCTCCAACAAAGCGAGCAAAATATAAAACATGAAAAGTTTCTAACTTAGAATGCATTCTAAATATTTTTTCTTATTATGTAATGTATATTTATTTCTATTAATAACAACAGCTTACTTCACATTTAAAATTACATAATAAAAAACATCTTTATTACAAGGATGTATATTCGATAACTTAATGACTTCCCGGCGTTGGTGCAGCATCTGGAATCATATGGATCATCATCTTCGACAGGACGGGCCAAGGCACAAGCCTTAAATTAAAAACAAAATAAAAATGTAGAACAAACACGTAAGAGATTACATAATCCTCCCTCTAACAAAATATATTATTTTAACTTTCGACTTTTCATAAACAAATAGGTATAATATATAAATATGTAGTATAAATAACTAATTAAAGAAGTGCTAATAATGAGTAATTAATTATATAAGTTAATCCAAAATAAGTAAATCAAACCTTTTATAATAATTTTTGACCTATCATATAGTTACTGTGAGGAAAACAGATCCAAGAGTTCATAAATATCAGAACATATTGATATGCATATGCATATGCATGTAGTTGAAAATCCAGAAAAAAATATCGTTATTTTCATGTGTATAGTTCGTGAAACGACGTCAAATGTTTTTATCCAATAACTTTAACATTTAAACTTTTTTAAACAATAATTTTATGAGACTTATTTAGGTCTAGGACATAGAGTAATGCGTGTAATCAAATTAGAATTATTTACATTTTTAGAAAAAGTTAATTATCCGTTTATGATTGATAAAAACTTCTAATTTATTATTTAATAAATGTATCGTAATTATTAAATACTAATTTTCTTTTCAACACATAGATGTTATAGATACGAGGAGCAACCCAAAAATTCCATGAATTTGAATTAGGCGCGCGAAGGAATAATAGTATTATCGAATTAAAAAAAGGTGGTAAAAAGCAGTAGTCATCGCAGTGGAAGACGCCATTGTCACCACGACTGAAACGACCGAAGAGGGCATGCATAATGTCGATGTTGATTTGCTTCTTCCACCAGGCGAAACAGTTAATGGACAAATTAACTGCATTTTTCACGAAATATTGTGAATGAATTAAATATTGCTTTTTACATTTTACGTCGCAATTATTCTCCCTTAAGCCGGATTCGAACCCACGTCTATGGTTTGCCGGACCATTGCTCTGCCACTAAGCTATTAAGTCGACACTATATATAGTGAAAGACCAAAATGTTGAACGAAATTTCACTATAGAGTTTTTCACTATATAAAGAGAAAAAAAAATCACAAAATTGAATTATTAGAAAAGATTTGATTAAACATTTGAAAGTTTAAATACATAGCATGTACATAATGTACATAGTGTACACATTACATTGTGCTATGAATTTTTATTTTAAAATAACTTAATTTAAAAATGTACATTTAGTTGTACAGTTTTCATGTAGAGACCGAGGTGACTCTTGGAGACGAATACTAGTTTTTAAGCGAGAAGGTTGCTTGCTTCGAGAAAAATATATTAAATATATATACATATTTAATTAGTTTCGGGTTTTGTATTTTTGAAAGTGTTAATAGTTGATGTTATATTGATATTAAAGTCCCGATATTTATAGAGATAAATTCTCGTTGTATTGATGATTAAATTTGATTAAGCACCTTCTTCGTGAGAGTCTCCATATTTAATTTTGTAAGTAAAATAAAATTTTATGTCGTCATAATTATCTGAAAAATAGTTCTAGTGTATAAGAACAAGTAGCTAAGAGATTTAATTATTAGAAATACAGATAATACAGTTTATATATTAAAATTCTTTGTTAATATTATAATTGAAAGTTTGATCGAATGGAGTCAGGTTTTTTTGTACATATTAATAGCACTTGCATAGTTTTTGTTCGTGGTTCAGAATCTGATTATACAGTGTGGTTCTCTGGGGAGAATTTAATATTAAACTTGATTATTTTTAAATAAGTTTTGTTCGGAGTCATTAAGGAGGATGTTTTCCATTCATTTAGCGGTCAATTATCAATGAATGTTTTTACCTCAAGTATCTTTGTTAAATGGTACAACATCTTTATACTTTGTGAAGATATTTTCTTATTTTTTTAATTTTTGTATTTAATATAATATATTTTTATTTCACTTTTTAATCTGCGTTTGTCTTATTTACTCACTCCAATTTTGCTAAGTATATTATACCTATATATATAAAAGAATATATTTAAAAGAAATTTAAAGAGAAATTAGTTTGGAATCAATTTTATATAAAATAAGTAAATAAATTTCACTGGCGCTCAACTCATATTTTAGACACGTCTTTCCTAAGTGGAATCCGAGAAATTAGAGGTCTCAGATTTGAAAATTCACCGGCTGAGAAAACCTAGTTGGGAAAACAAGTTGTGGATGGTGGCGTGCTAAATTTTCAAACCACTATTCATGGCAATGTGTATGTACAGGGCTAAATACTACATACGAAATAAAAAGAATACATAATACAAAATCTGTTATTTAGCGTTATGAACGCGTTAAGAACCTTTTCAAAACAGTGCGTCATAAAAATGGAGTTCGTGCTAATGTTAGGCAGAAATGGGAAACCCGAAGTGGCCAAAATGTCAATAAATGCATAAACATTTATACATGAAATTCCGGTAAATATTTTATTATATAGAGTGTTACTATTTTACAGATTCACTATATGCAGGGCTTTTTACATAAAATTTCATTAAAATATTCTAGGGCTTGAAAAAATTGCACTATAAAGAGTTTTTCATTATATACAGTTTCACTATAAACAGTGTCGACTATATATATATATATATATATATATATATATATATATATATATATAACGTGTGTATAAATTGTCGCAAAAGCTACAAGAAGCGACGTTCTTCGTTTGGTTCTGAATAAAAAATCTTAATGTTAAAATGTCGTATCATGCTTCGTTTGTTTTCACGGGGTTCTTGAAGTTCAGACTTTTAGTGCGTAACTAACCTTTGCTCTTCGATATCTGTTAATAGAGATAGATGCAATTTAGTTTAAAGAAAAAAATTTTACTAGTATTATTTCGTAAACGTTTTCTTTTTGATTTAAAAGCTTGTTTTAAACATTTATTCATTAACGTACTTCCACGAAAAACACATTTGGCAACGTTGTAGAACAATAAGTTTGTATTTCAAAGTGAGTTCAATCAAAATCATTACTGTCAAATTTTGACATTTACGAATTTACGAAGCATGATACGACATTTTAACATTAAGATTTTTTATTCAGAACCGAACGAAGAATGTCGCTACGTGTAGCTTTTGCGACAATTTATACACACCTTGTATATATATATATATATATATATATAAAATAAATACATAAATAAACTTACCATCTAAGCCAGTACACATAATTCATATGAGTGGGAATCATTACGTGAACGTCTTCTCTAAGAATCGCTAAAACAACTCTATTAGCTACATCTTCTGCAGGCAGTCTTCGTGATTTAGTAACAACATCGGAAAACATTCCCGTTGATGAGATGAACATTGGACATATTACTGTTGTTTTAACACCAGTGACTCCTTGAAAAAAATTGAAATTACATTAAAAAGTTGATTATTAAATTTGCAATTAAATCATAAATGTAAAATAAAGTGATACAACCCCTTAAATAAGAATGAGAATCATTTAATTATCTGCCGGATTGTATTAAACAAGACAAGAAATGAAATAATCAATCTCTAACTAATAACTAACTACATATTTCACACAACACGAGGAATAGAAATTAATATACTTCATGTGTTTTAATCTTTAAGCAAATAAGAGTAGTGGACAAGAAAATCTTGTAAATAATGCCAAAAAAAGAGGATAAAATATACTTTTTTCGCAACATTTATTAGATTTTTTTGGGACTTTTTTGGGGTCTAAAATCTAGAACTTTCGTCAGCTTGACACCTTCTTGTCTACCACTCTTATTTGCTTAAATATTCAAACAAATGAAATATATAGTATGACCAGAAATATACAGTACTGAATAAAAAATATTTAGCGCTCATTTAATTTAATTGACGAAGTTAATATCTGTTATAATGACGAATGATATGCTGTATACGAGGGACACCTTTTATATTTTTACAATCGACCACTAGATGGTACTTTTGACATATTAATCACTATATTCTTAAAGTTTGACATTTGTCAATGAGAAATCCGCGATAGCTTATAAATTGCGTCAGTAGTTTGTTGTCAGTGACAGTTTTAAGACAGTGAGTTTGTAAAATAATAGAAATTACTCGTGAAAGTTTTCGTTGGATGATTTTTTACGATTATAAAAAAGGCCTAACTCGACAAGAATGCATTATATCGCTTCGGTCAACTTTTAGTAATGAAGCACCATCAGAGAAGACAGTTTACAATTGGTTTGCAGAATTTCGTCAAGGTCGTGCCTCAGTGAATGATGCATCACGTAAAGGTCGACCAAAAACTGTTGTGATTCCAAAAAACATTAATGCTGTGCGGAAAATGATAGAACATGATCGACATGTGACTTACAGTGAGGTAGAGACATCTCTTGGCATATCGCAGACTGCAATTTATTTTATTTGACATGAACATTTATTTGTAAAAAAATATGTTGCCGATGGATTCCACATAACTTGACAGAAGCACAGAGAGCAGCTCGTGTCAATTGGTGTAAAGAGATGCGCAAAAAATTCGACATAGGAGCTGCAAAATCCGTAAACAACATCGTCACAGTTGACGAAACATGGATATATGCGTATGACCCGGAAATCAAGCAACAATCTACTGTATTGGTGTTCCAAGACGAACCGAACCCCACAAAAGTTGTTCGTGCAAGGAGCATTTCCAAGAAAATGATCGCTTGTTTCTTCGGCTGTACAGGACATATCGCATCCTTTAGAGGTACGAAAAACTGTTAACGCTGAATGGTATAATTTGATTTGTTTGCAAAAAGTTATAGACAAAATCAGGAAGAATAACCGAAAGCGTCGCATTATTTTTCATCACGACAGTGCGAGTTCCCATACAGCACGTCTAACAGTTGACTATTTGAAGGAGAAAAGTGTTAAAATAATGTCTCATTGTCCATATTCACCTGACTTGTCGCCGAATAATTTCTTTTTGTTCCCAACTGTAAAACAAAAAATTCGTGGACAGCGCTGTTCAACACCTCAAGAAGCAGTTGAAGCCTTTGAAAACCATGTTTCTGAGATACAACCTTCAAAGTGGAAAAAATGTTTTGAGAACTAGTTCGTACGCATGCAAAAGTGTATAGACCATAAAGGCGAATATTTTGAAAAACAGTAAAATAGTTTTTTCCCAAAAATTTTGTTTTCTTTCGAGATTTTGTAAAAATATAAAAGGTGACCCTCGTATGACATCATTCTGTCGGACGCACAACTCAAAGCGGTGTTGGAGATTTCGTCACCATGTTTTCAAATGTAGGTTGTTGCAAAGTTCGGAAGAAACGAATAATTGCCATTCTTAATTCCGGAATTGTAGTGAGTGGCCCGTTTTGAAAAATTACTGTTTTCATCATGCCTAGATGTATGCATTGGATTGAGAAAGGTCCGGGCTATGTTAAGGATAATTAAAGTCTGTTTTACGGGAAATTACTCTGTCACCAAAATGACCCCTAATCATTCTAAAAGATTGACCAGCGGTGTGACTCGTCGCACCGTCTTTCTGAAACCACTATCGATGCAACAACAAATGTCTTGATCTATAGAATCGTCTAAGGTCCTCTATAAAATATATCAGAGCTTTCTGCTTATATCTTTCACTGTTGACGATAGCAGTTCGCCCTTCATGATCAGCTATAAAATAAGGTCGATAATACCATTTCCAGAAACTGCACACTTTGTTCATGAAGTGGTGTTTCAATGAATTCCTCAGGAGGACTAAACTCAATGCTCTAAAACTCTGCCTGTTAATATGTCCAGAATGTGAAACATGAGACTCATCTGAAAACCAGACGTTAGTCAAGAACTCATCATCTTCATAAACGTAAGCCAGGATCCGACCACAGTAAACTAAACGTTGTGTTTTATCATTTCGGTTCAGGTTATGGCAGTTTTGAATTTTGTAAGAGAAACCACCAATATCCTTGACCATTAAACGCACAGATTCTCTTTTTATATCCAGTTTTAAGACAGTTCTTCGTATGCGATTGTAAGACATGCAGCATTACTCGTTCGCGATTTTCATTTTTTTCGTTGTATGTTAACATTGCTAGTAGTTTTGAATTTGTTAACAACGTACAAAATAACACTGTTTAATGATTTAGGCTTTTGAAATATTTGCTCAAATTGATATCCAATCCATTTAATGCTGGGTACATTATTTCTGCCAAAGTTATTAGCATCTTATTCACAGGCAGTGTTTTCTACCCTAACAGATAACAGGTTAATGTTTATTAAAAATAAGTTTGTCAGAAGTGCTATTTTCATAACAACCGTGAACAGACAATTTGGTACTGTATATTTACGGTCATAGTATATTTACCCTTTTTCTGTTCCATCGGGGCATTTTGCAATAAACTAGTCTATGTTTATTTTTATAATCTCTATCATAATAATTTTTGTTTTATTATTTATTATAATAATTACACAGGTCTACAAAATTAAACTTTTTGACAGATGTTTTTATTTTGAAAACTGATTTTATATAATTTTGGTGGGCTGATTTCATAAAATTCTATGCATTTATTTGTATCACGTAAGGTTTTTTTGCAAATATTAAATGAAAAAAAACGATATTTCTAAAAAAATTTATTTGTTTATTGAGTAAAAAGGTGGAATACAAGTTAAAAAAGTGGAAAAAAATACTTTACTCAGTCTTTTTTAAGTGAAATCTTTGTCTTTTTGCCAGAAAGCTGCGTTGTCCGGACATTCGGTTGTATGTTTTTAAGGGCATATCCCGTTTTAACATCCAGCAGTAGTCCGCCATCATCGTTATGCTCCATCTGCCTTGGTATCGCCGTTCCATTTCCTTAATGTCTTGGTGAAACCTCTCTCCCTGTTCTTCGTTAACTGCTCCAAGATTTTCAGGAAAATAGTTCAAGTGGGAAAACAGGAAATGCACTTTCAAACTCATATTACAACCTAGACGATGAAAGTGTTGTAACATATTTTGAACAATATTTTCGTAGTTTTCGTCCTTAGAGTTCCCAAGAAACTTATCAATTACTTCTTTAAATAAAACCCAGGCGTTTTTCTCGACATTTGTCATTGTGTTTTGAAAATCCTTGTCTTTGCATAATGTTCTTATCTGCGGCCCAACAAAAATACCTTCTTTTAACTTGGCATCGGATAAGGCTGGAAATGTCTCGCACAAATATTTAAAACACTGTCCATTTTTGTCTAGGGCTTTAACAAACTGCTTCATCAAGCCAAGTTTGATATGGAGAGGAGGCAGTAAAACTTTTTTGGGGTCAACCAAGCTATCTCTTAATACATTTTTGCTACCAGGTGTAAGGCTTGTTCTAGATGGCCATTCTATTTGAGTCCAATGCCTATCCCTTGCTCGACTATCCCACTCACAAATAAAGCATGGAAATTTTGTATAACCTGCTTGTTGTCCTAGTAGCATGCACAGCATTTTAAGGTCACCACAAAGCATCCACTGATGTTCTTGGTAGTTTATTTTCTTTAAAAGAAGTTCAAAATTTTCATACGTTTCCATTAAATGTACCGAATGGGCAACGGGAACCGAGGCCAGCTCGTTACCATTGTGCAATAAAACGCCTTTTAAACTACGCTTACTTGAGTCAATAAACAGGCGCCATTCTTCTTTTACATACGGCACATTTCCTAATTTTGAAATTAAGTCAGGAATATTGTTGCAATACACTAGCCGTCCGTCTTGAGTCTTGAGTAAAATATTGACATAACTCTTTTTCGCGATCCCGGTAAAAGCTTGATGTGACGCCAGGTGCCAGTAAATGTTTCTCACGAAGTCGGGAGGCTAACAATTCCGATGCATCCTTTGGAAGGTGCAAATCTCTAATTAAATCATTTAGTTCGCTCTGGTTAAACACTTCGGGCTCTCTGAAATCTGGTGTGAAATCTGAGTCATCTGGGTCGCATACCTCTGATTCTGACGATATGACGTTTTCTAGTGCTTTTTGGGCGGTAGGTATCGGCACATCTGGTCCATGAGGAACTGGTCGAATAGTAGAGTCAAGATTGGGATACACAATTTTTTTCTTATTTTTTCTGTTGAATCCTTGAACATTACACGAACAAAAAAACAATCATCACTGTGATTTCTAGGCTCTCGCCATACCATAGGAACACCAAAGCTTAAACATTTCTTCCTACCTTTTTGCCAGTTTCTTAATGCTTCAACGCAAACGGAACAAATAGTATGAGGAGCCCAAGACTTGTCTTGGTCGCCAATTTTTACACCAAAATAAGCGTGGTATACATTTTTCACAAACGAAGTTATAGTTTGCCTCTGCTTTACTACGACATAACTACCACAGATATAACAAAAGTTATTCGGATTGTTCACACAATGTCTTCTTTCCATATTTATACGTTCTAGAACACTTAAAATACGCAACAACGAAGACAACAAGCGCGCGGACACAGTAGCACGACGACTAACACAACCAAACTGCACATAAGCAGGTTTCAACGTTGTATTGACGCTTCTGCGCCGACTCTGTTGCTTTGCTGAGAAATCTAATATTAACCAGTGTTGCCAAATCACATTTAATTTCATAAAAATCAATTCATTTATAAATCATGCCTAACATGGAACAAACATATTCTTGTCATAGGTATGTATATTAATAAATTAACATTTTTAAGATATAGAGCGCTATAAAAAAAAATTACGTGATAGAGCAAAAATATGGCGTTTTTTGGAATAAGGGCCCCCAAACATATACAAATTAGCAAACAGCTTTCAAACATCAGAATCACTGTAGACCTGTGTTATTAATTAAATTATAATTTTGTCTTACAACAAAAATACAAAATCCAAAGCGATTTATGTATCGTGTAGTACACTTTTCATTGTATGCGTTAAATTAAGTAAACTAGGTATAATTAAATATGTTTCTACTTGCCTTTAACCGCTATATCTAGTCTAAGGCTCTCATCGAATCCAACTGCTGCCCATTTAGATGCGCAATAATCCACCAATTTAGGACTACACAAATGGCCAGCCATCGAAGCTATAGTAACTATATGGCCTCGATTATTTTCAAACATGTATGGTCCAAATGCTTTCATCGTCTAGTAATAATTAAGGAAATAATTTAGCTAAGATTACGTATTTAATGAAAGTCTTACCCAAAACAGTGCTAATGCATTAACATCGAAGGTTCTTTGGATCAAATGGTCTGGTATATCCAAAATGTAATATCCAGACACGACACCAGCGTTGTTAATTAAAATGGTGACCTAGAATATAAATAAATACTAATAGCATATGTTCAATCTACAAATACATACAGGTCAATAAAAATAATTTGTAACAGAAATAAGAAAAACACCCTAACCACAATATATATCAATAAATACTATATACGATTTCGGCAACTAAGTTGCCATCTTCAGTAGAATAACCTTAAAACTGAAAAAAATGTTAAACGTAGCGTTTTTGGCTAAGGTAAACCTTAGAAGATATGCTCTTCACCAAATCGCCAGTGGGATAACACTAAATTGTAATTTGAAGGCATATATTCATAGTCGAGAGTTCAAGCTGCTAGTTATGTCCTCAAATCATACCAGTACTCATTTCAGAGATTAGAGCTACAGCCGCCTTAATTAGACGATCTTTCGAAATTTTTGAATTAAAATATTTTAAACATCGTCTAATTAAAGAAGCTACTGTGATTGGCAAATGTGTTGAACCCTGTAAATATCTGTTAAATAAAAAAGAATATTCTAATAAAATTTTAGACACGAAAAAGCCATCATTTGAAATACTTTTCAAATATACAGAGTGTTTAAAAAATGTAACATACTAAAGTTATACGTTTTTTAATCGAATGCCCGATATTTTTTAACATTTTGGTATTCTCCTAGATCACACGAATTTTAACACTTGGGGTCTAAAGTATTGTATATTTATTAATTGGTAAGGAATAAAAATAAACTGGTCATAAAAACAAACTTAAACTTAAATTAATTGCATTTTCGCGATGTCATGTGAATGTAAATATTAGTTTCTACATTTTACGACGCTAATTATTCCAATTTTTAATTTAAATTAAGGAGAATGGTATGTATTTTTCTCTTTTAAGAATTCTTCCTACTAAACGATGACTAATATTATGTCTTTGCGCCGGCTTATTTGTGCATGAATAGGGATTTTCCTCTACAGATATGGCAATATCTCTCGCTTTAAATTCATTTGTAGTAAAATTTGTACGACAAATTCTTTGCAAATTGTGAACATCGCCATTTATGTTGTACCTCCGTAAAGTTTTGGTAAAAATAGAACGCGAAATTGACTGCCGATTTGTATAGTATATAAATGTTACATTTTTCCAGATTTGTTCTTATCCTATCACCAAAACCGATCATTATTAATATTTGTATTCTTTCTCTTTCATTTAATGACAAACAACAATTATTTAATGGCAATTTTAAATGCCATAAACTGCTACACGTTGTGATACAATTTAAAAATTAAAATATTCACGTTAACTTTTTGTTCGACCAAAAACAATTTTTTTTAATCGACGCAACAAAACAAGAAATTGTAGTACTTACATTTCGAATTCTAAAGGTTTTTATTTACCTAAGTGTCAAGCAAAACTTATGATTTTTTAAAATACCGGGAGATAAATATTCTAAAAATTATGATCATGTAAATCCCAAGCTGAAGAGAGAATTCCAAAATGTAAGAAAATACAAGCGTTCTATTTAAAAAAAGTGTAACTTTAGCACGTTACATTTTTTAACCCTCTGTATATTTAGAAGACACTTCAAATGATGGCCCTTCAGCCCTAATTTTCGTGTCTATAATTTTATTACAATATATTTTTTAATTTAACAGATATTTACATGATTCCACACATTTACCCATCACTGTGTATTTGTGATTCGTCAAGGGGAAGTTTTATTTTATGCAACTCCCGTCTTATTACCTACTATAATATTGTTATAAGAACAAAGACTTCTTTCCAAACATAGGCCAGAAAAAAACTTACATCCTAGAAGTATGGAAAGTAATATTGAATCGAAAAATTACATACATTGTTTTATTATTTGAAGATATCTAAAAAACGAAAAGGACTTACAAACATACCTAGTAATAAGTCATGGTATTTTCAACATGATCCAAAATGAAACAACAGTTGGCGGTCAGGAAATTATAAAAATTTAAAAAAATATTGTTTGGGGAAGTAGAAAAAAAAACAATGCTCAGTCTTGACGTCCTAAATATCGAGAACCAAGCAATTAGCGATTGTTTTGCTCAAGAATTCATATTCACCCAATTTGACTGCATACGATTACTTTCGTCATGTCATAATTGTATATGTCAATGGTAAATGAAGCTATAAAGAGCATTTCTATTTTTGGTAACATCCCTAGAATACATTTTTCGAGATGATGTTTTGCAGCTGTTGTGTTATAGAAACCTGTAATCTAATAATCAAATTTTTTTTACTGTCACCTCATTTTCTAATTTTGAAAATAGCCACAGCAAACCAAGTTAGCTGATTTGGCAGAATAATTTATGTGTGTTAAACTAGAAGACTAGAAGACTAACACTCATTGTTAAACTAGAAGACGTTCAGAACAATCCTTCTGTGAGTGTTTTTGTGCGTTCAAGTGTTACACTGTTTTTTCTACTGAAGATGACAACGTGGTTGTAGAAATACGTATTTAGAATCATTAAATTCTATTGTGGTAAGGGTTTTTTAATTTTATTTTATTTATAGACGAACATAAACAACGTCGGTACTGAAGATGACAACGTGGTTGTAGAAATACGTATTTAGAATCATTAAATTCTATTGTGGTAAGGGTTTTTTAATTTTATTTTATTTATAGACGAACATAAACAACGTCGGCTCAATGTACCGAACAATATTTTTCAAATACACTAAATACGTATTTCTACAACCACGTTGTCATCTTCAGTACTGAAGATGACAACGTTGTTGTAGAAATACGTATTTAGAATCATTAAATTCTATTGTGGTAAGGGTTTTTTAATTTTATTTTATTCATAGACGAACATAAACAACGTCGGCTCAATGTACCGAACAATATTTTTCAAATACACAGCTGTTTGAAACTCGGTTCCTACATTGTGAATCAGAAACACAATGGCAGAGTAAGCAACGGAAATTCTCATATTAATTTTTATTCTTCTTTTTATAGGTATAAAAATAAAATGCAATATTTAATCTAACCAGATTTATTTATCACTTTATTTTTATATTTATAACGAGAAGAATAAAAACTTAGTAAATTCTTATACAAAAAATTCAAAATAGAAGTTGAGGTAGGTCAGTTCTATTTTAGTTCGCGGTTATGGATTCGAGATGGGGTTAAACGCTGTCTCAATTATTTAGCATGAAGTTATACTATCTTCTTGTTTTAACAAGTGTTAATTACCCAACGGAAATCAAGCTCATATCCGAGTAAAGACACTTAAGGAAGAAGTGTCATCAAACAAGACCTCCACAAAATAAAAACAAGACTCAATAATATGAATAATCAGTTTCGGAAGAAGATACAACGTATTAAATCCGAATCAATAAATGCTTATCTCAAAAACTTAAGCTACGAAAGTATAGCAAACGCCAATTAAGTTGGCACGAGGAGGAGTAAGTTCGCGCAGGATTAGAAGTAGTGGGGAGATTTGTATTTGGTTTTACATCAAATGTCAGATAATTCTAACCTCTGAGCGTGTATAATTTTATAATCCCCTAGCAAAGACATTATGTTCCGTCAAACGTCAATGACAAATATATTCTGACAATTATTTGAGTAGTGGGGGTGGACGTTTTTAAAAACGGCTTCTGCGCACCCCCTCCTCGCGCCAACTTAATTGGCGATTGCTATACTATAGATTATTTTCTGTGGAAAGTAACTAAACCACTGAAAAGATTTTCGATTCGAAAAGCATATGGAAAATTGACTAGAAGAAATACTGAAAAGGCAGATATATTTGCAAAACATTTAAAACAAGATAATGAACCGCTAACAAATCTTACTCTACCAGAACTTAATATTACTCCTACAACTCAAAAAGAAGTTTCTAAAGAAATGAAAACGATAATCTCAGAAAAAGCATCAGGGGTCGACTTGATAACTGGAGAAGTGTTAAGACAGCTTCCCAAAAATGCGCCACGATTAACGCCACCTTTTTTGAAAAAAAAATTATTGAAAAGACTAAAACCTATCATTATTAAAAATGAACTAATTCCATCGCATCAGTATGGCTTTCGAAGCAAACATTCTATTATATAGTATCATTGACAATAACGAAGAATGGCTAGAGAAAAAGCAAATTCGCTCACCTGTCCACCTTGACGTAGCACAAGCGTTTGATAAAGTATACATGTTGGTCCAATTCACAAAATGAAAATGTTTTAAATTAGAAACTAATAGCTATTTTTGCCGAGACTGCAATAGCCATTGCAAGAATAAATCAGGAATCTACAAGAAATCTATAGAAAGATATCAACGAAATCCAAAAATGGACTATGAAATGGAGAATAAAATTAAGCGAAACACAATCAGTGTTCACATCAAAACAAAACAAGAAATACTTGGCGCGAGATACAAAAAAACGTATTGGCTGCTTGGGAGAAAATCAGGGTTGCCTTTGCATAATATACTCATGTTATATAAGCAAGTTCTTCAACCTATCTGAACTTATAGCATACAGCTAGTGGCTGCACTACTAAAATATTGAAATCAATTCAATATTCAAAATAAAATAGTAAGGGATGCTGTGAATGCACTCTGGTACATAAGTGTAAGAAACATTTCTTACACTTAATTCTTTAATTAAAAAAATTAACTGTTTTTTGTAGATTTTCACATAAAATTTAAATGTGCAAACCAGATATTTATTACCTTCTCAATAACTAACTAAAGGACTTCATCAGCTTGAAATTTATGCACGTAATAATTCAAGGATGTTGAACCACTACTACATACTTTTATAATTTCGATAGAATTACGTAAAGGTTTATAATTAGTGACTATTCTGAGAATGAAATAGTAATTTCTCGTATCACATTTTCGTATTTCTTAAAGAAAACGTTGTAATCTGGAAAGAACTTGGTCCATTTTCGATATAATCGCTTCATTATTTTACAGATAGTAGAGATGACAGGTCAAGCACTTTGGAAATTTTATGTTACGTATTATTTGTTTAAGATAAGCGAAGATATTTGATGTTTGGATATACTGATATAGTGATTTATCGTATTATATATTAATTTAATTATATTTTAGGTAGTAAGTAAATAAATATTGCTGTAAAATATTTTATATTTAAAAAATGCATGATAAAATTTTATTAGGTTTGGAAGTCGTGTTCTAAGCTAATGAAATAAATATTTTATTGTTCCTATTGGAATTTTATTTGTCTATGTCTTGGACTATAGTCTTTCAAGAAATCTAAAATAAATGGCTTATAAAATATATTCGATAATAATTGGATCATAGTTTTGTAATTTTTAATTGAAAATAAAGTATGTATTTGTTTACATCATTTTTTTAATGCCATAGGCGATATCGTAGAAAAAGTATAGTGTTTAACTCGTCAAACTACAGTTTTAAATTACTACAATTGGAGATATGTTACGTGCACAAATCAGTTTTTAAGTTTTCTAATGTATTTTTTATTTCAACATTCCCAAACACAAAAACCTATTTTTTTGCGTACTTAATATAAACATAACTATTTAAGAGTTATGAAAATAACTAAGTGTGAATATAATGAAAAATTTATTGATACAACAATGAATAGTAAACGAAAAAATTATAATAAAAGCTAACGGAAAACACATACGACTATAGCAAAAGATGTCAAACACCGATTGACAATAACTATAATTCTGTGTGGCAAATACTAAGCAAAGCAATTTCCAAAATTTGCCAAACGCCAGCTTCAATCATTACCAGACATCCGATATTTGCAACACGTTTTCAATGAAGCATATTTTTTAGACAAGTATCGTTATTTAATTGTCACACCTTATCTAATTAGAAATAAGAAAATCTAAGTAGAAGCTAAGAAAGAAGATACTTCATTTTAATAATTCGAAAATTGCTGTAAACTTAATCACTTATTCTGTCCCTTCTAATAATTATAATCTATACAGTAAAATATTAAGAAGATCAGTTACATGCAAAAGATAAGATATCTATTTAGAATACACCATTTAAATATCATTAAAGGCGGGCATGACCACATATTATATGTATAATCATGTATTTATATTTTTAAATTATATAGACTCTAGTGCAGATAAAAGAAAAAGTTTTTGACTTGTTTACTTTTTATGATACGACTATCTATATCGCCTCTTTCAATTATACTTCATTTAATTATAATTATAAAAAATATAAAAATGCATGATTTTTAAATTTGTAATTTTCTTCTACATTTAAACAATAATAAAGATAAATACGTTAAACTATAAAGACCATAAATAATAAATCCTTTGATGTTCCTTCCATAATTAATGTATGAAGAATTAGAAATAAAGGAAAGTACGTCACTGTCTATCTATCTATCAAATTGTTTGGGGTGGACTCTAGTAAGGCATATATATATATATATATATATATATATATATATATATATATATATATACATATATATAGATAATAATTTCTTGACCTTAATATGTTATGGTAGATTCAATTAGTTGTATGACATTAATATACTGTCATTTATATTTCAAATTTATTTGAAAAAGGCATCATATGCCGAAACATGTAAGATTGTTTTAAATTTATACATTTTGAAGTAAAACCAGACCTTAAATCGCCAACTAATTGAATCTACCATATATATATATATATATATATATATATATATATATATATATATATATATATATATAATTAGGCCAGGAGTCTTTGCCGTTAGAACATGTATGGAAGGGATAGTCGTTTTTTTTCGGAAATCCAGCAAAATTAAACTCTATTAATTAAGTCAGTTCTTTATTTTTTAGTCCAATATTTCGCATCGAATTCGTATGCTTTCTCAGGGGATCACTTTAAGAGTAGATGGACATAAATTCAGTACTTATTAACAAAAGAAATTAATACTTACAAATGTGAACTTGTTTTTTTTTTTCTTCTTGAGAAATTACTCATATGTTTGTAATATTGTAAATTAATAAAACTAATGTCAACGGACGTACACTTAGTTATTTCGAAATTACGTTTTAAAACAGGACAACCACATCTAAAAAGAAAGCCACATGTGCAATATTGACGAACAAAAGAAATAATCGTACACACACATGTTCTTGTCACAAAGTTAATACTTAAAATGTTAGAGGATGATAGTGTAAAAGATCCGGTAGAGTTTTTTTTGGATTCCAGGTGTGTAACAAAAAAAAACAAAAAATAACTTTACCGGATCTTTTACACTATCATCCTCTAACATTTTAAGTATTAGCTTTGTGACAAGAACATGTGTGTGTACGATTATTTCTTTTGTTCGTCAATATTGCACATGTGGCTTTCTTTTTAGATGAGGTTGTCCTGTTTTAAAATGTAATTTCGAAATTACTAAGTGTACGTCCGTTGACATTAGTTTTATTAATTTACAATATTACAAACATATGAGTAATTTCTCAAAAAAAACACAAAAAAACAAGTTCACATTTGTAAGTATTAATTTCTTTTGTTAATAAGTACTAAATTTATATCCATCTACTCTTAAAGTGATCCCCTGAGGAAGCATACGAATTCGATGCGAAATATTGGGCTAAAAAATAAAGAATTGACTTAATTAATAGAGTTTAATTTTGCTGGATTCCCCAAAAAAGCGACTATCCCTTCCATATATATATATATATATATATATATATATATATAAGGTAAACTTAATAAGTCGGCGATTAAAGGTCTGGTTCATTACTTCAAAGTATATATATGTAAAACAACCCTACATGTTTCGGCAATGATGCCTTTGTCAAGGGAATAAAAAATATAAATGATCCATTTATATTTTTATTCCCTTGACAAAGGCATCATTGCCGAAACATGTAGGGTTGTTTTACATATATATACTTTGAAGTAATGAACCAGACCTTTAATCGCCGACTTATTAAGTTTACCTTATCATACCAAGGTCACGAAAATATTATATATATACCGTGTGCCCAACGTCGTGCGATCGATGGATATATAAGTAATGACTGGCCAACTGCAAGTATATTGGCCTTGCTTGAACACAATGACCGACTGATAGGAATATTCAATGTGTTAGAGAGAGATTATTTTATTCGTTCTTAGATCGTATGTAGAATGTGTTGGATAAAGAAAGGGAACGCCCGTACAGTTAGACAGTAGAACCCGATTGAATATACTCTCTCAACCCTAACCACATAAACTCGCTATTCGTCTTCGTCTTACTACATTGTGGTAGATCAATCACTCCCCGGCGTTCGTACGGTATATATATATATATATATATATATATATATATATTTATATAAATACTCAACTAACATTACCTAGCCGGGAAAGCGACATAAGCTAGCCGGTAAAGTGCTATTACCCACCTCGGGATGTAATAGAGCGTTTTAATAAACAGTTTGAAGGCTAGAAATGATCAGTTTACTAACCGATCGTTATTTTATAATAAATAACTGGGATGATTGTTATTTTTTAATTACCTACTTATTGGTTTATAATGTAATATGTTTTTGTGTTGCGGCCCGCCGAACCAAAATCAAAGTATTGTCGGGCCTTGACTTCAAAAAGGTTGATGACCTATGCTGTAGAGTAAAGGTGATATTTTAAATAAACTGAATAAAATACAAAACTAATGAAATTAAAAGGGAAATCTAAAATATTATGTCCCATCTCTTCACTTTCGATAATACAAAATTTAAAAACTTTTACGTATTTCTAGAACTAAGTTGTTATCATCAGCAGAAGAAGCAGTATTCACTCGGAGTCCTAACACACATTTTATAGAAAGAAGGGACTTTACACCGACGTAATAATACGTTGGTGATATAGTAACGCACTTTGCTTTATTTCTAATTCTTCACACATTAATTATGGCGGCAACATCAAAGGATTTATTCTTTATGTTTTTTTATAGTTTAACGTATTTATCGTTATTTTAGTTAAATGTAAAGAATATATACAAATGTCAAAATCATACGTTTGTATATTTTTATAATTATAATTAAATGAAGTATAATTGAAAAAGGCGACATAGATAGTCGTATCATAAAAAGTAAACAAGAAGAAAAACCTTTTTTTATCTGCGCCAGACTTTATATAATTTAAAAATACAGATACACGATCATATCATATATGGTCATGCTCTCCTTTTATGATATTTAAATTTTGTATACTGGATAGATACCTTATCTTTTGCATCTAACTGACCCTCTTAATATTTTTACCTATCTGAAATAATTGCCTAAAATTATATTTAACATAGTTTTACGAAGTAGACGTAACCATGGAAAGCTTTGACCTTGCTTTTAACACTATACATATGCATTTCTATTTGGATTTTGTGCCATATGTACTAACATTTAATCTACTTATTGTTGCATTATGTTTTTTTAATCGATAATTATACCAACAGAAATTGATCAAATAACTAAATTAATCACAAATAAATAAAACACACATAAGATGTTTTAGATTTACACTTTATTAATAAAATAATGACAGCTGTTTCGCTAACACAGTAGCTTCTTCAAATTCAACTTAAAACTAAAGATACATACAAGATACAGCGTTAATCAGGTAGTTGACCCAAGTTAAAATTCTAAGAACTATTACATTTATATTTTGCTTTTTGAAAACTATACCATGTCCTACTTGTGTGAGGTTTAAGTATAAAAATATAGTATAAGCAACTAGGAAACAATATTTCAATGGGTGAACAGATTTAACAGTGGGGATGAATTCAAGTCTAATTTATCGTTTAGTAACATTTCTGAGTTTTTAAGTTTATTAATTTCTAAAGACTCTAAACAATTTAGTTTTCTACCTTTATTTTCTACATGTATGATATCGAATTGTAAATTAAATTCGTGCTCATTCTCTATTAAATGATTAGAGTAGGTTGAGTCAGTTTTCTTATTGATATAAGAATGATAGTGGTCTTGGATTCGTTTTTTAAACGTTCTACCTGTCTGTCCAATATATGTTTTGGTACATGATCGTCATGATAACTTATAGACTCCTGATTTATTGTCCATGGTAGCTTTTTCTTTATTATTTTTAATAAATTTGGCTAGATTATTATTAGTTTTATAAGCAATATTAATGTATTCTTTTCTAAGGAATTTTGATAATTTAAGTTGCTGTTGACCTATGTAAGTAAATGATTTAAACTGCTTGTCTGGCTCCATTTGTGTACCCGATCATTAAAGTGGAGCCAGACAAGCAGTTTAAATCATTTACTTACATAGGTCAACAGCAACTTAAATTATCAAAATTCCTTAGAAAAGAAAACATTAATATTGTTTATAAAACTAATAATAATCTAGCCAAATATATTAAAAATAATAAAGAAAAAACTACCAAAGACAATAAATCAGGAGTCTATAAGTTATCATGCGGATCATGTACCAAAACATATATTGGACAGACAGGTAGAACGTTTAAAAAACGAATCCAAGACCACTATCATTCTTATATCAATAAGAAAACTGACTCAACCTACTCTAATCATTTAATAGAGAATAAGCACGAATTTAATTTACAATACATGTAGAAAATAAAGGTAGAAAACTTAATTGTTTAGAGTCTTTAGAAATTAATAAACTTAAAAACTCAGAAATTTTACTAAACGATAAATTAGACTTGAATTCATCCCCACTGTTAAATCTGTTCACCCATTGAAATATTGTTTCCTAGTTGCTTTTACTATATTTTTATACTTAAACCTCACACAAGTAGGACATGGTATAGTTTTCAAAAAGCAAAATATAAATGTAATAGTTCCTAGAATTTTAACTTGGGTCAACTACCTGATTAACGCTGTATCTTATATGTATATTTAGTATTAAGTTGAATTTGAAGAAGCTACTGTGTTAGCGAAACAGCTGTCATTATTTTATTAATAAAGTGTAAATCTAAAACATCTTATGTGTGTTTTATTTATTTATGATATGGATTTACATCAAGCAATGGTCGAAACAATTAAAGAACTAAATTAATAATAAAAAATAACTAATGACGAAAGATTAAGCAACCAAAGTATTATTTTCACTATAGAACATACCCTGACAATAAATAATGTTAAGCCAAACGTACTGCTGATCGGGATAAGCACCCCCACTAGAGATGTTGAGTCTCAGTACTAATAAGCAGAGCAGACCAATTCCCGTGCGCGCCATGTCCGCCGATGTGAGGATGATTGTATTGCATCAGAACTAATAAAAAGCATTCAGTATGTGTTTGGTACTTGCTTAGACTGCATGTAAGTGTAAGCATACGTAATAAAATGTCGTCGACACATAAATCGAGAAAACGACCGTTGTCAGAGGAAGTGAATAAGTTTATTATGGATTTCCCGGACTTAATATACGATGGCTCAAAAATTAAATGTTTAGTGTGCAATACATATCTAATGTGTTAGTCAAAAACACATTGTAAAGAACACGTAAGCAGTTCGAAGCACAATAATAACAAAATTAATCGACAACAGTTTATACATGAACTATGTGAAACTATGATTGTGTGTACACTGCCGCTTACCTTGTTAAATAATGATTCATTTATTTCATTTTGGAATAAATACGCGAATCAAACATTACCGAGCACGACAACGTTACGAAGGAATTTACCATCGGTGCGTAAGCAGGTTGAAAATAAAATCAAAGCCGAACTGAAAAATAAAAAACTGTGGTTATGTGTGGACGAAACAACTGACAGCAAAAAACAATCTGTAGTTAATGTGATGGCGCGTAATATGGAACCACATCAACCAAAGTCTTCAATTTTATTAGCATCCAGACGACTAGAACAATGTAATGCCGAAAAAATTTCTGAGGTGCTATTAGCTACTTTGGAAAACTTTAAACATTCGAAAGACCAAGTATTAATGTTTATGACCGATGGTGCCGCAACGATGTGTTCTGTATGCCGGTCTCTTAGATAATATTGTCCTAACTTGTTACATATTACTTGTAAACTCCATGCTCTACACCTTGTGGCGTAGATGTTATCCAGAGGTAGATGCTTTAATATCGAGTACAAAGGCAGTATTCCTGAAATCTCCAAAACGTATTCGGAAATTTCACGAATTGTGTCACAGCCGATTCTGACACGTTGGGGTACATGGTTACGGGCGGGGTTTTACTATCATGAACATTTTGAAAAAATTAAGGACGTGGTTTTATCATTCGATCCGAAAGAAAGTTCAGCTATCAATACAAGCCAGAAAAAATTTCAAGATTTACAAAGTATTCGTGAGAATTACTTGAGACCAGAAGAAGCAATAACAAAATTAGAAAATTCGTCGCTGTCGTTAGAGGAATCACTGCAAATCGTTAAAGATGTTCACGCACAACTGTGTGCTGCAGAAGATGCAAAAAGTGAAAGTGTTCTAATTAAATTTGAAAGTGTTTTAGACAGAAATGCATATTTTGACACCTTAACACGTATTTGTGAGGGCACGTCTACAGATGCGTTAAGTTGCTTAACCAAGTATTTTGATTATGCGAATATAACATCAGTAGATGTAGAACGCTCGTTTTCCGAATATAAACATATTTTTTCCTCACGGCGGACATGTTTTTCAGAAATAACCTTAGAAACGCACCTGATCTTGAAAATATACAATCGGGTTTCTCCAGTTTGTCAATCCTTGGAAGACGCTTAAAACGGTAAGTGTTTTTTTAAATCCTCTGTCGTGCACACAATCACTGATTTCATACATTTTCCATTTTATTTATAGGTACATTCAACGCTGCTATAATATGTACTATTCTTATTTTTCGTGTGTTTATGCATATTACTTTAATAGCATAAAACCAAATGTATATTTAATTACTTCTGATAGAATAAATGTCTCTACTTCTATACTTATATCGGTAACAAGCTCATGTTGCGTCCCTATTCTATCGCATATTTAATATATTACGAATTACACTCCCATACCGGCGCTCATGGCGCGCACGGAAATTGGTCTGCTCTACTAATAAGTAATCGTTACTATTCGTTACTCAAACCTTAAGTAAGATATGCTATCGTAAAATCTTTTCTCACATTAGTTGAATTCGTAAGTATATTTCTATTGTGTAGATATTATATAATATGTTGTATTAAGTACAACTTGAGTTTTTGCCTGCTCAAGTATGTTTCAAATTATTCTGCTGAATATTTTTACCTATCTGAGTAAATAATTGTATAAAATTATATTTAATATAATATTGATACAAGCATGGGAGGTTCTGGTCTTGCTTTTTCTAAACTGTCTAAATGCAAAGGTGTCTAAATAAAATCTTGAATTTTAAATTTTAGAAAGAATAGTATGTATATGAAAACAAAAGTTTCATAAGGCACCATCTTGCCGCACGAGTCTAGAGAATGACCGCAAAAGGCCTTATGAAAGGAGTTTTTAATACTATTTTTTTGCATTTGTTACATTAATAAATTGAAATTATGTAATTTGAAAGTTCAGAGTTTTATTTTTAAAATAAAGTATGGAGTTGGTCACATTGATATTTGACATTTTCAAATTTAAATCTTGCTATCCGCAAAGTATATTATATTACATATTATTTATTAATTTTCGTTAACATTACTTAATATTTTATTTAAAAATATAAACATGAGTGACATAAATTAATATATCTTGTCAATTGTATTCAATATTCGTTGCTTGTTTAGCCTACGTACGTATATAATATGTGTCAAGTGTACTTAAATTCTTAAAATCAAATGACAGTAATGATATTTATTTCCGTGTTCGAACAACGCCAGCATTGAAAAATACTGTTTTGGGTTTCATAATGAGTTCATTACGAACGCAAAATAGAAAATAGTATATTAAAAAACAAGTTTCATAAGGCACCATTTTGCCGCACAAGAGCGAGTGCGGCAAAGGCCTTATGAAACGAGTTTTTTATAGTATTTTTACTATTTTGCGTTTTTACATTAATAAATTGCTTAAATTGGAATTATTTAATTTGAAAGTTCAGAGTTTAATTTTTATATAAAGCATGCAGTTGGTCACATTTATACTTGACATTTTCAAATTTAAATCTTGCTATCCGCGAAGTATATTTATATTACATATTATTTACTAATTTTCGTTAACATTACTTGATACTCCATTTAAAAATATAAACATGAGTGACATAGAAACATATATATGTCGTTGTCAATTGTATACAACATACGTTGTTTGTGTAAAATACGGACATATATCATATATGTCAAATGTACATAAATTCTTAAAATCAAATGACAGCAATGATTATTTATTTCTGTATTCGAACAACGCCAACATTGAAAATGAAAAAAAGCGTATCGAAATGAAGCTCATTTCGATACTGTTTCATAATGAGTTCATTTCGAACGCAAAATAGAAAAACATGTTTTTTTAATTAATTATATAATTATTATTATTATTATTATTAATTATTGATATTTTAATACAAGCTTTTCATGATCATTTTCTAGACTTCAAAAAAGTTAAACCTCTATTAGACATTTTCAGCAATCCTTTCAACATTTCACCCGAAAATGCACCGGAATCAATACAGCCGGAATTGATAGACATGCAAAATGATGATAATTTACGAAACAAGTTTAATGAAGGTAATTTACTCAACTTTTACCGTTGCGTTGACAAAACCGCTTATAAAGAGTTAAATTAGAATAAATTCATTGAAACGCGCAAGCTTATTTCGATCGACGTATATTTGTGAGCAAACGTTTTCAGTGATGAAACTTAACAAAACAAAAAATCGAAACCGTCTGGTAAATGAAAATCTGGAAGCAATTTTACGTGTGGCGACAAGTAATGTGGAGCCAAACATAAACAAAATTATTAGATCAATCCAATGTCATGCATCAAAATAATAAAATATGAAATATTACATTGTAATGATTAGATTACATTACGATTACATAATTATAACAAACTTTTTTGAATGTTCTTTTATTTTTATCATTTGTAGTAATTCATGCTATTTAGAAATAAAAATATTTGTGTTAATAAGTATTCTTTGTAGTGGCCTGCCCTTGGCTTATAATTTTCCCAAGTGGCCCATGTTCCCTATAAGTCTGTGCATCCCTGGTTTAGACCATTCAGTGACAAACAAAGACAACTATAACAGCATACTAAATCAAGTTAAATATGAACAGCATTAGTGGGATGATTTAGGAGTGATAGCTATGTACATTTCTAGGGCTTCAAGGGAGTACATAGTTACTTTTTGTGTCTGTGGGACAGTCGAGCAACAAAAAAACATTTCACTAAAGAACATTTCCCATTTATAACTTCCTTTGAACCAGGTACATCGAACATAAAATGTGTTCTCCTCGTTAACCCAAACAAGATGTTTCTATCGCCTTTCCATATTAAGCTAGGACTAAGGAAAACTTTATTAAAGCTATGAACAGAGAAATTGTTTCTAGTGTACAAAAGAAATAATTTCTCAATTAAATAATGCAAAAACTAAAAGAAGACCATCTTTATCGGACCGCAAATAATGAAAGAAAGTGTTAAGTAATTTCCTTTTCAAGGAAAATTAAATGACAAGGAATTTGCAGCTGAAATTGTTTTGTAAGTGTAGTGAAGAGATTTCTGAATAACAATAAATATAAAAACTCTAAAGCCCTCACGGATGAACTCTAAACCTAATGTATGGTCTCTTAGATATTGATAATTTTCTCAAAACTATTTTACTTTCTATATATTACAACAATTAACAATAAATGCAACAATGAATTGTTAATCTTGAAATTATTGATAGTTGGCCATTATCTTCGATGGTCCTCAGTTTTCTTCTGATTTGTCCCATCATCCACTGAACAACAGCAGGATCGATTTCTCGCATTTTTTGAAAAATTCGACGTCTTAATTGGTGCTCTTCATTTGCAACTTCCTATCCATTTTCATACACTTTTCTGGTCAATATTGACTAAAATTCCTCTCTTGGTCCAGCCCGAAGTACATTGGGAGGATCGTCTAATTTAGGAAGAAAGTTTACGTTGCTTGCGTTATACCAGTCTCTAGTAACTCCAGCACAATTGCATCAATCTAGATCAGGCCTAAGCATGATATCATCATTGCCATTTAAAAACTGAAGCTGTTTGACTGTAAAGTTGTGCAGTTAAGGCTTCTCCTCGAACACTACCAATGTACGGTTGTGAGATAAATCAAGCCTCAGAAATGGCACACCACACTATTTTTTTTTCCTCGAATTTGGATTTACCTTTGAATTTGACATTGTCTGGTGTGTTTTCTATGTCGTCGGTATAAAAACCTTCGTTCCTCTACATCTTTGAATGGGATAAGATGAAATATTTGTCATCATCCATTACAATCAGTTTGTTGACAAAATGGAAGCCCCCAAGCGCACGACAACACCTGGGTATTCTTTCTAACAGGGTCGCGATATATTTTGGTGTTTTCCTTCGTTTTCGAAACACCACGTTATTTCGGGAAATTGTTTGAAAAACAATGGTCTACGAAACGCCGAATCTTCGACCTATTTTTTGTTGTGAAACTCCAACTCTATTCTCCTTTGTTACCTCACTTGGCTCATAATTCTTGGTCGACCACTTTTGGACAAATTAACGCAGGGTTTTCCCTGTTCACATTTCTTTATGGTTTGATAAATTGTAGATAAAAAATATCTTGTTCACGATAAATGGAAACAATATCACGCTTGGGCATTCGCCCAACTAGACTGTAAATTCTTTTACGAATATCTAGCTTATAAGACACTTTGCTGAACCAGATCCCAAAAGCTAAACTGTTATAATTAAAACAAGTTAATTGTGACATATGACTTTCAACGACAATTTAAACAAACGTCATTTAATACAACTACAAATTATCTAAAATTTGTCCGAAAGCTTTGGGACCATACGAACTAACAGGATGTCGCATGTCTTTGGAAATGCATTTTTGCACTCCATATTTGGATTTTTTTCGATAAATTAGGCAGGAAGTAACGGACAAGGAGAGAGGTTTCACCAGGACATTATTGCCATGGAAACATGGTGTTAGGGATGCTGAAAGCCTTCTATGTTGAGTGACTACTGCTGGTTTTTAAAATGAAATGACTATACTGAATACAAGAGAAAGAAGTGAAATATTTTGTGGTCTAGGATATATTCTAATAACACTTGATATTTTCTTATGATGATCCTTACTAAAATGTCTGTGCTTAGATTTACCATAATACTCTCAACCCAAACTGTGCTACAAAATTAAGCATATCAATTTCGGATTTAGGATCACAAACTACTTTATACGTATACACCTTCTTCAATATTACTTGAAAAAAGTTTAAATTTATTGACCAGTGCTGCCAATGTAAGGGCATTTATTTTGAGGTAAATCAATAATTATTTTAAACTCAATTTATACCGTATGTCCCCGGATTGAGTTTACAAGAGGAAAAAAAATTTTATTTTTGATTTTACCAAAAAGTGCTAAAGGAATAAATTTTTTGCTTAATTTCAAATGACCAAATCTGTAATTAGAATTTCAGTACCACTTATCTATGTTCTAAAAATTTTTTTTTTTAATTTTTTTCATCGCGGTACATCTATTATTTTTTAATAGTAGAAGCCTTTGACTTGAAAATGTCATACACTAATTTATTTGTCAAAAATAACTTCAAACTGTAATTCTGTAAGTTTTGGTGAAAATGTTAACGTTATCACAAAAAATATATTTAATACAATGTTACGGTATTGGGAAAAGAGCTATCGTCGTATTGCTGAAGAATTTAATACAAAATTTCCCGAAGTAACTTTTTCCCGTATGGGTATAAGGAAGTTGGTGAAAAAATTTTTGGAAACTGTTTCTGTTCTGAATTTAAAGAAAAAGAAAATAGTACGTGATGAAGATGATGCTACTACAGTTTTAATTTTGGATTCGGTGCAAGATAATCCTAAACTTTCATTGCGGAGACGGGCGCTTCAACTGAATATGAGCAAATCCCATATTCAAAGAGTTTTGAAGGAACGTAAATTATACCCCTATAAACCGATTTTTAATCATACGTTAGAACCGGGAGATGATGAGAAGCGTCTTTATTTTCGCATGTGGATGGGAGATGAAATAATGGAGAACCAAAATTTTCACAAAAGCATTGTATTTTCCGATGAAGCAACTTTTTCTAGCAATGGTACCGTTTCGTCACAACATGTTCGTTATTGGAGTGATACTAATCCTCACTTTAGAATTGCATCAAAACGTCAATACTTTGTTAAGGTAAACGTGTGGTGTGCTGTTTCTTATCATGGAATAATAGGGCCATATTTTTTTGATGCTAATGTAAATCAGCATAATTATTTGGAAATGTTGAGCAATTTTTTCTGGGATGGTTTAAGTGAACTCCCACTTGCTTATCGGCAGAGGATGTATTTTCAACAGGATGGTTGTCCGGCCCACCGTTCGCGCATCGTAGCTGCCTGGTTCAATCAAAAATTCGAAAATAATTGGATTGGCTGGAATGGTCCTGTTTTGTGGCCTCCAAGAAGCCCTGACTTAACTATTTTAGATTTTTATTTGTGGGAACGGTTAAAGCAACTAGTCTACCTGGACAACTTGCCTAACAATGTGTATGTATTAAAAAATCGCATTAGAGATGCTGTTGCATCCTTGACGCTTGAAGAAATTCGCAACTGTTACAAGGAACTGCGGCTTAGAGTCGAATTGTGTGCTGAAAGGGGTGGCGAATTAATAGAATAGTTTTAAACATTATTGTTTCTAGCCTAATTATTTTTTTATTGTTGTGATTGAAAACAAAAAATAAAAATTTGTAATACTAAATAGGGGTTTGACAGTTTCGTAATTCTAATTACAGATTTGGTCATTTGAAATTAAGCAAAAAATTTTATTCGTTTAGCACTTTTTTGTAAAATCAAAAATAAATTTTTTTTTCCTCTTGTAAACTCAATTCGGGGACATACGGTATAATTTACATTAACTGTTTACCAAAATATCAACTCTTCTCCTAAACAATATTACAAGAGAATTCAGGAAAGTAAAAATTACAACTTACATTGCCTACGTCCTTTTTCACTTGTTCTGCTACTTGGTAGACCTCAGTACGTTGTGTCAGGTCACATTTATAGCTGTATACTGTTCCGCCATTGTCCTTTATCGTTTTTGCAGTCTCTTCTAATCCTGCAAATACATATACATTTAAAATTTAAGAAAACACGTGTACATTAAATAAATTTACACATTTAGTAGGTATACATGTTAATTACAGACTATAGAACATAATCTATCAACAACTATTCATAATTTTCCAGTTTTATGGAGATAAATGCATCGCTGAAATACATATCGATTTTCAAGGATATATTAGATGCGTGTTTGTTTAATAAATTAAAATTTGTTGTGATATTCGACGTATTTATAAAATATTGCTAGTTATGACAATACAAACAATAGTAAAATTTTTCCGCGTGTATATATATATATAGATATATCAAATAAATATTAATTTTAGAGAAATACATAGAAATGTATATATTTAATCTAGGATTTTTATAGAGTAGCAATAAATGTGTATTTATCTAATTTTCGATATTATGAATGTAAATAGATACAAAGTGGACAATTATTTAATGATTGGCGTATGTAAAATATGTAATTATGGGTTAATTCGAGTTGACTTTAAAATAGCGTGACATGAAATAAAATTGTTGACGATAGAGTACTACTTGAGATTCTGTTTGGGCTATTCCCATTTTTTTGGGGGCAAAGGCGCTGTCGAAAATTAGATCGATTATGTAAATCATTCAAACAATAAAGACAGCCCAAATATACAGGGTTTTCCAAAAAGTGGGTAAATGGGTTAACCATATATTCTTTGAAAAAACTTAAAAAAAGGTATACAGACTGTCCCGTAAAAAACGCCAACATTCATAATTCCGTTATTTATTGTCCGGTTTTATTTAAACAAAAAGTAAATTTAATAGCATCAAAAACACTATAAGATAGCAGTGTTTTATTTGTTTTCAATTGTTTTCATTAATGTCAAACGACAGTCAAGTTTTTTATTTTAAATGGCAACATATATATTTTTGGCTATATTCGGATTGGTTTTTTTTTCTGAATTCAACGATGTATAACATGTTTATTTTTGATAAACGTTTATTGCAAAAAAAAAACTTTATAAATTTCATCTTTGTCTTCCATTATTTATAAATATTCGAATGTTTCATGAAACATTGGAAATGTAAGTATTATAAATATTATTATAAGAAACAAAACACTTTACAATAAATGTTGAAATTGCCCGCCACCTTGTTCAACACATATCGCACATCTCCTAATTACTCCAAAGGTCGCATTTAAAAGTCAAGCGGCAGGTACTTCTTGACAAGTGTTAATAATTTTTTGTCTTAAATATCAACATTTTCTGGAGTTGTTAAATAAACTCGATCTTGTAGATAAGCCCACAACCAAAAATCGAGGGGCGTAAGATCCGGTGAACGCGCAGGCCACTCGATAGGACTGGATGTTCCTATCCACCTATTTCCAAATTGGGTGTTCAACAAATCAGTATTTACTCTGGCGTTGTGCGCGGGAGCCCCATCTTGTTGAAAGAATATTCTATTTAAATTTGCCAAAGGTAATTCATGTAAAAAGTTTTGGAGATTTTCGTGTAATAAAGTGTAGTATTTTTCTTGATTTAAGCAACCATCTATGAAAAATGGCCCAATTAATTGATCACCTAAAATGCCACACCAAACATTTACGTTGAAACGTCTTTGAAAATTATTTTCAATTACAAATCTCGGATTGTCTGCACTCCACTGTCGATGTATGTTTCTATTAAAAATACCGTTGTTGCTAAAAGTGCATTCATCAGACCAAATTATCCTTCTGTAAAAATTCGGGTCTTGTTCTAATGCATTTAAATAAAAACGACAAAACTGGATTCTTCGGCCAGGATCATTTTGTTCTAATGCATGAACTTTTCGAGTTATGTACGGTTTAAGTTTGTGTTTTCTTAAAATACCATGAACTGTAGTTTTTGATACCCCAATATTATGTGCAATTTCGCGAATCGAAGTTCGTGAATTTTGCTGTACTGCAAGAAGAACATCTAATTCCTTATCTTCGGAGAATTTCCGTTTTTGTGTTTTTGGTTTGGTAAATGATCCATAATTTCTTAAATTCTTTTCAATTCTCTGAAATATTTTCGAACCTGGAACTTCTCTGTCCGGAAAACGAGCACTGTACCGACGAACTGCTTGAAGGCGATTTTTATTACATTCAAAGAACACTTGTAACATGTCCGTTAATTCATTGTTATTTATTTTTAACGAAAATACGCTTTTTGTTGCGGCAAAACGTTCAAACAGGATAATACAGAAAACTTAATAAAGTCAAACTGACACTTAAGGCACATTGACATAATGCTAGTGGACTGGGCCAAGTCTACTATAATGAAAGATGAAATTTATAAAGTTTTTTTAATTTTTATTATTAGGAGATGTGCGATATGTGTTAAACAAGGTGGCGGGCAATTTCAACATTTATTGTAAAGTGTTTTGTTTCTTATAATAATATTTATAATACTTACATTTCAAATGTTTCATGACACATTCGAATATTTATAAATAATGGAAGACAAAGATGAAATTTGTAAAGTTTTTTTTTTGCAATAAACGTTTATCAAAAATAAACATATTATACATCGTTGAATTCAGAAAAAAAATGCAATCCGAATATAGCCCAAAATATATATGTTGCCATTTAAAATAAAAAACTTGACTGTCGTTTGACATTAATGAAAACAATTGAAAACAAATAAAACACTGCTATCTTATAGTGTTTTTGATGCTATTAAATTTACTTTTTGTTTAAATAAAACCGGACAATAAATAACGGAATTATGAATGTTGACGTTTTTTACGGGACAGTTTGTATAACCCCTTACCACAATTATTAATCGCATCCTAAATACGTATTTCGACAACTAAGTTGTCATCATCAGTAGGTAAAACCACTAATCAAGGTGTCGCACATGGGGCACAGTAGAGCTAGAACACCGCTTACGCAACAACTATACGTCTATACGTTGAGTCTATATGTGGACGCCGTGTAAAGTAGTTGTTGCGTAAGCGGTGTTCTAGCTTTACTGTGCCCCATACACCTACAGATGGCAGAAACACGTGTCTTAAGCAGAAGTAAATGCTGAAAATACGAGGTGTTATTGTCCATGTGTACAGTTACAGATATGTATATTGCATGTCTGTTTCATTTGTAACAAATGCGTAATACGTGCAATAACGTATTGATAAACTTAAACCTTTTTGTATATCTTATTATTATCACGGCATACGTGATAAAACACCAAAAACAAAAGTATTTGATATGAAGTTTTTAAAGGAAAATATATGTTTTTGTATATTGTACGTACCTTTAACATTAACATCCCATATAACAATTTTAGCACCTAAAGCTGATAACTTGATGGCAAGAAGTCTTCCTAGACCACTACCGGCGCCTGTCACCAAAACAGTCTCCCCTTTAACAGACTTTACGGGCTCGTATGCGGCCGGTACGAAAAACAAAACTAATGCTCGTATAACTTGAAATATGGTAAATACAAGAAACCCAACAGCATCTACAATCGCTTGAAAAATTTCTGAAGGCTCGGCCATTCTACCGGGAACTGCTTCACTATTTCTAAATTTAACTTTTAAAGCAACACAATTCACGAACGAAACTGTTAGAGGTCGTTCGATGTTGATTACGGCTTCGATGTTTTTCAGTGAACTGATATAAAACGACTAATAAAACTAGTTATAATTCTTAAATATAATTCGTACTGTCGTATTTAGATATTATGAGATTGCACTTATCATTCAAGTATATGTGTATATGTCGTAAAGAGCGCATACCTATTGCTAATGTTATATATCATTCAGTTATCGCATGGAGTACTCAAGTATTATCTTACATCTCAACAGTTGTCTTATGGACTCAGATAATATATCTAATTATTATCATTAGTGGCAATCCAATTTAAAAATTATTCAGTGATGTAACTAACGTATTTGTTTCTAATGTTCACTTAATTAGTTAAGAATTGTCTTCATATACATAATCATTGCTGAAAATTATACTATTCTTGACCGTTAGTTATCAAAGTTGCGAAATACATATGATTTTGCATAAATCTTAGGATTTAGAAGTACCACATTAAAAGAAATCAGAAGCAATCATAATTTGCAAGTTAATAAGAATAATGACGAGGGGAAAACTAAAAAAATATAGAACTGTCACGTTTCTAAAAAAAAAATTAAATTTGTTTTAATTTTACATATACTTTTTAATGTTTTGCGAGTAGATTTCTGTGCTCAATTTGCTCTAATAGTTTGCTAATTATTATTAGAGACCGGACGCAGCAAGCCGAAATTATGATGGACCATATAAATAGTCTGCTACGACCCCTACGTTGCGCCTAAAATTAAAAAAAAACCAGAAAACGCTCCCCGGAGCAGACCCGGTCTCGGACAACTAAAACTGCCCCTGCACGTTCTTGCCAACGTCCAACGGCCCACCCGGCTTCTGAGGCTGCCTCAGCCCAGGGGTGGGGAGACCCAGAGGTAAGTAAGTTAGCAAAAAAAGATGGATAAGGGCGCCACCGAATTTATGTCGCTGGACGTCGCAAACTCGGAAACTTTGACGTAAGTCTTATTCAAACAAAAAAAAGGCAAGTAGCGCGGGGCAGAAGGCCGGCTCCGTGACCGAGACTCGTTCTACTCTCGGGGATTGAGAGACGAGGAAAAGAAAGAAGATAAATTGTTTCCAACCAAACAACTCTTATTTATTAACACCCAGTATATATAAGAAGGAAAAAAACTGTTACAGATCTCAAAATGGTGCACTTATGAATAAGTTCTAAATTTACTTGACCAGGTATAGTACATATTTGGAGAGGAGAGAAAAAAAACATTAACTAGATATTTTTGGAATTTAAATATGCGGCTGAAGGCCAGTCAAAAGTAAGAAAAAGATTAATTAGGATCAATGTGATGTAATGCAACTAAATCGACTTATAAGATTATTTACAGTACGGCTGATGGCCTTAGTTCGCCCTAAAAAAAAACAATCTTGTCGGTTCACAATGTATTACAAGTTCAACAATTCATTGAAATAAATCGATCTTTAACTAGAATGTTTTAAATTCAAATACGATTCAGCAAAATATGTAATTGCATATAATGAAAGTATTCTAATCAATTAGCGAAAATATGAAATACATACAATTGAAGTGTTCAAATAAGTTAACCAAAAATCTGTAAGGCATAGAATTAAAGTATTCTAATTAGTTAGCAAAAATATGTAATGCCTATAATTACAGTATTCAAATCCATTAGCAAAAATAATCTGTAGGCATATAATTGAAGTATTCAAATAATATTTATGTATAAACGCAAGTTTATATTGAAACGGTACAACAGTTCGTGAAGCGAACCAAGAAGAGTATAAAAAAAATGACTCACAAAAAAGAAGGTCAGGCAACACAGGTTATTTCGTTTCGAAAACACCTGGGACTATTTAACAGCGATCTATTAATTAATAATGACAATAATTTATATATGAACTGAAATAAGAAATTTACGAATGACAAATGAAAACTAAATTAGCGAAACGAGTACTTATCTGGCGGTTAGAACTCTTATCGTGTCCTTCTCCCTCCAGGAAAAGAAAAGCGTCACTTGCGGGAACAATCAGGTGGTGTTACGTTATTTCTTGCCCGTCGGGTACACCATCTAAATAAAGGAATAACAACGAAATACGCGAAAAGAAAATAAAACAAAGAAAGCCCTGTACATACCGAATAATGCGTTCGATGGCGGTGAAATTAAAGCCATGCTGTTTAACGTGCTACAAATTACTTCTCCCAACACTTCAGATCCTCCAAGGGAGATATCGCATTAAGCGAATAATATTGGTATAAAGATCGATTAAATTCCCTCACGGGGCCGTAATTATAACATTTAGGTAAGGCTACATCGATCAATATCCGCGATGGGAGAGATCGTAACTACGTTCGAAGATCGACCACTAACGACCGGGATCTAGAGCGCGAGTGCCGTACTCTTCCTTTTCAAAAAAAGCGAGCACTAAGGTTCGAGAAAAAAAAGAAAAAAACTTGAAAGAAATTAGATATATATTAAAATAACGAATGACGATACCTATACAGGTAGGTTCATTGGAAATGGAGCGAAATATATTGCAGATATCATTAATTAAATTACAAAATAACGTAATGAAGCGTTGAGCGTTACGGACACGTAACAAGTCTATAACATCGCAGTTATTGAATAGACTCAATATTACAGTAAAATTCCTTTCTTCATGGACGTAGATAGAAGCGTGAGGAGTTAAAATTTAAATTTTATTAATTAGTTTATATTTCGTAAGATAAATAAAGTACGGTGAGGTAGTTTTTTTTCATTGTTTTAACTGTTAATTACCATACTACGTAATATTTGTAATGATATTGTTTCATCGAATCTACTTCTCCCCACTTATTTTGACGTGTCCAGTGAATTTCGTTAAGTTTCAATAACTTACGCATACATTTTTAATTTTCATTTATTTAAATCTAGAACATTGTTTAAGTTACTTTTTCAGATATTATATGGAACAACGTCGAGAATGGCATCGTGAAACAATGGCGAGTTAGATTAAAGGTTAAATAATTAATTGCAAGTCCATTGCCAGTGATTTCGAAATTTATTGCAAAGTCTGTACAATATCGTTAAAAAATTCCATGAAATCGCACGTAAAACGTCACTTAGGAACGCAAATACATACCCATAAATTAGACCCGTTGGAATCTAACAATATTAACGAAGAACTCTGTGAAACTTTAATAGCGACAAATATTCCATTAAATAAACTTAACAATCCCACCTTCAAAATATTTCTCCAAAAATATACTGGTTAAAATGTTCCTGATGAATCCACCTTATGCAAATATTATAAGCAGTAGAACGCATTAGAAGCCATCTTTCAAATCAGTACCTAAGGATAAGTGCCGAAGCAACTGTCGATATATTAGCACGCTGTGTGGCAAATGTTGTAGCTGGTGTACTACACCCAACTATTCCATATAACGCATGTGTAATAGCAACAAAAATTATAAATACAGTTGTTGCGGAAACAGTAGCTAAAACCATTTACGAGAATATGCACCAAATGCTTCATTCGGGCGACAGGTACAAAGAAAAAATACTTATTTGTCAGTGACACTGTTGCATGAATATTCAAAACAGGCAGACTATTAAAGGAAACATATCCTAATATGCTGCATATTGCTGGTCTAGCACTTGTTCTCCATAGAATTTGTGAATATATCAGAGACACCGTTCCAGAAGTTGATAGACTTGTATCCGCTTTTAAAAAAGTTTTCAGAAAAGCACCATTGAGAGTAGCTCTTTACAAGGAATAACTTCCATCTTTGGCACTGCCTCCCTCTCCAGTAATAACTATATGGGGAACATGTTTGGAAGCTACTAGTTTTTATGCAGAGAGTTTCGATAGTTTACAAAATTTCGTTATATGTTTAAATGACGATGCTCGAAGTATTTCTGAGTGCAAGGTACTAATACAAATTCCAAATTAAAAAAATTAGTTGTACTTTCTTCAGGAACACTTTGGAAATTTGCCAAAACTAATCACTTATTTTGAAAATAAAAACCTCAAATTAAATGATGGATTAACCGCATTAGATGTGGCTATTAATAATTTGAAAAATATTCCAAGTTACTTCGGATATGGCCTTCGGCAAGAGTTAAATGCAGTTTTTAATAGAAATACAGATTTAATAAAATTGCGGCAATTGTGTATGGGGACAATGCCTCAAAATCTAACTGCTAAATACTGAAATAAAAGAATATATCCAGTATGCACCTATAACCAGTTGCGATGTAGAAAGGACGTTTTCTATCTACAAGGATGTATTTCATTGAAAGAAACCAAATTTTACGGAAGAGAACCTTGAAAAAGTATTGCTAGTTAATATTAATACTCCTTTACTCAACTTGAACTACAAAATGAACAAATAAAATTATATTTCGTATTTTATAGATCACCACCCCTTCGTTTTCCAATTATATAAATAAATAATAATGAAATAATGATTAGAATAAGATATTGGATTGATTGCCTAAAGTGGGTTGTAAATCTACTGTTACTGAAGGTTACGTTGAATCTTTCTTGAAGAACAAAATTAAAATATCTCAAATGCTTTAAACTCGACAAATTAATTCAGGCCTACTCAAATGAACAGTTATAACCAAAGTATTCTATCTACTAATAATTTGCCTGGCGTTACCATAAATGCTCAAGATACATATCATGTAACTGTCAACATAACAAGTGTTCATTTGAAAAGTCAATCTAGGTTACTTTGAAATTTTGATAGAATAAGACGCAAATATATTAGTATGACATTTGATAATGTCAATCACAAATATCAGTTAGTGCATAAAATAATCGTGCGGCGATTCTGGCTTAAATAAATTGCTTCTCAGTTTTAAAATGGCTTTCACTTTAGAACATAAAATTTTTTTTAGTCCAGGCTTATTTTCGAACTGGTAATAAAATTGATGGTTTATGGGTTTATTCAGTTCAAGATTGCATGGTAGAATTTCAAGTTGAGTTTCTACATTTTGTAATAGATAAGATTATATACAATTTAAGAATACTCTGGATAGAACTTTAAAACTTTTTTCTGAAACTGGTAGTCTCTTAAGAAAATAAGGCAGCGGAGCAGTTAAGGAACGTACACCTCAAGTTGTCAATCGTGTTGAAGAAATAATGGAAAATGAGCCACAAATCTGTTCGACATTTGAGTCAACAAATAAACCTTTCTGTTGGTACAACTCACAAGTTATTAAAAAAAGATATGCAACTTTATCCATACCGTGTCACAGCAGCACAAGAATTGATAGAAATTGATTACCCACGTAGACTACAGTTTTGTAATTGGTTTGTAAATATGAACAATAATGGAGAACTTTCGCAAAGAGTCATCTTTACTGATGAAGCATGGTTTTATAAAACGGGATATCTAAATTCACAAAATACAAGAATTTGGAGTAGTGAAAATCCACATGTAATTAATGAAGAATCGCTACATTCAGAGAAAAGTGGTGTTTGAGCAGCGATAAGCCAAAGGCGAATCATTGGATCAATATTTTTCCAGGGAACGTTAACTGCTCAAAGGTACCGTACGGAAATTGTACAACCCTTTGTCAATCAGTTACATGATGATGAACTTCAAAATGCATATTTCCAACAAGACGGAGCACCTTGTCACTGTTCTGCAGAATCTTTGGATTATTTAAGAGAATTCTTTCATGAGCGTATAATTAGTCGAAATACTGAAATTGCCTGGCCTGCACGTTCATGCGATTTAACACCTTGCGACTTCTTTTTGTGGCCTTATCTAAAAAATAACATATTTCGAACACCTATATTGAATTTGAATGATATGCTACAGAGAATCGAACAAAAATGCATGGAAATTAATAACAATCCAGTAATGTTGCAGAATATCATCAGAAATTTTGAACGGAGGATTTTAAAGTGCATTGATCTTGAAGGACAACATTTTCAACATTTGTTATAGTTTTCAATAAATACCTATTATTTGTTATTTATTTGTATGTATGAAACTGTCAAAATATACGACTTCGTAGGTTAAGTAGTAAATTTTAATTTACGACATACTTCAAAATGTTCTCAGTAAATCACATGCTACTAGATTGACTTTTCAAATGAGCACTTGTTATATAATACCTACAATTCAGGAACATAATTTAAAATAAAAGTTGTTATTGTACCGTTTGTAATTAAATTATTTTATATTTAATTGACTATGTTTGCATTTGGCAAATCGACTTCACATTTTTAACGTTTGAATTTCGATTGGCCACTCGTAAAAAAACTAAATTGTATTCGACTCGTTTATAGATTATTAACTTATCGTTTTCGATGCTTTTATAGTGTTGCTATTTGCTATAGCAGCAAATTAGAAAAATGATTTGCCAATACTTCTAGAAAACATACCTTTAAATATAGGAAATCGAATGTAGTTAATATACGATGGAGCTGCCCCATATTTAGATCATACTGTGGGACTTAAATCCATTAAATTTTTTTTTAGAGGTCCTATTGAAAAAAGTATCGTTTATAGAAATTAAAGTGTATTTTTAAGAGAATGCAGTTCACTTATCTTTTAGATTATATTAAGATTTTGTACAGAGATTTGCGAACTAATATTTGAACTTTGGAATTAATATACTAGTTGTCCTTTACAAAATTGCGTAGATATATTTAATTGTATTTAATTGTATCGTATTTTTGTTCAATGACGAAACAATTCTGTGAAATATTATTTAATTGATATGCATTTTTAGTTACCTTGTACAGTGTGGATTTACAAGAAACTTATTTTCGAGTCTATCGAAATATCTACATAGAGAATAAAAGTGACATGGGGCATAATAATCCTCAATTTTAATAAATTTTTAATAGTTAATGCCCTGCCAATTTCGCAAACTTTCAGTCAGTCTTTCATTTAAACAGAAAATATAATTATATTTTAAGAAATTTTGGTAAATATTTATTTAAGGTAAAATTCACCAAATATTACCGTTGCGTTGTAAATTGACAGCTCAATGTAACTATACTATCTAACATGTCTTTAATAATTGCGTCGACCAAAAATACAAATATATGAGGTTTGTCTTCCGTCTCTGCGAAATACGTTCAAAATTATACATTTATATTTCTGAAATACTGAGTGAAACAAAATAATAAAATAGGTAAGTTTTGTATAATACAAAAGTATTTTTAATAATATAAAATATTAAAAATCGGGTGTGAAGAACACAATATTAGTTCATATATTTGTGAAAGAATCTCTCCAGAGACATAAACACGTGTTTCATCGTTCTATAGAATCATCGGTGCGCCCTTACTAGATAGACGCGTTCACAAAAGAACAACGCCGCTATCTCACAGAAGATATTAAGACAGAGCGTAGAAGAACATTCAGCACTGCTCATTGGCGAACGCAGAAGCAACTTACACTGTCTCAATAACAAATGCAGAACTAACAGTCAGATGGAAGCACTTGGCCTATTGTGACTCGTCGCACTTAGACTACTGATTTGATTATAAAACAATGTTAACAGTATTTGTAGACAATTGGATTCTCTTTAATTTGATACCAATTACGACCAGATTGGTCGTTCCTAACTCGAGATATGATCCGTTTATGATCGAAAACTTATCCATAAAAAAAATTAATGTGATTTTCGAGTTTGGCGGGTATATACCGTATGTCCCCGGATTGAGTTTACAAGAGGAAAAAAAATTTTATTTTTGATTTTACAAAAAAGTGCTAAAGGAATAAAAATTTTTGCTTAATTTCAAATGACCAAATCTGTAATTAGAATTTCAGTACCACTTATCTATGTTCTAAAAAAATTTTTTTTAAATTTTTTTCATCGCAGTACATCTATTATTTTTTAATGGTAGGAGCCTTTGACTTGAAAATGTCATACACTAATTTATTTGTCAAAAATAACTTCAAACTGTAATTCTGTAAGTTTTGGTGAAAATGTTAACGTTATCACAAAAAATATATTTAATACAATGTTACGGTATTGGGGAAAAGAGCTATCGTCGTATTGCTGAAGAATTTAATACAAAATTTCCCGAAGTAACTGTTTCCCGTATGGGTATAAGGAAGTTGGTGAAAAAATTTTTGGAAACTGGTTCTGTTCTGAATTTAAAGAAAAAGAAAATAGTACGTGATGAAGATGATGCTACTACAGTTTTAATTTTGGATTCGGTGCAAGATAATCCTAAACTTTCATTGCGGAGACGGGCGCTTCAACTGAATATGAGCAAATCCCATATTCAAAGAGTTTTGAAGGAACGTAAATTATACCCCTATAAACCAATTTTTAATCATACGTTAGAACCGGGAGATGATGAGAAGCGTCTTTATTTTTGCATGTGGATGGGAGATGAAATAATGGAGAACCAAAATTTTCACAAAAGCATTGTATTTTCCGATGAAGCAACTTTTTCTAGCAATGGTACCGTTTCGTCACAACATGTTCGTTATTGGAGTGATACTAATCCTCACTTTAGAATTGCATCAAAACGTCAATACTTTGTTAAGGTAAACGTGTGGTGTGCTGTTTCTTATCATGGAATAATAGGGCCATATTTTTTTGATGCTAATGTAAATCAGCATAATTATTTGGAAATGTTGAGCAATTTTTTCTGGGATGGTTTAAGTGAACTCCCACTTGCTTATCGGCAGAGGATGTATTTTCAACAAGATGGTTGTCCGGCCCACCGTTCGCGCATCGTAGCTGCCTGGCTCAATCAAAAATTCGAAAATGATTGGATTGGCTGGAATGGTCCTGTTTTGTGGCCTCCAAGAAGCCCTGGCTTAACTATTTTAGATTTTTATTTGTGGGGACGGTTAAAGCAACTAGTCTACATGGACAACTTGCCTAACAATGTGGATGTATTAAAAAATCGCATTAGAGATGCTGTTGCATCCTTGACGCTTGAAGAAATTCGCAACAGTTACAAGGAACTGCGGCTTAGAGTCGAATTGTGTGCTGAAAGGGGTGGCGAATTAATAGAATAGTTTTAAACATTATTGTTTCTAGCCAAATTATTTTTTTATTGTTGTGATTGAAAATAAAAAATAAAAATTTGTAATTCTAAATAGGGGTTTGACAGTTTCGTAATTCTAATTACAGATTTGGTCATTTGAAATTAAGCAAAAAATTTTATTCCTTTAGCACTTTTTTGTAAAATCAAAAATAAATTTTTTTTTCCTCTTGTAAACTCAATCCGGGGACATACGGTATAGTAACACCAAATCTGTAAATTAGTGCAAGTAATTATTTGTGTGATTTCGTTGTTTCTTGAGCAGACAGGAAATTATTTAATTTATAATCAAAGATAATATAATAAGACCTTGATAAATAGTCGACTATTATTATTGCATCTAAATTTCGGGTGTGCTTTAGTGTCAATTTGTCGAGACGTCATTTTCGACATTAATAATCCGATTAATAAGGTTAAAGCTTTCGGGCTTTAATCTTTGATTATTAATGTCAAAATGACGTCGAAAAAATAGGGAAACACACGAGAAAGTTAGTAACAATAAAAATAGTAGCTAATTTATCAAGGTCGTGTTTTATTTAGTAAGATTATTTTCCGAGATTACAATGTGTTTGGTCAAAAATATGTCACATTTAATTTGATATCTAAGCGTCAGTCAAAGTAAATAACGACCCATCGAAAAAATTCATAATTGGAGTAGACTGTGAAATTGGGTTGATACTTTAACCACTTCCACATAATGACATTTATTATTTGACATTGAAACTATAAGTTTGTGTAAAATTTTTCAAAACTCTTATTAAGAAAATTGTTTGTGTTTAGATGCAAATGGACAACATTTTCAACAACTTCTGTAGCTATATGTAAATTTTGATTATGATTTCGATATTAAATAAATTACACAGGTCTACAAAATTAAACTTTTTGACAGATGTTTTTATTTTGAAAACTGATTTTATATAATTTTGGTAGGCTGATTTCAAAAATTCTATGCATTTATTTGTATCACGTAAGGTTTTTTTGCAAATATTAAATGAAAAAAAACGATATTTCTAAAAAAAATTATTTGTTTATTGAGTAAAAAGGTGGAATACAAGTTAAAAAAGTGGAAAAAAATACTTTACTCAGTCTTTTTTAAGTGAAATCTTTGTCTTTTTGCCAGAAAGCTGCGTTGTCCGGACATTCGGTTGTATGTTTTTAAGGGCATATCCCGTTTTAACATCCAGCAGTAGTCTGCCATCATCGTTATGCTCCATCTGCCTTGGTATCGCCGTTCCATTTCCTTAATGTTTTATTGAAACCTCTCTCCCTGTTCTTCGCTAACTGCTCCAAGATTTTCAGGAAAATAGTTCAAGTGTGAAAACAGGAAATGCACTTTCAAACTCATATTACAACCTAGACGATGAAAGTGTTGTAACATATTTTGAACAATATTTTCGTAGTTTTCGTCCTTAGAGTTCCCAAGAAACTTATCAATTACTTCTTTAAATGAAACCCAGGCGTTTTTCTCGACATTGATCATTGTGTTTTGAAAATCCTTGTCTTTGCATAATGTTCTTATCTGCGGCCCAACAAAAATACCTTCTTTTAACTTGGCATCGGATAAGGCTGGAAATGTCTCGCACAAATATTTAAAACACTGTCCATTTTTGTCTAGGGCTTTAACAAACTGCTTCATCATCAAGCCAAGTTTGATATGGAGAGGAGGCAGTAAAACTTTTTTGGGGTCAACCAAGCTATCTCTTAATACATTTTTGCCAGCAGGTGTAAGCCTTGTTCTAGAGGGCCATTCTATTTGAGTCCAATGTCTATCCCTTGCTCGACTATCCCACTTACAAGTAAAGCATGGAAATTTTGTATAACCTCCTTGTTGTCCTAGTAGCATGCACAGCACTTTAAGGTCACCACAAAGCATCCACTGATGTTCTTGGTAGTTTATTTTCTTTAAAAGAAGTTCAACATTTTCATACGTTTCCATTAAATGTACCGAATGGGCAACGGGAACCGACGCCAGCTCGTTACCATTGTGCAATAAAACGCCTTTTAAACTACGCTTACTTGAGTCAATAAACAGGCGCCGTTCTTCTTTTACATACGGCACATTTCCTAATTTTGAAATTGTTGCAATACACTAGCGGTCCGTCTTGAGTAAAATATTGACATAACTCTTTTTTGCGATCCCGGTAAAAGCTTGATGTGACGCCAGGTGCCAGTAAATGTTTCTCACGAAGTCGGGAGGCTAACAATTCGGATGCATCCTTTGGAAGGTGCAAATCTCTAATTAAATCATTTAGTTCGCTCTGGTTAAACACTTCGGGCTCTCTGAAATCTGTTGTGAAATCTGGGTCATCTGGGTCGCAATTAGATTCCTCTGATTCTGACGATATGACGTTTTCTAGTGCTTTTGGGGCGGTAGGTATCGGTACAACTGATCCATGAGGAACTGGTCGAATAGCAGAGTCAAGATTGGGATACACAATTTGTTTCTTATTTTTTCTGTTGAATCCTTGAACAATACACGAACAAAAATAACAATCATCACTGTGATTTTTAGGCTCTCGCCATACCATAGGAACACCAAAGCTTAAACATTTCTTCCTACCTTTTTGCCAGTTTCTTAATGCTTCAACGCAAACGGAACAAATAGTATGAGGGGCCCAAGACTTGTCTTGGTCGCCAATTTTTACACCAAAATAAGCGTGGTATACATTTTTCACAAACGAAGTTATAGTTTGCCTCTGCTTTACTACGACATAACTACCACAGATATAACAAAAGTTATTCGGATTGTTCACACAATGTCTTCTTTCCATATTTATACGTTCTAGAACACTTAAAATACGCAACAACGAAGACAACAAGCGCGCGGATACAGTAGCACGACGACTAACACAACCAAACTGCACATAAGCAAGTTTCAACGTTGTATTGACGCTTCTGCGCCGACTCTGTTGCTTTGCTGAGAAATCTAATATTAACCAGTGTTGCCAAATCACATTTAATTTCATAAAAATCAATTCATTTAAAAATCATGCCTAACATGGAACAAACATATTCTTGTCATAGGTATATATATTAATAAATTAACATTTTTAAGATATAGAGCGCTATAAAGAAAATTTACGTGATAGAGCAAAAATATGGCGTTTTTTTGGAATAAGGGCCCCCAAACATATACAAATTAGCAAACAGCTTTCAAACATCAAAATCACTGTAGACCTGTGTTATCTGCCAAAAATATTTTTAAATAAATTTTTTTTCTTGAGTACTGAAGACATGGCAGATGTTGTTGAAGAGCAATATTCGGATGTAGATTGTGATTTAGTAAAGAATTTGGGCCTATCAAAGGAATCATCGTAACTGCTAGCTTCAACATTAAATGAAAAGAACTTACTCGAGCAAAGTACGAAAATAACTGTTTATCGTAGCAGGGAAAGTGATTTTGTGCAATATTTTAAAGAATAATGTGAATTAGTTTATTGTAACAGTGTGCTAGATTTTCTAACTAAAATAAACGTTGTACAATATGATCCAAGTGAGCGGCGTTTGTTTATCGACAGTTCCAGTAAGCAAAAAGGATATACAAAATTACCGTGCTTTTTGTGCCTCTAGGATAGCTAGAGCTAGAAACATTGGCCTTCCAGAACATCCCTAGATGTTGGAGAAAAGAATATTATAAGTCAACTTTTAGTCGACACAGAAAAAGTAATTTTTCCACCTCTTCACATCAAATTGTGTCTTGCGAAACAATATGTTAAAGCTCTAGATTTACAAGGTAACTGCTTCCAATATATATGTGAAAAGTTTCCACGACTAAGTTACGAAAAAATTAAAGCTGGTGTATTTGATGGACCTCAAATTTGTACTTTAACGAGAGATTCAAATTTCATCAACTTTATGAAAGAAGCTGAGAAAGAAGCCTGGACTTCATTCACGATGGTCGCGAACAATTTTCTTGAAAACAAAAAAGCCTGTAGTTATAAACATCTAATGCAATCAATGCTTAACACGTTGAGCGCCATGTGCCCAACCGGTGGGCATTTTCAGTCATTTACTTCGGACCGCGTGCCCACCGGTGGACATTTTATGTTTCTTACTTCAAGCCCGCGTGGCCTCCCGTGAGCACGTTTTATATGATATCCGCATATACCAACGGATTCTGTGGTCCCAGGGACCAGCAAAACCGTACACGGACCGGGCAAAATCTATCAACTAATAAGGATTTATGAGGGTCTAAAAATAAATTTTATTTTGACGTTTTAGCGTATTTTTATAATTTATTTATGAAATACATGTGTTATAAAACAAAGATATACTAAAACTACTTACTACATATAACTGAACAATATTTCAGAGGTAAAAAAAAGTGATCTGACCTAAAGTAACAAAGAAAACATGAAATTCTTAACCAAAAAAAAAAAAATAAAGTAATGAAAAGTTTAGTCTTTAGGCTTGATGCTCTGGGTCATGCTTTTATAGCATGGGCTGCACCTTTTCCTAGTAACCCTCTTCTGTCCCTCATATTCTTTCAATAAGTGTTTTGTCTTAGAACTGGAAGGCCTTGAATGTTGTGGATCTAAAGTTGGGTACACTTTATTTATTCATTTCCTATAATGTCCAAAAATTTTGAGATTTTGAAAAGCCTGTCTTCTGGATCGCTTGGCTGGTCATTATCTGATAAATGAAACATTCCAAGCAATATTTCAAATCTGTTACGACTAATTATTTTTGAGATTCTATTTTCATAAATTTTTTTTGTGGACCAGTAATTTCTCAGTTTCGGAAGCTGCACAAGTCCCATCCAGAGGATGATTCCTAAAAACTTGCGCATCTCGCCAGCATCAGTGTCAACCCATTTTTGGAGTCTTGGAGTTTGATTTTTGGTTGTAGTGTTAGCCGAACCAGCAATATTTTGCGCAGCGAATCTGTTGGTTTCTTCAACTCATAGGGCTACAATATCATCGTCTATAAAGTGCTCAAAATAAGCGATAGGAGATAGCCCGCGAAGCTTCTGAATTACATTCGGATGAACGCCGGTGTATGGAGCGGAGAAATTGAAAGAAAGTCTGTCTCCTGGTACAGGTTTCCATTTTCTCTGGTTTACAAGATTTGCAAGAGGAACAATGTCATCATCGGAATCAGCTTCAGCTGATTCTTCATCCTGTACATCTTCATCCTCGGAACTCAAATTGGAACTTGCTTCATTCAGCGAGAAATCCCGGTCTGCTATGGAATCATCGGAAAATCCTATAACTTCATCGTCAGACAAATTGGCCAACTCTTGAGCCAGTTCTTCGTCTGTGAGACCCCTTCTAGCCATTTTAGTTCAAAATCTGTAACAACAAAAATAATGCAACACATGTCCACGGGTGGTCATTTGGTCCCACAGTGAAAAATTATACCCAGGGACCACGTGACCACCGGTGGGCACGAAAAAAATTAAGCAAAAAAATAAGGGAAGAAAAATTAACCTAAAGTAAACAAAACGAAACCACGTGAAGTAAAAAAAAAAAACTAAATTTCAGGTCGAAGCTCGGCGCTCAACGTGTTAAAAAGCTTCACCGCCTAGGTTGTAACATGAGCATAAAGCTTTATTTCCTTCGTAGTCATATTGATAAGTTTCCCGAAAATTTAGGTGCTGTAAGAGATGAACAAGGCCAGAGATTTCATCAAGATTTAAAAGTCATGGAAACTCGGTACCAAGGAAAATCGAATCCTCATGTGATGGTCGACTACTGTTGAAGTGTTCGAAGGGACTGCCAAACCAAAATACACAGCAGAAAGTGCTATAAACGAAAATGTATGTGTCCTGATTGTTGTTTTTCCTTTTACAAATACTCTTGTAATTTTATAATGATTATTGTGTAAATGCTTCCACTATACTCGTGACTAATATTGTATTGAAATAAATAAATGAATTGTTAAATTTTATACTTTCTTCTAAAATTGGTTCTTCTACTTGGTTCTAAAATTTGGCAAGATTACTCCTGCCGAAGTATGTAGACGCAACACGTCGCTACGTCAACCATAATTATTCGCACAACCTGGATGGTTGACGTCGCGACGTATTATCTCTAGATTCTTCGGCAGGAGTAATCTTGCCAGATTGTAAATCAACGCAACAAATTAAGCGACAATTGCATATGAGATGAGATTTTAATAATTATCAATTCTCGCGTGTAATAAGTTCAATATAATTCGTATATGTACACGAAAGTATACAAATGAAAATCATGTCTGTATCCGAATACCATGATCTGCAACGACAGTGAAATATCGATATCTGCACGTTTCGGAACAGACGTGGTTTGCATATATTTTTCATTAGCTGGATTAATGGATAATATCTGAACTATTTATTATACGCGTTAATGACAGTCATCGCTAAATCTGACTAATGATATGTTTCACAATTTAGTACTCTGGTGCAATTACCATTGCATTTCACTTTACGCATCCCATTCCTGTATAATTAATAACCGTAAATTCTATTTTTGTCGTACTTTCATGGTAAATTCTAAAATTATGTATAATATTTCATAATAGCATTGGTAATTAATGATAAACACGACTATTACACTCATATTTATGCTAGCGTCTAGAATTTAAAAAAAAGATTAATGTCAATTATGTAGTTTACTTCCCATATAATAAGTTTCACGCAAAAAGTTATTAATTCCACAACTTTTTATAATTTTCAAGGTATCATTATATTATTTAATTAAAATAAAATGATTTACAAACTTTCCAATCATTTTCTTTGGCTTTTTCGCATTTATCAATTGCGTTTCAGTATTTGTCAAATGACTTTCCGATTATTTTATTTTAGTAGGCTTGCTTTATTAAATAAATTTCATTTCTGTCAAATGGTTTTCCTTATTTGTCAATTTAGTTTCACGTGCGCAAATATTTGCATTATTTTAACAGAATAACTTGAAACATACATGATGGGTAAAAACCTCACCAGTTTTGTATAATACAAAGGTATTTTTAATAATATAAAATATTATTCAAAATCTGGTGTGAAGGGCACAAATACGAATTCAATATTAATTTTTTTGTGAACGTATCCCTCTCCATAGACGCAGATACGTATTTCATCTTTCCACAGATTCCTCAGTACGCCCCTGCTTTACCCACTCATGTATGTTTCAAATTATTCTGTTACGTTACGCATGCAGTTATCCCGTTAAAGAGTCGTGAAGGCACAAAAAATACAGTTTCTAGAGATACGGCAGTCATCTTTGGAAACACTTCGTTAGTTTTGCATTTGTTATGTAGACAGAGTGAGTGCTTTAGTCGTTTGCTTATATGCAGTGCTGAATGTACTTCTACGCTCGGTCTTAATAATTTCTGTGAGATAGCGAAGTCGTTCATTTTGTGATGGTATCCTTCTCCAGTAGGAGCGTACTGAGGAATCTGTAGAGAGATTAAATACGTACCTGCGTCTCTGGAGAGGGATACGTTCACAAAAATATTAATATTGAACTTGTATTTATATCCTTCACACCAGATTTTTAATAATATTTTATATTATTAAAAATACTTTTATATTTGCATTATTACTAGAGAACGGACATTCTTACCACATGACTCGGCGTAATTCAATGAAGTATTTGTTAGACCATCTGGCCATCTGGTCGACAGCGATTACAATGGACAACACGCCTATTGTATTCGGGGGATATATTCCATTAAACGCAATCGGCAATTGGAAATGTTTATAAACATCGCTGAGTACATTCCGGCGTAATACAATGAAGTATTTGTGTTTGATTTTCTCGGCCACCTGATTTCGCCAGCGTTAACAATGGACACCGGCTATTGTATTGGGAGAACTTAGTCATGTGGTAAGAATGTCCGCTCTCTAATTATTACAATGGAAAATAATAACAATCATCGTCAGAGAAGGAATAATAACAAGATAAGCAACAAAATACGCAAATTATCTCTCCATTAAGATGACAATACAATGATAAAGTACAGCAGGAATGCTCAAACTTTTAGGGATTGCGCTCTACCACAAAACATTTAAGCGACAAGCGATCTACACGTACTGTGGCCATCAATAAATTTCGGTCATGTTGAATGACAATAATTGTCTTTTTCTTTGTCAAAGTTCATTTATATTGACAATGTGAAGGCGAAAATGATGAGAAGTCTTCGTTAGTTCGACAGAACGCAGCAAACCCAATTTGATTGCCTGTCATTGATGGTACTCCATCAGTTGTAATCGACATGAGCTTGTAAATTTGTAGCTCATATTGTATTATAAAATTTAGAAAAACTGTGTTCCGCGAATTCTTTCTCTCAGAAGCAGCAAAGTTAACAATTCTTCTTTAAAATAATAAAATAAAATAAAACAATAACTTTGTTATATATACCACTTTATTCACATATAATCGTGACCGCGGTTTCGACATACAATGTCATTATCAAACTGCAAAAGTTACAGGCCTACATAGAGTTTATAAATGACACAAAAATATATGGGGGTGGTTTATGATGTTATTTAAAATTACTACTATATACTTAACTATTATATACAACATTGGAAAAGAGGTGTATATATAAGATCCAACTGTTCGTTTAAAACGATATCTATTGTGTTGTTTCGGCTCTTAAAAATTTCTAGGGCCTCTAAAAGATTTAATTTACGACCTTTCTCGGCCAAATGCAATATTTTATGATGACCAAATGTATGCCTTTATGTAATAAGATGGTTTGCGAATGTTGAATCTGTCTTCTTTAGTTTATATGACCTCATGTGTTCTTTTACCCGTATAATAAAACTTCGACCAGTCTGACCTATATATACACTTCTACAATCATTACAATATAATTTGTACACTCCTGATTTATTATTGATATATGTTTTAGGTTTTGCGTTAAAAATGAAATTACTTGTTTTTACATATGGTTTGTAAGCTATACTAACATTACTATTATTTTTTGAAATTATATTTCCAATTTGCTCGCTTATTTTACCGAAGTAAGTTAACGAGACAAATTGTTTCAAATTAGCACTATCTTTAGGATATACTAAACTAAGGGCCACTTGTAACTGTTTTTTCTTTAGTATACTGTCAATTACGCTACTTTTATAACTATTGTTTACCGCTATTTGTTTTATAGTATTGATTTCACGAACAAAAGATTCATTAGACAAAGCAATATTTAATGCTCTATGTATCATAGAATTAAAAAATGAATGTTTGTGTGTCTTAGGGTGTAGTGAATCTTTGGGAATAATGCAATCAGTGAAAGTAGGTTTACGATATATATCAAATTTTAAGCTCTGATCTAATTTGTTTAATTTTAAATCCAGGAAGTTAATACTGTTATTCTCTTCTGTATTGTTGTATTCTGTAAAATTGATATTAGAATGGATTGAATTTATGTAGTTCAGAAATGTTTGTAGTTGTCTATGAGTGCCCTTAAAGCAAGCTAGGATGTCGTCTACATACCGATACCAAAATTTAATATCTTTTTAACCTAGTTGTGATGAAAGAATTTTTTCTGTAATATCCTTCATGAAAATTTCAGCCAATAGAGGACTTAGAGGTGAGCCCATTGCCAGACTTTCTGTTTGTTTGTAGAATTTGTTGTTAAATGTAAAGTAACTTTGGTTGGTGACTAACTCCGTTAGAGATATGATTTCGTGTATAACAACCGGGTTTGTATTTTTCTTTACTAATATGTTTTCTATTAACCTTAAGCATTCCTTATGTGGTATTTTTGAAAACATGTTGGAAACATCAAGTGATACCAGGATTTCGGTCTTTTGTATATTACAATGTTTTAATTTAGCTGTTAACTGTATTGCGTTTTTTATGGAAGAGCTATCTGTAAATTCGGTATATTGTCTAATTATTATGTTTAATTTTTCGGCTAATTTTTTATTGGGGCAAGAAATAAACGAAACAACTGGTCTGATGGGTGCTTCCTCTTTGTAAATTTTTACTAAACCGTATAATTTAGGAGGGGAAGGATTCATATGGAAAAGTTTGTACTTATCTGTGTTTGAGATTAGTGCATTACAATTTTTGACACATTCTTTAATTTCTGCCTGATACTGTTTAGTGGGGTCCTTTTTCAATTCTATGATAGTATTGTCGTCTATAAATTTCTTAACTTTATTTTCATAATCACCTTTAGTTAATATTACAGACGAATTTCCTTTATCTGCTTTTGTTATCGTGAGGTTGTTTTCTATGACTTTGCGATTTCTTCTTTAGCCAAATCAGAAAACACTATCCGAATGAAAATACATAATTAAGCAGTATCAGTCATATCGGTGGACTCATCAAACTGCAAAGAAAAGTATGTACATTCCATAATATAATTTTTTAGTTTGGATTTCAAACCTGTGTTCATGATTTCGATACGTCTATTATGCATTCCAATTAAGAAAGGACCAGATGGCGCGGCAATCTGAGTATAATTTACACAGGAATTTCAAAAAAGTAGATAATTTGTATGTGAGGTTATATACCTACTAACCTATATAAAAGATTATTTTTTAGCGTTTGTTTATTAACATATTTATTATTAAGAAAGCTTAGACTTTAATAATTTTATTCAAGCAAGAAGTGGTAAGTAGATACCAATGTATTAGACTTATATTAAATATTTCAATAAATATCTTATAAAATACAGTGAGAATGTGTTAAAATTACTACAGGAGAAATATTTACATCTTTCTTTGATTTTATTAGAGAGCAAAACTTTTGTGTAAATGTGAAACTAATAAATTTAAAGGATTGATGGTGACAGTGTATTATAATTATCATAACATTTGCAAATCCTTTAGCTTAAAAAAATATTGCATTTTACAAAATACAGTTATTTCAATAGTATCTATAATAAGAGAGCACATAATTTCACATAATTTGAATAAACATTTTTATACATCTAAAAAAGATATTTACAAATATTAAAAAGGGTAGAACAGCAGTTTAGCGCCAAAAGATAAAAAAAAGGTAAAACGTAAACTTTTTTCAGTTTTAGTATTTGGATAAACATATGTTCGTTCCTTTTTTTCCAAGTTATGGCTGATTAATACTTATTATTATTAATACGTTTTGCTTATGTATGGGATAAATTGCTACTATCGTACAATGATTTTTTTTGCTTGAGCAGAAAGATGGTTTAATTAACGTTTCAGATTTCAATGTAATTGAAAAAAAAAAAAAAGGGAAATTGCTTTGATGGGAAACTCCGTGTGTTCAGCAAAACATTTTTTTTCGTAAATGTCTGAACACAATTAGTGTAAAACTCTCTTTTATTAGCATAATGTACGTTAAATCTTTTACCTACACTTACATAATTACATTAAAAAATTATATAATAAGAAATTTCATTAATATTCTGCGATTATCACAATATCTGGTAGTTACTTGAGGCCCAGGACACCGAACAATTTCTGAGGACTTGAAACAACTTATAATGTCATGAATTTATATAGTAAACATTATGATATAATTATATTCACTATATGTACCAAACTATACAATTTATAAGTATAATAAAATTATATCTAACACATCACACACATATAACTAAACTTAAAAACACAACAGTTCATTATGCTGCATATTGTTCACCAATATATATATATTGAAAACTACTCATCTTCAAGATCAGAACCTGAATCTAATGACAATTCTGAGGATGACCCAGTATTTACAGTAAAAGTAAAATTTTCTAATACATTTTCAACAATATTATCTAAATCATACATCTTGTTTTCTTGTTATAACGTGATGAATGCTATTTTTCCATGGGTCAGTATCAACCATGTCTAATCCTTGTAATAATAAATTTGTTACTTCGTCCAATTTAAATGTCTTATTATTTGCCGCAACATGATGCTTGACTTGAGCCCATACAAGTTCAATGGGGTTAAGATTACAGTGATATGGAGGTGAACGTAAAACAGTACGGCCGCTTTTTCTAGCTATTTCACAGGATGTGTAATATTTTACAAGCTCAAACAATTCAATCTTTAGCATAGAATTATCAGCTAAAATTCCCTTTGTTAAAAGCCATTCAATGAGTGCCTCCTTTTTCCATGATGAAGTAGGTGACTTTTCTGTTTTAGTAGAATGATAGGGCGCATTATCCATTAGTATAACACTATTGGGCTCAAGAGAAGGTAATATATTTTGCATCCATGCGATGAACACCTCACTATTCATATCTTCATAGTAATCTGCAATTTTCTTGGATTTAAATAATAACAAACCCTCCCTCATTCATAAAACCAGTTTCGCTGCCAATGTGAAGCACAATTATGTTATGATAATTGTGCTTTTGTTGCCTATGATTTTTGCTAAGATTTTTTCTATGAAAAAAATATGTCCCGTATCGTTATATTGAAATTTTAGGAGTGTAAAGTAGACTCGTGGTGACGTCACAGTAGTAGGCCTGGCGGACAAATTTGCGTGTCTCTAGTTTACAATCCTTGTGCGGCAATATACTATAAATTGATAACGGAAGGTAAAGATATCTATATTTGATTGAAGTTTAACTGGGCGAACATCTATTGTCGGAAACGCGAATTAAAAATGCAGGAATGAACGTTCCCATTTAACAGTATTATCTATAGTATATAGTTAATCTATGCTTTAAATTAATCAAGTAACCAAAAGAACATTTCTCATACGGAAAGAATTTTAAACTAACCAAGTAACTGAAAGACTATATTATGGGTAAACTTATAGAAATGAAGGCGATCTCTGTTTGATTATAAATAAAGACGGCAGACTATGTGCCCGAACAGTAGCGTGATGTGGAGGGATCGAGTAGAGGCGTACGACGATCAATCAGTTGCCGTTGACACGTTGTAAGCGATACATTGTTAACACAATCGTGTTGAAAATGTCGGGAGTGCGTAGAAACAATGCATCGACTCGGTTGCATGCTAACGTAGTAAAGAAATTTTTACATCGGTTTCCCTATTTAATATATGACGGTACCGTAGTGAAATGTTTAGTTTGTGAAACAACTTTATTAACTTGGAAAGCAAGTCAGTGCCAAAGACATATAAATAGTGACAAACATAAATCGAATAATAGTGGACGCAGATCATATAATAAATTTGTGTGTGATTTAACAATGATGTTAATTGCGACCAATATACCAATGCAGAAAGTGGAACACCCAATGTTTCGTCAGTTTTGGAAGAAATACAATCCTACGTGGAAATTACCAGCAAGAAATACGCTACGGAATTACGTACCGTCAGTGCGTGAGAGAATTGTAAATTGTACAAAAAATACGGTAAAAAAAAATTCCTGTGGTTAACAATAGACGAAACTACAGATATTAAAAAACAGTCCATCCTAGCCATTTTAGTACTGACGCTGACTCCGCAAGGACCTTCTCCTCCTTATTTACTAACCTGTAAGCGAATGCAAGGGTGTACTGCCAGAGCGATATACCGTGTGCACAACGTCGAGCGATCGATGGATATATAAGTAATGACTGGCCAACTGCAAGTGGGAGGGGCTACATACGTTAAACTCCTACAGGCGTATTTAATTGTGGTGAACTAAGAAAGCGTTATGGTTGTTTATTGATAAATGCTGTATCAAAATAAATATTCCAAATTAATAACTAATTGTTTAACAAACTACAAAATTATTTGTAGTATATTATTTATGGTTAATGTACGAATTTGGATATTTTATCCGACTACACCATTGCTTTTCGCACTATTAGTCATATGCCGGCTGTCAACGTCCCTATAATAACGGATACTTTTGTTTATGTCTCTTCGGCCATAATACTTTAAATTTAACATTTAAATTTAAATAAAATGATATAATATAGTTGAAAGTATCATAAAATACAATTCGCCGTAAAGTGCAGAGTTTTTGTTTACTGCATAATAATAATTCTTACCGGCGAAGCATCAGATATTTTCATCGCTAAATATTCAATGATAAGTTTCATCATAGCTTTGTGGCTTGAACTTAAAAAATTCTTATTCAAATGAAAACACATAAATAATATAAAATTATGAAACAAAACCGTAACTCTTATTGAAAAAAATTAAAATAAAAAGTATTCTGTAATAGCATAAAATTTCAAAACAATAACGATTCTTGCAAGAATATAAATAAAGTGTTTACCAGTATAAATAAATTGTTTCCTTAAATAAACTACCTATAAAATATTAAATTTAACTAAAATACCTTTATTGGTAATAAATATTAATTATTAAATAAAAGAACATTCTAAAAAGAAAAATTAATTATTTAGTAAATGCTCAAATAAACCACCCTCTTGAGCCGAACAGTAACCCAATCGGTTATAAAAATTACGACGGACATTTGTTAGCATTTCTATACGTACTCTACCTACGGATGACAAGGAGCAACTGAATGCAACTGAATGACCAGTCGCAAGCTTGTTTTCCGATTCAATATATTCCGCCTTGCTTGAACACTTTGAGCGACTGATAGGAATATTCAATGTGTTAGAGAGAGATTATTTGATTCGTACTTAGATCGTATGTAGAATGTGTTGGATAAAGAAAGGGAACGCCCGTACAGTTAGACAGTAGAACAGACTGAATATACTCTCTCAACCCTAACCACATAAACTCGCTATTTGTCTTCGTCTTACTACATTGTGGTAGATCAATCACGCCCGGGCGTTCATACGGTATGATGTATTAATAGAAACACTACACAAATTTGAGATTTTACCGAAGCAAGTGTTAATGTTAGTTACCGATGCTGCCAAGGTTATGTGTTTCACGGCAAACTTACTCAAAACGATTCAACCAAACCTGCTGCGTGTCACATGTTTGCTTCACGCTTTACACCTTGTAACAAACACTATACGTACAACTTATCCTGATGTGGATCAACTGATAGGACAAACGAAAGCGGTTTTTCTTAAATCTCCGAAACGGATTCGGCTATTTCATTCGCTGTGCCCTGATATACCCGAGCCGCCGCAACCAATTCTTATACGATGGGGTACTTGGTTAGAAGCAGCATTTTATTATTATAAACATTTTGAAAAAATTAAATCAGTGATTTTACAACTAGATGCCAAAGAAGCAGCTGCAATACGGCTCAGCCAGGTTCAATTTAACAATCCTCAAGTTGCAGCAAATTTAAAAATTATTTACGACAGTTACGTTCCAATACTGGACGCAATAAAAAATTTGCAGAACACTGCGCTGTCCTTATCGGACTCATTAGCAATAATTGACCACGTAAAACTAGTGCTGCATATCCTTGAAGATGAAAAAAGTGATTGTGTTCGTGAAAAATTTAACAGTGTATTAGATAAAAATGTAGATTTTACAAAATTAGGGCAACTTTTACCAATACTGAAGATCCGTTTTACAGATACAAGGAGCGCTTTAACTATGCAAATATAACATCTCTCAACGTCGAACAATCCTTCTCTGTATATAAACATATATATACGTCGCTACGTACGAACCTTTCCGAGACTAATACAGAAACATATATTATGGTTGCAGTTTTTTCATCGCGCACATCCGCATTGTTTTGCAACAATGTAAACATGTTGGGTAAGTTATTTATGTTTTTTCTTAACGTTTTGTATAGGGATTCGATATATTTATTTTTAAGTAAGCGCACTGTTATTCTGATAAACTCTCCACGCAACGCCACTGCTAGGGCACATAGTCTGCCGTCTTTAATTATAAACATGTTACATGAACCTACACGTATTGCGCCGACAATTGCTTTCGGGGCGTGTTCGGAACTGAGATCGCATTCATTTCTACAAATTTAATTTAATTATGTGTAGATACTAGGAATACATAATTATGGACAATTTCGCACAAATACGAAATAATATTGGGTATTTCCATCAATAAGAGATACATCATAAATAGTCCGGCCGATATCGCCAGGTAAATTTCTATGCAGATAGCCGTAAAAATTTGGGTTTATTTTGTTGAGGTCGTTTTGTAAATAACGGGTCTTCGTAAATTTCCTTATTGTCGGTTCGTTTACACAGGTTTTACTGTATTAGCTTTGATATTTAACACAAAATTGTATAATGAGTCTATATCTTTATCAAAAATAGAATTAAAAAAAATATTTTCTGAAGTACAAAATATATTTACACAAGTTTCGGTAACAAATATATATATTATTAATAACACTGAGAATTTAAAACTAATCTAAGGGCAAGATTTTTCAAAGTTTTCTTTCGTTAGACGAAATACTTTGAGCATCGATAGCTGAATTAATCATATTAGCTTTTATGATTCCTAGTTTGTAAGCTGCAGCTTTTGTAGGTGTCGTTGGGGTACCCGATGGTGCTGCGTCAGGCACTATATTCCTTAAATACATAGACACTATTGCCCAAGGGAAAATCCTAGAAAAAATAAATATTTTGTTTAAAATAAATTAGGACGCGAATAAAAAATATTCTTACCATTTAGTCCAAAATGTATATCTAAATATAGAAGGTATAAAAACGTAAATTTCTTCTCTTAAAATGCCTTTCACAACCCTGTCGGCAACATCTGTACAACTTAATGTTTGTACGAATCTAGAATGAACATCACTGAACATTCCGGTTGACTGAATGAAAAAGGGACAGACTATAGTAGTTTTCACACCGCCAATACCTACAAATAAAAGAATAATGCTTAATATGCTTAATAATATAATTTCAAAACAGATTTGAAAATTACGAATTACCAAGGGCTTCCAGTTCGACTCTGAGAGCTTCGTCGAATCCAACTGCGGCAAATTTGGATGAACAATAATCAACCAATTTCTTCGTACCAGTATGTCCAGCCATCGAAGCAATGGTAATTATGTGACCGTGGCTATTTTCAATCATTTTTGGCAGGAACGCTTTGGTCGTCTATAAACACAAAATGATAATTCTAAATTATTGTGTCTGTCAGATCCGCATGTGTTTTAATATAAGTCTCGCGATTTTTGCAATGGAACATTTGCTGAATATCTATTTCAAATCTTCGATTCTGAACAAACTGTCGACAAGAAAATAGAGAAATTTATGGAATCTACATTTAAAATGGTCCTACCCATAAAACAAATAATAAGTCGGAAATGTAATTACGAAAAAATTTAACAGAAAGAAAGCGACTTAATCACTGGGAAGCTTCTTCAGGATTTGTCAACCGAATGCTTTAGACTGTTGACAAACATATACAATGTCATAGATATGCTAGGCTATTTTCCAAATATCTCGAGACTTTTCTACGATAATAATGATTTCAAAACCTGGAAACAAATCGGAAGAAATGATTTCTTATCGCTCTATCAGTTTATTACCATTTCTATTAAAGGTTTTTGAAAAATATTTATGGCTACGTTGCTATCGATAATATATATAAAAAAAAATTATTACTGATCACTAATGCAACCCAAATATGCAAAGCGCATATTTTGCATATATTGCATATTATATGCATTTTTTAAATATTGCATATATCCTTAATAAATGGTATATGGTGCATAATTGCAAAAATTTTGAATGATGTAGATCTTTGGCAGGCGTTTCAAGAGTTCAAGATAAACAATTTTATAAATCTTCCATTATGAAGTAATTTATTTTATTATGTTTGCAGTTCCGAAGAAAAAAAAAATTATGAGGTACAAGAGTATGGGTATTCCCAGTCTTATAAATAGGACGTTTTATACCGTTAATAGGGGTTTTATTGTACCTATATTTACATAAGTAGGTAAACAATAAATCGATTTCTGAATTTTATTTTTGATTGTGCTTTTGAAGAGATAACATCGATTTGTGGTTTGTACATTTTCGCAAATTTTTTCTATTCTACAAAAAATATTTTATTTACTTACCCAAAAATGAGATATGGCATTGACTTCGAAAGTTCTTTGTATCATATGATCGGGAGTGTCGAGCAGTAAATAACCCGAGACGAACCCAGCGTTATTGATTAAAATAGTTACCTGAAATTGTAAAATAAAATGTTGCAAATCAAATATCATAATTGTAATACAAAGTACATGTAATTTTACTTGTCAAAAATATAATATTAATATTGTTTTCCATAAAACCACTCCGCTCAAAACAATTACTGGATATTCTATATAATTGATAATTCACTGGACAACAGCCAAAATGTATCTAAAATAAAATCGACTAAATTTTACTATTTTTGGTGTGCTAAACCCGAAAATAAACTTAATCTTTTTAATGTTAGTTCAAGTTTTAGAGATACGTGATGTCATTTGTCCCTGTCTGGAAACGTGGTGAGTTAACGACACTGCTACGCAAGACGTGTTCGCGCCAACTTTACTTCCCCGATATGTTTATTCAATGTATACTGTAGCATTTGATTGGATAAGGGATAGGTCAGAAGTAGGTGTGGTATACACATACATATTGCGTATGCACTCATATTTCAAATATGATAGGTCTTGCACCGCAGATAATAATGACAAAAATGCACAAATGCTATATAAATGCTTGATTTTCTGGCAGTAAAACAGGAATTAGAAGCTTCGCGTTGAATATTTCTTCTTTCACTCTCGGTAGTTGCAGTTTGAATGCCGCCTCTGTAATGTTTTCTATAGTTTCCCATATTTCGTACAAAATTCTACCAGCAATTTTTGGATTAAACTAACCTTCTTCGTGCAATGCTTTAATTCTATCTATTTCTTCCGTACTCTACCTTCTACCGTGTCCCATTGTATTTCACTGACGTCCAAAATTAATGTAACTTGACTATTTATTATTGTTTTTAACACAATTTATTTAAAAATAAAGTTTTTACTGGTGAGGCTAATTCGTTATCGCGGTATAGTCGTTTGTAACGTAAAACTTGTATACTGCGGCAAAACTGACAAATACAAATATGCGCACATGTTATCTAAGCCTTCTTTGTTATATAAAACAACTATACTTGTCTTTATACCTAAAATAATTCTGAAAATTGTATTTTTGTTGTGAGGCTAATCAGTTGTCGCAAAGTCTATGTATTGAAGTCTGCATAAGTACTCAACTACATTATAGTCTTATTTTTGCATGTTTCTTTTCATTTCTTCTTTGCCTCATACAAAATGAAATACAGTCGACACTGTTTATAGTGAAACTCTATATAGTGAAAAACTCTTTATAGTGAAATTTTTTCAAGCCCTAGAATATTTTAATGAAATTTCATATAAAAAGCCCTGCATATGGTGAATCTGTAAAATAGTAACACTCTATATAATAAAATATTTACCGGAATTTCATGTATAATTTTTATGCATTTATTGAGATTTTGGCCACTTCGGATTTCCCATTTCTACCTAATATTAGCACGAACTCCATTTTTATGATGCACTGTTTTGAAAAGGTTCGTAACGCGTTCATAACGCTAAATCAGGTACAATAGATTTCTATGAGAATCCCGGGGCAAACCCATTTTATATGTATGTAGTCGAGGCCTAGATTACATATTGCTGTGAATTGTGATGTTGATTGCTTATTAATTTATATTGAGTTCACAATCCACGGTAGCTTTTCCGGACTAGACTCAGTTGGGCACCTTCCTTGAGCTTCTTAATCTTCAGGGCTTATTCTCACGAATATGTGGTATGGAGAAAAATAATGGGTGTTAATTCAAGAAATAAAACTAACATTAACGCCACATACATAAAATATTCAAAAAAAAAAAGAAAAATTCCACCTTATCAAGTATAAGGCAGGCTTGTGACTTTATTACGCCGCAAACTTAGAGGAAAACTCGTGTAAAATATGACTTGTACATGAGATAAAAAAACCTCTTAAATGAATCCCGAACAAAGATTTAAATGTAAATATAAACAAAATTTATCAGCTGTCATCAATTACATTATCCCCTCAAATCAAACGTCAAAATAGAACTTTCTCTATTTTTCGCACGCATCCAAAATTGATCATGCGCAAAATATCAACCATGTAACAAATAAGTTTTCCCGCCTCCTAACATTCTACGATAACTTATATGAACAAAAACTATATTCAACAAAAACAGTCTAATAAGTTTTGTTAATATTTTCAATGATTACAAAATATTACAAACTAAAATTATAAATTTAAGAAGCTTCTGATTTCAATAGAATTATCGCTACAGACATAAATATAATACGTCACGTCACAAAAACTGTTATAAGAGAGACTCCAGATAGGTCATTTAATTCAAATTACAAGTTTTAAAGACTCGTAAACAAACGAAAATTAATTTAACATCATCCAAACACTATCAAAAAACACACACCGTAATTATTCAAAGTTTACATTGGATAAAATTAAGTTTTATCCAATTCCAAATAACACAACCTATCTGCATAAAAACTACCCAGTCTCTAAGCGTGAAGAACCAGGAAACAGCAAGCTACCCCTACCTAACCATAAAATAAATCAAAATAGCGACAAGATATATATATATATATATCTATATATTATTACAATTTCCAGCTTGGCGCGAACTACGAACATCTCACTGGCCCCTACATCTACAGTCGTGGACAAAAATACACATGTAATTCGCAAACAGGTTCAGTTTGTTTTTGTTTAAGAATCAGTTAAGACGTCCAAGCGAGTGTGTTTAAGTTTAGCTGGGAAAATTAAAGTGTTGGAGGAAGTTGATAAAGGCTGAAAAAAAATTGATGTTGCTGCAAAATTCGGTGTTTCTCCAAGTTGCGTCTCTCTGATAATAAAAAGTCGCGAAAGTATCATCAAGAAAACGAATGTTCCAAGCAGTTGAAAACGAGTACGGGTGTGTTCTTACGAGAATGTAAATGAAGTAGTTTTACGATGGTTTCAAGTGGCCCGTACGCATCAAAACGTACCAATATCGGGAAATTTAATAAAGCATAAGGCTCTACAATTTGCTAAAGAATTTAACCGCGTTAATTTTCAAGCTAGTGAAGGGTGGTTGAGTGCCTGGAAGACTCGCAATGCAATTGTTTTCAAGACGGTGTCCGGCGAGAGTGCGAGCGTTAGTCAGGAGGACTGTGACATTTGGACTGAAACTATTTTGAAAAGTGTATTGAAAAAGTACGAGACAAAAAATGTTTTCAATTGTGATGAAACCGGTTTGTTTTTTAAATGTTTGCCAAACAAAACTTTTGCTTTTAAAAGTGATAAATGTGTTGGTGTTAAAGCAAATAAAGAAAGGGTGACACTGATGGTTGGAGCAAACATCAATGGCTCAGAAAAACTGAAATTCCTGCTGATAGGTAAAAGCAAAAATTCCCGTTGTTTAAAAGGAGTTAAATCTCTGGAGTTAGATTACGCCAGTAATAACAAGGCATGGATGACTTCTGGGATTTTCGAAAGACGGATCAAAGAACTGGACACGAAAACGAAAAGCCAAAAGGGAAAGATTGCGATGTTTATAGGCAATTGTCCTGCACATCCAGTTACTGTAAGTAAAAAATTAACGAATATTGAACTGATCTTTTTTCCACCAAACACGACCTCCAAATTGCAACCTATGGGCCAGGATATTATAAAAAACATAAAACATCATTATCGAAACAGAATTGTCCACAAAATTGTTAACGCGATTGATAACAACCTTCCAGTCCAAAAATTGATTACCCTTAAAGAGTGTATAACCGAAGTCGCTAAAGGATGGAGTGAAAATGTTTCTCAGAAAACAAACAAAACCTGCTTTTCTAAAGCAGGTTTTACTGAAAAAATTGACGAATGGGAAGAAGAAGAAGACTAAACGGATCTCGCTACCTTAAGAAAACAATGCGGTATTCTACAAAAAACTGTTATCATCGACGCAGATTTTTTACTTGAAGATTTCTTAGAAATCGACAATGATGTTGGCACGACAGATCTCCCAACTGACCAAGACATAATTGACGATATAAAGAGTATAGAAGATCATGAAGAAGAAACTGAAACCGGGGAATGTCCTAAATTTAATTAATTTAATTTAAAATAAGAAATGCATTTGACATTGTGCGAACCACTCTCAGGGGTCAGGAGAGTGTACCTGATCAAATCTTTATGCATTTGAATAAATGCGAGATTTTTGTTTAGCAACAATTATTTTTCAGAAGTAATGTTTAAAAGAAAATAACTGATTATTTTTCCTAGTACATAATATTGTTACGCCTAGCGTATGGAAGTTTAATTAATTTATTTAAATACACATATATTCGTTTTTAAATATCTCATATTAATTATATTTTAACTTAAGACATTTCTTCTGTATATTCGTTTCCAAAGAGAAAGTATTTTCTTTTGTTATATATCTTGAACTGACCGCCGACGACCCTTATTACCTGGACCGTCAACCGATGACCGAAATGTAGAATTTAGAATATCGAATTTCTTCTAGAACATTCAATTTTTTTTTAAATTGTTTTAATTAATATTATTTACATCTTCTTTTATATGTCTTGTTTGATATCGTTAGGAAGCTTATGTCACAAGGGTTACTCTAAGAATATTTATGACATTGACAGACGACGTCTTCAGGCCGCGCGTTTAATTAACTATAATTCAAGATATCGACCCCCTCTTCGATACATCATAAACAAACCGTTCTAGACCCCTTCCTTTGCGATACAAACTAATAGTCCTTCTTCTCTCTCGAACCTTTCGTGAAAAAACAACTCCTCGTGTACTGTCCAAGTCATGACGCTATCACGCCGACCAGGTGTTCTTCAACTTCTAAGGTAACCTGCATTGTTCTATGCACATTATTCTTTTAAGTGAATTCATATTAATTTAACTCATTTCTTATTCCTCCGGAAAAACATTGCCCTACATATACTTGTTCGAGTATATCTTCAGACCACGTGGCTACCATCGCCGCAAATCAAAGGTAAGCTCTGTATTCTTCGATACAGAGGTTATTTTATATACATATTAATTAACCCTTAATTTACTACCCCGGTTAACGTTCGTTTCAGAGTATTTTTTGTGTTAATTTTAATCTACTTATCCACCACTCCACGTGTACATATTACTTTGTTTTAATTGCTTTTAAATATACGAGTTCAATTTTTTTATTATGTAAATATAAATACAAAATTTAAGGACGCCGCTGTGTTTTATTTTATGTATTAAGTTGTTGTATATTTATTTTAATTAACCAATACCACGCACGTCCTGGACCTTTGAAGGAACTTCACCAGCATCCGTAATTATTTTATTATCTATCAAATAATTTTATTATTATAAATAGCCGAGCTCCCATCTATTTGTAATAATATGTATGTACATACATGTGTTATTTAGCAATTTCTCAAGACTACACAAATTTTAAATGTACATACATATTATAATTTCAAGCTTAATAAATACTTTTTAAAACACTGGTATAGATTCATATACATTCAAATTAATTTAAATAACTTGTTAATATATGCTACTTTTTTCACAAATAAATTTTTAATGTTTGCCTAATCGCGTCATTATATAAAACTCTGCAAAATAGCTAATTAACTATTTACGTCATTTGTTTTTATATCTAGTTATATCTAGTCTTTGTAAAACACTGAAAGGTTAAAATAAACTAAAGGTTAAAAGTAGTCATATTTTAAAAACCACTATAAATTAATTTTCTGACAACTTTTTTAGCATCTGTTATTTCTAAAAACTAAACGTAAACAAAATTCTTCAGTGTTATATTCAACCAATGAATAAAATAAATTTAAGTTTACCATTTATTTGTTATTTGTATTGCATGTGTGAAAATACAAAAACATACCTAAATAAACTTAGGGGCGAAGTTCTTTCTATAAAAAATGCGAATAAATTAGCGTCGTAATATTTAGAAAGTATATTTACATTACTTCGCGAAAAATGCAACAAATTTGCATATCTCAATGATTTTGAAAGTAAAATAGTTAGATATACCATGCCTTCAATTAAATTTTCATTTAGAGTGGCCTATGATTTCAATATAAATTTGGGAACACAGTTGAACAGTAACGTTTTTCGAAAGTCAAATTTTGACAACTGTCATAGTTAAGTCAATTTATTGAAAAGTTGACTTATCAATTAGATTATTTATTATCATGTTAGAAATACTGTTGAACTGATTGGTAAATTAGTAAATGGACAGTGAATTTATGCAATTAATCAATGTATACAGGATTTTCGACAACAGTTCCATAATCTTGTAAACACGTACTGTCAACGACAAAAAAAAATGGGAAATCTAAAATTTGATCGTGTGCTATTAATTTGTCAGCTTATGTCAGTTTTATTCGTGTCAAACGGTTGTCGAACGTTACTGGTACTGGTTTTAGTTTTTCGTTTCAAGTATGCTTAAATCAAACGAACTCCAACGGGCTAGAATAATACTTAAAACAATAATGTAGATTTGTCTTGAATATGAAATTCCTAAAAGTACTATTGGAAGAAATTAAAAAAAAGTTAGACAGAGAAATAACAACAGAAAGGAAGGTGGGATCTGGCCAAAAGCAACTACCGAAGAAGATGATGCAGCACTATTAAACTATTTGAGAGAGAATTCATTCAGTACTGCATACGACGCATTGAATATTTCTAATTTTGAAAATAATAAAATAAAATAAACCAATAACTTTGTTATACCATTTTATTCACATGTAATAGTGACCGCGGTTTCGACATACAATGTCATTATCAAACTGCAAAAGTTACAGGCCTAGATAGATCTTATAAATGACACAAAAATATATGGGGGTGGTTTACGATGATTTAAAATTACTACTATATACTTAACTATTATATACATCATTGGAAAAGAGGTGTATATATATAAGATCCAACTGGTCGATAAGAACAATATCTATTGTGTTGTTTCCGCTTTTAAAAATTTGAAGTGACTCTAAAAGATTTAATTTACGACCTTTCTCGGCCAAATGCAATATTTTATGATGACCAAATGTATGCCTTTCTGTAATAAGATGGTTTGCGAATGTTGAATCTGTCTTCTTTAGTTTATATGACCTCATGTGTTCTTTTACCCGTATAATAAAACTTCGACCAGTCTGACCTATATATACACTTTACAATCATTACAATATAATTTGTACACTCCTGATTTATTATTGATATCTGTTTTAGGTTTTGCGTTAAAAATGAAATTACTTGTTTTTACATATGGTTTGTAAGCTATACCAACATTACTATTATTTTTTGAAATTATATTTCCAATTTGCTCGCTTATTTTACCGAAGTAAGTTAACGAGACAAATTGTTTCAAATTAGCACTATCTTTAGGATATACTAAACTAAGGGCCACTTGTAACTGTTTTTTCTTTAGTATACTGTCAATTACGCTACTTTTATAACTATTGTTTACCGCTATTTGTTTTATAGTATTGATTTCACGAACAAAAGATTCATTAGACAAAGGAATATTTAATGCTCTATGTATCATAGAATTAAAAAATGAATGTTTGTGTGTCTTAGGGTGTAGTGAATCTTTGGGAATAATGCAATCAGTGAAAGTATGTTTACGATATATATCAAATTTTAAGCTCTGATCTAATTTGTTTAATTTTAAATCCAGGAAGTTAATACTGTTATTCTCTTATATTTCTACTGTAAAATTGATATTAGAATGGATTGAATTTATGTAGTTCAGAAATGTTTGTAGTTGTCTATGAGTACCCTTAAAGCAAGCTAGGATGTCGTCTACATACCGATACCAAAATTTAATATGTTTTTTTACCTAGTGATGAAAGAATTTTTTCTGTAATATGGTTCATGAAAATTTCAGCTAATAGAGGACTTAGAGGTGAGCCCATTGCCAGACCTTCTGTTTGTTTGTAGAATTTGTTGTTAAATGTAAAGTAACTTTGGTTGGTGACTAGCTCCGTTAGAGATATGATTTCGTGTATAACAACCGGGTTTGTATTTTTCTTTACTAATATGTTTTCTATTAACCTTAAGCATTCCTTATGTGGTATTTTTGAAAACATGTTGGAAACATCAAATGATACCAGGATTTCTGTCTTTGGTATATTACAATCTTTTAATTTAGCTGTTAACTGTATTGCGTTTTTTATGGAAGAGCTATCTGTAAATTCGGTATATTGTCTAATTATTATGTTTAATTTTTCGGCTAATTTTTTTACTGGGGCAAGAAATAAACGAAACAACTGGTCTGATGGGTGCTTCCTCTTTGTGAATTTTTACTAAACCGTATAATTTAGGGGGGGAAGGATTCATATGGAAAAGTTTGTATTTATCTGTGTTTGAGATGACTGCATTACAATTTTTTTCCCACATTCTTTAATTTCTGCCTGATACTGTTTAGTGGGGTCCTTTTTCAATTCTATGATAGTATTGTCGTCTATAAATTTCTTAACTTTATTTTCATAATCACCTTTAGTTAATATTACAGACGAATTTCCTTTATCTGCTTTTGTTATCGTGAGGTTGTTTTCTATGACTTTGTGATTAATACTTTGCAATGCTCGTCTGTGTGACTGATTATTGCGAGATGTTGAGTTGTTTTTCAGAATATTTGTAACTTTGGCTTTACCTAAGATACTGCTAATTTGATTGTTATTTGCAAATGCAGTTCTGTTTCTATTGCTAGAATTTCTTTTTGTTTGTTGCAATGGATGTGTGGTGCATATTTAGGACCTTTATTTAATAAGCTAAGTTCATTGTCTGAGAAGTTAACATTCGTGAGATTAATGACTCTAGGGTAAAACTGAACATTACTGAAAGTATTGTTAACTAGGGGTGTATTGTGTAGGTTTGATAGAGACTCTAACTTCCTGTTTTGAATGAGTCGTTTCTTATGAATAATTTCACTAACTTGTTGTCTAATGTGGTCATCTAATAAATCGAATTCAATGTTGTGTAACTTAAACGATAGTTCTGAATGTAATACCTTAATGTAAATCAGAAGAGTGTCTCTGCGGTGGAACCAAAATTTGGATTCTTGGTGTGGATATGGTGTGTGTTCTGGTTCTCAGCTGTACATAATTCGGCGTTAAATTTCTTCGTAAGCATTGTTGACCAGTTGGATCTTATATATACACCTCTTTTCCAATGTTGTATATAATAGTTAAGTATATAGTAGTAATTTTAAATAATAAACCACCCCCATATATTTTTGTGTCATTTATAAGATCTATGTAGGCCTGTAACTTTTGCAGTTTGATAATGACATTGTATGTCGAAACCGCGGTCACTATTACATGTGAATAAAGTGGTATAACAAAGTTATTATTTTATTTTATTTTATTATTTTCAAAATGAATTACCACAAAGTTACGGCTACCAGTATTAATTTCTAATTTTCCTTCTTCTTTTAGTACCGCTGGACGAATAATAAGAACATCCAAATTAAATAATTATGTTGTCGCACAAAAACCCCTACTAACTGAAGGACATAAGGTATCAGGTCTCATATGTGCTTTAAATTATCAGCTGCTGAATGATATACGGGGTTCTGTGATATTTTCCGATGAGAAAACGTTTAAATCTGTTCCTACGGAAAAGTCAGAGTCTTATAGAACACCCATTACGTAGACCGTTATACCCAAAATGGAATAGTGCATGGATAAGTGTTCTTCTTATCGTGGAAGAAAGGCTAAACGCTCATGTTTATTGTCCCTTCTGTAAGAGAAATTCTTCATGACGATAATTATATATTCCAACATGATAACTGCTCCGTACATACGTCGACTCTCATTACTGAATGGATAAGAAATAATAATATTAATATCATTTCGTTTCCAGCCAAAAGTCCGGATCTTAATCCTATTGAAAATTATTGGGGACACATGGAAAAAACAATGCGTCGTAATAATTTAAGACCTCCAACAGACAGGAATTGATTAATAGCAAAAACGAGTGTTGCCAAAATTTAACTGGACAATACTGTGAGGCTGTCTAATTATCTTTTGGTCTCGATTGCAGCGTGAAGGAGATCGAGTCGAGCCAGATATACATCGCTGTTGATGTTGTAATTAAATGTATACCTAGAAGGATTAATTTGGTGATAGAAAATAATGCCAATGCAACAAAATACTAAAGTATTATATTTCCGTTAATATAACTGTACCTAATAAAAAATACGACCGTTATTTTCTTGCTGCATATTATTTTACCGCATCTAATTAAATTATTTTGAGTAATCGTTCGGATGAAAATGTCAGATAATTCTAACCTCTTTGAAAAAAACATAATTAAACAGATTAAAAAACATAAAACACAAGTGTCTGTGTACATCAATTTCCCATTTTTTGTTTGTGGGAAGCGTATGAACAACTGGCTAGTTAAATTAATGCTTGTGTTGACAGATGTCGTGAAACGGTGACAGTATTTCGTAAATCCGGGAGCGGAGCACTTGAAAAAAGAATTGCTGATTGCATTGAAGATGTTCGACATCGAATGGAAAACTCGCCGAAGAAATCCATTGCGAAACTGTCGCAAGAAGTTCAGTTACCAGTTGAAACATGCCACACTATTAACAAACTTTTAAAATTATATCCATATAAAATTCAAGCTGTTCATGAACGGTCCCATTGATTACGATAGAAGAACCGAGTACTGCCAATGGTTCTTGAATAACTTGAATAATGCTTATGTTCTTAATAAAAGTTTTTTTACTGATGAGCCCTGGTTTCATTCATTCGGGATATTAAAAAAAAAACAACACATGAGAATATGGTTGGCAGAAAATCCTCATGAATTTGTGGAAACACCATTGCATACGCATCAAATTGGTGTTTAGCTAGCGGTGTCAAGGAGGCGAATCATTATACCAATATTTTTTAATGGAACAATAAATGCTGAAAGATACCGAAATGACTTGTTTGAAATCATAGACTACTCTAAATGAAAATTTAATTGAAGGCACAGTATATGGGTAGTAATAGTGCTACAATTTTCCCGTTGATAAAAAAATTAATATCTCAAATAAAACAAGCAAACTTTGTATAGTTCATCAAGTGTAAATTGGATCTGATTTATTTCGAATTGTTTTATTTTCTAAATTTTTATTTAATTTTTTGTGCCTGTTTTTGAATAAAAAAATGTTTGCTAATGCTTTTAAATAAAAAAAAAAATTCTGTGATAATTTCTACCTCTATTTTCCAAACCTTGTTAATTTATTGTTATATTTAACATCATGAATAAATTAATTTTGAGCACACTTTAGTAATACTTTAATCCTTTTGGCTATATAATTGTATTTTAAAATTTTTTATTAGTTAACAAAGGCAAAGCAATACGATTATTTATGCAACTTTTTAATATAAAGGGTTAGTTAAAAGTCTGGAGATTGCGATTTATTGTAGCTAATATTCACTTTAGGATATAATATTCAATACAAGAGTTTTTTTATATAATTTTTATCTACATCTTATATGTGAATACTTTAAATTTTTTGGGGATTTCGAGGAGCTCTAGTATGCAACCGATTCTCTCCAAAATAACTATTGGTGCGCTTAAAGAACCCCTTGGGAATCATTTTATCCTAATAAAGTTTTAGGCGCAAAGGCACACCTTTAATCTAAAAAAAAAAAATTCTTTCAAAATGAACACTAACTTTTTACGTCCGAATACACATAAAACATCTATTCTTTAGCTATTGTATAATATTCTTGGTATATACTAATGCCATTGTCGTTTATAATTTCTATAAATTCGCTTTAATTAATTGTAAATTTTGCAAATAAACACAATTGAAAATTTGACTGTTAAAAGAAACAATCTTTCAACAATAATTAGCTTCAGATCTAACAACTTTTGCGGAAGAAGGAGTTACTGTTCGTATATATTTAAATTTGTATTAAATTTATTGCTTGAAGTTCGGCTAAAATGAAATGGTGTTAATTATTTGTTTTTAAACCAGCCCAAGCTAACCTAACTCAACAAAAAACATATACACTCGTTGTCAGGAACGATGATTCCTGCGTCATCGTCATCAATATAACATTGTATGATTCAAATCAGTACTTCGGCGACATATTAAATACTGTAAATTGCAAAATGGATATGGAAACTATGACTTCGTTTTCGGGCCAAAGAAGTTTGTTGACAGTCGGTCGAATTTGTAGGTTATGTGAACATATTTAATCGAATTACATCTTAGTTATATTACTTTAAAATTAGTATAAATTGAATAAAGCTGTGTAAACAGCAAACCAAATTAAACTAACATCACATGAAACTATCAAGAATTAACCACATTTATGTCAATATATATTTATGTAATTCTGGAATTGAAACCATACAATAGAGCAGAGTATCTATTTTGTATAACTATAAATACATATTCACTGTCATGACATTTTCACAAATATTATTTTATAAAAAATGTCGTATAATTTGTTTTTAAAACAATTTAGTTATATCAAATACATTTGAAGACAATTTTATATATTTGAGGGCCGGTTCTACAATACACTTTAATCCATCAATTATACCGTCGAATAACCCGAAAGAGGATAAAGTTTAGTTAATCTCTAGTTAAACGTTCTACAGTGTATAATTTTAAATAAAATTATAAAACTTAACACTTGTGCCAAAGCGTAGATAAGTTGAGTTTTGTACAAAAGTCGGTATAAATATTTGAAATCGCAGTACATGAACGGATTGTAAACACAACATATTAATACAATACTTGAAATTTTTTGGGAGATTTAGAGGAGCTCCAGTCTACAACAGATTCTCCCAAAGATAATTATTGGGGCGCTTAGAGGACTCTTAGGGAATCAATTTATCCTAATAGAGTTTTAGGCGCAAAGGCACCGTTAATCTACAAAAAAAATAAACACTTTCGCAATGAACACCACTAACCTTTCACGTCAGCTATTCCATAGGCTACTCTAAATGAAAATTTAATTGAAGGTATGGTACATAATTCAAAAGGTTCAGAATATATCTAAGATAACTGGATAGATTATCTTTTCAGCGTTTTATGAAAATTTAAAAATTATTCTATATTTTTTCCAATAAGTACGAAAAATCAAACTATAAATAAAATACAATTAAAATATTAAAATTCGCGATTGAAAAGCTCACAAGAATTTATAAAATTCATTTTTTACATGCTACTTATTTGAAAGTACTGACCGAAAAAAACCCGTTTGAGAAGGAGCATTTGGCCATTCTCGAATTTAAATATGGACAATTATATTATTTTTAACAACGCAAGCTTATGCTTGGTCGGATTCTTCTTTTATTTATTTACAAATTAACAGGATTATATCAATTAGATAATGTAAACAAAAATACCTAGCATTCTTGTAATGAATGTCTCGACAATTTGTGGCGTGCGAGAGAAAACCGTCCCGGTTTTAGCGTGTTTGTCTTTCACTTAAAGTATCGTCTCATTTCATTATTCTTTTGTTATTAAATAGAATTTACTTGCTTTGAATTGTATATACAAATTGTATTGACGATAGTTGAAAATATGCGTAACTTCAACAAATAATTATTTATTATTTACCAAATGGTGTAGACTATGTCCTAAAGCTAATATACAGGATTAGCTAAAAATATGGACACAGCAATTTATTGTCGTTGATATTTATTTTAAGAAATAATATTCAATGTAAAGTTTTTTATGTAATTTTTATCTACATTTGTGAATATTTGAAAAAAAGACGTAACTCAGAAACCTGAGTTACGTCTTTCTGTTGCGTTAATTTTACGTTACCATTCGATAAAGAATTTTTTCTCTTTGCAATCGTATTAAAAAAAGTGTTTCTAATATATTTTAATAACATCTTTTCAAAAAAACTCCGATTCAAGTATTTAATAAATGTTTTCTTAATAAAGTTATATGTTAAAATTGTATCATGTGAAAGAAATTATTAACTAAGTAAATTAAATTAAATATTCAAATTGTTCTCCACTTGTAATTTGATAATTACCCAAACGATTTACAAAACCCCGAAGTGAATTCTCTAAAAATTCACGCGAAATTTCTTATATCGTTCTGATAATTTGGATTTTTGAATCTTAGATATCATCGCCTTATCTTTCTTTGTAAACTTTGTTTTTTTACATATCCCCAAAGAAAATAATCTAAGGAACTTAAATCAGATGAACAGGCTGGCCACTCAATATTTCCTCGTCTCCCAATCCATCTGTTTGATACATAGATATATAGATATATAGATAGATAGATATATAGATATATAGATATATAGATATATAGATATATAGATATATATATATATATAGATATATTGATATATAGATATATAGATATATAGATATATAGATATATAGATATATAAATATATAGATATATAGATATATAGATATATAGATATATAGATATATAGATATATAGATATACAGATATATAGATATATAGATATATAGATATACAAGTGTCCCGTATCGTTATGTTCAAATTTTAGGAGTGTAAAGTAGACCTCATTTCAAGTAACAAAAACGCAAAACTTGTATATCCATTTTTATTTGTTTCAAAGTTACAGATCTATGAATGTGATTGTTAGATCATGAAAAAAAATGTAATCCTAAAGTCAATAAAAACTGATTTTATTTAAAAAAGTTCAATTAATAATATTTTCGAAATGTCCACCTCCTTGTTGAATGCAGGCTTGTGCCCGTAAGCCAACAGAAGTACTTATCCGAATTTCATACTCGTTTTGTCGGATTTGCTCGGCAGCTAGGTGAATACGATCCAACAACTCTTCTCTTGTGTTCGAAATTTGCGCGTAGACTAAATTTTTCATGTACCCCCATAAATAAAAGTCAATGGGATTAAGATCGGGTGATCTGGGTGGCCATGCAACAGGACCACCTCGACCAATCCATCTTGGATAATTGACGTTAACCCAATTTCGGAAAACAATTCCGAAATGTGGTGGTGCCCCATTCATGTGAAACCACATGTCTCGTCGAACATTCAATGGGATATCCTCTCTAAAAGACCTGGCAGTTCGTCAATAAGAAGTTGAAGGTAATTGTCCGCATTTAACCTCCCAGGAAGAACGACAGGACCAATCAACAAGTCATCGATTAGGGCCGCTTAAACGCTAATAGAAAATTCATGTTGAAATTTAGATGGGCGTATAGCTTTGGGATTTTCTGATGACCACCTGTGCAGGTTTCTCAGATTTGTAACACCACTTCTCGTGAACGTAGATTCATTTGTCCAAAGGGCTGTTCTGCAGAAATTAAAATGAAGCCGTGACTATCTTAATATCCAGATAGAATAAACTAGACGAGCATAGTGGTCTGCCTCAAGCAAACCGTGTCCCCTGCGATAATGATATGGATATGGAAACTATCGTTCGTGGCACTTTTAGTTGTCTAGCGATTCGACGTACACTGAGAGTTGGATCCCTTGTAACAATAGCTACTGCTTCTTCCCCTAAGTCTCCTGGCAAATTTACTCCTCGATCGAAAAGATAATCACGCAGTCCGCATTCCCGAAATAGTCTGTGTACTTCCAGAAATGTTCTGTAATGAGGAATGCGCCTATCGGGAAACCGATGTCGGTACTCAATAACTGCTTGACGTGCACTGCCGTTACAGTAGCCATACACAAAATGCATGTCCGCGTACTCTTGAGAAGAAAATCGGTAAGGCATTTTGAACAAAGAAAACGTGTCCACTCACTAATAATCTGTTGTATGAACTGAAACGTAATGTAATCCTTTATTAAAAAATGCAACGTTAATAGTCATCTGAACATTTGTTTATTGTATGATATTCATCGTTCAGCACTTACGAAATAAGTAAGAACCTTCTTTATAATAAATTAATTTCCAGTACTCTTTTTTGTAGATCTCCAAGAAATTACTGTATGCACTAGGACACGTGTTTATTTATTTTAGGATAACATTTTATTATGCGACGTTAACAATCACAGGCCTGCTATTGAATCGTATAATTTTTATTAAATATAATCAGTTTGTATTGACTTTAGGATTACATTTTTTTTCATGATCTGACAATCACATTCATAAATCTGTAACATTGAAACAAATAAAAATGGATATACAAGTTTTGCGTTTTTGTTACTTGAAATGAAGTCTACTTTACACTCCTAAAATTTTAACATAACGATACGGGACATTTGTATAGATATATAGGTATATATTTAAGTAAACCAATTTATATCAACGTGACAATATAGCATCCATCTTATATCTCTCATCAAATTCACTTAGAGAGCGTTCAGAGGCGATTTTTGAATTACCTCCTTATAGAAGAGAAGCGTTGATAAAAATTCTAATACATCGATGTGATACATTCGCAAGTAACGAAGTTATGGTGGTATTTTATATTTTATAAGATAACATAGCATTGAAACAACTTAGTGAACATCTCCAAAATTCCATATAAAATCTTACTACTATGTCCATTTATCTGACTTAACAGTTCTAATAGTAACAAAGTTAGTAATGGTGCGCACTTAACTTAGAACACCTGTATATTTGGATTCTTTTTATTTTGTTAAGTACGTAAGCGGTGAAATCAAAACAGAGACATGTAAACAAAACGTAAACCACAGAATATAAATAAATTACGTGAGATAACGATTTCTGTAATCAAATTCATTCCTGTGTGCTTTAACACGGAAAAAAAATCAATAAAACAATGTAATTATTTCTACTCACATACTTCACGGACAACTGAAATTTTATTGCTTTTAAAAGTGAATGCGTTACATAAGAACTGGTTGTTATATCACATTAACCTCATAAATTTATAATACTACTAACAACCAGAATTGAAATTACTGAAACGGTCTCTGTCTTTGAAAGAGTTCGTTTTTCTTTTAATAATATTTAATACAAATATCATTATTATAAATATTAGATGTTAAAAAATACATCTTTTAGATTTTTGTAGGGGGTAAAATTTTAGGAAAATTACTGAATAATAATATTGGTTTATAGTGTATCTGGGGTTTAAATAGAAGCATGTGCCAGTTTACTGATTACTAGAGCTGAGGATGTTTGCGGTACGGCAGGACCGTATGTAGTGCATCCCCACATTTAACTATTTATCTAAATATTCTCTGAAATGATTTGCCGGATCTCATAAATTAATAGAGTGATATTTTAGTATGCACTGGATATTGTTATTATACAAAATCATAATAGCATTTGTATTTATGGATCATAAATAATAATACGCATGTATTTGTATTTGGTTGTGAATTCAATTTAAACATAAAACGAATCGTAATATTTTAACGACAAGCCGTCCTTACAATACATACATTCGAGACAAAGTGTGCAACTCTACGAATAACTTCCATAATTGATCGAAAATGGACATTTTGGAGCTGAAGTAAAGCCCCTATTCTGAGAAAATTTTATTACTGTCGTTAAGAACTATTATTATAAACAAAAAAGGCCTTTTATTAGTGTTGAAGTTTTAGTTTCATTGAATTTCCATGTTGTAAGTAGTCAATTGTAAAGTGTTCATTCACAATATTCTAAAACAAGGTGTAAATTTAACTAAAATCCAGAAAAAACACATTCTGATAATATATTACTAGATTAGAAGCTGTGTTTATTACTATTTATTATATTATTTTTATAACCAAATGCAATAAAAGCTACGAAAACAAAAGAAACCTCGATTTATTAAAATCTTGTCACACAGCCTTTCAAAGCCTGGCAGCACATATTTTGCATATATTTTATATATACTACCTACTTGAACTAGGTGAATGAAGTTAGAAGTTATAAGTTATAACTTCTAACTTCATTCACCTAGTTCAATTGTAAAGTGTTCATTCACAATATTCTAAAACAAGGTGTAAATTTAACTAAAATCCAGAAAAACACATTCTGATAATATATTACTAGATTAGAAGCTGTGTTTATTACTATTTATTATATTATTTTTATAACCAAATGCAATAAATGCTACGAAAACAAAAGAAACCTCGATTTATTAAAATCTTGTCACACAGCCTTTCAAAGCCTGGCAGCACATATTTTGCATATATTTTATATATACTATCTACTTGAACTAGGTGAATGAAGTTAGAAGTTATAAGTTATTACTTCTAACTTCATTCACCTAGTTCAAGTAGGTAGTATATATAAAATATATGCAAAATATGTGCTGCCAGGCTTTGAAAGGCTGTGTGACAAGATTTTAATAAATCGAGGTTTCTTTTGTTTTCGTAGCTTTTATTGCATTTGGTTATAAAAATAATATAATAAATAGTAATAAACACAGCTTCTAATCTAGTAATATATTATCAGAATGTGTTTTTCTGGATTTTAGTTAAATTTACACCTTGTTTTAGAATATTGTGAATGAACACTTTACAATTGACTACTTACAACATGGAAATTCAATGAAACTAAAACTTCAACACTAATAAAAGGCCTTTGTTGTTTATAATAATAGTTCTTAACGACAGTAATAAAATTTTCTAAGAATAGGGGCTTTACTTCAGCTCCAAAATGTCCATTTTCGATCAATTATGGAAGTTATTCGTAGAGTTGCACACTTTGTCTCGAATGCATGTATTGTAAGGACGGCTTGTCGTTAAAATATTACGATTCGTTTTAAGTTTAAATTGAATTCACAACCAAATACAAATACATGCGTATTATTATTTATGATCCATAAATACAAATGGCTATTATGATTTTGTATAATAACAATATCCAGTGCATACTAAAATATCACTCTATTAATTTATGAGATCCGGCAAATCATTTCAGAGAATATTTAGATAAATAGTTAAATGTGGGGATGCACTACATACGGTCCTGCCGTACCGCAAACATCCTCAGCTCTACTGATTACTAAATCGAATTGTTTCTATCAAGTAAAGATTTTTCACAATTTAGTAACAAAGTATTACCAAGATTTACGCAAATCTGTACATAATTATAGTTTCAGCCACCGTTTGCAAGTTTTATAACCCTGTATTCGTAATCATATTAAATATTTGTCCCAAGTACAGCAGCTTGGGCATGTTTAAATTCATATAAGCGTATGCTGACTTGTTCGTAAAGTTCACCCAATCATAGAGTGTATACACAGTGTAAACGAAATATGTCGCGATACTTTAATATGTAATAGCAGTAATAATATTAAATATAAAATGCTAATGCACGAAAACTCTAACTCGAACGAGATCAAAGAAAAAAAAAATTTAATAAAGGCGCGTGACTCGAGTCGACTCTGGTAAATTTAGTATTTCTGAATAACTGCAGGGCTAGCCCTACAGAGGTGTAATGGTGAGAGTAGTAGATGCGATGATACATACTGTAAGTAAGAGGTCAGTCTGCTAATAACTTCTGTGAAGTATGACTTATTCAAATCATGAATTAACGGATATCATCATACTATACCGTGAAACAGGTGAATATATCAGAGCTACTAGACGTATTTATGAAGGGCGGTTTCCGAACCGAAGATATCTATCAAATGATTTATATATAACGGTACTGATATTGTTAACAAAGACGATCTTCGGCAACGTATTTTTCAAGCTGCAGCCTATATCCGCGAAGACCGAGCCTTGTTAAATCGTGTACTTTGAAAGTTTACCGATCGTTTATAAACTTGTATTTCCGCAAATGGCAGTTATATTGAACATCTACTTTAAGTATTCCACCTATTTCAACAAATCTATCCTTTTCAGGGAAAAGAAATTTTCATTAAAAAAAGAGACAAATAGGACACAAACAAAAAAATACGAACATTCAATTAAAAATAACAAATGTAATTTATTATTTCTCGGCGTGAATTTAATATTAAGACAACTGAATTACAAATTACGTATCACCACAAAAGTATTAGGTATACCGTTTAAAATTTTTAAAGAAACTCGATATCGTATTTTTTTCGGGATATTGATCTACTTATAAATAACAACAGAACAGCTGATGTATAAGAAAATTTATATATAGGAAATGAATGTATACATGTTTATAAACATTTCACACAAAGGTGCACATTACATTGCTGAAATGTGAAGGGGATTTTTAACAAATAAATTTCTATTTGTTTGTAGAATCGACAATCGACATATAAGCATATAATTTCTATATACATATTTGGATTTAATCTGAACACTGGACCGTATTTGAAAAGTTTGTGTTTCTAAATTACCGCAAAATTAAAGTTTCGATAGAAGAAATTTTTTTGTAGATTGGATTTGCTGTCTTACGTATCTATTACTTTTTACACCCTGTATAATCGGTGCATCCCTTGTACAAATCATGGTACTTGTGCAAAATAAGTAGAATGAAGAAATTTGTAAAAGCATGTAAAAGCAGAATGAAGATGGAAACTGCAAACGCAAAACTTAAGCAAGGTATCTTTATTGGTGCCAAAATTAGAAAATTGGTTTTAAACAGTCACTTTAAAACTGCTGTGAATGCCATTAAAAGGGAAGCTTGGATTGTTTTCGAAAGTGTAACGGAAATCATAAATCACAGGATTATGAAAAGTTGTTCAAAACATGCTGCAAAATCTTCGCAATTTACGAGCCTTACAGCAAAGAAGACCCCAAAACTTTGTTCAAGATTACGCTGCTCCATGACATTTGCAGCGTTTACAATCAACGCTGTGGCTTTATAGATATGGAAGGTCCACCCTACAGTTCAGACTTAGTGCCGAATAATTATTGTCGTTTTCTCTTAGACTTTTCAAAAGAATTTTTTTTCAAGCGAATAATAATTTCGATATTATACTATTCACAGCCTTATTATTATTTTTATACGACGCCGCTGAAATAAATACATTGAAATAGCATGAGAAGAGTGTCTCCCTCTATGTATCGTAAATTAATTGAGACCAACTAACCTAAAACGTCAAACGTCAACATTCATCCGTTTCGACTTGTGTGTAGTGAACTCTTGAACTATTGTTGTGTACTCCTTCAGAGCTGTCGACAATACAGTAGATTCATTAATTCCGTCAAATTCTTTTATTATTAATAAAGAGAATTAAATGTGTAATCTGCTATTTGAACCTAATCTAAAAGTGATGTTACAAAATCTCAAAGAAATATCCTAATTAAACGTTTGAAAAAAAAATTGTATATAATACACGACGGCGAAAGCTAACTAATTGCCTCGCACACGTTCTGTTGCATGGGCAGTGAAATGTATGCTCGGCTTTCTCTGCCTGGTCTATAATACATATATTAATTTTTTTTAGGGTACAGCTTTATTAGAAAAACGCTGAAATTAACTGTGTAACAATAATAGTGGATCACATGTTGAAAAATAATGTACAGCTTTTCTTATAACGCCTTCTATTCATAGCTAGATAGATAATATAAAAATCTTATCAATATAGGAAACTAAAAATTAAATGAAATATTACGAAAGTTTGCATGGGTGTTTCATTGGTGCGTATTTTGTTTTCTTGGTTTGTTTAAAGAACCGAACGAAAAAATTCTCGTTGAAAATACTGTCCGACTTAAGAATTAAAGAAAGTTTTTAAAATCGATGTGAATAAAAAGAACGTTTCTTAATGTTTTAACATACACAACGCGTAACATTGAAAGCTAATTTCTCGATCGAGGTAATAAGATAAGTAATAAGCAAATAGCGCGAACAATTCACAGACATATGCTATTGCCAATTTTAAACTCGAAAAGAGATTATTAAATTAGCAAAGGTAGACGTAAAATAATATATTCAAGGACATAAATTCTAATTCAATGGCAATATTATTATTAGAGAGGTTCATTCGAGTAGCATCGCACCGGCAGTTTGTCTTCGCGTGAGTTTATATTTTGTCAGTTGCCGCCGTACAACGCTGAGCGCACTTCGCGCGTATACTATATCCAACTACTCCATATAACGATGTAATAGCAACAAAAGTTATAAATACAGTTGATGCGGAAACAGTAGCTAATACCATTTACGAGAATATGCACCAAATTCTTCATTCGGACGACAGGTACAAAGAAAAAATACTTTTATTTGTCGGTGACAGTGCTGCATATACGTTAAGAACAGGCAGACTATTAAAGGAAACATATCCTAATATGCTGCATATTACTTGTGTAGCATGCTCCCCACAGAATTTGTAAATATATCACAGACACCTTTTCGGAAGTTTATAGACTTGTATCCGCTTTTAAAAAGTTTTCAGAAAAGCACGATTGAGAGTAGCTCTTTACAAGGTACAACTTCCATCTTTATCACTACCTCCCATACCAGTAATAACTAGATGGGGAACTTGGTTGGAAGTTACTAGTTTTTATGCAGAGAATTTTGATAGTTTACAAAATTTCGTTACATGTTTAAATGACGAAGCTTGAAGTATTTCTGAGTGCAAGGAACTAACACAATTTCCAAATTTAAAAGATCAGTTGTTTTTTCTACAGGAACACTTTGGAAATTTGCCAAAACTAATCACTTATTTTGAAAATCAAAATCTCAAATTAAATGATGGAGTAACCACATTAGATGTGGTTATTAATAATTTGAAAAATATTCCAAGTGACTTCGGATGTGGCCTTCAGCAAGAGTTAGACGCAGTTTTTAATAGAAATCCAGATTTAATAACATTGCGGTAATTGTGTACGGGGACAATGCCCCAAAATCTAACTGCTAAATACGCTGAAATAAAAGAATATTTCCAGTATGCACCTATAACCAGTTGCGATGTAGAAAGGACGTTCTCTATCTACGAGGATGTATTTCATTCAAAGAGAACAAATTTTACAGAAGAGAACCTTGAGAAAGTATTGCTAATTAATATTAATACTCCTTTACTCAACTTGAACTACAAAATGAACAAATAAAAATGTATTTCGTATTTTATAGATCACCACCAGTTTGTTTTCCAATTATACAGGCTGGCCCAAAATGACCGAAGGGGTTTTAATTCCTTATAACTTTTTTATTATAATTTTTTTTTTCAGTATTTTGTAAAGAAGACTTGGGCAATTTAAAATGGAACAGTACACAATTGAACAACGTGCCAAAATCGTTGAACTTTATTTCTCAAATCAACGATCCATTGCTTTGACTCAGCGTGCATATCGTCGTTATTTTAATGTGCGGGTTGGACCCTCAGATTCAACAATAAACCGTCTGGTTGCAAATTTTCGAGAACAAGGGGCAGTAAGGAACCTTCCTAGTGCCGGCAGACGACGAACGGTGCACACGGATGACAATATTGAACGGGTACAGGAGAGTATTCGGGAAGATGGAGAAACATCAACCAGGAGACGTTCGACACAACTTGGCCTCTCAAGAGGGTCGCTGCAGAGAATTTTGCATACAATAAGAATGTTTCCATACAAAATTCAACTTGTCCAACAATTGAAACCGACAGATTACCTGCAACGACTTGATTATGCAATTATTTTCGTCAAAAAGCAGAAAAAAATCATGATTTTATTCGTAATTTAATTATGAGCGACGAAGCCCATTTCCAATTAAATGGGTTCGTTAATAGGCAAAACTGCAGGATATGGGCTACGGAAAATCCAAGAGTAGTTCAACAGCGAGAATTACACCCACTTAAGTGTACCGTTTGGTGCGGTGTTTCGTCGGAAAGGATAATTGGCCCATATTTTTTTGAAAATGAACACGGTGTCGCCGTTTCCATCACTGGTGTTAAATATCGGACAATGTTGGAAAATTTTTTAAGGCCAGCAGTGGAAAACCATCCGCAAGTATGGTTCCAACAGGATGGAGCCACAGCGCACACTGCGAGGGACACAATGGCTCTTTTACGCGACATCTTTGGTGAACGAATTATTTCCCGGACAAGCGATTTTAATTGGCCTCCTTACCTTTGGGGTTATTTGAAAGGAAGAGTCTATATTAATAAGCCTCGAACCATACAGCAATTAAAAAATAATATACGCGACGAAATCAACAACATAACACCTGAAGTTTTGCGAAAGGTTATGGAAAATGTTTTGAAAAGAGAACGAATATGCGAAGCAGAAAATGGCCACCACTTGCGAGATATAATTTTTCATAAATAAATTAAAAATATTCTCCATTAATATACTGTATTTAAAATTTTAAAAAATTAATAATTATGTCTTAAATAAGAAGTTATAATGAACTCAAACCCCTTCATTTTGGGCCACCATGTATAAATAAAATTAAAAACTCTTTCAAAATAAAAATTTTCAATAGTACGCCCGTGGGCGCCTCTCGTATCCAATCCCTATATATTACACAACATTAACAAGAATTAACAATGCAAAAAATGACCAAATTTAATATCCAAATAATTTTGGGTAAGTTAAAATTTTGTGAAAATAATGCTTCTTCTGGTTATACTAGAGAAACTTGTAAAAATGGGATATGAGTTGGCTAATAACCACGAATTTCAAAAAGTAAGGAATCCAAATCCTAAATCATCAGTGTCTTTACGTTTTGCTTAATTCAAATAAGTAATGTTAAACATAAATAGTTTCAATCGTCTATGAAATTAATATTTTAACTAATTACAAAATTGAAAAATTTAGAAAATCTTTTTCGGTACAATAAACAATTCCTTGAATTGCTTCAAGGAATTTTAATGATCTGTATGAGGAGAAGACTGACGTTGTTACAACTCTAAATAACTATTTAATAGATTCGTGTGACAATATCATAAATGATCAAGATGACAGAAATTGTGGAGACATCGAAGACATTTTCTGTCGTTTTCACAGACGTACTGGAGGTTGTAACTGCAATAAAAAAATTGAATGGTAGTTAAGATGAGATACCCACAAGTCTTCTGAAATGCTGTGCTGATTGCCTATCGATACCTTTGGCACATATAGTAAATACTTGGTATAATACTGGTACCTTTCCGACTTAATTAAAGTCCACTATCATAAGACCAATATACAGGAAAGGTAATAAAAACTGGTTTAAAAGTTACAGGCCAATTCCTATTATATCCAACATTTCTAAGATATTTGAAAAACTTATGTATTCTAGGATGCAAAGTTTCATTGATAAGCATCAATTGTTAAATTATAACCAGAATGGATATATTAGTAACAGGTCTACATTGAGAGCAATATACCAACTGCGCGAAGAAGTAATTATTGGTTTAAACAATAAGGAAGTGACTACATGTTTGTTAATGGACTTGTCAAAGGTATTCGACAGTGTTCATCACGGTATCCTTTCAAGGAAGTTTCAAGTCATCTGTTTCCGTGGTATAGCACAAAAGTGGATGAAATCGTATTTGTCACATAGAAGGCAGAGGGTGGTGTGTTATGACTAGAGAACGGACGCAATTTCCATAAAACGCAATCGGCAATTGGAATTGTGTATAACGTCGCTCAGTACATCCCAACGTAATTCAATGAAGTATTTGTCTGACTTACTCGGACACCTGGTCTCGCCGCGATAACAATGGACAAGCCAGCTATTGTATTCCGAGAATATAGTGATTTTTAAAGTGTTTTCATGAGCGTAGATAGAAGCGGGGTTTTTATAATGTATTTTATTTATTAGTTTATATTTCGTAAGATAAATAAAGTGCTGTGAGTAAGTTTCTTGTTTTCATAGTTTTAACTGTTAATTACATCGTAATTTTTGTCATAGATCCTGTTTAATATCGTTTGATTGAATCTATTTCTACCAATTATTTCGACGTAAGAGTGTGCATTGAATTTCGTTCAGTTTCAATAACTTACGCACACATTTTTAGTTTTCATTTATTTAGATCTAGAGCATTGTTTAAGTTACTTTTTCAGACAAGATATGGAAGAATGTCGAGAACGGCATTGTAAAACAATGGCGAATTGGATTGACGGTCATACTGATTGTATGTCCATTGTCAGTGATTCCGAAATTTATTACAAAATCCGTAAAATATCGTCAAAAATTCGTCACTTAGGATCGCAAACACATCTGAACTCTGTAAAACTTTTATGGCGGCTAATATTCCATAAACTTAGCAATCCCACTTTAAAAATATTTCTGAAAAAATATACTGCTCGAAATGTTCCTGATGAATCAACTTTACGCAAATATTATGTTTCTAGGTGCTATACGAGAACAGTAGAACGCATTAGAAGCCATCTTTTAAATCAATACATATGGATAAGCGCCGACGAAACGGTGGATATGTTAGGACGCTGTGTGGTAAATGTTGTAGCTGGTGTACTACATCCAACTATTCCCTATAACTCATATGTAATAGCAACAAGTGTTATAAATAGAGTTGATGCGGAAACAGTTGCTGAAACCATTAAGGAGAATATGCAAAAAATGCTTCATTCGGACGCCACGTACAAAGAAAAAATACTTTTATTTGTGAGTGATAGTGCTGCGTATATGTTAAAAAAAGGCAGACTATTGAAGAAAACATATCCTAATATGCTGCATATTACTTGTGTAGCACATGCTCTCCACAGAATCTGTGAATATATCAGAGACACTTTTCCGGAAGTTGATAGACTTGTATCAGCTTTTAAGAAAGTTTTCAGAAAAGCACCATTGAGAGTAGCTCTTTTCAGGGAAGAATTTCCATCTCTGTCACTGCCTCCCACTCCAGTAATAACTAGATGGGGAACATGGCTGGAAGCTACCAGTTATTATGCTGAGAATTTCGATAGTCTAAAACATTTCGTAACACTGCTAAAGGAGGATGCTTGAAGTATTGGTGAGTGCAAGGAGCTCACACAAATCCCAAATTTCAAAAATCAGTTGTACTTTCTTCACGAACACTTTGGAAAATTGCCAAAACTAATTACTTATTTTGAAAATCGAAATCTCAAATTAAATGACGGATTAACCACATTAGATGTGGCTGTTAATAATTTTAAAAGTATTCCAAGTGACTTCGGATGTGGCCTTCGGCAAAAGTTTGAAGCAATTCTTAATAGAAATCCAGATTTAATTACATTGCAGCAATTATGTATGGAGACAATTCCACAAAATCTAACGGCTAAATGTGAAGAAATAAAAGAATATTTCCAGTATGCACCTATAACCAGTTGCGATGTAGAAAGGACGTTTTCTATTTATAAGGATGTACTTAATTCAAAGAGAACAAAATTGACAGAAGAAAACCTTGAGAAACTATTGCTAGTCAATATTAATACTCCTTTACTCAACTTGAACGACAAAATAAACAAATAAAAATGTTCCAATTATAGAAATAAAATTAAAAACTTTAAAAATACAACTTTTCAACAAATACATATGTATTTCGTAATTTTATAGATCACCACCCGTTTGTTTTCCAATTATATAAATAAAATTAAAAACTTTATAAATACAACTTTTCAACAAATAAATATGTATTTCGTAATTTTATAGATAACCACCCGTTCGTTTTCCAATTATATAAATTAAAATTAAATATTTTAGAAATACAGCCTTTCGCCAGTACTGCACTGGGTGGTAAGCGTGTCCGTTCTCTAGTTATGACGACTCGAGGGAACCGATACGATCGACGTGGCGTAATTTGAAGCACGGTGTGCCACAAGGATCTATTTTGGGACCGTTGCTCTTTCTCCTTTATGTCAATGATCTGCCACATGTTATAAATAAATAGCTTAGTAATATTGTATGCAGTCGACACATCCGCGCTGAAGGTAGAGATTAGGCTACGGACATATTGGAGTCGAGTATGGAAGTTCTGGATGGGTGGTTTACACGGCACCATCTAAAACTAAATGTAGACGAAACGTCTTTGTTAAATTTTAATAATCTAACGGAGAGGCTAGAGTTTTAATCATGGGAAAGAAGCACTTACAGGTGTCAACGAGATCATGCTTTTAGGGTTGAAACTGGATGGTGAATTAACGTGGCGTTCGTACATTGACGAATTTACTACAAAACTGTCTAGATTTTGCTAGGTCTTAAAAATAATAACGAATAGCGTAAGTGTTGGGTGCGCGATTAGCGGTTACTATACATACGTACAATCGCGATTGTAATATGGTGTTATCTTCTGGGGTAGTGCGGTGGATGTAAAACGCATTTTTATTCTACAAAAATCTTCAATAAGAACTATTTTTAAATTAAACCCCCAAGATTCTTGCAAACCAATATTTATAGATAATAATATACTCACGCTGCCATCAAATTATGTGTTAGAGTGCGCGTTGTTTGTAAGAAGAAATTATAATGAATTTTTCCAAAAATTTTAAGTTGACCAACTTGCGCACGTATCTAATTCCGCCACAAACAAAACTGACAAAAGCGCAAAAAAGTGGTCTTTCAGTGTCTAAAAATCTATAATCACATTCCCAACAACATAAGAGACAAACCTAATAAAAATTACATCGACGGTAATTTTTACTGATGCATCCAAGTCTAAAGAAGGATGCGGATGTGCCTTACTTGTGCCTAGAAATGGATATGAAAAGAAGGTAAAATTACATAATAATGTATCCATTTTCACAGCAGAGGCAGTCGCAATTGCAGAGGCTCTAAAATATGTAAAAAAATATAATATTGGGAATGCAACGATTATGTCAGACTCCAAAATCGTACTGGAATCTTTACACAAGAGAACTCATCCAAAAAAAAATAACCCCATAATATTGAACATCATCGAAAGCTTGAGATATCTGGAGAAAAAACATGTAAAAATCCGTTTCTATTGGATCAAAGGACATTCAGGTATAGAGCCTAATGAGGCTGTGGATCGTTTAGCAAAGGAGGCTATAAATAGTAATAACATACTGACGGAAAAAGTACCATCTAATGATCTTATTTCTCATCCAAAAACCAAAATACTAAAAGATGATTGGCAAGCATATTGGAAGCATTCGTATACGAATAGAATGACACACTACGCAAAAATACACCCAAATGTAACTATCCGAGAATGGCATAAGGAACATAGGGTATCAAGGATATACCGCACTACCGTCGCTCGCTAAAAATTTAACCATGGACAATTTCCAGCACATTTACACAAACTTAAAATTATCAAATCAGCTGCTTGTACATGTGGCACCAATATAGCCGATATGAACCATTTAATCTTCGAATGCCCTAAGCACAATAACTTTCGAGGTGAATTTATTGGCAGACTTGTTAATGCGGGAGTGGTCATGCCTACTAGTATTACGTGTGTCCTAATGTATAATACTAAGCATGTTTACGGTCCATTGATGGATTACATTTTTAAATCTAGGATTGGGATCTAAAATCAAAACCTATCCTCGTTTGCCTTTGTGGGGAAACCTATTTTCCGATGGCCGTTTTTTATTGTGTCTAAAGTCGTCTGATAGGCCCCAGACGTGAAACATGTTTATTTCTACGTTTCCCTTCCCGATTTGCGTGAATTTGATCTTATTATAGATTCTGTAAACATTTCTTAACGTGGCAATATAGGCAACGATCCCGAATGCCAAAAAAAAAACTAATAAAATATTTAAACAGATACTAAAGAACACATTTGCTTGAGAAAGCACTTTAGTGAACGATTTCTTTCGGGAAGATATAAAAATAATTTAAATTTTGGTTGTATATGTGTCAATGTTTGTCATTTTCTATCATGTATTTGTTATTTACTTATTTGATATACACTATTTTATATTTGTTTACGTTCTATGCTTTTTGCCTGATGGAACGAAATATATTATTATTGTTATTATTATTATTATTATTATTATTAACACCTACTCCAGGAAGCATTTTTTTTTAAATATCTTGCTATTTATGTATACTATTCCATTTGACAAAAGAATTTATCAATTTCGTATCGAAGGAAAAGAGAAAGTGTCAATAAACACTTCATACAAGATAAGTATTAATATTCCAAACATATAACTAACGGCAACGACTATATTATGCTGTAATTTAACATGCATAAAAGATTACTTAAGGTAATAAATAAAGTTAGGATTTTAGGTAAAAAACATATTTTTTTATTATTACGAATATCACCCCAATATCGTGAATATATCCATTCTACACTGACATAATACGATAAACGGTGTTAAAAATTACATATTTTGCATAAAATTAAACTTTAGTTCATATTTTTAGTATGGCATAAAGTTAATATTTTTTACTTTTTCAAAATAATATCGCATATTTTTTTATAAAATGACCGATGTTCGTGGTTGCTATATTGAAAATTTATTAGTTGGTGTTCTTAACCAAAATATTTTGCCAAAATCTTTTTGAATCAGTACGAAAGAGTTAAAGAAAACCAATAGCGTAGACATTGTTCGCTTTGTTAATGAAAGTTTTTTCTCCAGATATTATGCCGACCTCTACCTCCTCTACCTCCTGAACCGGTAATTACCCGATAGGGAACGTGGTTAGACGCATCTATATTCCACGCGAATAACTATAATCATATAAAAAACATTGAATTAGATTTTTCTGATTCAGCTGAATCAATTATAAAATACAAAAGTTTATTCGAAAAAACGCGAGATTCTAGATCAGTTGTATATTAAAGCCCAATATAGTTTTTTAAGTGGATCAATTGAAAAATTAGAAACTTTCCAAATATCTTCCTTAGAGTCAATTTCTATTATAGAACATTGTGAAAATGTATGGAAAAATGTTCCAGGTCGAACTGGTAAAGTTATACTACATAAATTTTATAGTGTGACAACAAAGAATGATGGTTTTCAAAAGATAATAATTTATATTTCGACCACGAGCTTCTGGCGTTATTAAAATATGCACCTATCACTTCAGTTGAAGTCGACATATGAAAATATTGCAAGCGATAGAATTTTAGTGTCGAAAATCTAGAAAAGCACTTAATTAACTTAGTCGATTGCATTCATCGAGCAGATGTTATTTCTGTCGTTACTGTGTTTATTAATTTATAAATTCTATTTTACAGGGGCGTGTTTCTGATTTCGTTTCTTTCAGTGTTATTTGGTTACAACTTTTAGTATTTTAAAAAATCCGTTTTATACTTTTATATTGTATATTTATCCTATAACTTTTTATAAATATTAAGTTTAATTCACTACCTTCTTTTGAAGTAGTTTTCGTTTCTTCTTTTTAGTCCATTTCTTTCTGTTCTTAGTAGGTCTCTTTATTTTCACTAACTATTGAGAATTCACGTAGGGTAACCATGGTAGGATGGATTAGAGGCCATACAGATTGGTTGCATATTCGTAATGATACCGAGATATATATATATATATATATATATATATATATATATACCGCATGTGTCAAATATCATTAGGCATAGGGAATAAGTATGGTATATGTATATGGAAAAGCCGAACCAATGCCGGCGAAGACTGCGACGGCCGGCAACGATTGTCTCCGATTGTTACGCAAATACAAGTTAGCAGTAATCATTTGACCATCGACATAGGTACTTGTAATGCGTTCTAAAATAACATTTACGAATTGCAAGGGATTTGCTTTTCTTATTTCTTTCAGTAGATGCAGGAAATTGTTAAACTGCGGTGCGTCGCATAAACAAAAGCGTAAATCTAACAAAATTAAAGAATAATCCTAATAAAATAAATCAAAGAGGGATTCTAAAAATTATAATAAATTATACAAGAGGTTCAAAAATTCCTCCTTGCACAGCAAGACATTGTCCTAGGCAGTCGTAGAAATTATCTCTTACATTTGCTAACATGTCGGCAGTTAATGAATTCGCAGCCTCAGTTATTTTTTCTCTTAAGGCAACTAGATTTTCTGCTCTACCAGCTTCATGAATATAAACAATATTTTTTAGATATCCCCACAAAAGGAAATCATTAGGAGATCGCGGGGGCCATTTAATGTTTCCTGTTCCAGTAATAAGACGGTCAGGAAAAGTAATTCCTAGAAATTCCTTTACCCTCACTGCATTATGTGCTGGACAGCCATCATGTTGAAACCAAACAATTTCCTGATTTATTCCAATGTATTGAATGGCAGGAAGTATTTGATTTTTCAGTAATTCGAGATACTTGTCGCCATTTAATATACCATCAATAAAATAGGGGCCTATAGAATGGTCACCTAAAATACCTGCCCAAACGTTTAGTTTTTGAGGATACTGAGTGCGATTTGCGAAATGCCGGTGTTAGTTTTCCGAAGCCCAATATCGAAGAACAGAGGGATTGTGCTTTGCGTGTAATGGAAAAGTTGATTCATCGGTGAAGAGAATATTTTTAACGAAATTTTCATCTCGATGTATCTTTTCCATAACGTCTTGACAAAACTCCATTCTCCGGAAATTGTCCTCGGGAAAAATTTTTGAGTTTTCGAATATTTGAAACATTTTAAACCATTACGTTTCCAAATACGTGAAATAGTTGTGTTACTTGTACCCAATTCCTCGGCAGCACTTCTAGTAGATCTCGTGTTATCAATTTCCACAATACTACAAATTAATACATCCCGACGTTCTCTTTCCTCAATTTTTTGTGGCGATACCTCTCTTGGTTTGAATTTCGTACAGTTATTGAGACAGAAACAAGTTTCAAATTTATTTATAATATTATAAATTGTTTGTCTGCAAGGTACAGAACGGTCTGCAAGAGTCAGCGCAAACAAATTCATGCACTCCATTGCAGACTTGCCAGCATAAAACCATTTTACTAACTAAAGCTTTTCAGTGGGTGTATAAAGTGTATACATTAATTTTATATGTACGCTTTCAAACTGTAACGGCCGCAGCTAGACTGAATGCAAAATTTCCAATCAATCGGTATCGGAGACAATCGTCAGTCGTCGCGGTCTTCGCTGGCATTGGACGGGCTTTCTCATGTACGTATACATTGTATGTACTCATACGTTGATTCTCTATGCCTAATGATATTTTACACATACGGTATATATATATATATATATATATATATATATATATATATATATATTGCAGTGCCTGTTCATTAAGTTTAAGGCATCCACAGTGGTGTAATGTGCAGAGACATGTTTCTTCGAAAACTCATCAAGATAACATATGCCCATCTGCACCTGACACTTTTAACGAAGAACTGTGTGAAGCTTTCATGGCAAGCAATATCACATTCAGAAAGCTTAACAATCCAATCCTCAAGAGGTTTCTTACAAAATATACTGATCGTCATATACCAGATGAATCTATTTTACGTAAATACCACTTATCAAAATGTTATTTGAGAACCATTGAAAAAATACGAACCTACCTATCATTATCTTTGGGTAAGTGCAAACGAAACAACGGATGTAATGGGACGATATGTGTTAAATGTAGTTGTTGGTATTCTTAATCCGACAACTGCATACCAACCATACTTAATTGCAACTAAAATATTACCAGACGTAAATGCTGAAACAGTTGCAGAAGTAATTGATCAATGTATTCATAATATTCCTGTCATCGGATAACAACTATAAAGACAAGATGCTATTATTTTTGACTGATGCGACAGCTTATATGTTAAAAACAGGGAACTTATTAAGGCAATCTTGTCCCAATATGCTACACGTTATCTGTGCAGCACATGCATTACACGAAGTATGTGGTGGATACATCAGGGGTTATTTTCCAAATGTTGGTAAGTTAGTTTCATCATTTAAAAATATATTTCTCAAAGTTGAGACAAAAAGTTGATGCCATATTTAGCAGAAATCCAGATTTGAATATATTACATCAATTCTGCACAGAGTCGATTGAAAAATCTATACATTCGAAGTATGGTGCACTTTTGCAACATTTTAATCACACACACATCACCAGTTATTAAAAATAACTATACATATAATTTTTTGGATGTTACTTAATAACATAATAACTTATTATGTTATTAAGTAACATCCATAAAATTATATGTATATAGCTATTAATTGTAATCTTTTACCATATTATTATGCAATATTCTTATCAATTATTACGTAATAATAATTATTTTTATGATAAATGTAATTTAGACTACTTTTTGTTGTTTTAAAACTCTTTCCTTGATTTCCAGTAAGCGAAATACATCAAAAATAAAGTGAGGTATATAGTACTTGACATATTTTTGGAAAAAACGTGATATATTTATGCATATATTTAAAGCATTTCTTTAATAATAAATATAATATAATTTTGTAAATGAGGGTAATTATCACATGGTGAATCAAGATGTAAAAAAAAATAATAACCTACCTGCCCTGCATCTTTTGTAGTTTGTTCGGCGATTTTATAAACATCTTCTCTATTAGTAATATCACATTTAAAGCCGTACGCTTTACCACCTTCTTCCTCAACCAATTTCACAGTTTCATTCACTCCTGTAAACAATGGAAAATAACAAAAATATGATACGTATAAATACAATTAAAGTTGCATATTAGTATGTACAGCTAGCGATGAAGTATAGTTTATTTCAAATTATAAGAATATAACTTTGGACGCCTCTAATGCTTTTATTTCACCACATGCGGCAATAACTACCTGACCGCTCAATACGATTATCTTTTACGCAAACAAACTGCTGAGGTCCGTAATGACAAAATTTAAGTAAATTATAATTACTGCAATTTAGATGAAATAAAATTTAATAATAATATAAGTACCAATTTAATATAATTTAATTTGAATATATAGTTATTATATATAGTTAAATAGCCATTAAATTACAATTTAGATGAAATAAGTGCTTATATTTATTAAACGAAATTTAAGTAAATATAGTTAGGAGAGTTGGTATATATTACATCTAATATTGAGTCTATTTATCATTTATTGTTAATCTTTACTGCTGTATACATATTTGATTTTTCTCTCTTTACTTAACGAACATGTGGCGACCTTTTGCTGAAAGTGTTAGTGATTATGATGTGGATAGTGATAATACTGTTGGAGCACGACAGGGAAAGCATATATCAGAAGATGCAAAACAGATAATTTTCAATGTCTATCATACCCTGATGGAAGAAAATAACGAACTACAAACCCAGAACATTCAACGATCGTCGCAATTAACCAAGGTGCCTTTTGGAACAATATATAAAATAATTAAGAATAACGCAGGGCCTCGAAAGCAAAGAAGTGACAAAGGAGCACTGAGAAAAATTGAAGAGTATGAAATTGATACTATTAGGCAGCAAGTATACTCCTTCTACAGACGTAATGTTGTATCTACACCTGACTGCTTACATAAAAGAATCAGTGATGAGCCTATAAATATTCAGTGTTCTAAAGCAACCTTGTGGCGGACGCTAGAGAAATCTGGTTTTAAGTTTGGCACTATAGACAAACTTCGCACAATTATTGAAAGCCCGAGGTTACAGAAACTTCGATATGAATACTTGACGGCAATTAGAAGGTATAGACAGGAAGGACGATGCATATGTTATTTAGACGAGACGTGCTATGACACCCATGACACAATTTGCAAAGGTTTGGTGGATAGTTCAAGTATGTGTCAGTTGGACGCGCCGGTTTCGAGAGGGAAGAGAATAATCATTCTTCATGCTGGGTCAGAAAAAGGATGGATCGGAGAGCCGCTATTATCTGCTAAAAATGTTAAATCCTCAAGTTTAGATTACCATGAAGATATGACCTCATCTTTATTTGAAGAATGGTTTTGTGACACTTTGCTGCCAAATTTGCCAAAAGATAGTGTGATAATGATGGACAACGCTCCGTATCATTCTCGACAGCAAACCAAAGTTCCTACAAAATATAATAATAAGAAAGATATTAAAACATTTTTAGAAGCAAATGATTTATATTTTGAGCATCATTATACAAAAAACCAATTAATAGAGGTGATGAAGACAAAAGAATATTTAAAAGATTATTATTTGGATAACAGAGCCAAAGAAGCAGGACATACAATTTTGCGTTTACCACCATACCATTGCATTTTCAATCCCATTGAATTGATATGGGCCCAACTGAAAAATACCATAAGACGAACAAATCAAACACCGAAATTTAGTGAAAGCAGTGTAACACACATACAAAATGCTATGGAACATATAACTGCTGTAAATTGGAAAAATGCTGTTAAACACGCAATAGCAAAAGAGGACGAATATATGCGCATGTACAAAATAGTAGCACCTTTGATTATAAATTTGCAATACGATTCAGACACAGACAGCGATTTGCAAAACGACTCAATCACAGATGATTTATGAAATGCGGTGACACATAAAAATTTTATTGTGTATTATAAATAAATTAGCTTTATATATCTATATGTATCCACTACACATGTTGCCACACGATTTGTAATTTTTTCTTTGTATATAAACCCAATGTACAGATATTTATTATTTGTTATTTTATTTTTTATTATTATATATTTGAAATTAACAGCGTTTTATTATTATATTATAGGGCCCTAATTTATAGTCAATACGGCCCCTAGATTCATACGTTGCAAATATGTAAACCGTACCCGTTCAATAAGCAGACCAGGTATAATAATTATCATCACAGAAGGTGGTGCAATAAAAGCATTAGAGCCGTTCAAAGTTATATTCTTATAATTTGAAATAAGCTATAATATTCGCATTTCTCTCTTAACTTGTTTGAAGTCAATTAGGATACAAACTTCAGTGTAGTGTAATTCACTCATGCTATTACCCAGATGCAGCAGTGGTTTATTTTTACACCATGCAAAAGAAAAGCGAAAGTGTAGCAATTAAGTATTGATTCTATGCAAAGGACTAAAATCTGGTGTAAAGTGCAGTTGAGTGCTACACCTTTTATGCAAAGTAAAAGACCTAGTGGCACGTAAACTAGTAAATAGAATTTTAAGATTAATGTCTAATTTTCCTTATTGCTAACTCTAAAGAAAAATTTTGTGGCTCATATCTTATACAAACTGATATACCGTATCTAAATCCACTTATTTAAATTACATAACAAGTTTAACACAATTATTGAATATATTTCAATAATTTATAGATTGTTACCAATCTGTAAGGCATACATATACAAACATCTTATACAAAAACTTGAAAAGCAATAACACCAAAAGAGGTGTGCTCTAAATTTTGTCGCGTGTTTCAAGTTTAAAGTTCGATAAACTTATAAAGATGTAGAAAGTGAAGTTCACTTTCCCGTTATGCCTCGGAAATACAAGACATACAGTAAACGGAACGACAATAAGAATATGCAATAATTACGGAAATCAATGAATAATTCTTAATGCGTAAAAATCAAATTTACTTTCACATGTGTACAATAATATTTTATTATCGTTACGCGCAGAGTATTAACATCATATGTAAATACAATGATTGAATAAAAATACAGTAATGAGCAAATATATCTATTAAAAAAGCACATAAATACACATATTAGTTTGGACCGTTAGTAATACATAACCAATACATACCAGCATGCATTATTCTCATTGATATATTCTAGTAATACATAAAATGTGTTACTAGGTAGATGCTCTTTTAATTATTTTTAATTATGGATAATTATGGAGATTCTGGACTGCGTCCTTGACAATGCGCGGTTCTAGTACTGAATCCGAGAAGAAATTATAGACTAAGACCACACCAAATTATTATATAAATTTATTTTTCAACAGGGGTGACATACTTGAATTTGAAACACCAGTCATATTTGAAATGTTAAAATTGACTGTCATTTTTAAGTGCATTTAATAGTTTGCAGAAAAATATATGTTTCAGCAATTTTTAGAAAATAATTTTTTTATCAAAATAATCGTTCTTTTACTATAACTTATCCTGTACAAAATTTATGGTCATAATCAATCTAGTGCCATTCGTCGAACTGTTAAAAATTTCAGCCCATAACTTTTCTTTGCATAATGCTCGGATTCCAGTAAATTACACAGGCCTGCGATGGTAAAATTGTCTGGATTTTATACAGTGATTTCAATAGATTTTTTGGTGCTGAAAATGGGAAAATTATTTAAAAAATTTCAACACGTAAGGTTTTTTTACAATCTGGGGTTTTTTGACAACCTGCATGTATTAGTCTTTTTGAAAAAGGACAATTTTGTTAAACCGTTGTTTAAATAAACTATTATAATTTTTTTACTTATGATGATTCAAGAAGTTGATATTCTGAAAAAACATACACTAGATTTATGATAAAGAAGTTACAAATAGAAATAATTGAGCATATCGCAAGACATGACTCATCATCTTCCCGTTACTGCATATCTACCTCCCCACCTCCACTACAAACATATTGCTATTCTAGACAAAACAGTTAGTTCATTCAATATCTTCTTTACAACTGTGGTGTGAATTTGTGTAATTAGTTGACATTTGTGATTAGTTGCTGAGTTAATTTAATTTTTATTTTACGAGTTTTTTTAAATTAAATTCCAATGGCATCAAGAGGCTGTGTCAATGTACCCAACTCCTTCTGCTATATTTGTGGAAAGTTTACAGTAAAAAAACAACAAAGAAACATTACAGTTTTTGTAAAAAAAGTATATTTTGCATATTTTGGTGTGAAATTAGGAGACCAAGACAAACCTTGGGCTCCTCATAAGGTTTCTTCAGTGTGTGTTGAAGAGCTTCGCCAGTGGTCACAAGGAAAAAAACAGTCTTTTCGCTTTGGAGTGCCTATGGTTTGGAGAGAACCAATCAATCATAGCGATGATTGTTATTTTTGTTCGTGTGTAGTACACGGATTCAATTTAAAAAACAAAAAGGACATCGTTTACCCAAACCTTCGATCCGCAACACGTCCTATACCTCATGGACCAGAAGTACCTGTTCCTTCACTACCAGATACATTAGATGATGTATCTGATGACGAAATGGTTTCACGTACATGCGCAAGTGACTGGATGAGGGAAGTGATTACTATGATACTGGAAGTGATGAGCCAAAACTGTTTGACCAATCTGAATTAAATGATTTGGTGAGGGACTTAAACCTTCCTAAGGACTCAGCTGAGCTTTTAGGCTCAAGGTTGAAAGTAAAAAATTTGTTAGCACCTAGCACAACATTTTACTGGTTTAGGAACAGAGAAAAAGAGTTTGCTCGATATTATTCCGAAGAAGATGCACTAGTTTTCTGTAATGATGTACCTGGGCTGATGGAACAATTCCACGTAGAATATAATGTTTCTGAATGGAGACTCTTTATTGACTCTTCAAAAAGGAGCCTTAAGGCCGTTCTTCTACACAATGGAAGTAAATATGCTTCTGTACCAGTGGGGCATTCAGTTCATTTAAAAGAGTGTTATGAAAATCTTGAGCTACTTTTAATTAAAATTCGTTACAAGGATCAAGGCTGGACAATTTGTGGTGATTTGAAAGTTCTTTGTTTGTTACTTGGACAACAAAGCGGTTATACTAAATATCCTTGTCTTTTGTGTGAGTGGGATAGTCGTGATAGAAAGCAGCACTATTGTAAAAAGACGTGGCCACCAAGACAAACCTTACAACCTGGAATGAAAAACATTGAAAGAAAAAGTTTAGTAGACCCGAGCAAAGTTTTGCTTCCTCCATTGCATATAAAACTAGGGTTAATGAAACAATTTGTGAAGACATTAAAAAAAGATGGAGAGTGCTTCAAGTATCTTTGCAGCCAGTTTCCTCGCTTGTCAGAAGCAAAGATAAAGGAGGGTGTTTTTGTTGGGCCGGATATAAGAAAGCTTATGAAAGATGAAAATTTTGACTCTAAAATGGAGGAAGCAGAAAAACAAGCATGGATAGCCTTAAAAAATGTGGTTACAAATTTTCTTGGCAACAAAAAACATGAAGATTATAAAAATATTGTGCAAAATATGTTAGAAAAATTTAAAACCTTAGGCTGTAACATGAGTTTGAAGGTGCATTTTCTAGATTCGCATCTCGACTACTTCCTGAAAATCTTGGTGCAGTAAGTGAGGAGCAGGGGGCAAGGTTCCACCAAGACCTAAAAGAGATGGAGAGAGGATACCAAGGAAGATGGAATATAAGATGATAGCTGATTATTGTTGGATGTTAAAAAGGGATGGTCCACTACGAGATTACAGAAGAAAAAGCACAAAAAGGAGTATGGAAAGACAAAGAAAAAGATATTATAAGGTCTTGTAAAGACATAAATGGTATTTTACTGTTTCTTTTCATTAGATTTAATGATATTTGTAAGTAATTTTGTTTTTTATATCCTTTGTAAATAAATTCAAAATGTAACTAAAAATTATTTTTAATTTTTAAAAAATATAATTTGAAGCCTTTTTGTGAAAAATCCTTACGTGATGGAGAAAAATAGAGTTCATATTTGGATTCAGCGCCCAAAAACACATAAGAATCATCTATCAAATTTAAAACAATTTTTAGAAAGTTAAAAAACGCAGGCCTGTGATATTTATCAATTCCAAGACATTCACCACAACTACGCATGTCTGAAACAACTACTTGGCATATTTTACGTAAGGATTTGAACTTACATCCTTACAAAATTGTTCTGACGCAAGAACTCAAGCCTCTAGATTAGAGGTTCTTAACCGGGGCTCCAGCGCCCTCTTAAAATAATATTCAATCAATGCTATTATTTAGTAAACAGTTGATTTGCGAACCAATGTATATTAATTAAGGCTTTTACCCTTATTTTTGACTGTACCACATGTCTTTAAGATTTTTTAACGTTGTTTTGTAACACCCTGTATATAAATTTATTTTGTGCTTACGTTCATTTTCTCTGAAAACTTCTGAATTTTTTTTATCTAAATTTTATGATAGGCATTTTTATTGTTTTTGCCATCGCTAAACCTTTATTATAGAATTTTGTTGAATCTTAACGGTTCATTCATCATATTGAATGATGAATGTTAAGAAAATAAATAAAGCCACAACGTAAAGCATATAATATCTTCAATAAATGTATGTATTATAAAAGCTTTCTTCTTTGTTTTTAGACTGTGTATGATACTTGACAAGACATACCTACAAAACTATTGTTTTTCGAAATCAGTCATTAACATTATTATGTACCCAACTAAGCAAGTTAAAAGAAATTAATTAAGTTCAATATCGTGTACAGCAGTAGATATTACTTATAAACAACCATCCAGTTAAAGAAACTCTAAACAAAGTATGTGTCTGTATTCGTAATTGGGTTGGTTTTTTATTTATATTGACGCAAATACTTGGTTGATGTCAGTGAATTAACGTGCCGGTAGAACATGTCAAAAAATTATTACGACGAAGTAAACTTGAAGAAGTTAACCTTGAACAGAACCAAAATGGTAATTTGATTTGAATAACAAGTCTGCGATGAATCGATGATGGGTATTGCGTATACTGAATAAAATTTGAATGACGATATTTGAATTAAATGTATACAAGTGTTGTTCAAATTTTAGGAGTGTAAAGTAGATTTCATTTCAAGTAACAAAAACGCAAAACTTGTATATCCATTTTTATTTGTTTCAAAGTTACCAGATCATAAATAAAAATGTAATCCCAAAGTCAATAAAAACTGATTTTATTTAAAAAAGTTCAATTAATAATATTTACGAAATGTCCACCACCTTGTTGAATACAGGCTTGTGCCCGCAAGCCAACAGAAGAAGTACTTATCCGAATTTCATACTTGTTTTGTCGGATTTGCTCGGCAGCCAGGTGAATACGATCCAACAACTCTTCTCTTGTGTTCGAAACTTGCGCGTAGACTAAGTTTTTCATGTACCCCCATAAATAAAAGTCAAAGGCATTGTGATCTGGGTGGCCATGCAACAGGACCACCTCGACCAATCCATCATGGATAATTGACGTTAACGCAATTTCGGACAGCAATTCCGAAATGTGGTGGTGCCCCATCTATGTGAAACCACATATCTCGTCGAACATTCAGTGGGCCACCCTCTAAAAGACCTGGCAGTTCGTCAATAAGAAATTGAAGGTAATTGTCCGCATTTAACCACTCAGGAAGAACGACAGGACCAATCAACAAGTCATCGATCAGGGCCGCCCAAACGTTAATAGAAAATTCATGTTTAAATTTAGATAGGCGTATAGCTTTGGAATTTTCTGATGACCACCTGTGCAGGTTTCTCAGATTTGTAACACCACTTCTCGTGAACGTAGATTCATCTGTCCAGAGGACTGTTCTGCAGAAATTAAAATTAAGCTGTGACTATCTTAATATCCAGGTAGAATAAACTAGACGAGCATAGTGGTCTGCCTCAAGCAAACCGTGTCCCCTGCGATAATGATATGGATATAAGCCCTCACGTTTTAGAATTCGCCAAACTGTCGTTCCTGGCACTCCTAGTTGTCTAGCGATTCGACGTACACCGAGAGTTGGATCCCTTGTAACAATAGCTACTGCTTCTTCCTCCAAGTCTGTCGGCAAATTTACTCCTCGGTCGAAAAGATAATCACGCAGTTCGCATTTATCAACATAAACTTTAAAAGCTTATTGAAAGTAACCGTTATCACAACGTAGCTTTAATTCTAGATGCGTGTTTCGATATCTTAGTTGTCATCATCAGTAGTAGAAAAAGTATTACTGAGACACCACTAACTAGTACCATCCTTCTGAAATTATATTCTAATTATGCTATTTGATTTGTCGGAGGGAAATTCGTGGTACAATCTAAAATTTATTTTTAAACGCATTAAATACATTTGAAATTTTGGCTGAAATGCAGTGACGCTGCTCTATCGAAATACATTATTTGTCACTAGGTTGCGTAACTTAAAATGTGGACGAAGACGTCAAAAACTGCTCAAGTAATTCCGGAAATAATCGATAAAATTAATGATATTGTCTTGAAAGGCCGAAGAATTGTTCTTAAAGGGATAGCCTAGCATAATGTACATATCGACTGAATGCGCACATCACATTTTGCACATAAAATTAGTCATGTCCAAGCTATCAGTATTACTGATAGCTTGGAAGATTGTTATGCGTGCCTCCAATCGTGAATTGTCATCAGAAACGTGAAAGAATGAGAACGTCATTTGCGATAATTTGAAGATATTTAACAAAGAACCAAGCTGTTTTTTACGAAGATTGGTTGATGAAATCTGATTTCAGTACGATTCGAAATGTTTCTGGCCTTACCAACATAAAGGTATTGTAAAAAAATCTCTTTCGCCATCTATCAATTAAAGGCTACATCAATTCAAAATGGGTAGAAGTAGTTATTTTGTTTGGAGATGGCCTTGACATATGTAAACTTTCAAAATTGTAAGCTATACTGATCATTAGTTTGCCTATGGTACGCTTCTAAAGTTGTCAGTTCACATTGTCGTTCCCTCATTTGAAAGGAAAAAAGACTCAGGAAGTAAAAGATGAGTTAGACTCTATATACGGTGAAGCCTTCCCTTCACTTACAACGATAAAACATTGGATGGCCGAGTACAAACATGGTTGTACGAGGATTTTACGTTGTGTTAAAGAGAGGTAGAGCAGCTTCAACATAATGTAGACCCTTAGTTTTATCACTTTATGAACTGTATTGTATAAACCGTAGTTCAATATTTTTGTGAAAGTTTTCATTCATAGACATTTAAGTAATAAAGACTACCCATCCCTTCAACTATCCAAAGCATGTGTATGTTAGGGTATATTTATGAAAAGAAATGTTATGTTCATAAGTTAGTTATATGTCTGACGAAGCTTCTATGTGAGTGAAACGATCGTTACTTTGTGCAGTAAAAAGTAGTGAAATTCATTAAAATTTGTTCTATTTTATCGCGATAATAGTTATAATGGAACTTCATCAAGTAAAGTCTGAAACAATCCTATATAGTATTAACTTGTAATGCTGACAGGTAACTTGTAAACATTTTACGAGTCATAACTTGTAAAAATAAACTTTCGTAATTAATACGGTGTTTTGATAAATTGACGTTTATAAATGAGTAACAAATAAAATATTTTCATGTCAGTTTAATTTGAAGTTTTGTGTGATTTGTTCCGATTACAATGGTTGCCTATTCGAATGCTTAAATGCGTGATATAAGATCGTTCTAATGGGAATGCTTTAAAAGTACGGCGTCTCTATGCTGAAAAGTTTCTCGATCGTTAACTGCCTTGGCATTTGATGTTTTAGGTGCTGTTTCAAAGTCTAAGAGAAACTGGTTCATTTCGAAAAAGGTTTCGTCATACTGAATTACAGAGAACAACATGTATACCGAAGGTAGAAATTGAATTTGAATATTCTTGAAGAAAATCCCGAAATAAAAGTTAAAAAAATATCCACTTAAGTGGGTAGAAGTAATGAAATAAAAATCAAAAAGCAATATTACTTAATTTCCACTTTATTGAGATAAAACCAAATAACAATTGTTTCGACATACAATGTCTTCCACAGATGAGTTGTCAGACAAACTTTCCAAAAACTTATACAACTCCATCTGAGGAAGTCATTGTATGCGAAACAATTGTTATGGGATTTTATTTCAATAAAGTGGAAATTAAGTAATACCGCTTTTTTGTTTTTATTTCAATAATTATGAATTTCTATCAATTAAAGGCTACATCGATTCAAAATGGGTAGAAGTAGTTATTTTGTTTGGAGAACTCTTCATGAGCACCTGCTATACCCTCACCACATTCAACTGGCACCCCTTACTGCTCCAGATTATCAAGCGAGATGGATATTTTGTGTTTTACGTCAAGCTGCTGAATGGCCAGACTTTGTTGTAAGTATTTAATTTCCACAATTTGGTCTGACGAGAATCCTCAAGCAATAGTTGAATCCAGACAGCAGCGTTTCCGTTTAAACATCTGGTTAGGCACGATAGGGAACCAGTTGTTAGGACCAGTAGTTTTATCACAACGCTTATCAGAAGCAACGTGCCTGAATTTCTTTACCAGAACTTTACCTTTAGATCGGAAACGTAATTTATGGTTTATGCGAGATGGAGCTCCACCGCATTTTACACTTGCTGTTAGGGAACATCTTAATAATGCATTATTAACATGTTCCCTAACAGCAAGTGTAAAATGCGTGCCTCCCCAGGCACAATTGCATGGCCTCCAAGATTTCTCGATAACTCTGTTGAACTTTTGTAACTGGAGTTATTGAAAAAGTTTGGTGTATACAACACTGGCCAACTATCTTCAAGATTTGCGCCAACGAATAGAACAATGTTGCTAGATAAAACCAGAGTTTTTTTAAAGAGTGTGGGTTTCCTTTGAGAGAAGATGTATATCCTGTCTCGATGTGAAGAAACGGCATTTTGAACATGTAATCACATGTAATCATTTTTTTTGCAAACTACAAAAACAGCTTAAAAACCACGAAAGTAAATTTTAATCGACAATTCCCATAAAATCGCTATTATCTCGTAAACTATCTCGAAAACAGTTGATTTGCGGACCAATGTTTATTAAAACTTTTAACCTTATTTTCGACCGTACAACATGTCCTTAAGATTACTAAGTCTTGTTTTGTAACACCCTGTATATGAATTCATTTTGTGCTTACGTTCACTTTCTCTGAAAATTTCTGGATTATTTCTATTTAAATTTGATGATGGGCATTTCTATTGTTTTTACCATCCTTAAACTTTTATTATATAATTTTATTAGATCTTGTCGGTTCATTCATCATTATTGAATGTTAAGAAAATAAAGCCACAACGTAAAGTGTATAATGTCTTCAATATATGTATGTATTATAATAAAAGCTTTCTTCTTTGTCTCTAGACTGTGTATGATACTTGATAAAGCATACTTACAAAACTATTGTCGTTCGAAATCCGTCGTTAATGTTATTTTATTATATACCTAACTAAGCAAGTTAAAAGAAATTCATTAAGTTCAATCTCGTGTACAGCAGAAGATTTTACTTAGAAACAGCAATCCAGTTAAAAGAAACTCTAAACAAAGTATGCGCATGTATTCGTAATTGAGTTGTTTTTTTTTTGTTTATATTGACGCAAATGCGTGGTTGATGTCAGTAAATTAATATACTTGTAGAACATGTGAAAAAATTATTACGACGAAGTAAACTTAAAGAAGTCAACCTTGAACAAAACCAAGATGGTACATAGTTATGTAGGAAGTAATCTTCTTCTAGACGCTAATTCGATTTGAATAACAAATCTGCGATGAATCGATGATGGTGCATTCATAATAAATTTATAAATGTTTTATTTTGCCACCTTTAGGAAATTTATACAATATCCATTCGAGTGTTAAATTCTATTTTATACACACATTTACTATGCTTAAATTAGTTCTTCAAATAAACTTATCCCAAAAAGCTTAAATTTAGAATTTATCAACACAACGTTTCTGCAGGTAAAGTAATTCAAGCTACACATGTAGTGGAAGATAACTTGGCGGAAGCCAAGCAATTGTTTAACAGCAATTCTCTGAAGCTAAATGAAGACAAAACACAAATGATTTTAGTAACAAGTCGAAAATTGAGAAGTGACCCAAAATCTATCCTTAAGTTTTTGGGAATGCATATTACCAGCGACATCAGCTGGAATTGCCATATCAACTATCTCTGTCGGCGACTAGCAACTGCAGTTTTTACAATTAGCAGGTTAAGACTAATTGCTTATTTCAGCAATTTTCAGGGTCGAGCATCGCACGGCATTTTGTTGTGGGGGATTCATGCAAAATCTAAGCAGCGTTTAAAATACAAAAAGATAGTAGAGCCGTAAGTGGAGTTTCCGGAAGGATCAGAAACCTATTTAAATACCACAACATATTGACTGTACTATCTCCATTCATACTTTCTTGTCTTGATTATATCCATGAAAAGCAAACAAATTTTACTAAACACAATTACTTTCACTAGAAATGGAAGAAATATTACCATCCCTTTTCATAGTATAAATAAAATGCAATTAAGCACGAACCATTTGGGAATTAATATACAACAAGCTGCCAAGTAAAATAAAAGACATGGATTGTCGAAAATTTCATGATGTAATGAAGAAATGGCTTGTGAACCAGTCCCTGTATCCTGTTGAGAAATATTTTGCTTATGATTTTTCTCTGTTGCTTTAAGCTGCTGTGTAATATCAGATATGTATTGGTCTTTATTATAGATAGCCTGTATTGTTTGTCTATCTTGTTTTTATTATGTTCATTGTTTATTTTATATATACTGTATTGACAATTTAAATTTACTTTTGTAAATTTACAACAATAAAGATTATTATTATTACTAATGCTGTATTTATTATATTGAGTATACTGAGTAATTAAAACATCTGGGGTGTAGTCATGTGCTTTGCCTGTATAAAGTATCTAGTGCTCTGCATGTAATACAGTAATACCTTTATTATGTAATGCTTTTATTATAATAGATACATATACTGAAGACATTATATACTTTACGTTGTGGCTTTATTTTCTTAATATTCAATAATGATGAATGAACCGACAAGATTTAATAAAATTATATAATAAAAGTTTAAGGATGGTAAAAACAATAGAAATGCCCATCATCAAATTTAAATAGAAATAATCCAGAAATTTTCAGAGAAAATGAACGTAAGCACAAAATGAATTCATATACAGGGTGTTACAAAACAAGGCTTAGTAATCTTAAGGACATGTTGTACGGTCGAAAATAAGGTTAAAAGTTTTAATAAACATTGGTCCGCAAATCAACTGTTTACGAGATAGTTTCCGAGATAATAGCGATTTTATGGGAATTGTCGATTAAAATTTACTTTCGTGGTTTTTAAGGTGTTTTTGTAGTTTGCAAAAAAAATGATTACATGTGATTACATGTTCAAAATGCCGTTTCTTCACATCGAGACAGGATCTACATCTTCACTCAAAGGAAACCCACACTCTTTAAAAAAACTCTGGTTTTATCTAGCAACATTGTTCTATTCGTTGGCGCGAATCTTGAAGATAGTTGGCCAGTGTTGTATACACCAAACTTTTTAAATAACTCCAGTTACAAAAGTTCAACAGAGTTATCGAGAAATCTTCGAGGCCATGCAATTGTGCCTAGGGAGGCACGCATTTTACACTTGCTGTTAGGGAACATCTTAATAATGCATTATTAAGATGTTCCCTAACAGCAAGTGTAAAATGCGGTGGAGCTCCATCTCGCATAAACCATAAATTACGTTTCCGAGCTAAAGGTAAAGTTCTGGTAAAGAAATTCAGGCACGTTGCTTCTGATAAGCGTTGTGGTAAAACTACTGGTCCTAACAACTGGTTCCCTATCGTGCCTAACCAGATGTTTAAACGGAAACGCTGCTGTCTGGATTCAACTATAGCTTGAGGATTCTCGTCAGACCAAATTGTGGAAATTAAATACTTACAACAAAGTCTGGCCATTCAGCAGCTTGACGTAAAACACAAAATATCCAACTCGCATGATAATCTGGAGCAGTAAGGGGTGCCAGTTGAATATGTGAGGGTATAGCAGGTGCTCATGAAGAGTTCTCCAAACAAAATAACTACTTCTACCCATTTTGAATCGATGTAGCCTTTAATTGATAGAAATTCATAATTAATGAAATAAAAACAAAAAAGCGATATTACTTAATTTCCACTTTATTGAAATAAAATCCCATAACAACTGTTTCGCATACAATGACTTCCTCAGATGGAGTTGTATAAGTTTTTTGAAAGTTTGTCTGACAACTCATCTGTGGAAGACATTGTATGTCGAAACAATTGTTATTGGGTTTTATCTCAATAAAGTGGAAATTAAGTAATATTGTTTTTTGGTTTTTATTTCATTACTTCTACCCCTTTTTCGAAATGAGCCAGTTTCTCTTAGACTTTGAAACACCACCTAAAACATCAAATGCGAAGGCAGTTGACGATCGAGAAACTTTTCAGCATAGAGACGCCGTACTTTTAAAGCATTCCCATTGGAACGATCTTATATCACGCATTTAAGCATTCGAATAGGCAACCATTGTAATCGGAACAAATCACACAAAACTTCAAATAACTGACATAAAAATATTTTATTTGTTACTATTTATAAACGTCAATTTATCAAAACACGGCATTAATTATGAAAGTTTATTTTTACAAGTTATGACTCGTAAAATGTTTACAAGTTACCTGTCAGCATTACAAGTTAATACCATATAGGATTGTTTCAGACTTTACTTGATGAAATTTCATTATAACTATTATCGCGATAAAATAGAACAAATTTTAATGAATTTCACTACTTTTTACTGCACAAAGTAACGATCGTTTCACTCACATAGAAGCTTCGTCAGACATATAACTAACTTATGAACATAACATTTCTTTTCATAAATATACCGTAACATACACATGCTTTGGATAGTTGAAGGGATGGGTAGTCTTTATTACTTAAATGTCTATGAATGAAAACTTTCACAAAAATATTGAACAACGGCTTATACAATACAGTTCATAAAGTGATAAAACTAAGGGTCTACATTATGTTGAAGCTGCTCTACCTCTCTTTAACATAATGTAAAATCCTCGTACAACCACGTTTGTACTCGGCCATCCAATGTTTTATCGTTGTAAGTGCAGGGGAGGCTTCACCGTCTACAGAGTCTAACTCAGCTTTTACTTCCTGAGTCTTTTTCCCTTTCAAATGAGGGAACGACAATGTGATCTGACAACTTTAGAAGCGTACCATAGACAAACTAATGATCAGTATAACTTGCAATTTTGAGGTTTACATATGTCGAAGCCATCTATCGGATGGTGAAAGAAATTTTTTTTTACAATGACTTTATGTCGGTAAGGCCAGAAAATTTTCGAATTTTGATACTGAAATCAGATTTCATCAACCAATCTTCGTAAAAAACAGCTTGGTTCTTTGTTAAATATCTTCAAATTATCGCAAATGAAATTCGCATTCTTTCACGTTTTTGATGACAATTCACGATTGGCGACACACATAATATACATGCCGCCAATCGTCCAAGCTATCAGTAATACTGATAGCTTGGACATGACTAGTTCTATGTGCAAAATGTGATGTACGCATTCAGTCGATATGTACACGATGCTAGACTATCTCTTTAAGAATAATTCTTCGGCCTTTCAAGCCAATATCATTAATTTTATCGATTATTTCCGGAATTACTTGAGCAGTTTTTGACGTCTTCGTCCACAATTTTAAGTTACGCAACCTAGTGACAAATAATGTTTTTCGAAAGAGCAGCGTCACTCAAAGTTTGTTGCATATCAGCCAAAATGTCAAATGTATTTAATGCGTTTAAAAATCAATTGTGGATTGTACCACGAAATGTCCTCCAACAAATCAAATAGCATAATTAGAATATAATTTCAGAAAGATGGTACTAGTTAGTGGTGTCTCAGATCCCGCCAAATTATCTTTGTAATTTATTGTACCAATAACCAATACCCGTTTGAAAACATGTTAATTTGTGATCCGATACTTTCAGTTTGCAACATCGTGGCCTGCATTTATAGGAAATGTATTTATTTTCTTACACGCACACGTAATGACGGAGAAAGTATACATGTTCTGTTGGCATTATCTTTTTCTTATTTTTTTCGAAATAATCCTTGCATCTTATATCTAACATTCTCTAAGATAGTATAATTTAATACATGTGGAAGTGAAAGTTTGCAAAATAAGTCTATCTTTTAAAGAATTTAGATCGGACATAATCCAATATTGAAAAGAGATTTTAATTGCAAGATATCTGAGGATTTAATTGATATATTTTTAAAAAGTCTTTCTTTGGAGACTGTGGTTAAGTAAAAACTTAAAAATGGTATGCAACCCCTTACCACAATTATTAATCGTATCCTAAATACGTATTTCGACAACTAAGTTGTCATCAACAGTAGGTAAAACCACTAATCAAGGTGTCTCACATATTTTTGTAATAATTTTATCAATAATAAGACGCATACCAAATCTCGTAAATTGCTGGTATACAAATATAGTTCCAACTTGTCTTATTCTTTCTTACAGAAACAAACCTATTGCGAATACAAGGCAAACGCCTAAAGGCTATGAATCATCAATTGCTCGAGTCAGCTATCTGGTGATTACTGATAACAGCTACAGTACAACGCGTATTTATGTGTGTTAAGAAAAACATACGTAGAAGTACAATTTGCGGTTCGCACTTTGGACAATACAAACTACAAAGAACTACTTTTATCAACTGTAGTTGTCTAATTCACATATCTTTTAAGCGGCTCATCTGGCTTAACAAAAAACCGTACATCTTTTTTTAATAAGGACTGTCGACTCAAAATTAGCTATACAGGCTGATTCATTTTCGGCCCTCACCATGGGGATCTCTCTTATTATTGGAGATAGAGTATAGGTTTAAATTTGGCAAAGTTGTTAAATTTTGTGTTTGTTATAAATCCGTAAAGAAAATAGACCTGTGACAAATGACCTTCGTTATTTAAAAAAAAACCGCGAAAACCCCATTTTCTTCTTTTACCTGTAGCACCGACATTTGGCCTTGTAGAGAAAAAATAAAAACACATCCTTGTGGCCATTTCTAAACCTCTATCCAGTGGTGTACTCTAAAATTTTTATACGACGTTTCGTTTCTTTCTGGCCATCATCAACTATCTAATTTCTTATAGGCGCCATATTGGATTTAGACATCTTCAGAAAGAGTTTTTTTTTCTGATTTCAACCATGTACCACATGCTGACTAAAGTTTTTGACATTAGGTTTTATTTGAAAGAATAAATTATAAGATTAAATAAGGTAGCCTTTGCAATTTCAATCTGTCAAACATTTCATTTGTTGTTCATTAATAATACAGAAATGTCATACACTAACGAAGAGAAACGAGATATGAAAAGTATGTTTTATTCTGCGAAACGAAATTCAACAGTAGCGAGTACAAGATAACAAAAACATTAATCAAAATACATAGAAAAGTAAACAATAAACAATTACAGTAAATAATTTAAAAAAAGGTATATAACCCCTTACCACAATTATTAGTCGTATCCTAAATACGTATTTCGACAACTAAGTTGTCATCATCAGTAGGTAAAAAACTACTAATTAAAGTCACACGGGGCACAATAAAGTAAGATAAACGCTTCCGCACAACTACTATACACTGCAACCCTGTAAAGACTGTAACGACTAATAATTGTGGTAAGGGGTTATATACCTTTTTTTAAATTATTATTTAACCACAGTCTCCATTGAAAGAATTACAGTAAATGTTCAATTATCTGGCCATCTTCGGTAATGCACGCCTTCTGGCATTTTGTACTGCCCTTTGTATAGTTCCTCTAGGAACTGCATCGAAGGCATTCTGAAGTCTGTCTCGTAATTCTTCAATGTTTTGTGGCGCATCTACTTCATAAATATTATTTTTAACATATCCCCATTAAAAAAAATCTAGCGGACTTAAATCAGATGATCTCGCAGGCCATTCAACAACTCCCCTATTTCCAATGCAACGGTTTGCAAACTCTTGATTTAAGAAATTTCTAACAACAGCTGCATTGTGTGCTGGTGCGCCATCTTGTTGCCACCATAAATATTGTAATTGATTTAATGGGACATTGTCGTCAAGATAGTCAGATACGTATGTACGTAAAATGTTTAAATATCTTTCTCCATTTAAATGTTCTTCGTACATAACTGATCCTAAGAGACGATTTGCCAAAATACCCATCCAAACGTTTATTCCAAAACGATGTTGTGGTCTTCTAGCCCTGTTTTGTCGGGGATTTTGTACTGCCCAATAGTGCTCCGTATTTCTGTTGAACATTCCAGAATTTGGAAATTTTGTTTCATCTGACCAGATGATTTTGCTTAAAAAATTTTCGTCATTTTCTATCCTTCCCATTAACCAATTACAATATTCTAGCCTTCTCAAATTATCTCCAGGCAGTAAAGAGTGACTAACATGGATCCTGTATGGTTTAAACCTACTTTTATGTAAAGTTTTCCAAACTCTGGACTGACACAAATTTAATTCTTACGCTACTTCGCGTGTAGAAATTGATGGATTATTATTTATCTATAAAAATACAAGATTAACATGAAATTTGAAAACACGCTTTTAATTTACCATTTGTAAAGTATCTTGTCGATTTTCAATTACGCGGATTAGTAAACGATCCATTCTCGACCAAATTTCTGTCGAGATCTAGAAAAATGGTACGATGAGGCTGTTGTCGTTCTGGATATAATTGTAGATATCTTGTACTCGCTACTGTTGAATTTCGGTTCGAAGAATAAAAAATACTTATCATATCTCGTTTCTCTTCGTTAGTGTATGACATTTTTGTATTATTAATGAACAATAAATGAAATGTTTGACAGATTGAAATTCCATGGCTACCTTATTTAATCTTATAATTTATTCTTTCAAATAAAACCTAATGTCAAAAACTTTAGCATGTGGTACATGGTTGGAATCAGAAAAAAAAACTCTTTCTGAAGATGTCTAAATCCAATATGGCGCCTATAAGAAATTAGATAGTTGATGATGGACAGAAGGAAACGAAACGTCGTATAAAAATTTAGAGTACACCACTGGATAGAGGTTTAGAAATGGCCACAAGGATGTGTTTTTATATTTTCTCTACAAGGCCAAATGTCGGTGCTACAGGTAAAAGAAGAAAATGGGATTTTCGCGTTTTTTTTTTTAATAACGAAGGTCATTTGTCACAGGTCTATTTTCTTTACGGATTTATAACAAACACAAAATTTAACAACTTTGCCAAATTTAAACATATACTCTATCTCCAATAATAAGCGAGATCCCCATGGTGAGGGCCGAAAATGAATCAGCCTGTATATTCACTTTACCTGATGCTTATTCGCATTTTTCTGGCCACGGTGTAAATGAAAAGCATACAGAAATGTGCATATTGTGTTAAGTTACCGACGACAGATATTGTCAATATGCAAATAAAGTCTAAACGAGCCCAAAATATTTCAAACAAATATAAGGTAAATAAATAACTTCGCCTTACCTTCTTCATTAATATCCCATACAACAATTATCGCTTCCAGTTTCGCTAACCGCAACGCTAACAATCTACCTAAGCCGCTTCCGCCTCCAGTAATCAACACAATTTCCTTTTTAATACTTTTCATAGGTTTGTAAGCGTTTGGAATTATAGCCTTTACAATTGAATACACGATGTGAACTGCAGCGATAATCAGGAAACATATCACATCAACTGTGCTTTTCAGAAGGCCGTAATCTTTCTGGGCGACCATTCTCGATGATGATTCTGATGTAGACTACAATTCGTTCATTGGGTACAGGTTGATATATTGAACTTTTCCTAGTTATGACACAAACCTGTTAACAAAAAGAAACATTAAATTAAATCAGACCTCGTCTATGGACATTTGTTGGTAATAAAATCACGAAACAAAGCTGAAACCGACAGTTTATAAACATATAAAACGTGTCGAATAGTTCACCTATAAATGAATGAATCAAACACCTTGAAAAGTTAACAAACCATGCGCGCGGGATTTTACGTGCTAGGCGTATATATTGCTGTTGTAGGATAAGAACCTCAAAAGTTCGTGAAATAAATAGAGAAAGAAGCGAAAATAAAATTAAATTATGCAATTTGATTACAATGAACGTGTTTTGTTAATCAACGTAAAATTAATTGATATAAATGCAATTAAAGCCAAAAAACAAAAGGAAGTTTTCAACAAAATACTATATTAAAACACAAGTTTCAAAAGGCACCATTTTGTCGCACGAGTTCATGTTTAGAAAACGACTTTTCTAAAGAACGAGTGCATCAAAAGACCTTTTTATTATTTTTATTCTGTGCATTTTTTACATTAATATATTGAAATTATTTAATTTCAAAGTTCAGAGTTTTATTTTTATATAAAGTATGCAGTTGGTCACATTGATACTTGACATTTTCAAATTTAAATGTTACTATCCGCGAAATATTATTTATTAATTTTCGTTAACATTATTTAATACTTTATTTAAAAATATAAACATGAGTGATATAGAAACTAATATATCCTCCTGAGGCCCCACTAAAAATATTTTGACAGAAATGCATGAAACTTTTTCTATGGATAAACTATGAGTAGAAAAGCTTAAATTATTTTTTGAGATTTTTTCAGGAAAGGTTTTTTGAAAAAATGTTTGTCCATTTTAATGGACATCGGAGCATGGTCAAGTCAAAATTTATTATGTAGGTAAACGAAAAAACATTTCAATATTAGTTAACAGTTACTAATTATTTGTACACAGACATGGCAATCATAAAAACCCTTACGTTCCGCGGTAATACATAGACAAGCGTTACATGTTTCGCAAAAAAAATTTTGTTTTTTGTGGCAATTGTTGAATTTGCACCTCATTGAATTTTTCACTTTACTTCTTCTTCTTACTTCACGTATTAGGCTTTGAGCCTGTTACGACCTTTATTTTTGGTCTGCCCGTCTTTTCCGTGGGCGTCCCGTCGCTCTTCTTCCTTTCGCCTTATATTTCCATATTCTTTTGGGTATCCTATCATCTTCCATCTTTTCTACGTGTTCTCTCCATTTACGTCTGTATTCTCTTATCATCTCGTTCACATCTTCAACTCCAAGTTCTTGTCTTATTTCTGTGTTCCTCTTCCTATCTATTCTTGTGTAGCCTGCTGCTCTTCTTAGGAACCTCATCTCCGATGTTTGGATTCTTCTTTCATTCGCTTTGGTAATGGTCCAGCTTTCACTCCCATATATACCACATGGGATTGCCATTGTTTTATAGAATTTTAACAGCGTGTCCTTCCTCACTTTATTTTTTAGTGTTCTGGCTATGGTGCCATTTATTCTGTTGAATTTTGTTAGTTTCGTGTGTATATCCGTGTCATCGTATAAATACGATATAGTGGATCCGAGGAAGTTAAATGTTTTTACTTGTTCTATTGGCTTATTATTAATTATTATTTTTGATCGCACTGTTTCGTTTCCGCTGAAGGCCATTACTTTAGTTTTTTCTGTTGATATCATTAGATTGTATTTCTCGGTTATTCTATTTAAGTCGTAGACAGCTCTTTGAAGTGTGTCCTCGTCACTGGCTATTAGAGCTTGATCGTCGGCGAAGAGTATGGTCATTAGGTATTTTTGTCTGTTTAGGTCATGTGTGTAGTGCTTAGTATTTGTCAGCCATTCCCGTAGCACGTCATCAGTATATATATTAAAAAGTATAGGTGACAGGCTCAACCCTCACTTTACTTAACTTCGGTAAATGCTTTATTACTTGTTTTGTTGGGGTTGATTGTGGCGATGGAGCATAGCCTCCAAGATTGTTTCTTGTGGTTAACCGCAACAAAATATTTTCGTCATTTTCTTCGTTACGAGTTTTTTCCTCAAAGAAGTAGTCTGTCACTTGAATTTTAAAATCAAGGAATTTTGAAATGTCCGATTTCTTGTCACCAAGTATTTTCTGTCTTTGGGATATAAAATCCACGAGTAAGCTATCGCTAAATCAATCAAATGCAAAATCGTTTTCACCGTCCATTTTTTGTTCTAGCAGACATCCAGTAGGAACTTATCATCCTATCTCTTAAATCAATTCCCCCCATGGAGTCATTGTAAATCTTTAATATGTTAGGACGAGGTACCTGCACATACTTAGTCTTTTTTAGACCACCTCTTGCAATGATCTGCAGGTTGCTCCCTTAAGACGGTTGAGGCTAGTAAAATGGGTTTTTGATCAAACCATTGCGCGATGTTGACTTTCCCGTTGTTTCTAACAGTTTGTTCTGTAAAACCCCTAGGAAATTTTTGAATTATTTTTCTGCAGTTAAATGTGCTGCCGCTGCTATCCTAGACTTCATTATTGTTCCCTAAGACACGATTTTCTTATTCAATAAATATTTCAAAAGTGGAATTGTTGTAAAAAAATGATCGACAAATACCTGGGTACCAGAAAGTAACGACCTCGTCAAACGTATTACAGCAGATGGTCCAACTCCTAGATCTACATCGCAAACTTCAAGTAATGTTCCTTTACCCTGGTAAATTTTAAAATCCAAAATTAATCCTTCTGGTGTGGTACCTACGAAATTTTTTAAGCCCTCAGGGTTTGGCTTGCCCCTTACAAACTATTTAACGTTGCATACACCTGTAAAAGGGATCATCTGCTCATCAACAGCTACTACCGGGCGGCATCTAAAGATAAATAACCACACACAAATTTTTCTGTTAGTTTCTTTAGGACAGCGATGCACATACCGCGGCCCGCGGGCCGCATGCGGCCCACTGTCGATATTTATGCGGCCACCAACGAATTTTAAAAATTGTTCGAAAATCTACAAAAGTAGGTAAAAATCCAATCAAATCCATATTTCTTATCTTTTTATTTTATTCTAACTTTTGTAACTGTTAGTAAGATATGTATCTTTAAGTACCTACTACTTTCTTGTTCAGGTTTACTACGTAGGACAGGTATGCTCCTCGTCGTTCCAAGCATATTGTTACGAGACTAGAAATCTCTCGAACCAACTAGATTACTCGAAGATTCGCGAAACACGTCGGTATTATCCCCGAACAATGTGGTAGGTTCTCGATGTTAGGTAACTCGTATAAATACAACGCATCGCCCGCTATCGGGGCAGTTAAGTTTTAACTACGGACAAGCGAACGTTATATTGTTTGAATTGTAATCTGTGAAGAATAAATATTTCGTCGTTCGAACTTGGCATCTACCTACGTAACAATATACTATCAATTTTGATATGGATAAACCAGAACCCAGTAAAAAACGTAGTCGTAAGGTTGAAGATGAAAATCGACAGTTTCCAGATATTTGGACCGAAAAATACTTTTTTATTTCATCGCATAACAAAAGTGTCTGTTTAATATGCAAGAGTAGTGTTTCTATTCCGAAGGAATATAATGTGAAAAGGCATTATGAAACCCAGCATCATACTTTTACCAAATTAACCGGCGAAAATCGAACGCAAAAAAATTCCACTTTACAAAAGGAACTAATAGGCCAGCAAGCTATGTTTACAAAACCAATTCAAGATGCTGAAACAGCTACTGAAGTTAGCTTTGAAATATTTCGAATAATAGCGAAAACTTGTCGGCCTTTTAAAGATGGTGAATTTGTTAAGCAGTGTTTAGATATCGCCAAAAAAAAATGTGTCCGAAAGATGCAAAGAGGTTTGAGAAAATTCAACTAAATCGGATGACTGTTCAAAGAATACACATTAGCAGCTAATATAGAAGAGCAATTAGCTACGAAATCGGAAAGTTTTGAGTATTTTTCTATAGCACTCGACGAATCTACAGATATAAGTTCCACTGCTCAACTCTTAATATTTTTACGAGGTGTAACGCAAAATTTTGAAGTGAGTGAAGAAATGGTTGGTATGAGTTCTTTGACAAGTCAAACCAAGTGGAGTGACATACTCAAAAAAGCTCTTCTGGAAAAATGTGCTATAATGGATTTGGATTTAACGAAATTATCTGGAATTACGACTGACGGAGCACCTTCAATGGTTGGAAGTAAATCTGGGATAATAACTATGCTAAAAGAGTATTTACAAACTAAAAACATAGATACCAAGGAATTAATGCAGTTTCATTGCATTATACATCAAGAGGCACTCTGTTCAAAATTATTGGGATTTGAAAATGCGATGAAAGTTGTAGTACCTACTGTAAACTTTATAAAATCACGAGGTCTCAATCACCGACAATTCACACAATTTCTCGAGGATATTGAAAGCGAATATGGTGATCTCCTGTTTTACACTGAAGTAAGGTGGCTAAATCGTGGGTTGTTACTAGAGCGGTTTCTTAACTTGATTGAAGATATCAAAATATTTCTGGAGGAAAAGAAAAAGGACGTCTCCGAACTCGACAACCCTGATTGGCTGTGTGACTTAGGGTTTCTTGCAGACATCACAAATCACTTGAATGTCTTAAATACGCGACTCCAAGGGAAAGATCAATTGATTTGGCAGTTATACTCTCATGTTTCGTCCTTTCAATGCAAATTGAGTCTTTTCAGGACACAAATCAATTCAGCCAATTACAGTTATTTTCCGAACTACAAAAAATTATGGAGAAATTCAATAAAACTGATGTCAATTTCGCTTATGTTGAAAAAATTGATATTTTAATACAAGCCTTTCATGATCGATTTCTAGACTTCAAAAAAGTTAAACCTCTATTAGACATTTTCATGAATCCTTTCAACATTTCACCCGAAAATGCACCCGAATCAATACAGTTGGAATTGATAGACATGCAAAATGATGATAATTTACGAAACAAGTTTAATTAAGGTAATTTACTCGACTTTTACCGTTGCGTTGACAAAACCGCTTATAAAGAGTTCCGAATAAATGCATTGAAATGGGCAAGCTTATTTGGATCGACGTATATTTGTGAGCAAACGTTTTCAGTGATGAAACTTAACAAAACAAAAAATCGAAACCGTCTGTCAAATGAAAATCTGGAAGCAATTTTACGTGTGGCGACAAGTAATGTGGAGCCAAACATAAACAAAATTGTTAGGTCAATGCAATGTCATGCATAAAAATAATAAAACATGAAATATTACATTGTAATGATTAGATTACATTACGATTACATAATTACAACAAACATTTTTGAATGTTCTTTTATTTTTATCATTTGTAGTAATTCATACTATTTAAAAATAAAAATATTTGTGTTAATAAGTATTCTTTGTAGGGCTTATAATTTTCCCGAGTGGCCCCTGTTCCCTACAAGTCTGTGCATCCCTGATTTAGGATAAAAATTTTTTTTTACATTTCTGAATGTAGTTTCTAATTCTTTTTCCGAAATTGCAACAATATACAGGGCGTTCCATTTAAACAAATATAGTTGGAAGCATTTCCGGTCAAACCGGGAATAGAAAATAAATATGAATGACATGAGTAAATTCGTAATTTTTAACTTTATATTAATAACAAATTTCAAAAAAAATTACTTCTGGAAAAACAAAGTTATGCGACCGTTCCGGGACTTTATACTAAGCATAAATATAGCTTTCATTCAATTATTTTAATATATTTCAAAGCGTAATTTCTTTCATGTAAATAATAAACAAAAATTATTAGTAAAACAAGTGTTTTCTTTGTTGTATTTAATAAACATTTATCTCGGCATACTACACACGATCTGGACCTTTGATGCTCACATCAAAACATTTTATTATTTTAAATCACTTTCATTGTTATTAGGATGCTACAGCTAACCCAGAACAAATAACACAAGCCGCAAGCTTTCATCTTTTATCAATTTGGCGCTCCTACGTGGTAAAATACACAACTCAACTAACGTCCATAGCAACACATTTAAAAATGCTGGTTTTATTTCTCCTAATATTCTTACGAAAGCGTTAATTAAATTAATTTACAATGTTACTTTCTTTGTTCAGGACTAAGAAAGCAATTCTTGGTCAGGGGTAGGTCAGGTTAAAATAGAAAATGTTTAAATTATTTATCTTACTTTTTCAATTAATAAGAAAAAATAAATAAGTAGGTACGTTGTTTTATGATAAATATAAAAGACGAGTTCTATTTACTACAAAGCGGAATAACTTTTGTTCTATCCTCTTCGATCCTTAAATGGCAGCATGAATAATTAATAGATGATATAACCTAGTTCATGGCCTCGTAAAAGCTGAGTTCATGATCATCCGGCATAACTATGATGCACTAGGGTGTAAGCATGATTTCTTTGATGGGAGGATTCTAATAACCCTGTATTGTGTACTTATTACAACATTTATAGGAAAACTAAAACAGAAAGGAAAGCTCTGTATAATCCAGGAAACAAAACAACGCTATGCAACAGAGCGTGTAGGAGGAAAGGTCTTTTGTTGAATATATTTGTTGAAACCTGTCTAATAATTTGTCTATCGTACTTTTATTTCCCAGTGTTCGATGTAGTTAGAAACACATTTAATTGTGTATTTATGATAGTAGAATAAGTTAAGAGATCAAAAATATTTGAAAGATTCAAATGTAGATTATACTTTAGCGCACTATGTAATTTGAGCGACAAACTAAATATTCGATTCTCTGACATCAAATATTAAAAGATATATTTATTTAATTCCGCAAATATACCAAGTGACTATAAGTGATTGAAGCAAATATTTAATTTGGCAACCCACAGAAATTGGCTTGCCTGGTCATTCGCTTTTCATTTATCTTTTTAGGTTAGAATACTTTAAATATAGATGGCATATGGTTAGAATTACTAGTAAATCAATATTACTTATATCAGAAGTGAGATTGATACAAAACAATAGTTATAGTTGATATAAGGAAATGTTTAGATCTTTTTGACTATATTTTCATTATTTTTCTTATGGCATATTTGAAATCCAAGGCTTACTTGATTTTTTTGGAAAGATGGAAAGATAATTTTTTCTTGCATTCAGCGATGTAAATATAGTGTCTTTTTTCCAAATTAGTTCTTAAAAAATGAATAAAATGTGTTTCGGTTTCGTTTGGGATAAATGCATTTTTCGTTTAGTTGGCTATGAAACTACGGATGAGGGACCAAGTATTTAATTACATTTGACTACCGTTAACGTCCATCTGTGAGTTTAAGATTTGTTTCGATTATCATTAGGAATTAAGATGTATTTAACTGAAAGAGAAATTCTAATAATAGCAGTGGTTGGATACGGCGACAGAAAATGCACTTATGCTGAAGTTTGTCGATTATTTAATGAAATACATCTAAATAGAAACATCAATAAATCCACAGTTTTAAAAACGCTGAAAACGCAGACATGATCAGGCAGCGTTAACAATCGTCTAAAATTGGAAAGACAAAAACTAACAACGAAAATTCATTGAAAGTTTTTATTGATGTAAAGGTTTCTGTCCAACAATTAGCTTTAAACCATAACATGTATAGACGCTCAGTTCAAAAAATAATTAAAAAAAGATTTTTATCCTTACAAAATACGATTACTGCAAAAATTAAATGAAGATGATTTTGATCGTAGAATTGAATTATGCGAATTGAAAAAATGAATACCAATCCAAATTTTGTTTCAAATATAATCTTCACAGACGAAGCAACATTTAGTTTAAATGGTAATGTTAACAGATACAACTGTAGATACTGGGCTGATACAAATTCGCACTGGATGAATCAGGTTCATACACAGTATTCCCAAAAATTAAATGTTTGGATGGGATTCAGTAGCAACAATATTGTAGAACCTTTTTTCATCGATGTCAACTTGACAGCAGATAAGTATTTAGAACTATTGGAAGAAAATATCATCCCTCGACTTAATCAAAACCAAAAAATATGGTTCCAGTAAGATGATGCACCAAGCACACTATGCCAGCGGTTCTCAACCTGTGGTACACGTACCACTGGTGGTACATTAAAGAACACCAGGTGGTACGCAAAATATAACAAAATATAAGGTCCCTTCCATTTCCTACCCACCGCGGCACCAGAGATGGATGCGAGTACGAGATTTATTTACCATACACGGATGAACAAGGCAGTGTAGAAGTGTAGTCTGCGTCTGCAATTAGTTATATACGAACGCGTGTGTTTGCATGTTACATTTACGACGCTCGCCTAAATTTAATGGAGTAATGTAAGTTTAAAAAGCGAATGTATAATATAACGGGTGTCCGTAAATGATTGAAGTTGACAGCATGTGTCAAATATTGGTCAAATTGGTATCGCTACACTTGATTTCGGTTGCAACAATAAACATTAGTGTCCCAAGCGGTAATCACCTTTGATGTAATTCTCAAAATTGTTTGTTAAAATCAAACAGAATAACCCATACTTTTTGGAATGTTTATTGCCAATAATAATTACAATCGTTTAATAAAATAATATTTAAAATCATTGTAATGACAGAAATACATTCTTTACAATAACAGACACGCACGACTATGGTAGACGAGGTAATAATTCTCAGTGTGGCAAATGCAAAGCACATAAATTTCCTAGACTCGACCAAACGTCAACTTCAATCATTTACGTTAAGTTTACATATTATAAGAAAAATTTTAAATTTAGAAAATGGATATGTGGCTAGGACTGGAATCGGAAGTGGCTCAGAAACCTGATAATGCACAGGAAATAGATTTACAGAAACAAACTACTACTACTACTAGTAGTAGTAATTCTGAAAAGAAACGAAAAGTTACCAGAAAGTATGATTCAAGTTATTTAGCATTTGGCTTCACTTGGAATGAAAAAGAAATGGACCCTCAACCTCAGTGCGTTATTTGTTGCGACTTGTTCTCGAATCAAAGTATGAAACCATCTTTACTTAAGAGACATTTTGAATCCAAGCATGTCAATTTAAAAAATAAATCTGTTGACTATTTTAATGCGAAATTAGTTGAACTAAAATATCGTAAACAGGTAATGAAAGGTTTTGTTAGTGCTAATGACAAGTGCTTGCATGCAAGTTATCTTGTAAGTTTAAGAATTGCCAAAACTGGTAGTGCTCATACTATTGGAGAAAATTTAATATTACCAGCTGCTAAAGATATTGTTTTAACATTATTTGATGAAAAGACAGCTAGTAAACTTGATAATATTCCTTTATCAAATGATTCTGTAAGAAGACGTATTGACGAAATGGCGGATAATATAAAACAGATTCTTATTTGTAAGGTAAACCAAAGTCCCTATTTTGCACTACAATTAGATGAAAGTACAGACATAACGAACTTTGCTCAATTGTTAGTGTACATTCGATTCGAGGCGGAAGAAAAAATAAATGAGGATATTTTATTTTGCGAACCTCTTTCTGGGAGAACTACTGCGAAAGAAATATTCAGGCTAATTGATAACTTCATGTCAGAAAATAATATTCCTTGGAAAAACTGCATTGATGTGTGTACTGATGGAGCTCGAGCTTTAACTGTCAAAAATTCTGGTATATTATCTCAATTAAAAGTAGTTGCCCCTGAAGCTAAATTTACTCATTGCAGTATTCATCGTGAAGCTTTAGTAACAAAAGAAATCCCCGAAAAATTGAAGACTGTTTTGGATCAATCTGTTAAGGTTGTAAATTTTATTAAGAGTCGAGCTTTAAACTCCAGAATGTTTGCAATTTTTGCCAAGACATGGGAAGTGATCATGAAACCCTATTATTACATTCTGAAATTAGATGGCTGACCAGAGGCAAGGTTTTAAATCGTCTTTTCGAACTTCGATTAGAAGTGCAAGCTTTCCTATTGACTTCAAAATTTTAATTGGGAAAGTGTTTTTTTGATGAAATGTGGTTGGCCCGTTTATCATATTTAACTGATATATTTGGAAGGTTGAACGATTTAAATTTAGGCCTACAAGGACCAAACGTGAATTTATTTACTGTTAATTATAAACAACAGTAAAAAACAATAAAAAAACTCGAACTAATTATCAGTGAAATAGATACAAATAATTTCAGCCTTTTACCAAATTTTCTTACAGAAAACAATATGAACAATAATGACGAATTGGCATCAGATATAAAACATCATTGCTCCTTATTGATAAATAAATTTAAATTTTATTTTCAAGAAGATTTGGAAAATCAAAAATGGATTAGAAACCCTCTTCCTTCAAATATTCCAGAATATTTTTCACATGAACAAAAAGAACAAATAATAGATATGTCAAGTGATTCCACTGTAATGGAAAACTTAAACAAAAAAACACTGATTGAATTTTGGCTTCAACAAAGAACAGATTTTAAGGACATAGCAAACATTGCTATTCAGTTTTTAATGCCCTTCTGTACGACGTATTTATGTGAAAAAGGTTTTTCACAAATGTTATATCTGAAGAATAAATACAGAACAAAATTAAAAATTGAACCAAACTTAAGATTCAAATTAACTGACATAGAACCAGAAATAGAAAAAATTGTATCTGCAAAACAAGCGCAAGGATCGCATTGAATATTTTATTTTTACTGTTTTTACGTTTTTTTTTTGCTGTAAACTTTTAAACATATTTTATTTTAAATTTTAAGAATAAATGTTTTGTTTAATAAATATATGAATAAAAAGTAAAAAATAAATTTTTTTTTTCAAATGCTGGTGGTAATATAGTTTATGTCATATGATTTCCTTATGGTGGTACGCGATAAACAAAAGGTTGAGAACCGCTGCACTATGCCATTAACGTTAGAAATTTTCTTAACGCTACTTTTCCAAACCGATCGATCAGCCGACGAGGAACTATCGAAGGTCACCAGACTTGCCACCACCTGATTTTTTTTGTGGTGATATTTAAAAAATCGGATTTACGTTAATAGGCCAGAAAATCTCGAAGATCTCAAATTACGAATACGGCAAAAAATTTCCGATATACGTTTAATTTGGTGGGAAAACGCAATTCGGGGCTTTATTCGACGTATCCATTACTGCCAGGAAGTTTATGGTAGACACTTTAAACACCTTTTGTAAATATGTAGTTTCTTATTTAATAAATGTTTCTATTATTGTTACCCCACAAGAGACCGATACACTTTTTATCCTTTTTTTTAAAACTATTTTGAAAAATAGACATACTATCTTTACATTTCTAAATTGGAAAAAAAAATATCTTTCCTACGATGTCAAATTCAAGTACTGTTGCCATTAAAAAAGTTAGCCTTGGATTTCAAATATGGGATAAGAAAAAAAAATTAAAATATAGCCAAAAAGATCTAAATATTTCCTTATGTTCGTATACAAAATTTCTTTACGATATCTCGAACCGTTCTCAGGATACTTGACCCTTGCCATACATAGTATACAGGGCATTTCAATTGAAACGAGCCTCCTTAAATAACTCTTTACCTGCTGTGTGTCATAAAATTATGAAACTTGTCAATTTTTGTATCAAGGAGGACAACTTTTAATATCAATATCATTCCTGGCGGTGCATGCTCCCACCATAAAAATTTAAATAGGAAAGATGGGTCTTGTGACTACTCATGCAAAGAGTCTTTTAATTTTCTTTACGGCAACATGTACCAAAAAGTTTTTTTTTATTAGTAAGCAAAAAGTGCTTCATTTGCAACCTATGTAATAAAACACGACTAGAGTAATAGCCAGAGACCGGACACATCGGGCTGAAATGGACGCCATTACGATGGACGATATAAATAGTCTATAACATCTGTAAGTAGATCACGCAATTATTGAATAACACTATTCATTCGGTTAACTGCACATCTATGTTTTGTGTGCGGTTAACTGAATGATTAGTGCTATTCAATAACTGCGTGATGTACTTACAGATGTTGTAGATTATTTATATGGTCCATCCTAATGACGTCATTTCAGCCCGATCTGTCCGGTCTCTAGTAATAGCACAATCTTGCTTCAAATGCTCTCGTGACATTTCGCAATTTTTTGTGGTAACTCATACTTGCTTTTGTCGGTTTTCTCCAGATTTGTTGGTGGTTTTCAGCTTTAGAAACTTATTTTGTACGATATTAGTTTACGTTTGCAGTGAAATGTCTTTAGTGGAGTTTACTTTTAGTTTAATCGTGAATTCACAATTAATAAATAATGGTCTATTCTATCCAAGAACGTGTGGAATTAGTGACTTTATATTATGAGAATGGGAGGTGTGTAAGATCTACAGCTCGCTTATTCAACGACAATCATGCAGGCCAAAATGTGCGACACAAGTACGTACTGGAATTAATCCAAAAATTTACGGAAATGGGCTCTGTACATTATAAAAAACAACATTTTCATCGAGTTGCAAATAATGAAGATATCAACATCGAAGTCTTAGGTCAGGTCGCAGTGCTTGGAAATGCGACGTCGATACGACAGGTATCTCAAGCATCAGGAGTAAGCTGTTCATCAGTTTGTAGAATACTTAAGAAGTTCAAATTTCATCCCTATAAAATTACACTTGTTCAGGAATTGAATGAGGATTATTTTTACAGGAGGTTGGAATTTTGTGAAGTAATGACCGAGCGCATCAACAATAATCGGACGAAGCATCTTTTTCATTGAATGGTGATGTAAATCGTCACAACTGCAGATATTGGAGTGACACCAAACCCCATTTGACGCGGGAAACACATGGCCACAGAAAACTAATGTATGGACTGGTATCTTTGGTGATCATCTCATAGTACCCCTATTCATTAACGGGACGTTAAACGGTCAAATGTATTTGAACATTGGAAAACTGAGCTAATATTTCAGCAAGTTGGAACGCCTCCACATTACGGTGCTGGAGTACGATAATTTGTGGATCGCGATCGTTGGATTGGTCGAAGGAAACCTATAGAATGGCCTGCCAAATCGCCGGATCTTATATCACTTGATATTTTTCTGGGGACATCTTAAGTCTAAGGTGTATGCCAGCGTTCAGCTTCCTTACAAAGTTACGCCAAAAAATTGTTGAAGAATGCCACCGAATAACCCCAGAAATGTTGCGAAATGTCAGGAGAGCATTTGATGCAAGATTGTACTATTGTATGGAGGTTAATAGTCATAATTTTTAAAATTTAATAAACTAAAATCCAAGCCATTTCACTCTAGTCGTGTTTTATTACACAGTTTGCAATAATGCACTTTTTGCTTACTGATTTAAAAAAATGGCTTCTTGATACATGTTGCCGTAAAGAGAATTAAAAGAGCTTTAGAATGAGTGGTCACAAGACCCATCTTCCCTACTTAAATTTTTATGGTGGCGGCTGTTGCGCTCCCAGAAATGAATCGTCAGGCTCGACATTAAAAGTTATCCCCCTTGACATGAAAATTTATAGGTTTCATAATTTTTTATAAATCACAGCAGGTAGAGTTATTTGAGGTGGCTCGTTTAAATTGAAATGTCCTGTATATAATGATGAGCAAATGTGTTGAATGCAATTGTAATAAGATTTTAGACGCAAAAATTAAGAATGAAGAACCATGATTTGAAGTATTTCCTAATATACAAAGTGTTCAAAATATGTGCGTACTAAAGTTATACTATTTTTAAATCGATTTTTTTACATTTTGAGATTCTCTTCGATAGCACGATTTCAACAAACTATAACACTTGTAGTCTAAAGTATTTTTTATTTTATTAATTGGTAAGGAAAAGAAAATAAACTGATCATACAAACAAAGTTAAAGTTAATTTATGAAGTTTTCAAAATGGGTGTCACCTACTTCCTGACAGTAAACCAATGTAAATCCCAAGCTAAATACCTTAGACTCCAAGTATTAGAGTTTGCTGAAATCGTGTTATGGAGGAAAATCCTAAAATGTAAAAAATACAGGGCGTTTAATTAAAAAAAGTGTAGCTTTACGTACGTTACATTTTTGAACACTCTGTATATATAAAAAATACTTCAAATGGTGGCTCTTCATCTCTAATTCCGTGTCTGATATTTTTCTACAATATCTTTTTTAATTTAACAAATATTTACATTTTCACATATCTGCCCATCACTGTATATACGCCGAGTATATTTTTCAGGTATTTTTATTTTATCACAAGAAATGTCTCACTATTCACGGAAGTAATTCAAATTATTGTTTAGTTTATTCGTTTTTATTAATTTTATAACAAACGTAAGCCAGTTATTAGTTATAAGTTCACTTAAATACAATTTCCACCTTTTAATAATTAGCAAGAGAGACGCAGTTTTATTTAGTATTACTCCGGTAATTTAGGATAATTATTGCTTGCTACAAACACCTTTATACCATTCAATTTAAAACACTCAGCATTTCTCACTAATTTTATCTTTCTTGTTACATAAAATAAATATAGACTGTGCCTTTCACTTCTGACATTGAACTAAGCTGAAATGCGGCCAATAGGTTCTTATATAAATATTATTTTCTCATGTAATAGATTAACATGGACTAGGTTAAATAGTTTTCCAAAAAGAGTTCGTTAATTGCAATTCTAATAATAATCTGTAGGGTTATTAAGATTACAAATCATTATTTTAAAAATATCAGTTCTTCGGAAATAAGTTGAACAAAGTCACTACGTTATTGTAAAGTATAATTTAAACTATAACAGATTCAAATTGAAAAATACAAATTCGGTAACATTTCTATTAATAAATAACTTTAAAATGGGAATAGTAACACATTAACTATAAGGATGATTTGACGAGAAATAAAAGTTGACTAGCATCATTATTAATTAATTTTTTTTTTTGGTATCATTAATAAGATTTTTCGGGACATTTTTGGCGTCTGGACTTCACAATTTTTAACCACTTGACACCTTCTTGCTAATATAACCTTCTTCTTCTTAATATCTTCTTTATTATCCAAAAATATAAATTAAATGTGAGTAATGTTTACCAAATACACATAAGGTACACCAGGTAAATTGATGAAACCAATTATTTCAAGTATTTGGAACAGAGATTAGAATTAGTTCCTTAAAACTTAGTCTACACGTGGACATCTTGTAAGATATTTCGCGATTTTTATGTTAGCTTTATAAAGGCCCATGTTTCGCACTGTGATTATTATTTCTAACTACTGAGGACGACAATTTAGTTGTCGAAATAGGTATTTAAGATACGAGTATTCATGTAGTAAGGGGTTTATACTTTTTTTAAACAAATAATTATGCTCTCTCTACTGGTAATAAAAAGTCATGATGATGTGAATCAATTACTAAATAAAATGGACCATATAATTCTCTATCTAAATATAGATTTTCGAGATATGTTTACTATAGGTGGGAATATTTAACTTTTTAATATTTACAACTAAAAAAATATGTGTATTGAATATACAATGGAAATCCATGAATTATTCATTACTTCTGTAAAAACAAGCATTTTGTCCTCAACATATCTGTTAACAAATAAAAGAACACAAATAATGGACTTTAAGTCTACAACACACGTATGTATGGGAATGTATGAATCCAACAAGTACACCCATAGTAGAAGTTTCATAAGATAGGTGAAAATAGAATGTAGAATTAATAATGAATAATATATAATTCGCTGTATAAATTATCTACCTGAATAAACAATTTATACTTATTTATAGACAGACTATTATTTACATTTTAAAATGTGCTGTGATGTGAAACAAATTAAATGCGCTTTCTTATTTTAATTATAGAGTGCGTAAAACTGTTAATATTAAAAAGAGAGAAAGGCAAAGAGAAGCTGACTGTTACAAGACGGTCCATGGTAGGGGGAGATTTAAAAACGTTATTATTTTGAAACGAATCATAGGTCGCTATGGATTTCTTTGTCAAATAATTTGACATTTTATGCCATTTAGTAATCATGGTCCGGTGAGCAACGTTCTTTTGTAATCAAAGCGTATTACAAAAATAATGACTAAAGACCGGATTATATTAAAAAAAAAACTGAAAATAAATATGCAGATGTTTTAGCCTAAATATGCACTTCCTTATGAAAAATATGCAGGTAAAAAAATACGAGAAATGTTAGAAAATGGAATACTGTAGAAAAAAATATACTATTATGTTTACTTCAAGTTTATTTAGAACATTTTACAACATAATTAACTATGAAAACAATTTACAATCGCATATATCAAAGTTTTCAACAGAAAAATTGTGACGCTTGTCTGAAAACATGTATTTATATATTGAAAAGGTGTAGAACGAACCTTTCGACGCTTGTTATAGGAGCATATTTCATATTAGTAATGTCATCTTATTGTTAACTCAATATTTTCTACTGAATCACACAAGATTTTAGCAATGTCCTTTAGCTTTTTGAAACCCTAATTTTTTCCTATTACACTTAAAAATTTTTCATACACGGACTGTCCCACTCCTCCTTTAACATCAAAACATGACTTTTCAAATTTGTTTATTATTTCAACGCTCTCGATTAGCGACATAAATTGTTTTTTTCCAATTGCAATATAGAAGTGGAAATAAAACTGTAATTGGCTTTAATAAACGCCAACTGTTGAGGTATTTCTTTAATCGAATACACCTTTTGGGCGTCTATCACAGATTGTGTATCAAGATCCATAATAACTAATGATTTGCATGAAAAATTGCAGCCTCCAACCACGTTCTCCATCGTGTGATTACTGGTTGAGGAGGAAATAGAACACCGGGCAGATGTTGTTTGTAAAACTGAACTCGTAATGGGGCCTTTAAAAATACTATCTTAACACTACTAATTAAAGTATTTACTAAGGGAAAATGGTTTCTGACTTCTTCTGCAACACGATTCAGTCCGCGCGCCAAGCAAGTTGTGTGAATTAAATTTGGGTAAAATATTTTCAAGTTGAAAGCTTCCTTCACCATGTATGGTGCAGCATCCGTCAAAAACAATAGAATTTTCTCTGTTGGAATCGATTCCGGTAAGAAGAAAGTTGCCAGTTTTTCCTGTATAAACCTTTTTATTGTCAAATTATTTGCCTTTTCCAACTATTTGGATGAAATTAAATAAGATTTAGCTGGAACCGATACGTTAAGGATATCAATCATTAAATGAACTATGTATCGGTCCACACTATCAGTAGTTTCATCTACGCATATATAAAGATAATTGTTTGCAACAACCTTCTTAATGCTATTCAATGTTTCTACATAGATACAGCGAATATATTTTTTTCTTAACGTGCTCTCGTCGGGAATATTATATTTGCTAATGTATTTTTGCAAAAATAACTTGGCATTTAAATTGTTTAATTTATGTAGTGGAATATCTGTCGACACAAATATTTGGCACAAATCTTCATGAAATTGTTCTTGTTCCGATTTTTTGGAAGTTGATGACAAGCATTGCGATAATGTTTGCTGACTCTTCTTCGCCAATTTCATCTTTGTTAGATTTGCAGCATGAGATGGAGTTTTCATATTGCTATGGATTTTTATTTAATAAAAATTAAAATATTTAAAATTAATATTTTGTGAAAACCGAACTCTATATTGAAAATGTATATAAATTTAACGAGAGAAAAACTTGTTTTTTCCGATGTCGATCTCATGTGAAAGTCGAGGTCAATTCAAATTGGGAGATGAAATTTATAGTTTGAACAAGAAGGTTGATTTGTGAAATATATTTAAATATATTTTAATTAATTCGGGTTGGTTGATTGAAAGTGATTTTGTTATAAAGTATTAAAGTCCCGATATTTTTAGAGATAAATTTCTCGTTGTATTTTTTATGTATAAATTGATTATGCACCTTCTTTGTTCGAAAGAACCTCCACATATTTTTTCTTGTGCGTAGAATTAAAATTATATGACGTCGTCATAGTATAAAATTACTATAAGTATATTTCTATTGTTTTGAAGCTTATAGATAAGAGATTTATTAATATTATAATTGAAAAGTTTGTTCGAGAGGATTCAGGGTTTTTTGTGCGTGTCGATAGCACACGTGTAAGTTTTTTGTTCGTGTTCCAGTATCTGATTATACAGTGTGGTTCTCTGGGGAGAAATTAATATTAAACTTGATTATTTTTAGATAAGTTTTGATCGGTGTCATTTAGAGGATGTTTTCCATTCATTTAGCTGTCAATTTTCAATGAATGTTTTTACCTCAAGTATTTTTGTATAATACAGCATCTTTATATTTTGTAAAGATATATTTTTTATTTTTTTATTTTTGTATTAAATATTTATTTTAAATTTTTATCCTGCGTTTGTTTCATTTGACACTCCATGATTGCTAATTAATTAATAAAATAAGTAAATAAATTTTTGTGAACATTTCACTGGCGCTCAATTTACTCTGTAGAACACATATTTCCTAAGTGGAACCCGAGAAGTTAGAAGTCTCATATTTGAAAATTCACCGGCTGAGAAACCTATTTGGGAAAACTAGTTGTGGATGGTGGGGTGCTAAATTTTCAAACCACTATTCAAAGCAATATGTTGGTCGACTTGGAACTTGTTTTCTTATAAAATAAATGTTAGTAAAATATAAAGGAATACTTAAAAACTTAATTAATTAATTAACAAGAGGAAATAAACTTAAAATTTTACTCACAATCTTGCAGCATGCTACGCAAAACACTTTTTCTCCATCCATACGCAATTCTAAATAAGGTGCAATCCATCCAGGCACAGTCGCTATTTCCGGCATTTTTGCTATTATATATCACAACTCACAAGTTTACACTTCGAAAAGCCAACGTTTAAAATAAAATTACTTTCGAATATATTTAGCAAAGAAACACATATACTCCTAATTTTCTGGTAAAATGTATATTAGCTTTTCCTGGAATTTTGTCTCTGCCTGGATGTATAGGAAGAGCATTAATAAATTCTTGGAGACGCTTACCGGAAAAGTAACGGGAAGAGGCTTAATAAAATGCTATTTTTAGTTTAAAGAGGGCTGTTTAATTTTTGTTTCTTTGTTTCATCCACGACATATTTTTAGTAATGCCTATAATAAATTTGATTTAGTAAATAAATAAAACTCGGATAATTAAAATCATATCCAATTGCGAACGGCAGCCCGAACTTCAGTATCTGATGAAAAATGTTGATCTTTCAATACCTCCTTCAACTTTGGAAACAACTAGAAATTTGTAAGAGGAACCAAATCAGGTACTGTACCAAGACTGTGAAAAAAAAGTGAATTTCAGGTTCGTCGCTATTGTCATCGTTTCGTTGTTACAATTTTTGTTTCTTTGTTTCATCCACGACATATTTTTAGTAATTCCTATAATAAATTTGATTTAGTAAATAAATAAAACTCGGATAATTAAAATCATATCCAATTGCGAACGGCAGCCCGAACTTCAGTATCTGATGAAAAATGTTGATCTTTCAATACCTCCTTCAACTTTGGAAACAACTAGAAATTTGTAAGAGGAACCAAATCAGGTACTGTACCAAGACTGTGAAAAAAAAGTGAATTTCAGGTTCGTCGCTATTGTCATCGTTTCGTTGTTACAATACGGCATGGTGCAAGAAAAAAATCGTTCTTTTCGCTCTATTCTACAGATATAATTCTTTAATTATCTTCAAGTTTTGCAGTATCTTATTGAATTAATCGTTGTTTCCTTCGGCAGATATTCGTTATGAATGACTCCCTTTGCATGCCGTAAAATGGCGAAGAAGGGGTCCTAATAATGAACTCAAGATACGTCGCTGGTGGTGAGGTTCATGAAAAAATTATCTTCTTCAGTTAACAAGTTCTTGACAAATGTTTTTTTCTTTGCTCTTTCATCACATCCGGTACGTTTCTAGTTGAAGTGACCATTAGTTAAATACATTGTGTATGTTCATGTGTACAGATACAGATGTTTTTTGCCATATTTATATTAAGTTGTATTAACTGTCTTCTACTTTTTGTTTTTCATATGTAGTATTATTGAAACATTGGTATAAAAAAGTATACAGTGAATATTATAAGTAAGAATCTTATTATATTTAGAAGATTTCTAATTTGCGTTTCTTTTCTTGCATTGCAAGTCATTTATCGCAATGCTAAACAAGTATTACAAACTAACACCCAAACAAGATATTTATAGTCTTTAGTTACTGTTCTTCTCAATACAGACCTTTAATATTTGCTTCTTAATTTAAATTTCCTTGCAATGTTGAAATTAAATGATGCTAATGAATTTACGTATTTTTGAGTTGTACGCTTAAATCAAATATTTGCATCGTTTTATTCCTTCGTCTACAGTCCGTTCACACCTTAGAAAATAGAACGTGGTCTTATGGAATATCTCTATTTGCATTAATACGTTGGCACTTACTGCTATACCGTGGTATTGGATATTATCAAACAAATAGAAGTGAAATTAGCTACTCCATTCACGATTTTATTTATCCGCCAACGTTTTTTACACAGTTTTGTTCTCGTTTTTGTCGATGTCAACATGATAGTAGATGTCAAGTACGCTTCAATGTTCCCATTTACGAAATTGAAACGAAAGCACTGACGCGCTAATCTATTATGATTTATGAGTTTATAGAGCGTTTACATTTGGCACTTGACTAGGACAAATACAGTTTCGTCCGATAATCTTTATTTAATCCTTTTCTGATAATACTAACCACTTCAGTATGTCACAGTTTCGTTCGAATCGAATTGAAGAGCTTCTGGCAAAAACAGCATATGGTCAAAAATTTGATTTTTCAGGAAGCGTAATTAACTCTCCACAGCATGCTGTTACTGTTAATAGCTACTTATAATTGCACCGAAACATGTAAATACAGCACAAAAGTAGATTTCTACAGTGAAAAAAATATATAATTCATAGGGGGATGAAGAAAACAATAAAAACAATGGACACGGCTGTTTCTAAAGAATAAAATAAGATTTTGTTATTATTTTTTATTGAAAACATACAAAATAGGGTATTATTATTAAATAGTGTCACAGAGGCAGTGTTACAGTATTACAAAACACGAAGAAAAAAATATGCGCATGTATTATTTGCCCAACTCTATAAGTGTCCCGTATCGTTATGTTCAAATTTTAGGAGTGTAAGGTAGACTTAATTTCAAGTAAGAAAAACGCAAAACTTGTATATCCATTTTTATTTGTTTCAAAGTTACAAATCTATGAATGTGATTGTCAGATCATGAAAAAAAAATATAATCCTAAAGTCAATACAAACTGATTTTATTTAAAAAAAGTTATACGATTCAATAACAGGTCTGTGATTGTTAACGTCGCATAATAAAATGTTATCCTAAAATAAATAAACACGTGTCGTAGTGCATACAGTAATTTCTTGAAGATCTACAAAAAAGAGTACTGGAAATTGATTTATGATAAAGAAGGTTCTTACTAATTTCGTAAGTGCTGAACCATGAATATCATACAACAAACAAATGTTCAGATGACTGTTAACGTTGCATTTTTTAATAAAGGATTACATTACGTTTCAGTTCATACAACAGCTTATTAGTGAGTGGACACGTTTTCTTTATTTAAAATGCCTTACCGATTTTCTTCTCAAGAGTATGCGGTCATGCATTTTGTGTATGGCCACTGTAACGTAGAGATGGTTGCTCTGAACCGAACCTGTTCCTTTGAACCTAGTTCGCGTGCCGGAGCAGGTGCACCTAGTTCGCATTTTCCAAAAGAGTAGATCCGATTGAAACGATTCCGAGTCGTACAATTCCGATCGTTCAAGTCGGAGCGCCCGAGAGTTGATCTCGCAGTTGCACCTACACTTATGTAAAAGAGTAGGTCCGCCTGGAACGAGTCCGACTAAGCGAAGCGAAATGTGAGAAATAAACGACGCAACTACTCCTATACCTATGTATAAATAAATACAACTGGCAATTGTAGTTGCTCCGATACCGAATAATTGTATATAGAATTGTGCAACCAAATATGTATATTTATTTTTAAATAATTAGTATGATTTCTAGTCATAAGAAAAACTAAATTTTTAGCGATACAAAAAATATATAATAAAAAGTAAAAATAATAAGAACTAATACGTAAAAAATAGTTTTAATTTTTGTATTTAAATCTAAATGAAATCATCGTTCATATTCAGGCAAACTAGTTTTTCTACTTTACTCGTACTTAACCGTGTTCTTCTTTCATTTAAAATATACCCCGCTTTAGAAAAGAGTCTCTCGCATGGAACTGAAGTAGCCATTGCACAACATATTTCCTTTACAACGATACTTAGATTCGGGAATAAATATTCACTGTCCTTCCACCACTGAAATGGATCCTGATTTCGATCAGCCATTTCACATTCTAAATATCGTTGCACTTCCATTATTGCGCGAGAATTTGCAGACCCTGGGACTTCAACATTAGATAACATTTTATCTATTGAGGTATTATTGGTATTATTTTTGTGATTAGTCTAACGAATGTTTCTTTTTTTCTAACTTTAAACATTCTTTCTAACCGCCGCCGTCAATAAATTAAATACATTCAACACATTGCATATTAGAATGACATGGGATTTTCTAGTGTTGCATTGAAAAGCATACAAAAATTATTTTAAACCTATGTATGTATGTATATCGTATGCACTTTAATTTAAAAAAAAATCTATAAATTGCAATCTGACACCTCATTTAAAATGTAATAATTTGACTGCTATTTGTATATCCAAGCTGTGTGCCTAAGTAAACATAAAGATTACCCTGACTGATCGGACGCAAAATATGACTCACAATCAGTCGGAGTCGGAACTGATTTGTGCACCTAGTTTGCCGCACCTAGTTCGGAACTGGAATCCTGGTAGGTGCACCTACTCCGCTCAAGGAGTAGGTTATATCATCTCTACTGTAACGGCAGTGCACGTGAAGCAGTTACTGACTACCGACATCGGCTTCTCGATAGGCGCATTCCTCATTACAGAAAGTTTCTGGAAATACACAGACAATTTCGGGAATGCGAACTGCGTAATTATCTTTTCGACCGAGGAGTAAATTTGCCATCAGGCTTAAAGGAAGAAGCAGTAGCTATTGTTACAAAGGATCCAACTCTCAGTGTACGTCGAATCGCTAGATAACTAGGAGTGCCACGAACGACAGTTTGGCGAATTTTAAAACGTGAGGGATTATATCCATATCACTATCGCAGAGGACACGGTTTGCTTGAGGCAGACCACTATGCTCGTCTAGTTTATTCTACCTGGATATTAAGACAGTCACGGCTTGAATTTAATTTCTGCTAAACAGTCCTCTGGACAGATGAATCTACGTTCACGAGAAGTGGTGTTACAAATTTGAGAAACCTGCACAGGTAGTCATCAGAAAATCCCAAAGCTATACGCCCATCTAAATTTCAACATGAATTTTCTATTAACGCTTGGGCGGCCATTATCGATGACTTGTTGATTGGTCCTGTCGTTCTTCCTGGGAGGTTAAATGCGGACAATTACCTTCAATTTCTTATTGACGAACTGCCAGGTCTTTTAGAGGATGTCCCACTGAATGTTCGACGAGACATGTGGTTTCACATGGATGGGGCACCACCACATTTCGGAATTGCTGTCCGAAATTGGGTTAACGTCAATTATCCAAGATGGATTGGTCGAGGTGGTCCTGTTGCATGGCCACCCAGATCACCCGATCTTAATCCCCTTGACTTTTATTTATGGGGGTACATGAAAAATTTAGTCTTCGCGCAAGTTTCGAACACAAGAGAAGAGTTGTTGGATCGTATTCAACAAATCCGACAAAACAAGTATGAAATTCGGATAAGTACTTCTTCTGTTGGCTTACGGGCACAAACCTGCATTCAACAAGGAAGTGGGCATTTCGAAAATATTATTCATTGAACTTTTTTAAATAAAATCAGTTTTTATTGACTTTAGGATTACATTTTTTTTCATGATCTGACAATCACATTCATAGATCTGTAACTTTGAAACAAATGAAAATGGATATACAAGTTTTGCGTTTTTGTTACTTGAAATGAAGTCTACTTTACACTCCTAAAATTTAAACATAACGATACGGGACACTTGTATATAAGTATTATTTATGTAGCAAAGGATACAAACTATAAACTAATCTTCACAATCACTGCTATTCGTTATCCATATCGTGTTCCATATCAGCTGTGCATGATTTTTTCGCTTCTCAAATATTCCCCCATAGAAAGCTCTTTTAGTTTCATCGCTCAAAAACGGTAAAAGGAAATTTGATCAGAAATTTTGTTGGAGCCCTTGTACAACGGTAGAAATGAAAGTTCTGCTAGCAGGTGTATTTTGCTCCTAATAAAACAACGCTTCCAGGTTCCGTTATAATGATCTTGTTATTATTAATAACCCTTACAGATTTTATATTGACTTTTGGCTTTGAGGTTTTCAGAAAAAATCTATCTATAGATGTTTTTATGTAAAATATAACATTATCTTCCATTTTAACTGTCTTAAATGGAGAAGGATGTTTCGCCCTCTCTCTATTATATCATTCCACTCTTCTGGTATTTCAATCATGCCATGTTTCCTATTTTTCTTCTCTATGAGGGCAAAATCCTGATCGTTAGGAATTCCTTATTGGAAAATATTAGATAATCGAACCATACATTTTTAAACAGTGCACCAGAATATATAAAAAGTGCAGTATAACATAATTTTTATTTTGCCCTGGACAACCATCACTGAATAGTACTAAATTGCATGTTGTATCACAAGTTCGTAGAATGTGGAGAGCATGTGCTACACAAGTAATACGCAGCATATTAGGATATGTTTCCTTTAATAGTCTGCCTGTTTTTAACATTGTCACTGACAAATAAAAGTATTTTTTCTTTGTACCTGTCCTCCAAATGAAGCATTTAGGATTTAGCTACTGTTTTCGCAACTGTATTTTTAACTTTTGTTGCTATTACATATGCATTATAAGGAATAGTTGGATGTAGTACACCAGCTACAATATTTACCACACAGCGTCCTAGTATATGGACAGTTTCGTCGGCACTTATTCATAGGTACTGATTTGAAAGATGGCTTCTAATGCGTTCTACGGCTTTCGTGTTGCATTTAAAAACATAATATTTCCCTAAGGTGGATTCATTCGGAACATTTCGACCAGTATATTTTTAGAGAAATGTTTTGAAGATAGGATTGTTAAGTTTATTTAATGGAATATTTGCTGAAATTAAAGTTTCACAGATTTTTTTCGTTAAAATTGTCAGATTCCAACGAGTCTCATTTCTGTATATGAGTTTGCAATGCTAAGTGGTTACGTGCGATTTCTTTGAATTTTTTAACGATATTTTACAGATTTTGTAATAAATTTCGGAATCACTAGCAATGGACATACAATCAGTTTGACCCTTAATCCAACTCGCCATTGTTTCAAGATGCCATTCTCGACGTTGTTCCATATCATGTTTGATAAAGTAACTTAAACAATGATCTAGATCTAAATAAATGAAAATTAAAAGTTATTGAAATTTAGCAAAATTCACTGGACGGACACTTACGTCAAAATAATTAGGAGAAGTAGATTCGATGAAACGATATTAAACAGGATCTATTACAAAAATTACGCAGTATGTAATTAACAGTTAAAACAATGAAAAAAAGAAACTAACTCGTCGTACTTTATTTATCTTACGAAATATAAACTATTACATAAAATTTAAATTAAAAATTAAATTTAAATTATAAAAACTCCTCACGCTTCTATCTACACCCATGAAGAAAGGAATTTAACTGTAATATTAAAGTAATTGCGTCACAATTCGACGACAAAAAAGCAGATATGCGGTTAACCGAATGAATAGTGCCATTAATTAACTACGTGTTGTACTTATCGATGTTATAGACTATTTATATGGTCCATCGTAATTTCGGCTTGCTGCGTCTGGTCTCTAGTTATTAGATTTCTATCAACTGTCCACAACAGTCCTACCAACGTACCAAATAAATATACAGATCCATATTCATAGCGCGCGTATTAAAAAAAAAATACAGTCTCATTACTTTTTGTCCACAGTAGTATTATATCAATAAATTTTCCAATTGCAATTTTTTTTACCAATATATGATCAAAAAGTCTTTGGATCGCGATAGCCATGAAGTGTAAAAACCATCTTTTAGAATTATTTACTTCTGTATTTACTTCTGTCTTATAATGGGTGCGCAAATTTGAGGTTAGGAATTAATTTGGCTGTCAAATGATGAAATTTCAAGAATTGTACTGTCATCCTTTGACATTTATTTAGTAAAAAGTTGGGAAATTTTAACCATGGAACGCTACACTCTTGAACAAAGAATTTTAATTGTGAAAATTTACTATCAAAATAGTGAAAATTTTACTGTATCACTTCGTAAAATTCGAGCAGCTTTTCCTCGTAATCAGGCTCCTTCTGAAACCGCTGTGCGTAATTTAATCGCTAAATTCGAGGCTCACGGTACTGTTGCTGACAATAGACCAAAACAATACGCTCGTAGTGGCCGTAGTGATGTAAACATAGCCGCTGGACAGCAAAGTGTTGAGAATGAGCCTGGAACATCAACTCGTCGACGTTCGCAACAATTGGGCATCACCAGAGGCACTTTGCGCAACATTTTGCATAAAGATCTTCATCTTCACGTTTATAAAGTTCAACTCGTTCAAGAATTAAAGCCGGCCGACCATTGTTTGCATCGAATGTTTGTGAATTGGCTGTTTGAAAAACTGAACGAAAACAATGTATTTTTCAACAAAATCATCTTTAGTGATGAGGCCCATTTTCAATTAGGCGGTTATGTAAACAAACAAAATTGTCACATATGGGGCTCACAAAATCCACAAACAGTCCTCGAAAAACCATTACATCAAAAGAAAGTAACCGTATAGTGCGGTTTGTGGTCAGGCGGCATCATCGGCCCGTATTTTTTCGAGAATGAGCAAGGAAACGCCGTCACCGTGAATTCTCTGCGCTACCAAACCATGATAACTGATTTTTTGTGGCCACAATTGGCTAATGTTGACATCAATGACCTTTGGTTTCAGCAAGACGGTGCCACAAGCCACACAGCCGGCCAAACAATTCAGTTATTGCATGAGAAATTTCCCGGTCGCGTAATTTCTCGATTTGGCGATGTCAATTGGCCGCGTGCTGGCCTCGTGCTTGTGATTTAACGCCGCTTGATTATTTTCTCTGGGGCCATTTGAAAGACTGGGTTTACGTGAACAATCCCCAAACAACTGACGCTCTGAAAGATGAAATTCGGTTCTGCATTGCCGAGATAAGCGAAGCTTTGTTGCAAAATGTGGTTCAAAATTTTGTGAAAAGAGCGGACGTCTGCCGACGTGCTAGAGGTGGACATTTGCCCGACATCGTATTCCATTATTAATTCCCATATTTCTACTTTACATTGGTATCAATAAAACTGAATTTGTCAAAAAAAACTGTGTTTTTAAGCCAATTTACCCACCCTTTACTTTGAAGTACACATAAATCACAAATAAAATAGATTTTAGGTTATGGTAATTAGTTGCATTTTATGGATATTTTATAACCAACTGACTTGAAAGTTGTCAAAATAAATGTCAAAACTAATTGAAATAAATAGTTTCATAGATATCTCGTAAATTCCACGGCAACAGCGATCAAAAGACTTTTTGATCATACGATATACTTACGTATAAATTGAAAGGTGGTTCCACCACTTAAAAATGCAGAGCATTGAACTGCCGTTGCCCACCTTCATACTCTATACTCGTATTATACCTATAATTTCTATGCTCTATTTTATAAAATTCGCGTACATATTACAGTACATATAGTACATATTATTATATTCTTCCATTTTGTTGAAATTACACATTGTTCTAAATGTAATTAGTAAATAATATTGCCTTTTTTTTCATTGCAGTATAATACATTTCCCTTTCTACAAGTGCAATACAATAACGTTTCATACATTAATTTCTAACTTTTATCAACAATTAATAGAAAGTGATAATCAATCTGCAAACAGTTTATTTAGAAGTCATCATTTACTTAATCGATTATACCGGCACACATCCATATGTAATATGCGCCATAAATTCCCTGTCTGACTATGTGATAATAATAGTCATATAAAAATATATTTTTCAATTCAATTGTGTCTCACTTCTAAACATTTATTACGTAGCTATTACGTAGATTAAATTTTGTTCACCTCTTAAGTAAACAGTTTTGAGTACATCACAAATATCACATTAACAGATCTGACATTATCCGTTGCAAAATGCACACATCAGCGCTAAATTAATAAGTGCCTATAAATAAATTCAACATTAATTCATCCAAATGTGAATTAATGTTGTTCTAAAACATGGTTCCATTTTTAATAATAAAATAATTCAAAATATGTTTGCTGACGTAACACTGATATAGCAGAATATTCATTAATAGACAGAAACAAGAAAAATCCCTAACCACAATATAAATTAATAAACTCTAAATACGTATTTCGGTAACTAAGTTGCCATCGTCAGTTAGAACAATCTGAAAAAGAAAGATAGGGTTAAGCGTAACGTCCTTGGCTAAGGTACAACCTCTGAAGATATGCTCTTCACCAAATCGCCAGTGGGATATAATTAAATTCCCAACATTAAAATCCTCATATACTACTTAAACCTAGTCCAAAAATTAAAGGACCGTGAAACGTAAAACAACATGAAACGTAAAAATAACTACTACAGTCACAATAAAGCATGTAAACATGACTGAGGAATTGGTCCATTGTCAGAATTCATTAAATTACTCATTACTTATTTCTAGGTGTATAAATACTTTCGTGGCTACCTAATTCTGTATAATTATTACTAGAGAACGGACACGCTTACCACATGACGCAAAGCCCAGTACAGTACTGGCGAAAGGCTGTATTTCTAAAATATTTTTAATTTTATTTATATAATTGGAAAACGAACGGGTGGTGATCTATAAAATTACGAAATACATATTTATTTGTTGAAAAGTTGTATTTATAAAGTTTTTAATTTTATTTATATAATTGGAAAACATACGGGTGGTGATCTATCTATCTAAAATTACGAAATACATATTTATTAATTAATTTTATTTCTATAATTGGAAAACAAACGGGTGGTGATCTATAAAATTACGAAATACATATTGTCATGAATTTTTCCCCGAAGAAAGAATTAAAAGAAACCATAAAAGACAATATATTTATGTACATTTTATTTCAGAAAGATATTTATGAAAAGTTGATATTTTATATAAAAATTTATTATGATGTGTATTTTTGTCCACAACTGTAGGATGTAGGGCCTGTGTGATGTTTGCAGTTCGCGCCAATTTGGAAGTTGTAATAATAATATAAATATATATTGTAGCTGTTTTGATTTATTTTTATGTTAGGTAGGGGTATTGATGGCGTTTCCTGCTTCTTCATGCTTAGAGATTTTTGGTAGTTTTGTGCAGATAGGTCGTGTTTCATTTGCAATTGGATAAAACTTAATTTTATTCAATTTAAACTTTGGATAATTACGGTGTGTGTTTAATTACGAGTCTTTAAACTTGTAATTTATATTTAATTTAAAAGACCTATCTGAGGAGAAAAAAAATCTCTCGTTTTTGTGAAATGGATACATTAGTTAATGTATATATATTTTATAATTTATAAGAATTTATAAGAGCTCTATAAGTCAGTAATTTTAGATTTGTAAAACTGTTGTAATCAGAGAAAATATCTAGAAAACTTATCAGAGTGCTTTTTTTTGAGAGTAGTTTTCGTTCATATAAAAATATTTCAGTATATTAGAAGGTGGGTAAAGTAATTTGCCACATGCATGTGTTTGCGCATGATTAAATTTTGGATGCGTGCGAAAAATAGAAAAGTTTCTATTTGACGTTTGATTTTGTGGGGTTAAGGTAATTGTTGACATCTGATAAATTTTGTTTATATTTTTAAATTTTAGATATTTGTTCGCGGTCAATTATTTTGAGGTTTTTATAACTTTTACTTTAATATAGTATAAAAGTTTTTCCTCAATACTGAGAATTGTATCAGTTCAACGTTACACTTTGTAAAGTTGATTTTTTTTATTTATTTTTTTTTATTAAAAAAAAAATAAGACGGGAAATGTTTGTTTAAATGACTTATACCTATTATTTTAATTCCATTACACATATCCATCTGGATAAACTCTGAGGATCAAGGAGCTCTACGAAGGCGCACCGGACTGAGCATAGCAGGGAATCTATTTTGCAGTGAGAATTTAAATTAAATAAGCAATTAACATCACAATCCACTGCAATATGTATTTGTTGAAAAGTTGTATTTTTCAAGTTTTTAATTTTATTTCTATAATTGGAACATTTTTCTGTTTTTATGTTTTCTTCAATAGTCTGCCTGTTTTTAACATATACGCAGCACTATCACTGACAAATAAAAGTATTTTTTCTTTGTACGTGGCGTCCGAATGAAGCATTTTTTGCATATTCTCCTTAATGGTTTCAGCAACTGTTTCCGCATCAACTCTATTTATAACACTTGTTGCTATTACATATGAGTTATAAGGAATAGTTGGATGTAGTACACCAGCTACAACATTTACCACACAGCGTCCTAACATATCCACCGTTTCGTCGGCGCTTATCCATATGTATTGATTTAAAAGATGGCTTCTAATGCGTTCTACTGTTCTCGTATAGCACCTAGAAACATAATATTTGCGTAAAGTAGATTCATCAGGAACATTTCGACCAGTATATTTTTTCAGAATGTCTTCAAAATTGGATTGTTCAATTTAAATAATGGAATATTAGCTGCCATAAAAGTTTCACAGAGTTCTTCGTTAAAATTGTCAGATTCCAACGGGTTCAATTTTTTTTCGTGCTTTAACGATCCTACGTGACGTTTTACGGTTGATTTATTGCAATTTTTCAATAACGTTTCACACACTTCACAATAAATTTCGGAATCACTGGCAATGTACATACAATCAGTATGGCCCTCAATCCAACTCGCCATTGTTTCACGATGCCATTCTCGACGCTCTTCCATTGTCTGAAAAAGTAAGAATATTCTAGATCCAAATAAACGAAATTAAATAACGAAATTTTATGCACACTTACGTGAAAATAATTGGAAGATGTTGCTTAAATGAAAAGAAAAGGAATGCACGTGCTATTTCTCTTACGAAATACGATAAACTTATTTATTTTATCTACGTACACGACACTACTGAAAACACTATATTCTCCGAATACAATAGCTGGGTTGTCAATTGTTATCGCTGCGAGACCAGGTGGCCGAGTAAGTCAAACAAATACTTCATTGAATTACGCCGGGATGTACTGAGCGACGTTATACACAATTCCAATTGCCGATTGCGTTTTATGGAACTTGCATCCGTTCTCTAATTATAACAAATCAATTGCATTTTCGCGAAGTAATGTCAATGAATTAAATGCTTTCTACATTTTACGACGCTAATTATTCGAATTTTGTATTGAAAAAAATTCGCCCTAAAGCAGGATTCGAACCCACGTCCATTGGTTTGCCGGACCATCTGCTTCTTAATGTAACTTAAGACTTTCCCGACGATTCGAAACTTCAGTCCTTAATAGCTTAAAGGTAGAGCAATGGTCCGGCAAACCAATAGACGTGGCTTCGAATCCTGCTTTTTTTTTCAATAAAAAAATTCGAATAATTCTTTCTAATTATTTACAGTTATAATTAATTTAAGTTTATTTGGAGGTGAGTCCCAAATATGTCGGTCAACGCTAAATTTTTCGGATATATTAAATCTAAATTGGGGAATATATTCGATTTTTCGAGTTTATTAAATCTAAAATGGGAAATATATTCTTTGTAACGAGTTGAAATTGAACGTTTAGTATGTCGGAAATTTTTTTGTTACAATAGTTATAATTTATTTCGTAAGTACCAGACTTTTATCCTTGATGTTACGTAAAAGTGATTGTAATGAAGTGGATGATTTGAACGCAATTTGATGAAAATGGTTTTTGAAAATAGCGTTCAGATTTCTGGAAGCTGGGTGATATGGTAAACAAACAAACTTTTCACTTTGATTTCTTTGAGGTAGTAAGCTCCGTGGTATCATGAATTAGTTTTTAAGCCTATGTTAATTAGGTTAGTTACTATTTTCGAGTCGACACCATTGTCTACTGTCATGTTTTTGATTAAACCGAGTTCTTTTCCATATCTATCTTTTGCAATGGGAAAACTTAACAACCAATGGATAAGAAAATTAAAGGATGTCATCTTTTGTTGGAAACTATGATATGAAGCCGCGGTTATAAACTTGTTAACATTGGTGTCTCTTCGAAAAATATCAATTTCCAAGTTGTTATTATTTCTAATTACTAAAACATCTAAAAATGGTATTTATTCATTGTTTTCTTTTTCTATTGTGAATTTAATACTTGGGCATTTCGAATTTAATTGCATTAAAATGTCATCTAAATTACACAACATTTGTATTAAAAACCGCGAAAATATAATCAACATACCTAATCCATATTTTGAGGAAATATTAAGCATTTATTTTAAATTCCATTTCAAAGTCACTCGTAAACAAATTCGCCATAAATGGAGACAAGCAGTTGCCCATTGCTGCCCATGCCGCTGTTCATAAGAATTTCCTTCAAATGGAAAGTAGTTCTGAGACATGCACATCGCTGTCAACCTCAAGTATTCATTTATTTTCTCGCGTTCAATATTATTCTTGACAAACAAACTGTCTAAATATTTCAATGTTTGAGGAATAGGCACTGAGGGAAGCAGTGAACTAACATAATAATAATCATAATAGCTTTACTGACCAACGGGCATCAACCAATTACAGGACAAACCAAAGATTGCACATACATATTGCTATGAATTGTGGTTTTTATATTTATTGCACTATCCACAACTAATCTACCCAACTAGGATACTCGGTCGGTTTATTTCCAAAAAAATGGGACTTCTTTCTTCTCAGGGTTCCAATCGGAAAAACGTGGAAATAAAAATGTTATTTAGGCGCCAATCAAAGTTTCTTGATAAATGTTATAATTATATTTCTTTAAGTTACTTATTAAAAATGCACGGAGAAAGGTATAAGAAATAATGAGCACAATATAAAATTTAAATGAATATTTAATTTCATTATTTCAGTATTTCTTAACCTAATTACCAGGAAGTTCGTTGTCGCGAAAGGGTGTGTTCTGCATACTGGTACAAACTTAGTTTGTCGGATTGTAGTTACGAACACATCATATAAGTCGACATTTACATGTAAGAATGTGATTTAATATTCATTAATTCTCACTTGCAGTAAATTCCAAATGTTAACTAAGAATATTTAATACAAAAAATCAAAAAAAAAAAAAAGATCTTTATAAAGTATAAAGACTGTGTAACTTAAAATTCACAACCAGAGGTAAAACAATTCACTGAATATGACCGCTAAGTGAATTAAAACATCCTCTATTGACTTCCGATCAACTTAATTAAATAACAAAGTTTATTTTTAATTTCTCCCCAGAGAACAACATAAAATAAACAAACTTGAAAACACGATCAAAAATCTACGCATGTGCAACCATCAAACACATGAAAAAAAATAACCTTGAACTTCCAAACGTATAAAATTTTTACAGTTATATTTTTTTTACGTAGAAATTTTAAAAATATTCCTTGTCATTTATCTAAACTAATTAAGACTAAATCTCCAAATAACAATATTAATACAATTGAAATACAATATTCAAATCTTTAGAATTAATAAGACGTCTTATATTTTTTATCCAACACCTCCTAATAATAGACCTATAACTATGGCGATTTTAAATCAATTATGTAGCTTATAACTCACTAGTGAGTTAAAAACATAATTTATCTCACTAGTGAGATAAAACAAGGTGAAATTGAGATTGCATAGAGACATTCAAACTGCTGTAGTATTAACACATTTATATTAATTCTAAAGGGTAAACAATAGCAACTAATTAACATTTACATTAATATTAAAGTTGAAGGAAATCCTCTTTGTATCTGACTCTGCATTCAAGTTATTCGAATTTAGAGTTATACTAGAAGACGTATTTGAAGTATCCTGAACAGAAATTTGATGACCAGAAATCGAGGACGTTAGACTGTCTGGACCTTGTATCTTTCTGGCCATATCAATCTTGTTGGATACTGAATCTTGTATATAACCTTCTGCCACAGTAGACGATTTCCACCCACCATGTCGTTTAACTTTTGTAATATCAGCTCCTGCGTTTGCCAGAACAGATGCTCACGAACGTCTCAGACTATGTCTTGTATATAATTGAGCTTCTGGTAGGTTCAGGAAAGATGCAACTTTCTGAGGTATCTTAGAAATGGTGTTAATTCCTACTGGCTGGATAGTGCATTTTTCTTTCTTGTAATTTAGGAAGAATCTGCCATGTGGAATACCTTTTGGTCTCATACAGACATATTTTCTGTAGAGGTCAAGAATATCTGTTGTAAATCCTTCTGCCATAACAGTGAAACTTCTAGATACGTTTGTCTTTGTGTCAGGTATCGAAACATACAAGTATCCTCCTTTATCTTCTATATCGTCAACTTTCAGCCTAGTTATTTCATCACAACGACACGCACCTGATATACCCATTATTAAGGCAACCTGCATTGAATACACGAACGAATAATGAATAAATACTTTGAATTAAATATAAGAAAATAAATAATACCTTCATCATCAAATATTTATTGCTAGGAGCCCCATTCAGAAACTTCTCTATATGTAGCCTCTCCAAGATTTTCGCCTTTTTGGACTTGTGGGTTCTTGCCTCACTCTTCAAATAGGAAATCAGTTTTCCGTATTTCGATATGTCACTATTCATATACACTTTCAAAGTACTTCTTAACATGGAATACTTCGTCCACAATTAAGAAGGTGCTATTTTCCTTCTATAAATATGGAAATACGCCAGCATAACTTCTTCGTTAATCCAGTGATACTTTGCTGTTTTCTCCATTCTTCAAAATGACGAAATTCTTTGTCGTAATTATCCTTCGTTTTTTTTTGGCAGTAATTTATAACATGCTGCTTGAGCTACTTTCTTAACTTCTAGCGGAATGAAAACAGCCTCTTGCAACTCTTCCATTACCATCAACTTTTAACTGCAGTATTATTAATCAATCACTAATTTTGTTTGCTTGTTGATTTGCATTATTTATTCTCCATAGTAACTGCATTACTGTATATGAACTTTTTGCATTAGTCGTTTATAATTTAAATTTGACATGGAACGTCAAATTTATAATTTAAATTTGACATGGAACGTCAAATTTATAAAACATTAAAAGCCATTTTGAACGGATCTTAAGAGGTGTTGGATAAAGTTTTGTATTGCACACGTGTGTTAATTACAAATAAGTCACTTGAGAAAAGTAGCTCACTCGTCCTAACGGACTCGTTAGCTAAACATTTTCTCGCGTGACTTATTTGTAACATAACACACTTGTACAATAAATAACTATACTTACATAAAAAATTATATATGAGACACGTAGACAAGAAAACGTTGTTTAATCAAATATAATCAAAATTACGAGAACACAATCTCGTAGAATATACGAGAATTGAATATAAACCACCAACAACTAATTAACACAATAAAATACAACCCGAAATTACTTAAATATATAATTATATATTTTTCAAATAAAAAGAACGTTCTTGTATAAAGGTTTAACTTCGTCTGTCTGTCCACATCAGCCGCTCTGGCTTTCGCCTAAAGCCGTCCTTCAAACATACAAGTTTTTGCTTACACATGAATATACAATCAAGTTCAAAAATAATGGTACATACATTTTTAATAAATTTTAAATATAATTTAAGTAAAAATCCACAGCAATATGTATAAAAAAGCCATAAAATAAAAAGATAATTATATCTAAAAATAAACATAAAGAAATACATAAAAAAAATAAAAAAATTATTTAATCTTAGTCTTTTAGTTCTCTATGCTATGGCATTGGAAAAAATGTCTCCATAAAACACTTCAGCAATTCGGCACATGGTCACGAGCGGAGAGCCCTGCAACAAGTTTGTCCTAGAAAAATGTAAAGCAAAAGTAGGAGAGGAACGAGAGGATATACGAGGAACGTGAAAGTTGATAGAGGAAAATAAATAGGGACAATCAATGGTACCACGAACAATCTTCCACACAAATCTCGCTCCCAGAGTATCTTGTCGTTGGGTTAACGATTGTAAACCATGTCTTCCAAGTAGCAAATTGTAGTCTGTATTTCGCTCGCGATAGATGCCATCAATTTTAGATGATAAATGCTTTAGAAAACGACGTTGTATCTTTTAAATGGATAACTGAAGATAAATATAATGAGGCGACCAAACAGGAGAAGCATATTCTAACTTACTGAGGACAAGACTATAGTACATAGTTCTGAATAAAGACATAGAAGGGAAGAGCTTGCAGGTACGCCGAACAAAACCTAATGTCTTCGAAGCAGCGACACACATATTATTGATATGTGGCACAAAAGTTAAGCGAGAGTCGAACAAAACACTAAGGTCCTTCATGTTATCAACCTTATTAAGTATTGAATCATTTATAAAATAACTGGAGTCAATAAAATTAACTTTTTTTGTGTAAGAGACGTAGCAGCATTTCTTGATGCTCAATCCCAATTTACAGTTAGAGCACCATTTGGAGAGAATGTTCAAATCGCCTGCAAATGCAACACGTCGTCCCATATTTTAATGGAGGAATATATTTTCAGATCATCTGTATAGGCAAGTAGTGGACAAGACAAAGACGATAATAAATCATTTAAAAACAAGATAGATACGAGAGGACTAAAATGTGAACCCTGTGGGACTCCAGTTAGAGGAGAGAATTCAAAGGATTTATAACCGTTGTAGAAGACATAATGAAGTCTACTAATTAAGTAAGACTGTAGAAGAAGAAGTAGGAAAGGACTTAACCCAAATGCAGACAATTTCGTAAGTAAAACTCCATGGTCAATCACATCAAAGGCACTACTAAAGTCCGTATATATGACATCAACTTGACCACGAGTATCGAGATGCTCACTAATAAACTGACAAATAGTCACTGTCGATCTTCCCCGCATGAAGCCGTGTTGAAATTGGAGAAATGTAAGATTTGGTGTTGTGGTGCAGACAGGAACAAATTACACTTTCAAATACAAATTCGACAATATTGATATGGGTCTATAGTTGCAAACATGCGCATTGTCGCCCTTTTTGAATACTGGACTTATCCTCGCTCGCTTCCAGATAGTCGGGAAATTAGAACTTCGAATTGCCATGTTAATAATAAAAGTTAGCGGTTTTGCAAGAGCAAATCTTGCATCATGCAAGATAAAGCTGGGAATTGAATCATCACCTGCAATACCTTTTTGCGGGAATTGTGCCATAATACTAAGTACTTCGTCTTCAGTTACAGATGCTAATGTAAAAGGAGTATAATTAGTGTTCTCTTGAATGTAAGTGAAATCGCTACTCATAGAGTGAACAGAAGAAAATTTGTTGGCAAATGCATTAACGATACCTTGAGGAGAATCTAGGAGGGTCGTATTATGAAACAGAGTTTTAGGTATATGTACATGTCGTGCCCTACTTAGAATGAATGTATGACATGTATAACAGGAAAAGATACTAAAATTTCAACGGGTTCCAGCTTATAATCTTTGATTTTTTGAATAAACATAAGTAGATTATTCAGATGGTAACACCCATTTGAACACATACCGTACAGGTTGAAAATTTTTTATTACGTAATTATTCTTTGATCTAGTATTAATATCGTTGTAACGAAATAATAATTTTTTAGTTGAATTACTATAAACAGTTTAATTTCAACTTACACAAACAAACAGTTGTTAAACAATAAATATTTTCCCGTTAAAAAAGGATTTACATTTTCAAAATACTTAATTTGTAGGTTTTCTTTACAGGATAATACATTCATTAAATATTAATCATTGTTATGTACGAATCCAAAAATAAACATATAATGACTGAGGCCTGAACACACTCCATTACTAAGAAAAGCTAGTACAAAATTTGTATAATCAATTACTGCAAATTATAAAAAATCGGTAAATTATCTCAAAACATGTTCCTAGAGTTAGTGGAATACCTTGAAAATTAATAAGTTTATTTTTGTTTTCAACTATTATTCCACTATTATGTATAATTATAATTCTACACATTAAATATGGTGGGCACGACAGAGAAGCAATAGTCGCAATAAATACATTGCAGTACTTATCGACAAGGAAACGTATCAAAGTATCAAATTTTCACTAGTCGCAAGGAAAAATTAAATATTATAATAATTGAACACAATAATAATTGTCACCTTATAAACAGAGAGCGGACTGAAGCGATTGCATGACTAATTGCTCCGATAAAACGTTGTGGCGGTATGATGTATAGTATGCATGTTATAATAGCTCCACTATTTGCTTGCTCGATTGCATTCGTCGAGCAGATGTTGTTATTTCCGTCGTTATTGTGTTTATTCATTCATAAAACTCTATTTTACAGTGGCGTGCTTCTGGTTTCGTTTCCTTCAATGTTATTTGGTTACAACATTTAATATTTTAAAAAATCTGTTTTATATTGTTATATTGTATATTTATCTTATATTTTTTTATAAATATTAAGTTTAATTTACTACCTTATTTTTGGAGTAGTTTTCGTTTCTTCTTTTTAGTCGATTTCTTTCTGTTCTTAGTATATCTCTTTATTTTCATTAACTATGGAGAATTCTCGTAGGGCAACCATGGTAGGATAGATTAGGTAGGATAGATTAGAGGCCATACAGATTGGTCGCATATTCGTAATGAAACCGAGATATATTGCAGTGCCTGTTCATTAAATTTAAGGCGTCCACAAAAATGTAATATGCAGACATGTTTCTTCGAAAACTCATCTAGATAACATAACAAGTGTTCATTTGAAAAGTAAATCTAGGTTACTTTGAAATTTTGATAGAATAAGACGCAAATATATTAGTATGTGTTTGTTGTTCCGTAAACGTAAATCCAAATGATATTTGATAATGTCAATCACAAATATCAGTTAGTGCATAAAATAATCGTGCGTCGATTCTGGTTTAAATAAATTGCTTCTCAGTTTTAAAATGGCTTTCACTTTAGAACATAAAATTTTTTTAGTCCAGGCTTATTTTCGAAGTGGTAATAAAATTTATGGTTTATGGGTTTATTCAGTTCAAGATTGCATGGTAGAATTTCAAGTTGAGTTTCCACATTTTGTAATAGATTATATACAATTTAAGAATACTTTGGATAAAACTTCAAACTTTTTTCTGAAACTGGTTGTCTCTTAAGAAGATCAGGCAGCGGAGCAGTTAAGAAACGTACACCTCAAGTTGTCAATCGTGTTGAAGAAATAATGGAAAATGAACCACAAACATCTGTTCGACATTTGAGTCAACAAATAAACCTTTCTGTTGGTACAACTCAACAAGTTATTAGAAAAAGATATGCAACTTTATCCATACCGTGTCACAGCAATACAGGAATTATTAGAAATGATTACCCACGTAGACTACAGTCTTGTAATTGGTTTGTAAATATGAACAATAATGGAGAACTTTCGCAAAGAGTCATCTTTACTGATGAAGCATGGTTTTATAAAACGGGATACCTAAATTCACCAAATACAAGAATTTGGAGTAGTGAAAATCCACATGTAATTAATGAAGAATCGCTACATCCAGAGAAAATTGGTGTTTGGGCAGCGATAAGCCAAAGGCGAATCATTGGACCAATATTTTTTCAGGGAACGTAAACTGCTCAAAGGTACCGTACGGAAATTTTACAACCATTTGTCAATCAGTTGCAAGACGGAGCACCTTGTTACTGTACTGCAGCATCTTTGGATTATTTAAGAGAATTTTTTAATGAGCGTATAATTAGTTGAAATACTGAAATTGCCTGGCCTGCACGTTCATGCGATTTAACACCTTGCGACTTCTTTTTGTGGCCTTATCTAAAAAATACCATATTTCGAACACCTATATTGAATTTGAATGATATGCTACAGAGAATCCAGAAATCCATGGAAATTAATAACAATCCAGTAATGTTGCAGAATATCATCAGAAATTTTGAACGGAGGATTTGAAAGTGCATTGATCTTGAAGCACAACATTTTCAACATATGTTATAGTTTTCAATAAATACCTATTATTTGTTATTTATTTGTATGTATGAAACTGTCAAAATATACGACTTCGTAGGTTAAGTAGTAAATTTTAATTTACGACATACTTCAAAATGTTCTCAGTAAATCACATGCTACTAGATTGACTTTTCAAATGAACACTTGTTATGTCCATCTGCACCTGACACATTTAACGAAGAACTTTCATGGTGGCCACTATCCCACTAAAAAAGCATAACAATCCAGTCCTCAAGAGGCTTCTTACAAAATATACTGATCGTCATATACCAGATGAATCTACTTTACGTAACAACCACTTACCAAAATGTTATTTGAGAATCATTGAAAAAATACGAATCAAACTATCTGGTCATTATCTTTAGGTAAGTGCAGACGAAACAACGGATGTAATAGGACGATATGTGTTAAATGTAGTTGTTGGTATTCTTCATCCGACAACTTCATATCAACCATACTTAATTGCAACTAAAATATTGCCAGTCGTAAATGGTGGAACAGTTGCAAAAGTACTTGATTAATGTATTCATAATATTCTGTCATCGGATAACAACTATAAAGACAAGATGCTATTATTTGTGACTGATGCAGCTTATATGTAAAAACAGGGAAGTTAAAGCAATCTTATCCCAATATGCTACACGTTACCTGTGCAGAACATGCACTTCGCAGAGTATATGAATACATCAGGAGTCATTTTCCAAATGTTGATAAATTAGGTTCATCATTTAAAAAGATATTTCTCAAAGCTGAGACAAAAAGTTGATCCCATATGTAGCAGAAATCCAGATTTGAATATATGTATTATATCAATTCTGCACAGAGCCGATTGAAAAATCTATACATGCGAAATATGGTGCACTTTTGGCAACATATTCTAAAATTTCAATGGATATCTTTTATTTAAAATTTTACGTACTCCATGACTGTTAAAACAAACAATGTTTATTTATTTAAGAAATCTGCAAGTTTTAAATGTTGATTATGAAATTTACTACTATTGTAATGTTTCAAATATCCTTTTATATCTTGGTACGTATTGTATGATCTTAATTTCTAGATTTTAATATTTATAAACTAAAACGTAAAGAGATAATAATCTATATGGCATTTAACATTAAATAATAGTTTACTAAGTATATACACATGTGTTTTTCTAACACGATCTGTTTTGTTACATTTTAAAACCTATTACAGGAAATAACGAGAAACTCTACATAAAATAAACATTAAATTTGTTATATCGATGCTCATAAGGGTGCATTCAAAATTTGACCCGTTTCAAATTTTTCACTGCTGTTTCACCTTTATCTAATTTTTAATTGATCTCGTTTAGAAAGAACCACAGCAATATTTTAGAGATATTCTAATATTTAAAAGAAGTTAATATAAATTATACCGAAAAGAGAAACATGCAACTGTTAACAAACGAAAATACTAGATTAAATACAAACAATAAATATAACTACGATCAAATATGACTCTACAATAGATGCATTTCACTGGACAGTCAGTAAACAATGCCACCAGCATCAATTGAAGAGTGGAAGTACCAAAGGCACTAAGTGCCAAAATCTGAGTTTTGTAGATATTTACTTAAAAAGGTTGTAAGTCCCATCGCCAATGTACGAGCAAGGGTTATAAGTGTAATTTTATATCTAAGCTTTAGGAAAGTAAAACTAGATGGCGCTCAGCACTATGTCCTGGAAGATTTTATTTTGAAAGGGTATAAGTTCCAAAGTCGGGTTGAATGTGTAAGCGTGCTTCTTTGTTTTTAAACGTTTATTGGACAAGAAATTGCAGTGTAAACATGGAAGTTGTGCAAGAAAAGACTAAAGGAAGGTTTATAGAACAGCAGAGAACGAAAAAGAATGCTGGGAATGCATATGTTAATAGAAAGAAGAGAGAAATTCGTCCGAAAAATCCTCTTAATCAAGAGGTAAGAAATTTTAGGTTATGGCGGTAGTTTAAGATTATTATGCAAATAGATAGTGACTCCTCGTCCGTTGAACGGGCGGCGTATTTAGGTTTGCTGTAAAGTTAAACGGACGGTGAGTGATAAACGTAAATGTAAAAATATTTTATTGACCTGCACCTAAATATTTGCGTATCTCTTTCAGGAGTCGTGTAAGTGGTATATTGACTGCAAAAAAATAACGTACGAACGAAAGCTTCAACTATTTGAGAGATTTTATGCTGAAAACTACAAAACGCAAGGGACGTATCTGATGGGCCTAATAAATTTAGTGAGCAAACTTCTAGTGCTGGCTGCAGTGCGAAACAACAACTCAACCTTCACCACCGAAAAGTACAACAAAGTCTGGAATATATGAAGAACCAAACCGCAAATTCACAACTTCCTGGTAGCGACAAATGCTGCATTTCGTTTGATCTCCAACAAGTTTTATTTGTCCCTACGTTGACACATTCAGATATGTTTTATCTGTCTCAACTATCTTGTTACAACCTGGGAATACATTTGTCGGACTCTAACCATGCTTTTATGTGTATGTGGCATGAAGGTGTTAGTGGACGTGGAGGCAATGAGCTAGCATCTACCCTCCTCAAACTTTTAAATTCCGGTGTCACACCAAAAAAACATTTGCTACTATGGAGTGACAACTGTGCGGGGCAGAACAAGAACAGAATGGTAATATTTGTTTTAGTGTTCCTTGCTCTTCATAAAGTTTTTGAGACAATAGAGTATAACTTTCTAATAAGTGGTCACAGTTTTATGGCTTGTGACCGAGACTTCGCTCTCATCGAAAAAAGAAAGCGTGTTATGAAGGCAATGGTGCCAAATGATTTGCAGAATGTAATAACTTCCGCAAAATATGATCCGCCATTCGAAGTTATTGACATGTCTGTAAACGGATTTTGGGATATAAAAGAAGCTGCTGACACATTTCTCAACACTAAATCCTTAAATATCAGTAAGGCAGTAAGAATAAAGATTGATTATAAAAATCCAACACTTCTTCATATAAAATAAGCTTTATCCGAGTTATAAGCCTGGAAAAAAATCAATGTATTGAAGAAAAGAAAAACCACGGAAGATCTAAGATCAGCAGAAATAAAACCTTTACCACCTGAGAATAAGATTACCGCTAATAAAAAAAATCTCTATCGTCCATGATTCCTTACCTGGAAAATCCTGAACACAAAATATTTTATAGAGAACTTCTTAATTTAGACGAAGAAAGCTTGGGGCCAAGCAGCAGCTCAACTCACCTTTACTTAGTACTTATAACCTTTAGGTTGTGAGGTACTTAAGACAAAATTTTGGTTTTTGCTTATAACCTTTGTAGGAATCATAGTTTGGCACTTATGCTCTTTCAGTTTTAGTTCTAAACAAACTTCAATATTTTATTTTTTTGATAGAAACATTAAGTTTGTGTTCTACCAGTTACTATTTCTAGATGCTATGAATCGTTTTAAAATGTTTATAATAGAAAAAATAAAAAAAATTTGCTTTCTAAAGTTGTTCTCTTAATTATCTCTGAATTATGAATATGGCACTTAGTGCCTTTGGTACTTCCACTCTTCAATTGTGTGATGTTCGTCGCATTGTCCACATGTGTTTAGCTAACCGTAAAGCGGGATCTCCCTCGTGTGCCTCTATTTTTGAATATTACCGACTGCTATAGGTGAATATAGGACGCTTCGCGTATCTAGGATACACAGGATTATCAGAGAAAACTATACTATTAGTAATATTATTATTATTGTTATTCAGAGAAACAAAAAAAAAACATTTTGCAAATAATTAATTCACATCTTATTAAGAAAAATGAATGAATAAATTATTTATTTAATGACAGTAACTATTATGAAACTATACATAGATCTATTATATCACACGAGCTCTAGTAACCTAGAAAGCCGAAATAAGAAAATGCAATTTCTTCGCGGCAGACAGCGAAGCAGGTCGCAATTAAACATTAATTCTCGTATCTCTTAGTTTTTTTTTTTTTTTAAACCAGCCATTCTCACCTTTATAATTAAAAACTAACAAATTTCCTATACACAACATCTCTTTTCTCGGTATATGTTAAATTAGCATTGTTTTGTTTTGGTTATTACAATTAAACAAAGAGAAATTACTAACCTTTTCTTGAATAGAACTATAGCAATTGAATCGTATATCCCTTGCACGAAATATAAGTGAAACATACACCTAACAAAACTACCGTGAAGCTTCACGTCTGGCGACCCACTGCCTATCGATTCGTTTAATGTAATTCGCGTTTCGCGTTCCTATTTTGGCTGCTATAGCTGTATCTTGTAATAACATATCCTGTTAAGATATCCTTGATTATTACTAGGTTCTAATAAATAGTATTAACAATAATTAGCTTTTGATAGTTAGTGTATTTGACAACACGAAAGTTAATTATTGGAATATATCAGTGTTAGAAAACGCGTTCTTAAAGTGTTTATCTTTCATAATTTGTTTCGTTTATATCTATTTTTATTATAGATATAAATTATAGATGCACACAATAACGTTCTTTTATGGAATTATTTATTACATATATAATTTATAACAATAATAAATTTCCCAGTTTTTTAATTACTTTAAACGCGATGTCAAGTTCGTTACTGCAAAACCTTTAACACATATCAATTTACCCATTTGTACTGGGACTTTTCCTGATCTCTGGAAGAGAGCAAGATTACTATATGTTTATAGGAAAGGTCATGCATCATTAATAAACCTGGGATTATATGACAATGCATATGCATAACAGTCCTCTGGACAGATGAATCTACGTTCACGAGAAGTGGCGTTACAAATCTGAGAAACCTGCACAGGTGGTCATCAGAAAATCCCAAAGCTATACGCCCATCTAAATTTCAACATGAATTTTCTATTAACGTTTGGACGGCCCTAATCGATGACTTGTTGATTGGTCCTGTCGTTCATTCTGGGAGGTTAAATGCGGATAATTACCTTCAATTTCTTATTGACGAACTGCCAGGTCTTCCAGAGAATGTCCCACTGTTCGACGAGACATGTGGTTTCACATGGATGGGGCACCACCACATTTCGGAATTGCTGTCGGAAATTGGGTTAACGTCAATTATCCTAGATGGATTGGTCGAGGTGGTCCTGTTGCATGGCCACCCAGATCACCCGATCTTAATCCCCTTGACTTTTATTTATGGGGCTACATAAAAAATTTAGTCTACGCGCAAGTTTCGAACACAAGAGAAGAGTTGTTGGATCGTATTCACCTGTCTGTCGAGCAAATCCGACAAAACAAGTATGAAATTCGGATAAGTACTTCTTCTGTTGGCTTACGGGCACAAGCCTGCATTCAACAAGGAGGTGGACATTTCGAAAATATTAATTGAACTTTTTTAAATAAAATCAGTTTTTATTGACTTTAGGATTACATTTTTTTCATGATCTGACAATCGCATTCATAGATCTGTAACTTTGAGACAAATAAAAATGGATATACAAGTTTTACGTTTTTGTTACTTGAAATGAAGTCTACTTTACACTCCTAAAATTTTAACATAACGTTACGGGACACCTTGTATAGAACAATACAGTTTACCTTAGAAGCGATGGAGGCCTCGATCGGACAGGTTGAAAGCAAGGTCGAACGACGCTTGGGCGCTGAAACAGCACGTGAAGTATGAACTGTATCTTACGAAGGATCTAAGCAGAAGACCAAGTACTTGTCGAAGCTAACACTGGTCTAGAAAAAGGTCTTTATTGTCCCTAAGTTGAGAAAGGGTATCGATGTTGTCGATATCTTGACTAGTGAATTAATTAAAAGCGCGACCTGAAGAGTTGTGATGTCGATGACACAAATATCATTAAAATATCCCCGTGAGCCAAGTTTTAAAATGATATGAGACAAAATAGGAGATGTACGTAATTAAATTAATAGCTTAAATTTAAAAACGAAATGTATAAAGAAATTTCAAGCGAACGTTAAAGGCCTGACCGTTCAAGGCAGGTATATTTCGAGGGTCTATCGGCTAAAGGCTTTCTCTTTGCAAACGAATATACAGGAAAATGTCTAAGAATTTACATTTTAATATTTTAAATGGGAGATATATTTTTAAAGATAATGGAAACCCCACCAGTTTTGTATAATATAAAGGTATTGTTAATAATATAAAATATTATTAAAATATTAATATTGAACCTGTATTTGTGTTCTTCACACCAGATTTTTAATAATATTTTATATTATTAAAAATACCTTTGTATTAAAGAAATGTTATTTAAAATTAAATTAAAATATTCTATATATGCGAAGTGTAACATTTTGAAAAATTTCGAATAAAATATTGAGATACCTAGTACATATTTGTGGTATCTCTAAATTTACATTGACATTATTTAATAATTTGACAATAATTTAGTTGTGTAACTATCACTTAAACTTTACATATTTCTGCTTATTTTAATATAAGATCTGCTTATTAAGAAACATATATGAACAATATAATATAGTTTCCGTGTGCATATGATTCCCAGCTTTAATAATTACTACACAATTACAGACCTATTACTATTTTATCAAATTGCAAAAGTTTTCGAACATGTTGATGTCGTCTGCACCAACTTTTAAAGTGCTTTCGATACAATAGATGGTCTTTTTAACTGTGTTTTTAATTCTCAGTAATTTCAGCTTATCCCTGTCCCTGTCATGTACACATGACAACCTGTTTTTTTTAAGTCGGTTAAAAATGAAAACTCACTCAAATGAAATTAATAAACGGAAAATGGTACAGAATGAGAAATTGCACATACGTGAATTTAGTATAAAACACATACTGCTATTCAAGTCATTAAAACATTTGTTGACCAATAATAGTATTGTGTATGGTACATACTCATGTATTGTACGGCACAAATATTCCATTTCAAAACTCTTAACTACCCAGCCGACAATCTTTCCAATTTTTTGCAAGTTTCAACGTCTTTTATAGTCGCTTTCACAAAGTATTACTGCCGTCAGTCCAAATCAGTAATATATCAGATTGCGCACTTGCACTTTTAACCAATATGTAAGAACCCATAGAAAAGGTGTTTACAATAAATTTCATAATCGAATAGACGTTATATAAGAAATGTAAATAACGCCACATATTTCGAGCAACGGCAAATATACGAAAGAACCGCTACGCGACGAGATATTGCATAAAAATTCTTAATGTACGCATATAAATGTACATAATTTAAGTAAAGATGACCTTGATTTGAAAGCACCTGTACCGATAATCATCTAGTGACAATAATATTACATAGGTGCAATTTTGAGAGTACATTCTAATTGCTATAATAATAAAGATAATTTTTCCTTTTTTTCTGGTTATTAGTGATCAGAAATATACAGTCATGAGTAGTCATGACATTAATGTGTTGGTTTGTGTAATATGCTAGATATTTACGCTATTAATGGCAATAAACACATTAAGCGTTGATTGGTCTATAAAGTATATAACTTAATATATTGCAAAACTTAACAGCAGGGATTATTAAATTCCTCGCGATTCTTTGCATCTACCATACGTGTTCTATTGTGGAAATATCCAGAGATTTGAGAGAGGTCATTGTAAAAGGCTGTCGAAAAATCGAAGTTCAACAATTTCTTCTAACGAACCTGGAAGCCATTTCCGTTAATAACTACGCCTCATACCAAAAAGGAGTGTTCGTGATAACAGAAGATTAGTTTATGTGGATCAACTATCTGTTAATCTATGCTAAAAAGTTGTTTAGAAGTCAAAGAAAATGTTCAAGTTCACAGCTTTGTTTTTTATTGAAAATTATATGTAAAAATGTGTTTTTAATTTCAAAAGGTTTTCTCAAACGTTATATTTGAAAAAAAGCGAAAGTTTTAGCTAAAACTGAGGTTGAGCGATTTTGGTTATGACTATTGGTTGTTTGCGAAAGTTATAACAATATTCTAGATTTTTGGTTATTGTTGATGCGATAAACTTCTTTGTCTGACTATGAATGACATAGAAGCTAAAGGCAAATACGTTATTGTAACTGTTACGTTTATTTTTCACGCCCGTTTTTACCGCCCTGTAGATGAAGATATGTACCAAACTTAGTTCATTATTCGTTATTTTCTTTGTTATCCTGGCTGCGCCATCTAGAATGGATGGTTTGCACTGAATTTGACCCCGCTTCGGGCAGTGCAAGGATTATCCGGTTTGGCGTGCGAGTATGTAGATTTGTTTCTTGGTGCGCTCCGTATTTTTTATGGTAATTTTCGCAATCAAGCGGATTCAAAAAGGGTGTGTGTGCTAGCTTCTAGGAAATCTGCTACCGTTAGTGAATTTAGGCGTCTTACTGTGAAGCAATTAGACGTATTAAGCTTAGGTTTTTTTTGTCTGACATTGAGATATATATATATATTAAAATAATAGACTTTTTCTTGGTTTAGCGACCTTTAATGAATTTCAGTTTTTTACTACGACGTTTCGACTTTTTTTATAATCAAGTCTTTTTCAAGTGATTAGAACTAAAAAACTAATTCAACGAAAGGTAAGAAATATATTTATTATCTAATTTAGTTATTTTCATAGTTCTCGTATATGTTTCTTGTCCAAGGTGTTTCTTTATTTTGGCGTAACTCCATTTTTCTTGTTCTATTACCATATTTTCAACCATGGGTTTCAATATTTAGTGTTAATAAGAATTAAAATTTATTTCTTATTTATTTTATTGGCCGTGTCATAATATTAAAATAATAGACTTTTTCTTGGTTTAGCGACCTTTAATGAATTTCAGTTTTTTACTACGACGTTTCGACTTTTTTTATAATTAAGTCTTTTTCAAGTGATTATATATATGATATATATATATATATATATATATATATATATATATAAGGTAAACTTAATAATTCGGCGATTAAAGGTCTGTTTCATTACTTCAAAGTATATATATTTAAAACAACCCTACATGTTTCGGCAATGATGCCTTTGTCAAGGGAATAAAACATATTTTTTAAAGATATTTTTTATTCCCTTGACAAAGGCATCATTGCCGAAACATGTAGGGTTGTTTTAAATATATATACTTTGAAGTAATGAACCAGACCTTTAATCGCCGACTTATTAAGTTTACCTTATCATAACAAGGTCACGAAAATATTATATTTATATATATATATATATATATATATATATATATATTTCACAACAAGGAAGACAGATAACCAGCAAACAACGTAGGAAAATCAAGCCAAAAATCTCGTCTTGACTGAACATCTGGTCACAAAAACAGGAGCCAGCTGTGGATCTATCCATCTCTGTCGCACACATACAGCAGATCGAGGGGCTTCTACAAAAACTCATCTTTTTTTGGTGAAATTTAAATCTCGTCAAATTTTTCTCTACCGTTTTTTGTATTTTCATTTATAACGATTTCCATTATTAATTCTTTCAATGGAGACTGTGGTTAAATAATAATTTAAAAAGGTATATAACCCCTTACCACAATTATTAGTCGTATCCTAAATACGTATTTAGACAACTAAGTTGTCATCATCAGTAGGTAAAAACTACTAATTAAAAGTCACACATGGGGCACAGTAAAGTAAAATAAACGCTTCCGCACAACTACTATACACTGCAACCCTGTAAAGACTGGTAAAGAGTCTTTACAGGGTTGCAGTGTATAGTAGTTGTGCGAAAGCGTTTATTTTACTTTACTGTGCCCCATGTGTGACTTTTAATTAGTAGTTTTTACCTACTGATGATGACAACTTAGTTGTCGAAATACGTATTTAGGATACGACTAATAATTGTGGTAAGGGGTTATATACCTTTTTAAATCCATTATTAATAACAATTAAAATGACACAGTCTTAGTTAAATTCGTATATATGCATATTTGGAACTTTGGTAAGTTATCACGTAATTCACGACATTTTCCGAACGTCTTCATTACGCCAAGAATGCGTCTGCGCGCGCACAGTAGCATGACATGACAAACAATAAATTTAACAATAAAAAGATTTACCATAATTGATAACGTCTACAGTCAACCCTTGTATATTATACAGAATATACGTAAATCTTCGTTTTTTTTAACATGCAGAAATGGAAAATGCGTTTCCCTTAGTCTGGGCAGCATACTATTGGCGCTGTTCCAAAGCTAATTGCGAAATATTTAGATTTAAAAGAGTGTTTCGTCGATGATTCCATCAATAACAAAATCAAAAAGTCGAGAAAATTATTTCATTGAAATGAGTCTACAAATGCTATGCCGTTGTCGTTCACTGCAGCAGCAAATGGATCAATTTCAACTAATTAATCGTCCAAATTTTGTATTAACGGAAATAACAATTATACTTTGATTTTTAACATCTATGATATAAATAAAACAGAATTATCAAAAATAAATAATGATATTAGCTTGTAAAAATTTTACGGGTCAGTAACTTGTAAGAATAAACTTTCATAATTATTAAGGTGTTTTGATAAATATATGATTACAAATGAGTAAACAAATAAACATTTTATTATCCTCAACAAATTTTTAACAAAGAATTACATATATCTGCAAGGTGTTTACTTTTAATCATGGAATTTATACTTAAGATAAACATAACTGATCTTTTGTTTTACCTTAATCCGAATTTGTTACTTTCTCTTAAAATATAGACTGTATTTAAAAAATAAAATGATCAAATTTAAATACACATATTGATAGTATGGTACTCAACATTTCCTTATTTTGAAATAACCTTCAAATATACTAGAAAAAAAAAACCGAAATGCAGGTGTCAAGTAGACCAATTTCAGTAATTTACTTTGGAATTTTAGAATAGAATAGAATACTTAAGTCTAGTTTCTTGTTTTTTTGCAGACCATGTCTATAACGTAATTCGATTGAAAATTGAAATGAAATTAAATCAATGTCATTCCGTTTCAGGCCAAGTTGAGGAATTTTTGTGACTTACGTTCTAATTATAGAATAGATTGTAACTTTACTATTTTTTTGAGGTCCACGTAAATGAATTAAATCCAAATTAAATTATCAATGTCATTCCGTTTTCGATCACGTTGAGGAATTTTTATGATTTACTTTGGAATTTTAGAACAGATAGTATGTTTAGTTTATTGTTTTCTGCTGATTATGTTGTCTGTAACACAAATCGATTGAAAATTAAAGCTAAATTATCTGTCATTCCGTTTTAGGTCAAAGAATTTATAGGTATTTTCATTATGCAACAAATTTGCTAAATGTTGTATTTTAAGCATCAAATTTATTGTGTGACAGCGTTAGATATTAGAAAAAAACAAGGTCTTTGTGTTAATGTTATTAACTGCAAAACTTCTTTTAGTATTTATAAAGTTGATAACCTTAAACTGATTAAAGTCTAATTAGAAAGCAACTCGTGGAATCATATAACATGCACATTGCAATCCTTTTATAAAATAATATAGAATTCTAAATTTTGTGTTAAGATAATGGACGAATTTAGACTTCCTTTTAAAAGTTAAGCAGTATTAATTATATTTCACATGGAATTTAATAATATATTCGATATGACCTCCTTTATAAATAATACCTCATTTTTTTTTACCTAAATCGGATATCATTAAAAAATAACCTACTAAAACATGGCTTTCAAAGATACACAAACAAGGTCAGCAGATTTTCTATTACTGTGCATACGCTTAGGTATTACTTTTATATTTTATATATGTAAATAAATTTCATCAATAATCCGAATATATACAGGTATCACTATCTAACAATACTAGTCAGGGAAAAAAATCCCATTAATTTAATTTTATGCTGTACTTACTAACCTCTGCGAAACATTCTGAAAATTGTTTTCCCAAATCTCCTTTAAATGTCTTTTAAGTTTCCGATTACAAATGAAATTATCATAATTATATCACAAAACGCAACGATATATTTAATTAACAACTAATATGTAAATCCGGTAAATACTATAACATGTAGACGTGCTTGTAAACCACAATATTTACCCTTTTTAATAAACAATGACGCCGGCTACTATTATTTACACATACACCGCATATTTATTTAATCAAGACATGCCATGATACATACCCATTCCATACTGCTGAATGGAGGTTAAATAGCCTAGATATAAAGATTAGATTAGCTTTTCATACGACTTAAATTATTAGTTTTACACTTTATTATTCATATAAATAAGGTACCTAACCTATAAGGGTGTAAAGTCATCAAGTACATATATAGAGCTTTAAGTAATCAATACCAAATTATTAATTAAATCTACAAATCTATTATTTTTCTTTTATTAATAAAATTTATTCTCTGACATCATATGCAACCAATCAAACATATTCAAGACAAGGATTGCAAAAATACCATAGAATTGCTCAATTGCTAAAATACATTAGACTTTTATAAAATTATACGACGACATCGAAGTTAACTTTTCTTTACTTTTCTCTTAACAGTTTCAAGTATAAAGTAACGTTAAATGGAAACAAATGAAATAGTGTTTTAATCACCATATTGAAATAAAAATATGTGGCGCCATCTTTCAGAGAATAGCTAACATATTAACAATGGTTTGAGCGTTGGTTTAAAACGAAAATTGGGACTTTCCTAAATTTGGACAACGCTAATTAGATGGCGCCACAGTTGAAGGGGTAATTATTCAATTTTTTTAAATTCACTCATAATTAAGTAATATCTTTCACAAATTTAATAAAAGTGCCTTTTGTTGATCAGTAAATACCATTTTTAGTTAGTTATCACTTAATTCAATATAATAAGTTACTATAGCAACGGTAATATAATATTCAAGCTAATCAAAATTCCGACATTTAAAATTAATCACATTTGACAGATAAGTAAATTAAAACATGTATTTTTGAAATATGCGTAATCCACAGCCGCCCCTTGTTAAAAGTGTTTTGAATCATATAGTATAATAACAAGTGTTCATTTGAAAAGTAAATCTAGTAGCATGTGATTTACTGAGAACATTTTGAAGTATGTCGTAAATTAAAATTTACTACTTAACCTACAAAGTCGTATATTTTGACAGTTTCATACATACAAATAAATAACAAATAATAGGTATTTATTGAAAACTATAACAAATGTTGAAAATGTTGTCCTTCAAGATCAATGCACTTTAAAATCCTCCGTTCAAAATTTCTTTATTTAAACCAGAATCGACTCAATCGACGCACGATTATTTTATGCACTAACTGATATTTGTGATTGACATTATCAAATGTCATTTGGATTTACGTTTACGGAACAACAAACACATACTAATATATTTGCGTCTTATTCTATCAAAATTTCAAAGTAACCTAGATTGACTTTTCAAATGAACAACCGTTATATAATAATAATAATACATGTATCGAATTAAAAAAAAAGTACAGTAGTGAAGTTATATGTAAAGCCAATTTTTAAACATTTTAGTATTGTGAAGTCACTAACGTATAGCAAGCGCCAATTAAGTTGGCGCGAGGAGGGGGTGCGCAGAAGCCGTTTTTAAAAACGTCCACCCCCACTACCCAAGTAATTGTCAGAATACATTCGTCATTGATATTTGACGAAACATAATGTCTTTGCTAGGGTATCATAAAGTGATACACGCTCAGAGGTTAGAATTATCTGACATTTGATGTAAAACCAAATACAAATCTCCCCACTACTTCCAATCCTGCGCGAACTTACCCCTCCTCGCGCCAACTTAATTGGCATTTGCTATACCTAAGATAGTAGTCGCAAAAGTCATCTTTGCCACTTATATGTCATTTAATATTTAAATTTGGCGCCTCCATTTAATATATCTTACATTCACGCAGCCTAATTTAAACCGATTAAAATATACTGTACCACTTTTTTTTTAATTCGATAGTACACCATGTCAATATTATAGGAATCTGTAAAGAATAAGACTACGCCTATGTTTCCTACCAGTAGATGACGCTCAATGCCAAAGCTCACAGAAACCTGTAAGAAAGCTGTACAATTTGTGTTGCATAGCTAGAGGTTCTATTACATATTATCCTCCTTATCTCTGATATTATCAATGGATATACTCTAGAATCTGTAGCGCACTGTGTACTTGATATACAAAATTCGTATATTTTAAAATTTTTATATTTTTGTTCAAAATTTATACAAAAAATTTTGGCAACTTTTTATAATAGGTATCTACACACAAGCTCTAAATACCCATTTGGAAAAAGTGTACCATTGATACTAAAATTTGTGTCCCGAAGCTATTGTAAAAATGCTATTTTTCTTTTTAAAAAATATTGCAAATTTTTGATCAGTGGAAAATTATATACCTAATAGTTTTGGTAAAGATGCATTTTAGGTACCTAAGTTAGGCAAAATATATACATGAATTTTATTAAAAAATTGTTTTCGTAGCCATAGAAACATCATTCAAAATTTAACAGAGTTGCAATGTTACCTAATATTGAATTGAAAATTCAGTTATAAACAGTTATATATCGTAGTTGTATACCGCTGTTTAATACAAATTACAAAATATATATTTTTCAAATAGATAGTTGCATTTAATTACCACGATTTTTAATATTTTGTTGAATATTGTCTTCTTTATAACCTTATCTGTCTTGAAATTATTTACTTCAAATAATCTAACATATGAGTGGTAATCGCGTTTCATTGGTTACAAATTCATGTATAATATTTTGCCTAACTAAGGTACCTAAAATGCAACTTTACCATAGTTTTCTTGTATCTATTTACTAAAAGTGTATTCCGGAAACTACTGCTTGTGCTTTATATGCAATTTTAGAAACAAATTTTTACTTTCCTTTTATAGGTAAATAAATAAAACTATAAGCTTTTGATATGTTTTTATTAATCTTTGATAACAAGTACATACAGTAACAGCACCTGAAGTAGGATAGCAAGTAACAGATTCTAATATATGGCGTAAAAATGTTTGCAATAATCCTTTAATTTAATTTATTTTCTCACTCAAAATGCCCTTACTGTATATGTTTATATGCATATTTTGAAAAACAGTACATGTACAACGAACAAACAAAAATACTTATATGTAAAGCCAATAAATTAAAAACAATAGAACAAGTTTGTTTATACATTATATACATATTTAATTATTGTAAATTCATTATCGAATATATAACGATTGAACAAAATGAATAATACTTCAATACTATCTGAAGAAATATGTATAAAATTTAAAATTATTAGTATCACGATTCAATACGCATTACAGTGACTATTTAAATAAACTCAAAGTGAGAATTGTCCATAAGAATATATGAATGTGTCGCATTCAATTTAATATTAAAAGTTATTTGAATTACATTACTAACAATGTTACGAAATACAATTTCAGTTGCATATTTGATGCTAAAATAAAACTATTTTAACGTTCATTATCTATAATTAATAATTACATTATTAATTACGTTTCAAATGAAATCATTTTTTTCAAATCAAATTCGAATGAAAGAAAATTATCACAAAATTTTGAAAACTGCTGAGATCTCATGAGTGACTTTCATTCTTTAGAAATTTTTTTTTTTGCAGAAACAGTGGACAGCATTCTACAAATACTTAAAAGGTTCTACACGCTAGTCAAGTTACATTTAACACGACTAACCCAGCCTGCCTGTTTGTACTTTGCATGATACGTCGCTACATCATTAGATGTGGATTGTTTATCTGGAGGCATTTTTCTCTTTATTCCTTATTTTCATTATCAGGTATTTACTGACAGTTTATCATAAGCAAGGAATGTGTAATACTAACTGGCAGTTCGGTTTGGCAACTGAAATTTTGAAATTGTGAAAACAGAATAGTTTCATTTAAATGGAACCTTCGATAAGTAAAAAAAAAGTAGCACTCAATATCAACATAATACATCAGGTATTAAGATTCCACTGCTTGGGACTACCACATCATGCGAACGATATGTCAAAGAAGAAGTCCAGACACAAACCAACAAAACCGCGAAAATTGAGGGACATCACAAAGACATCATCTGGACCAACAAAGTCATGAGGGTAAAACACAAATCTATAAGACATGCGTGAGACTGGTGCTTATGTACGCCGCTGAAACATGAGCAGAAACTGCAGCTCTCTAGTAAAAGACGAGAACTGAAATACAAATTTTAAGCTTTATTAAATGTGTTACATCCTGGATAAGTAAACAAATAAGAAAGGATATGGGAATACAGGAAACGTGAAAAGTATGCCTGAACATGGGCTAAAACACAACGAACGACCTGACACCTTTAGACCAACGGTTAAATCTCAAAAAAGCTGCACTTCACCATCACAAGAATCAAACTAACACAATAAACAGAAAACACAGGTCTTACTTCCTAGTGGGATCGTGAGTTATGAAAGAGGGTGGGCACAAAAAAACGTACCTATTTTTTGTACATAAAATCTATTCTCCTATTTTTCATGCTGGAAAAGACGTCTATGACTTTGTTGTCAAAATCCGGGATAGACTGGATGAACTTCTTTTCTATTGATAAGACCGCCAATGCTTTCACTCGATCTTCTGACATTGCGCTTCTCAGAAAAGTTTTAATGCGTTTGAGGGTGGAAAAACATCGTTCACATTCTGCTGTCGGCATGGGCGTTGTCCAAATAATATCCAACAGTTTGTATGTTTCCGTCAAAACAATTTTACATTGTCCAATATAGGATAAGATTTCACAGTTTCATCAAATTTTTTTTATGGAAATGAATGACCATAAGTTTTAAAATTTTGAAAATCAAATAATTTTGCTGCACTTAACTGATCCCTAAAAACAAATCGGTTGCTAATTTGGCTTAAAATAGTGTCACATACTTCCTTTGCAATAGCAGCTCTGTTATCTCCAGCTCTCGTTTTTGTCTTTTCCTTACAGGTTCTTCATTATTGCGTTCTTGATTGTCATTGTCAGTAAAATTTCTTAAATTTATAATGTGAATAATTTGCTGTTGGAATTGTCCAGTTGCCTTTTGCAGTTGAGCACTGTCAATCCCGCGCATTTGAGTCTGATTAAATAATATTTCAACATGTGGCATGATGAAATGAAATATTTTCAACCTGTAGAGAAATTCCGGTAAATTCAAATGTTTCAACAAACGACTTGCTTTAGTAATAGTAACTGAACCTATCCCATCTTCCTGTTCAAATAATGTGTTCACAGTTCGACTCTTGAAAATCCAGCGTGTAGGAGCAGCGCGTGGTAATCTACATTTGACTATTTCATCAAGAATTACCGTTTGTTTTTGGCGATCGAGAAAAATTACTTGAAAATGACTGCAAATTTGCAAAAGAAATTTTTACATTTTTATTGCACTGTGCCGCTCGTTCAAAATTAAATTAAATTGATGCCCGTAACAGTGCATATAAAGTGCATGTGGAAATGTTCTTTTGATAATAGCTTGGATACCATTTGTCTTACCACTCATCACGGACGCCCCATCCTAACTTTGAGCGATTAGTTGATTATCAGACCCAGAAGGATGAATTTAAAATAGTTTATTTATATATATAATTTATTCAGCAATGTTTTTGTTAATACATCAGCATTATGTCCACCCGGCTTAAAAAAAAGACCAAAAGCGTTCAAATCGAATAATAACAACCATTTGCTGATTATTAGAGGTCTGTAGTTTCATCGGCCTCCAAAGCAATGAAATTTGCAGATTTAATTTCTTTTAATATTTCCTGCTTGTAAATTTGCTACATTGCATCTAGCAATTCGTTGTGAATAGTTTTTGAGGCGCCTTTAAACACTTGTGAACCTTTTATATGTATTGTAAGCACAGCGTCTAATTCAGCTGCAAAATTGATTAACCTGTCTCACCATGGCCTCGTAACGCCAATTCAAAACCTCTGCAAAATTTCATACACATAATTAACCGGCGCAAAATATGACGATTTTTTTCCCACATCTTCGTTGTACTTAATTTTATGTGGCAAATAAGCATTGTTTATTCCACGCACTAACCTCTTTCTTAAAAGTTAAGCAGATAAAACAAAACAGTTTATTTATTAGTGAACATCCGCAAATCCACTCATATTTTCATATATATTTTTATTGAATACTCTATTGTAAATTCGAGTTTTACTTGTGGAAGTGTAGTTTATTTGAAGATCAGGGATAGGCCTTCTTTTCATTTTAATTAAAAGTTTTTCCTCAAATGATAGCGGGTTTTTTAAAAGATTTTGCATACAGTTAACTTCCATCATTAATAATAAACGCCACTTCAAGCCTTTGAAATCAAACATGTGCGGTACGCGCCGAAAACAATACAGTCACAATGCATGCAAGACGTTAACTGGAGTCCAGCTATTTTGTTCCCAAAATCGACGGCATAAGCGCATATGGCGAAGTTAAGCGGAACCGCCCGATTCATACTCGGAATAGGTACATCTGAAATCGTGCCCCGAAACATAGTTTTGGGCGTTGGCATAGTGTCTGTGATGCGGAAGGAAACTTTAATACCATCGTTATAAAAATACATAAAAATAATAAAATTAATAATCCACTGAATTACATGCGAATTTCTTTCTGTGTTTATCTTAGTAGTTGGGTGGGCACGTGCTTTTGTGCCCTTTAGTAGCAGCCGCCACTGTGAGTTCTATTTAAAAGAGGAAGAAGAAAAAATATGAAGGGTCAGAATAATAAGAAACGACGTAATGAATGCTATCATAAGCAAGAAAGTAGGAAGCGAAAATGCTATTAAATAAACCAAAAAGTCAACACTTACTGCTTGGACTGTGAAGATATATCAACACTTTGTCTCCCATGATTTCCAACAATTCATTATATAAGTTCGATATTTCAAAATTATTGTTAATTTTAACCATTCACATTGACGCATACTCTTATTTTTTGTAGAAGTTTTTAAGTTTTTAAACTTATTTAAAGAAATCTAACGATTACATGTCATTATTTTGCCTTTTCCTATAATATTTACATATCTTTCCAGTTTTGGTCATCAAGCCTAATAGTGAAAATTATATGAGAATCATCAGTGATTCATGTCACTTGATAGAAACGTATATAGGCCATCAGTAAGTCAGGCTGGGTTGAACATATTAAATACAATTTGAGATTCCCTCGTTAAACAATACTATATTCGACTTCGCTACCTTTTAAAAATTATCACATCATTGACACATCTTATCGAAGGCTTTGGTTTTGTTCATAATAAAGACTTACAAATACTAATGATAAATAAGAAAGCTTATTTAAGATCACTAAAATTTACCTCTTCAATAAGACTAATATTATAATGTTATTTTTTATCAATTAATTGAATATACGCCCAGTATTTTTATTTAACATAGGTAACCTACCTTCAAAAACTTTCCCCATTAGAGATGGCGATGCTCATTCAAAATTATACATTTGTGACAGATTACATGCACTGTCACCAACCATTATCAAAAAGCATGGCCGTCTCAAATGAGGAAAGTTCTTGAAGGCACGTTATGTCTAATATGTGTTTCATTTTGATCACTTTTCTATTCACTTATAACCCATAACCTACACATTGAATAACAGGTATTTCCTCTATTCAAATTATTACTATAAAATTAAAAAACAAAAGTTATATCAAAAACAGATCTTAAACGAAGAAAATAATATTTCTTTTCAAATAATACCTAGTATAATTTATCGAGAAATAATTTAGCAAAACAATACAATTTGCCTAAATGAGTCTTCATAAATAATAGGACAATGTACGAAAAATATTAGAAAAATCGTTAATACATTTTTACTAAAAACAAAGTCAGCATTCGTGCAAGATCGGAAGACACCAGATAAAGAAATATGATGCGGATATTACAGAATATAATAGGATGGAGATATTACAGATCATTATAAAAACATTTGCCAGGAATTCAAATATTCTAGTTTTGCATGTACAGTATTAATGTGCCTTTGTTTGATATTTTACCTTCTCTGTCTTTCCTTTTATTATCTATCGTCTGTATTTATATTATAATTATAAACCAGCTTTTTAAGTCTACTTACGAATTGTTTTATTACGTAGATACGCAAATAAACTAACTTAAAGTTACTTGCAATTTTGAACATAAGTTTAAGATGGCACTTATTTTAAAGCTTGAATTTAAATTCTTATGTTGTAGAATAAAAATTTCAATTTTTGCTAGTTATTTTGCTTAAAATCAAATGAAATATAATTCCAGAACATTATAATTGAACTAATATGTAAACATAATTTGAAATTTTGTATATACCAATTTTTGTTGAACGTTTGCAAATGTGTATAAATACAACCTCAAAAAAATGTCTACATAAGAACGTGTCCGGTTTTACTTAAGAATGCGCTCTGAACGGGATATTTTCAGGTTCTGTCATATTTTACGTTGCCACATTTTTCGCGCATCTTGGTGTCTTCCGATTTTGCACGAGCTCTAATAAAGTTTTTCGACTTCGGGATTAATATAAACTGAAAACATGCAAAAACATATCTAGTGCCTGTTGGTTTATAAATAATAAAACGTGGACAATGTATCCTCAATATTGACTGTTCAAAATCGTTATCAATTAACTACTATCTGCAATGGAGACGAAGATACATAGTGGGCAAATCAATGAACAAATTATGTAATGAAATCTGAAAATGTACTGATAGATTGCGAAAGATGTTTGTATATCGAAAGATTGTAAATTTATTTGGAATAATTTTGTGTGGCTTTGGGGTTTACGACACTTAACTAAATTTACACTTACGCAACAAAAGATGTACAAAAGTATCTAAGACTTGAAAACTACTAAAGATTTTCAAGCAATGAGGATTTTAAAAAATATATATTCGATGCAAACAAATAGAATAAACATTCTTCAGATCATTCAAAAAATACCAATTTAAAATCTTAATATAATCAGGGTTTTGTTTTCGCCGATTATCGCAACACAGATATTAACTTTGCTTAGTAGAATATGAAACAAACATGTAAATAATTTACATATCTGTAACTATGCACATGGACAATACACCTCGTATTTTCAGCATTTACTTCTGCGTAATACATATGTTTCTGCCAATATAGGCGTCCTCAGTTAAGCTAGTGAAGCAATTTATACAAATTAATACAAACCTGTTATAAACAACTGGTTTGTATCTGTATTTAAATTTACTGAAATAGCCCGCAAAGATCAAGCAAGTTCCGTCCTATAAGAAGACAACTATTTAATAATTGACATCTTACGGGCGAAAGATACATTGTCCGGAGGGCTACCTATCGTTCGAACAGCTATGCTGCTACGGGAAACGATAAAATACGTATGTAGATGTAGTCCATTAACAACCTGCCAGATGGCGGTATATACGAAAAGGTTTTGTTTAAGTATGACAATACGTTAAGCACGTATAAAGCGTTTGTACAATATGAAACAAACATGTAAATAATTTACATATCTGTAACTATGCACATGGACAATACACCTCGTATTTTCAGCATTTACTTCTGCTTAATACATATGTTTCTGCCAATATAGGCGTCCTCAGTTAAGCTAGTGAAGCAATTTATACCGCCGTATATACCGCCATCTGGCAGGTTGTTAATGGACTACATCTACATACGTATTTTATCGTTTCCCGTAGCAGCATAGCTGTTCGAACGATAGGTAGCCCTCCGGACAATGTATCTTTCGCCCGTAAGATGTCAATTATTAAATAGTTGTCTTCTTATAGGACGGAACTTGCTTGATCTTTGCGGGCTATTTCAGTAAATTTAAATACAGATACAAACCAGTTGTTTATAACAGGTTTGTATTAATTTGTATAAATTGCTTCACTAGCTTAACTGAGGACGCCTATATTGGCAGAAACATATGTATTAAGCAGAAGTAAATGCTGAAAATACGAGGTATATTGTCCATGTGCATAGTTACAGATATGTAAATTATTTACATGTTTGTTTCATATTGTACAAACGCTTTATACGTGCTTAACGTATTGTCATACTTAAACAAAACCTTTTCGTATATACCGCCATCTGGCAGGTTGTTAATGGACTACATCTACATACGTATTTTATCGTTTCCCGTAGCAGCATAGCTGTTCGAACGATAGGTAGCCCTCCGGACAATGTATCTTTCGCCCGTAAGATGTCAATTATTAAATAGTTGTCTTCTTATAGGACGGAACTTGCTTGATCTTTGCGGGCTATTTCAGTAAATTTAAATACAGATACAAACCAGTTGTTTATAACAGGTTTGTATTAATTTGTATAAATTGCTTCACTAGCTTAACTGAGGACGCCTATATTGGCAGAAACATATGTATTAAGCAGAAGTAAATGCTGAAAATACGAGGTGTATTGTCCATGTGCATAGTTACAGATATGTAAATTATTTACATGTTTGTTTCATATTGTACAAACGCTTTATACGTGCTTAACGTATTGTCATACTTAAACAAAACCTTTTCGTATATACCGCCATCTGGCAGGTTGTTAATGGACTACATCTACATACGTATTTTATCGTTTCCCGTAGCAGCATAGCTGTTCGAACGATAGGTAGCCCTCCGGACAATGTATCTTTCGCCCGTAAGATGTCAATTATTAAATAGTTGTCTTCTTATAGGACGGAACTTGCTTGATCTTTGCGGGCTATTTCAGTAAATTTAAATACAGATACAAACCAGTTGTTTATAACAGGTTTGTATTAATTTGTATAAATTGCTTCACTAGCTTAACTGAGGACGCCTATATTGGCAGAAACATATGTATTAAGCAGAAGTAAATGCTGAAAATACGAGGTGTATTGTCCATGTGCATAGTTACAGATATGTAAATTATTTACATGTTTGTTTCATATTGTACAAACGCTTTATACGTGCTTAACGTATTGTCATACTTAAACAAAACCTTTTCGTTTGCTTAGTAGGTTACAAACTTTGTTGAAGAAAAACAATGGTTTTATGTATCACCATATTTACAAGTTTTCTACACTTTTCTGTATTGCAACCGAAATTTATTAAATAACTAAATAGTTTTTGTGGAAATGATCGCTTATTAAAATATGGATTCGAAAAGACACAGAAATAAAAAATATAAACTATACTAGAATTATTAGATGGAAAAACTTGCAATATAAGAGATCGGTTTGAAAATGGAGAAAAAAAGATAGATCTTTTTGCACAATGTATAACAAAGACGAAGAGGGCAAAACTGCTCCATTTTTATTATTTCATGTAGAAGTACAATAAGAAAAATTATAAAAAGTAATACTTTACTCAATAATAACTAGATGTCATTGTAAACATTAATTAAAAAGCTTCAAAACTCATAATTTAAATAGACAATATTATATATAAGTATAACAACAATTTGCTGAAACCATGTTATCAGAGCTCAACAATGACAGCACTTTGATAATGAGTGGTGAGTAGACTCGACAAAGAGGGGCTAATTTAAGCTTAATAAGGTTAGTACTCTTTTCAAACAACTACAGCCATCTATACATCGGGTCGGATACTTCTTGCTTATGTTAGTAGCATAGTCATTTAATGTTAGAAATTATTAATAGTAAATTTTTATTCCTACCTATGCAATATCGAATTTGATTAACAGCATATGAAACTGAAGAGTTTTGTAATCTTTAAAAGTAATTCATTCTTGTAACGCCAAAATGACATTCGTCATTTGATATCAAAAAACGGCAAGAAAACTGACTACGGCAGACAAAGTACAAATTTTGTTAAATTTGGAAAGTTGCACCATTAAAACAAGTCGCAGAAGAATTTCATTTGAACAAATCTCAGTATTACAAGTTAAAAAAGATGGGAAAATGAAGGCAGTATATGTCGCAAACGAGGAAAAGAATATCAACTGATATAGATCACAATTTTATACATCTCTGCCGCACCTTGTATTAACAGATGACCAATTAATAGAAATTCCAATAAAGATAATGGAATTAAAATGTACTAAAAATGATATAAATTAGAAATATATAAATATAGTAGTGGAAAAGGTTTTATTCAAAATAAACATGTCAAATAAGCCCTTCAGTGATGAAAGCAGACAGTGTCAGGAACATTATAAACGCTAACATAAAAAAATAAATATGATTAACTTACATATCTGAAACTAATACAGGAATGGAAAGATAAACAAATTGATATTTATAAAAAAAATTATATTTGGTGGAAATTAATTGGAAAGCTTCAATGGAACAGAATTCATAAGGAATGTGTATTAAGCCAGTATAAATTGGAACAGACTGATTGGTCGTAAGTACTTCAAACGAAAACATATCTGGAATGGAAGAAATAAAATTATACATGTATAGATAGTAACCAATACCTCTGGATAAGTGTAGTAGAGAACCTTAAATACACCATTTCTAGAACACACCATGTAATACAGAAACTTAAGTCTAATTATTGTTATTATTATTAAAAATGCGTGGTGTTGTATATCAATCTTTAATTGGATACGTTGGTTTGTATATACCATGCAAAAATGTATGAACGGAGAAATAAAATATTAAATCAAACTAAAATATTTTTGCATTTGAAGACTCTATGACTCAACAGGCATTAGTATATGTCTAGTGTGTATCGAATATTTATGCCATAACTTTAGTCATCACTGGAAATATACTTCTCCTTTTGTACTTTACATAGATCCATATATCAATATTTACTTTCCCAATAAGAAACGATTTACAATCGCGAAAATCGCGTCCATTTTAATCAATTCGAATCGGAATATCACGAGTTCATGACTTTTGAAAACACGCATCTTTAAAATTCGTTACATTAAATATGGAAAAATAATCATCATGCAAAAATCTAATAATATTTTCTATTTTACATAAAGATATCTTGTTGCTGAGATTGACGGTCTTCTTACAAAAATTCACCTGTTTGGTAACGTCTTTGCCGTTGGTCAAGAGACGAAAATAAAGTCCACTGGCACCTACTTGTGATTCTGAACTATTGTGATAGACTTCAAAAACTATTCGAGCTGCATATCTTAAAAGAAGAGGATCATTCTGCAGGCCAAGAGCTGTCGATAAGTGTTCCACTGTGTGATCGTGTCCTGAATATAGGACAATATAAGGACCATTACTAGATATCTGAAAAAAAATTATTACATCCTGAATTACAGTTACAAAACATTCTCATAGCAAATATTTTTTCTAGGATGAGTATTGCATAATTCTATTATGATGTAGTCAATGTATTGTACATTTTGTCAGAAAAATTGTTATACATATAAACTATATGCTATAATATGCTTAGTAAAGTATTTGATTTTTTTTTTTTTACTTGTAATATTTAATCCCTTTTCTCTTTCTTCAACAAAATCAAAATTTTAGCAATTAAAAATGCATTCAACGTAATATAAACAAAATATTAGACGTATCTAGTAGTAAGTATATCTGCCACAATGTTAACTGAAGCATTGTAATCTTATTACAGGTAGCACTTATTATAAATCATTAGATTCTAGCATACGTTGATGATATAACTATAACTGTTAGAACTCAAGCCTTGACTGTATTCAAATCTGTCAAACACTTGATGTCAATGAAGACCAATGTGACTCAACAAGTACTAACAGAAAAATTTAAATAATGACTATGAAGGATATTATACAAGGCTGTCCCGTATCGTTATGTTCAAATTTTAGGAGTGTAAAGTAGACTTCATTTCAAGTAACAAAAACGCAAAATTTGTTTCAAAGTTACAGATCTATGAATGTGATTGTCAGATTTTGAAGAAAAATGTAATCTTAAAGTCAATAAAAACTGATTTTATTTAAAAAAATTCAATTAATAATATTTTCGAAATGTCCACCTCCTTGTTGAATGCAGGCTTGTGCCCGTAAGCCAATTATCCGAATTTCATACTTGTTTTGTCGGATTTTCTCGGCAGCCAGGTGAATACGATCCAACAACTCTTCTCTTGTGTTCGAAACTTGCGCGTAGACTAAATTTTTCATGTACCCCCGTAAATAAAAGTCAAGGGGATTAAGATCAGGTGATCTGGGTGGCCATGCAACAGGACCACCTCGACCAATCCATCTTGGATAATTGACGTTAACCCAATTTCGGACAGCAATTCCGAAATGTGGTGGTGCCCCCCACCCATGTGAAACCACATGTCTCGTCGAATATTCGGTGGGACATCCTCTAAAAGACCTGGCAGTTCGTCAATAAGAAATTGAAGGTAATTGTCCGCATTTAATCTCCCAGGAAGAATGACAGGACCAATCAACAAGTTATCGATTAGGGCCGCCCAAACGTTAATAGAAAATTCATGTTGAAATTTATATGGGCGTATAGCTTTGGGATTTTCTGATGACCACCTGTGCAGGTTTCTCAAATTTGTAACACCACTACTCGTAAACGTAGATTCAACTGTCCAGAGGACTGTTCTGCAGAAATTTAAATTAAGCTGTGACTGGCTTAGTATCCAGGTAGAATAAACTAGACGAGCATAGTGCTCTGCCTCAAGCAAACCGTGTCCCCTGCGATAATGATATGGATATAAGCCCTCACGTTTTAAAATTCGCCAAACTGTCGTTCGTGGCACTCCTAGTTGTCTAGCGATTCGACGTACACTGAGAGTTAGATCCCTTGTAACAATAGCTACTGCTTCTTCCTCTAAGTCTGCTGGCAAATTTACTCCTCGGTCGAAAAGATAATCACGCAGTCCGCATTCCCGAAATTGTCTGTGTACTTCCAGAAACGTTCTGTAATGAGGAATGCGCCTATCGGGAAACCGATGTCGGTATTCAATAATTGCTTGACGTCCACTGCCGCTACAGTAGCCATACACAAAATGCATGTCCGCATATTCTTGAGAAGAAAATCGGTAAGGCATTTTGAATAAAGAAAACGTGTCCACTCACTAATAGGCTGTTGTATGAACTGAAACGTAATGTAATCCTTTATTAAAAAATGCAACGTTAACTATCTGAACATTTGTTTATTGTATGATATTCATGGTTCAGCACTTACGAAATAAGTAAGAACCTTCTTTATCATAAATCAATTTCCAGTACTCTTTTTTGTAGATCTCCAAGAAATTACTGTATGCACTACGACACGTGTTTATTTATTTTAGGATAACATTTTATTATGAGAAGTTAACAATCACAGGCCTGTTATTGAATCGTATAAATCGTATAACGTTTTTTAAATAAAATCGGTTTGTATTAACTTTAGGATTACATTTTTTTCATGATCTGACAATCACATTCATAGATATGTAACTTTGAAACAAACAAAAATGGATATACAAGTTTTGCGTTTTTGTTACTTGAAATGAAGTCTACTTTACACTCCTAAAATTTGAACATAACGATACGGGACACTTGTATATTCATATGGTGTTTTTTCATAGATTGAAAAATGTATATTCTTACTTTTAGTGATAAGTTAGAAATACTTGACTTGTATATATAATTAAATGATAAATTATTTATTACATAGTTTGCCTAATGTCAAGAATATGTGTACCGAATATTTTCGGGAAAACATTATTGGATCCTCTAAAGGGCGCTTCAGAAGAAACAGCTTTTTCTAACAAAGTTGAGGGAAACGTACTGGAATGCTACAATTAAATAAAATACATTGCTTACCTTCTTATAGGTTATCTATGCCAGCTACATAGATTATTAAAAAAAATTTGGTAATTCACAACCATTATGAATATACGAGTATAGCAATGTAAAACAAACATCATTTTCATTTACATTAACAACAAATGTACTTAAATATACTTTCCAAAATATATTCTCCCGCAACAAATATGTCTTGTGACCAGCATTACAAATATTTGGTTATGTTGTATTTGTGTTGGATATAGGTATACCTAACATATAAAGTGCGAAATATATTTGATTTTATCGTAGCATTCCAGTACGTTTCCTCCAATAACTTTATTAGAAAAATCTGTATGTTTTGAAGTCCTTTAGAGGCTCCATTATTTTTATTTCAAAAATATTTGGTACACGTATTCCGGACATTAGAGCAGAATTTAAAATGCTTCAAAAAATTAAAGAACTCACCATTCCTAACATTTGCGAAACTATGTGACGTATCAGTCCGTATGATCTAAGCAAACATAACCTTCTCCAATCCCAATTCTTCCATTTCTGATGACTCACCCAGTCCGTGTACGCGAAAATACCAACAACATTTTGTCTTCTACAAACACAAATACATTGGAAATTAAGATTATGATAATCAATAAATTTTCTAATAAATAATACCAGCTAACTTATCCTGTTATTAGGATATTTAGCCACTATTACTAAATAGATGTTTTAAACGAATTTGTTACTATCTAATTTTAAAATGTCTAATATTTAATTTCGTACCTATATTATGCACGATTTAATAAACACCCAACCATAACATTGGTATAAAGTAGGCTGCATTTTTAAGAGAAAATTTTCAACTAATTGCTATAATTTACTTAAAACTGAGTCAGTTTCAAACAGCTATATTTTCGAATCTATTGAAAATTGGGTAAATGCTTCTATCAATGTGTTTAGTTCGAATAATTGATTCTGCCACCTCCTAGAAAATTGTTATATATTTACAAACATCGTGTATTTATATTTTCTCTATTATCCTATCAATGATGGAAACTCTCAATGAGATGGCATAGAGTTGATCCGTCAAAATATTTTATTATAAAATGGCGACATTAAAATATAATTTTAATAGTTCAGTGGCGGGACTGCAAGAGCTGGCATGCCATATTTTATTAAAGACTAGATTTATATCCAATAACACACCTGACTGGTAGAATTCTAACATTCAGCCTGCGGTTGTTTTAACATTTACGCTCAAAGATAAAATTGAAGCTTAGTTAAAAGTTACTTGGTTTCTAATTTACATTTATTTTTATATTTTTCAAATTTTTATAATATTTAATATTAGTTTAGGATTTCAGTTTACAATCTTAGGCTAAGGTGGCAGTAGTATAGCTGAGATCACTGGATCAAAATCCCAAAAGATTTAACACGGATCTAAATTCAGATTTTATCCCCTCCACTTTTTTCTAAGTCACGTGACCACGTCGCAACACGCGCGATATTCAAACGCCCGGAAACAGCTATGAACTAATGACTAGAGCTGAGGATGTTTGCGGTACGGCAGGACCGTATGTAGTGCATCCCCACCAGCGTATAAACACGATGCAGCGAAACACTTTAGTTAGTCGTGAACTGGCAACGTGATCGTGTGTTGTCTTGAGCTCTATTTAATAAGTATGACGGACGTGCCCAAGCCAAGAAAGCACCCATTGTATAACGACGTGAAGAAATTTATCCGAGACTTTCCCGATTTGTATTATAATGGAGCAAAAGTGGTTTGTAAATTATGCGATAAACAGTTACTTTGCTGGGACAAATACGACTGTAAAAGACATGTTGAAAGTGTACACCACAAAGACAAAAAAAATAATGTGCTGTCTAAAACGCAATTCAATTTCGATTTATTGACAATGCTACTCGTCTGCGATGTGCCAGTTCACCTGCTAGATAAAAAAGCCTTTCACGACTTTTGGAATACATACAATTCCAACATAAAGCTACCGTCACGGAGAACGTTACTCACCTATTTACCAATTGTGCGTGAGGACATTGAAAACAGAATGAAAGCAGTAGTAAATGATAAACAGTTATGGGTATGTGTCGACGAAACGACAGATCGAAAAAAACATTCTATTGTGAATATTATAGTGCGTGTACTAGATCCTGTCAAATCAACATTTCCCATTTTATTAGCCAGCAAAAGATTGGAAAAGTGCACTAGCGAAGTAATTACGAAGGTAGTGCTCGATACGCTACAAAAATTTCAAGTTTCAACTAATCAACTCCTGATGTTTATGAGCGATGGTGCTGCGACAATGCGTTCTGTAGGCCGTTCTCTTAAAGCAGATTGTGAGAGACTTTTGCATGTGACATGTAAAGTTCATGCTTTACACCTTGTGGCACAAACTATTCGGCAATGTTATCCAGAGGTGGATGCGTTAATAGCAACCACAAAAAAAGTGTTTCTAAAATCTCCCAAACGAATTCGAGAGTTTCACAGTCGGTGCCCTGGTATTCCCGAACCACCAGAGCCAATCCTTACACGTTGGGGAAGTTGGTTAAAGGCGGCATTTTATTATGCCAAGTATTTCCAACAAATAAAATCTGTGGTTCTACAATTCAATCCTGCCGAAGCTGTAGCCATTAAGGAAAGTTAGAGACTCTTTCAAAACCCTTCCCTTGATGCAGATTTACAAACAATTTATAACAATCATATAGGATTGTTTAACGCAATCGAGAAATTTCAAAATACTGCATTATCGTTAGCGGAGTCACTGCAAATACTGGACGATGTACACGCCCAGCTATGCGCAGTAAATGACAACAAAAATGTTAATGTAATAGAAAAGTTCGAGAGTGTGATAAACAATGATTTTGATTTTACCAGATTAAAACAAATTAGTAATGGTGCAAGTGTAGATTCGGTTTCTATCTATAAAGATTATTTTAATTGTGCGTGTGTTACATCCGTAGATGTCGAGCGGTCTTTCTCAAAATATAAAAAAAATAATTCATCACGGCGTACATCGGTCACCGCTACAAATATGGAAACGTATCTAATGCTACAAACTTACTGCAAGTCTTATCAACTTGGCGCTATGCTATAATAATCGTAAATAAGGTAAGTGTGTTATTTATATACAGTACACATAACTGACATACCTAAGTGATATAAATAGCGAATGCATGTAAAGCAATAAAATCACGCATGCATCACCGATCGAAACAAGGTCATTATATTCGTGCGTTTAACTGAATACTATCCTGGCACACCGCAAACATCCCCAGCTCTACTAATGACTATCAGGTTAACTTGTTCAATAGCTGTGTTCCAATTCGCTAAGAAAACCCTACAATAACGGTCCGGCACATGCGCACTGCACAAAAAGTACTACAACTTAATTTTTGTCTGTACATTGAACGATACCAAAAGTGTTCCAACTAAATTTTGATCCTACACAAACCAGTCACGGGACGGTCAAAACAGTTTACACACTGAAGCATGTACCGCTTGTACTGATATGCGCACTACATACTTCATCCTGTGAGAACTATAGTTGGCATTGGCAATATCACACAATATCATAAGACAGATCAAAGTTGATTTTTACAATGATTACAATGTTGGTGGTACTACAAAATAGATTGATAACCAGACAGCGGACTCGAACGACTGATGATTCATAGCCCATACGCGTCTGCCTTGTATTCGCAATAGGTTTCTTTCTGTAAGCGATCCGTGAGTTTCGAACAATTTGATACGTGTGGTCACCTATATAAGTGGTACATCTACATAGTGCAGTGGATTTTTCCCCGAAGAAAAATTAAAAGAAACTATAAAAGACTATATATTTATGTGTATTTTATTCCAGAAGAATATTTAACTATATTTCATATTTCTTGAAAATTTAATATAATGTATATTTTTGTCCACACTTGTATATTTTGCGAATTTAGTTTTGATATATGCAGTCCCGATCGAGCGGAAGTATATTGCTATTGCAGAACTTTTGATTTATGTTAGGTAGGGAAATGATTCCATGTCCGGGCGGAAGGAGATAGAGATTAACCTGCCATCATACAGATAGGTCGAGGTTCTTGTCACTGAATAAAACTTTCTTTTATTCAGTTATATTTTTATTTAATTACGGTTTGTGTTTTAGTTGTGCCTTTATTGATGTGTTAAAATTAATTCGTGGTATTACGAGTCTTTAAACTTGTAATTTTGATTAAGGTGACCTATCTGGAATCTCTAAATTTTTTTGTGAAGTGACGTATACATTAATTAATGTACGTATATTTTTGCAATTATATTTATGTATTTAGAAATAATTTAGTAAGATAGTTGAGCTCAATAAAGTCAATAATTTTAGTTTATAAAATATTTTGTAATCAGAGGAATATTAAGGAAAATTTTCAGATTTCTTATGAGATTTTTTTTGAAGTAAAATATTCTAGAAGGTTAGAAATTTGGTGGGAAAATCTATTTGCTTCATGTTATTTGTGCGCATGAATTAATTTTGGTTGCGTGCGAAAACAGATAGTTTTGCTGCTTGACGTTTGAAATTGGGATAACGTAATTTAGAGTCTGACAATTTTCTTAAATATTTAATTAGTAATTTGCTCTGGATTCATTAGTGAGGTTTTTTGTCTAGTGTAGCAGTCAAATTTTACACAAGTTTTCCTCACAATCTGTCTCATATTAGATGTTTCGGTACGGCTTTACACTTGGTAAAGTCTATTTTCTTTTTTTTTTTTGTGTGGGATTAAAACTTTGTGTGGTGAATCTTTGTTTGTTTTCCTAATACCTTTTGTTTTTATTCTTGTGCTACGTACCCTATAAGGGTAAACCTTGTAGATTGGAGAGTTTCTGGAAGGCGAACCCGACTGAGATAGACCGGCCAAGCTACTGTGTATTGTGAGACAAATCTAAATAAGTAATCAACATCACAATTCACTGCAATATGCAGTTAATATGTATCTGTCAATGCACAAAAAAGGGAATGTAATAAACGGTTTGGTAATCGGCAGAAACTACTGCTGAAACAAAAGTAATGTTGACAAGCGAATTGCGTATCGAATTTTGAATAAAAATAATCTACAAAGAACTAAACTCAAATCTATGTATTTTCTGTGAAACATTGAAAGTGTAAAACATTACTATGAACAACTAAAATTTGTTCAAGGTGTTCCTGTGTTAAATTAGTTCTTTTAGATGTTAAAATGTCTTTAAAAATAGAAAATGTCCGTTCCACATCACAACTGGTGATGGATGCATTATTAAAATGTTGCAAAAGTGCACTATACTTCGAATGTATAGATTTTTCAATCGGCTCTGTGCAGAATTGATATAATATATTCAAATCTGGATTTCTGCTAAATATGGCATCAACTTTTTGTCTCAGCTTTGAGAAATATATTTTTAAATGATGAAACTAACTTATCAACATTTTGAAAATAACCCTGATGTATTCACATACTCTGTGTAGCGCATGTGCTGCACAGGTAACGTGTAGCATATTGGGATAAGATTGCTTTAATAACTTCCCTGTTTTTAACATATAAGCTGCCGCGTCAGTCAAAAATAATAGCATCTTGTCTTTATAGTTGTTATCCGATGACAGAATATTATGAATACATTGATCAATTACGTCTGCAACTATTTCATCATTTACGACTGGCAATATTTTAGTTGCAATTAAGTATGGTTGGTATGAAGTTGTTGGATGAAGAATACTAATAACTACATTTAACACATATCGTCCCATTACATCCGTTGTTTCGTCCGCACTTACCCAAAGATAATGACCAGATAGGTTGGTTCGTATTTTTTCAATCGTTCTCAAATAACATTTTTGTAACTGGTATTTACGTAAAGTAGATTCATCTGGTATATGACGATCAGTATATTTTGTAAGAAACCTCTTGAGGACGGGATTGTTAAGCTTTTAGAATGACATATTGGCCGCCATGAAAGCTTCACAGTTCTTCGTTAAAAGTGTCAGGTGCAGATGATCATATGTTATCTTAATGAGTTTTCAGAGAAACATGTCTCTGCACATTACACTTTTGTGGACGCCTTAAACGTAATGAACAGGCACTGCAATATATCAACAGAACAACGGAAACAAATGGCCTAAAAAGAAGAAACGAAATCTATTCCAAAAATAAGGTAGTAAATTAAACTTAATATTTATACAAAATTATAGGGTAAATATACAATATAACAATAAAAAACGGATTTTTGAAAATATTAAACGTTGTAACCAAATAATACTGAAAGAAACGAAACCAGAAACAATCCCTTATACAATAGAAAATATACTATCTCAAGAATAATAAATACATATGCATGTATAACAGCATGTAAACACGAGAATACACTTTGGAAATTAGCGGATATAATTTTTTAAGCGATTACTTCAACGATGTCTAACGAAATAATATATGAATGTATATTCCGCCTTACACGCTACTGTTGAATTTAATTTATAAGGGAATACACACAATGTGCTATTCATAACGACGGAAATAACATCTGCTCGACGAATGCAATCGAGCAAGCAAATAGTGGGGCTGTTATAACATGCATACTATACCGGATATCGCCACAACGTTTTATCGGGGCAATTGGTTATTCAATCGCTTCAGTCTGCTCTCTGTTGATAACCGAACGATCAGAAATACGTTCCACCTTCTTTATAATTATCAACGGTTAAAAAGCAGTGTAAAACCAATGCTTGCGCCAAAACGATTACCAAACGATACGCGTACCGTAATGAAACGGGTAGTTGGAACAAACCTAGTATCTATTCAGACCTGCTTTTATATCTGTTGATTACCTATTCGTGTTGCATACTTGTTCATTACCTGTTCCTGGGTGGTCGAATTTGGCGCGTGCTATGACGTTGTTATTTGACTGAGGAAAAAGTGGAAGCGATAAAATGTGAGATTGAATCTTATGGGATTTTAAGCCTCTTGATTAAATAGTACACAAATTTTTACCATTGCCACTTATGATATATCATTCTATTTTCATTGATTAACCTTCACATTCACACAATCTTACATTTTATATCTATTTCATCCTTTCTTTAAATTCTCTAGTTATTGTTAGAATTATTTTTATTGTTTCTATATTTTAAATTGATTAGTTTTCTTTACGATTTTTGTTTACTTGTGGATTTGCTTCTTTTTCCTATCTACATTTAAGGGTTAAACAGTTAATTAAGTAATACTAAGAGGGATAGTTTAAAATTCATGAGGAATTTACATTTAGAAGTGTTTACAAGTCGGAATAGTAACCTGATGCAATTCGTTGGTGTTTCGCAAGGCAAGCTGCTACCGTGACAGACGTAGGTTAATAGGGCATCCTTAACAGCGTGCGGATCTTCTTGAAACCTAGTACTTTCCGCTGACGTTGAAAATATAGAACGACCCGTAGTTTCCGCCAGTAAACTTATGGCTGGATGAGATTTTAGTTGATAAGAAATGTCTTTTTGAACTAACCTATAAGCAGAAATTATTTTATTATTCTTGTGTATTTCTTGCATATTTTTATATAAATATTTAAAATAAAATAAATGTAAACTTGAATGTATTTATTAATAAAGAAAGAAACTATTTTTGTATTCAATATAAATTATATAAAATTGACGTAGCTATTCTCTATTGTAGATGTACTGTCGTGGATAATATGGATAATATTAGCTTGTATTACCTACTTATATTATATACACTTCTTGTCAGGAAAGATAATCCTGCGTCATCAATATAATATTGTACAATTCAAATCAGTACTTCGGCGACATATTTAAATACTGTAAATTGCAAAAATGAATATGGAAACTATGACTTCGTTTCCGGACCAAATAAGTTTGTCGATTTATAGGTTATTTGCACATATATAGTCAAATTACATATTAGTTATATTACTTTAAACTCACTATAAATTGAACAACAATATATATATACATATATATATATATTTCTTTAGCATTTTAATGCCAAATTAACTTTTCCTATAATTGAAATTAAAATTCCAATTTTGTGTCATATTCATACATAGATTTATTTTTGTATCTTATTTCTTTATTATTGCGGCATGTGAAGCCAAACGTTTTTTTTTTTCATGCCCAGCTGCATGTTGTACCATATATGTCGACGCATTTTGAGGTATAATAATTTTGAATTTAAAATAAAATCATTTGTGGTATTTTGTAAAATATTTATTATTGCTATATCTGTTTGTACTAAATTGTGAAGTTGATTCTGGAGTACCCTAGGAAAAGCTGCGTTGCCTAAAACTTTTGTAATTCAATTTTTATATTAGTTTCATTTCTTTTGACTTGTTAAGAGATTAATATTTTCCGAATTGTTTTTTTTCGTAATTTCTTAGTCTATTATTTACGTATGGATATAATTTTTATTAACTTTCAATATACAGTAGGAATATATATACATATATACAATGTGTCCGGGAAAATGTGGGAAATCTCTCGGATTCAGATAGAACATTAAAAAATAAGATGACAATTTCCCATTTTTTTTTTCCTAGCCCCCCCCCCCCCCCCCCCCCCCCCCCACGGAGATACAGAGAAATTACAAAGATTCTTAGAAATGCAGTTTTGTCCCAGAAAGGCACCTTAACAAAAATTATGTTTAGAAATGTACTCACTAAAGCTTGCAACGATTGAACCTAAATACGCTAATTAGAAATAATCAATTAAAAACTTCATAAGTGGGTTCAACATGGGCTCCGTGAACTCTGATACACTCACGGGCACGAGGAATAGAGGACTGCTGTACTCGCCACAACAACCCAGCATTGTTTCTTATCACATCACAATGAAATGTGATTCTCTGTAAAAGTTCCTCCCTAGTATCAACCGGAGAGGAATACACCAAGGTTTTGAGATGACCCCACATGTGAAAATCCATTGGCGTTAGGTCGGGAGACCGTGGAGGCCAGGCAATGGGACCTCCTCTGCCTATCCAACGGTTTGGATAGACGTTATTCAGGTGGTCGCGTACAGCAACGCTAAAATGAGGAGGGCATCATGCATAAAATACATGCTTTGGCGGGTTGCAAGTGGCAAATGCTCTATTGAATTCAGAAAAGCGTACTGAAGGAACTGTAAATAAAGTTCACCATTCAATCGTGGCGGCAATACGCATGGTCCAATCAAAAAATTGCCAATTATTCCTGCCCAAACATTAATTGATTGGAACTGATGTTGATAATGATGAACGACAGTGGCATGAGGGTTTTCATCAGCCCATACATGCGAGTTATGTAAATTTACAATACCATTTTTGGTAAACCCTGCTTCATCGGTAAAAAGAATAGTGCTAATGAAGTCTGGGTTTGTTCGTTGCTGATCTAACAGCCAGTTTGCGAACTGGATTCTACGAGGAAAATCTTCAGGAAGTAGTAGATGCACTTTTTGCAGATGATAAGGGTAAAACAACTGTTCTTTAAGTACTTCATGAATTGTCGTTTTTGACGTATTAAGCTGCGCGGCTAATCTTCGAGTGCTTATTGAAGGAGTATCACCTACAGTATCCAAAATATTTTCCTCCAATTGCACCGTACAGTACGTACGGTGTGAGAAGAACAGTACGTTCTTCTCACACCAGCATCAGTACTTTTTTTCGCAAAACTTCCTAAAACATTAAAGAAAGTCAATAATGTTACCTTATTAAATGGAATCGCCCACCAGTCTCTCTTAGACGTTGGTCAAGTCGCTGAAATGTTTTCTGATTTGGAATATTGCGATTAGGATATCTTTCTTCATAGAACCTTCTTGCTTCCAAAGCATTGCAAGATGCAAGACCGTACATAAGATGCATATCTGCATACTCACTAAATGTGTATCTCATTATCAAATTAAATTTACCAAGATATTCAAAATTCAATAAATTAATATCGAAGTAAAGGATCAACGTGTTAACAATATGAAAGATTACAAGATTTAAAATTTACACGTCAATGCAAGATATTTATTAATTCGTGGGTACCATAGTAACGTTTTTCCTCGAAAACGGTTCATTTTATCGACAATGAACAAGAGTACCTTTTCCATAGCTTAATGTTCAAGGTATCCAAATTTGTTTTTTTAACTCCTTATCATGCAGGGTGTTAAAAATGTAAGCATTAAAATGTACAACCTAGTCCGCCCCTGGTAAACTAAACAAGCTAATTTAAATTTAAGGGCAGTATTTTAAGAGGTCGTTACTACTTTTTATCATATTAAATTTTTATTAAATTATAATAAGTAGTTTAAAAGTTATTCAAGAAAAATTTATTTCCAGTGGCGTCCTTTAGGAGGCCGTATCTCCGTAGGGAGGGCCGCTAGGAAAAAAATTATGGGAACTTGTCATCTTATTTTTTAATGTTCTATCTGAATCCGAGAGATTTCCCACATTTTCCCGGACACATTGTATATATATATATACAGTAAAAATAAATAATTCAATATTTTCTTTATTTTGTTAGTCAAGGCTTAAATATATTACTTTCTTTTTTTTATTTATAATTGATTTTTCTATTCGTGAATATACGAATATTGTTCCTAAGTTTTTTTTGCCTTTGGCACTTCCCGTAAGAGATTTCTTTCAGGTATGTTGTACAGCACTTTGGTAATAGTACGTAGTAAGTATGTATATAGCGTAAGATTTGAGTAGTTTGTATGCGCATGCGCCGAAGATCGCGCAATTTCTTTTCTCAGTTTTCAGTCTGAGAGCTTCCGTAAGCAGACCTGAGTGGCGCTACCTTCTAACTTTTTTTTATAGTCACCCACACCTGTCTCCGCTGACTAAGGGCATATACCGAAAATAGAAGCTCCCAGACATTGTGCGATACAACTACGGTTTTGTTAGCTATCGACCATCTTCAGACGCCATCGCTGCGCCAGCTGCCCGCGTAGGTAGCAAACAATTCGATCAAATATCAACAAAAATGTACTGTGAAATGTCATCGCATAGATGTGTCAACGAGTGACGACTACTAAGCGGAAAGTGTATTTATGTGTGTATTTATCACGGAGTAGGCAATAATTCCGTCTTTATCTTATTCAAGTAAATTGCCTGAGCTGTATGTCTGTGCTAGGCGAAGTTTCAAAATACATACTTTCGTTCAAGCTATCCTTGTCATACAAGTAGGTACTGTTTGTTACTTGGATGTGGAGATTATTCTTTGAATGTCGTTGATAGAATTATATGTAAGTGACGCAGGGATTATCTTTGTTGATTCTGAGTGTAAAGAGAAAATTTTTTTGTCCGCGGCAGTATAGTGCAACAAAGTAAATCCGACCCCCGGAAAATATGCGACCTAATTTACTAACGTCTTACCACTCACCCCTGCCTATCAACATATTGGGTATTTAATAGTCCCGTTCTATGCTTTGGTGATTTTAGCGTGCCACCCTAGTTCAAAATACACGTTTTATAGTTTACAATTGATATGAATCGCTAAAATTCTTTCTGGAAATGTACACAACATATCGACAGTGCTTCTTCATGAGTCATATTTGCTTGGTTGGACTATACTTGTGCGTAAATGTTCTTTTTTATTGATTCTAAAAAAATTTTAAATCATACTCACTTCATATATTTATCAGAAATTTGACATCCGCAATCCTTAAAACAAAAATACATTGATTGGCTCTCTTGAACTGCTAATTTCGTAAGAGTTTCTGGCGAAATTAATCCATATAAAAACGCTAGAGCTGACTGGAATGTTCTACGATATCTAGTACTGTACACGGTAATTTCATTATGAGATAAATTCAGTAGCTTTGGCCAGATATTAACATAATTCTGCCGGAGAATGTGACCGAGTTGTAGGAGTTGATTTACACCCCGCATCGTTAATTGTCCTATTTGGCATTGTTTGGCGTGTGTCGGAAGTAAAGGAAATCCGTGAAAGGCGCCTGGTCCGATCCAGAAGATCTTCCCAGACATTGTTGAATTATGCAGATATGTCTGAAAATATTTAGTCGAGAAGTGAAAATATATATAGAAATAATATGAATGTAAGCGTCTCAAAAGTGGATTTAAATACCCATTACGTTTGTTTTGTTCACGTTTTCACTTTATTGGTTTGTCGGTTTTTGGTAACATGCTAATCAAACTAATTGTCTAAAAAATTACCGGTCTGGACTTTTGAGTACCTTCAGTTGATGCAAAATGAGTGTTCTTCATTGCTGAATGCAATTTATGAAATAAAATAATCGCAAGAAAGAATTCGATGTAAAAAAAATTAACGTATTATCGTGTGACAATCACCAACTATATAGTTAAGCGAACAATATTTCTTTGATTTTTTTCAAATGGATTTTCTTCATCTAGTTACCGTGATTTAGCAATTTGACGCTCAATCATTTCATTAAGAGTTACAATCGTTCTTAAGAGGTTTTCATCTCTTTCTTTTCATCTCAAAATACACAGTTGGTGGCCGTGTATCAATCGATGTGGAACAAACTTTTAATTTAACATCCAAAGGCCAAGTTTCTCGGTTAAAATTCGATTAATTATTGCCCTGGGTATTTTAAGTTTCACTTCAATGAATCACATTGTAGATTTTATCAAAATTTCCATGAAAGATCATGTTTTCAACGTTTTCTTTGATCATACCCTCTATTAAATATTTACGTTAAACAATATATAGTATACTTTACAGATAGAAAAACTGCATTTATTAATAGAAACAAATCATTTTACATGAATGTTCTTTCATTTTTTTTAATTGAATACTTTCAGTCAGATAAATAAATCTTTCAAATTTGATTTTATATATTATAACAAGTGTTCATTTGAAAAGTCAATCTAGTAGCATGTGATTTACTGAGAACATTTTGAAGTAGGTTTGTCGTAAATTAAAATTTACTACTTAACCTACGAAGTCGTATATTTTGACAGTTTCATACATACAAATAAATAACAAATGTGATTGACATTATCAAATGTCATTTGGATTTACGTTTACGGAACAACAAACACATATTAATATATTTGCGTCTTATTCTATCAAAATTTCAAAGTAACCTAGATTGACTTTTCAAATGAACACTTGTTATAATTAATAAGTTGTATGTCAATAGACTATTGACCCTTTCAAAATAAAATAATTCTATAATTTGTATAGCAAACGCCAATTAAGTTGGCGCGAGGAGGGGTAAGTTCGCGCAGGATTAGAAGTAGTGGGGAGATTTGTATTTGGTTTTACATCAAATGTCAGATAATTCTAACCTCTGAGCGTATATCACTTTATGATCCCCTAGCAAATACATTATGTTCCGTCAAGCGTCAATGACAAATGTATTCTGACAATTACTTGAGTAGTGGGGGTAGACGTTTTTAAAAACGTTTTTTGCGCACCCCCTCCTCGCGCCAACTTAATTGGCGTTTGCTATACAAATCTAAATAGAAACTACCAATAACTTTCATTTAAATGATAAGAAAAAATATAAATTTTAATTTTATGAATGAACACTATAAAAACAAAATAATAGTAATATTAGGTAAGCTGTTTTACAAATATTTAACCGAAAAAAAAATTCAAATTACTTATATGAATTTAAACAAACTATTTTTAATCTTGCTAGTAAGTTGGGTTGCGTAAAAATCTTAAAGTAAAATGCCCTAACCTTATACGAATTTAAGAGTTCTGTATCTGCAGTTCCACAATTAATACTAGATATATTTTTTATATGTTGTAACGGACCTCTGTCACCATGTCTAACTAACATTAATAACCCTTTAAGAACCCATTGCTTGGGCTCTAGTATACCTAGAAAAAACTAGATTTTAAATCACGTCTACTATTTTCTTTAAAGCATGTTGAATATGTGTACCTTCATCACCTGCTAAAATCTCTTTTGCGGAATTACATATTTTAAAAATTCGTTTAGTTTTAACATCAATAGCTAAATTATGGAAAAGTTCAGCTGTAACTACAGGTTCTAATGCTCGTTGTTTTGGTTCTAGATATTTGTAAAGACCAGCAATCAAAATTAAAATCCATATAATTACGATGTATAAAACTTTATGCTGTAAAGGAACTCGGAAAGATCCAAATAACATATTATTATCGATTCATTCGGCGAATATTAACAGTTCATGATGAGCTTTCAAACCTGGAAATAACCTCTTTTATCAATTGCGCTTGTGAAAGTCGATTGATAAGTATGTGATGTATACTAATTTACGTAGTTCGTTTGATATCTTATCTGCTTCTAGTTTTGTGTATTGATGTTTTCACATAAATTTAATTGCTTTATTGATAAACAACTTTTAGTATACGTTCCGAAGTTTCTTTGAACCATTAAACACAATATCTGTGATTTAGTCTACCACGCAAACTCCAAATGCAACACGCATTATAATTATAGAGAACTACATAATGGTCTGAAAATATCGTGTCATTCGAAATTATCTACCGCTCAAAAATAGTCTAATTTCAAACGAAAATAGATTTCGTAAGTTCATTTAAAAGGCGCAATGAAAATTTTGACATTTAAATTTTCGCGGTAAAATAATTGTCACATGTAGGGTAATTGTTGAAATAACCTTATAATAAGAAAAGTGTCAAACTATAAATTTCAAAACTGTGCCAAAAAAAAATAAGTCATAAAAATTGCATTTTCGTACCGGGAATAAAAACATGCACTGAAGATAAATGTAAACGCCGGGTAAATAATGTACACGTGATTGAGGCATGGTGTTTGCCGATAGTGGGGATGTAAAACACACGAAAAACACCTTTATCAACAAAATATTCAAGAATCACTGGGATCAGTCGTAAGAGACGCGAGTGTGATCACGTTTACAGACGAAGCTGTTAAAAGTACGAGATTAATTTTATTTTGAAAAAGTTGTAAAGTAAAAATAGGAAAATAATGTGACTTTATTTACATTTTGACATTATTATTATTTTCTTAGCCCAAGTGTAGTGTTAATATCGCTTAACAGTGATGAGAACATTTCAAGAGAAGGATTAAAATTATTGAATCCACCTGAAAAAAAGAAGTGATAAGAAACAGTCATATGTAATGTCTCAGAGAGACACTGTGATACATCTAGTCGCAGGAGGGTAAGTTAAAATTAATTATATTTTTGTATCGTAAACTGTAACCCTAACCTTTCTTATAAAAAACATTATATAATTCTGTTTACTACCGCTCTTGGCGCTAATTTCCAGTTTATTGCGACGTTAGAATAATTTTTTAAACGTTTGGAATAATTAACGCAGCGCTAATAGTCACACAAGTTGCATTAATAATTGTTTGTATCAACAAATTACCACAGAACTCGCGAAAATATTATCGAGTAAAGGTCCTATACTGGGTCTTGTTTTTTCTTTTAATAATAAGAAATGCAAATAGATATAGATTAGTCGCGAGTTAAAAGATCAAAATCGCAAAATAAACATATAATATTGCTTACGTGTGTTCTACGTTAATAAAAATTGTGCCAATAAAAGCGTCTAAGTATATACAACATATATTTTTTGTCCTGATAGTAGGTCGAGATTTCAAATAAGAAAAACTAATAATGGACTTGTCTTTAATCAACAAAGGATTACTACGTGATTGTAGTCATGCATTTGATGTTGGCCGTTTCTATATTTTGAATTTTGTATATATTATGTTATAATTTAATTTTAACTTAAGAAAAATAAAATTATACCTTTCCACATTTAAATACCTACATAATGTAAATATTGTTTGTTAAATTAGCATATCTTTGCGGTTACAGTAGATTTTTATTTTAATAGAATTGCGGTTAAAGATAATTATAGCTAAGCTAGAATAGGCTATAATGTTATTAATTTACAACGTTTAATATAGAAAATTATATAATTTAATTTGTAAATAAAATATTAAAAACTCTTATCACACAGGTTTATGTACGTATTTCGATAATAAAACTGTTACCATAAACGGGAAACGAAAATTAAGAAGTACAATTTTACTGTTTTGCTGAAAAGTCGTTGCTATTTTAATGATTTCCATTTCATCCCTAGGCTTGGTAATTTTGATCTATCGCCGAATGATCTTTCACTACTGGTAGTGGGAATATTCTCTTGCGATCTACAGTTTGAGGATAAATACTTAATATTCACAGAATTTCTCTTTGCGAATAGAGTTCTGCTTCTAATAATGCTTTTTTCTACCGTAATATTTTATATTATTAAAAAAAAAGAATTCGTATAAATGTCTAACTGAAAATCAAATATAAATCAAATAAGAGCGAAATGTATCCATATGTTCCAGGATAGATGTGACTGTTCACAAATTTTTGATTATTACAAACAGGAAGGTGGCGTCGCGACTTGTAGCGTTCTGCATACTGGTACAAACTTAGTCTATCGAATTGTAGAAATTAACGCAACACATTAGGCGACATTTGCATGTAAAGTGAGATTTAATACTCATTAGTTCTTTGCAGTAAGTTCAATATATTAACTATACCAGGTTCTTTTTTGATTGTATATTGTACAGTCCAAAAGTTATTGTGCATATTGAAGAAATAGTAACATATTTATTACATACAAGAATTTCCCACTACTACTTTTTAAGATAAATTTCTCCATTTTATAAAACCAGTTATTCGTAAGATACCACGAGGTGTTACTGAAATGCCCCCAATACGTGTAATTCGTTAGAAGTATGATGTACCTAATGTGAGAACGTTCTACAATGCTACAATCTCATAAAATGGTAAAAATCTATTTGTACTTTTTTTGTTATCAACGCTTTCATATTTTCTATCATTTTTGATACACTAATTTTACTATCTTAGATTTATTTCATCCTTAAAGAAATACTATCCATCTTCTTTGAATTTGTTAAAAATATTTAAAATTGTCTTCGCACAAGGTATACTCGTACGCCTGTTGGGATAATTAACTGTTTTAAATGATCTATTTTTCAATAAAATGTATTTAATTTAAGATTTAAGTATCAATGAAAAATTAGAAATATTTGACAATTGGAAAAATACGTCACTGGTGTTTAACTGGTTGCCTACTGTGCCACCAATACATCGACTTTAATTTTTTTTCTCTACATATAGGGCGATGTATGTGTAATGTTAAAAAAAGAACCCGGTGTATATGCGATGTATAGTGTGGAAGTCATGTCTGTCTTCAGGATACCGTGTATTGACAAACTCCGATAAGAGCGAAATGCGTCCACACGTTCCGGTATAGATGTGACTTTTCCAATCATTATCCTAAGAATAAGAATTGTTTAAAAAATGGTTTACATGTGTCCCGTCTTATTTTAAGTATACTCCTCGCATGAAAATATATAAGCACTAATAATTATCAAATAAAGAAATAAAGCCAGAAACTAAAACATTACCTCAAACTCTTATCAAAACAAGCTCAGACACTGACCCTATACAAGTGTCCCGTATCGTTATGTTCAAATTTTAGGAGAGTAAAGTAGACTTCATTTCAAGTAACAAAAACGCAAAACTTGTATATCGATTTTTATTTGTTTCAAAGTTACAGATCTATGAATGTGATTGTCAGATCATGAAAAAAATGTAATCCTAAAGTCAATACAAACTGGTTTTATTTAAAAAAAAGTTATACCATTCAATAACAGGCCTGTGATTGTTAACGTCGCATAATAAAATGTTATCCTAAAATAAATAAACACGTGGCGTAGTGCATACAGTAATTTCTTGGAGATCTACAAAAAAAAGTACTGGAAATTGATTTATGATAAAGAAGGCTCTTACTTATTTCGTAAGTGCTGAACCATGAATATCATACAATAAAAAATGTTCAGATGATTGTTAACGTTGCATTTTTTAATAAAGGATTACATTGCGTTTCAGTTCATACAACAGCTTATTAGTGAGTGGACACGTTTTCTTTATTCAAAATGCCTTACCGATTTTCTTCTCAAGAGTATGCGGACATGCATTTTGTGTATGGCTACTGTAACGGCAGTGCACGTCAAGCAGTTATTGAATACCGACATCGGTTTCTCGATAGGCGCATTCCTCATTACAGAACATTTCTGGAAGTATACAGGCAATTTCGGGAATTTTCGACCGAGGAGTAAATTTGCCAGCAGGCTTACCAACTCTCAGTGTACGTCGAATCGCTAGACAACTAGGAGTGCCACTAACGACAGCTTGGTGAATTTTAAAACGTGAGGGCTTATATCCATATCACTATCGCAGGGGAGACGGTTTGCTTGAGGCAGACCACTATGCTCGTCTAATTTATTCTACCTGGATATTAAGACGTCACGGCTTCATTTTAATTTCTGCAGAACAGTCCTCTGGACAGATGAATCTACGTTCACGAGAAGTGGTGTTACAAATCTGAGAAACCTGCACAGGTGGTCATCAGAAAATCCCAAACCTATACGCCCATCTAAATTTCAACATGAATTTTCTATCAACGTTTGGGCGGCCCTAATCGATGACTTGTTGATTGGTCCTGTCGTTCTTCGTGGGAGGTTAAATGTGAACAATTACCTTCAATTTCTTATTGACGAACTGCCAGGTCTTTTAGAGGATGTCCCACTGAATGTTCGACGAGACATGTGGTTTCACATGGATGGGGCTCCACCACATTTCGGAATTGCTGTCCGAAATTGGGTTAACGTCAATTATCCAAGATGGATTGGTTCGGGGTGGTCCTGTTGCATGGCCACCCAGATCACCCGATCTTAATCCCCTTGACTTTTATTTATGGGGGTACATGAAAAATTTAGTCTACGCGCAAGTTTCGAACACAAGAGAAGAGTTGTTGGATCGTATTCACCTGGCTACCGAGCAAATTCGACAAAACAAGTATGAATTCGGATAAGTACTTCTTCTGTTGGCTTACGCACATAAGCCTGCATTCAACATGGAGATGGACATTTCGAAAATATTATTAATTGAACCTTTTTAAATAAAATCGTTTTTATTGACTTTAGGATTACATTTTTTTTCATGATCTGACAATCACATTCATAGATCTGTAACTTTGAAACAAATCAAAATGGATATACAAGTTTTGCGTTTTTGTTACTTGAAATAAAGTCTACTTTACACTCCTAAAATTACGATACGGGACACTTGTATACATATGCGGTTCATATCCGTGAACAATGCTTCGACCTCGCAATGTTTACATCTGGGTAACCAATCCGAAAACGATCACGTGCTAATTACCCTCTTTTGTTACTCTATTCGGAGTATAGTAACATTGTTCTTGTGGTATCTTCGACTATAATTTGATTGGGCCTGTCTAAATCTATATTATATTTGAAAGTAGAAAATCTACTGTGAGCAGTAATTCTTCATTGTGTGTTTATTTTTTTTGCTGCCGCCGATTTAAATTTCTTGTGCAATCTGTTTACATATTTTTATGTAACGAGCGATCATTAAAATTTTCACTCGTAGCTGGACGTGTATATAAAAATGATGTCGTAGCTTTAGTCATTAAGATGTTATTTCAAACATCTCAGTGTCAAATATATATTTTAAAGTTTCATCAAAAGAAAAAGTAATGGCCTTTAATGATATGCATAAAGCGTTTATGGTAAAATATTACTTCCTGACATCTCAAAAAATTGATGGTATTTGGCAGCATTCAATAGAAAATTGCCTTGCGGAGTTTGAAGAGAGATATCCAAATACTGTTCCTAGCTATAAAACTTTCCGTGATACGCTAATGCATTGTGTAAATCTTTTTCGTCAAACAGGCAGTATTTTTAGGAAAAAAGGAAGCGGTCCTCCTCTCAAGAGAAGTCGCGGCGTAATTGAAAATGTCAGACAAATTATTAACGAATCTCCTCAAACATCTATTCGCAGAGTTTCGCAACAAGTAGGGCTTTCGTATGGAACATGTCAAAAAATTTTAAAAAAGAACTTGCACATGTATCCATATAAATTAACTTCTGTACAAAATCTATTACCTACGGATTATGAAAAAAGAACACAATTTTGCCAATGGTTTATTCAAACAATGACAGACAATATTTTAAATCATACTTTTTTCACCGATGAAGCTTGGTTTTATTTGAAAGGTTATGGTTAATTCGCAAAATATGCGTATGTGGTCCAGTGAAAATCCTCATTTCTACAGAGAAGTTCCTCTACATCCAGAAAAAATAGGCGTATGGGTAGGTATGAGTCGTCACCGATTAATAGGACCAATATTCTTTGAGGGCACGATAACATCGGAGAAATATCGTAACGAAATTCTCAGTGTTTTTACTAATCAATTGACTAATGATGAACTCCAGGTCGGATATTTTCAACAGGATGGGGCTACATCTCACGTTACACTTGAAAATATTCAGTTTTTGCAACAATTTTATGGCGATAGGATAATAAGTAGAAATACAGCGGTTCCATATCCACCACGATCGTGAGATTTAACAGTCATGGATTTTTTTGCGTGGCCATATATAAAGAATATTATTTATGAAACACCAATTAATAATCTACAAGAGTTAAGACATAAAATCATAGAAAAATGTGAACACATCAATAACTCACCGCAAATACTGATCAATGTTTTCAATGCTCTACGAAATAGAGTGCGATTATGCTTGGTGGAGAATGGTCAACATTTTACACATTTTTTATAATATTCTATTACTTTGTATAAAAATTATAAATATATTTAATATAAACGTCAGCATTTCAAATTTATTTTTTAACAATCATGACGTTTGAAATTATAATGACAGATCTCCTCTAATAACTTAAGTTAGGACATACTTTTTGTGTACATGGCTTACTTGAGCGAAAATTTTAATGATCACTCGTTATTTTCGTTTTCGATCATTTGTTTAAAAACCGTATTATTACTAAATGTAAGTGTTCTTAATTTATACATAATACATACTCGTATCTGTGATTATACTGATTTCTTTTAAAATTAAAACAAAATCAATTAGGTAGTGTGGATACGAATGATGGTAAAACATAACAATAACAATAGAGTAACGTTAGCTTGAACATTTCAAGATAATAAATGGTCACCAATGTCATCCTTAATTTTTTTGTATAATCAAATACATACAGATAAAATCCAGTTATGAAATGTATTTGAGACACATTTTTTTTAAATGGAAAATTTCATAACACGTGCCATAGCAAGCATAAATAAATAAATCGTTAATAAAAATAACTTGTAATGTAAAAAATAAGCAAACTACGTATTTAGAGATATCGATTGTTATTGTTTAAAAAAATACTCTTGGCATATTTGCACTTATTTTTGTATCAATTATGATATATGATATGTTCATTAATATATTTTATTTTTCTTTTTATTTTAGCGTATTCATTTTTCACGTGGTAAAAAAAATTAGATTAATGCGACACAAATTATATTCGTGTCTCCTAAAAATAGCTCGTAGTACAATGATATTGATAATAGTTATTGCAAAATTAACTGTTGGATATATTATGCATTATGACATGACGTTACAATAATGTTCTGATAAGACATTATTATGCGATTAAATGATTTAGTACGAGGATTAGCCGGAAAATTAAGTTTTTCCAGTCTGCCATCTGAAGAAAATTTTATTCTGAAAAAGAGCGTTTAGTTAGGACACTTGTACTATATCAAAAGTTCTAAGGAACTTTGTTCGTAAAACTGTATGCTTCTATTTATATGATGGTAGTAAAACACTTTTCTCCTACCGCCTTATTCAGAACCGCGAAAAAAAAAGTCATTTGGCGCGAGGTCGGTACTATAAATCAGGTTTCCAACCGATAGAAACAAGATGATTGACCGTTGCTTCCGTATGGTTTCGCGTTCTCATATAAAAATAGAGTTTCTCATGTCAGCAGTTCAAGTCTCTTTTGAATATCATAAGTCGTTCGGGCATCTGGGGCAGCACCTTTTAGTATTGACAGTTCCTCTCTACAAGAAATTAAAACCACCTTATCTGTGGCAAAGTTTTCTTGAACTTCTTTCTTCCATTCCACGGAGGTGGCTCTTGACTCTTATCTAAAATGATAAATCTTGGTCTTGTTTCCAGTCACAATCCAGAAAAGATCATTTTGCTTCCACACGCACAGTCGCGAGCATGGAATTCCAGACAACTAGTATAGGAGTTTTTCAAAATATTTACTATTGTAAACGGGTATTTTACAGTCACTTGTTGCTTTGGCTTATGTATCAATGCCATGCGTGCGTAAGTCATAAACAATTCAATAAAAATTGTATGTCAAGATACTGAAGAAATTTAATGTTTAAATAAGTATACAATTGTATCAGTATTTTATTGAAGCACCATTATGATCTTACACCAATTGTAGTCGTCTCATCATTGTTTAAATTAAGCTTCTTGTGTCATAATTTTCAGTAGCATATTGCCAAGCACCTTGAACAGTTTGCCAAAGCTCGTTTCTATTCATCGGTCTAAAATTATTTCTATATAGCTTTTTGGCGATATATCCCCAAACATTCTCAATTGGGTTCAAGTCTGGACTCTTCGCAAGGCACCGCAAAACTTGATATTTTTAGTAGCCAACCATTCCCTAACGGTTATGGCTATATGGCATGGGCAATTATGTTGAAATGTAAAGTTACCATCTGGAAAACTTTCCAAGACCGAAGGTAGCATTACCTTCCAATAAATTTCTATATACAAGTCCCGTTAATCGTTCTTCAATTTGATGGCAAATCCCTAATCTTTCAGAAGTTATCCATGCCCACACGTTAACGGAGAATCTGCCGTTCGATCGATCTTGCTGAACATATCATTCTTGATACCAAGAATTTGGAGGTCTGTAAACACGTAATTTTCCATTATAACTAGAGCTAGAACCTTTTCATCACTAAAAACAACAGTACTTCAAAAATCTTCATCACGATTTAAATAGAAATTAGCGAACTCTAAACCTGCCTCTTTATTTCTGCCACTCAAAAATAGTTTCTTGGCGACAATTTTACATGTTAATCCATGCTCCTTTATTCTTCTCCGAGCAGTCCATTTAGATCCAGGAAATTGTGTTAAGGATTTCGCTTCAACAACTGTCTGAAAAGGATGTTCTTTCATATGGTTAATTAAAGCGAGGTCTTCGCCTACACGTCGATCACCACAACCTGGAGCTCTTTGAACCTTGTGGTAATTTTTAAATGTCAATGAAACATTAATAAATGTCTGATGTCAATAAAACTCTATATAAAAGGCATATTTACAGTAGCCAATTGTTTGTGTCTGAAATTCCGTGCTCCTAGCTGTACGTCGTAAAATATTCCAGGTTTATTTCCATTCTTCACACCAGATTTTTAATAATATTTTATATTATTAAAAATGCCTTTGTATTATTTCCATTCTCCGAATTTTTGATCAAATCGTTTACGCGACACATACCGTGTGTCCCAATTTCGATGCTCACCATTGGTATCTCGGTTATTAGAAGATATAGAACAACGGTTAAATGGGGAATGTTTTGCAGAATTCAATACTCGCGGCAAATCTCATTTCAAATTTGACCTAACTTTTTAAATTTTTAAAATATTTTGAAAAATCAAAAATTTGCCGATTTCGTTATTCCTCAATAACTCGATAACGCTTAGTCTGACCTCTTTTAAAGTTTTACATTGTTCAGACACTTTTTTAAAACAAATTATTTGATACAAACAGAAACCCCCGATTGTCATTTGTTTTTAAGTTATTACCACTATCTTTTGTTTTTCAGATGGCGGCCATATTGGATTTTGGGTTTGTTAGGTAGTCCTCAAAATGTGCTTTTCAACGATGTATAACATGCCTGAAAAATTTTTATTTATAAGGAAAATATTAATAAAAACGTAAATTAATCTTTAATATGAAATTAGTAGGCTGAAAAATTAAACACCAATGTCAAATGAAAGTGAAAAGATATTCTAAGTAATACTGTAAACAAACGAAACGATAAAAAAATTATAGAAATAAAAAGTAAAGATACAGAACTTAAAGTTCACATTCACTTAAAGAAATTGTTTAATATGACGACCATTCTGTTCCACACAATTTTGACACCTTGTTCGAGTAGAGTTACAAACGGAAACACGCTACGCGTGTTTCCGTTTACTGATCGTAGCACATCTAGTACTCTTTGTTCTAAAATTTCCCGAGTTTCTGGCGGTTCTAAATCAAATACTTCGTTTTTAGTGGTACCCCATAAATAAAAGTCAAGCGGGGTAAGGTCGGGTGATCTCGCAGGCCATTGCACGGGTCCATTATTTGAAATCACTCTCTCATTAAAGTTTTCTCTCAAAAAATGTTGCACGTTACGAGTGTTATGGGCCGGGCAACCATCTTGCTGGAACCAGATGTTTTGCATGTTCTCGGGATTAATAATTTGCCTCAAAGCAGGCATTATCTCGTTTGTTAGTAGCTCCATATATCTGTTACCAGTTAAATTGTAATCAAAGATGAAAGGACCTATTAACTGATTATCTAAAACGAAAAAAAGAGTTTAAAAAACAAAAAAAATGTAAACAAAATGTCATACCAATTAAACCGCACCAGACATAAAAACCAAATCGAACTTGAAATCTTCTTTGATTTACCAAATGTGGATTTTCAGTAGACCAATGATGATAGTTATTCCTATTGAACACTCCGCAATTGGTAAAACGTCATATTCACATTTTTGAAGGTACCACCTGCTAAACTGTAATCGTCGGAGATTGTCATTATCACATAAACCTTGTACAATTGTTGGTTTGTAAGGGTGATACTTGTTTTTCGTCAAGGTTCTGTGAACAGTAGATTTTGAAATCCCTGTTTCTCGTGTCACACGACGAACTGATGTGCTGGGATTGTTCCTAACGTTCTGCAAAATATTATTTCGACGTGTATCAGCATCATTAACTTCATAGTTAGCTCGTTTTTGTTCGAAGCTTCCAAAGTTTTTTAATTTGCTAACTAGTCTTCTAAAAATTGTCCTGTGTGGCTGTTGTCTTTCTGGAAAACGCTCTGCATAACTCGTGCACGCATTTTTAGTGTTTCTATTTGCTTTGAAATACACTTCCAACATATCAACTTTTTCTTCGTTTGAATATGTATGTGCCATTATCAATACTTATAAATCTCAATACTTGACAATAATTACTTATCACTAACTACAAGTAGTTTTAACTTATCTCTGCAGCACTAATTGTACTTTGACAGGTTATCGTTTTGTTTCATTGTCAGAATACATTTGTCATTGACGTTTGACGGAACATAATGTCTTTGCTAGTGATACACGCTCAGAGGTTAGAATTATCTGACATTTGATGTAAAACCAAATACAAATCTCCCCACTACTTTTAATCCTGCGCGAACTTACCCCTCCTCGCACCAACTTAATTGGCGTTTGCTATACTTAGAATATCTTTTCACTTTCATTTGACATTGGTGTTTAATTTTTCAGCCTACTAATTTCATATTAAAGATTAATTTACGTTTTTATTGATATTTTCCTTATAAATAAAAATTTTTCAGGCATGTTATACATCGTTGAAAAGCACATTTTGAGGACTACCTAACAAACCCAAAATTCAATATGACCGCCAATTGAAAAACAAAAGATAGTGGTAATAACTTAAAAACAAATGACAATCGGGGGTTTCTGTTTGTATCAAATAATTTGTTTTAAAAAAGTGTCTGAACAATGTAAAACTTTAAAAGAGGTCAGACTAAGCGTTATCGAGTTATTGAGGAAACGAAATCGGCAAATTTTTGATTTTTCAAAATATTTTAAAAATTTAAAAAGTTAGATCAAATTTGAAATGAGATTTGCCGCGAGTATTGAATTCTGCAAAACATTCCCCATTTAACCGTTGTTCTATGTCTTCTAATAACCGAGATACCAATGGTGAGCATCGAAATTGGGACACACGGTATAATAGTTTTGGGAACTACAACTATCAAGAGTTTACCCAATTAAATGTAAGGATGTAACTTTCCACATATATCATTCTATTTGTGGGTGTCGATGGGAGTTACTTTGACTAATTTAGGCATGTTTGTCAGATTTTCTTTTTTAGAAATCCTTTTATAATTTTTTTGTGTATATTTTGAAGTATGCGATAATACTTACCTTAATGATTGAAATTATGAGCACTTCTGGTCTTTTAACAAACTTTTTTATAATGATTAGTCTAAAAACATACAAAATTATTTTTCAGATATTATTTTAAAACTAGTTAAAAATCATTATCGCGGTATAAGTGATCTGAAATTAAAAACTGATAAATGATTTTGCAGATGCTAGAGAGGGAAGAATTTTAAATCTGTTTAAAATATTTAAACAGCAATAACAATATATTCATGTAAATACAATTTTTTAATCAGCAATGCTTTTTACCTAAAATTCCATATAATCTTTCTGTTAGTTTCAAAAGGCGTCACCACTTGTGGAGTAGAATTGTGTTCGGTGCCGAATCTAAATTTTATTCGAGCCTGCATGACGACCTTCAGATGATCAGACGGAGATGTGGAAAAAGTGTCCTCTTAAATTTTTTGTTGCACCAGACTGCTGCGGTTATGGTGTAAGGCGCCAATGTCTATTGGAGTACGTCACCTCTTGTGTTCGTCAGGGGCTAACCGCCCTTAGAAGAAATTATTTAATTTCTTCAACATTTTCCGATGTTAAAAGATCGAAGTAATAAGATAAAGAGAATATGAAAAAGACGTTTTGGATATCGAATTAGGTTTACTGGATCAGCCTAGATTTAAGTTGTCATTAGAAAATTCTAAATTGCTTTTATTTTGTAATCGATGTTAGGAATTAATTTTCACAAGAAGTATAATATTTTTACGAATTTTTAAACTGAATCATTCTTTCAATAATTAAGCATTTTCAGAGTACAATTTTCTCTATTCTTTTTTAGATCCGTTATTCATTTATTAGTATAATTTGAACTGTATGTCTTGCTGACGCAAATGGTTGGTGTATTTACCCGGCTAATCGAAGGTGTGAATAATCCGCATGTCACTGGAAGACATTTTAGAAGAAAATATTACATTCAAAAAGTAGTAAATGCATTAACTAAAATATACATCGCACCGAGAAGTCATACTTATATAACGCATGTAAATATTATTAATAACATGTTGTTTATGTGGAACTTTAAGAATTTTATCAACATTGACATTCTTTCCCAAATCTTTATCTACAGGAAAGTTACTAATCTATTGATTTAAAACATTCAAAGAATATTTTTATGTTGTTAATAGCAGTTCGGGCCGGTCAAAATAAATTAATTTGTATTTGTTCTGGTTTTGGTTTTGGTTTTATAAACCTTAATTTCCTGTTTATTAAATTTCTTGTAGATATAATTTTTGAGAAGAGTTGTTCACTTTTTATTACTACTGAAGCTGTATTATTTCAAATCTTGGATTCAATAAATTATGAAAATACTCGACTGTACATTTATTAGACAATATATACATAAAATTTGCATAATATAAATAAAGCTCATACATAGAGAACGGACACGCTTACCACATGACGCAAAGCCCAGTGCAGTACTGGCGAAAGGCTGTATTTCTAAAATATTTAATTTTATTTATATAATTGGAAAACGAACGGGTGGTGATCTATAAAATTACGAAATACATATTTATTTGTTGAAAAGTTGTATTTATAAAGTTTTTAATTTTATTTATATAATTGGAAAACAAACGGGTGGTGATCTATAAAATTACGAAATACATATGTATTTGTTGATAAGTTGTATTTTTAAAGTTTTTAATTTTATTTCTATAATTGGAACATTTTTATTTGTTCATTTTGTCGTTCAAGTTGAGTAAAGGAGTATTAATATTGACTAGCAATAGTTTCTCATGGTTTTCTTCTGTCAATTTTGTTCTCTTTGAATTAAGTACATCCTTATAAATAGAAAACGTCCTTTCTACATCGCAACTGGTTATAGGTGCATACTGGAAATATTCTTTTATTTCTTCATATTTAGCCGTTAGATTTTGTGGAATTGTCTCCATACATAATTGTTGCAATGTAATTAAATCTGGATTTCTATTAAGAATTGCTTCAAACTTTTGCCGAAGGTCACATCCGAAGTCACTTGGAATACTTTTCAAATGATTAACAGCCACATCTAATGTGGTTAATCCGTCATTTAATTTGAGATTTCGATTTTCAAAATAAGTGATTAGTTTTGGCAATTTTCGAAAGTGTTCGTGAAGAAAGTACAACTGATTTTTTAAATTTGGGATTTGTGTGAACTCCTTGCACTCACCAATACTTTTAGCATCCTCCTTTAGCAGTGTTACGAAATGTTTTAGACTATCGAAATTCTCAGCATACTAACTAGTAGCTTCCAGCCATGTTCCCCATCTAGTTATTACTGGAGTGGGAGGCAGTGACGGAGATGTAAATTTTTCCCTGAAAAGAGCTACTCTCAATGGTGCTTTTCTGAAAACTTTTTTAAAAGCTGATACAAGTCTATCAACTTCCGAAAAAGTGTCTCTGATATATTCATAGATTCTGTGGAGAGCATGTGCTACACAAGTAATATGCAGCATATTAGGATATGTTTTCTTCAATAGTCTGCCTGTTTTTAACATATACGCAGCACTATCACTGACAAATAAAAGTATTTTTTCTTTGTACGTGGCGTCCGAATGAAGCATTTTTTGCATATTCTCCTTAATGGTTTCAGCAACTGTTTCCGCATCAACTCTATTTATAACACTTGTTGCTATTACATATGAGTTATAGGGAATAGTTGGATGTAGTACACCAGCTACAACATTTACCACACAGCGTCCTAACATATCCACCGTTTCGTCGGCGCTTATCCATATGTATTGATTTAAAAGATGGCTTCTAATGCGTTCTACTGTTCTCGTATAGCACCTAGAAACATAATATTTGCGTAAAGTTGATTCATCAGGAACATTTCGACCAGTATATTTCTTCAGAAATGTCTTCAAAATTGGATTGTTCAATTTAAATAATGGAATATTTATTAGCTGCCATAAAATTTCACAGAGTTCTTCGTTAAAATTGTCAGATTCCAACGGGTTCAATTTTTTTTCGTGCTTTAACAATCCTACGTGACGTTTTACGGTTGATTTATTGCAATTTTTCAATAACTATTTCTCTTACGAAATACGATAAACTTATTTATTATATCTACGTACACGACACCACTGAAAACTATATTCTGAACACTATATTCTCCGAATACAATAGCTGGGTTGTCTATTGTTATCGCTGCGAGACCAGGTGGCCGAGTAAGTCAAATAAACACTTCATTGAATGATGTACTGAGCGGGATGTACTGAGCGACGTTATACACAATTCCAATTGCCGATTGCGTTTTATGGAAATTGCATCCGTTCTCTATGATACAGTGTCTTTTTAAATTCTAGGATTTTATTTATGAAAAAGTTATTACAATTACAAAAATATTTAATTTTTCGATATAGTTTCCCCGCTTAACTATAAGAGGTGTGGCTATAAAATAACGAGACTGATGCTGTAAACTTTCTATTTTAAATTTATACATATTTAATTACACAGGCCTGCATAAAATTTGTGCTGACGTGATTCTTGTTTGTTAAGCTCAGTTTTTATATAGCAATAACTAATTAAAATACAGTTGGTCTCTACCACCCAAAGATTTTTTTTTGCACAAAAGAAAAAGAAAAAAATATATAAAAAATCTTATAATAGGCGTTTTAATACATTTTAAATGAATGTACTACTTCAAATTCTAGGTATTAACCCAAAAATGATTTTCTATTGTGGTTTTAAAGAAATTTGTTAAATAGGCTCTCATTATCTGATGTAAATCTTTTATTACATGTATTAATTTTGGACAAGGTTTCCGGGAATTTTGACCTGCTAAATCCTATTTATTATGCTTTCACTTTATTAGTACTGCGAAGAAGGATTTCAAGTTTATCACTCCAAACAAAATGTATATTTTAATGTCATTTACTTTATTATAGCTCTGAGTGTCGATCAGTAAACAAGTAAAATTAATTTGTCTTTAGTGTTGTGCGTGGTATTTGATAAATAAACATTGCTTAAAAATATGTCTAGCCGGTGTTGCAAAAACAAACCAGATGATTTCTGTTATATTTGTGGATATTTCGTCTTAAAAAAGTTTAAGAGACCAATTGGTGAATTTGTGAAAAATTCATATTATGCTTATTTCAAAATCAAATTAGGAGATCAAGATAAAGATTGGGCACCGCACGTTGTTTGTAAGGTATGTGACGAAGGTTTAAGACATTGGACCAAAGGGAATAGAATAAGCCTTCCTTTTGGAATACCGATGGTTTGGAGAGAACCGCAAAATCATCATGAAGATTGCTACTTTTGTCTTTGTGATATTAAGGGGCATAATAGAAAAACTTTGAAACATATTTTGTACACAAACAATATTAAATCAGCTATCAGACCAGTTCCTCACAGTGATCATGTACCTATACCTATACCTCCCAAAGTACTACAAGAAGATATTGAAACCTCTTCAACTTCCGGCTCCAGATGGATAGTGATTTTGAACCATCAACCTCAGGTCAAAACCAACCTCAGCTATTTTCACAAGCCGAACTGAATGATTTAGTAAGAGATTTGGGACTTTCAAAAGATCTTTCTGAAGTACTGGGGTCTAGGTTGAAACAACAAAATATGCTTGCCCCAGAAACTACCTTCAGATCTTCCTTTAGCGGAATATGACTGAAAAACAACCAAACGAAGCTTTTCTGAAAAACTTAAGAAGCATAAAGAATAAATAATTATTTCTAATAGTTTCTATGTGTATATTTTTGTATTTTTTTTAAATATAATATAAAACTAGCTTATAAATGAAATAAATCGTGTTTTTCCTATATTTTTTGATTTTACTGGTTTGAAAAATAACCTTACGTGATACAAAAAAAATAAAAGCAGATTTGAAATCAGCGCTACCCAATTACTAGAAAACAGTTAAAATTTTTAAATCAACATTCAAAGAGTTGAAAAATGCAGGCCTGTGTTATTATCTTCTTCAATATTCACCCTTCCTCTATCCCTCCACCGCTCCATTCGAATTTCCATTGTGCAAAACAGTACTGGGGTCTTCTGTGAGCTCGACAGCTTCATCATTCTTGCCACCTTTTCTTTCACAGGTTCAACTGTCTGAAATCCTGTTCATGGCTTGTGAATAAGGCGAATGGTGTAAAACTGGGATGTTATACTTGGCTAGAAACGTCTTAACAGATGATGCAATGTACGCCGATGCGTTGCCCTGATGAAGAACCTTATGAATTTGTATGTAAAATTTGCCTTACGCATTTTTGGTCAATCCCTACAGTTTTAGCGGTCGCACGAATAATTAACCGACGGTCAGATCGGATCACCGATTTTTTCTATTTTTTCATCTGCGTTTGACGTGGAAGGACGTCCCAAGCCTGCGTCATCTTTAACGTTTTCTCAACCATCTTGGAAACCCTTAAACCACTCAAATACCCGCGCACGTGTTAAACATTCGTTACCATATACTTGTTTTAATAAAAATTTTCTGTCCAAACAAAAAAAAAAATAGATCTCGTACAAAAAAGACCACGGCCAGACTATTATGTCTACAGACACGGGAAAGCAATCGAAAGAGAAGGATTCACGCTACACAGCTGTTGATCGTACGACTTTGACGCATGCGTAATTCGTGTGTAGTAGCATCTGTCTCGTTATTTTATAGCCATACCTCGCACATTTGCGCCATGAATTTTTAAGGTTTCTGATGTGTGTCTTCTATAACTTTATCTTTTGAACGGAATCTTTTCTCAATCAAAAATTATTTTGATTGTCGCAACAAATAAGAATTAGAGAAGGCAATATTGGGACTTAATGCTGCATACGAAACAAGGTCGTACTGAATTTTTTTTATGGTTTCAAGTGTTTTTGTAACGATACAAGACTCGTCCTCACATTGTCTTAGAGAACGCAAACAGAACATTCTATCCTCTTCTTCTTATTCCTAATCGCCTAATTAATATGTCACGAAAACGTTCAGTAACAAAACAAATCAGAAGATGTTTACCAGGCGATTACACAATTTTTTTGATATTTGAAATGATTTGCTACCATTGCATTTTAGTACGCTTTAACTCGAGAATGAAATAATCTACCCTGGTTTCATTAGTAGTAAAAATGGAATCCAACGTTCACATTCTCTCTCACAATGTTACAGCAATAAAGAAACAATTTGTAAACGATTCAGTATATTTATTCCCCTGCGAGAATCGTGACCACTGGTGCTATTTTAGTTTGTTTTTGTATGATATCTTTGACACTTCCCACTAAGTTTGCAAAGTTTCAGATATTTGATGTAGTGTTACCCGTCTGACTTGTTGAACAAGGTCTTCGACTTTGTTTTCATTTTCTCGATTGAAGCTGCAACATGTCCGTACATACGTGTGTGCATATTTTTCTACACATTCTGTGGTCTCTGAAAGATTCAGACCATTCATACACACTTTTGAGAGTTCTGGTTAACCTCTCGCATTTTTATAAAAACGCATTTCATTTATATCAAAATGATTTAGAATAGTTTTATCGTATGTTGAAACTTTGTTTTAATATCAACAATCTTCCAAACAACCACTACCTAAACAATCCATCATTATTCTTTAATATATTTTAAATTATTAACAGCATGTTGAAATTACGTCAGTAAAGGCACTTCATATCGGTGCCAAAATAAGTCTACAACGATTGATGGACGTATTTTGACTGTACTGTAGATTTAGATTAAAAAATTTTGTGAAAGATATATGCTAGAATCTAACATTTATTTCCAGTCCATTTTCGATATATGTAATCGTATTGTACAGATAAAGTTATCAGCTTATATATAGATAAAAAATGTAATTAGTAACACTTGTAATGGTGTTAATGAATTATAACCCACATCATTGATAAAAATTCGCATTATTAATAGTAGTGTAATAATTGCATATCACTACGAGTGAACAATATTGTAAAAAGGAATGAAAGAAGCAAATATTTTTGAAGAGATGTTTGCATAAGATCTTTTTGGTCAAAAACGATTATTGAGAAGATTGCTGTAGAGACGCGCAAAGCAAATTGTTATAGAATTTTAGATAAAAAGAAGTAGAATAGAAAGGTATTTTTAATAACATAAAATATTATTAAAAATCTGGTGTGAAGAACACAGAACAGGTTCACTATTAATATTGTGTTCTTCACACCAGATTTTTAATAATATTTTATATTATTAAAAATACCTTTGTATTATACTAAACTGGTGGGGTTTGCCTACTCATGTATGTTTCAATTATTCTGATAAAAAGAAGTAGAACTGGATTGGGCATATACGGGGCATATCGGTTATTTTCAATTCTCAGAAGCGGTTTCTTCACAGCTACTCTTTGCATACCTGCTTCGTTTTACAGTTGTTACCGATATGGTAAGGATCGTTAAGAATCTTATTTTAGATTTCGTTGAGAGCGTATTTTGTTTCTTAAGGTACCTTTTAAATTCGATCTAATTTTTCAAAACTTAATTTTTTTTTATTGGTCCCGTTAATAATTTTCACAATGGAAAACTGCTATCACAGAACGTGTTTCGATAGAAATTCCTTTTGATTTTAGCATGCTTGGCACAAGAATGATAAAATTGCAACCGAACCCGCAATAACCATACCTATTGTTAAATATTCTTATTAGTAATAAGAAGAACAGCCATAATAATAAGTTATTAGTATGGCTGTTTGTTTTATATTTATTATTTATTGAAACTATTATTTGTAAATATAAAATAAAGCACGTAATGCTTTATTACGTCATTGTAAATTTGATCATGTCATGTCATCTGTTTTTCTGTTCACTGTTATCTGATCTTTTCACTCTATGAGTTTGTTTTTTTTTTTGCTTATCCATTCTTTTCATGTGTCCGCAGTGAAGTCTTGTAGGGTTTTATTACTCTTAGAAGCTCTCAGATTATCTTTATCTTCGCTAGTTAGAATCTAGAATTACTGTCTCAGCTGCAGATCTGTTTGTTGTTTTATAGGTTCCCATTTTCTACTGTTTTGCTTTCTTTGCTACTCATTAGGGTTTTTGAATTTATAATGTATTTTTTGTACTCGCTTATCAAAACCTGTCATTTCACGATTCGATTTGCGTGCGTAAAAAGTCACTTTAAGCACGAGTGCGTAAAAGTAAAGTTGGTACTTCCTGGAACTTGATTAATTTAGTGACATTTCAAAATCATAAATCCCTAACCTTAATAATATGCTACCCAGTTCGTTGTTTTTCTATGAAAATAAAAGGAAATGAAATAGAAATTGTTATATTTGGAAGGTATGTAATTCAATGTCAGAACAGCAACAAATATTATTTTTTAAATTTATAGAAAACTAAAAAAAAAATTGTCAGAAGTGGGATTCGAACCCACAAGGTAAATCTTGAGTCTGGCGCCTTAGACCGCCCGGCCATCCTGGCAGATACTAATAATATTGTTAAAAATACTTATAAATATAAACATTTTATTATTATTGTTTATAGTTCTCGTACAAAAAATATTGTACAAACTTCGTGCGTGAAACATTTCGCGAATTCGTGACCATAAAACGCTCGCCTACGGCTCGCGCTTTAAACTGGTCACTCATTCGCGAAATATGATTTCACGCACTTGGTTCGTAAATAACTATTGTGGCCTGTCCGTATACTCTGATCATTTTGAAAGCTTTTTTTAATTTTTATTATTTATTAAAGTCCCAAAATCCAAATACCTCGAATATATCATTGTAAAGAACAGACTTATAATTAATATATAAATTCTTGATACATGTGTATAAATATTGTTCAAAAAATTAAAACGTATTCAAATAGTAATCTGATTATTTTAAGAATGAGTTCAAATGTATTGTATTGAACGTAAGCATTTTTTGGATTTTTTCAATTGCAGATGGGATCATGTTTTCGAAATAATAAGATCAAATAAATATTCAAATTCACATAACAATATGTGGATATATAAATATGTCAAGATCTACATTTTTCGTGAATATATTTTTGGTAAATTTTACCGTAATTCTGCATTTCTCTTTCCTGTACGTAATTATTTTCATTCATTAAATTCAGTTGTATTCGTCATTTATGTTATTAATTGAATTTTTAGAACTTTATCGGTAAATATTTTTTGCTCTAATTTTCCAATTATGCGTGCCAAGGGTCATTGTCAGATTGTTCTCTTTTAATACGTCAGCGAATTAAATTCTAATATTTAATACGATCAATACAATAATATATTCGTAGAATTTCATAATATTATAAACATTTAATTTCGCATAAATTGTTTTGCATATATATTGATTAATATTTTAGAACAAAAATTTATTGTTAAGGATTCTTTCTAATAGACTACGTTAATAGCGTGTTGACAGTGACGCGCCGTCCATATGGGCAAGGTCGTGCAGCGCACAACGGCGCCAAGGCCTTAAAGGCGCCTACGGCCACTTGTGATAACTTAAATTTTAAAAATATTAAAAACATTTTTTGAAAGTTTACAACAAATCAACAAATTTACATAAAACAATTATTACAATTATTTTAGCATTGACAGCAATAATTTTATTGTTACTTCAAAGAGTGTACTTGATATTTGCATCTACACTGTTTTTTGTATAAATTTAACTTAATTAATATTATTTAATAATTAAGAAAGGTGAAATGGGTATCTTAAGCATTTTAATAGATGCTAATAATCATACTGTAATAATTTTATTAAATGAATACAGACTTTTTTCGGCTTCATTCAAGAACCATTGCATATATAACAAGTGCGCCGTGTATTAGTAGGTATTATGTATATGGTCGATATCGAGCTTACAGAATCTGGCTGCAGGTTTAAACTTGCAAAATTTTGGGTGTATTTAAACGCTTTCGCAGTCGGTGCAGGTTTATTAACTTATCGTTGTCGTAGGCGCGTGAGCCGTATGAGCGTACCAAATATATGTATGTAGTAAGTCCTGATTTGCTCAATACATATAGGGTAAAGGCGCCTATCAGTATTTCGCACGACGGCGCCGAAGATACTTGGCGCGTTACTGCGTGTTGACAATTATTTATTACTTGATTTAGCTAATACCATATTCTACAGAGAAAATAATAAGTATCTACAGATCAAATCTTACAGTGTGATGGTAGAGATAGCCAGAATAGAAAAATATTAATTTGTCTAGACAAGATTAAAGATATAATACGTATCTTAAAAGATCTTGCAATGAATTAATAAAGATAGGGAGAAGATAAATTTAATATTCTCGCGTGTTCTTAATTAGGCTAAATCAAGGCTAATCAAGCAATTGTGAAATCTTAACATTAATGTCAAACCGCTTTAATGCATCTAATATTGAAGAGGAATAAAGAACACAAGATCGATATGGGACGGAATTCTGTATATTAAAACAAGAAATAGAAAAACGGGGTCAGAAGCTAAGACGGCCTTCAAACTTAGTAAGTAAGGAGCGTAGAATAATCCACGTGATATGAGTTTAATAAATACATACATGTATATAATGTAGGCCAAGTCAAGTTCTATTAAAAAACAAACAGTGTTTAGAACAAAACTTATTTGAAGTTGAATGTTACTATTAAAACAAGTAAGAGAAAAAACGAACACAATCTGACTGTATAGACTTATAATAGATGCAATCTGAGGATGATTTTTTGGGAGTAATTAGAGTGATCGTCGGGGCGAATGCAAAAGATATGGGGATCATAACACTAATACACAATGTAAATTTAAATCCAGTACTGCATCAGTTATAAGAATAATACCAATATGAGAAGTGTGTACGCTAAAGGATTTGAAGCTGTAATTTTGTGTTGTCATCCCGAGATACCAAAGATGACTGGGACTACTACTCCCCGGTATCTAAGTAAGTCTCAGGGGATTATAAGAACCTGGTTCCTAAGTAGAAAAACAATGGACGATTTCCCAGGTCGAGAAAGATTACGCCAAACAACAACTAAGCTGAACAAAGTAATTTCCATGCTTTTTAAAAAGACCTGATTAAATTATTGCGTCAAATATAAGTATATAGTCGCTTAGAGCAAACAGCTCCACACTACTGTTTGAAGTAGCGATATATGAACACGCAAAATGTACTAAAAAAAATCACATTGTTCATTCTAGTAGATAATGGCCTTTTTGTAATGGTAAATTTGGCAACACGTTTGATTTATCCTAATAATGGATAAGGTACTAGAGTTGCCCGTATCCAAGGGAATAAGAGAGAATAATGAAATTAAAATTTTTTAGTGCGACAATTGTGAAAAGTGTCAACAAGACGTAATTATAATAATAAATTTATAATAAATGTTCAAAATTATGTCCGTGCTGATCTCTGTAAATTCCCGCTCTTCTAATTATATTCCCTTCCACTCTTTCTAGCATTTCTCCATCTGCTTAAAATATCCGGTTGGTTAAATCTGCTGTTAAATCATTTGAAACTGGTATTCTGTACACCAAATGTTTAATGTTACCCCAAACGAAAAAGTCCAAAGCGATGAGATCGAGACTTCTAACTGGCCAAAGGAACGGTCCATCTCTTCCTATCCACCTTTAGGCAAATTGCCCATTTAACCAGTTTCTCACTGTGGTGCCGTATGATGATCAGGAGCAACATCTATTTGTAGCCACATATTATTTATTACCGCTAATGGAAGTTCATCTATCAAATTTTGTAAACCATTTACCAAAAATTGTCCTCGGCCAGCCTGTTAGGAATAATGACGGCCCGATTAACCGATTCCCGATAATATCTGCCCAGACATTTACGCTAAATCTATTGGTTAACTTGTCTAAATACGTGAGGATTTCAGAAGCATAAAAATGTGAATTTCGATGATTGTAAAATCCATCTCGTGAAAAATTATCTTCATCCGTCCACAAGGTATTTCTGCAAAGTGAGGATCTCTTTGTATTTGCTCTAAAAGCCAGTTACAATATACATCACGACGTGGAAAATCTTCAGGTAATAAGCTTGAACTTTGCTGTAATGATAAGGGTGAAACCACTCATCCTTAATAACTCGGCCAACTGAACTGTGTGATATGTCTGATAATATTACTGATTGTACATGTTGATGTTGGGTTATCTGCTAATAAATTTAAAACGGCATCCTCTACTTCAGGGTCCTTGTAGTTTTTGGACGACCTCTATCCCGATAAAAGGTGATACGCTTCCTGTGTCTGTTATTCTTCGGTCTAATCTTCTAAAGACACTACTACGATGTCTTCTCAGAGGATACCTTTCGCGCTAGACTCCAGCGACGGCACAACAGCATTGTTTCCGCATTCCCCCAGCACCAAATGCATATCTGTATAATTGTCGTTTGAAAACATTTTAACATAAATTAAAAAAAAACACCAGCACAAAACGGCAAAACTCGAAAAATAACAAACACTGAAGAACTAATCAACGTAAAATACAGCTAAGAACTTGAACATCCAAAATGCAACGAAAAATTATTAATGTAGTAATGGGTTGAAATATGCTCGACAATTTGAAAACGTCAAAATGACATTAATAAGCAATTTTCATTCCGATATTTTTTTACTTTAAAGTGGTTTAAGATTAAATTCATGACAACGTTGCCATATGTTTTTTCAGAAGAAATTAGCATAAAATGATTTTCGTGAAATGGTATAATTAGAAGAGAGATTTAATTACAAACCTGGATATAGTTGTTCAAAATTGTTGAACCATTAACCAAATCAAAACCAATCTTTAAAATGTTTTCCAGTAATTAAGATAAACGACATCTAAAGTGCTAACTTTGAATATTTATTTCTTTGAAATAAACAGCGATGGAATTTTTTCCATATATATCTCATGATCCTTGGTCCCCCATAATAACGTACCATTCAGGTGTTTCGCGAATTATGGGACACGTCGTATATCTGGGTGCCTAAAAAGAAGCTCCGATTTTTACACCCTATTGTCGAATAAACCGTAAAACTCCATTTTGGAGTGTTTCATTAAGCGAGCATTTAAACCGTACATTTTTATTAGAACTTTAGGCGTTACAATAAAGTTACATCAAAGAGCCTTGTTAATGTCAGTAAGTAAGTCACCTTTTTACGGTGATTAAATGCACAATTAAACATTACAGGGAGATAATGAGTCAAAGCATCGCAATCGACTTTTCGCTAAATGGAAAAGAGCAAAAATAAAGTGACGATAGACTAGCCCTTTTCATTTGCCCGGAAACAAATCAAATCAAAAATATTTAGATAATTATGAAGCGGAGACTACGCAGTAAACGTAGTTACACCTTAAAACAATTATCCCGCAATCTACGTACTTTATATAGGAATCATTACTGGCAAATTTCACTGAAATTTTTGTAGATATTACAAACAAACGAATGAATTCCTTCTTTCTAATAAAAATGTATTAATATTTCTAACGTACATAACAAGTGTTCATTTGAAAAGTCAATCTAGTAGCGTGTGATTTACTGAGAACATTTTGAACTATGTCGTAAATTAAAATTTACTACTTAACCTACGAACTCGTATATTTTGACAGTTTCATACATACAAATAAATAACAAATAATAGGTACCATATGATCATATATTTCTACCCTCTAGAAGGCAATGACATTTTTCTTTTTTAAACTTAAGTTGGTACCATAATTTAAGTTAACTTATTTTGCAGCGTGTGTGTGATATAGGTTATTTTATACTGATGACAGATTAGGTTTTTGTCATTTTCACAAATAATTACATGCAAACGTTTCAGTTGAAAAAATAAAAAGTTTAATAATAAAAACAGCTACAATAAATGTTCAAAGTGAGCTCCTTCATTTTCTATGCATAGCGCAACTCTTCGCCTCATATTATTGAAGGCTTTCTTTAAATTATGTGGTGTAATTTCCTCACAGACATTTCGGATAGCATTAGTAAGTTCTTCAATTGTATGTGGACGATTCGTAAATACTCTATTTTTTAGATGTGGATAAATGAAATAGTCCATAATTGTTAAATCCGGAGATCGTGGTGGAAAGTCTACTATTCGATTATCAAAGAATTCATGCAATAATTCCATCGTTTCTCTTGTCTTATGGGCTGTTGCATTATCTTGCTGGAGATATCCCTCGCGGAGCTCATCATCATGTAATTGATTTACAAATGGTAGCAATAAATTATTACGATATCGTTCTGCATTTATCGTATTATTAAAGAATATTGGACCAATAATCCGTCTACGAGACACAGCAAGCCAAACGCCTATTTTTTGTTTTGTGAATGCAAGGGTGTTTCAAGAATTTCATGTTGATTTTCACTAGACCAGATGCGCATTATTTGTTTATTTATATATCCTGATAAATGAAACCATGCTTCATCGGACCAGAAGGATTTGTCAAGAACGTCATCGTTATTAATCGTACCTAAGAACCACTGACAGTATTTAACTCTGGTTACATGATCGATTGGTAAAAGCTCTTGCACGCAATGAAATTTGTATGGAAATTTTTGTAAGTCTTTTTTAAGGATTCTCTGGCAAGTCCCATATGACAGTTGTGTTTGTTGTGAAAGCTTACGAATCGATTTCTTAGGTGATGATTTATTCGTCCCTCAACATCTGCTATATTTTCAACTGTCCGCTTTAGTGGTCTACTAGCACCTGGTTTTCGAGACACAGACCCTGTTTCACGGAATTTAACCACTGACTTTTGAATTAATTCCCGCAAACTGTCATATGTTGGAAAATTTGGAAATTCTGCCCGAAACTCTTCTATACAAGGCTGCAAGGACTACGACCATTCTCCATTTTCTAATTTTACACCATTCCTAAAGTATGATTCGATCAGAAAAACTTTATGATTTATTGTAAACATTTTTAAGTGTCAATTAATAAATACATTAATGACAGATGAGTTTTATTTATCAGAACATACACATAATGACAGATGTATTTTATTTGTCACTACCAACACGATATTTTCAAGAAATAATTTCATGGCTTGCTAGAGGGTAAATATAAATTATCATATTGTATTTATTGAAAACTATAACAAATGTTGAAAATGTTGTCCTTCAAGATCAATGCACTTTAAAATCCTCCGTTCAAAATTTCTGATGATATTCTGCAACATTACTGGATTGTTATTAATTTCCATGCATTTCTGTTCGATTCTCTGTAGCATATCATTCAAATTCAATATAGGTGTTCGAAATATGTTATTTTTTAGATAAGGCCACAAAAAGAAGTCGCAAGGTGTTAAGCATAAGATAAGGCCATCTTAGTCGCAAGGTGTTAAATCGCATGAACGTGCAGGCCAGGCAATTTCAGTATTTCGACTAATTATACGCTCATCAAGAAATTCTCTTAAATAATCCAAAGATTCTGCAGTACAGTGACAAGGTGCTCCGTCTTGTTGGAAATATGCATTTTGTAGTTCATCATCATGCAACTGATTGACAAATGGTTGTAAAATTTGCGTACGGTACCTTTGAGCATTTAACGTTCCCTGAAAAAATATTGGTCCAATGATTCGCCTTTGGCTTATCGCTGCCCAAACACCAATTTTCTCTGGATGCAGCGATTCTTCATTAATTACATGTGGATTTTCACTACTCCAAATTCTTGTATTTAGTGAATTTAGGTATCCCGTTTTATAAAACCATGCTTCATCAGTAAAGATGATTCTTTGCGAAAGTTCTCCATTATTGTTCATATTTACAAACCAATTACAAAACTGTAGTCTACGTGGGTAATCAATTTTTAACAATTCTTGTACTGCTGTGACACGGTATGGATAAAGTTGCATATCTTTTTTTAATAACTTGTGAGTTGTACCAACAGAAAGGTTTATTTGTTGACTCAAATGTCGAACAGATGTTTGTGGTTCATTTTCCATTATTTCTTCAACACGATTGACAACTTGAGGTGTACGTTTCTTAACTGCTCCGCTGCCTGATTTTTTTAAGAGACTACCAGTTTCAGAAAAAAGTTTTAAAGTTCTATCCAAAGTATTCTTAAATTGTATATAATCTATTACAAAATGTTGAAACTCAACTTGAAATTCTACCATGCAATCTTGAACTGAATAAACCCATAAACCATCAATTTTATTACCACTTCGAAAATAAGCCCGGACTAAAAAAATTTTATGTTCTAAAGTGAAAGCCATTTTAAAACTGAGAAGCTATTTATTTAAACCAGAATCGACGCACCATTATTTTATGCACTAACTGATATTTGTGATTGACATTATCAAATGTCATTTGGATTTACGTTTACGGAACAACAAACACATATTAATATATTTGCGTCTTATTCTATCAAAATTTCAAAGTAACCTAGATTGACTTTTCAAATGAACACTTGTTACATATATTGAGTTTTGTCTTTTTGGTTTAGTGTAAACGAATTATCGCCCTCTATTAATTACTGTAAGGACAATGACTGCATGTTTCTTTGACATTGTTTAAATTACCATTATTCACTGGCAGTTGAAAAATATTTACAAAAATTATTGCTCCAGAACTTTTTATCATATGGTATGAACTATAGCAAAAAATAGCATATCGATGTGTGCTGACGACATAAGTTGCGGGAGCCAATCTTAAGATGTCACTTCTAAACTGCACTGATGAGATAGCGCGATCGAAACTGCACTGATGAGATCGTGAGATCGAAACTGTACTGATGAGATTGTGAGATCGAAACACATGTGTCTGTAGTTGTTGTTATGTATGTCCATGTGTACAGATACAGATATGCTTTTAACATATTTGCATTAATTTGTCTTCATGAAATATAGTGCTTTTATTTCGAGATTTCTATTTTAAATCTGCAATTAATGAATCACACAATTTTAGTGGTATTGCGATAATATTTTAAACCCGAGAACTTTCATGTCAAGCAACCAAAGGCTAAAATAAAGTTGAGATATTAGTTATTATAACGAAGTAATCGATATAGGAGATAGGCTTTCTCAAATGTTTACTTTTTGTAAAAACTGCTAATAATATTAAATATCTTAATAAGAATTTATGATTGAAAGCAAAATAATATTCTAGACTCTCCGAATAATTTACTACTTTTTTTTAAATATTGCATGTCCTAAAATCAAGTACCTAAAGTATTAATTCTTCAATTATAGATTTTCATTCTAACAATTTCAGAGTCTAGAGAATTGCAGTTCAGTAGAGATGTATAACAATGCTTGCAACATTAACACAAAATGTTTGTTACTAATTCTCGCCCTAGAATTTCACGTTTTATTTATTAACATTATTTTTCCATTATTTAGAGCATGTATTGCATGCGAAAAATGAATCACGGTATTGCAAACCCGAGAACTTTCATGTCAAGCAACCAAAGGCTAAAATAAAGTTGAAATAATAGCTATTGTAACGAAATTATAGGTTTTCTCAAATGTTTACTTTTTGTAAAAACTGCTAATAATTTGCTACTAATTCCTAAAAAATTTACAGCTTTTTTAGGAATATCTTCTTTTATTTATTATTTACAACAATTAAATATTCTAGACTTTTCATACAATGTACTAATTTCTTTATGTTGCATGTTCTACAATCAAGTAAAGTGTTAATTCGATTATAGATTTTAGTCTAACAATTTCAGAGTCTAGAGTCTAGACAATCGTAGTTCAGCAAATATGTACAACAATGCTTGCAACCTTAACACAAAATGTTTGTTTCTAATTCTCGCCTTAGAATTTCACGTTATATTTATTAGCATTGTTTTCTCATTATATAGAGCATGTATTATCGTTGTGTGAAGTATTTGCATAAACTTTGTGTATGTATTTTACATATTTGGAGGTTCTCAAATTACATCAAAAATTCTGCTAATTATCTTTTTCAATATGACCTTACTATTCAAGTTTTTTAATGTGTACACGCCAAATTTACATTTCTTTTAATGCTGATGATATTCAATATTTTCGGTAACATGTGGAGAACTAGTTATTTCCAGCTGCTATTCTCAGTGCCAAAATCGAAATCAAGGACATTTATATGCGTTTCGTTCTTTATAAAATCTTTGAGCGTTGCATCGATTATTTCTTTAAATTTTGCATCATGCAACTGTTTAATATGCATCCACACTGTTTACTACCAAGAGAATTTGTCATTTAGTATACGTTGCACGTTATGACACAAAATCACTTCTTTTCAGATATTTAGTAGTTTCTTCAATTTGGGATTACCAATTATCTTCAATGGTATCGTTAGACATTTACCTATAATTCTATCAAACCTGTTCAATTGCCTTAATTTCAGTATTATTGCATTAGCTACTTTAGCCGAGATTTACAAAATTTCAAAGTGCTTACTTGTAGTTTCTTATGATTTGAGATTTCTTAATATTTCAATCACAATTGAACTATTTATATTTAGGCCAGGAGTTACGTAAACACTTCAGAGTTCGCAAACAAAATAAAAGTAATGTTTAAATGTTACAAATTGTTAATTACATGGGGATATTCAAATTTAACCATTTCTTTAAGCAAAAGTTATTAATTACAACAAAAAAGTATCTAGATCTAGAAACATTTTGATACCTCGCTGCGGTTGGGTTGGCTGCCTATCTACGCCCGATTAGCTTCTATGGTGTCGTCATTAGTAATTTTGTTCTGCCTAAAATATTCCTTTAAAACCCAGACAAATGAAAATTAGAGGGATATACACTAGGTGCGGTATAAGGATCCATTGAAGTTTGTTTATGATTTCAGTTTTTTTCAGCGCTGTAACGACGCACGTTGCCTTCGAGAAAGTAGATAAAACTTCATCTCCTCATCCTCTTGTTCCTGATTACCTGTCTAATTTTGTCATCCAAAAGTGTCAAATAATATTAAGCTTTAAGTATTCGACGTTCTGTAATAAAATCAACTAAGTTCTCAACTGAGATTCTCAACTCTTTGAGAATCTGAAAATATTCTGATAGGCCTGAGCGATGACACAGTTATTGCCATTTGGACTTCAAAGAGTAGTCGTGATACTATTGCATGTTGGTATATTTAGACTCGAATTAAATAATACACCTAGGTATCATCAGTGGTAAGAACTGAAGTCAAAAAACCTTATTTTTTTACATATTGTAGCCATGAAGCCGTGATTTAATTTGTGTTCGTCGGTTAATAGTCGCGAAGTCTACCCAACGCTTAATGTAAAGTTTCGATTTTTGCAGTACTGTTAACCTAATTTGAAACATACTTGAGTGGGTAAAACCTCACTAAATTTGTATAATACAAAAGTATTTTTTATATTATTAAAAATACTTTTGTATTATACAAATTTAGTGAGGTTTTACCCACTCAAGTATGTTTCAAATTATGTTGTCATATACACATTCGGCTCACGTCGACAAGTAGTGAAGACACGAGAATACAGTTTTTTATAGATACGGTGGTTACCGACTATAAAAAACACGTCTTGTTCGGCTGTTATTATATAGACAGCGCTGAATATTCCTTCACGCTCTGTCTGAATAATTTCGGCTAGATATTAACGTAGTTATGTTTGTTTTGAATGTGTCTCTTCTCCAACAGGGGCGTACCGACGAACATGTAGAAATGTGAAATACGTATCTACGTCTTTGGAGAAGATACATTCAAAAATACATAAATGAACTTGTATTGTGTTCTTCACACCCCATTTTTAATAATATTTGTTGTATTATTAAAAATACTTTTGTATTGTACTGTTAACCGTCTACCTTTCTGAATACGGTCATTAACTTTCGCTTTATTTTTTCGATTTATGTGATTCACATTCTATACACCTTTTCTACACCCGACTTGTAGAAAAAGAATTAGTTGCCATATCATGAAATCATAAAATTTGAGTCGAATCGACTTAACAAATTTGATTGTTATGTTGACTGAAAAGTTCTTTTTAAGCTTCGTTGCATTTTGCAATCCACTAAGATATTCAGCAAATTATATGGCAATGAGCGTTTATCATAAAAGGGTTTTGTCCATTGACTTATCTTTGTAATTCCTAGCTTCTGCCTGGTTTATAACAATAATTCACACTATATTACATTTAGCTAAATCTATGTATTAGGTCTTAAGGGATGAATCGTTCGAGTCTGCGCAGTTTCTGTGTATTGTTTAGTAAGTTCACTGCAAGATTGTTCAAATGAATATTTAGCCTGTTCTGTTACCTTTTATGATTTCTTCCTTGACTAAGGATTTTTAAGTCTCAATGAGTCATCTGAATTGAAATATGCCATGGTGCATTCACGATCATTCGTAGGACTGTCGACTGATATCTTTGAAGAATCTCGATGTTGGAATTGCTAGCTGTACCCACAGCTCGATTCCATAAGTCCACGTTGATTTCAGTATAGTGTAGAGTAGAAGTTTGTTTTCCATAGACAGCTGTGAAGTTATAGGCCAATTTGTTTCCTTTTAGTCCATATATCTTTTTCCATGTGAGTTTGCGGTCGAAGTGTATTCCAAGGCATTTAACTTCTTCTGTTTGGGTTGTATATTGTTTAAAGTGATTGGTGGGCGTTTGTCTGCACATAGTGAAAGTTACATGGTTAGATTTTACTTCGTTGGCTTTAATGCGCCATTGTTCGAGTCTGTGCAGGTGTGTTTGTAAGTGGCGTGAAGTCGGATTGTATCATTGGTGAGAGTTGCCATCATCGTGAGCCGAGTTAATAGTATGTCCGCTGTATAAATCAGGTATAATGCTGGTCCCAACACGCTCGCTTGTGGGGCTCCAAAGTGCATATTCGGAAGATATGATTTTAGTATTTCATAGTAACTTTGTGACTGAAAAGTTGCGTTAAATTACTAGAGGCATAAGCATAAAATCGATTGATTGAGAAAACATTCGTTTCACTCATGAAAACGATAGGTGAATATTTATTAATTAAAAATATAAAAGCGGGTTAAAATGGTCTGCCTGCTCAAATTTAAATATCATCAACAACTGCCGGAAAATATTTATCAAGAGCGGTATATTTAAAGAGAATGAAATAAGTTTTAGTTAGTCTCAATGTGCAATTTTAAAGTTACACATAAAAAAATATCTAAAGGTGCCTAAAATAAATATCAATTTCAATTATAGGCAAAAGTTATTTAACCCGGAAAAAGGTATGTATCTAAACACCACAGTAGTTATTGAGAAAGCAATAATTTTCAAATGTACGTAAATATATGCAGAAGTCCGGAAATTGCCTTTATTTATTTTAGCGAAAAATCTCGAATAATAGAAAAGTGAAATCCATGTCGGTACAACAGATGTATTGGACGTCTTCCAGAATCCAACGAAGTCAATTAATTGCGATAAAATTTGAAAGGTTTCTCATCATGACTACTACTACTTCGGAAATTGTGTTTTCCTTTTCGTAAATTAAAAACACGTTTCGTTTTTTATCGAAAATTACTAAGGCGCCTACCAAAAAAAAAATAATAATAAGAGTTCATTTAAAAAACACTTTTAATAAAATATTTAATATTCTGGATGAGTTTTTTTTTTATGATTTCTAACAATTATACAGCTTATACAAAGTTAAATTAAATTTAAACATTCAAATACAAAGTGAACGGGTTACCAATTTGCTACTTATTTTGAACAACAAATTCTCTCTTGTTTTTCTGGTCTTTGGAATTTTTCAATAATATTATGTTTCAATAATCACCTAACATTTCGAAATCTCTGTTTTACCTGTTTACCTGTGTCTTTCAATAGCGAATGTGTTTTAGTTATGATTCATGTTATTGAATCCTGTAGGCTGTGTATTTGTAATGAGGGTTTTCCATTTTTTGTTTAAACTATTCGGTCGCTTTCCTGTTACTATTGCTTCGCGAAGTACGCATGTGTAATAATGATATATCACAAAATCTTAAAAACGTAGTCCATATATTTCCGGACAAATTGCAACAGAATATTAAAATTGAAAAAAGTAGATAAATTCAGATATCAGCGATAAGAAATAATGTCGATGAGAGATAGAAATAGAAATTTTCTGAAGCTAGAAATGTAAAAACGAGAGAATATACGAGACTATAATAGTAATGTAAGGCCAGTCATAATGTGTGGGATCGAAAGATTGACAATAACAAAAAAGAAAAACACTGAAAATATAAGGATATTTGGAAGAAAAAAAATCTTAAAAACATATTGGAGGCCATAAGAACAGGAACAGATGATTACATAAGAAGAACGAATTATGAATTGAAGTAACAAATAGAGAAGTATAGCAAATGCCAATTAAGTTGGCGCGAGGAGGGGGTGCGCAGAAAACGTTTTTAAAAACGTCTACCCCCACTACTCAAGTAATTGTCAGAATACATTTGTCATTGACGTTTGACGGAACATAATGTATTTGCTAGTGGACCATAAAGTGATATATGCTCAGAGGTTAGAATTATCTGACATTTGATGTAAAACCAAATACAAATCTCCCCACTACTTCTAATCCTGCGCGAACTTACCCCTCCTCGCGCCAACTTAATTGGCGTTTGCTATACATAGTGAAGAAAATTGAAGTATATATTGTGAAATGAGCGGAGGATATATGGAGAGCGGAATCAAAAACAATTTTTTCAATGATGGAATAGAAACCAGAAGGAAATAGGACCTGGAAAGAAAAAAAAATGGAAAAAGCAAACAAGGAACAGAAGGAGATGATATTATGATACGATAAATCTAGAAACTTTCAAGAGGAAGAAGAAATATAGCGTCTCAATAGAACGAACTTGAAAATTTTCGAGCCATGACTTCAAATGTTGTTTACCAAATAAATAATGTATGGATTGACTTTATTTGGCTTTTGGAGACAAAGCACCATCCACGGCTAGTCTCTGTAATTGGTTTCCAAAATTTTAGCGCGGGCACACTGATCTCAGGGACGAATTTCGTAAAAGTTGTTCATCAACATCTGTTATTACCACTAATGTTGATGCTGCACGTGAAATGATTGAACATACTACGAAATTGACGCATCCTTAGGCATTAATATGAAAGCAATAGACACGATTTTGAACGCACGGAAGTTCTGCAGTTGTTGAATCCCACGCAATTTGACAGAAGCTCAAACACAAGGTCATGTCAAATATTGCAAAGCACTGCTAAAGAGATTCAGCCGAGATCGATCAAATTTAGTCTGCAACATGGTTACTTGAGAGGAAGCTTGGATTTATCTTATTATCCTGAGAGCAAACAACAATCCATCGTTTCGGTCTTTCGAAACGCAAAAATTTATGAAAGTTGTCCGTTAATGCATGATTGCTTCTTTCTTCAATTTTACTGGATATGTGTCAACCCGTGACTTTAGAGAATCGAAGAACCGCCAACGCCAATTAGTATAGCACAATTTGTTTCCCAGAAGTCGTCGATGAAATAAAAAATAATCGAAATCGCTAGCTTTCACTCAGCACAGTAAAAATGTTAAATTAATGATTTTTTTCTACTCATGTTTATGAAAATGATCATGTTTCCACTGGCTACTCTATTATGTAGAGTAGCCAGTGGAAAAATAATATCTACATGAAAGTGATATTTATTTACTCTAGAGATGAAGATATTTTCACTTCTAGAGGTGAAAATGAAACAAATGAATTTTCATTATGCATCTTGTTAGTGATGTATTAAACTTGATGGATTCTTGACACTAATGACAGTTAATCTTACCACCGAGCCATAGTTGCAGCGGCAAACGAACGTCACTCCGTCTGACAGTCCAGAAAAATGTTCGCATAGACAGCTGTCAGTTTATATTGTGACAGTTCATTTACAATTATACTGAACTTTTCTTTATATCCATCGTAGAAAAAATAGCGTTTACTACTCGAGATGAAATACTGTTTTTCTCACCTCACGAAAAAAACAGTATTTTCATGTCTTGTAAAATATCCACGTATCACCTGATTATCATATTGTGTTTTCTATTTGCTTTCAAACGCCAAAATTAAAATGCGCGGTGAGCGATTTTCGTCTCCTGAAACAGGTGTTAAAGGATTCCAAGCACTGATTTCCGAAGAACAAGTTCTATGAAATCTATGAAATAAATTGTAAGGATTGTGACAAAAAATATGTCGGCCAAACAAAACGTTCGATTCTAACTCGTTATAAAGAACATGTTTCGCATATTAGATTCAATAGACTGGAAAATCAAGTGTTGCCCGACATATTCTTGAATCAGATCACAACGTAACATCTGACTGTCTGAGATTAATAAAAAAACGTCACACGCGCTCGCGAATTAGATAGTTTTGAGAGCATTTTTATCTTTAAAAATAGGAATAACGTAATTAACGCAGATTTGGGTCCTATACCAGGTTCTTCTTTATTTGAGTTAATTGACAGTTAGATGTTATTAAAGCAAGAAAAATAGGAAAACCATTAAAAAATATTCGAATTCATGGAATTTATTTTTAAATTCGTTTCATTACAATATTTGCCATTAAAATATTCTGACTCAACATTAATTTCCAAATTTATATTTCAACATAATTTAAGGATTAGTTTCATAATTGGATTCTTAATGTATGTTAAATTACGGCTTTTATAATATTTCTAAACGGTTTTTCTATAGAATTTACAAATAATGGGTTAATGCTCTTGCATGAATAGGTGGGGTTTACCAAAATGTAGGTAATTTTTGTAGCATTTAAGATTGAAGAATTTAGTGTTAAACTAGAAGACGTTCAAAACAATCCTTTTGTGAGTGTTTTTGTGCGTTCAAATGTTACACTGTTTTTTCTACTGAAGATGACAACGTGGTTGTAGAAATACGTATTTAGAATCATTAAATTCTATTGTGGTAAGGGTTTTTTAATTTTATTTTATTCACTTGTAAGCTACAGTCTCCGATTTGTTAACAAGTTCTAGTTTGAAAAAAATGCTTCGCAAGTTGGTTCAACCTTATGCAGAAATGTATTTATGTTAAAGACAAATACTTTGAAAAACAATAAAGTCAATTACTAAATCATGTGTTTTTTTTTTACATTATTTCCAGAAATATTCCCAGCAGCTCTTATATAATAAAAACAAACTCTTTATATTTCCTGATAGTACAGGAAATAAAACTTTTCTAATCACAATTTAAAGGTGTTCAAAACATTATAGACTTTATATTTAATATTATTATAAGACGAAATTATATGTATGTATGTTTATCATTTCTAAGTTTTCATGTGTTTATCATTTTTAGAATTAGCAGGGTTATAACACTTATAACTAATTCAACTGTCTGTGTGTATAATTATGGTACTAATACATATTATGTACTGATGTTGCAACGGAAATGTACATATTTTTTATGCGTTAGCGTTATATTTGTTCATTGCGCTATAGTGAAGCAAGTAAATACATAATAACGTATTATAATAAATTGCTTACTTTCTTATAATTTTAATACAATAGTAAACACTTGAAGTAATAATAATAATATTAATCCGTGACGTGGAGTTTGTGCTACACACCTGGTGACGTTTGGTCTGTCAGACCCAGTTGTATAGAAGTGTCCCGTATCGTTATGTTCAAATTTTAGGAGTGTAAAATAGACTTCATATCAAGTAACAAAAACGCAAAACTTGTATATCCATTTTTATTTGTTTCAAAATTACAGAAAGAAAATGTAATCCTAGTTTCTACCTTGAATCCCTTTGTAGATCTTAGTGTTCCAAATATCGATAATGGTTAATTGTGGGATTTCTTTAGATGATAAATTGACTTGGGAGGCACATATCAAAAATACTGCTAAAAAACTATCAAACTGCATATACCAAGAATTTATCGTAAACTGTTCAAGTAGCAGCAAGCATTTATTTATTTCGTAGGAGAAGCGAAATCAAAATTTAGATATTAGTGTATAAATCACTTTTATGACAAAAAAGATCATAAAATTAATTTAAGTGTATTTTTTTAGCTAATATATCCTATTAAAAATTCATAATTACAAACTAAATAAGTAATTCATATAAAATTCAGACAAAGATTTACTTCTAATTTCTACAATTTCGTTAATTTTTAATATTTTATTATACTTTTTTATTTTTAATTTCGTCCGAATCCTAATTTACAAGATTCAGTAGGGACACTAAAGTAATTTCCTTATGTAACACAGTTTCTTAGTTCTAATTAATTCTCGTTTTATTTTTGGGTATATTTTTTACAACTGCTTTTAAAACAAAATACCAACGACTCAATTGTATTGAAATTCGCGATGTTTCCAGGGTAAGGAAGCAGGTCGTGTTTCTACTTAATAATGCTTGTCCTAATTTTCAAAATTAATATTAGGAACTAGAAATATCTTCAAATAATTGAATATTTGTTGTTGATTATTGAAATTATTGAAAGTGGAGTACGTACCTAAGAATTTTAATTTGTGACATGAAGCAAAAGCGTCTTCCAAATAACAATTTTCCGGGGATCCAAATTGGTTACTCCAGTAAATAATAATTTATGATGTTGATATAGTTACATTCTTTGTTTCATCTAAAATGCAAAGATTTCCAGTCCCTTTGCTAGAAAATCACTCTCAGACTTTATTTTACATGGCCCTTCGAGACGGATTTCAGTAAATACTCGTTACATAGTCCTACGTAACCCGATTTTAGAAACTCTTCGGTCATGATTAGTACCCAATTAGTACCCAATACCTTACTTTTGCAATTCATGCGATATCAAAGTGTTTAGTTTTTAATGATCTATGATAAACGGTAAACATGCCCTACATTATAATTTAAAAATTTAAAGTTTGCTCACACCCCGCCACTCTTTAAAAATACTTCAAAACTTTGATCATGTAATACGAAAGAGCATTTAAAGTGGTGCAAAATACAATAGATGGTTCAGTTAAACTTAAAATAAAACAAATGAAATTATATCACCAAATAATGTAAAGTGTGAATTAATGTTGCTCTCCACCTGAGGTAATATTACAAAGATAAACTAGACTTGTTAATAAATACGTAAATATGTACGTTGTTTGTGTAGCATTTCTAACAAATGTGTTAGATGTATTAAATGATAATAACTCCTGTGTTCGATAATGCCAACATTGAAAATGAAAATAAAAACATATCGAAATTAAACAGTCTCGGCACTGTTTAGCAACAATGACTTCATTATTGATGCAAAATGAGAAAAAAACAAAAATTACCGAGATACATGCTAAAAACCGATAATTTTTTATAACTTTTATGGTCATTTTCGTATCCTTAGAAATTTTTTCTGCAGAAAAATAGTTCTAAGTATGTCATAGGGTGACTACTCATCTACAAAGTTACGGAACCAGCCTCAAAATTAAGTAAATTTATTGTACTATCAATGAAGATAATTAATTTTCTACATAATCATCATTTAGTGCAACATAACGCTGGATCCATTTCTTCATTCCGTCCATGAAAAAAACTTTCTGGTTTACTGTTGATCGAATTGCGAACAGCAGCCCGCACTTCAGTGTCTGACGAAAAATATTCACTTTTCAATACCTCTTTCAATTTTGGGAATAACCAGAAATCTGAAAGTGACAAATCAGGACTGTAGGGATGATGCGAAACAACCGTAAATTTCAGGCTCGTCACTGTCTTCATTGCTTCATTACTTCTATGCGGCCTGGTGCAACGAAAAATTAGTTCTTTCCGGCTTTACTTTGCGGATACAATTCTTTTGCGATCGCAATGTTATGCAGTTTCTTATTGAATCAATCGTTGGCTCTTTCGCTAGATATTTGGTATTAATGGTTCCCTTTCCATCCCAGGAAATGTTGAGCATGACTTTCTACACTGTTAGAACTCTTGAATTTTCATACACGTTGTTCACATCTATAACAAGTGTTCATTAGAAAAGTCAATCTAGGTTACTTTGAAATCGTGCGTCGATTCTGGTTTAAATAAATTGCTTCTCAGTTTTAAAATGGCTTTCACTTTAGAACATAAAATTTTTTTATCTAATTTTGACACATAAAGTGACACTTTTCAAAACTGTATGACGTTAGGAAACGGTTTACTTTTCGTAACTAGTTACGAAAAGTAAAATATTTCGTAACTAGTGTTGAAATAGTATATTAAAAAATGAGTTTCATAAGGCACCATTTTGCCACACGAGATCAGTTTAGAAAACGAGCCGCTTGCGGCGAGTTTTCTAAAGAGCGAGTGCGGCAAAAGGCCTTATGAAACGAGTTTTTTATACTATTTTTTCTATTTTGCGTTTTTTACATTAATAAATTGCTTAAATTGGAATTATTTAATTTGAAAGTTCAGAGTTTAATTTTTATATAAAGCATGCAGTTGGTCACATTGATACTTGACATTTTCAAATTTAAATCTTGCTATCCGCGAAGTATATTATATTACATATTATTTATTAATTTTCGTTAACATTACTTGATATTTCATTTAAAAATATAAACATGAGTGACATAGAATCATATATATGTTGTTCTCAATTGTATACAACATACGTTGTTTGTGTAAAATACGAACATATATCATATCTGTCAAATGTACATAAATTCTTAAAATCATATGACAGCAATGATATTTATTTCTGTATTCGAACAACGCCAACATTGAAAAATTAAAAAAAGTGTACCGAAATAGAGCTCATTTCGATACTGTTTTTGGTTTCATAATGAGTTCATTTCGAACGCAAAATAGAAAATAGTATATTAAAATAGTATATTAAAAAACAAGTTTCATAAGGCACCATTTTGCCGCACGAGATCAGTTTAGAAAACGAGCCGCGATAGCGGCGAGTTTTCTAAAGAGCGAGTGCGGCAAAAGGCCTTATGAAACGAGTTTTTTATACTATTTTTTCTATTTTGCGTTTTACACATTAATAAATTGCTTAAATTGGAATTATTTAATTTGAAAGTTCAGAGTTTAATTTTTATATAAAGCATGCAGTTGGTCACATTGATACTTGACATTTTCAAATTTAAATCTTGCTATCCGCAAAGTATATTATATTACATATTATTTATTAATTTTCGTTAACATTACTTGATATTTCATTTAAAAATATAAACATGAGTGACATAGAAACATATATATGTTGTTGTCAATTGTATACAACATACGTTGTTTGTATAAAATACGGACATATATCATATCTGTCAAATGTACATAAATTCTTAAAATCAAATGACAGCAATGATATTTATTTCTGTATTCGAACAACGCCAACATTGAAAAATGAAAAAAAGCGTATCGAAATGAAGCTCATTTCGATACTGTTTTGGGTTTCATAATGAGTTCATTTCGAACGCAAAATAGAAAAAACAAGTTTCATAAGGCACCATTTTGCCGCACGAGATCAGTTTAGAAAACGAGCCGCGATAGCGGCGAGTTTTCTAAAGAGCGAGTGCGGCAAAAGGCCTTATGAAACGAGTTTTTTATACTATTTTTTCTATTTTGCGTTTTTTACATTAATAAATTGCTTAAATTGGAATGATTTAATTTGAAAGTTCAGAGTTTAATTTTTATATAAAGCATACAGTTGGTCACATTGATACTTGACATTTTCAAATTTAAATCTTGCTATCCGCGAAGTATATTATATTACATATTATTTACTAATTTTCGTTAACATTACTTGATACTTCATTTAAAAATATAAACATGAAGGACATATAAACATATATATGTTGTTGTCAATTGTATACAACATACGTTGTTTGTGTAAAATACGGATATATATCATATATGTCAAATGTACATAAATTCTTAAAATCAAATGACAGCAATGATATTTATTTCTGTATTCGAACAACGCCAACATTGAAAAATGAAAAAAAGCGTATCGAAATGAAGCTCATTTCGATACTGTTTTTGGTTTCATAATGAGTTCATTTCGAACGCAAAATAGAAAATAGTATATTAAAAAACGAGTTTCATAAGGCACCATTTTGCCGCACGAGATCAGTTTAGAAAACGAGCCGCTTGCGGCGAGTTTTCTATAGAGATAGTGCGGCAAAAGGCCTTATGAAACGAGTTTTTTATACTATTTTTTCTATTTTGCGTTTTTTACATTAATAAATTGCTTAAATTGGAATTATTTAATTTGAAAGTTCAGAGTTTAATTTTTATATAAAGCATGCAGTTGGTCACATTGATACTTGACATTTTCAAATTTAAATCTTGCTATCCGCGAAGTATATTATATTACATATTATTTATTAATTTTCGTTTACATTACTTGATATTTCATTTAAAAATATAAACATGAGTGGCATAGAAACATATATATGTTGTTGACAATTGTATACAATATACGTTGTTTGTATAAAATACGGATATATATCATATCTGTCAAATGTACATAAATTCTTAAAATCAAATGACAGCAATGATATTTATTTCTGTATTCGAACAACGCCAACATTGAAAAATGAAAAAAAGCGTATCGAAATGAAGCTCATTTCGCTACTGTTTTGGGTTTCATAATGAGTTCATTTCGAACGCAAAATAGAAAAAGTTCTTTTCATCACTAGTTACGAAATATTTTGAAAAAATCATTTCATCTCAAGTTAATAAAGGGGATCGTTAAATGACACAAACTGGTTAAATTTTTATTTTATGCATTATAAACATTTATGACACAATGTGAACAATTGGTGAGGTTAATTCCTGCACACGTAGAATTCATGGCAGGTACTCTGATGTTATGATGCAAAACGGAATGTACATTTGAGGTTGATTCACCAAGAATAACATTGGCAATCCTTTTCTTATTTTCTATAGAATTCTCTACATAGCCCTCAGCTACAGTATTGGACTTCCAGCGTCCATGTCGTTTAACCTTAAAAATATCCGCACCAGAATCTGCCAAAAAGGTAGCCGATGACCTTCTGAAGCAGTGTCCGGTAAATAAGAAGGGATTTGGTAGTTTCAAAAACTGAGCAATTCTTTTCGGTAGATTACCGATTGTATTAATGCCAACTGGCTGTGCCCCGCATTTACCATTATTATATTTGACGAAAAACCTATCGTGATTAACGTGTTGTGGACGCAAAGAAATATATTTTCTAATAAGGTCAAGAAAATTTTGCCCTTCAATATTTCCTTCTGTGATCACAAACTCGCGCGTTACTTTTGTCTTTGTATTAGGGATTTTTATTACAAAATGAGAAAACTCGTCTAAAATATCCCCCACACGTAGAAAAGTTAGCTCACTTTTTCGACAAGCACCAGCTATTCCAACGATCAATGCGACCTTTGTCATTAAATATGTTTTATCCTCAGCTTCTGTCATAAACCGGGAGACGTTTTCCTTTGACAAAATATTAGACTTTTTTGCATGGTATCCCTCTGACTGCCTCTTTAGAAACTTCCCAAATTTTTCATAAGCCAAATCGTACTGGGCTTTCGACTTTTGTGGAATCACAGTCGATAATGCACTTTGTGCAGCCTCTTCTATATCGCTTGGTAGTCCACCTGAATCTGAATCCGACATTTTTACTCGTCAATGCACCGAAATATTTAGCTAATAAAAGTAAATACTTATACTTAAATTAACAAACACCTGTCAAGTCAAATGAATTATTATCAATAGCATGAAAACTGTCACTAATTATTTAATACGACTTATGACGTTTAATGTCAGATCAACTGGAAAATTATAAATCTATGTTTTGGTCAAAATTAGATAAAATCTTGTATGAAACACGTTATGAAATGTTATTTTGTGTAACTCATGTCATTTTGCAGGATCTCGCTCGCTACGCTCGCTCGTCCTGCAAACATTCCATTTCGTTACACAAAATAACCCATTTCATAACTGGTTACATAAATAGCTATTTAGTCCAAACTATTTTCGAAGTGGTAATAAAATTGATGGTTTATGGGTTTATTCAGTTCAAGATTGCATGGTAGAATTTCAAGTTGAGTTTCCACATTTTGTAATAGATTATATACAATTTAAGAATACTTTGAATAGAACTTTAAAACATTTTTCTGAAGCTGGTAGTCTCGTAAGAAAATCAGGCAGCGGAGCAGTTAAGAAACGTACACCTCAAGTTGTCAATCGTGTTGAAGAAATAATGGAAAATAAACCACAAACATCTGTTCGACATTTGAGTCAACAAATAAACATTTCTGTTGGTACAACTCACAAGTTATTAAAAAAAGATATGCAACTTTATCCATACCGTGTCACAGCAGTACAAGAATTGTTAGAAATTGATTACCCACGTAGACTACAGTTTTGTAATTGGTTTGTAAATATGAACAATAATGGAGAACTTTCGCAAAGAGTCATCTTTACTGATGAAGCATGAATACAAGAATTTGAAGTAGTAAAAATCCACATGTAATTAATGAAGAATCGCTACATCCAGAGAAAATTGGTGTTTGGGCAGCGATAAGCCAAAGGCGAATCATTGGACCAATATTTTTTCAGGGAACGTTAACTGCTCAAAGGTACCGTACGGAAATTTTACAACCATTTGTCAATCAGTTGCATTATGATGAACTTCAAAATGCATATTTCCAACAAGACGGAGCACCTTGTCACTGTAGTGCAGAATCTTTGGATTATTTAAGAGAATTTTTTGATGAGCGTATAATTAGTCGAAATACTGAAATTGCCTGGCCTGCACGTTCATGCGATTTAACACCTTGCGACTAAGATGGCCTTATCTAAAAAATAACATATTTTGAACACCTATATTGAATTTGAATGATATGCTACAGAAAATCGAACAGAATGCATGGTAATTAATAACAATCCAGTAATGTTGCAGAGTGTCATCAGAAATTTTGAAGGGAGGATTTTAAAGTGCATTGATCTTGAAGGGCAACATTTTCAACATTTGTTATAGTTTTCAATAATACTTATTATTTGTTATTTATTTGTATGTATGAAACTGTCAAAATATACGACTTCGTAGGTTAAGTAGTAAATTTTAATTTACGACATACTTCAAAATGTTCTCAGTAAATCACATGCTACTAGATTGACTTTTCAAATGAACACTTGTTACTAACGTTTCCATAAATATCTTTTAAATTTAGTAAATTTCGATGGCGCGCAACGTTCCAGCGTTAAAAATTCTATCACGGATGCTTGGTACGAATCTCAGAAATGGAACTAATGATGAGTAATACTGTCACTCAACGACGATACCCAGGAAACTGAAACTTTGCATGTTAAGACTAGATATTCGAAATTACCGTTTGCAGATTAGAACTTATTTGTAGCCCTACTACTCAGACACTGGCGTTGTTGGAGGCCTTATAGCTCATAAAGTGGAGTTGCAGTTCGTACTGCCAAAGAGTGAACCGCAACTTGTACTTTATCTCTTTCTAGCACACATAAATACACGTTGTACACACGTTAGTCATTTTAAAGGATTTTTATGCCAGAAATTTGGCCATGTGACTGCAAAGAAATACTTTATAAACTACACATATCAATTCGTCCTTGTAATTGAAGTACGATTTTTTAAACGCAGTCGTCGTTTCTTCATGATCTGTTGTTTTCTTTCGCTGAGCATAGCTTTTTTTTATTTTTTACGGTTTCAGTTTCCTTTTAACATTTAATTCGTTTACTATTTGCCTAATCAACAATCAACATTCTTTTGTGATGTTGACTATATCACATAATATCACTATTTAAAAAGAGAGAAAAGAAACTACTTTATGTAACTTAATAAATAGTTTTATCTACAACTAAACAATAAAGTAGATATTATATTAGTGATCATTAGTTAATAATGGGATTCATAATTCCCGAAGGGAGTAATGAAAAGTTCTTATTGGCGCAATGTCGGGAATAATGATAACGTTATGTCTCATTTTTCTCTTTGTTCCGCCAATAAAACATAGTCTTACCAGGGTTACCATAGTAACGATAAACAAGCCCGGATATTCTAATTGTCAAACGTATCGATATGATCAACTTCAGCGTTTTTATTACTTAAATATTACTAATTATAGCCATTTTAATATTTATATAAATAAAAACTAATTTTCTATTATAAAATCATTAATACAAAGGTATTTTTAATAATATAAAATATTATTAAAAATCTGGTGTGAAGAACACAAATGCAGGTTCACTATTAATATTTTCTGTGAACGTGTCCGAATATATCCTATCCCCAGAGACGTAGATACGTATTTCGCTTTTCTACAAGCTCATCGGTACGCCCCTGCTGATGAGTTGTAGAAAAGCGAAATACGTATCTACGTCTCTGGGGATAGGATATATTCGGACACGTTCACAGAAAATATTAATAGTGAACCTGCATTTGTGTTCTTCACACCAGATTTTTAATAATATTTTATATTATTAAAAATACCTTTGTATTATACAAAACTGGTGGGGTTTACCTACTCATGTATGTTTCAATTATTCTGATAAAATCATTAAATTATTTTAATTTTTTTGTAATCCTCAGACAAGCGCAGCCATTTTACTAACTGTCAAAACGTCAAGCGTTATATCGATATTATAGTATAATGTTTGTTTTTCTTTTAGTAATTTTCAGATAGTGTTTGATACAGTAGTGTATACTAACTCGCAATAATGACTATCATTCCCTCGAGCTGAGTTACTCCCTCGCCGCTTCGCGGCTCGGTTCGTAAATTCACATGGACAATACACCTCTTATTTTCAGCATTTACTTCTGCTTAAGACACGTGTTTCTGCCATCTATAGGCGTCATCAGTCAAGCTAGTGAAGCAATGTAATACAAATTAATACAAATCTTTTTAAAAAACAGATTTGTATCTGCATATACATTTACACTGAAATCGCCTACAAGATATAGCAAATTTCGTCCTATAAGGTGGCACTATTTAATAAGTAACATTTGACGGACGAAAGAGACTATGCCGTAAAAGGCGACCTTTCGCTTGACCAGCTAAGCTGGTACATAATCGAAAAATTACGTATATCGGTGTAGTCCATAAACACGAGCCAGATGGCAGAAACACGTGTCTTAAGCAGAAGTAAATGCTGAAAATACGAGGTGTATTGTCCATGTGTACAGTTACAGATATGTATATTGCATGTCTGTTTCATTTGTAACAAATGCGTTATACGTGCATAACGTATTGATAAACTTAAAATCTTTTTCTATGCTTTTAATTGTTTGTTTTATTGTTGCTAAAGTGACTCTTTATTGCATAGGGAGTTAAAATTCACTTTATTCCCCAAGGAAGTTAAAGTGAGGTGTAAATAATTAATCACATACTCCTACATTTTTTTCGCAAATCGCATGTCATCAATAATTCTCCTTGACAACGATCATGGCAATCTGAACTTCAAACTTACCTTAGCTAATAATTGTCATAGTTAAAAATTCAGTAAATTATTAATTAAATGCGTGTAATAAATAATAAAATTTTGTATATAACACGGGGTTAAGCTAAGCTTTATTCGTTCAGGAGATTTAAGTCACTCGCTAAACGCTCGTGACTTAAACTTTCTCCCTCACGATTAAAGCTCCACTTTAATTCCTTGATATACAGGCTGTTCTTGAAATAAAAAGAACGTATGAAAAATGAAAAGATGTAATTATATAGAACATAAATCCACAATATTTTCCTAAAATTCCCTTTCATAAGCGAGAAAAAAACGACAGAGATATTTAGAAAAATTTGTCACGCCACTGTGCGATTATAAAAAGTATCAGAGACGATATCTTAAAGTTGACTGACAATAACAAAAATAATAGTTTTGTTATTGTCCATCTCAGCCAGCTCTTACGTATGTAAACATACGCTATAGCGTGTGTGTGTGAGGTATTTATTATTTATACACATTCTGAATATTTTGAATTCATAGGCGTCACGTAATACAATTTTCGTTTTTAATTTCGGGGTTCGCGTCGTAATTGAGACAATATTTTGGATATATATTCTACATAATTACATCTTTCCATTTATCATATGTTGTGTCTTTATTTCAATAACAACCTGTATAAATAACTATTGTTTTCTTTTAATATCAACATAATGTCTCCTTTATTAGGAGACTGTACTTCGCTAAATTTCCCACAAGATACACCCAATTCTAACGAAATAATCTAAATATCTGAATATTCGTCTGTGATCAATGAAAAAGATGTATAGAGAATTAGGAAATTCTGTACTATTTTAGTGATATCTTTAACGTGTTGAGAGCTTAATTTTCATGAATACATATACGAGTATTAGGTATAATACATAACAAGTTAGACATTTGGATGTAATGCCTCTTATGGGAATATTGTTTCTGTGGAATATCTGTGGAAGCTAATTATATTCTGTATACTGCTTCTTGTATCATTTAGACATTCGGCAGTGCAGCAACATTAAACCTTACGCGTATCTTTTTGTCAAGTATATGAACTTGAGTTATTCTTATTTCTGCATTTCATTGTTTAATGTCACCATGCATTGCCAGACTTGGCATTGAAAATACGTCTGTATAAATTAATAAACTTTAAGACATACGGTAACTGGGTCACAGTCAATGAACGTTATAGCAATAAAATGCACAAAATCAATATATGTAGGTAGATTATAAACATTGGGAAATGTGGCATGCTGTCCCAGGAGAATAGTATAAGTTTATACCATGTTATTAAAAAAAACTAAAATATCGATCTAAATTCATATTTACTTCGATTCTAAATATAGATCAATTATATTCATATTTACTTTACGAACTTTACTTGTCGACCATATGTGTAGATGCATATATACATATTTTAATGACATTCAAATACAATTTCTAGTATGCACATGTGTAGTAAGTATTATATGTGTAGTTATTTTTGGATTAAATGTACGACTATTCCACACTCATGTTTTTAATGGTATGTAAATACATATAGATCGCCTACTATTTTGTCGGTGAAAATAATAACGGGTAAGATTTTACAGCTATAAATATTTACCATTTCCGTAAATCAATTTTGCTACGAATTAATACCGTTCTCTCTACGAGTCCCATTGCAGTAATATGCTTTTAAAATAAAAGCATTCCGCTCGTCCGCAAAAGGTATACTGCTATAACGCTTTCAAAATAACGGCAATTTTAATTGTATTGATTTCAGTTTTTTATTTAACCCATTTATTCCCATAGTTACGTTAACGCAACACCAAAAAAAATTTTTTTCGTACTAAAAAGTAATAATTTTGGATGTACTGTCAGTAGCATTGCGTTAATAAATATTTAAACAACCTAATAAACTTTTTGGGAACGGGTAATCGCATTTTCAATTTTGCATAAAAATAAAATAAAACTATGGAATTTTCAAGAAAAAAACTTGGGTATCTAAGTTTAAATTAAATAACATACAGCTTACTTTTTCATTTATCATTAAGAGGTTTCAGAATAATTGAAGCGTACATGAGTAGGTAAACCCCACCAGTTGTATAATACAAAGGTATTTTTAATAATATAAAATATTATTAAAAACCTGGTGTGAAGAACACAAATACAGGTTCACTATTAATATTTTTGTGAACGTGTCCGAAAATATCTTTCCCCAGAGACGTAGATACGTATTTCGCCTTTCTACAGGCTCATCGGTACGCCCCTGCTGGAGAAAGAATATTTCCAGACACATTCACAAAAAAGAACCACATCACCGTAATTATCCAGACCGGGCGTAGAAGTAAATTCAGCGCTGCCTGTTGTCAGACAACCGAAGTACCTCGCCCCGTCCACAGAACCAATGTGAAGTAACGACGCCTTTCCAAAGGTGGCACAGTCATCCCTCTAGAAACTGTATTTTGTTTGTGTCTTCACTCATACTACGGACTAACCGCATGTGTAATGTATCAGAATAATTGAAACATACATGGAGTAGGTAAACCCCACCAGTTTTGTATAATACAAAGGTATTTTTAATAATATAAAATATTATTAAAGTATGAGTGAAGACACAAACAAAATACAGTTTCTAGAGGGATGACTGTGCCACCTTTGGAAAGGCGTCGTGGTTATGTGGACGGGGCGAGGTACTTCGGTTGTCTGACAACAGGCAGCGCTGAATTTACTTCTACGCCCGGTCTGGATAATTACGGTGATGTGGTGATGTGGTTCTTTTTTGTGAATGTGTCTGGAAATATTCTTTCTCCAGCAGGGGCGTACCGATGAGCCTGTAGAAAGGTGAAATACGTATCTACGTCTCTGGGGAAAGATATTTTCGGACACGTTCACAAAAATATTAATAGTGAACCTGTATTTGTGTTCTTCACACCAGGTTTTTAATAATATTTTATATTATTAAAAATATCTTTGTATTATTAAGAGGTTTCATATAAAAGATACTTCACGTAACATTATTTTGGAAAAAAATCAATCCCCTTTTTTCCGGAAATATTTCTCAAACGGATTTGAAACATAGCGTTGCGAAAACGCAACATTGGGACAAATTGTGTAATTGTAGTCATGAGTAATATTCCTGTCTGAACATGCTTTTTCACGTCTGGGGGAAGATTATTGTGGGATAGAGAAGTTGAAGAAGTTAGAGTTCATAATAGTGTTATCTTGAGGATTACAGAAATATTATACAATGGTAAGTACAACAATCTCTGAATATCGCGATGATCCTACCAGACCGTTCACTTTGAAAGAACTTGAGGCAATTGATGAAGATCTTGATCTGAATGAGGAAATTGATGTTTGTTATATACCACCCGACGTCGATGATATAACGGACGAGGAGGACATTGATGATAATGTTATAGGTGGAGTAGAAAATTTGCATGTAGATATAGCGGGAACTTTTGAGATAGTGTGTCCGAATAACGAAATTGAGATAGAGGATGGTATACATCATGCTTTATCTACATCAAGCAAAACGGCAAGAATTGAAGACATTATTTGGTGTAAAACGCCCGTTGACTACGAGGAAGATGCTACGTCAAATGAGGAAGGGAATGTACAGAATATTGTTGACGCGCTACATGGAAAATCTGTGCTGGATTTCTTTATGCAAATGTTTGATAAAAATGTTGGCCAGCTTATTATTTCAAATTCCATAAAATATGCGAGAGGTAATAACCGTACTCAATTCGCCTTAGATCAAAATGATCTAGAAATTTTTTTGGGAATATTGATTTTGAGTGGGTATCACTCTCTTCCACAGGTAAAACTTTACTGGTCATCTGATGAAGATAAAGGTGTTCAATTTGTGAAAAATGCGATGTCTCGAAACAGATTTCTCGACATAAAGCAGAACATTAATCTTGCAGATAACAATCAATTAGACAAGGCAGACATATTTGCGAAAGTAAGACCGCTGGTTGATCTCTTGAACAGCAATTTCTTGAAGTATGGTGTTTTTAGACATCACTTATGAATTGATGAGCAAATACCAAAAGAGAATTTGGTTTAGGTGAAACAGTGGTCATCAATCTTTTGAACGTATTAGAAAATAAGTCGACTCATAAGGTATATTTTGATAACTTTTTTACGAGCTACAAGCTATTAGTTCATCTGAAACGTCAAGGATACTTTGCTACTGGAACTGTACGTGAGAACAGAATGCTGAAATGCTCTTTAGAGACTTGTAAGTCTATAGGAAAAAAACCTCGTGGTACAATGGATTCTTGTTACGATCATGTAAATGAAATAAGCGTGGTCCGTTGGAATAAAAATTCTGTGGTTACAGTAGCAGCCAATTGCGAGTCTGCATGCCTAATGTGTTTGTGAAGCGGTACAATCGTAGAGAAAAAAAAGACATCTCTATACCACAACCAAATATGATTGCCAAATATATGGGAGGCGTTGATCTACACGATAACGCAGTTGCAAATTACCGAATAAATATTCGTAGTAAAAAATGGTGGTGGCCGTTATTTATAAATATGTTAGATTCTACTGTGGTGAATGCTTGGAAACTGCACAGACTTGTATACACAGGGAAACCCATTTCGCAGCTGGATTTCAGGTCTGAACTTGTACGAAGCCTCATTAGTTCTGACAAATGTAAAACACAATCTGTTCGAGGACGTGGTTCCAGTGCGTCTCTATCATCCAGTGCACGTTTAGATAATGTGGGTCACCTAATTGAAAGAAATCGTGAAAATTGTAGGAGACGTTGTAGAGTATGCAAAAGTACAACCGTATTTATGTGTAATGAATGTGGAGTTCCATTACATTCACACTGCTTCAAAGACTACCATAATTAATAATTGTAATATTTTTTTGTGCATATAGTCCCATTGTTGCGTTACCGCAACGCAAAAAAAATATAAGAATCAATGGTTTGTCTTTTTTTTTTACTTTAAAGGATGTTTATAAATACCTAAATAAAAGTTTATTCCTTAAACAATTTGCGTTTTCCTTGATTTGTCTAATAGTGGTCCTAAATGGGTTAACTTACCTAAATAATAAAAATAGATCCGTTTTTCATATAAAAACAAAACAAATAGTAAAAATAAACGTAGGAAAAATAGGAGAATACAACAAGAACCAAACAATGTATTTAACAGAGAGCGGACTCGAGCGATTGATGATTCATAGCTTATAGGCGTCTGCCTTGTATTCGCAATAGGTTTGTTGAAATCGCATTAATCGTTTTCAAAACTTTCAAATTTATTACATGAAATTTATTTAAGAGTATGTCATAGCATAACAAGTGTTCATTTGAAAAGTCAATCTAGTAGCATGTGATTTACTGAGAACATTTTGAAGTATGTCGTAAATTCAAATTAACTACTTAACCTACGAAGTCGTATATTTTGACAGTTTCATACATACAAATAAATAACAAATGTGATTGACATTATCAAATGTCATTTGGATTTAGGTTTACGGAACAACAAACACATACTAATATACAGTGCTTCTCAAAAGTCCCCACCCCCCTCTTATCTTTGGAACGATTATACATACACATGTGAAATTTGGAAACTGAATATTATAGGTTATAAACTTCCCTACTAGTGATGATAGATGACGAAATCGTCATAGATGACGTCACAAGGCCATTGTGACCAATAATTTTAAATGGAACGCTACGGCAAGCGACACCTCTTAAAAGGTATCGAAAAAACCTATTCAATGATACTAATTTTGTTTCTGTTTGAGGCAGTTTTAATGGCTCACTAGTAAACATGAAAATTTAAATTCCATTCAGTATGATATTAAATACAGATTTAAGAAACAGTATGTACTTAAAGAAATTGCTCGAAGTGACCTCCATTTACCTCCTGACAGTAAAATATCCTATTATTAAACTCTTCTCGTACTTCTTCAAATGTGTCTGCGGAAACAGCCTCACATTCTGAAACAATACGTTGTTTTAAAACGTCGTGTAAAACGTTAAAACGAAGCACTTTATATGCGTCTTATTCTATCAAAATTTCAAAGTAACCTAGATTGACTTTTCAAATGAACACACGTTACTATGCTTATGTAATATTTACATATCATATATTTTTCCTATATATCTTTACTCAATAAACTTAAAAAGTGTTCTTGTAATTATTCTACTTAACATTAATTTTACAAAGAACTTAATATTACTATTGTTTTTTTCTATACAAACTATCTACTGTTTCAATTATGCAAGCTAGACAACGCGAATATTTATCCACCAGGAAAGAACTATAGAGATGGCTGACATAGAAAAATATCCTAGCAGAGACGTAATTTGATTTTTCGATTTGTGGGGTACATATTTTCATAAAATAAAACTATTTAAAAAATCCAATTGTGTATTGTCATATTTACTCCTAACATTTATGAGAATTGATGTATTATTCAAAGCTCTGCGGCATTGCTTAACGTAATTAGTCAACTAATCGGACTTGTATCTTTTGAACTATATCATGCACCCTCGTATATTAATTCCCTCATGTACATAAAAAAGATGACTTATTAACAAGAAGAACTTTGACGAATTGGTAATGTACATAATAACGCTGGTGTCAGCGTATTGGATTTGATAAATCTTTCTTGGATTTCTGAAATTTGAATTTCGTTTATTCAGCATTTAAGATCTATACGAAAATAATTAAAGGTTTTACAAATGAATTTAGTCTTAAAAAGAAATCGATAGTGAAAAAAGTACTCTAAAAAAAGTTTCTAAAATACTGCATACTAAGTATTTAGAAAGAGACAAAATATATGTATTGTACGTGAGGATCCCATACTAACATTTATCTATTTTCGTTTTGGCAACTCGTCATTTTGGCCATAGTTTTTAGTACAACTTTTTTATATTTTTTCATGCTATTAACACTTTGTTTATTTCTCTTAATTGTTACCCGCAACTCATTATATGTTCGAAATGGCATTATTTGCAGTAAAGATACATTTCTATAAATTTAATTTAATTTTCGCACTGTTTAGTATGAATTTATTATTTTAATTCTTGCAATGTATGAAAACGTTATACTTATTTTTAGCCGGATTCGCAATATAGACAAGGTTAAATTTAACAACAACCATAACAACAATTATGCAAGGATCATGCCATATATCTTCTTCTGTTTATGAATGTATATATGTAAATATATCGTATATTGCGCTGTACACGTTTACAAGGTCCTTCCCAGAAAATATCCAAATTTTTCTATCCTACTATCAACATACTTTAAACATATAAAACTAGTGCTTTGTCTATTTGTGCTTCTTCTAAGAAATTGGTCAATTACTATGCTAGGAAGTTTTACAGTTCGGAACACAAAAATATGTTTCGCAAGTACATTTTACCGATTTAGATTTATTGGAAAACATAAACAAATTCTCTAAAATAAACACAATTTACGATAGAAAGGAATGTGTTCTGCTTTTTCAATTAATAGATCAAAACATGCAACTGTTCGGTTTAAAAATACACTCGTATTTCAGATTTACTTCACAATTAGTTATACGCATATAAAGTTAATTAGCAATATTCCTCTTAAGTTGCTTTGTCATGTAATGTTTGTTATTAACACTTGCAGTTCTTTAAAACTAGAGGTACATTGTATTTTAGATGTAGGTGTAATCAATACTAAATTACAATTTATTACTGAGATACTTAACAGTCACTTAAAATTCGACACTTTCACATTGGCATAGTGCATGAATTGTAATTTCCTCTTCCATATTATTCATATGTTTGTTAATAGGCCCATTATTATTTTAACAGACTGTCTGTTTTAATTCAGTAGATTCATTGTAAATTTGAACGAATGTTCTATAAGGAACTATTTTACCCTTCTCTGACCTGGGGAGTTCTTCCATGTTTCCCAAGATGTATTTTCTTGCAGCGCACTTTTCTTTTGCAGTGCCACAGGAAGGCTCAGGTTCTATGAAGGCTGTAGACGGAGCCCATCGAGTCAATTCGTCCGTCTTCTCATTAACCCTATAAGCTTCGTGTCCTGGAACCTACACTAATATAATTTTCTTGCTATTACTAAGCATGTATAGGGCACATTCCCATACAAGTCTAGACCGAATCCAGTGTCTTTCTGAACCACGGTATCATTCGGCTTTCCGGTAGCAGGATATGCCAACCTTGATAAACTGTATAAATGGTTTATTTCGTATGTGTTCAAAGTTGACTCACAAGAAATACGTGAACAGCACCATTTTAATCTTACTTTAGAAGTGATGAGTGTTGTAAATCATTTAATCATAACAAGAACATTATCCCACTATAATTTATAATTCGCATATCAGAAGACCAATTGGCAACGTCTTCATTTGACTTCACATTTATCTAATCTTAATTATATATCTTTTAAGTTTAGATATTCCTAATAAACTAAAACTTTGAAGTTATTGTAAATTTTATTCTTCGACGAAGAACGTGCTTGTCAAATCGTAGTAACAACTTATTAACGATCAAAGCAATAAATTAAATGAAGTATCATCGTGAATAACCTGTCAACACATAGTTTAGCGAATTTAATAAAGGCTCTCATTGGACGAATAAATATAAAAAAAATATTTCGCATTGGACTTTAGAACAACGAAAAGCTGAACACCTAATTTTGACGATCACTACATAATTTCTAAAATTAGAACAGGTGATGAAGCCTAGATTACTCTTTACCAGGTGCTGACACGTTAAGTAACTAGAGTAAGGGGATTTGAAGACAATCCAATGCAAATAACTGAAAAAACAGAAACAGTAATTTCTTTAGTGACCCTGAAGTTCGGCCCATTTTGGGTATTTTATAAATCGCTCCCTAATCGTTCCAAGAAAAAAAATAGCGGTTTATATAGAAATGCAGCCTTTTATCAGAGCTATCAAAATATGCCAAAATCGATGCCTACTATCCTTGAATAATGGGACATAAAATAAGATACATACTTCATTTTTCCATGTGGTGTCATATTCGCAAAAAAAAGATTTCAAACGAGAGTATATTTGAATACCTTTCGAACACAAACTCCTCTAAAAATTCTTCTTAATTATGGAAATGTTCAACAGGTTAGATTGGTTTGTCGAAGAAGAGTTTGAGCTAAAAGCTACCAAGAAAACTATTCATGTGACAAATTATATTTCTTATTTTTTCACAAAAAACACCATTGCTGTGGTAGAGTGAGTTCTAACTCCACCGCAGTACAAGCGAGAAAGAATTGGAGATTTTTAGTTACTTGGTCGCAAAGTTTCATTGAAATCGATGTCTCCGGATTGAAGATCTTTCCTAATTAGTTAATACAACATAACATTGCATGCCTGAAATTGAAGAAGTCAATTATGATTGAGAGACTTTTAATTGGATTTCGGAAGGCAAATGACATCAACAACCATTTCGTCTACGGAAAATTGGTTTTCAAGAATGCATCAATCTTGAAAAGAACTATTTTGAACACTACCTAATTGAGATTTATGTGTTCAGTTTATGCAGTTTTCCCATATGTCGAATATTTCACATCGCGAGAAAATAAAAAAAAAATAATTTATTTGGCCTTATTGAAAAATATCGTGTTTAATTTTAATAAACATAATACCGCCGGATTTGGGTATTTTTCTAGTTTACTTTTTGTTTTTTTTTTTTTGTTTTTCACTAATAAAAATTAATTATACACGATACTGTGTTATTAACACTGAATTTACTAACAGATTATGTTCTTTTATCGGTCAGTATCAAGGAACATTATTTCACTTTGTTTACATCGTTTTAATGAACAAAATAGAGATATATTCCATCATAATAATAACACTTCAGATTAGATGTTATCTTCCGAAAACAATATCTAATTAATTTGGAAATTACGCAGTTTGTTAGTTCTGTATGTATTCGGTATAATTGTTATAGATACGTATATATGATGCAAGTATGCAGAACATTTAACTGATCTCTGTAATGTATAATTGAATATTCCAATAAAGTATTTGAGACCATTGGTACTTACATATTGCTATGAACTTTTCCCTACAAATATTTTGAAAAGTTTAATTATTTATGAGTGTATTATTATTTTAGATATTTTAGAAATACTTGACTTGCGCTGTTGGAGCAAGCCGTTTGCATAGATGTGGACAATTTTGAATACTGTATTTTTTTTAAGCGTAGCCTGCGAGCTTGCTGTATCCTAAGACACAAGTGTAGAGTGAAGTAAGAAAGGTGTGTTTATTTAAAGATAAATCTTTATCTTTGTTTTAGTAATTTCGGTTTTTGTTTTTTGATTTAATTGTGTTTTTGTGCTTGCTTAAATCATTACCGATTTATTTACGAGTTTGTGAATCTCGTTATTGATTTTTAACACTTTCTTACTCATTGTGTCTCGAGTAAATGAATATATTTTTTGCGTAAGTATGTAATATATTTAATAAAAGATATCTTATTTTTATATTGAACGAATTGAATATTGTAATTTTCTATTGTATTATTATTATTATCGTTTTGAAATTTAATCTTAGTTACATATTTGATATAAATGACAAAGGTTTTTTAAAATTCCTAGTACAAAAAAAAAACTTTTGTAACTGTAAAATTTTTAGTACGCTTAGGATATCAAGGGCATTTTTTACATGTGGTTGCACATGCGTTAGAGTTTGTTTCGGTCTGTCATATTAGTTTGTTTTGATTTTGTTACTTGTGGGAGAAACTAAAAAGCATCTTTGTAATTTATTAGTTCTAATAATTTACTAAATAAAACACTTGGTATATTTGTTTCACAAAATGTATTTAAAATATATCTGACATATGTTTCGACTTATACAGTCATTCTCAAAGAGTCATGTAAACTAAGTGAAAAGAATACTCCTGCCAATATTTATGGCTTATTTTTTGAAAGTTTTATTACAGCATCGATTGTGGGGGTATTTGAAAAATCCAATTGCGTATTTGCGACCTGTCTGTTGAGATTTATGGCTTTTTTTATATTTCTAAAATTTCCAAGAAGTCGAGCCTTTTACCCTTATTACAAGAGTGTAAAAAAAAATAAGGGTAAAAGGCTTGACTTCTTGGAAATTTTAGAAATAAAAAAAGCCATAAATCTCAACCGACAGGTCACAAACACGCAATTGGATTTTTCAAATACCCCCACAATCGATGCTGTAATAAAACTTTCAAAAAATAAGCCATAAATATTGGCAGGAGTATTCTTTTCACTTAGTTTACATGACTCTTTGAGAATGACTGTATAAGTCGAAACATATGTCAGATATATTTTAAATACATTTTGTGAAACAAATATACCAAGTGTTTTATTTAGTAAATTATTAATCATGTTTCACCAAGAGCCAACCGTGAATTCTATACATTATATTATTAGTTTTAATTTTGATCGGATGTCATAAAGGAAGTTTTGATCGCATGCAGCTGTCAATTCCATGCGTTCTTTTTACCTTAACAATATTGTTAAATGAGGCAATATTAATCTTTATACTTAATAAAGATAAATTTTTTTTTTTTTTATTTTTGTATTAGTTTCATTTAAATTTTATTGTGTGTATTATTATTAAACCTTATTTCAAAAAGATTACTAGTAACTTAAAGAAAAATAATTATAACATTTGTCAATACTCTTTTACTGGCGCATTATAAATTTGTAGAAGAGAAAAACCACTTTTCCGATTGGAACCCTGCGAGGAAAGCAGTCCTATTTTTTGAAATTAAACCGACTGAGTATCCTAGTTGGATAGATTTGTCGTGAATTGTGAATAAGCAAATTTCAAAATCACAATTCATAGCAATATGTATGGCAGTTAATACTTAAGCTCTCGTACAAGCACTGTTTTTGATATCACTAATGTACAACATGCATACGAGGGTGTATTTGATATATTCTTAGCCTACTATTGAAACAATTTAAAGTTGGGAATATTTTATTATTCAGCATAGCCTCCTCTTAAATTAATACAGCTAATGCAGCGATCCTGCAACGTCTTTAACCTTTCTAAAAAAAAAGATTCTTGGTCTGTAAACCAGCCCTCCACAGCTGCTATTCACAAAAATTGACCTCCTTTTAAACTTTTTTTCAATCGAGGCAACAGATAATAGTCGGAAAGGGCTAAATCTAGGGAATAAGGTGGGTGTTTCAGTAATTCGAGCCCTAGAGCCCGAATTGTATCGTGGTAATACGCGATTTATGTGCAGTGGCATTGTCCTGTAAAAACAACACACGTTTCGCTAACATGCCACGTCTTGTTTCCTTAATTTTCTCTCTCAGGGTGGTTAGTAATTTAAAATAAGAAGCTCCAGTGATGGTCTGACCCTTCTTTAGGTAATCACAACAGCGTCCAATCGCAACTCTACGCAGACCAAGCAACATTGCCAAAACGATTGATTGATTATAAGATCAATTATTGCACGATTTGTGAGGGACGTAGCGCTATCCAGCTGAAACTAGAACTGGTTCAAGTCCAATTTATCAATGTCTACATAAAATAATGAATAATGTTCAGTTGCTAGAATCAGTGGTGAGTTGAGATTCTCGGATATAAGCGCACACTTTCGACAATAGCAGTAATATTCTCGACTAAACGCGCCGGACAAATGCAAGGACGGCTTACGTTACGAATTATATGCCACTCTTACAGTTTTTCTTCACAAACTTGCATATAGCAAAATTTTCATTGTTCCGGCAATATTGGAAACAATTTTTCAGTATTTCCCAACGTCGGTCGAATGTAAATACATACATTAATTTCGTACTGCAGAGAATTAACACTAAATTGAGTGCTTTAGTGCTGCCAATGGTAAAATAACATGTACATCTGATATGGGTTAGTATTATGAAAAGACTGTTATGTGTCTTTGTGTTAATATGAGACTGATTGTCTCTTGATGTGATGATTAACTGTGGTGAGACTGATTTTGTTAGTGTTCGAAATACTGCAAAAGTAAACAAAATTTATTCACCCCTCACACGTACATAAACTATTTAATAATTAATGAATGTGGACCGAATCAACTGTACCTCCAGTTGACAATATAACTCGGAAAATTCCAAAGTTACCGATTCGTGGTAAATTATACCTACGACAATAATAAACGTCTCAAGGGTTTAACAATCTAATTTTAAACTATGCTAATTAAATATTAGTTGTAAACCTAAGTATAAAGTTTTAGAATGGTAATATTGTTTCTAATAGAATTTATTATATTTTATTTGGAATTTATTTTGAAATTATTTATATTTATTATAATAGGTAGGCAGTTTACAATCTGTGTATTGAATTTGTTCACTAATAAAGCTAGGTAGAAATCAACAATGAATAGAATAATAAAACTTTGCAAATATAAAGGATACCGCTTCTTAAAATAAGGATACACGTTTGCAGTATGATAGTTTTCATAGCTATATTTCTATATAGTATTATTACAAACGGCGGCTTGTGCTGGATATCGGGATGTGGATGTGCCGTGCCAATAATAATGAAATTATTCTAAGATAAATAAAATAATTAGTGGTGCTGGTGAAGTTTCTTCAAAGTTCCAGGACGTGTGTGATAATGGTTAACTAAAATAAATATACAACAACTTAGTTACTAAATAAAACACATAGGCGTTGTCCTTAAAGTTTGTGTTTATATTTACATAAGAAGAAATTGAAATTCGTATATTTAAAAGTAATTAAACAAAAGTAATATATACACGAGGAGCGGTAATTAAGTAACTGAAAATTAACACAAAAATACTCTGAAACGAACGTTTAATTGGGCAGTAAATTAAGGGTTAATTGAATACGATTAATATAAAATAATCTCTGTATCGAACAATACAGAGTTACCTTTGATTTGCGGCGATGGGCGGCCACGTGGTGCGTCGTATACCTGGACAGATATGCAGAGCAATGTTTGGCAGGAGGAACAAGAAATTAATTAGTTTAATTAATATGGATTCGCTTATAAGAATAATATATATAGAACAATACAGGATTACCTTTTAATTGCGGTGAGATGCAGGGGCACGTGGATCATGCCACCGGTACTTGACCAGTGCGGCGGGTGATGTTGCACTTTCGAGGGTTCTAACGAGAAGATCCGACTGATAGTTTTTTGTATCGAAAAAACACTGGTTTTGAAAACGGTCTGTTTTATGACCTGTCGAAGAGAGGGGTCGATATCTTGAATTCTAATTAATTAAGAAGCGAGACCTGAAGAGGTGTTCTATCGATGGCATAAATATTATTAAAATAAAGCTTGTGACATAAGCTTCCTAGTGATATGAAACACCATATATAAAAGAAGATGTATAATTGAATTAAAACAATTTAAAATGAAATGTATCTAGAAATTCCACAGTACGGTTGTTGCCGGGTCAGGTAGAAACTAAGGGTCTCGGTTAAGATATAACAAAAGAGATGCTTTCTCTTTGGACACGAATACACAGAAAATGTCTTAAGTTAAAATATTTTAATACGAGATATTTAAAGAAGAAATATATTATTTAAAAATAAATTAAAATATTCTTATGTGCGTAGCGTAACAGTATTTAAACTAATAGAGTCAATCAGATTAATCTTCAAATATGTGGATATTAACGATATTTTAATGAAATAGAAACAAAAAGAAAGAATATTGTTTCTTAAAATTAAGAAAATATTTAAAAAAAGAGTTTTTACTTTTATTTATGAAACTAATAATCTGTTTAGCATATTTTTGTGTATAAAGTTTCATCTTGAGCTGTTCTACAGTTGACGTCCTTCTAAATACAAAATAAAAATTATTTCCTCCAGTTCCAAAATTTAAATTTTATTAATATATAAACCATTCCTAAAAATGTGAATTAATTATTTTTATTATGATTAAGCGATTTCCTAATGGAAAAATTCCGAAATAGAAAATACGCATAAATAATAAAATCGATTTGTTTACCATTACAGATTTTGTCAACTCTCAAGCTAATATGTTACCTATAGATGTGATTGCTTAGTAAATACCAATTTATCTTCCATGTTTTCACTAGATTGAAACATTTCCCGCTTATTAGTCTCGTCCAAATATTTACTTACCAAAAGCTTTTTTATATCCTAATCGCCATATTATTGATCCAGCTATTATGATTTACAGTGTTGCAGGTACTGTGGGAGCAATAGTGACATGTCCCTTGGAGGTGGTGAAGACGCGTCTGCAATCCTCGAGAAGCGGTTTCCACGAGCCGCCCAACTTACCGCACATAGCGCAGGATTTCCGCGGTTCCAAGTCGACGAATTACACAACCGTTCCAGTCCAGAGCCAGAGTCGTAGGTTATGGACGTGTTCCCGCCAGTGCCGGCCTCAAGTTGTAGCTCTTTCAGGTTATGTGGCTAGGTCTGCGCCATCGATGAGCCTGTTGCAATGCCTGAAGCACATCATCAAACATGAGGGACCGATCGCCCTTTTCAAAGGTGAGAATTAATGCTTTTATCCAAAATGAACATAATGTAATAAGTACATACGAGGTGCTACCCAGTAATTCCCTTTCAAAGGTGAGAATTAATGCTTTTGTCCAAAATGAACATAATGTAATAAGTACATACGAGGTGCTACCAAGTAATTCCCTAAATGTAAAAAAAAACGTAGTAAATTCTTACAACTTATTCACTACCATCCCCTTTAAAGTATTCGTCCTCCGCATGAGGACGAATACACCGACCCCAGCGACTTGTCCATGACTGGAGGCAGTGCTGGAAGCCTTCGTGTGTTAGCGTGTTCAACATTCCTTCTTCCTATTCTATGGACGGTCATATACTTTATAGAGTTGCTTCTGTGAGGGATCTTGGGATAGCATTCGATCCCTGCTTAAACGTACAAAACATGTACCTTTCAGCGAGTAAAACTTTAGGTTTTATCCTACGATCTACCAAATTTTTCAATAACGTCGATCTCCTCAAAACGTTATATTTTGTGTTCATTGTGAGAAGGCTTGAGTATAGATCTGTTGTTTGGTATCCCTTTTACGATACTAAGAATGTTACTGCAGAGAGAATTCAGCGTCGGTTTTTTAAGTATCTGAGTTTCAAAACATTTATCCGTTTCGTGGAATGGATTATTCTTTTTTGCTGGAGCAGCACAGCGTTCAGTCTCTGTTTGATCGCAGGAAACTGCATAGCGCTGGTTTTTTGTATAAATTGATATGAGGTCGCATTGGCTGTCCGGATTTGCTTTCTGACGTTGGCCTTCGTGTTCTGCGTTTTGCTTCCCGGCATTGTTTTACATTTCCCCATCGGACACCAAATACGAACATCTTCTGGAAGGCCCCATTGACGACATATTATTTACTGGGAGCTGGCGTTAGGAGCGCGTTGAGGATGAGGATCTCTGTTTTTCTTTTTCTTTTTGTCTTGAATTTATATTTTCTTTTTGTTTTAGAATTTATATTATTATTACTATTATTATTATTGTATATGTATGTACTTGAATCTGTATATTCTTGTCCTGTAATTGGGTTTGTACCTGCTGGGCAATAAACAATATTATTATTGTCTCCGATTCGATCCAGATCTGCTCAACCGTCTTAAAACGGCACCCCTTATAGTCTTCGTTAGCTACAAACTGACGCACAACAAGTAACGTGAAGATTTGTGCATTGTCCTGTTGTGGGATCCACGAATCGTGGCACCACTTTGGCAGGCCGCTTGCGTCGAACATTTTCTCCTAGTCGACGAAGAATATCACAATAAAATCATCCATTAACTTCTTTGACAATCCATCAGCATCGAAGAAGCAAATCAACATAGACTTGACGTTGCTTCGGACTTCCGTGCTTTCTTCGATCGTGGCGACGATGACGTCTTCCACTGCGTTGACTGCTGTTTTGTTTCGGAATCATACCCGTACACAATGATTCGTCGCCAGTAATGATTCTGGTACTGAAGTTCGCATTCCTTGTGACAATTTCTGTCAGCTCTGCGCACACATGAACACGGTGACGTTTTTTTTTCAATACTGAGTAACCTTGGCGCAAACTTCGCAGCAATACGCCGCATGTTGAGTTACCGGACACTGCAGGCGCGGCTCGTGATGACGTATTTGCAAGTACAATAATGCGAGTGCTTCGTGTATTCTCGTGTACTAACTGTAACGTTTTCTTAATAAACACCGAACACACGAGGCACTCGCATCATTGTACTTGCACTCCCAAATACGTCATCACGAGCCGCGCCTGCCGGACAGAATACGTTGACAAATGCCATACGACAAGCCGACAATGTTACAAATATCATGGATTGTTCTTCTTCGATCTTGCATGATAGTCAATGGACGACTGGAACGCTCACCATCATCAACAGACATATCCATTTTTAAAACGGTTATACCACTCATATCTTTAGGTTTGACCTAAAGCATACTCACCAAACACTTGTTTATACATTTTCGGCTGCCGTTTTACCAAGTTTAAAGCAGAATTTGATGCACGTTCTTTGCTCTTTCGACATCAGACATTGTCGTGTCGCAGAATAACTCACAACTCAACAAATATAAACACAAAAACTGTTTGCCACCACCTAGCAAAGTACCGTTTGATATACTAACTTAGTATAGACGTAGCTCATACCAACTAGCATTTTAGACCTGTACAACCATCCCTTCGCGCGTCTACATGTTAATTCCGGGACTTTTTGGGAGCACCTCGTATGTACATAGGATTTCAACATTTTTAAAATCTTGAAATTACAAGCTATTCTATGTTTTATTATGCCGCAATTTATAATATTATTTCATCTTCGATTAAGATTTGGAGATGAACACTATTCATTGAACCTATAATACCTCAAATTTAGCAACGGATTTTTGACATTCGTAATTATGGTGTTTCGTTCTAGCACCGTTATAAAATTGCATGTTTCGATGAATTGAAACATATCAAGTTATCATATACGAAGGAGACCCAAAAATATCCGAACTCCGTTTGTCACGTCTCTCCATGACGTAATAGGGCATTCCCCCACTAGATTTCGCTTGTGTAAGGTTTGAACTGTCAGCAACCGTTGCGAATTTGAGGGAAATTTCCCGTTCTGCAGATATTTTCAATACAAAAGGGAAAAAGTTAACTCAAAACGGGAATTTTTTAAAATCTGATCATCTACATTGCCAAAAATTAAAAGGAACCATAAAAAAATATTTTTTGGGGATAAGCAGACGCTTTCTCCTGTAGAGTAGGAATTTCGGGAAATCCCATTTGAAGAATGGAATGAGCATTTAAAACTGCATAATTATACGTTTGACTTTAACAATAAACAAAATTAGACATGTATTAAAGGATTTTTAGTTGTAATTGTTTTTAGGTTAGAGCTATCTTGTACATTCATTGCTTTTTAAATATATTAAAGTATTATTTTTAATATATATAATATAAAGAAATCTATTTCTTAACCGTTCATTTAATATAATTTGATTTGATAAATCTTGGAATTTCGGCTTATATTAAATATTTAAATTAGAATGTTATTTCGCGAAGGAATGTGAATTGTAAATATTGCTATCTACAATTACGACGCTAATTATTCGAAATTTTTATTGAAAAAATTTTGTCCTTTGGTTCTTCGGACCACGGCTCTAATCTCTGAGCTACAAAGGACATGGTTTCGAGTTTGTAAACTACAAAGAACATGATTTCGAGTTTGTAAACTACAAAGGACATTGTTTCGAGTTTATGAACTCGAAACCATGTAGCTCAGAGGTTAGAACCGTGGTCCGGAGAACCAATGGACGTGGGTTCGAGTCCTACCTAAGGACGAAATTTTTTCAATAAAAGTTTCGAATTAGCGTCGTAATTGTAGATAGCAATATTTTCAATTCACATTATTTCGCGAAATAACATTCTAATTTAAATATTTAATATAAGCCGAAATTCCAAGATTTATCAAATGATTTTAAAATTATTTTATCACTCATAAAGTAATTTATTAAGGGGAAGGAATTTTCTAGATTAAATGGAGGGAAAAAGAATACTCAAAGGTTAGCCACGCTATTACAGGCTCGTATTTTTTACGAGCCCATAATACATAAATAGCCGTACACAAAACTGCAAGGTTTTTCTTTCTCTGGGCAGTCTTCTGATCACATTACGACCATCAGTCCATAAACAAAATCGAGATTCGTCATGGAAACTATTCTACTCCAGCGCAACCTTTCGCTACGCCACTCTAGCTGTGCAATTTTATGACGTGGAGTTAGAAGTAAACAGAGAAATGGTCTATATGATTTAAGCCCAAAAGGTCGAATTCTTCGATATATAAATCGTATGGAGATTTGTTTATTAATTAAACTTCTCCAGCTATCACCCATCTTGTTGACGAGAAACGGTCTCTAAAAGCCGCAAACTGAAAAGCACGATCAATTATCGTTATTTTTTGCCCATCTTCGCCAACACAGAAATTGTAGCGACACTACGTCCGACACGATCAGCAATATCACGAATGGATAATCCGGCTTCCCGTGGACCGATTTTCTTGTCGCGTTCAAACTCAGTTAATTGATGAAAATCTGCACGTTGTCGAATAGGAGGCATTATTATACACTCTCCTAGGACCAAATAAAGCTATTATTATACTTTCCAGTGAATAAGGTCAAGAGGAAAACAAAAATATTTTTTAGTTCATTGCCATCAAAACGTCGAACCATTTTTCTTCAAGACAGCGCAAGCCTACACAACACAACAAATGAAGAATTCTTTGACCAGTCAAAATATGGAATAATTAAACACATAATCTTGATTCCTAATGATTTTTTTACCTTTCGAAAAATCAGTTGGTTGATTAAAGATTTTACCACCATAAGGTGCCGTTGAACCATTTAAAAACGAAATTTTGAGTCTATTATCCTCTGTATAAAAAGAATGCTATGAAAATTGTGTTTATTCAGTAGGATTTCTAAGGGCACTGCTACACGTTCAATATATATTGAACGCGATCCAGTATCGCGATATTTATTGAACGTGTAGCATGCAGTATTGTGGATCGCGATCTATATCGCAGAATAGCCTAAAATATGAAATCCAGATCGCGGATCACGCGATAAATATTGAACGTGTAGCATTCTTCATGATATTAAATCGCGATACGTTGGTAAGAAGTGAAATAAAACCAATAAAATAAAATACGCAGTGCAAAAAATTAAACATAAAAAGTAAAACATTTTACTAAATTAGTGTAAAGTTTGTTTCAATAAAGTATAATGGCAGAAGATAGTGAAAGCGAGTGTGTGCTGCCGCTAGAATCGGAGTTAACGACTGAAAAAATGATTTTGAAAGAATTTATTTTTAATTTGGAGGCATTGCCGGAGTTGTGGGACTCGTCGGCTAAAGCTTATTCCGACAAAATAAAAAGAGCGGCTGCACACCAAAAATTATTACAAGTTTTTAAGAAAATCAAGCCCACTGGTACCGTCGACGATGTTCGTAAGAAAATAAACTCGTTGAGGTCGAATTACAGATAGGAGCTGAAACGAATTGTTGACTCAAAACGTTCCGGTGCTGGTGCAGATGATGTATATACACCTAAATCATGGACATTTAAAGCTCTGCAATTTCTAGAAAAAACCGAAAAGCCTGTTAATGTGGTAAGTACATTTTCTTTTACAACAATAAATATCAACTCTTTTTTTTAAATCAGTTATATGCATATTTAGTTTTCTTTATTATAATACATATTTGCAAAAGTTATCCCTAATGGCTTTTGCACTTTTCATTGGGTTGCGCAGAACATTTGATTGTATATTAGATAATTCAAAACTATCACTAATTGAATTTGAAGATTGATAAAGCCGTTCTTTTTTCATCAAAAAGTTGTGTAAGTAACAGCATGCTGCTGTCACCTTTGTGGCTCTCTGGGGGCTTAGGCTAATAGCCTTTTGGGAAACCCCAAATTTTGGAGCAAGTATACCAAAAGAGCACTCAATCACAGATCTTGCTCTGGATAAACGTCGGTTATAAATTTCTTCTTTTGTAGCTTTATTTTGGGGGTATGGCTTCATAAGATGTGTGTTTAAAGCGAAGGCCTCGTCTCCTATAAAAACATAGGGATATTCTTCTACTGTGTAAGGTAGAGCAGACGGCGGTGGCACATTCAAACGGCCTTGCTGCAGTCGTTCCCAAAACTTCGAATAATAAAGAACACCCACCATCTGATACACGGCCATTGCATCCGATGTCTATCATTATAAATTCTTTCCTAGCATTAGCAATGGCCATGAGGACGATACTATAGCTCCCTTTGTAATTATAATACAATGATCCTGTACCAGGTGGATGCTTAATTTTAATATGTTTCCCGTCTATTGCTCCGACACAGTTGTAAAAATTGTGGAGTCTTTTAAAGTCATCTGCAATACTCCTCCACTCATTTGTTGTAGTTGGCATCTAAAAAGTTTAAAATAATTATTAGTCTATTTTAAGCTGTTCGTTAGAATATTTATTTATAATATCAATAACGATTATTACTGATATATAATAAATACGAAAAATATTTTTAATTATTATATTTTCAGGTCGTGGTTTCTGAACATGAGAGTGATTCGGTAGAAATTAATACAAGAAGCCAGTCTCTGGAAGAATTAGACGAATCCTCTATTTCGTCTATTAACCCTATACTTCCTCCGAGAAAAAAACCTAAAGTTGGCTCTATAGCAAAACAAATTGAACTCATTGAAAAAGCATGTTCACTACTGTCTGAGAAACCAGAATCGTCACCTAGTAACGTTAACGCCACACAGCTATATATTGTAGTGAAAAATTGGAGAAGCTGCATCCAAAGCAAAGAATGTTTGCAGAAAAAGCCATCAATGACATTTTATTTGAAGCAGTGCTGGGACGCTGAACAGAAATTCTGTACAAATAAATCAGAATTCAACATCAACGGTAACATCACCGGAGCCATATGATGCACATCCAATGAGATGTGAACGGTTTATACCAGTATCATCGGAGTCAAATATTTTCGCATCCACACCTTCACCGGGATTTGTTTTTGTGTCTCAATCCAAAGCGCACAGCGGTTTACAGACTGAGTATTCACGTACGCAATCTCCGGATGTTATTTACCAAAGCGTGGGTGCAACTCAAGCCGTTTATACTGGGAACGCGCAAGATAATTCAATGAAATCACTATTTTCAAGTTTTAATGGTCAATGAAAACATGTTTTCCTACTAAAATTATTAATAAAACTTAAAAATTATTAAAACAAAACTTACGTTTTACTTACTTCAATATAATCTTTAAGGACGTACATTAACACTTCACAAGTATCTTCGACAGCTTGGCTTATCGACTGCCGGGACATAATGGCGGTAAACCTCTCATCTTTAAAGTATCTGTAAAAAAATAATGATGATAGGAAATGATAAAATAAGATACATTTACAATAAAATATACATAGTAAATACTTACGCGCCTGTTGCAAAATAATGCAGAGTAATTGCCAACTTTTTCCTTGCCGAAATTGCTTCTCTCATCACTGTGTCTTTCTTCAATAAAAATGGGGTAACTAATTCAAAAATGTGTTTAAAATTATCATTAGACATGCGGAAATAATTTTCAAAATCCTCTATTTCTTTATAAAGAAGAATTGTGTCCATTAAACTTAAGTGTGTGTATTTTTCCCGATCCTGCAACCACTTTTTGCTCCAACTGTTTCTTTTCACGTTTTTTTTCAATGAAAAAGCAAACAAAATATCTAAACAGGCTTTCTTTTGGTTTTCTAGCGACATTTTTTAATAAACGACCCGCACAGCACAAAAATAACGTAAATACTGACGCGACAAATATTGAACATGTAGCATACGCGCGTGATCCATCAATCCATTAACCACAATATACCTTATGGTCATATAACGCTAAGAAATAAGTAATTAAACTTTTAGTTTCAAAAAATTCTATTTATTATAACTATCACTACAATATTGTTTCGCCATACAATGGCTTCATCAGGTGGATGAATACTGAATATGTACAATGCAAGTTAGAATATTTATGTGAAAATTATTGGGGAATGGTGGTGGAAAAATGTTTACAATCTTAAATTTAGTAGAGGGGAGTTGTTTAAATCTAGTTGGTCATTTAAAGCTAATCCTAAACTATTGTATCTATTAATTTCTAAGTTTTCTAACAGGTTAAGTTTTTTACTTTTTCCTTGAACGTGTAAAATTTTGAACTCTATATTAAATCTATGATTAATTTCTAAACAATGATTTGCGAAAGTTGAATCTGTTTTCTTTTCCTTTCCAACTTTCCAACTTTCGCAAATCATTGTTTAGAAATTAATCAAAGATTTAATATAGAGTTCAAAATTTTACACGTTCAAGAAAAAAGTAAAAAACTTAACCTGTTAGAAAACTTAGAAATTAATAGATACAATAGTTTAGGATTAGCTTTAAATGACCAACTAGATTTAAACAACTCCCCTCTACTAAATTTAAGATTGTAAAAAATTTTCTACCACCATTCCCCAATAATTTTCACATAAATATTCTAACTTGCATTGTACATATTCAGTATTCATCCACCTGATGAAGCCATTGTATGGCGAAACAATATTGTAGTGATATTTATAATAAATAGAATTTTTTGAAACTAAAAGTTTAATTACTTATTTCTTAGCGTTATAATGCAGTTTCAACAAGTATCTCCTTCGTCAGTTAACTATATGATCATATATTTCTACCCTCTAGAAGGCAATGACATTTTTCTTTTTTAAACTTAAGTTGGTACCATAATTTAAGTTAACTTATTTTGCAGCGTGTGTGTGATATAGGTTATTTTATACTGATGACAGATTAGGTTTTGTCATTTTGACAAATAATTACATACAAACGTTTCAGTTGAAAAAATAAAAAGTTTAATAATAAAAACAGCTACAATAAATGTTCAAAGTGAGCTCCTTCATTTTCTATGCATAGCGCAACTCTTCGTCTCATATTATTGAAGGCATTCCTTAAATTAGGTGGTGTAATTTCCTCACAGACATTTCGGATAGCATTAGTAAGTTCTTCAATTGTATGTGGACGATTCGTAAATACAAACTCTATTTTTAAGATGTGGATAAATGAAATAGTCCATAATTGTTAAATCCGGAGATCGTGGTGGAAAGTCTACTATTCGATTATCAAAGAATTCATGCAATAATTCCATCGTTTCTCTTGTCTTATGGACTGTTGCATTATCTTGCTGGAAATATCCCTCGCGGAGCTCATCATCATGTAATTGGTAACAAATGATAGCAATAAATTATTACGATATCGTTCTGCATTTATCGTATTATTAAAGAATATTGGACCAATAATCCGTCTACGAGAAACTGCAAGCCAAACGCCTATTTTTTGTGAATGCAAGGGTGTTTCAAGAATTTCATGTGGATTTTCACTAGACCAGATGCGCATTGTTTGTTTATTTTATTACAAATAAGGGGTGGTGTAAGGTATAATAATAATTAAATTATTCTAAGATAAATAATAAAATAATATTTTAGTTATTTTGTAATACAATAATTTGTGGTGTTGGTGAAGTGTCATCAAAGGTCCAGGACGTGCGTAGCATTGGTTAATTAAAAATTCAAATAAATACACAAAACTTAATAAATAAAATAAAACACAGCGGCGTCCTTAAAGTTTATATTTATATTTACATAATAAGGATTTGAAATTCGTATATTTAAATAAAAGAAGTTGATGTATGTAAAAGTCATTAAATTAGTAATATATACACAAGGGGCGATAAATTAGTAATCGAGAAATTAATATAAAAAATACTCTGAAACGAATGTTAAATGGAGTAGTAATTATGGGTTAATTAATGTATATAAAATAACCTCTGTATTGAAGAATACAAAGCTACCTTTTAATTTGCGGCGATGGCGGCCACGTGGTCTTCGAAGATATACCTTGTTCAAGTATATGCAGAGCGATGTTTTACCGGAGGAATAAGAAATTAATTAGTTTAAATTAATTTGGATTTACTTAAAAGAGTAATGTATAGAACAATACAATTTACCTTAGAAGCGGAAGAGCCTGGACGGCATGGTGAGGTCCATTGTGTACTGGAACAGCACGAGGAGTTGTTTTCTCACGAAAGGTTCGAAAGAGAAGAAGGAACTGTTAGTTTGTGTCCCTAGAAAAGTCTAGAACGGTCGGTTTTATGATCTATCGAAGAGGGGGATCGATAACTTGAATTATAGTTAATTAAAAGCGCGACCTGAAGACGTCGTCTGTCGATGTCATAATTATTCTTAGAGTAACCCTTGTGACATAAGCTTTCTAACGATATCAAACAAGACATATAAAAGAAGATATAAGTAATATTAAATTAAAACAATTTAAAAAATAGAATGTTCTAGAAGAAATTCGATATTCTAAATTCTACATTACGGTTATCAGTTGACGGTCCAGGTAGACGACGAAGGGTCGAAAAGGCCTCGATCGGTTCAGATATATGACAAAAGAAATGCTTTCTCTTTGTAACGAAAATGAAAGTTTGTACAAATGTAAAAAAAAAAATGTCTAAATTAAATATTAAAATGATATTTAAAAACGAATATATATGTATTTAAATAAGTGAATTAAACTTCTATACGCTAAGCGTAACAATTTATATATCCTGATAAATGAAACCATGCTTCATCGGACCAGAAGGATTTGTCAAGAACGTCATCGTTATTAATCGTACCTAAGAACCACTGACAGTAATTAACTCTGGTTACATGATCGATTGGTAAAAGCTCTTGCACGCAATGAAATTTGTATGGAAATTTTTGTAAGTCTTTTTTAAGGATTCTCTGGCAGGTCTCATATGACAGTTGTGTTTGTTGTGAAAGCTTACGAATCGATTTCTTAGGTGATTGATTTATTCGTCCCTCAACATCTGCTATATTTTCAACTGTCCGCTTTAGTGGTCTACCAGCACCTGGTTTTCGAGACACAGACCCTATTTCACGGAATTTAACTACTGACTTTTGAATTAATTGCCGCAAACTGTCATATGTTGTTGGAAAATTTGGAAATTCTGCCCGAAATTCTTCTATACAAGGCTGCAAGGAGTACGACCATTCTCCATTTTCTAATTTTACACCATTCCTAAAGTATGATTCGATCAGAAAAACTTTATGATTTATTGTAAACATTTTTAAGTGTCAATTAATAAATACATTAATGACAGATGAGTTTTATTTATCAGAACATACACATAATGACAGATGTATTTTATTTGTCACTACCAACACGATATTTTCAAGAAATAATTTCATGGCTTGCTAGAGGGTAAATATAAATGATCATATTGTATATTGAACGTGTAGCAGTGCCCTAAAGGGGATATTTTGAAAAGTAATGAAACCATTATTTTTTTAAATTCTGAATATTTTTGCCTTCTATCTCGACATTTTATCAACAGCCCTTGTATGACTAAGTTAAAAACAAACATCATTTGCTCTATCTTGAATTCTTTTGTATTTTCCCGTATTTTCGCTGCTCCTTCATATAATTAATAGAGAACGTGGTCCTTTCTCTTCTGTAACATTGAGTTGCAGTTTGGCAGATTAAGAGAACTCAATTGAGTACTTTTAAGTACGATCAGTGAATGTGGAATAATAAATCTTAATTACGCTTCGATTTACACTACCCTCCTGTTATTATAACTAAACGTTTAAAATGAAGATTTTTCTTGACTTTCTGTAATAAATATTATTTGATAAAAACATCAAATTGATGTTTTAATCAAATAAAGAACCTATTAGCTCTCAATCAAATTTGTTGTTACCACTTTTTCATCACCATAATGATTATCAAGTGCTTGTGTAAACAGTATAGAAAATAAGTAAAGTCTTATAATTAAATTCTTCGACACGCGATGTGAATTAAAGTAGATCTGCCTAGAAAACACGCAATTTCTATTTTTTTTTTTTTTATTCATGATAATATAATAAATCACTTTTGTTTACTTTCATTATCTACTTATTTGTTGCGCCATCTGCAACGCATTCATTACATAATAGATACCTATGATAAAATAAATGTTGACAATGTAGGAATTACGAAATGGGTATGTTCTTTTTTGATAAAAACAATATATACGAGGTGCTACCCAGAAATTCCCGGAATGTAAAGAAAACTCAATGAATTGCTCTTACAACTTCTTCACTACCATCCCCTTTAAAGTACTCTCCTTCTGCATGAATACACCGACCCCAGCGACTTGTCCGTGACTGGCAGCAGTGCTGGAAGTCTTCGCGTGTTAATGTGTTCAAGACCGCCTGCGATTCAGTCTGGATCTCCTAAATCGTCTCAAAACGGCACCCCTGGAGCTACAGTTTCAACTTCGGAAGCAGAAAGAATGCACAAGGAGCACGCTCTGGGGAGTAGGAGAGTGTGGTTCTACCGCCGTCTTTGTTGAGGCTAGAAACTGACGCACAAGTGACGTGTGTGTTAGTCCATTGTCGTGGTGTAGGATTCATGAATTGTTGCCCCCCCTTGGCAGGCCGTTTGCCTCGAATGTTTTCTCTTTGTCACCGAAGAACATCGCTATAAAATCGTCGATTAACAGTTTATTGTCCCCCCTGGTGTGGGAAATTCTTTGTGCACAGTGCCATTAGCGTCAAGAAAGCAAATCAGCATCGACTCGACGTTGCTTTGAACTTACCTTGCTTTCTTCGGTCGTGGTGACGATGGTGTCTTCTACTACTGTGACTGCTGCTTTGTTTCAGGATACCCATACACCCATGATTCGTCGCCAGAAATGATTCTAGTACTGAAGTTCACACCCCTTTCGGCAGTGTGTTTCAGCTCTGCGCAGATATGAACACGGTGCCGTTTTTGTTCAATGCTGAGTAACCGTGACACAAACTTCGCAGCAAGACGCCGCATATTAAGTTTGCCGGACAGAATACGCCGACAACGTATTCTGTCCGGCGACCCCGTACGACAAGCCAACAATGTTACAAATGTTATAGATTGTTCTGCTTCGATCTTGCAAGATAGCATCACGCACTTTTGCCACATTTTATGGCGTATTTGTAACGATCGGAGCGCTCATCATCATCAACCGATACACGTCCATTTTTATAACGGTTGTACCATTCATAAGTTTGCGCCTGGCCTAAAGCATCCTCACTAAACACTTATTTAATCATTGACTCACAGTCAAAGTAATCTTACGATGTAAAATGCATGCGACGTAAACATATCATAGAAAGAATAATTGAAACATACATGAGTAGGTAAACCCCACCAGTTTTGTATAATACAAAGGTATTTTAAATAATATAAAATATTATTAAAAATCTGGTGTGAAGAACACAAATGCAGGCACATTATTAATATTTTTTGTGAACGTGTCCGAATATATCCTATCCCCAGAGACGTAGATACGTATTTCACCTTTCTACAGGCTCATCGGTACGCCCCTAATAATAATAAAACCTAAAAGTCATACAGTTCTTCTTTTGCATCATCTCTTTTGATAACAATATAGGTACATACAGTACGTATACCATTTAAAAATACGAATGAAAACATATTCTAAAGAAGCACACAGCAGAGTGAAGGTGGTCACTAAAATATTAAATGCAGGTAACTCTCCTACAAGACAGCTTCGCTCTAACATATTAAGAGAAATTGCAGAAACTTTTCTTTTTTTGCTTTTAATAGGTTTTGGAACACTCCTTTATGTACTGGTTTTTAGTCTCATATAACGCAGTTTCACACAACACACGGAGGAATTAATTTACTGTGTCTTTAGGAAGATTAACTGTATTTATTTTTGTGTACATAACAAAAGGAGATACTTGATATATTCTAGTGAATTTCAAATGTTATTTTCTCAAGCTTTTCCTTTATGTTTCTATGAGGCAATTAAAGCGCGATTGTGTGGTTAACGTTTCGTCTCGTCCATACCCATAATAAAAACATTATGTGCAAGTTCAGGAACAAAAAATAGTTTGCAAATAAATCGATATTCTCAAACTAATATAATAATACATCTTGTATTAGACAAAATATACGCTGAGTTTAATTCGATTGCCATGGGCTATACAGGGCAATCCAAATTAAGTGTTCACCATTGGTAACTTTGTTATCATTAAAGATACAAGATTGTTTAAATTAGCAAACTAGTAGTACTTTTAACGCTCTTTAAGATGGAAGAATTAAAAAAAAACAAATGAGCAGCGCGTTTTCGAGTTTTCTCGAAAAATATGTTTTTTTCAAATGGAAACCCCTGTATATTATATGATTTTCTGTTAGAAATTCAATTTTTAAACAAAAAATCTTATAAGAACTTTTTTACTGGGATTAAAAACACTTGAGTTATAATGTATAAACAAAAACAGCTAAATAATTTCTATAAACTTTATTTTATACATAATCGTATCATTAAAAGAAAATAAAAATCACTGATTTTTTCATAGAAGATGTTCAAAAATACCACCTTGTTGTTCAATGCATTTTTGAACACGTTTCTGAACTTGTCGAACTGCTTTTAGTATGGTCCTACCATCTATTTGGTTTATCTTTTCACTAACTGCAATTTTTAGGGCGTTTACGTTTCCGTACCTTTGCTTATAAATCTCTGTCTTTAAATAACCCCATAAAAAAAATCAAGCGGTGTTAAATCTGGCGATCGGGGAGGCCACTGAATAGGACCATTTGTTCCTATCCATGAATTGTTAAAAATAGTATTTAAAATTTGATGAGTACCTCAGTAGTTGTGCGCAGGTGCGCCATCCTGCTGAAAATGCAGATTCTGTCTACTTATGAAATCAATATCGTCTAAGAAATTATTCAAAATTTCAGTCAAAAATTCTATGTACCTTTCACCAGTTAGAGTGCCCTCATAAAAGAGAGGACCAACAATCCTTGAACCAATTAAACCGCACCAAACATTAAAACTGTAACGGACTTGCGGGCGTCTTGGATGTACTAAAAGAAGATTTTCCTTTGACCAGTAATGATGATTTTTTGTATTGTACATTCCAGAATTTGAGAAATTTGATTCATCGGTCCATAAAATATAACGAAAGTTGTTTACATTTTGGCGACAAAAGTTAAGATACCAGTGGCAAAAAAACATTCTTCTCTCTGGATCCCCTGGCAAGAAAACATGAACTGGTTTGTACTTATAAGGAATGAATTTGTGTTTCTTCAGAATCCTATGCACAGTACCGTGACTCAAATCAGATTCCTTGATAATATCTAGTATGGAATTCTCACGGTTGGCCTCAAAATATGCAAGAACTAGAATTTCCGTGGCCTCGCTTATTATAAAAGTCCTTCTTGTTCTTGTTTTGGCAAAAGCACTCTCATTGCCTCTAAATTTTCGGTACAGTAAAATTGCTCATTTGGTTGTGTTCGGAGTGGATATAATTCAGCGTAGTGTTCTTTTGCCCTCCTAGAGGATTTTCTGCAACCTAAATAAGATTCTAACATATCACACTTTTCTACATGGGTAAAAATCATTTTTTTGTCAAATTAATAACTAGCAAAATGAAATTTATGAGTGAAAGACTAATAAAACTGTACTAATATTTGACGTTTACTAGAAAGAATTAACGTCGTTATCATAGAAACATAGAAATGCACTTGACTTAGCTGTTTTTGTTTATTCACTATAACTCAAGTATTTTTAATCCCAGTAAAAAATTTCTTATAAAATTTTTTTTTTTAAAATTGAATTTCTAACAGAAAATGATATAATATACAGGGGTTTCTATTTGAAAAAAACATATTTTTCGGGAAAACTCGAAAACGCGCTGCTCTTTTTTTTTTAATTCTTCCATCTTAAAGAGCGTTAAAAGTACTACTAGTTTGCTAATTTAAACAATCTTGTATCTTTAATAATAACAAAGTTACCAATGGTGAACACTTAATTTGGATTGCCCTGTATAATATATAACAAAAATTCTTTGATATTGTTAGGCGGATATTTCGATCGTTTGCCAAATAAAGAAAAAATTGGAAAAAAAATTAAATCAGCTTCCTAAAAAAAAGCTGCATTATCAGAGAGCAGACTCGAGCGATTGATGATTCATAGCCGATAGGCGTCTGCCTTGTATTCGCAATAGGTTTGTTTCTGTAAGCGATCCGTCAGTTTAGAACAATTTGATACGTGTGGCTACTGCATAAGTGGCACATACCTACACATGCAGTTAATATGTATCTGTCAATGCACAACAAAGCGAATGTAATAAACGGTTTGGTAATCGGCAGAAACTACTGCTGAAACAAAAGTAATGTTGGCAAGCGAATTGCGTATCGAATTTTGAATAAAAATAATCTACAAAGAACTAAACTCAAAACTATGTATTTTCTGTGAAACATTGAAAGTGTAAAACATTACTAAGAACAACTAAAATTTGTTCAAGGTGTTCCTATGTTAAATTAGTTCTTTTAGATGTTAAAATGTCTTTAAAAATAGAAAATGTCAGTTCCACATCACAACTGGTGATGGGTGCATTATTAAAATGTTGCAAAAGTGCACCATACTTCGAAAGTATAGATTTTTCAATCGGCTCTGTGCAGAATTGATATAATATATTCAAATCTGGATTTCTGCTAAATATGGCATCAACTTTTTGTCTCAGCTTTGAGAAATATATTTTTAAATGATGAAACTAACTTATCAACATTTGGAAAATAACCCTGATGTATTCACATACTCTGTGCAGTGCATGTGCTGCACAGGTAACGTCTAGCATATTGGGTTAAGATTGCTTTAATAACTTCCCTGTTTTTAACATATAAGCTGCCGCATCAGTCAAAAATAATAGCATCTTGTCTTTATACTTGTTATCCGATGGCAGAATATTATGAATATATTGATCAATTATTTCTGCAACTATTTCACCATTTACAACTGGCAATATTTTAGTTGCCATTAAGTATGGTTGGTATGAAGTTGTCGGATGAAGAATACCAACTATATTTAACACATATCGTCCTATTACATCCGTTGTTTCATCTGCACTTACCCAAAGATAATTACCAGATAGGTTGGTTCGTATTTTTTAAATGTTTCTCAAATAACATTTTGGTAAGTGGTATTTACGTAAAGTAGATTCAACGGGTATATGACGATCAGTATATTTTGTAAGAAACCTCTTGAGGACTGATTTGTTAAGTGTTTTGAATATAGTGGTCGCCATGAAAGCTTCACACAGTTCTTCGTTAAAAGTGTCAGGTGCTGGGTATCATATGTTATCTTGATGAGTTTTGGAAGAAACATGTCTCTGCTCATTACACTTTTGTGGACGCCTTAAACTTAATGAACATATCTCGGTATCATTACGAATATGCAACCGGTCTGTATGGCGTCTAATCCATCTTACCATGGTTGCCCTACGAGAATTCTCCATAGTTATTGAAAATAAAGAGAAATACTAAGAACAGAAAGAAATGGACCAAAAAGAAGAAACGAAATCTAGTCCAATATTAAGGTAGTAAATTAAACTTATAATTTATAAAAAATTATAGGGTAAATATACAATATACCAAGAGAAAATGGATTTTTTAAAATACTAAACGTTGTAACCAAATAACACTGAAAGAAACGAAACAAGACACGCTACTGTAAAATAGAATTTATGAATGAATAGACACAATAACAACGGAAAAAAAACTTCTGCTCGACGAATACAATCGAGCAAGCAAATAGTGGGGCTGTTATAACATGCATACTAGACATGATACTGCCACGTTTTATCGGGGCAACTGGTCATTTAATCATTATTATACACAAAACGGATCAAATTAAGCTTTTGGGAGTCGGCGGCAAGTTTAAAGCTCAAAAATCAATATAAAATTAACTGATACACTAAGTAGTTAAACACCATAATGAACTTAAGTTATTAAATAAATAATAAGTATTAATTTTTAAAAAATATTTTTTTTTTACTTTTAAATGATATTCCTTTTCAAATTTTGTATTTCGCTTTCTCCATGTTCACTTTACCATCTGGCCAAATATATTAAATTTACTTTCGTCCTTGAAAACAAACGTTTTTATTCATGTATTATTTGGTAAAGTTGATAATAAATTTCATATTCTCTCTGAAGAAGTTTTTCCTAGATAGATATTTACCTTACAGTTTTAGTATTAATGTGCCAACGTAAGCAGGCTCAGAATTAAGTAAGGGATATATATTTAATAAATAAAATTAAGTACGATTGAATATGTGGGCTGCTACACATCCTGCACTCTAGATAAAAGAATAAATAGAAAATGTCTTCAAATATGTTCATATTTAATGAACGTGAAGAACAATGATATAAACAAATAATTTACCGCAAGACGAATTGTGCGAAAGTAATATAATTAAAGAAGATTATATCGAGAAATTTCTATATCTTTCTTTTCCTTGTTAGATAAAAATACAATTTAAACCAGCACTCCTCATGTCGTTATCTAGAAAAAATAATACTCAAACTACTGATGACTCTCCAAAATGAACACAATACAAAATTTTAATATCGCATTTGATGAGATGATAATCACAAATAAAACATTAAGTAACTTTCGTTTTAATCTACATTGTACACAGCGGTAAAATTCCACATTAACAAAAGCATCGTACTCTTTTTTGATAAGGAAACGCGTGTGGAATACAGAAATGCGTGATGATGGACCAAAGTTCGGCATAGTTTCCCGCTAACGATTCTATTTTTAAACTGGATAGCATTAGGTGGCGATCAAAAAAAAATGTTCGATACAGGGCGTAAGAGTAATAAACAAAATTTCTAAAATTTCAACTTATTAGATATTTACATTTAAATTAACGGCATTAGCATTTATTATAGTAAGCTCATATAATTAAATTTTTAATACAATAACATCTTTAACACCAATTCATTTTACACTTGCGTACATATTAAATAATACAAATTACGAGGTGTGGCAATTTAATTCCCGCATTGGTACAATTTACAAGAACACAAATGAAGTAATATAAAAAATGTTTGACATTTATTCGAAGTAATTTCCATTCACATTAATACACTGATTGTAACGTTCTAAAAGTTTTTGAAAACAAATGCATCCGAAGAAATGGTGTTCAATTTGGCGATTACATTTTTATGAATATCTTCTTCGTGTTGAGAAAGAGGAAAAATCCGCCGGTGCCAGGTTCTGTGAATAGGGTAGATGATTAATCTCAACAACTCCTTCTTTCGCGCAAAATGCCCTTACAATTAGTGAAGAATGTGATAGTGCCTTGTCATGTAACAAGAACCAACTACCCTTTCCTAGGTATTGTGGTTGCATTCGAAAAATGCGCTTCAGTAATCTCTGCATCACTTCAAGGTAGTATGCACCAGTAACCGATTATCCTTCCGTTAAAAATTCTTTATGGATTACACCCTAACTATCGAAAAATGTAATCATCATGGTTTTGATTCTGGTTTCTTGCAAACGAAACATTTTGAGCATTGGTGATGTTTTTTCAACCCACTGCATGCTATGGCGCTTCGTCTGAGGATTTTACTGAAACAGACATGATTCAACACCAGTGACAATGCAGTTAGAAAATTTGTATCGTCGCGACAATTCTAAACAAAGTCTTCGCACAATGCAACTGTTCTCTGTACGAGTATTTGCTCATCCGTAAGATTGTGCGGCACGAACTTTGCACAAATCTTTAGGCAATATTTGTCGAATCGTCTTATTCATGTTTAACTCTTCTGCCATCATTCGAAGAGTCATTCGACACGTCGTGCCACAAGTTCAGCATTTTTGCGATCGTATCTACATCGACGGACGGCCAGTGTTTTTACGGTATACAGATTTTAACATCTCGTAAGTTTTTGTTGTAGTTTCCCTAATTTACAGCAAATTTTAATATTTACTCGTTGTTCCATTACGACTGACAGAAACACGATGTGCCCTCTACCGTCCTTCTCAGAAACTAACAGCTGTTTTATATTGGCTTGATCGGCATCTGTTGGTGAGACTATGAACTACATATTACATGTTTACAAAAAAGGTTTAAGTATATCAATACGTTAAGCACGTATTACGCATTTGTTACAAATAAGACAGACATGCAATATACACATCTGTAACTGTACACATGGACAAATACACCTCGTATTTTCCAGCATTTACTTCTGCTTAAGACACGTGTTTCTGCCATCTACTATTAGGCGTCATCAGTCATCAGTTAAGCTGACGTCCGTCAGATGTCACTATAATATATGGTGCTACCTGATAGGACGAAATTTGCTATACCTTATAGGCGATTTAAGCTTTATTTACTTCACTAGCTTAACTGATGACGCCTAATAGTAGATGGCAGAAACACGTGTGTTAAGCAGAAGCAAATGCTGGAAAATACGAGGTGTATTGTCCATGTGTATAGTTACAGATGTGTATATTGCATGGCTATTTCATTTGTATTACATGTTGTTTTAATTTTGGTTCTATTTCAGGTGTCCACTACAGCAGCGTCAATGCGGGAATAAATTGCCAAACCTCGTATATTAACATACTATTTTCTATAGAGTATTTCGACGTTTGAAAATCACCAGAACAGGTACTGATTTTTTAGGTCAATAATAAAGGAAAACTTCGAATGTCATAAAGAAAAGAGTACTTCCACAACATTGTTCAGCGGAAACGTGTCCTAAAATAGAACATTTTTATATCTTTTGAAAGCATTTTTAAATACTAGCACTAAGTCGTATTTACCTAGTTTGCAATACAGTCTCTGTTATTATCATTGTTTTATCGTGTAAATTGCCAGAAAACAAATATAGCCGATCCAAAACCCCACACATCAAAACAAACCCATACACGAATTTTGAAAGAGTTCTTTTAAGTACTGACGAATCATATGCTACCCATGCCTTTCTTCTGGGAGTCCACATACAAAATGAAGCCTCATTGGTAAACACTAACGCTACGGTCTTTCAATCGTGTTTACAATTTTCCTGTACACACAAAATTAGATGATTAATGTGTTTGTTAGTAGGAAGCGACTTTGAACTACTACTTTTATATTTGAACGTTTGCACGTTGTAAAGATTAATTATTTTTATTGATTTGTTCAATCATTTATAACTGATCTCGCTTCAGCTTGGTGCTAAATTAAACTAGAATTTCGACAAAACATCATTAGGATATTTTATCCTGCTAGTTTGTTGTTGTGACAGAAACTCGACGTTCTGCAAATCATCGACGGTGTGTTTCGTTATAATTCTCTACCCACTTACAAAGAAACGTCTGCATTTTTTTAATGTGTCTAGCAACGGGTGCAACAATCATTCGAGGTCCTTTGGGCTTAGTACTAAGAAAGACTTCACCAAAGCGTGGCACTCGTCACGATATATGTACGCACAGATCGGTACTCAACACCATACTAAAGTTTTATTGGGATTATCGGTACCTGCCTAATCGGTAAGCTCATTAATGTTTATCGACTGTTTCTTAGAAATAATCTCCCACACGCTCTTGTAATAGAAATTGTAGATGCTTATTCATTGTCAAACGAAAAATGTCTGATAAGTAGAGCAGACCAATTTCCGCGCGCGCCATGAGCGCCGGTAAGGGAGTGTAATTCGTAATGTATTAGAATATGCGATAGAATAGGGACGCAACATGAGCTTGTTACCGATATAAGTATAGAAGTAGAGACATTTATTCTATCAGAAATAATTAAATATACATTTGGTTTTCTGCTATTAAAGTAATATGCATAAACACACGAAAAATAAGAATAGTACATATTATAGCAGCGTTGTATGTACCTATAAATAAAATGGAAAATGTATGAAATCAGTGATTGTGTGCATGATAGAGGATTTAAAAAAACACTTACCGTTTTAAGCGTCTTCCAAGGATTGACAAACTGGAGAAACTCGATTGTATATTTTCAACATCAGGTGCGTTTCTAAGGTTATTTCTGAAAAACATGTCCGCCGTGAGGAAATATATTCGGAAAACGAGCGTTCTACATCTAGTGATGTTATATTCGCATAATCAAAATACTTTTTTAAGCAACTTAACGCATCTGTAGATGTGCCCTCACAAATACGTGTTAAGGTGTCAAAATCTGCGTTTCTGTTCTAAAACACTTTCAAATTTAATTAGAACACTTTCACTTTTTGCGTCTTCTACAGCACACAGTTGTGCGTGAACATCTTTAACGATTTGCAGTGGTTCCTCTAACGACAGCGACGAATTCTCTAATTTTGTTATTGCTTCTTCTAGTCCCAAGTAATTCTCACGAATACTTTGTAAATCCATTTTAATCTGGGCATCTTGAAATTTTTTCTGGCTTGTATTGATAACTGCATTTTCTTTCGGATCGAATGATAAAACCACGTTCTTCATTTTTTCAAAATGTTCGTGATAGTAAAACCCCGCCCGTAACCATGTACCCCAACGTGTCAGAATCGGCTGTGGTGGCTCAGAGGTATGGGGACACAATTCGTGAAATTTCCGAATACGTTTTGGAGATTTCAGGAATACTGCCTTTGTACTCGATATTAAAGCATCTACCTCTGGCAAACATCTACGAACCTGTTCTGCCACAAGGTGTAGAGCATCGAGTTTACAAGTAATATGTAACAAGTTAGGACAATAAGATACCGGCCTACAGAACACATGGTTGCGGCACCATCGGTCATAAACATTAATACTTGGTCTTTCAAAAGTTTAAATTTTTCCAAAATATCTAATAGCACCTCTGAAATTTTTCGGCATTACATTGTTCTAGTCCTCTGGATGCTAATAAAATTGAAGACGTTGGTTGATGTGGTTCCATATTACGCGCCATCACATTAACTACAGATTGTTTTTTGCTGTCAGTTGTTTCGTCCACACCCCGGCGGTACCTATTTTTTTTAGATTATTTTGTTGTTTATTAACAAATTAAACCACGCGACATCGATTTTTTTTACTAAAAAAGTACTCTCTATTTTAACATTTTACCATTTATGCTGAAAGTGGCGTACATTAAGCGAGTGAATATGATGTATTCGATTACATTACCTCAGTGGAGACTATTTTGCTTTCTAAACAAATTGAAAAAAACGAAAAAATTTTGATTATGGCGATTTTATAAAAAAAAAATCGATGTCACGGATGTAAACTATAATAACTGCCCACTCCTTGACATAATCATTTCCTATTATATAAACTATATTCTATGCGGATAGAAATGCAATTACTTATTATTATTTTCGATGTGGTATGCAGACTCTAGTTCTTTTTTACGTCTAATCAGCATATCAAGACTTAAAAAAAATTGTTCTTACAGCATTAATATTTTTATTTGATCACGTACTGCAAGAATATCGAAACTTTATTTTGTCTCTTGCCAGTCAGATGTCGCGAGACACGTCTTGTTACCTGACGGCATTATTTGCATAAGACGTCACTTCATAAGCCCATACTGATGAGATCACGAGATCGAAACACATGTGTCTACGGTTGAAATGGACCGCTGGTTAAACATTTGTGTATAGATACAGACATGTTCTATACATATTTATATTAATTTTTATTTGTCTGTCGTGTTGCGGATTTCAATTGCCCATAATAAGACTGTTATTCAATACAAAATAATAAGAATAATAAACACAATTTTTACCACCAAATATTCATTAAAAATGATGATTAGGGTTGCGGTGCTATATCTTCGCGGTTTTAATAATTAATATATTTATGGATTGCGTTTAAACTTTACGTTTAGCAATAAATTATCAGAAGATATTTATTCAATATGCATTTGCAAATTAGACATCAGAAGAATGACTATAAAGAATGGAGAATATAAGAATCTAATCTTTCATTTTTTTATTTTAGGTCTAGGTCCTAATTTAGTTGGAGTTGCTCCATCGCGGGCGGTTTACTTCTGTACATATTCCCAGTCGAAAATATTTTGGAATAGTATTATGGAGGCCGATACCGCTCTAGTGCACATATTGTCGGCATCGTGTGCCGGCTTCATGTCCAGTACACTCACTAATCCTATCTGGTTTGTCAAGACAAGACTGCAACTGGATGTTGACAAGCACTGTAGAATGACTGCCATGCAATGTATTCGTAGAATATATGCTGAATCGGTAAGATATTCTTATCTACCCCGTGAATAGCAAAAAGGAACTTGACTAGGGATGGATGAGAATTTGAAATTCGCATATACGAAGGGCAAATAGTTTTTTAGTTGTGTAATGATTATAATCGATTAGAAATATATTACACGTGATGCAGATGTATACAGAATTAGATGGGGTCTCACACATAGAATGATAATCATACAAACAAGGGTACCAACGTACCGATAATAACGTTAGATATTAAGTTATATTGTGGACTTTCTTCTTAAAATATCTGGATCTTGCGAACTGCTTTACAAAATATAACGTGCACGCTACCAACTATGTTACGTGCACTAATAAGGATATAAAATTAAATATCTTATTTTCGGGCAATATAATTTTGTAACTGCCACAACACAATGCAAATTAGTATATATCAATAGAGTAAAATTTGTAAAATATATCAGATATTAAACCTGATTAGTTTATTGCAAAATGCCCCGATGGCACAGAAAAATGTAAATATACTTCTTGTGTTTGAGTCTATAAGCAATTAAGAGTGGTGGCCGAGAAGGTGTCAAGTTGATAAGAGTGATGGATTCCAGACCTCAAAAGAGTCTCAAAAATCTTATAAATGATCCCAACAAAAGATAAAATATATATTTTTTGGCATCATTTTTAAGACCTTCTTGTCCATCAAATCACTCTTATTCGCTTAAAGACTTAAACACATGAAGTATATTTACCTTTTTTTCGGTCCCATGGGAACATTTTGCAATAAGCTAGTCCACAACTTTTTTTTGAGTATACATTGCACTTTGACAAAAAAAAAAGTTGCTAGATTCAAAGCTACCTTAAATTCATGTTGGGGCAGGGTAACCCAAAAGACATTTTTGGGTTAAATTTATGGGTTTTACAAATTTCAACTAAATTGATAATTCCAAATGATTAATTAATTTTTATCTAATGAAAACTTAGTTAAAGAGCAAATTAAAGTTAAAATTCGCGATCATTCCTGAGTCACTTTATATAATAAAGAATGAAAACCAAAAAAAATTAAAAATGTGCCGCTCGAAATGGGCTTGAACTCGGATCATGTAGTCCACAGCCAAACGTGATAACCAATAGACCGTGCACAATTTGAAAAGTTTTCTAGCGGTTCTTGAAAATTGTTAGTAGCTCAGCTTCTGCTTAATAAAGATTTTTGAAAAAGCAAAATAATTGTCATTTGCGGCACATAATGTAGATTGCTTTCACGAATTTTCAGTCAGTTCTATAAATAGTCAGCGTTCTTCATTAGTGTGAATTTTACCTTCCAAATTTGCATATACCGCCTAATTCTGAGCAAACGCAATGATGCGAATGTATGAATATTTCTCCCGCTCAAATAGAATTCCCCTGAATGCTGTAGGCGTGTCAACATCGATGTCATATGTCATACATACTTACATATTATGGAGCCGCGTAAGAAAAATTATCTGATTACCAAATTACTATTAAAGGACTATAAATTGTTTAGTCCTGTGTTATTGTAATGATTTTATAATAAATAAATTGCAATACGTTATACTGACGATGGTCACACAAAGCGTAATAAAATTATTAATAAGCGGTTAAGAAAATTGCAAATAAGGCATCAAGAGATTTAATAAATTCAATTTTAATAATAAAGGTAACAAAAACTATTCATAGTAAACTAAATAAACTTCAGAAATAAATAAAAACTAAATTAAATTCTAGTAATGTAAAGAAAAATTTACTCTTACAGATAATAAAATAAATTGTTCATAATGAGAAATTAATTATATAATAACGGAAATTCATCCGTTTAAACTCATCACCGTAAAATAATTGATGATGTTTGGAATATTTATAATTACGGAAATCACTTAATTTTAGTATGCGGTTAACGGAAGAGCGGCATATGCCTAAATCGTTGGAAATATCGCTGTGTCAAATTTGAATTTAGTTCTATTGCAGCGCATACTAAAATGAACGTATCATTAGGAACTCCGGCAAATAAGTCACATATTCTTTGATAAGAATTATCAGCGTGGTACCATTTCATCATTTCGGCTTTCTCTTCTACTGTATAACGCGGCATTATCACTATTCAAACGCTTAAGAGACTCCGTATAGGATGACAGTGTGATATTAATTGTCAAATCGTTGCGCGACAGACTGTTTTGTGATTGGCTAAACGCGTTCAGGGGATTTGTATTCGAAGCGGGAGAAATATTCATACATTCGCATCGTTGCGTTTGCTCAGAATTAGGCGGTATTTGCATGTATCTCTATATGCAAATGCTTTTTCAATACGAAAAAAATATGTCCAATACTATCAACTGTGATTTATGAAAATCATACTCTCGTCAACCAATATACATTTCCCCGAAACAAGTCGGTAGGCAAACGTTTAAATATCTTTTCTACGAGTTTGTAACTATCCATAGCCAAGACATACCTAAGTGTATCTCATCCAAAAGGAATCGATTGATACCACCCGCGATGCTCTAGCTTCAAAATTGACTAATTTGGAGATTCCAAAACTAGGGGTTTTATACCACTTATACCACGGGAGGTACCTTTGTGAGACCTCAGTGTATTTTCGTAAAAAAAACGCTGACAAAAGTCAATTAAAATGTATATATGAGAATTATTTTAAAAAGCGTCGCATCAAAAAAGCTTTGTTGGTTGCTAAGATCCAAGAAGATACAAACTTTTCGTTATGCCAAGTATATTAGGATACCCACTAACATGTACACCATGATTAAATCGGAGACTATGACTGATGCTGTAAAAGTTAATTGAACTCTTATCATAATGTAGCTTTAAATCTGGATACGTATTTCGACAACTAAGTTGTCTTCATTACTGTACCACTTACGTATTAGTATATCAATGATATATTAATACATGTATAGTAATGTGCAATGCTCTTGTGTAAAGTGTGTGTTAGTGTCCCGAATGTATTACTTTTTCTACTCCTGATGATAACAATTTTTAATTGCCAAAATACGTATTCAGGAGGATTAAAGCTACATTGAAGGAAGTATGGGTGATTTTCAATTAACTAATATTAAATAAAAAGTATAGCAAGCGCCAGATAAGTTGGCGAGCGGAGGTGTAGGTTCGCGCAAGATTAGAAGTATTGGGGAGATTTGTATTTAGTTTTACATCAATTTGAAGGATAACATAGGTGGCGTAAACTACACATCTATCACTTAATTAGTTAAAAATTTATTATAGTAAAATATATAACGTGGACGTTTATAAAAACGGCTTCTGCGCACCCCCTCCTCTCGCCATCTTATTTGGCGCTTGCTATACATGCCCATAGAAAAGAAATAAAACTATATACGTTTTGATATTAACATTTCCAAAACAAAACTTTATTTTTGGTTGCTCAACTGAATGAACTGGTGCGAATCTTGCTACACTGCCTACAATATCTATTATGGTTTTTCACCGCACCTCGACAGATTCAACGGATAAAAATGAATATCTGAAGGAAACTCTAGCGTAATAGATGGCCAATACCCTAGCCACGTTACAGTAAGGCTTAATTTGTAACAAACTTTTTACACCCTGTGGACATCCAAGGCATGTTACTGGAAACTGTTCGAATACAAAGATTAATTTTCTTTCGGATTAATTCCTCGATCTTTCCTCGATATATATCGATTTTCATCTTGATATGAAACAAACAGTCTGTTATGAATTCGTTCATTAACTTTTGTTCTAATATTAAATCTAGAGTTGTCGGATTTTCCCTACATTCCAGAATCCTACTCATTATAAGTTAATATACCGGGTGGTCCATTTATCGTGCCCCCCCCCCCAAAAAAAAAAAATTTGGAAGCAGTCAGTTTTAGGAAAAAAAGTTTCAAGTAAAAGTTTTACTACAAGAAGTGTCCTATCTGATGGTTAAGCAGTCGTACACCAAGGAGAACGTATGAAGATCATACGAAGGTCAATTTTTTTTTTTTTAATAGAACATGGCATTTTTTTTCCAAATTCTGAAAAAGGATGTAATTACGAGTAGAAAAGTACTAAAACTCATGTGGCCTAAAATTATGATTCAGCGAAATATTCAAGAAAACACAAAAAAAAATGAGAAAAATTTAATAAAAGAATAACATAAATAGACACAAAATATCCGATCACCCCCGGGCTACACTAATTTAATTTAATCGGGACAATTGTTTCGGAAACTTCGGACTCATTAAAGTAAATGTTCAAAGTGTTGACCTTCAACCTCGATACACTTTAGAATTCTCCGACTAAACGAATCATGGACGTTTATTAGCACGTCTTCCGTAATTTCTGAGCATGCATTTATTATCCTTTGCTGCATATCTTCCGGTGTTGTTGGGGCAGTACGGTACACTTTCTCTTTCATTGAACCCCACAGAAAATAATCGAGAGGGGTCAAATCTGGAGAACGAGCAGGCCAAGATGTAGGTCCGCCGCGTCCTATCCAGTGATCGCTGTAATCCCTGTTTAATATTTCTCGAGCCGCGTGTGAATAATGAGCTGGACACCCATCATGTTGGTACCACATTATGGCTCGCCGCTCTAAGGGTACATCTTCAAGTAGTGTCGGTAACACCATCTAAATTATTACCATCTAAATTGCCAGTAATAAAGAAAGGTCCAATTATTTTCATACCAATTATCCCACACCAGACGTTGACATTCCATGGATGTTGCCGGTCTACTTGCCGTAACCATTTTGGATTTTCTGTTGCCCAATAATGCATATTATGCCTATTTATCTGCCCATGATTCGTAAAAGTGGATTCGTCGGAAAATAGCACATTGAGAAAAAAGTAATTGTTATCGCGAATTTTTTGCTGAGCCCATTCACAAAATTGTACACGATGTTTAAAATCAGTTCCGTGAAGGTCTTGATGCATCGATATGTGGTATGGGTGAAATTTTTTGTGTTTCAGTATTCGACCAATACTAGTTCGTGAGATTCCAGACTGGCCGGCAATTTCTCTAGTACTGACGTGTGGATAATAAGCCACTGCCGCTAGAACAGCAATTTGCGCGTTTTCATCGGTAACACTCTTTTTTCAAATTTTTTTCTTCACAATACTTCCTGTGATAGTGAACTGTTGTACAACACGACGAAAGGTCGTACGACTCGGCTGGTGTCTATCAGGGTATCTTACAGCATACAAACGACACGCTGCGCGAATATTTCTTCCCGCTTCACCATAAATGAAAATCATATGAATTTTTGCACGTGTTGTTGGATCCATTCTTGATATTCAAATACTGGTAGTTTTATCACAACGGTACAAGTAACATTAAGTCAGTTACCTAGCTTGTGAGGTATTTATGCAGCTTCAAGGGATTACGAATAGAAAGTTAATTGGCTTTTGCGATGGTATTCCCGGATTAAGGGGCAACAAATAACCCATTATTACAACAAGCAACTAATTCATACGACCTATTAATATCCAATTATAAAGAACAAACTTATACCCATATTTATGCAGCTGCAAGGGATTACAAATTGAAAGTTAATTGGCTTTTGCGATGGTATTCCCGGATTAAGGGGCAACAAATAACCCATTATTACAACAAACAACTAATTCATACGACCTATTAATATCCAATTATAAAGAACAAACTAATACGTAGGTAATTACTTTCTAATTACCTAATACCGCTATTTCAAATATGACTTATCTGTTATTAATTATTTTGTAATACGTCCACATTATTGCTTTTCTTGAATATTTCGCTGAATCTTAATTTTAGGCCACATGAGTTTTAGTACTTTTCTACTCGCAATTACATCCTTTTTCAGAAACTTGTACTGAGTAGAATGTACTCTGGAATGTGGAGAAACTTAACAACTCTCTATTACCTATTAAATCAAATTCTATCGGGTCAAGTCTAAAAGTTAATTCTGTGTGCACTAATTTCAGATATGTATCTATTCCCTTTTGGAATATTATAATTTCCTAAAACAGATTAATTGTTTAAGAAAATTAATACTGGTAGCCGTAACTTTGTGGTAATTCATTTTGAAAATAATAAAATAAAATAAAACAATAACTTTGTTATACCACTTTATTCTGAATAAAGTGGTATAACAAAGTTTTTGTTTTATTTTATTTTATTATTTTCAGATTAATTGTTTGTTTGTTACATTTCAAGATTAATTTTCTTGATGTGATCTATATAATACAGTAGCGGATAAAATAATAGTACTGTCAGTAAATGCATTCAACGCATTGAGGCACGCATATAACTCCAATAATGTGAGAATGCTCGTTACTGTCAACCATGCATGCGCTTAATGAGGCAGCGCTATTCGAGTGTCCGGCAACAACCGTGACGGCCGGTTTCAGTCCCTGACATATGCAATATATACACGATTACAAACCTTTATTATTAATTGAGCAGTTAATTGATCATATATGCAAAATCGTTACAGTATATTATAAAATCAGAATAAATAAATACAATTATATCATAAGTTTAGAACAAAACAATAATAAAAAATAAAATATTTCCCTTCTAAATAAACAGCCGCTGTACTCAATGTCTTCATAGAACTTTAACAGATAGTATTAACATATTAAACTACTGCCCAATTATTAAAACTACAAAGTGCTACCCAGAAATTCGCGGAATTTAAATGCGACCCGCGAAGGGATGGTAGTACAGCTCTATAGCTCTAGATGGCGTGAGCTACATCTATACTAAGTCAGTATGTCAAATGGTACTTTACTAGGTGTTGACAAACAGTTTTTGTGTTTATATTTGTTGAATTGTGTTTGAATTATTCTGCGACACCACAATGTCTAATGTCGAATGAGCAAAGAACGTGCATCAAATTCTACTTTCAACTTGGAAGTTGTGAAAATACTTAAACAAGCGTTTGGTGAGGATGCTTTAGGCCAGATGCAAACTTGTAAGTAGTACTACCGTTTTAAAAATGGACGTGTCTCGGTTGATGACGAACGTGCCGGTCGTCCATTGACGGAAAACACGCCACAAAATATGGCAAAATTACGTGATGCTATCCTGCAGGCTCGAAGGAGAACATAACATTTCTAACATGCGGCGTATTGCTACGAAGTTTGTGCCTAGGTTACTCAGCATTGAACAAAAACGGTACCGTATTCATGTGTGCACAGAGGAAGACGGCAACACTACCCCACCCTCCCAACTCCCCAGATCTTGTGCTTTGTGACTTCCTGTTTCCGAAGTTGAAACTAAAGTTCAAGGGGCGCCGTTTTGGGATGATTGAGGAAATCCAGACCGAATCGCAGCCAGTGAATTCGTTAACTAACACACGAAGACTTCCAGCACTGCTTCTAGTCATGGGCAAGTTGCTGAGATCGGTGTATTTGTGCGGATAGAGAGTACGGGGATGGTAGTGAATAAGTTGTAAAAACAATTTATTGGGTTTTTTCACATTTCGGGAATTTCTGGGTAGAAACTCGTATTTAAATCGTAAAGAAAACCTATTGAGTGTCTATAAGTGATTGAAGCAAATATATAATTTGGCAACTCTGAGAAATTGGTTTGCCTGGCCATTTTATATTTATCTTTTTGGGTTAGAATATTTTACATAAATATGGATGAGCTATGATTAGAATTACCAGTAAATCAATATTAACTGATATCATAAGAAGAGTTGTTGTTTTTCCCACATTCCAGAATCGTACTCAGTAAGTACAAGTTAATATGAACAAATGTTTTCAATATACATACATCGCGTACTGATATATATCGACATACTTTTTTATGTGTTTATAACACCACAAGTTCAACCGCCTCGCTTCGAGATCTACGCTAACTAAAATATAAATATCTGGCCAGCACACAATGCATATAATGAACGTGCTTATACAGGCTGATTCATTTTCGGCCCTCACCATGGGGATCTCTTATTATTGGAGATAAAGTATAGGTTTAAATTTGGCAAAGTTGTTAAATTTTGTGTTTGTTATAAATCCGTAAAGAAAATAGACCTGTGACAAATGACCTTCGTTATTTAAAAAAAAAACGCGAAAACCCCATTTTCTTCTTTTACCTGTAGCACCGACATATGGCCTTGTAGAGAAAAAATAAAAACACATCCTTGTGGCCATTTCTAAACCTCTATCCAGTGGTGTACTCTAAATTTTTATGCGACGTTTCGTGTCTTTCTGGCCATCATCAACTATCTAATTTCTTATAGGCGCCATATTGGATTTAGACATCTTCAGAAAGAGTTTTTTTTTTTCTGATTTCAATCATGTACCACATGCTGACTATAGTTTTTGACATTAGGTTTTATTTGAAAGAATAAATTATAAGATTAAATAAGGTAGCCTTTGGAATTTCAATCTGTCAAACATTTCATTTATTGTTCATTAATAATACAAAAATGTCATACACTAACGAAGAGAAACGAGATATGATAAGTATTTTTTATTCTTCGAAACGAAATTAAACAGTAGCGAGTACAAGATAACAAAAACATTAATAAAAATACATAGAAAAGTAAACAATTACAGTAAATGTTCAATTATCTGGCCATCTTCGGTAATGCACAATTGGGCACGCCTTCTGGCATTTTGTACTGCCCTTTGTATAGTTCTTCTAGGAACTGCATCGAAGGCATTCTGAAGTATGTCTCGTAATTCTTCCAATGTTTTGTGGCGCATCTACTTAATAAATATTATTTTTAACATATCCCCATAAAAAAAAATCTAGTGGACTTAAATCAGGTGATCTCGCAGGCCATTCAACAACTCCCCTATTTCCAATCCAACGGTTTGCAAACTCTTGATTTAAGAAATTTCTAAAAACAGCTGCATTGTGTGCTGGTGCGCCATCTTGTTGCCACCATAAATATTGTAATTGATTTAATGGGATATTGTCGTCAAGATAGTCAGATACGTATGTACGTAAAATGTTTAAATATCTTTCTCCATTTAAATGTTCTTCATACATAACTGGTCCTAAGAGACGATTTGCCAAAATACCCATCCAAACGTTTATTCCGAAACGATGTTGTGGTCTTCTAGCCCTGTTTTGTCGGAGATTTTGTACTGCCCAATAGTGCTCAGTATTTCTGTTGAACATTCCAGAATTTGTAAATTTTGTTTCATCTGACCAGATGATTTTGCTTAAAAAATTTTCATTTTCTATCCTTCCCATTAACCAATTACAATATTCTAGCCTTCTCAAATTATCTCCAGGCAGTGACTAATAGTGACTAATATGCATCCTGTATGGTTTAAACCTACTTTTATGTAAAGTTCTCCAAACTCTGGACTGGCACAAATTTAATTCTGACGCTACTTCGCGTGTAGAAATTGATGGATTATTATTTATCTATAAAAATACAAGATTAACATGAAATTTGAAAACACGCTTTTAATTTTCCATTTGTGAAATATCTTGTCGATTTTCATTTAAATTCCTGTTGTCTTGACCATTACGCGGCTTAGTGAACGATCCATTCTCGACCAAATTTCTGTCGAGATCTAGAAAAATGGTACGATGAGGCTGTTGTCGTTCTGGATATAATTGTAGATATCTTGTACTCGCTACTGTTGAATTTCGGTTCGAAGAATAAAAAATACTTATCATATCTCGTTTCTCTTCGTTAGTGTATGACATTTTTGTATTATTAATGAACAATAAATGAAATGTTTGACAGATTGAAATTCCATGGCTACCTTATTTAATCTTATAATTTATTCTTTCAAATAAAACCTAATGTCAAAAACTTTAGCATGTGGTACATGGTTGGAATCAGAAAAAAAAACTCTTTCTGAAGATGTCTAAATCCAATATGGCGCCTATAAGAAATTAGATAGTTGATGATGGACAGAAGGAAACGAAACGTCGTATAAAAATTTAGAGTACACCACTGGATAGAGGTTTAGAAATGGCCACAAGGATGTGTTTTTATATTTTCTCTACAAGGCCAAATGTCGGTGCTACAGGTAAAAGAAGAAAATGGGGTTTTCGCGTTTTTTTTTTTAAATAACGAAGGTCATTTGTCACAGGTCTATTTTCTTTACGGAGTTATAACAAACACAAAATTTAACAACTTTGCCAAATTTAAACCTATACTCTATTTCCAATAATAAGCGAGATCCCCATGGTGAGGGCCGAAAATGAATCAGTCTGTATTCAAATTCGCTACCTTTCTTTTGTAATCAGGTTTTGTTGCCAGGTTAAGGTAAAAATTTTTAATCATTTAAAGTCGCCTTATATAACTAGCATTTATGCTAAAAATTTTAATGTGTGACTGTTCGGTTTTACAGTACTGTACATTCTAATATCAAATAAAAAATCAATTTACCCATTTTATTCCTTATATAGTCAATGCATACCGAAATCTGTAATTCATGCAACTAGCCAAAAAAGGAAAGAATCATCCAAGAAAAGAATTGATTGCTTAGTTGTGTGTGACAATTAGATTTGAAATATGTACTTTACTATATATTTTGTTATAATTTGTGTTTTTCTTAAGGGGGTATTTGTATATTTTGGAAACAAATACGATTTTTTTTCTTTAACATTATTTTGTAGTCTTTCTGACAAGGTCACTGGGTAATCTGTTAAACATTAAAAGATCGCACAAATTATGGAGGTTTACAGCTAGTCCATCGTTTGGTAAGTTCTTTATAAATTAAAATACGAGGGCAGTTCAATCATGATGGAGACAAACGCTGTAGATGGCGCGCATGTATGTTTTGAAGGTCGCGGCTTGAGTATGTGATAGCTGGGTCCCTTGCGAACAGTGTGGCATAGTTTTCGTCGCGAACGCATGTTTTACGCGCGTGCTACGACCATGAGTGAACGTCAAGTGCCAACCGCCGTTGCGCAACGTATTGTCATTCGTTTTTTAGTGAGGGAAGGCGTTGAAAACACGGAAATTTTTCGGCGATTGCAAAATCAGTTCGGTAGTGAGTGCCTGAGTAGGGCTGCTGTGTTTAAATGGGTCAAAGCGTTCAGGGATGGCCGCGAAACCGTCGAGAATGAGCCGCATGATCGTCGACCGCGAACCAGCATAACACCAGACAACATTCGCTGCGTAGAACAACTCATTTTGGAGGACCGTAGGATGAATGTTCGAGACATTTCGGCTGAACTCGGCATCAGTATTGGTAGTGTAGAGTCTATCGTCCACGAACACCTTCAATATCGCAAAATAACGCGCGATGGGTTCCCAAACTGTTGAATTTCGAGCAAAAATTCACGCGGTTGGAAGTTTGTCGCCGCTTGCTGACGCGATACGAGGCGGAGGGGGACAGTTTTTTAAAGCGAATCTTCACTACAGACGAGACCTGGGTACCCTATTGCACTCCCGAAAGCAAGGTGTCGTCTAAAGAGTGGAGGAAGAAGGAGGAAGGGGCGCCAGTCAAAGCGAAGACAACCAGGTCCGCGGGTAAGGTTATGTGTACTGTGTCTTGGGACCGGCGGGGCGTGTTGTACGTCGACTTCCTGCGCACACAACGTTCCATCAATGCTGCATACTACTCTAACCTTCTGAAAACACACGTGAAACCCGCTTATCGCTCGAAACGGAGGAGCATTCCAGCGCGAAGTGCGATTCTTCTCCAGGATAAAGCGCGCCCTCATACCGCGCGTCTCACGCTCGACAATATCGGAATTGGGGTGGGAGGTACTGGAACACCCCCCCTACAGTCCGGATTTATCACCTTGCGACTACCATATGTTTGGACCATTGAAAGAAACCCTCGGAGGTCAAAGATTCAGCACCGACGACGAGGTAGAGGAGTTCGTGCGCACATGGCTGTCCGAGTTGCCCAAGGAATTCTTCGATACCGGCATCAAAAAGCTTCCGGAGAGGTGGAAAAAATGTGTAACCAGTGAGGGGAAGTACCTAGAAAAACTGTAAATTTTTTCGATAATAAATAAACGTGTCAGAGCATTTGTCTTGATCATATTTGAACCGCCCTCGTATAATAATATGTTAATTTAAATGACATTAAAAACTTCAATAAAAACTCAGTATTCCAATGTATATTTGAGTTTGAAAGTCAGTTACTTCTACCAATTTCTGCTATGGATAGAGAAGGACCTTCAATAATGAATTTCACACACGCGCTATAATTGGTTCGAAGCTATCTTCCGCTGTATGAAGAAGGAATGCAGATCGTATTGCGTATTCAGACCTGCATGTATGTTTCGGATATACTGAAAGGGGATTGATTATGCAAAATAAGGAAAATGTTAACTCCACAAACTTCATGGGGAAGAGTTGGGATCATTCTAGTGTAAGTTATTAATTTTACCCGTTTTTATTAAAAAAAAACCAAATTTTAAACACGTTTTTAATAGTTTGTCTTTTTTTTTTAATTTGCGACCAAATTAATTCAAAAAGTAATCAATTAATATGAATAAGTTTCAATTTCTTTTTTTAGGATTGAATTCTCTCTTGTGTGAATTAAAATTGTGTAAAATTACACTGAATTTTGCTACTTTTCAGTAAAATTAAAAAATAATAAAGAAAAGCGACCTGATTTAATTGATATTAATTCCTTTTGCAATTAATGCATCTCAATAATTTTGTTCCAAACTATAACGAATACTTTTTTTCTTTTTCAGACTACTACAGCTAGAGTTGTAGTCGCAACAACCAAAGACAATTTTCACGGAGATTTATTTGCACCATATATTTCAACGACCAAATCCAAAACTTACTAAAATGTTTTCCAAATAGTAATAAATATGTTATAAAGCAAAGGAAGTTATTGCATTATTTCCTAAAAGCAAGAAATCCTAGCAATTTTGGATTTTCTCGCCTTCTAAATGCCAATACCCCCTTAAGCTTATAGTTTTTATTAGTAAAGTGCATATAGAATATGTATATCTCTATAAAAATTTAAGTCAATCTTTTCATTGATGGTGTCAGAATTTGGAGTCTTCAACAATACGATACGATACATTTTAGAAACATTTAGAAATTTTAGGAAAACAAACGGGTGGTGATCTATAAAATACGAAATACATTTTTATTTGTTCATTTTGTAGTTCAAGTTGAGTAAAGGAGTATTAATATTAACTAGCAATACTTTCTTAAGTTTCTCTTCTGTAAAATTTGTTCTCTTTGAATGAAATACATCCTTGTAGATAGAAAACGTCCTTGGTTGTAGGTGCATACTGGAAATATTCTTTTATTTCAGCGTATTTAGCAGTTAGATTTTGAGGAATTGTCCCCATACACAATTACCGCAATGTTATTAAAGGCACCATTGAGAGTAGCTCTTTACAGGGAGAAACTTCCATCTTTGTTACTGCCTCTCAAATTAAATGATGGATTAACCACATTAGATTAAGCGCGGCTCGTGATGACGTACTATAGGGACACATACAATGATGCGAGTCGAGCCGTGCCTGGTGGCTATTACGAGGGTTGTCCGTAAATTAAGGTCTCCAATTTTTTTTTCACAGTGTGAACATCATTTTATTTAAAAAAAAATACAGATTCTGAAAGATTGGATTTTTAACTATTTTTATACATAGTCCCCGTCACGATCGATGTATTTTTGCAGTCGCTCCAGGAGCTTTTTCATACCCGCGTCGTACCACTCTCCCGCCGATACGGCCAGGAAGAAATCGACAACTACCTGCACCTCTTCGTCGCTGGAGAATTTCGTTCCCCCTAAGTGTTCGTTCAACTTGAGGAACAAATGGTAGTCACTGGGGGCCAAATCAGGGCTGTACGGAGGATAGTCAAGGATTTCCCACCCGAATTTCGCGATGAGATCCGTCGTGGTGGGGGCAATGTCATCATGCAAACGAACTCTCCCGTTGTCAGCCGACCCCTCTTGTTCTGTATAGCCCGGCGTAGCTTTGTTAGTGTCTCGCAGTACCTTGCCGCGTTGATTGTTGTACCTCTTTCCAGGTAGTCGACCAGCAGAACGCCTTTTCTGTCTCAGAATACCGAAGCTATCACCTTCCCCGCTGACAGCGTTTCTACCATCGGTGCCTAAAAAACAGGTACAACATTGATAGATGAACTGTCGTAACTTTTCAAAAATTGTATAGTGTGTTTTGGCTTTTATGTCAAGCCATGTCAACCGATGTGCAAAGGTTATATAGAATGGCAGTAATCGTTTGCGTATCTTTATGTACTTTATTCACCACATAACTTTTCCTCTAATATAATACATACACCTGGACCTCTGGCACTAATCAGAAAAATGACCACTTCGATTGATGGATGATACATATTTTGGATCAAAACGCATTTTTGGCGGTCGAGAAACACCATTATAAAAGGACTGAAAAGTTTTCTCGTCAGAGAAAACTATATTATTCCAAATATCATGCTGGTTAACATATTTAACATGATTAACATATTGGTTAACATAATGCCAATCTCCTTTGCTTATTATCTTCCGTCAAAAATATCTTGCGCTATAGCAGTATTTTAATTCCGTTTCAGCAATTCGTTTTTGAGCAGTTCTGATGCTACCAATAGGTTAAGTTACTTCTTTTGCTCTTATAGATGTATCAAATGGGTGTTCTCTAATAAAATTTACCAGTTCTTCATCTTGCTCCCGAGGTGATATTTTTCGGCGTCCTGGACCTTTTTGTCAGAGAAAGACTCCATTTCGCAAACGTTTTTTAGCTTGTTGCACTGTATTTTACTTATGTTTAGTTCACCCGCAATTCTTCGGTCCAGCCCATTCCTCCTGAAGTCGCGTTATCAAAAAAGACTTTTTAAACTGGTTCAAATTTGACATTTTACATTACTTTATTTAACTGTCATGTTAGTTGTCAGGAGTTGCCAGATGCGTTCAGTTTTACACCAAACGAAATACTGTGTACCCGTTTTTTTAGGCGCCGATGGTACGACCTTCTGCGAACTCCCTACACCACTTCCGCAATTTTTTATGTTCATGCACTTTTCTCCATACACATCAGTCAACTGGCGATGGATTTCAATCGGGGGTGACCCCTTAAACCACAGAAATCTAATCACTGAACGCAATTCACACTTGGCGGGAGCGTCGATTTTCCCTTCCATCATTAACGGCTGCTAAGCCAAGACTGAGCGTCGCAGCGAGGCGACGAGGCCGAGGGACCGGCCAGAATAGTCGTGGGGGAGCAAGGAATACGGCGCTACTGTCAGATTTAAGCTAGCTTGCTCCGTCGCAACGGGAGCTCGTTGGAGACCTTAATTTACGGACAACCCTCGTAATAATTTGAAAAATATTCCAAGTGACTTCGGATGTGGCCTTCGGCAAGTTTTAATAGAAATCCAGATTTAATAACATTGCGGTAATTGTGTATGGGGACAGTGCCTCAAAATCTACCTGCTAAATACGCTGAAATAAAAGAATATTTCCAGTATGCACCTATAACCAGTTACGATGTAGAAAAGACGTTTTCTATCTACAAGGATGTATTTCATTCAAAGAGAACAAATTTTACAGAAGAGAACCTTGAGAAAGTGCTAGTTAATATGAATACTCCTTTACTCAACTTGAACTACAAAATGAACAAATAAAAATGTATTTCGTATTTTATAGACGCGTTTGTTTTCCAAATATATAAATAAATATATAAATTAAAAACACTTTAAAAATACAAATTTTCAATAGTTCGCCTATGAGCGATGGGTCATCGACCTCTCGTGCCCAGTCACTAGTTATAACAGATAGCTGAAGAGAATGCGAAACTTGACACGGTATTTTAGTCGAAATGGAACCAAACGACGCGCACAGAGTGTCCTCGCCAATCATGTGGCAAAACGATGTGAGCTCTATATATCTTAAAATTTGCAATAAAACGCCTAATCATGCATGCAACCTGCGTGATTTTACGTTTTTATATTACATCGGCTATCTTTAAGGAACTTATCTGTAGTATAGGTCACTAGAGGTTGTCACGATTACGTTAGATTGCTATCCAACTGTACATACTGTTCCTGATCGAATATTTAGAAGCCAAAAAAGCTTCAAATTCAATTTTGAGGCTAAAAAATAATATAAATTGCACTATAAAAAACATAAAAATATGTATGTAAGTAGTAGTTTCGTTTAAACAAATCATAATTTTAAAGCAATTAAGCTCATTTAGTGATAGAAAGTAAATGTTTAATCTACGTTAAAGCGTTTTAAGCAGGCGCGGCTCGTGATGACGTATTTTGGTTTGCAGTACAATGATCCTAGTGCTTCGTGTATTCTCGTGTACTAACTGTAACGTTTGCTTAGTAAACACCGAAAACACACGAGGCACTCGTATCATTGTATTGCAAACCAAAATACGTCATCACGAGCCGCGCCTGGTTTTAAGACTTTCTATTCGATTTTACGTTAGAATTTGATAATCTGAAAAACTAAAATAAGATTAAGTAAAAAAACAGTTACTTAGCGCCTATATATTAACACATCAGATAAAGCAATACCACATAAACTGTAAATATGCTTTCTACACTGTTTTATTCGAATTTTTCGTAGAAAAAAAATCGCCCTTAAGTTGGAATCGAGCCCACGACCTCTGGCTTGCCGGACCATTGCTCTACCACTGAGCTGTTAAAGGCGTGAATTAGAAACTTTTATGGGGATGCCTTGAGTTACATCAAAGGAAACAGATGAATATATCTTGCCCGTAGTACGGCACTTGTACAAATTTATTGTGTTTTCGCGAATTCATCTGTTTCCTTTGATGTAACTCAAGGCGTCCCCATAAAAGCGAATTTTTTTCTATGAAAAAATCGAATAAAACAGCGTCGTAAAGTGTAGAAAGCATATTTACAACCACATAAACATCAATCTATCCATTATAATGCTCCTCACATAGCAAAATTTACAATGTACGAGGGATTTTCAATAAAGAGTAGAATTAGTATCATATGAGCAAAAATTATTTAGATAAGGGATGGCCATGGTTGTAAACAGCACTGTCTTTGATAGGTTCAGCTTGTTGTTGCCAATTAAATGTCAGTTTTGATTTGAAGTGATGTGTTCAAATAAATTTTACCTCTAGTAGTCCATGCCATTAAAAATGTTTGTCGTAACTTGTACTATTTACATTTGCATCAGTTGTCAATTTGACAGACTATTTATTTTAAATTTTTAAATTGCTTTGTAATTTAAAATTGATTTAAATGGTTTTAATTATTCAACACAAATCATTCATGGTTGAATCTTATTTTCGGAACGGACGTAAGATTAACGGACAATGGCACTATTTACTTGAAGAATGCTAAAGAGTAATTTAGAAATATGTTTCCAAACTTCGTCTTTAATATTGATAGTTTTCGGTACACAGTTAAATATTGCACAAAGGTTTTCAGAGAAACAGGGAGTGTTATACGGAAAGAAGGCAGTGGCCGGCCGAAGAAACGTACGGAAGAGCTAGTTGACGATGTAACGCAAATTATGAATGATCCACCAGGAACTTCCATACGAGTATTATCTCAACGAGTGGGTGTATCAATTTGCACTTGTCATACAATTTTGAAAAATGACTTACATTTATTTCCATATCGCATGACCTGTTATTAAGAAGTCAAAGAAATTGACTATCCTGGCAGGATCGCCATGTAATGTGACCCGGTCCTGCAGGGCCACACCGCTGCGTCAATGCGCAGATGCAGTGATGCATTAAATAATAGGCAGGTAACGTTGGTATAACATCATATAATTAGGTAACACTTATAACGATACAACAATAACTATATACATAATTAATAATATAGACAGTAGTCGAAAGGAGGCTTATATCTCACGCTCGCTATGTGATACTGTATATCTAACTATGCCTGACTGTCGGACTATCTGTGACTATCCCTTCTGATCTGATGGATCATCTTATATACATTAGAGTGTGCTCCTTTTGACTTGTGTCCTTAGTTTAATATCAACAACTGGTGAAAGCGTATAACGTGTATTGAGAGCTTGTGTTTGTAAATCGGATGGACCGAGGTCATGTTTTGAATACAATACAAACGAGACCGGGGCCGCACCTTGACTAAGAAAAGTAGTACAATACATTACTCAACTAGGTTATTACAGAAGAACAACATTTTGTCAGTGCTTCTTAAATAATTTTGATAATGGTATGTTAACTCACAAAATATAAGGATGTGGAATACTGAGAAACCACATGACTTTTATGTTTTGAAACCTCACTCCATCCACAGAAAATTGGTGTATGGTATGCGATTAATCGAAGGAAAATCATTGGCCCTATTTTCTTTAACGTTACCTTAACAGGAGAAAGGTATTGACAAGAAATTATTATGCCATTTATTGAACAGCTTAATGAAGAAGCAATAAATCAGGGTTACTTTCGACAAGACGGAGCTAGAGCGCACACAGCTGATGATACAATTAATATGATACAGCAAATTTATCAAAATCGGTTGGTAAGTTTAAACACCGAACATGAATTTCCACTAAGATCTTGTGATCTTATCCCATGTGATTTTTTTCTGTGGCCTATTTTAAAGAACTCTATTTTTCGGGTATAGATACCTGACCTTGCAGACCTTCAAATCAGAATTGCTGAAAGAATTAACGAAATCGACGATATGATACTACAAAACGTTTTCTCCTCTATTAGAAGAAGATGTGAGAAATGTCTCGAACAAGGTGGTGACCACTTGCAACAATTTTTATAAAATGTTACTTGTTTGTTGCAAATATACGTATCTCATTCGGTTCAAAATTTTAATTTTATTATTTCGACATTTGTCATGTCATTCAAATAGTTTGTAACCAACAAAATTCGTATTAAGAAATTTTGTAAAAAGCTAAGGCATACATATAATTCCCATGGGCAACTTCGAGGTAAAATTTATTTGAACGCTCTTTAGTTGTTTAGTTGTAATTATATTGATTACGTTAGCAAAAAAAACTGACATTTAAATCATATCAAAAACAAAATAGCATATCGATGTGACAACTCACATCAAGCTTTGATACAAAATAATACAAATCTATATAAAAACAAATTTGTATCTGTATATACATGGACACACAGTACGTATTAACCAGCGTATGCTTCAACCACCAGACGCATGCGTTTCTGTCTAACAACTTCATCAATGGAGGATTTACGAAGACAAACGACTGTAGTACACTTCGCGGTGACGTAGCAAATTTTGTTCTGTCAGATGACACCAGATAACCTCATGACATCTGACGGACAAAACTAACTACGCTGATGCAAAGTGTTTCTTCTCGAATAGCAAAAAATACGCATATTACTGTGAGTCCATTAACTCGTCGCCAGGTGGCGTAATATACCAAAAACAAATTAGCATACCGATGCGACAATTCACATCAAGCTTTGATACAAAATAATACACATCTGTATAAAAGCAAATTTGTATCTGTATATACATGGACACACAGTACGTATTTACCAGCGTTCAACCACCAGACGCATGCGTTTCTGTTTAACGACTTCATCAATGGAGGATTTACGAAGACAAACGATTGTAGAACACTTCGGTGGTTGAAGTAAATGCTGGTAAATACGTACTGTGTGTCCATGTATATACAGATACAAATTTGTTTTTATACAGATTTGTATTATTTTGTATTTAAATCATAAAACTTCAAATCGAAACTGGCATCCAACAAATATGTAGAACCAACAACAGACTGAACCTATCAAAGATCCTCCCAACCATGGCCATCCCTTATCTAAATAATTTTTGCTCATGTGGTATTAGCAAAACTTTGTTTATTAATTGCGAATGAAATAAATACTTTCTACATATAAATTCGAATAATTAGCGTCGTATATGTAGAAAGCATTTATTTTATTCCCATCACTTCGCGAAAATGCAATTGATTTGCACAAAATTGCCAACTACGGGCATAATATAATATCTGTTTCTTAATACAATTTAAGTACTTCTCGACGATTCGAATTTCAGTCCCTTAATAGCTCAATGGTTAAGAGCGTGGTCCGGCATACCAAAGGACGTAGGTTGGAATCCTGAATAAGGGCGAATTTTTTTCAGTAAAAAATTCGAATAATTAGCGTCGTATATGTAGAAAGCATTTATTTCATTCACGTCATTTCGCGAAAATGCAATTGATTTGCACAGAATATACTGTTTTGCACTCATCTAATTATGTCTACAATTAGATGAGTGGTTCAAATAAAAAATTGAATTGGAGTAAATCGTTTGGAAAAACAAAAACATCCAACTTGTCTAAAAGTATAAAATAAAGGCAAATGCCTTGCCAAAGTCAGTATAAATTATAACCACTTGCTAAAGCTTGGTAAATTAACTGGGTTACTTTGACCAAATTCATGATGATAGACTTGTGCTGTAAAACTCACAGATTCACATTTAGAAAGAATTTATTGCCCTAGTAAACTCTAAAATGCCTTAAGAAAATTACTTTTAATGTTAACAGGGCGACAATTAAAATATAGTTCCTTTTTAAAAATTGGAATAACTGCTGATCTTCCACAATGATAAATATTGGAAGAAGTATAGTAAAGGTGCGAAAAAATAGAAGCTATTACAATAAAATTAATAGAAAATAACATAAAAATCTTTTATCCAACACCTCCTAATAATAGACCTATAACTATGGCGATTTTAAATCAATTATGTAGAACTCACTAGTGAGTTTTAAATCAATTATGTAGCTTATAACTCACTAGTGAGTTAAAAACATAATTTATCTCACTAGTGAGATAAAACAAGGTGAAATTTAGATTGCATAGAGACATTCAAACTGCTATAGTATTAACACATTTATATTAATTCTAAAGGGTAAACAATAGCAACTAATTAACATTTACATTAATATTAAAGTTGAAGGAAATCCTCTTTGTATCTGACTCTGCATTCAGGTTATTCGAATTTAGAGTTATACTAGAAGACGTATTTGAAGTATCCTGAACAGAAATTTGATGACCAGAAGTCGAGGACGTTAGACTGTCTGGACCTTGTATCTTTCTGGCTATATCAATCTTGTTGGATACTGAATCTTGTATATAACCTTCTGCCACAGTGGACGATTTCCACCCATCATGTCGTTTAACTGCTGTAATATCAGCTCCTGCGTTTGCCGGAAGAGATGCTGACGAACGTCTCAGACTATGTCCTGTATATAATTGAGCTTCTGGTAGGTTCAGGAAAGATGCAACTTTCTGAGGTATCTTAGAAATGGTGTTAATTCCAACTGGCTGGATAGTGCATTTTTCTTTCTTGTAATTTAGGAAGAATCTGCCATGTGGAATACCTTTTGGTCTCATACAGACATATTTTCTGTAGAGGTCAAGAATATCTGTTGTAAATCTTCTGCCATAACAGTGAAACTTCTAGATACGTTTGTCTTTGTGTCAGGTATCGAAACATACAAGTATCCTCCTTTATCTTCTATATCGTCAACTTTCAGCTTAGTTATTTCATCACAACGACACGCACCTGATATACCCATTATTAAGGCAATCTGCATAGAATACACGAACGAATAATGAATAAGTACTTAGAATTAAATATAAGAAAATAAATAATACCTTCATCATCAAATATTTATTGTTAGGAGCCTCATTCAGAAACTTCTCTATATGTAGCCTCTCCAAGATTTTCGCCTTTTTGGACTTGTGGGTTCTTGCCTCACTCTTCAAATAGGAAATCAGTTTTCCGTATTTCGATATGTCACTATTCATATACACTTTCAAAGTACTTCTTAACATGGAATACTTCGTCCACAATGAAGAAGGTGCTATTTTCCTTCTATAAATATGGAAATACGCCAGCATAACTTCTTCGTTAATTCCAGTGATACTTTGCTGTTTTCTCCATTCTTCAAAATGACGAAATTCTTTGTCTTAGTTATCCTTCGATTTTTTTGGCAGTAATTTATAACATGCTGCTTGAGCTTCTTTCTTAACTTCTAGCGGAATGAAAACAGCCTCTTGCAACTCTTCCATTACCATCAACTTTTAACTGCAGTATTATTAATCAATCACTAATTTTGTTTGTTTGTTGATTTGCATTATTTATTCTCCATAGTAACTGCATTACTGTATATGAACTTTTTGCATTAGTCGTTTATAATTTAAATTTGACATGGAACGTCAAATTTATAAAACATTAAAAGCCGTTTTGAACGGATCTTAAGAGGTGTTGGATAAAGTTTTGTATTGCACACGTGTGTTAATTACAAATAAGTCACTTGAGAAAAGTACATTTCTCGCAACATTTTCTCGCGTGACTTATTTGTAACATAACACACTTGTACAATAAATAACTATAAAAATATATTTTTGAGTTTTATATCATTTTTTTCTTATAATTTTCTTGATTTCACTGTTAATTGACTTGATGATTTACTGTCAGTAGATTTACTTCTGTATATAACTTCAATTTTACATATGGACATCAAAAGCGTTCCACGTCTCTGTTCCTATATTTAAGGATATTTTTTAGTAAGAATTCTTTGTAATTTTAAGAAAAAAAAGGAAATTACCTTTATCATATCACGCACCCCAGCAAGAAAAGTGACAGAAGTCAAAACCCTCACCTATACTTGCCTGATAACATCTCACATTCGACGAGAGCAGAGCTACAGATTCATATTATAGAATATAATAGAATTTATTTTAGAATAATACTTGCCTAAATTATAAAAGAAGCTATAGAAGAACTATTTCAATATAAGTTTTATAGAATTCTCTTGGTTCATTTTTCTCAAATTCTGCATTTTTTAGTTATGTCCCTGTTCTTGCCGGGGTGTGCAATGGTGTACTGTACTTTCCTTTTTATAATATTAAATTTATAATCTATTTTATGATATATTTATGAAAAGTAAATGTTTTTTATATATTACAGGGTATTCTAGGATTCTACAAAGGAATCTCGGCATCGTACATGGGTATTTCAGAAACCATAGTCCATTTTGTGATATACGAGGCGATCAAAGCCGAAATGATGGCGCACCGTGCTCGAGCGCCTAACGACAAGGTAGCCTCAGACTTTCTCGAATTTATGCTGGCCGGCGCTGTCTCGAAAACAGTGGCCTCGTGCGTCGCCTATCCGCACGAAGTGGCACGGACCAGATTGCGAGAAGAAGGCACAAGATATAAACGGTTCTGGCAAACGCTGGCGCTAGTCTTCAAGGAGGAAGGCATTAGGGGTGTTTACAGGGGTTTAGCGACACAATTAGTGAGGCAAATACCAAATACGGCCATTATGATGGCCACGTACGAGGCGGTTGTATACGTTTTAACTACAAAATTTAAAAGCGGCGAATTTTATACGACAGACGACGATTAATTAAAATTATATTTTGCATAAATTACTTGATTAATATTCAAAAAAGAAACGAGGAAATAACTTGATTAGACTGCTGAATATTAAATACATCTTCTTGGGTTTCGTTATTAAACTTTAAAAAAAATATACGAATATGTAGGAGAAAATATTCCACGAACAATAACGTAAAAATCGTAACACAACTCATTTCTGTTGGCTTTACATATCGTAGTGTAAGAAGTATACTCCAAATCTGATGATGTAAAGTGAAAAAATGTGTTTAACTCGAATATTTTTCGATATGCAAAGGGTAGTATATTACACCTGTAGTATGTTTGGAATAATTCAATTATATCGTATAGAAAATTTAGATAATTGCATGAATAGAATTAATTAGATTCTGTCTACTTTTAATTTTGCATAAACTTCAAATTATTAATTTTTTAAAAAGTGTTTTAAAGGGGACACAGTAAATTAGAACAGTTTAACGACAATATAAACAATAAAATGAATTACTACAAACATTATTTTAGTCAGAAATACTTTTTAATAAGATTTTATCTACTTTTTAGTTAGTATGAAAGCTTATTAGAAATTAAAACAGCAAACATTATTAAAAACGTTTTATTTATACACATATTATCATAGTCATAGGATATATAGAACACTTTCTTTTTTAAATTTTAATACAGTATTAATCCGCCTGTATCCACATGTCCGTTATATAGGAAGATGATAGGCGTGAAATAATAGTAAAAATGTTTATAAACGAAGTCTTTAGAATTGGTTAAAAAATGAATGCACGCAAAAATAATTGTTTTAATATTGTAATGGTGGCAGCGGTGGGATGACTCATCGCATTGCCCCCTTCTTAAAAATGAAGTTTCGTCCCGAAACATGTCATGCTTTCGTTCCCTCAAACAATGGCGAAATCGGCAGGTAGGCTTTGTTCCATTTGCGAATTTATTAGACGTTGTTCCAAAGTTTGCGAATTCTCTATCAGTCGTTGTTCCATATTTCTTTCACTGTCTAGATTCTTTTGTTGCCTTTGTTCTATTTTGATTAACAACGAATCCACGCCAGCATCCCCACTTGGAACTTGGAAGAAATAATTCTCTGGATCCTCACCTTCTTTAGCTAACGCATCACGAAGTCGTTGCTGAAGGATTGCCTTTTGCCGGTTGTATCCTCATCCCTCTTCTCTTATTCTCGTTTTAATTCAGTGAGTTTCACTTTATTTGCCATCACGATATATAAAACAAACGTCTTTTCGCACTATATTTATTTAAACAAATACTTATTAATTAACGCTTAATTGTTCACTTAGTCCGTTATTTATTAATTAACCCCACACCTGACACCACTGTAATGTTTGTCTATTCTGTCTGTAAAATATTTGTCTTTCTGCGGGGCTCTTAAATAAGACTAACGGTAATTTAAACACACACCATATTAACAATAAAAAACGAATAACAATTTAAAAACTAATTACCAACAATAAGAACATTTATGTATTTATATTTGGCGATGATTTGGTATGGAATGAATCCCTAACCACTTCCTCGACAGTTTATATATGGGCCGTCGTATATTTTAGATTCACCCGTACTTCTGTCGTGTTTTCTTATTCTTGATCTTTCCGTTTCGATATCTTTGGAGAAGTTCGTGTGAGACTTGACATATCGTCGGATGATTTGTCGCAATATAAACTAAACCACATAGGTATGCATATGTGAATATTAGATGTGCAAATGTCCTAATTTTAAAAAGTCTTTAATTTTTGTTTGAACAAATTATTACAACAAAAATCATTTATGGACTTTTTTTATAAATTATCCAGCAAGTCCTTGTGACCTCTTCGATATTCAGTACAATTTTGAAATTTTTATACACATTTTAATGCCTCATTCGTTGATATTTCTTTTATATCTGATTCACCTCCATTAATGCCTGATAAAACTTCTTCACTGTATTCCTTCATTACTTCGTCGACTAGCTCTTGACTGGTAATTGTAGATTCTGTAGTTATAACGTTACTGTAAACGTTAACATAATCTTTACATTAAATGTTTTTATGTACAAACATCTCTATTTTGATAAATATACTTAATAGATCATCTTCTGGATCAAAATTATCATCGAAAGGTTCTAAATCTATATTTTTTTATTACACCACATTAATGAAAGTAATTTCTAGTTGTATCTGATAGCATCTGAAATTGATACATTCTGATTATGTTGTGTACTTCTATCTGAGCCCGGGCAATTGTCTATAAGTTACAGTATCTGGACGTTTTTACTTAATTAAAGGTGCTATTTTTTCAAGTATTTTCGAAAATAAATGCCGTCTTATTGAATGTGTAATCCACAGGCAGAACTTCAATGTTTTTGTAGCATCTAAGCTTATGGAACTTCCTTATTGCGTCTAGTGACTTTCTCTTTGCTGTTCCCGAACTATTGACACATACCATCACTGTTATATGTGTTCTATCTGACATGAGTTTGTAAAATACCCTCGTTCCATCTGCATTAGAGATCTTAGCCGCAGGAATATCGTTTAGAAAGCGATGGCCAAACATTTGTAAACCACTGACCAGTGACGGGTTTATCAACAGCACTTGATTTCACACTTATTTAAAACAGCACACTATTGTATGCCGTTTTCTAAATCTATCTTATCATCCACTACTGCGCTTAAACTCATGGCCACGTTCCAAATTTTTCGCCTTGAATTTGTAACATTGTATCCACTTCTGAATGCAATTGATCCTTAATTTTCAAGCGATTTACCCATATATACTGTTATTATATTCAAGAATAATGTACAATTCATTACGAAAGTACTGTTTATAATATTTTCTAATTTATGCTTAATAGTTATTCACACTAACTATTCTTGTTTAAATTATTTGAAAGGTAAAGCAAAGCCCAGAATTTTCGTTTGTTTTTGTTTCGAATTCGACTTCATATATGCCACGCTTAATGTCTTTATACTTGCAAGTATTTAAGCTTGTCCCTGAATCGATAGTTTTGATACGGTTTTCATATCTTGCCCGTTCGACAGATATGAGATATCGTCACTTGAGTCAATGTTCGCTGTAAGATCAGATTGTTTAGTAAATAATCGCATTTATCACTGTTTACAAAGATCATATCCAATCACAAACATAAAATGTATGTAGTTAACTATTATGTTAAAAAATTGACTGTCAGGGGTCAAGGTTCTTTTTTAAGGTATTTGATGTTCAGCAATTTACTACCGTCTACTTTTTGATCATACAATTTTGCTAGGTGCTAGACATTCTTCGGATTCCTTTTAGATAATTATCATAGGCTGTAAACAAGTTCTTTTTTTAATTAAATTTTGATTTAATTTAAGAAAAAAGAACTTGTTTTGCTTCTTAAAGCATTTTTTTTGTTACAGAATACAGTAATTGTTAGAATATTAATTTTACCAATCGTTTTTACAATTACATGGACTGATATTCGTGTAAAAGCTGCCTATATTAACATTTAAACAATTGAGTGGTATTATATTGTTAATCCAGCAAGAAAGTCTCCTATTGCTGGATTAACATTTTATATTTACCATAAAAATAATTGATAACAGTTAGTGTATTAAAAAAGAAATTTTTATCTTCTTTGGCAATTTATTTTCATTAGATTGATATAGAGGTGCTATTATGTTATGAAAATAACATCTGCCAAATATTTTCTCTTTTTAAAGTAGATCAATGATATAAAATAAAACGTGACGCAAGTAGCAGGAAGTAGTTTTGCCGAAATTTATTAAACAAAATTCAGTAATTAATTTCTACCAAATAAAAAATCATTTTTATATTAAACCTAATTTTCTGCTCTTAAATTTTTACTAGTTATGTCTTATTTCTGAATAGTTTTTTGGAATTTCTATTTCTAATTTTAATCTAAATGAAATAATATACAGCGTGGGGGAAAAGTACTGTATATTGGTTGCAATTTTTGAATGAGCACTTTAAGCAATGTAATTACTTAAACAAAAATGATTCATATATTTGGCAGGCATCATTTGATAGCACTCGTTTTTTTTGAGTTCACTCTTTTAATTCAAGGCCAACTAATTTTTTTTTTTTTTAAATAGCGTGTGTGACTGCACACACGATATTAAGTAGGTACGGAGATTTTGTACAATTAATAAAATTATTGTATTTTTACTATCTAATATGATAACTCATTTATTTTAACGGATAAATAGGTTTCAAGTAAAGCAAAAACTTTTATAAAGAATAAAATTTCCTGAGAAATAGACATTAAAAAAGTTTTCCCTTTGTTGCATACTTTCCTGGACACGTTGTATATATTTTTTTAGCATATTTAAAAGACGATTTTTTTTTAATGAAAATTTTCAAGAAAGTGGCCAAAAATCTTCATTGTCAAATTATGAAACTTTAAATGAAATGAACAAAAAAAAAACATTATTAAAATGTAGTGTTATTGTAATGTACAAACAAAAAACGGTGAGTTAATTTAAAAACTAGAAAAAAAATAAACTTGAGAAAATTAATTGTTTAAGTAGTTAAAATGGGTACCATTTACTGCCAAACAATGACCTAGTCGGTCTCTAAACCCCTGCAAAACATTTTGGAGTGCAATTGGTGAAAGCCTATCGACTTCAGTCTGAATTCTAACCTGTAAATCCTCGAGATTATTGGATCGAGTTCGGTAGACTTCAGTCTTTAAATGGCCCCACATAAAAAAATCCAAAGGCTTTAAATCTGAAGACCTAGCAGGCTATTCGATAGGACCCCTTCTACCAATCCACCTGCCAAGAAACACCTCATTTAAGTACTGTTTTACTACTGGTCCATGATTAGGTGGAGCACATATCATTATTTGAAACTAAACTAGAGTTGGGGTTGAAATTTTGGGATTCTCCACAACATCTAATAATACGTTCAGAGCCTTATCTCCATCATTGACTGTTCTTGGTCAGCCACTTTTTGGAGCGTGCATAACGGTACCCGTCTCATTAAACCGTTTTGCAATACGACATGCAGTTGCTTGGCTAATCGAAATCTGCACAAGATACTAATTATTAAATAAATTACGTACATCAGCTAGCGTACGTTTCCTACTACCGTAACCAATCATAATCAAAACTTCAATTCGTTCTTTTTGCGATAATTTTTCCATTTTTTACATAAATTAACGTTTTACAACCGAATAAATGTCAAAATTTTATTGAATGACGCGTGATTGACAAGTTTTCTTCGTATTATGTCATGTTGACATTTTAAAACAAAATAATTTATTAAATTAAATAGGAATCATAAAGGTTTTTGACCATTTTCTTGAAAATTTTCTTATACAACCCCATATAAACTGCATACCATTATATTCACGGGAAAAATGTCTTAGATGTGTAAAAAAATACATGTAGAAAAAAAAAAATTAGTTGGCCTTGCATTAAAATAGTACTGCTACCAATTGATACAACTGTAACTGTACACATGGACATACACCTCGTATTTTCCAACATTTACTTCTGCCTAAGATACGTGTTTCTGCCATTTACTGCCAGACTTCATCAGTTAGGCTACTAAAGTAAAGCTTAAAGAATCGCCTCACAAGGTATAGCAAATTTTGTCTTATCAGGTGGCACCATATAATCTAGTGACATCTGACGGACAAAAGAGACTACGCCGAAAGTGGCAATTTTCCCTTGACCGGCTATGCCGGTACAGAAAAGAAAAAATACGTATATATGTGAAGTCCATTAACACGATGTCAGATGGCAGCAAATATACCAAACAAGTTTTAAGTATATCAATACGTTAAGCACGTATTACGCATAGCCGGTCAAGGGAAAATTGCCACTTTCGGCATAGTCTCTTATGTCCGTCAGATGTCACTAGATTATATGGTGTCACCTGATGAGACAAAATTTGCTATACCTTGTGAGGCGATTCTTTAAGCTTTATTTACTTCACTAGCCTAACTGATGAAGTCTGACAGTAAATGACAGAAACACGTGTCTTAGGCAGAAGTAAATGTTGGAAAATACGAGGTGTATGTGCATGTGTACAGTTACAGACGTGTATATTTGTATGTCTGTTTCATTTGTAACAAATACGTGTATAACGTATTGATATATTTAAACTTTTTTGTTACCAATTGATGTCAAATATAATATGAAAAATCTTTTGTATAAGAAAATTTTAAATTAAATTGCTCATTCGAAAGTTACAAGCGATATACAGTACTTTTCCCCACCCTGTATTTACTTTTAGAAGGAAATATGGAAAAATTAATAACGCTAAGAAATAAGTAATTAAACTTCTAGTTTCAAAAATTCTTTTAATATAAATACCACTACAATAAAAGAATTTTTGAAACTAGAAGTTTAATTACTTGTTTCCTAGCGTTATAATGAAGTTTCAACAAGTATCTCCTTCGTCAATTAACTATTGAAAAATTAATAGATACATATTTTTACGATGTAAAATAAAACAAAACAATTAATTTGTTTAATCTTCACTATATAAAAACGTATATTTACTAAACGTTTACAAAAAGTGACGCGTTTCGCTAACACTGTAGCTTTATCAAACGACGATGGTATAATGATTATTCTACAAATGAAATGAGTGTATGCACATAAATTTGGTTATTACAGGTATATAAAGAAAGAAACGATAAGCTGTTAACAAAGAAAGGAAGAGATTAGGCATTCAAACACAATAATCACATGGAAAAACCCTAATTAAATAAGTTTAGTAAAGGAAAACTATTTATATCTAGTTGGTCATTCAGTAAATTCCCAGACTTTTTATTTTTATTTATTTCCAGGGCTTCTAAGAGGTCTAATTTATGCGATTTATTTTGTACATGTAAGATTTCAAACTCTGGATCGAATGAATGGTTTTCAGATAATAATTGATTTGAGTAATTAGAATCTAGTTTTTTGTTATCATAACTACGTTTATGTTCTGAAATTCTAGTTTTGAAATTTCTGAAAGTTCTACGAATATAAATTTTGTCACAATTACTAGATTTGAATTTATTGTTTTTAATGAACTTGGCTAAATTGTTGTGTTTTAAAGCATGTATTTAGGTCTGAAGTTTCTGAACATTTTTTAATTTTAATTGAAGGTTTTCCTATGTACGTTAAACTTCTAAATTGATTATTTTTATTTTTACTCTTATCAGTGTTAGCGAAACGCGTCACATTTTTGTAAACGTTTAGTAAATATACGCTTTATATAGTGAAGATTAAACAAATTAATTGTTTTGTTTTATTTTACATCGTATTAATATGGATTTTCACTTTATTTTTTAACATTTACTCTGTACCCCTTAGAAACAGCACTTGGATTTGGTGCAATGTAATTCAAAAGCAACATAAAAACACGTATAATTTTAATATCCATCTTACAGAATGTATTGTTTTTCTGAAAAAATAACCTATAGGTAGGAATAAATATTTTTTTTTGTAAATATCTGGGCTATTGATTCAAATGATGGATAAACTATAAAAATTTTTATAATAAGCGTATTCATAAAAATCTTCTATTAAACACAACATATCAATAAAGTATAAATGTTATTATCTCTAAAGCCCATTTACAACCATTTAACGCTTTTCAAAATAGCATAAGGATAATTTTTTCCTGATTTATTATGAAATAACACTTGATATAAAATGACGAATGCATATATTATGTAATTGCTTGTAAAATATAAGTATTTATCATTTTGTATCTGATATCATTGGTTATATATGCTAAAGTTTAGCTCCCAAAAAAGTTACACACCTTTAATATTGTTTGATTGTACTTAACTTTATTAAGTATATGTAAACTGGCCTAAAACGTGGCAGCTCTAATTGTTATAATTAAAATTCTCCATGCCCCGAACTATAAGACTAATGTAAAATCGGTTTTAGTTCCTTTATACGTAGTTTATTATGATGTAAGGTCAACAGAAGTGATTGTAGTATATAAACTATTAATTTAAAAAGAAGGCTCATGTTACCTGATCAAAATCATACGAAACAAATTTTGGAATTGCATGGAATACTTCCGTTACTTAAACCTTTTAAAAGTCTGTTACATTTTGTTGAGCAATCATTCATTTTAAGTTAAAGAATAAAAAAATGACTGTAATTTAGAATAAGTTCGTCATTTTGACTGCGAAAATACGGGATTGTGATTAATTTTTTTTTTTAATTTTGGATGTTTTGGCCCGATTTAGAACTGTTTTTTTGGCGATGCCAATATACCTAAAAAACGAAGCAGAAACTTTATAAACTTATACTTATGTATCTTCCTTTAATAGTCTTATATGTATGTACCACTTTAGTTGTTGAAGCTCTGGTCATTAGAACAAAGATGAATATATAAACAGTTTATTTATTGTATGCTGTTATATCGGTAACACGTTCTATTATCAAATATTAAAATATATTCATATAAATTTAAAGATAAAAGAAAAATATGTGAGAAATGAAGAGAGTCATTAGTGTATATTTTTGTTAGATAATTTTAATTGTATATTGCTGTACATAGCTATTGAATAAGTTTTAAAAAAATAAATGAAAGATCTATTATAAAAAAAAGCTTTATTTACAATTGAACCTACTTATACATTAACTGAAGAAATATACTGAATTTAAAACATCTTCTATATTGAGGTTTCCCGTCTGGGGTAATTTTGTAAGTACCTTGTTTAGTTTCCTTTTTGCTAAATCGTGTGTAGAGCCATCACAGGTAATATCTCTGAAAAAGTTGTAAAAATAAACTTCAACTTTACAACACTTTATTTCACTGAATGTCAAAATGTAAAATAAAATATTTATATTAACGACCACTAAAATTATCGTCAACATAGTAAAGTTGAAAATGTTTGTATTTATTACATTTATCTGATTCAATTCAAGGGTAAAAACTATCAACGTCCATTTTTGAGATAGATTCGGAAAGTGTTAAAACATCTTAATTAAAACCTAATTCACAATATAAAGTTATTTATTGTCCCTAGCATGTAAAACACGGTTATTTTTCTGTATAATCACCCTGCAGTTGAAGGCACTTATTCCACCTATGTTCTAGCATAGAGACCCCTGTTTCAAAAAAGTCCAGGTCTTTGTCACACAATTGACTTGATTAGTATGTCGTCACAAAGATGAAACACATGGCAACATTACATTATTTGTTCCAAACAAAACAAAGAAATATAACCTTACTTTGCAAATATGCGACATTTCAAAAGAAAATTGTTTATTAAACAATTTAGTATTTTCTCTGATTTAGTTTTTAGAGGGTTTTTCAATAACTAATGACAAGTTCTCGCGTAGGTGTTAAAAAGTCCACAATTTTTTTTTTCACGACCGTAATGAAACGGAGAGAAAAATGCTATGAACTAGTAATATTCAAAAAATGAATTATGAGGATTTTACTCGATTTATTCAAGGCATTATTAAAGCAAGTATGAAAACTGCTATAATCAAGTCTTTCTTTGGAGAATGTGGTTACGTAAACACTTAAAGCTAGCACAACTGATCACGCGACAACTTTACACGGCGTCCATGTATAAACTAACTTAAAAATATAAATATATCGACCAAAAATTACGACAAAATTACCTCTCTTAAGGAAACGGCACCCACATGTGTTTATTCTCTTTTGAACCGTCTACAACCTTTTTACCTTCTTTTCTAGAGGTAGCTTCTTTTAATTTCTTAGTCAATCGGTTACTAAATTTTCCGTTAACAAAAGAGAGATATGAAATAGAACTAGATTTCATTAAAATATCGCGAAATATAATGGTAAAATTAAAAAATACAGCTTTGACACTTCTTTTGACAGATAAATAACAAATATGTTGCATTGTAATGGAAATTATATTTCAACGCCTACTATACTAAGGGCATCCCTTGTAGTACATTTCTTCAATACTATATTACAAGAAGGTGAATGAATTAGGTTTTAAATAAGATAATCATGAAAATACAGAGATTAATGTAACAACATATACATTTGAATTGTCAACATGTTTCCTCTCAGTTTGCAATACAAGTAAGTATTAATATCAAAAGAAAGTAAATGTACAAATGTCAGAATTGTCTCTGTCGTGTTGGTTTTGCAGACACTGACGTTTCCCCTGCTACTGCAGCTCACCATCATCAAAGCAATTTTATTGTGACGAATGCAGGACGTCTCTTCATCTACCCCCGTCTCGCGGGTTGTTTGTGATTGGCCAACGATTGAGGTAATGATGGTATTGGCGAGGCAGCGCTGTTCTGTATAGTCGTAATATAGTCGTAAACCGGCCACAGTACCAAGCATCACCGTCTACAAAACCAACGCGAAAAAGCCCGATAGTAGAAACTTCAAACGATGGCCGTAAGAGATTTAATATCCATGGTACTATACCGAGTTTTATTAGTTGCTATGCATCAATTGCCTATTACCTCGAAATTGATTTATTTTACAACAGCTCAAGTTGTTCTAAGGCAAACAAAAATGAGGGACCTTCGGTTTTGTAATCACCTACCGACTAGACTGCCACGGCTAATCACGTTTATGAAAAGAACTTATAAATCATTCTCATTACAGATACACAGGTGTGGTGTATATGCAATGTTTATTGTTTTATTAAATCAGACTTGATGCGATAGTATTTGTTCATGCAAGCTGTCCCGTATCGTTAGGTTCAAATTTTAGGAGTGTAAAGTAGACTTCATTTCAAGTAACAAAAACGTAAAACTTGTATATCAATTTTTATTTGTTTCAAAGTTACAGATCTATGAATGTGATTGTCAGATCATGAAAAAAAATGTAAATTTAATTGAATCGGCCGATACTTACTGGAAATCCATTATATGTAAATGGGATTTAAGTAAAACACTTATACTAATTTCCAGTATGTATATATTACACTTTATTATATATATTCATAAATATATGACATGTTTCGCTACGATGCAGCTTCTTCGGATCTTATATTACTACTAAACACGCTCTTAACAAATGTATGGCTTTTTTCTAAACTATTTCAATCGGTTGCACTTGTCTACATTAGAATCGTCTCTTACCGATATATCGTCTAAAGTTATTGTTATTTTAATATTTAATGAAACGAGTTTAAAAGTGGGGAATTATTAAGGTCTAATTGGTCATTTAACAATATATCTGCATATTTAAGTTTATTTATTTCTAAGGATTCCAGTAAATTTAACTTTAATCCTTTTTGTTGTGACTGTAAAATTTCGAAATCTGTATTGAAACTATGATTATTTTCCAACAAATGAAGTGCATAATTGGAATCTGTCTTTTTGTTAATAAAACTTTTAAAATGTTCCTGTATTCTTTTCTCAAAGCTCCTACCAGTTTGGCCTATGTATGTTTTAGGGCACTTTAGGGCAAACATACATAGGCCAAACTGGTAGGAGCTTTGAGAAAAGAATACAGGAACATTTCAAAAGTTTTATTAACAAAAAGACAGATTCCAATTATGCACTTCATTTGTTGGAAAATAATCATAGTTTCAATAAAGATTTCGAAATTTTACAGTCACAACAAAAAGGATTAAAGTTAAATTTACTGGAATCCTTAGATATAAATAAACTTAAATATGCAGATATATTGTTAAATGACCAATTAGACCTTAATAATTCCCCACTTTTAAACTGGTTTCATTAAATATTAAAATAACAATAACTTTAGACGATATATCGGTAAGAGACGATTCTAATGTAGACAAGTGCAACCCATTGAAATAGTTTAGAAAAAAGCCATACATTTGTGAAGAGCGTGTTCAGTAGTAATATAAGATCCGAAGAAGCTACATCGTAGCGAAACATGTCATCTATTTATTAATATATATAATAAAGTGTAATATATACTGGAAATTAGTATAAGTGTTTTACTTAAATCCCATTTACATAAAAAAATGTAATCCTAAAGTCAATAAAAACTGATTTTATTTAAAAAAATTCAATTAATAATATTTTCGAAATGTCCATCTCCATGTTGCCACCTCCTTGTTGAACGCAGGCTTGTGCCCGTAACCCAACAGAAGAAGTATTTATCCGAATTTCATACTTGTTTTGTCGGATTTCTTCTCTTCTCTTGTGTTCGAAACTTGCGCGTAGACTAAATTTTTCATGTACCCCCATAAATAAAAGTCAAGGGGATTAAGATCGGGTGATCTGGGTGGTCATGCAACAGGACCACCTCGACCAATCCATTTTGGATAATTGACGTTAACTCAATTTCGGACAGCAATTCCGAAATGTGGTGGTGCCCCATCCATGTGAAACCACATGCCTCGTCGAACATTCAGTGGGACATCTCCTAAAAGACCTGGCAATTCGTTAATAAGAAATTGAAGGTAATTGTCCACATTTAACCTCCCAGGAAGAACGACAGGACTAATCAACAAGTCATCGATTAGGGCCGCCCAAACGTTAATAGAAAATTCATGTTGAAATTTAGATGAGCATATAGCTTTGCGATTTTCTGATGACCACCTGTGCAGGTTTCTCAGATTTGTAACACCAGTTCTCGTGAACGTAGATTCATCTGTCCAGAGGACTGTTCTGCAGAAATTAAAATGAAGCCGTCTTAATATCCAGGTAGAATAAACTAGACCAAGCATAGTGGTCTGCCTCAAGCAAACCGTGCCCCTGCGATAGTGATATGGATATAAGGCCTCACGTTTTAAAATTCGCCAAACTGTCGTTCGTGGCACTTCTAGTTGTCTAGCGATTCGACGTACACTGAGAGTTGGATCCCTTGTAACAATAGCTACTGCTTCTTCCTCTAAGTCTGCTGGCAAATTTACTTCTCGGTCGAAAAGATAATCACGCAGTCCGCATTCCCGAAATTGTCTGTGTACTTCCAGAAACGTTCTGTAATGAGGAATGTGCCTATCGGGAAACCGATGTCGGTATTCAATAACTGCTTGACGTGCACTGCTGTTACAGTAGCCATACACAAAATGCATGTCCGCATACTCTTGAGAAGAAAATGTGCCCACTCACTAATAGGCTGTTGTATGAACTGAAACGTAATGTAATCCTTTATTAAAAAATGCAACGTTAACAGTTATCTGAACATTTGTTTATTGTATAATATTCATGGTTCAGCACTTACGAAATAAGTGAGAACCTTCTTTATCATAAATCAATTTCCAGTACTCTTTTTTGTAGATCTCCAAGAAATTACTATATGCACTACGACACGTGTTTATTTATTTTAGGATAACATTTTATTATGCGACGTTGACAATCACAGGCCTGTTATTGAATCGTATAACTTTTTTTAAATAAAATCTGTTTTTAATTGACTTTAGGATTACATTTTTTTTTCATGATCTGACAATCACATTCATAGATCTGTAACTTTGAAACAAATGAAAATGGATATACAAGTTTTGCGTTTTTGTTACTTGAAATGAAGTCTACTTTACACTCCTAAAATTTGAACATAACGATACGGGACATCTTGTCTAATATTGTCTAACTTTTATTTAAGAGAAAGAGATAAAAGTAGAAGGTATCTGAACATGAGGTTCAAAAGATAGCAATGCGATAACCGTAGTATGTACAGACTAAATGGAGAAGTAAAATATTTGAAGCTCATAACTTGCTGAAATGGGTAGAATTAATAAATTTCTATTTATATTTAGTACTTGCATTTATCAAAGGTTGGTGATCTTGAATAGATGAATTCAATTTTTTAAAAATGTCATTTAAGTCACACTTTTCTAGTTTTAAGTTAAAAATGTATAAAAACTTGTTTACTTACTCTGAATTGTAACTGTATTTATCAGACAAAAACATTGAGAGATTCTCCAAAATTGGTTCAGAATGCAGTGCCACAAATTGTTCCCTACAAATCTGCAATAAAAAACCAATAATAGTCAGAAGTAAATATAAGTGTTTGGTGAGTTTTACCTTGTTCATTATATGGACCGTAGACGGATGCGTCCAATAGCAATCGTGGACAGAAACGAAGGTAATTCCCGCTCTTTCACAATGCAATGAAGTTAACATCATATGACTAGAATCTAACGAATGTATGAAGTTGGGTGGAAAAGCATTTTTTTGCTTCATCACGTTCGGTTTTCTAACGAAAAAAAAAGACATTTAAATAATCTTAAGTATGCACAATGTCAATTGAACCTCGATTATACCCTTCTTTCGTGAATACTATGTTACATACGACATTAAGTCCATTCGGCGTTAGAATTTTTGTTTTGTGTGTTGTAAAATAATTTTATTTTAATATATTCACTCCAAAGGAAACGGTATTGGTTATAGAATGTATTTACGACCTTGTAATTATAAAAAAAAAGCATAATCGAAGTTCTAGTAATGTAGTTCTAACCAGGGACTGAAACCATAAAAAAAATGGGTTCAGGTTCGGGTTAATCAAATCAAAATAAAAAGTTCAGGTTCAGGGTTCGGGTTCAAAGTTTAAAGAAACTACATACATGTGTTTTATTAGTAGAAAATTTATTTTTCAAAGAAATTTTCGTTTAATTTTACAATTAATATATTTTTCAAGTTTTCTTCTTTTAAATTTGTTCTTTGTGGGGATAAAATGAATTTTAAGGCTGAAAAGGTCCTCTCGACGCTTACTTGCGTAGCAGGTACTGCGAATATAATCTGAGCCGCTTGATACAATAATGGCGTTTCCGTTTTATGTTGCTCCCAAAATAGTAAAATGTTTTTTTCTTTTCCCAGTCTTGGATATTTTTAACTAAATTATCAATCGAAGCGGTGACATTTACATTTGAAGAATTTGATTTATAAAACCTTTCCTTCTTTTTTAGAACTTGTTCGAGCATATCTTCATCATCATCTGAAGAAAAAGATATTGATTCTCTCACAAAATTCTCTTTTTCTCTTTCCATTTGTAAATTTTTCAAAATTTTTATTGTTTTCAAAATATGTTTTTTAGCATTTTCATCATCTTCGGGACTTAGAATGACCTTAAATCTGCTATCTAGATATACTGCTGCAATCAAAAGTGGATTGTTAATAAAGTTGTTTTCTCTTTTTATAATATTTAAATATAATTCTTTTGAAAATGATTTCGTTTTGTCATCTTTTGTTAGCTCCAATTTAAAAGTAAGCCAGATTCTATAAAAATCGCCTAAATTCATCTGTTCTTCTTGTAGTTTCAGCGTAATTTTTTTAACAGGTGCAAAAGCTTCTACGAATTCTTCACAAATATTCCAAGTACTATCAGTCATAGTTAATTCGGCAGCAGCAGTTCCGAACAAAAACTTCTGTATTCCAATAAGGCTTGAACCATATCATAACTGGAATTCCATCGGTTTGACAGTCTAGTACGGCTTTTTTCAAGTTTAGCTTCTTAGCTAAAGAAGAAATATTTGGTGTTCGCAATTTTTTGCAAATGGCTCTGCATTGATCAAGAATTTTCTTAAAAGGAGGACTAGATATTGTGTCGAGCACTGCCAACTGTAAACTATGAGCAACACATCTGAAATTAATAATATTTGGGTGTGAATGTGCTAATGTTTCTGCTCCTTCCAGTTCAATATAAGAAAGCGCATTTGCTTCAGCTGCATCAAGTTCATCTTCCATGTCAAAGTTTTCATACTCGTCTTTTAATAATTCAGCAGCTTTGATCATATTTTTTCCGTTATCTGATGTAATTGAATATACTTGCTGCAGTTTTATGTCGTAACAATCAAGAACGCTGATGATTTAGATTTTTTATGTAGGCTTATGTCTGACGATTTTGAGCCTCATGCATGTCCAAAGTTCGTAGTTTTATTTTTCCGTCAAAAATATATTGAATATTTATCCCTACAATACATCTATCAAGACGAGAAGCAGAATCAATTTTAATTGAAATAATTTTGTTTGATATTTCCTATTTAATTTTGTTTTTTATTTCCGTTGCTTTGTTGTTAACAAGATCACTTATATTATGACTATTTACTGATACTTTTAGTGCATTCATAATCGGATCGATTATTTCTTTCATGCCAGAATCTTCGACGATTGTGAAAGGACGGCCATTAACGGTTACTAATTTTACGCATGAATCAATGAAACTTTGTTTGCAGGTTTTTATCTTGATAATATTTAAATACTGTTCAAGGGTATTTTCCTCCGCTCTTGCTCTTTTATTGGTGATCTGACTCAATTTAGATGTTGACGATTCATTTTGAGTTTTCTTGAATAGTTCAGGATGCTTCCGTTGTATATGCCGCCCAAGATTTGCCGTATGTTTACCTTTCATTTCATATTTGCATTCTGAGCATATAGATACATATTTTCCTGCATCATAAACAAATAAATTTTTCGTAAATTTCGTAGACATCTCTGGGTTAGAAAAATCAAAAAATTTATATAAATTTTTAAATTTGAATGTGAGCACTCACTTTACTAAAAACAATTTAAGAGTTGATTTTAACAACCCACGTTTACTTTAAGAAAGTTAAAATATACTAATACACGGTTTGCGTCGCTACTATTTGCATTGGTTACAAGAAAATGTTTGCCTACTGATTTGTTTAACACAAATATTATGTTTGTACATAGCTCAAACAGAAAAAGGGGATTTCCCATTTTAGTCTAGTTTGTGTGAAGGTTACTGGTTACTTGTTCGCTACAAATAGTCGTTATTTTATTTTGATTTTGCTTTTAATTTTTTTTTTTGCATGCAAGGAATGTAATGTTTTTTATTATTCTTCTATTAAATATTTCTCTATTTTTTTTATATTTTTGAACCCGAACCTTGCTGAATTTTTGGGTTCAACGGGTGCGGGTTCAAAGTCTTTATAAACAGCGAACCTGAACCCGTTTGGGTTCAGGTTCGGATTCGGTTTCAGTTTCTGGTTCTAACATTTATTTAAACTTTTTTTAGTTTCATGAGTTTGCTAATTTGGTTTACGTAAAATTGCTAAAACCGAAAATATAATTTCTTTTTACTAACTCGTATTTATCCATGTGATACGCCTCGCAAACCGAATTCAATGGCAAAGTTCTATATTTGAAATATGGTTGAACAATCGGAAGACCAAGCGGTGTAACCCATTCAACGTTTTTCCCGCAAACAGAAGAAATAAGTCTTGCGCAATCCGTAAACCAATCTTGAATTTCTCTCGTTGACGTAAACATCGTTCTTAATGATTCAAAAGTGCGCGCTAAAAATAACGAAAAGAAATAATAAATAATTGGAGTTCAAATATTATAAACTACTTACCGGTTAAATATGACGATCCAGACCAAACCGAATCTTTAGGAAAATCATCTATATCTTTTAGTTGCCTGGCAATTTGTAATCGAGCTCCGAATCTTGTAACACCATAAACTGTCGTCATAACTGTCTGCTTTATCACTTTTCGTCTGACAAATCCTCTTAAGATTTTTGCTATCTGAAAAAAAATTCACGAGGTTCTATAATTATTTATTTACAAGTATACGCGGTTAGTTTCAATAGTTGGTGTGTCTGAAAGACAAAAAAATTACTGTAATTACCTATGGATTTATTTTTAAATCTTTCTTGACTAAATCTCTCCCTAATTTTGATCTACATCTCGAATATTTTATCAATTTATGCTTAGCTATTGCAAAAAAGTTAAAAATAGATTAGAATTAGCAGACTATAAAAAATTATAAACAGACACCTTTGCAAATAAAGGAAAAAGAGTTAGAATTACAACAGAAGTAGAGGGTTATGCTATTGTAATAGCTAACAAAGACACAGCAATGACTTGTAAGTATTGTTACCGTGAAATGAAGACTGCAAAAAGTTGAGTTACATTATCGAATGACTATAAGTAAACCACTTTTGTCTAACCAAAACAAAACGTTTAAATTGGGTGTAACAACATAAAATCCGAATGTAAGGTAATGGAGTAATGTTTTCTTTGACAAACTAGCCTAAATCAAGAAGTATGTTCATGGGTATATATCGTGTTTATAGTGAAACACGAAGGAGAATCGGTAATGGTTTGGGATTATTTCGGTGACATTTTTGTAAGAAATTTATTAAAATGGGAGGATTACAAAAAAAATTAAGACTTATTCCTCTGGAACACGATTATCGGAAAAAGACAAAGATACCAAACAGGGCAAAAATATATAAGGACTATTTGAAACAGTTAGAGAAGTAAGGTGTAACTTTCGTAATGGAATGGTCGATCAAAATCCGATCAAACTTTTGTAGGATGAATTAGATCGAGTTATATGTCAGGCGGGACCACCGTATTCTGATCCAATGTGGACTTCCTCACAAGAAGCATTATAGAAGGTACAGGTCTAAAACCTTGGCTAAGTGTTGAATAGAATGCCGCGACTGTTGTGATCTAAAAGAAGGGCAGCTATGTAGCAGAATCAGAAATGTAATTAAATAGATTTTGTATTTTAAAAATATAGTCTTTTTCCTTTTCTACCTGTTTAATTTTATATTTTAGTGACTTTTAACGTTTTCTTTTTTTAAATTTCTACGATTTATTGTAGGCGGTTGAAATAACTACGACACTGTATATATATATATATTGTGTCGATATTTCAGCACAGAGCCGTCCGTATAAATTAAATAAGTTACAAACCGTACATAACTTTAATTAAAACACTGATTTCTAGAATTTAATAATGTACCCTTCATATCTTCACATTTGATACTAACCTCTACACCATTTTCTTCATCTTTTTGTCGCTTTTCTTCAACTAATGTGGCTACGGAACTGTACACATCTTGTGGTTTAGATGCAGGTGATAAATTAACACTATAACCCCCAGCACGATCTCTACCTAAAGCAGCATAATGTTGTAATCCATTACAACTTCCGTCTTGATGTACGGGAAAGTGGGATCTGTATTTTTTCGGATTCGGTGATCTAATTGCGTCTGCAATCTCCATACAACAAGCTAAGGTTTGCCATGGTTCGTCCGAACTAGCCCACCACATTTTACCAGTCAAAGGAAAATCAGCAGAATCAAGTATTTTATCTATTATTTCATTGGCAAATATCAGTCTAAAAGAATTTTTTTAAAAATAATTCGTTAAGTTAACTTAGATATTAGGTTTGGGTTTTACCTATCCTTTACAGAATCGCGTTTTTTTAAACCAGTCAAATTGATCAAATGCAATTTTAGCCAATCCAAGCCCTTTGGTCCCAAAGGTCTTGCTTCTGCAAATACGAGCATTGATCGAGCTAGATCTGAACCTAAATGGTTAAGATGAGGTGGAACCGGATATACACGCCCTCTAAAATCCATATTGTGAGGTAACCAAAATATATTGTCCTTAAACTATTAAAATATTAATATCAGAACTGTGATTTAATCGGCTAATTTAATTAAAATTATCTTATTCATCTGACATTAGACGTACTACCATGAATAACTCAAATATACAGTGAGAATTATGACAAAGCGTTCCAATTTTTTGATACTTTACCGACAGCGTGTGGGCGATAACTTCTAAGAAGGATAGCTCGAATGAGTGCCAAAGTTGCTGCTACTTAAGAAGTATAATGAAACAAAGATGCAACAAAAAGGGGGGATAAAATGATCATAACGATCCTTCATTGCTCGAAGGAAATTACTTAAAATAGGATCTAATATGAAACAGAAATAAGAAAAACACCCTAACCACAATATAACGGGTGTTCAGAAACATTCGAAGTCAAGTGGGCTCTGAACAAAAAATCGTATATCTTTACTCAAGTATCTGATTTGTAATAATTATTAAATGTCAACTGTTGTCTGTCAAAAATCAATCTATCTCGGACATGACTTCATATTTTCAAGGACTACTTTGACTTCGAATGTTTCTGAACACCCATTATATCAATAAATACGTATATAGTATTTATTGGTTAGGGTGTTTTTCTTATTTCTGTTTCATATTTCAAGCCACAGTCTCCACCAATTTCGGAGGATCTAATATGTTAATGAAAACACATTGATCATTTAGGGTTGTGGCAAACAACAAAGTTACAAGCGAGATTGGAACAATGTAGTGTTTACCTATGAAGCCTCATTTTGGGTGTGAACTCGCTAAAAGGACATGGGTGGCGGCAAATGATTCATAAGTACTCGTAGAGAACTGTTACGCACCCTTTAAAAGTTCAAGTGTGGAGAATTGCTTTAACGTGTGGGCTTTTGTATTACTATATTTGTTTTGTTGAAATTTAAATCCTAAGAAAATGGTGAAAATTTATTGCAGTTTACTAAAGTCTGCCAAAAAATGGTTTAGTAAAGAAGCATCAATTGATGCAAAACACCGTAGTTATCTATGTGGATCCTGGAAGAATGAAAATGGATAACAGTATTACATTGGCCGTACTAATGTGGCTTGTATGGAAATAAAACTGAGGGGAAGTGTTTATCGAACTTGAAACGGCGTGTAGCAGATTTAATTAATTTGACGGTATCTTAGATTAGATTGTGGAGAAATTCTTTTTACGAGTATGGAAAGACGCTTTCAAGAAATAATCGATTCGATATCAACGGCATCGATTTATTACTTTAAAATGCTTCCTACGGTGGTAATACCGTAACGATAAAAAAAAACGGAAGAGAAAAAAACAAAGTTTCGGGCGACGTGGATTGCCCCACCTACCCGCTCCTGCCAACGTCTAGCGGCCCACCCGGCTACAAAGAGAGCCTCAGTCCAGGGGTGGGAGACCCAGAGGTACTAAAAAGCCAAAAGGAGGTGCAAAAGAACGCCATCGAATTTGGTACCGCTAGACGCCGAAAATTCGGTAAATGAGATCACAAAATACAGGCAAGTCACGCAGCGGGTAAATGGCGCAACCCAGCCGTCCGAAACGAAATCAAAAGAAAAGAGAGTTTTCGGATTCAACTAGTCTACGATTTATTTAGATTGAAATAACAATAAAAGCTAAACCGATAAAAATAAAATAATAAAATAGCAAAAGGAAATATTTAATATATCTATATCTTATCAAGATATACTGCTGATATACAAGCTGGATACTATACCCAGAAAATTATTAAACCCCATCTAAATACGTATTTGTTAGGTTCACAGTTATTCATACAAAATTGTAAGCCAGATCTATCTAAAGGGCAGACCTGGTATATGTCTGGAGTTTTTGTTATATATATATTAAAAATAAACCAAGTTAAAATTTACAAAATTGAATATTGGAAATGAATTAAATTAATGTTTACGGTTTTATAATATTAAAAAAAAGAAAAGAATGAATCATTATGAGTAATTAAATTGACAACTACGTGAGAAAAGGTAAATCTTAAATTCTAAATCACAAATTAAAAAAAAACTAGAAAACTAAATCGTATTTTTAACGTGTAGCTATAGGAAACACATATACTATACACGATTTCTACGTTGCGCAAAGACAACCAAGAAAATCTCAACGGACAGGTCTTTATACATTTAAAGCAAAAGTTATTTTTTGTTAAAGAATAATATGTGTATAATTACGTTGTACTCTTGAAATAAATTTTAATCGTTTAAAATATAGCAAACCAAATAAAAAAACTAATCAATGATGTTATTAAATAAATTACATAAAATAGATATGATGCTTAGAATTACGTAGCTACAAAAATAAAGAAAAAGTGAATATGTATAGAGAGAAACTAAATCTTAATATTTTAACACGTAGAACTAAATTGAATATTATTTACCAGCTAAATTATTTTGCTCGTGTAAATTACGAGTGTAACGTGTAACAAAAACAAAGACCTTAAATGAACCGACGGTGATAAAGTTAAATAAGAGAATGCTGAATTAATTCAAAAAACAATAGAAAATCTTAGCTTGTGTGTCCGTCTCCATAGGGGAAGAATTAACTTTGATTGCTCTGTCACATTGTCCGTAGCAGGTCACGGTAAAAACTTCTACGGTAGGCCGGGAAAAGCAATGTGGATATTACAACGACCTGGAGTACGACGGTCGCACAGACCAAAAAAACATGTTATAGAGATGCAGAGAAAAAAAACAAACGAGTAAAAATTAAAGGAAATAAATTGATTTCAAAATTACGTACCAGATTAGTTCGGATGATTTTTATAACACAACTATATCTTGTTAGTGAGAAAAATAAATGTAAAATAACGTGTTGCAAAAAAAAATCCCTGAAGATAGGAGGCTACAAGCGATACTCAACGAGGTGCATTCAAGTTCTAAGGCCTCCGAATTTTTTTCTCCAGACTGGAAAGAGATAGAAGCATGTGCATTGTTTTAAAATAAGCGTGCGTTCGTTGTCAATACGTCACAGAGATGGCAGCACTGTACGGCAGATGGAATTGTAGCGGCAGCGTCGAGAATGAGAACTGTTTTGATACTTAAAATGGCTACGTTTTCCTTACTTGAACAGCGTGCAATCATTCGTTTTCTGAATTTGCGTGGTGTGACACCAATTGAAATTCATCGACAGTTGAAGGAGACATGTGGTGATGGAGTTATGGATGTGCCGAAAGTGCGTTCGTGGGTGCGACAGTTTAATGAAGGCAGAACATCGTGTGACAACAAACCAAAACAACCTCGGGCTCGCACAAGCCGGTCTGACGACATGATCGAGAAAGTGGAGAGACTTGTTTTGGGGATCGCCGAATGACAGTTGAACAGATCGCCTCCAGTGTTAGCATTTCCGTGGATTCTGTGCACACAATCCTGCATGACGACCTGAAAATGCGAAAAGTGTCCTCCAGGTTGGGTGCCACGAATGCTGACGGACGACCACAAGGCTGCTCGTGTGGCATGTTGTGAAACAATGTTGACGCGCAACCAAGGCATGAATGGGACTTTCTTTTCGTCGATTATGACAATGGATGAGACGTGGATGCCATTTTTCAATCCAGAAACAAAGCGCCAGTCCGCTCAATGGACGCACACAGATTCACCGCCACCAAAAAAATTTCGGGTAACCGCCAGTGCCGAAAAAATGATGGTGTCCATGTTCTGGGACAGTGAGGGCGTAATCCTTACCCATTGTGTTCCAAAAGGCACTTCGGTGACAGATGCATCCTACGAAAATGTTTTGAAGAACAAGTTCCTTCCTGCACTGCAACAAAAACGTCCAGGAAAGGTTGCGCGTGTGCTGTTTCACCAAGACAACGCACATCGGGCTAACGTTACGCAACAGTTTCTTCGTGAAAACAACTTTGAAGTGATTTCTCATGCTCCCTACTCACCTGGCCTGGCTCCTAGTGACTTTTGGCTGTTTCCAACAATGAAAGACACTCTCCGTGGCCGCACATTCACGAGCCGTGCTGCTATTGCTTCAGCGATTTTCCAGTGGTCGAAACAGACTCCTAAAGCCTTCGCCGCGGCCATGGAATCATGGCGTCGACATTGTGAAAAATGTGTACGTCTGCAGGGAGATTACGTCGAGAAGTAACACTAGTTTCATAGTTTTCGGGTAAGTAGTTAGTTAGAAAAAAAATCGGAGGCCTTAGAACTTGAATGCACCTCGTACATAAACAGAATAATTAAGCCCTACAAATTAGCAAACACGTGTTGAACGAGAGCGAGATAACGACTTCTCGATATCGGTGTCGGTCTTATAACTCTCCGCTCGATCGAATCTTCGCGATCGGCAGACAGAGTGGCGAAAAGCAACGAAAAAACTAATACGTAATAATTTTTGCAGATATAGGAACGTAAGCGGATGAATATACAGGTAGGTTCACAATAAATAGAGCAGAATAAAATAAAGTAGCACGCTAATTGGCGACGAAATAATGAAGTGTGTACAAACACGTAACATGCTTTTTAATGAAATAGAATTTTTTTAAATTTTTTAACGTTTTCCCTGAAAAATCGCCCACACAACCTTGCGGCAAAGACTGTAGTTTACAAATCAGAACAGAGAGTGTAAAAGAATGGAACTAGTGTATATATTTTTAATGAAAAAATCATATGTATTATTAATACACATTATCACAATATCGAATTATAAATATTTATACAACGACCTAATACAATGGTCATTTAGTATATAATTATATTATCTTAATTTTTGATGAGTAATTAAGTTATTATTAAACCAGAAATGGCAAAAAAATATAGCATAACACATCAAATATACACAAAATTAATGCAAATATGTGTAAAACATATCTGTATTTCTATATATGGACATACACCAACCGCGTATTTGACCAATGGTCACATCACTTCACTTTTTTAGTATATTGAGCCATCTGGCAACGAGTTAATGGACTACACTATTATACGTGTTTTTTCCTCCCTTGTAATGGCATAGCCATTCGAGAGGAAATCGTTTTTATCAAGGAGTCTCTTTTATCCGTCAGATGTCAGGAGATATTTCTTGCCACCTGACGGGATAAAATTTGTATTACTTGCGAAAGAGAACCTTTGGATGTCACTTTGCATATCGGCACTGATGAGATCACTAGATTGAAACGCATGTGTCTGCGGTTGAAGTGATCACTGGTGTATGTCCATGTGTACAGATACAGATATGTTTTATGCATATTTGCAGAAATTGCAATAACTATTTAGATAAGAATTTCAAGGGGCTAATAATCAGTTCTTAATGGATCATTTAACATAACTACAATCACAGTATGATTGATTTTTATATAATTTAAATTATTCTGTATTCGTTTACAAATCCACTAAAATGTACTGATGAAAGATTCGTATTTCTTATCGTGCAATAATTTCTATCTATATCCTGACGGTAAGCATAATTATAATTTTGCGATAATATTATAATTAACTGTTTATTTTTAATGTGTGAAGGTACTATTTGCAAATCTTAAAAAAGTCCAAAACTTACATGATTTGCTAAAGAAAGTCTGTACAGACAATCACACCATAACGAGTACATTTCTGCCTTTCTCCTGCGATATTGCAATTTTTGTCGGAAAAAAGAATATTTTTGTTGCTTGTCCATTTCAGTGATGGGAGCTACTGGAGCTGGTAAAGATGATGGATGCTCCGGAACGCAGAGTTTAGAAGAACCGCCATCAATAAAAACCTATCAGGAGGAAGTAACTAAAGTTTTTTTAAAAAATAATTATATAATCACAGATAATTCAATAAATCCCCAATCATAATTAGCTGTGAACTAAAAAGTATGTCTTAATATACAATACTTAATTTTTGAAATGTAAAAATAACTTGGTAGGTGGCAGGTATGCTTCTATGCATCAGTTTCAATTCAAAATTTATTGCAACACCTGATATTTGAAAACACTTTGAAAAACTGAATAACTATTCATTTAAAAGGAAGTAATTAAATTGGTATTACTGACATTTTTGTATTGTTTTTGACAATACACTTCTCAAAATATAAGAACAAAAAAATCGCTTATCTTGCTTATATGCCAAATATCCAAAAAAATAATTACTTCTTCTCCAAAAAATGTTAGAAAAGTCTTGTAAGGATTTGACTTGTGATCTGTACAATGGAATTTTTTATTATGCAACGATGCAATGAGGTGTTGGTTGTAATATCGTTGTTGTAAATATGTTTGGATAGTTATCGAGAGATATCACTTAACTGATACTAAATTATCGTACTTTAGAAAGCGAAATTCCGATTTAACTTAAGAATCCACGATTTTATACGTATATTATTAAGAACTATGGGTACCTTACCTTTAAGATGCAATCTAAAATCTTTCTATTTACTTTCCACGGTACCGCCCCCAACTGATTCAGAGCATCAAATGATGGATACAATTGATTTAGGTCGCACTCTTTTAGTCTTTGTTTCTGCGTTAGAGCTTGAGATGGGAGCCTCACAAAATCCGTGTGAGTGACCAAATATCCGCCAATGTTCAAAGAAGACCAAGGAATCGGTGGACATTTCATGGGAACCGAGCTTGCGTGAAAAGTCAAGGTCTCCGGAGATGAGCTTCTATAAAGTTTAGAGAGAATTGGATGAGGCTTTACTTCTTCTTTTACTATTCTACCATGGTGTCTGAATATCGTGTAAAAGGCGGGCACATAATTTCTGAAACAAAGTTAAGAAATTATATGAAAACTATATTTGTTTAACTAGAACGTATGATTTCCTGAATATTATGTTTACAGTCGTTTGGTTATAGACTACAACGATGTATATCATAGCTAGATTTTAAGCAAGATTTTATTAGAGTGTAGAATTATGTGTTTCAAAGGAGGTTTCCTTATTACATGAACGTACTTTTGCGCTAAACAAATTAAAGATGAAGTCTATGTTGTCTGCAGTATTTGCAAAAAGAACTTTAAATCTACTTGTATAGAATTATCTAGAACCGAAGCTAAAAAGGTTAACAGTAACTGTGGATTTTTCTGGTCTTGCAAAGGTTGTCTTAGTTTTAGCACTGAGTTAGTCTACTATAACTCAGTGCTAAAACTCCAGTTAAGATCTGTAATTACCTCTCTTCAAGAGGAAATAAAATTATTAAAAGCTATGCCTTCCGACTCTAATTTTGTTACGTCTACTATGTAGATGACTGAAGAAATTATACAAGAAGTATTAGAGAGAGAACGTCGTAAAGATAATGTTATCATTCATTGTTTACCGGAAACTAATTGCAGTTTTAGAACAGAGAGTGTTTCAGCTGATAAGGCTAAGGTTCGGGACTTATTACAAATTGTTGGTGTAGGGGTTGATGACTCTGAATTGAGGAGATTGGGGAGGTTCGACTCTTCAAAACTGGAGAATAAGCGTCCTATTAAGGTTGCTCTTCAGCCCGGTATGGTCGTGAAGGTCTTGAAAAAGTGTCGACTACTGAAAGATAACTCTACATTTGCTAGGGTATTTATAACTCGCGACCGTACACCAATGGAGTCGCAGCTTTATAAAAAAGTTAGGGATGAACTCAATGAATGCAAATCAAGAGGGGAAAGGGATATCAGAGTTAAATATATAAGTGGCATTCCTAAAATTGTTTCAAGTTTAGACTAAATGAATCCAACAGGAACCATCCTCTGCATTTTTACTATTAGAACGTTCGTGGGCTCCGAAGTAAAACACATACAATCCTGACCAGTGTATATTCGCCCATTGACTGAGACGTGGTTGTGTGAGTCTATTTCAAATAATGAACTTTTTCCACCTATTTACAGTGTTATAAGATGCGACAGAGAAGCAACCGTAACCGCTAAATCTTTTGGTGGAGGTGTTTTGCTGGCATTACGTGATTATTTTCAAAATGAAGTGCTGGACACTAGTGATATTAAGATGGCGGTGCCTTCCATTGATGTAATTATTTGCAGAGTTTGCTTGTGCGATATTTATTCGTTCTTTGTTGTTATTTATATTCCACCAGATACTGTTGTTGGTGTCTTGGAACAGTTTATTGATATGCTTGAGATACTCTTGTTAGATAAGCCACTGCTGTTAATCGGTGATTTCAATCTTCCGACTTTTTGTGACAGCTCCGTGCGTAATGACGCTAAATACAATCTTATGTTATCTCTTGGTTTGACGCAGTACAATGCTATATCAAATGCGAATAATAGAATTTTAGACTTAGTCCTATCTAATATGAATTATGAGCTGAATGTATTACATGATTCAGTGCCACTTGGTTCCAGTTGATTTACATCATCCTGCGCTCACAGTTGATTTATTGTTGCATTCGCTATCTACTTCAATTAACTTCCCAATAAATAACAACAGGAGTTACAATTTCAGGAAGGCAAATTTTCAAAAGTTTTATTCTGAATTACTCTCTGTTGATTGGTCCTTCCTTGATGCCGTTTTAGATGTTGATACGCTGTTGATATGTTCTACTGTGTAATATACTCCGTGATGGATTCTTGTATTCCTAATACCTGCCACAATAGTAAGAAGCAACGATTTCCTCCGTGGTTTACACCATCTATGACAGAATTATTCGATTTGAAGCTTTATTATATCATACAAGATGGAAGCGGATTGGGGATAATATCTTCAAACGTGAATTTCAGCGTGTGTCGAAGAATTCTTAAGGATAATATAGGTACATCCTATCAAAATTATATTGACTGTATTCAGCATTCCCTTCTGGATAAATCTAAATCTTTTTGGAGCTTTGGAAGATCCAAACTTGGTAACTCTATTCTCCAGTAACTAAATTCGACGACCCTCAGCGGTTTGTTGATACTTTTGCATCAGCTTTCTCTTATGTTTTTTTGCCAGGTGCTAGTAGTGGTGACATTCAATAACTGCATGCAAATTTGCCATCATTGAATATTTCGGAGTGTTGTATATGATGATGTACTGAATCAACTAAAAAAAATCAAAGAATATTTTCACCTCCGGGCATGATAGCATTTCCATCTGCCTTCTTCGTGATTGTGCATCAATATTTGTTAAGCTTTTTTGCAGGATATTTAATTTATCGCTGCAAACATCTGTCTTCCCTGTTATCTGGAAAGTCGCCAGTACATGTCCTGTACACAAGAAACTCTGATGTTAATAATTACAGGCCCATATCAATCCTACTCAACTTTGCAAAGGTGTATGAGGCTATACTATATGACCATATTTATTCTAACATCAAATCATTCCTGTCGCCAAATCAACATGGTTTTATGTCTAAAAGGTCTACCACTTCAAACCTCGCCTTTTTATCTCAGGCTGTATGTGAAACACTTGACAGGGGAGAGCAAATGGACATCATTTATACTGACTTTTCTCGTGCCTTCGATACCACTGACCATACTGCTCTCCTGGGTAAAATGAGTTTGTCCGGCTTCAGCAACTCACTAATAATGCTCCTCACTTCTTACCTTACTGATAGAAGGAATTTTGTATACTATAATGGCTACAAATCTAAAACCTACCTTTCTACTTCCGAAGTGCCCCAGGGTTCCAATCTTGGACCCTTGTTATTTAACATCTTTGTTAATGATTTAGTAAGCTCTATTAATTGTCGTGTTTTGTCTTATGCGGACGATTTAAAATTTTTTCATCGAATTGGTGGTGCTCAAGATGCTGCCCTTCTTCAAGAGAACCTGGATTGTGTCACAAATTGGTGCTCTTCAAACAAATTAAATTTAAACATCGACAAATGCTGTTTCACATCTTTCACCAGAAAACCCAATAGATATCTTTCCAATTATTCTATTAACAATATCGTAATCAACCGAAAAACACGTTTCAATGATCTTGGAGTTATTTTTTATGAAAAGCTGACCTTCGCTGATCATGTTTCCCAAGTCACTATGTCAGCATATCGATAATTGGGTTTTATTATCCGTACGTGTAAGGACTTCTACAACATAGCTTCACTTAAGTCTCCTTTTTATGCGCTAGTTGTTAGCAAAGTTAGAATATGCCGTTGTCGTGTGGTATCCAATATATGACTGCTATATTAATGCAGTTGAATCCTTACAGCGCAAGTTTCTAAAGTATTTAACTTATAAAGTTAATGGACCGTATCCTCCTCTTGGTTTGAACTACAGGTTACTCTTGGATCGTCATGGAGTTGAATCGCTGGAAGCAAGACGACACCTAATTAGTTCAAATTTTATCAAAAATGTAATTCTTTATAAGATCGACTCAGCTTATTTGCTTGCAGAAGTTAATTTTCGAGTACCTTGTCCAAACTCAAGAGTGAATGAAATGCTTCTACTTCCAACGGCTAGAACAGATATATTGCTGAGGGCTCCCATTGTGCATTCTGCCATTAACTTCAACAGTTTAAATAATTTTTCTGCAGACATGTTTCGATAATTTGTTTCTTCGTTTAATGTTTTTATTTCTCTTTTCCTTCACTATTCTTTTATATTTGGGCAGTTTGATTATATTAGTGAATTATACTTAGTTTTTAATTCTTTTTCACATATGTATTATATTTATTATTTGCTTATGTTGTCTGTATTGGGGTGACCTGTTGGACATTTAATAAATATTATTATTCCATACAAACAAAATTATGAGATATGCACTTGCCAAATGTTGGGTGAATAATAAGTAAATAAAAACAGTGCTTTAGAATTATTTTTACATGATAAATAATTTGATACTTACGGATCTTTATTGTTGCCTTTCACAACATTAGCATCAACTTTTAAATCGTGCATTATTATGTTATACAAAAACTTTCCGACGGCTTGCAAAACGGATGGAGCCCATTGCTGATGATCTAGTTCTATGGAAGCACCTTCGGGTTTTTCATTAAATTCTATCCATTGCCATTTTTGCCGAGAGTTAACATTCTCTAAATTTGTTGGCAAAGTGTCTAATTCATTGTGCGACGCAGCATAATCATTACAATATTTTGTGTGGATTTTCAAGACCTGTTAAAAAATAACGCTTAAATTTAAATCGTTATGTTTCCAAATGCATTTGTAACAGTTCTTAACTAAAAATGGTCTTTTTCTATTCTTCATAAGTAATAATACATTTTAATAGATTATTTAAAATTAAAATAAAATGAAATTATGTGTTGTACATGTATTTAATCATGTACAACTTGAGAAATTGTGTGACCAAGTTAACTCGAAGAATGCATCTTTAAAAAATATACATGTGGAACAGTACACCACAAACTGCTCTCCTCTTGTACATCAATGCATTGACTTAAATTGCATTCCCATTTCTGAAAGCAGATCTTATTCCAGAATTATGTCGAGCAAATCTTATTGTGTTAGAAATCAGTTATATCAGAAAATATTCATCTTTCAACAAACTGTTTTCATTTTGAAAATAGCCAAAAATCATTGTGTTTACATCAGGTGAATAAACAGGTTGATTTATACCTGTTTTCTTCACCTCTAGATATCTAACGGATAAAGTTATCCTCTAGATAAGAGTCAGAGAAGCACCTAAATAAGTTCTTCACTTCTAGATAGACTTATCTATAAAATAAACTTATCTAAATATAACATTCAGATATTTCTTTGTGTGCACATATTCGTAGGTTAGGTATGTTTTCATTTTTCCTTGATCTGCTGTTAACAGATCAATGAAGTAGGTGTTGGTAAGTAATTGTTAATATTTATACGTTCTGGTAAAATTAGGTAGGGTATATATAAATGCAATCAAATATCGACCGAATTATATGGTGGAATTGGACGATGTAGAATTTTATTCACGTTTCCTTAAAAAAAAAACGATAATGATTTTATTTCGACTAATAGAAAAAGGAACATTTACAAAGTAGTATGGAATCAGTAAGATTTATTCTAATATACAGTAAGATCTCGTTAACGTGAAAATTCGTTTATGTGAATATCTCAGTACCGTAAACACAAAATATTTTCTATTGCATACTCTGTAGTATGAACAACGAACATACACGAAAACGTGAGTAATGAATAGTTTTAATTTTTAAGTCATCGGGGGTTTCCCTGTCTGTATGATATACTAACGAGCCATCGAAAAAATTCATAATTGGAGTAGACTGTGAAATTGGGTTGATACTTTAACCACTTCCACATAATGACATTTATTATTTGACATTGAAACTATAAGTTTGTGTCAAATTTTTCAAAACTCTTATTAAGAAAATTGTTTGTGTTTAGATGCAAATGGACAACATTTTCAACAACTCTGTAGCTAGATGTAAGTTTTGATTATGATTTCGATATTAAATAAATTATTTGTTTTCTTTTTTGTTGTAGTATCATTTCAATGCCATAACCTTTTTTTACAATGAAACTGTCAAGCATCAAGTAATGTGTCATTATATGGAAGTGGCTAAAGTACCAACCCAATTTCACAGTCTACTCCAATTATGAATTTTTTCGATGGCTCGTTACAATATGTAAAAGCAGGCCACAGTGTTCAGTGAATGTTTTTGTGCGGTACGTTAACTGTCGTAACATGACAAAAGTGAATGCAACGTGCTTGTCTTTACGTGAAAAAGGTAAACTAATAGAAGATTATGAAAAATGTTTGAGTGTAAGACCATTTCAAAAAAGTATGGCGTAGCAAAATCAACAGTTTGCTGAATTAAAAATAAGAAAAAAATCGTCGCTGTTTTGGCCAGTACGTCAACATCTAGCAAAAAATGTACATTAAGAGAAGTGGAATATCCAAAAATGGAAAAAATTCTATACAGATGGTTTCTTAAACAGCACCAGAGAAAAATTCCGGTTACTGCTGAAATAATTCGGCAAAGGGCTTTATTTTTTTATGATAAGGTGCATCAAAGTATACATAAATTTAATGCCAGTTATGGGTGGCTCCAACGTTTTAAAAAGCGCTTCGGAATTCGTCATTTGAAAATTACCGGAGAAAAATTATCATCTCAGCCACATCTAGTGGATCCTTTTAAACAACAATTGAGACAAAAAATTGCGGAGTTTGATTTAAATGAACATCAACTCTATAATGCTGACGAGACTGGGTTATTTTGGAAACTGTTGCCTGATAGGACCTATGTTTCACTTGCTGAAAAAAAACGCTCCGGGAATGAAAATTGCGAAACAAAGAATTACATTCCTCGGTTGTACAAATGCAGCAGGCTCGCACAAATTAAAGCCGCTCATAATTGGAAAAGCAAATCGGCCTAGATGCTTTAAAAATTTCTGCAATCTAGTTGTCTACAAGAACAACGCAAATGCATGGATGACGAAAGATATTTTTAAAGACTGGTTTTTTAACCAGTTCGTTCCTGAGGTAAGTTCAAACAAAAAAAAGATACCGTAGTTGATTTTCATAATTTTAGGTTAGAGCTTTTTTACGCAGTAAAAACATGAGAGAATAGGCCATCCTTCTTGATAACGCTCCTTCTCATCACTCGGAAGCAGAATTAAAAACAACTGATGGCAAAATATTTGCAATGTTTATGCCTCCTAACGTAACACCATTAATATAGCCGATGGATCAGAACGCCTTACGGCTCACTAAGCTTTATTATAGGAAAAGTTTACTGGCCTCTATAATTTCCAGTACAGTAAATATTCAGAAGCTCTTAAAAATCTGTCGTTAAAGATGCTGTATTGAATCTAGCCGCTGCATGGGATAAATTGGAGCAATCTATTATCGCTAAATGTTGGCATAACATATTATCAGACAGTGACAATACTGAATCTGACGAAGAAGACACTCTCCCCTTAAGTGTTTTACAACGAAAATGGAATGAAGAAACTTCCGAAATTGTTGTTGAAACAATCACTTTATTGAATAATCTTGAAAGTGAATCCGACCATAGACCAATACACACTCATATTGAAGAATGGAATAAAGACACAGTTACATATGAAAGCGAAGATGAAGATGATGAAGACGATAAATTATTAAAAAATCAAGAACTTGAAATTCCTAAAGTACCGCATTCGGATGGCGTGAAAGCATTAAATATGGCGTTAGATTTGGCGCGTACAAACAATTTAGATGCTGAAGACATTATAAACTTAAAACGATTGCAAGAGAAAGCAATTTTGTTCAGCATTTCTAGCAAACAAATTCAATCAAAAATCACTAGCTATTTTATGTAATGTTGTATATTATTAAATAAACGATATATATATATATATATATATATATATATATATATATATATATATATATAAGTAAAACTGTGTATGTTTAGTATCGTGAACAAATTCCATAACGTGAACAGTCTCGGATTTTTTGTGTTCATGGTTTAGAGATTCTACTGTAATCCTATTTATCAATATATTCTATAATATTTTCAATGAACAAATTATTGACTCAGATTTTATAAAACAAAGAGCTTTTCAAAAACAGCTTACTGTATTCTATAAATAATGACAACAGTAATAACATCCCAGCTACAAGAATTAGCAAACTAATTGTACGCAAGTTTCAATTTAATAATGTTTAAAAGTTAATACTCATGTGATTTCGATAAAATTACATCACGCCTCGGATAGTTTCATTTTTGTTTAGTGATTAGGAGTTACTCATTAGCATAGTATTTTACTAAGTTTTAAGTAGTTAATTTGTTAAACATTACCTTGTCTAAAACTCCAGTTCTGTTTTTCCTAAGTACTTTAAATCTGGAATAAACCTTAAGTCCTAAGTCCTTGTAAAGTAGATACGCTGTTGGACTGTACGTCTCAGATCCCTGTGCTATCAATTTTGCTTCGTCGATAATAATATTTGTGAAATCTTGAATGGGAATGCTTTTCATAAATGGTTCCAGTCTATTTATCGCCTTTTTTTCTGATAAAGAATTTAGATCGCGGTTAAAAGCCTTCGAAGCGGTAGTTTCCCAGATTTTCAAATGGTCATTAAAAGCTTCTCGATATTTCAAAATTTCTGGTGTAGGATCTTCCTTATTTTCTATATTTTTTACCTACGGAATGAATATATTTATAATAAAGAAGTAATTTTATTATTAAGTATAGTCTGTGATAGTTTAGACTTAATTAAATATAAAATAATCTACTACAGTCCTCAACAGTCTTTCGTAGATCTTTAAGCATCAAATTTGTATCAGCTCAAACACACAAATTGTTGATATTCATTTTCACAGGTTTGAACGTAAATCTAATCGTAGTTTTATTTAACATGCTAATTGTAAAATATGTCTACCTTATTGACTGTATCACATAACATTAATACTTACAGTTACATAACCTTGTTTTTCTATTTCAATTTGCTCATTAATTATTTTCTGCATTTTGTTCTGTTGAAAAATTCCTGTTGGCATTTTAACTGAGTTATCTTTATACTTTAACTGTTCATCATTATTTAGATTATCCAACAAACTGTTGTTGTACTGTATATCCGGAGGTTTGTAATAAGGAATGTAATTCTTGTCATATGCCCACATGGCGTTCAGGACATATTTTCTTTCATCATTTAAAAAAATACCTTCATTTAAGATTCTATCAAAACAAAAACCATTCCATTTAGCTTCTTTTGAATATATTCTAATTTCTCTCAAATGATTTTGATCTACATTACAGCGCCCTAAACATTCAAAAATTGCTACATAACTTTGAACATTTAAATTTATCTGTGCATTTCTGATGAATTTTATTATTTCCTGTAATTTTTCAAAATTTCCAGCAGATGCAAATCCTTTAAGTGCTGCATTGTACACATTGATATTTGTTAATGATGGAAAGTGAGATTGCCCTGCAGATTTGTGACTATAAGCAGATAGTGCCTTTAGTCCCTGATGAGGATGTTTTAATATACAACACATTTCTATCAGAGCAGCCAGTGTCTTTGATATAACTTCATGTTTAGCTTCCAAATCTAATCGACTTCCTTTTCCTTTTTGCTCCTTAACATGATTATCCTCAGCTTCTACAGTTTCATGAGACTCTTCATCTAAAGCTTCTGGTTGAAATGCACTTGCAGATGGAAGAACTTCTTGAAAACTACAAAAAAATTGATTACCAAACATTTTAAGTCAGAATAACCAGATAAAAAAAAACAACATATAAAAAATTTATAATAATAATTTAAATTATTAAAAATACTTTTATGTTATACAAAACTGGTGGGGTTTTATCCACTCATGTATGTTTCAATTATTCTATACCAAAAAATCTCTCGTGGATAATTATATAATACTGTATTAAATTTAAATATTTGTATACTAGATTAAAAGAATAGAAATTATTCACAAAAATCAACTCACGGCTCTAAATCATCCAAAATTGGAATAGGTTTCTGGCCTAAATTTTGGCTTAGGTTTCTTTCTGTAGATTGATTATTGTTTCCCAATATGTCTCGCACTTTACTATTTTTATCACTGTTTGAAACATGAGGCATTTCTTTCATGTTACTGTTAATACTAGACACTATCACAGATTGTACTGGTACATCTATATGAGAATTTGTGGCATTTTCCGCAATATCTGGTATATTCTCTATAATTGCTAAATTATTATATGTGTGTTCTTCGAATGTCCTATTAGTTTTCATCATTTCTTTTAACTTATGCAGTTCACTAAGATTTAAATTTGTTGATGCTAAGAAATGTAAATCATCTGATGTCAATTTCCTTATTTTAGCTTTGTGTTCTGTTGTAGATTTCTCAGTAACTATACAAATAACAATTACTAAAACAAATACTATTAAGTATTTAAATACATACTCTCTAAAAGTTCGACATATTTTTTAACACCGCGTAGCCTCTTTTTCCTTGGAGGCTTCATATTCGGGCTAGTATTTGTAGATTGACATCTACTAAATCCTAAAAACAAATATAAACATATTTCTATATAAGAATTCTCCAAAGTAAACTTACTTGGTGAAATATTAAATGATTGTTTACACAAGGTACAAGTTCTTTCAATTGCCATTATTTTCGATATTTTGTCGTTATTACAAGTCGTCACACCACTTAGTTGGATAATTTTCATTTTCGGCAAAGAAAGCAGTCGATACATTGCGTAAAACTATCTATGAAGCCTTTACTTTCAATAATAAACTACATTTGTAAATCTCAAACAATTACAGCACGTGCTATAATGTATTACCGATTACCGTCCATATTTAAAAATTGCATAATTAATTATAAATGTATCTAAACAGTGACATCTTGAAACAATATTAAAAACTATAATTTAAGAAAGATATTTTACGGGTTTCTTTAATTGGAAATTAAAATTTTATTTTCTTTAAAATTGAAGTTCTAGATGTCGCTAGTACAAATGAGCTTTTTTTTCTCCAATATCAAATTTAAACTTCCTGAAATTGTTCCAGTCTTCCAGCATCTTCTTGTAAATTATGTTGCATTGCTTTATTTAAGTAATTTTTTGTGTAGTCAGTTTTTTTTTTCATTTAAATATAATAGAGTAAGTAGTTTTTGTAATTTATCTATAAATTATATATCCATTTTCACAAGCTTATGTTTTTCTAAATATTGTTTAAATTTAAGGAAAGAAATGTATTTATTTAATTTTTTCAATTTACTTTTACTTTTGGTCATTATTTTTAGAAATATTAAAATTAATAATAGCATACTGTGACATTAGAAAAAATAAATAAAAGGACAACAGTTAGAAACCTAGTGCATTAATTACAGTATAATTTAAATTAAATTTTCTTTGAACTGACCGCCAATTTGCATTGCGACAAAGAAAAGTTCGTCAGCTAGGCGCCAGCTGTAAAAAGAAAATACTGAAACATGCGAGCCTTTTCAATTACAAATGAGTTTTGTAGCATTACGCTTTTTATAGTAATTACATTGTTAAAACTCAATTAAAACAAAGCAACGGCTTTTCAAATTACGCTGTAATTATTTCTTTAACTCGAGAGCTTATTTTTTACGATAATATAAATAAGTAAAGAATATACTTTTTGAAGCCATAACACTGAACAGTCTACTAGTCCGATTGATTTCGGATTTCGGAGTATATTTATTTGTATTTTATCATTATAATGATATGAATTAGTGATTGATAATGAGGAAGTAAAGATTACAGTTTCATAGTTTCGTTCTTCAATCAGTTCATTGGATATAAAAGACGGAATAAATGTTTTTTAATTATTAAACGTTTTTCCTGACTATTTTTTTCATATTTTTTTATAGGTATTTATACCCTGGATATATAAAAAATCGCTTAGTACAAAATTCTAAATATATTTTTAACTGGCAGAGACAAAAATGTAAAATTTTTAACAATTCAATTTTTTATTATATGGCCATCCTAAATTTTCCTCAAATAGCGTACCACAGAATTATAATTATTCTGAGAGCCTGATTCTCGATAGTTTCTTCGAATATTTTTTCGAATATTCTTCGAATATTTTTAAAAATAATTTGAAAAATTCAAGTTATTTTCTTGATAGTTAGGTATAGCAAACGCCAATTAAGTTGGCGCGGGGAGGGGTAAGTTCGCGCAGGATTAGAACTAGTGGGGAGATTTGTATTTGGTTTTACATCAAATGTCAGATAATTCTAACCTCTGAGCGTGTATGATCCCCTAGCAAAGACATTACAAAATATGTTCTGTCAAACATCAATGACAAATGTATTCTGACAATTACTTGAGTAGTGGGGATGGACGTTTTTAAAAACGGCTTCTGCGCACCCCCTCCTCGCGCCAACTTAATTGGCGTTTGCTTATACGCTACATAAATTCAAATATCGTTACAAATCACAAGCAATCCATGAAGCCTTTCTTACGAAAAAATAATTCATATATATTTCAATAGGTATGCTTAAATCATTAGCTAAAAATGGTATTTCTTTATCGTTTTTTATTTTCGTTTCTTAAAAAAGACGGAACCACAAACAACAGATGTCAGATAAATTTTCTAAAATACGATGTCAATGCGTTATGATTGTGTCGAACTTACAAAACAGAAAATGAATATTCAACAATATATTTGTTAAATGCTATCATGTATGCTACAAGAAGCTAAGCTTTATAAGGAAAAGTCATCGCGATAATATATAGTTTTTAATTCGTTGAAAAAAATACCTCTCGCGCTTTGAAGTGCATCTTAACACCCTAGCTGTTAATTTGTTAGACAACGATAAAAGTTTAAATGGCTGTAAACATTGTAACCCGCTAGATATAAGGAATAGGAACCAAAATTAACTTTATATCAATTCCAACATGGCCTAACTTAATATTGAAACAATTAACGGGATCTTAAATTTAACTGTTGGATGCATTATCATCAATTTCAAGCGTGTTTGTTTATCTTTTTGTTACTTGAACTAATTGCTACAAAATTAGCTCATTGCCGTAGAGAAAATTTTTAATTTGATTAAAAAAGAATTAACAATGTAAAAGTGCTGTCCCAAGTTATTAAAGTATATGTTTATATTGACTTAAGTATTATTTAATTTTGTTTTAGTCGTTAGATAGTAATTATGACTATTCAAAACGTCGTTTCTGTCTTTTTATTATTGTTTCAAGTCCAGTTGTCAATAAGGTAAAATAACATCTGCTATCGCTACAAAAACCAGTTAGAATTATTTTGCAACTTTCCAAAATTATCGAAACAAAAACTTTTGCAAGAGATTTTGTAATAAATACTTCTTAGATTTGAGAGAACTAGTTTGCTGTTTTGTTTTTGAATATTAATGTAGGTAGGTAGATTTCATTCTTGGTAACACTACATAGAAAGTTAGCAATTTCTTCAAATAGGCATAAGTTCATTATGATTTTTCTATTTTGACTCATTTCTAATGAGTGATTAGATACCACTTTTGTGACGAACATCTTTAAGTCGGTTTTACGATCCGACAAAATCATATCGTTAACTACATTAGTGACTAGAGAACGGACACGCTTACCACTCAGTGCAGTACTGGCGAAAGGCTGTATTTCTAAAATATTTAATTTTATTTATATAATTGGAAAACGAACGGGTGGTGATCTATAAAATTACGAAATACATATTTATTTGTTGAAAAGTTGTATTTATAAAGTTTTTAATTTTATTTATATAAATGGAAAACATACGGGTGACGATCTATCGATCTAAAATTACGAAATACATATTTATTAATTAATTTTATTTATATAATTGGAAAACAAACGGGTGGTGATCCATAAAATTACGAAATACATATGTATTTGTTGAAAAGTTGTATTTTTAAAGTTTTTAATTTTATTTCTATAATTGGAACATTTTTATTTGTTCATTTTGTCGTTCAAGTTGAGTAAAGGAGTATTAATATTGACTAGCAATAGTTTCTCAAGGTTTTCTTCTGTCAATTTTGTTCTCTTTGAATTAAGTACATCCTTATAAATAGAAAACGTCCTTTCTACATCGCAACTGGTTATAGGGGCATACTGGAAATATTCTTTTATTTCTTCACATTTAGCCGTTAGATTTTGTGGAATTGTCTCCATACATAATTGCTGCAATGTAATTAAATCTGGATTTCTATTAAGAATTGCTTCAAACTTTTGTCGAAGGCCACATCCGAAGTCACTTGGAATACTTTTCAAATTATTAACAGCCACATCTAATGTGGTTAATCCGTCATTTAATTTGAGATTTCGATTTTCAAAATAAGTGATTAGTTTTGGCAATTTTCCAAAGTGTTCGTGAAGAAAGTACAACTGATTTTTTAAAATTGGGATTTGTGTGAGCTCCTTGCACTCACCAATACTTCTAGTATCCTCCTTTAGCAGTGTTACGAAATGTTTTAGACTATCGAAATTCTCAGCATAATAACTAGTAGCTTCCAGCCATGTTCCCCATCTAGTTATTACTGGAGTGGGAGGCAGTGACAGAGATGGAAATTTTTCCATGAAAAGAGCTACTCTCAATGGTGCTTTTCTGAAAACTTTTTTAAAAGCTGATACAAGTCTATCAACTTCCGGAAAAGTGTCTCTGATATATTCACAGATTCTGTGGAGAGCATGTGCTACACAAGTAATATGCAGCATATTAGGATATGTTTTCTTCAATAGTCTGCCTGTTTTTAACATATAAGTACGCAGCACTATCACTGACAAATAAAAGTATTTTTTCTTTGTACGTGGCGTCCGAATGAAGCATTTTTTGCATATTCTCCTTAATGGTTTCAGCAACTGTTTCCGCATCAACTCTATTTATAACACTTGTTGCTATTACATATGAGTTATAGGGAATAGTTGGATGTAGTACACCAGCTACAACATTTACCACACAGCGTCCTAACATATCCACCGTTTCGTCGGCGCTTATCCATATGTATTGATTTAAAAGATGGCTTCTAATGCGTTCTACTGTTCTCGTATAGCACCTAGAAACATAATATTTGCGTAAAGTTGATTCATCAGGAACATTTCGACCAGTATATTTTTTCAGAAATATTTTTAAAGTGGGATTGCTAAGTTTATTTAATGGAATATTAGCCGCCATAAAAGTTTTACAGAGTTCAGATATGTTTGCGATCCTAAGTGACGAATTTTTGACGATATTTTACGGATTTTGTAATAAATTTCGGAATCACTGGCAATGGACATACAATCAGTATGACTTTCAATCCAACTCGCCATTGTTTTACAATGCCGTTCTCGACATTCTTCCATATCATGTCTGAAAAAGTAACTTAAACAATGCTCTAGATCTAAATAAATGAAAACTAAAAATGTGTGCGTAAGTTATTGAAACTGAACGAAATTCAATGCACACTTACGTCGAAATAATATGGGAGAAGTAGATTCAATCAAACGATATTAAACAGGATCTATCACAAAAATTACGATGTAAATAACAGTTAAAACTATGAAAACAAGAAACTAACTCACAGCACTTTATTTATCTTACGAAATATAAACTAATAAATCAAATACATTATAAAAACCCCGCTTCTATCTACGCTCATGAAAACACTTTAAAAAACACTATATTCTTCGAATACAATAGCTGGCTTGTCCATTGTTATCGCTGCCAGACCAGGTGTCCGAGTAAGTCAAACAAATACTTCATTGAATTACGCCGGGATGTACTCAGCGACGTTATACACAATTCCAATTGCCGATTGCGTTTTATGGAAATTGCGTCCGTTCTCTATACATTACCATTTTCAAAGATGGCTAAAGACACTTGTATTTTCTCTCTGTTCTAATCTTCGACGGGAAAATGATCTTTAAAATAGAAATAAAACTAATAGTTAAAATATTCACTTTATTAATATCAGTTCGTTAAACAACAATTGTTTCGTCAGCACAGTTGCTTCATCAGGTACTTATTAGAGCGCGTTACAAACTAAAATCGGTATACATTAAAAATATAAAATTAACAATGTAGTTTTCTTTAATCAAAATGATATTTTTTGAAGAATTGAAATTAACTATTAAATGTACCAAACAAAAACTTACTTTCGAGTATGTTACATATGATTTTATTAGAAGTAAAATTTCACAGTGCAGTTTCTAAATTACTTTATACGAAGTTTTTAACACGTTTGATTTCTACCAATTATTCTTAAACATAATATTTTACAAAGCAAGTTTAACAAAATCAATTCCACCAAAAATAACGAATTTTAACCCTCATCCACCCAACCTAATTTTGTTACGATAACTACCAGCTGGGGTGCATTTGCAAAAAATAAGCTTTTTAATGATGTCAAAACCAACTATGGTTTCCATTTAGAAAAACACAAGTTTGTGTCATAACTCGATAATGGTGAACGAAAAAAAAATATTAGCTACATAGTTTTATTTGGCGTAGAATTATCTAAAATTTTTGTCTGTACACTTTTTCTCTAAAATTACTATTAACGATGCTAAGCATGTTTAAAGAAAATCGTAAAACCTAGTTTTCTTTGAATATCTAATAAGTCATGAAAGTTATCGGAGAAACAAAAGCAGTTTTAAGTCAAACTCGTAAAACTGCGCATCTTTCCCCATTTAAGCGTTTTTCTATCTCCAGTAGTTTCTGAGATCCAATGCTAAACATTCAAAAAAACTCACCCTGTATATATATATATATATATATATATATCAAATATATAAATCTAATCGTAGCCAATTTGTCGTTTTTTCTTTCTTCTCTAGTTTCGAAATGATCAAAACCAAGAAATCAAGAAGAAACCAAGTTCGTTGTAACGATTACGAGACATAGTAGTTGGAATGATAGCCTTATAATAGGCAGGATCGGTACACCATAACATGTCGACAGATTCCTTACAACTTTTGAGAGCACCCGTTCTAACTTAAAGTCCAATTTTTCGGGATTACTTTTTGGAACAAATATTCTTGATTTTAGAGAATTGCCAGCATTCCATCGTTCACAGAAGTCAGTAGCTCCTTACGGTTTATCACACTTACAATAATATTTATAATTTCTGGCGTAACAAACAGCAAAAATGCATCTCTGGTGCTAGAGATTCCAGAACTGTAGGCATTAGACCAGGAGTAACATTCAATATTTTTGTACGAGACCTCTTAAAATTAGGAGGCACTGAATGGTCAAAACAAAATTTATATTTTTTGGAGCTTTGAAAATTCAGTGCCATTTTTAGCTGCATCTTTCGCGGCGCCATTAATTTCATAATCACTTACATCTAAACTAATACAAAAAATTTCATTATTCTCGTCTTCATCAACTGACACATGTTCACTTTCCTCGTCGCTGTCTTCTTGTAAAAAAAGAGTTCGATTCTGGATCATCGTAATCTAGTAAGCTCAACATTTCCTCTTCGGTAAGATTTTTTGGATAATTTATTTTCGGAACAGCACTCATGACGTTCAGAACAATAGGCACTAATAGAAATCACTGCAAAGCATACAACACAAGTAATGCAGCTAAACTGCACTTAATACGTTGTTAAGCAGAATTTCAGGAATGTATAGAAAGGGTATTCCCCGGAAAGTAGCTGGGAATTACACGAAATCGTATGCATATATCCACGTAATATACACAATTTTAATAACAATTAACTACCAACCGGAGTGCATATGTACCCCACTTTAAAAAAATAAACCTTTTTTTAAATAATTAATGCTTTAAGGATTTTGCAAAGGCATTTAAACTAAAAATCAATTAAATGAATCTACTCAAACACCCAGGCCTCAAAAAAAATTTTAAACGCTTTATTTAAAAAAAAATATCAAGTCTGGGACCTCGGCTGAGAGAATGAGGGTTAAAAATATACGTACCTACTATGACAACTTAATTATTAGTTTCTTAGCGATCAGTATTTTACCACTCTGTACATGCGTTATTACAACAGACTCTATTTTAGAAACATCCTTCGAATTAATTAAGATATATTATTTCGAAATATTGTTAAACATATTTATGAACTTTGTGAAAAACAGAATTTATAAAATGATTTTTTTCCATCAAAACAGTGTAGGAAATGTCTTTATTAACGTGAATAAGAATACTATAAGGTCATCGGTTCAAAATATCATTAGATATAAGTTATCAATTACTTAATTGAATTCTCTGTTACAATTAGCGAAACAACATCGCTTATTCACAGACTTTATTCATTATAGCTTCGCTCACTTTTTCTAGTTTCTCTTTTTCCAGAACAAAATGCGAACATTAGTGTTGCTAACGATTGTGGGACTAATTCTTCATATTGAAGCCAAACCCAGACCAGTAACGTAAGTATGAAATTATGTAGATCTACATGTTTTAGGGAAACTTTTGATTAAAATTTACGTAAAATACATCAACATCGAAGTTACCATTCTTGTATTTGAACAAAGAAACAATATGCATACTTACATAAAGTAACTATATACTCTAATTTACATTTTAATATACCTGAATTTTGATTAACCTTTTAAAATTTATAGCCTATGCAAATATGTAAACAATCTCGCGAAAATAACGAGAAATACAATTTCAAAATTAAATAATACGAAATGCTCAATCTAAAACTTTCGATTAAATACAATGAAATATTAAATTTTTACTTATTTTTCTATATTTTTTTAATTTTAAAATTAATTGTGTTACAAACCAAGTATTCTTTAAATGACGAGCGATCAAGATAATTTGTAATCGTGTCATTCATGAATTTGAGTTCGTATGTCTTTTCCTATTGTAACCGTTGCATATTTATATTTTCGAATGACATTTGTAATGTAAGTGCACTTCAAGTAACGACACACAATATCGGATATATGAATGATTCGATTATAAATTATCTTCATCGCTCCAACTTTTTTTTTAAACAAGGAATTTGTTAAAAATTCAAGCTGATCTATTTCATCTGAAAGTACAATTAATGCCATTCGTTTACATGTTACATGTTTACATGAATGAATCCGTTGAACCCAATTTTCCATGACCTTTTCACACAAATCGGCTCGAATGTCACCAATGGCTCGTTCAATATGGACTCTCAAGGCGTTTAAAGTTGCTGGTTTGTTGGTATAAACCTATGATTTACCATAGCCCCAGAGAAAAAGTCCAGAGGCATTAAATCACATGAACAAGGTGGCCAGTTTACAAGTCCGTATCTGGAGATAGCTTTTTCATTAAATTTGTCTTTGAATAAACTTATTGTGTCTCTAGCTCTGTAGCAAATAGCACCGTCTGGCTGAAATGACATAGACGGCGCTATGTGCCACACGGCCCATGAAATAATTGGTTTATTGCGTTAAAAGTTTAGTCAGTAGATTATTTACAGAAATAGATCTGTCTATGGCTTTTAAGAAGCAGTGATTTAAAGTCTATGAGTGTATGCGTGGGCGCCTTGTAAAATGCTTCGCAATTCTTTCTGTTAGTTTTGTTAACTTTACTGTGCTCCATGTTCAACACTGTGATTATTAACTTTACCTACTGACGATAACAACTTAGTTGTCGAAATAAAAATATAAATTTTCGGTCTATTTCAATTTGTTGTAGTTTCATTTCAATTTTAAAACATATGGCTCTTATTGAAAAACTCGTTATAATATTTTATAGATATATTGAGAACTTTTGTGGCATAAATTAATGCGAAACGATCTTGAAGATTTTATATCTTCCAGTACAAAGCTATGTTGATGGGCATCTGAAAGAATTCTGTCTTGAAATGACAAGAATTATCGTACTTGAAACATTGGGAAATTGTTACGTTTTGGAAAATTTAATTTCAAAATATTATTGGTGGATGAAGTTGAAATAGAACTTTGCTTTGATCTTGATTTTGAAAGATCTTGTCCGTAGATAATCGCCACTTCCACTAGCATAATCGAGTTCATTCGTCCGAAACTAATAAAAGAAATAAATGCAAGAAGTTGCTATTATAGGAATTTTAACTTTTTTTAATCTGACTTTTGTATGTTTCCTTAAGGTAATACTTATTTTCTTTAATTATTAATCAAGTTACCTAAATATTGCTTTCTTCATACCAAATTCCATTTACCCAATCTTCTACTGTTCATTTTCGATAATTTTGTGCCCAAAATAGCTGGATAGGACTTTTTTTGAGGCTTTCGAGCTTTCAAAGCGACATCCTGTAAACGCCTGCTTGTTTTCTCGATATTTTCATATTTTTGGTAGTCTCAAATGCTTCCTATAAATTTTCAGACGACAGAATTTTGATGACGGTTCCTTAGTACCTGACAATGCAACCAACGATCTTGCTTGCTTGCTCGTGTAGTTCTTCTTTTTCATCCTCTACCTGGCCCAATGTCATGGTACACCGTGAACATTTGATTCCTTTTGCAATTACAATTTGTGACAGTTCTTTTGGCTTCACTTAGTTCAACCGTTTAGGCAAATAGCATTTAAAAATGCACATTAATATTAAAAAGCATAAGAAAAATTAAAAAAAAAAGTCGATTAATACGAAAATAAATCATTCAACAGAACTGTATTTCTCAAATATTTACGTGTAACTAATTAAATAGGCCCATACAATGTTGAAATATTCCATAGTGCGAAACATTTTGATTTATGACACTTCTAAACGCCCGTAATAGTTCTTAGAACCGCTTGGTAAAATTTCAAACAGCGCACAGTGCGAAATTTCTTGAGTTTACCGGAACTTAATTAATCAAAACAGTAAAACAGTTCTATTTGTTGGTTTTTAAAATTAAAAAAAAAAAATAATATGTTTTATTTAAAGTTTTTGAGTTTATTTGTGTTTTTTATTATAGAACAATTAAAAAACATACATATTATAACAACATTTTGAACACCTATTCAGAACTAGACTCATTGCAATCGTCTGAAAACTAGCAATCATTACACGGGCCTGCAAACCTTTCTAACAACACTAAAACTTCTGGCGTAACGTCACTAGGCTTGGTTTTGGGTGCTTTACGAAGACTAGTGATGTACGGATCCGACGAAATAAGCAGTCGATAAAATAAATCCGTATTTGTGTTGACGTTTTTCTAGTAAAAAGTTCGCGATATTTTCTGCAGTCTTTGTTTCTTGCCTCCTGAGCTTCTTCAGAAAATTGTAGTAGCATGTTTGTGATGATGCACAGGATGATAGAGCATTGCATACTTTACCGTCAATAATACAAAAGATCATATTTGCTGTAACCTGAAATTGCTTGCCATCTACAAGTATAGTGGTTGGAGTAAGTTAAGATATTCATTCTTTCACTTTGTTTACTTCTGAGGTAATTACACTGACTGTTTCTTTGGTAAAAACGAACTTAATGGGGCGACAGTACCGTGTGGAAGAAGAAGCAGGGTTTTTTCAAATTAGTGACTGATTATCACCATTATCATTTACGGAGCACATTTGGATTGGTACCATTGATACACTAAACATACTATCATCAGAGCTATGTTTGTCCATATACTTTTGTCGATAGTTAACTTCTTCCGCTCCATCACAACCCCACTTTACGATAATATTTAGTGCTTTAACGTTTGACAAAGTTCTAAGAGTCTCTTCTAGCCCTGTACAAAGTCTTGCTATGGTATGATTTATAAGCGACTGAACTGATACTTCAGCTGAAACTTCAGTTATTATTATGTCCTATGGATAGCATAACCTCTTTGCCTCCTGTACAACATAATAAGGTGGATACAAAGTGCAACCGTGATGTTTTGCTTGATCCCGAACAATGTTGTATTGATTTGACGATAAGTTTGCATCAATAAGTAGCGCCAGAGCCTGGTCCGGAGTTAATTTTCGTAGGCTGTTTGAAGAAGACATGCAAGCCATTTTGATTTTGCTTGCCCTTTCTGGAGAAGCAGATGCCAGTTCCTTGACAATCGCTGCAGAGTTTCGCTTTCCAGATTGGTATAGCTTTGTTACGGTTGCTTTGGCTAACTCCTCTTGACTACCGGACTTCAAAAGATGATGCACTTTTCTGTTTTGCACTTTAGGATGACAATATCCAAATTCTTTTTTAGATCTGCCTGCATTGGTCCTCGATCCACTGGGCAATGCATCCCTTACAACATTTGAAAACTTTACATTATTTTCAAGCCAGACAGCATTTTTATTCAGAAATGATGCTAAATTTCGACTGGATTCCCTCCACCTTTTTCGTATTTTACAAACCAGTGCGCGAAGAGTTGCCTTTAAACTGCAAAGAGCATCAGATCTTAACATTGGTGAGCCTATTTTTTCCAAAACGAAACCGATGATGGCATCCGATGTCGGTTCTTCCTTCCACTTTTAGAATATACAGTTATATGAAACTTGCAGTCATTCTGGAAAATGTTTCATTTAAAAGAAGATCGCAAAATATCGCATAAGATCTTTTGAGTTTTCAACAGAGGGAAAAAAAAACTTTAAAATGTTGTGCGTTTCAAGCTGGTATTATGTGGTATCATTTTTTAAAATCTCCACTAAAGTTAAAAATGTAAATTTAACTTACTTCTTAAAAATCACTTTTTCCACGAACAAATCGCACACGAGCAAGGAAAGATTTTGCAATTAATTAAATGCCAATAATTGACAATTTTCTAATAAAATACATGAAGAAAAAATCATGGCCTACTGATTTGGCATTTGTATGTACCACTCTATTAACTTTAACAAATCGAATAGCTTTCTATAGGCAAAAAGTATGATTGAATAAGTAATGCGAATTTCAGGTGCATTTTGCGGTTCTTTCGCAGGGTAATCCCAAAACTGAGTATGAGGTTTTAGAGGCGGGGTATTTACCTAACAAAATAATAAATAATATTATGCATTTTACGTATTTCAAAAATTGAATAAAGTTCCGCTAAACTTCCTAAATTTCGCACTGTGCAGCGGCGAGGTTGTTCAGAAATTTAAATATCCTAGGGATGCCTAATAACTTCGTATATTCCGAAATTTTGATAATATTATGTAAGCCAATATTTAAGATTTGCTCAGATTGATGTTGTAAAGAAGGGAAGCTCTTTGTAGCTATTAATAATGAACTTTCTTTAAATTAGGATTAATTTTGATTATAATAACTGTATTTTGTTAGCATGTCGTTGTCTGTTTTAATATAACGTGGTTCATTTGAAAAGTTAATCTAGGTTACTTTGAAATTTTGATAGAATAAGACGCAAATATATTAATATGTGTTTCTTGTTCCGTAAACGTAAATCCAAATGACATTTGATAATGTCAATCACATTTGTTATTTATTTGTATATATGAAACTGTCAAAATATACGACTTCGTAGGTTAAGTAGTAAATTTTAATTTACGACATACTTTAAAATGTTCTCAGTAAATCACATGCTACTAGATTGACTTTTCAAATGAACACCCGTTAGTACTATTTATACCAAAATTAATTAAATTCAAATTTTTATCATTATTATTATTTTATTATTATTAAGGTGGCAAAATGTTGAAAATTTATGTTGAAATGCTTGATTTTTAAATTGAAATCAGTAAAAAAATTGACTAAGTTAGCGTAAATAAATAAAACAATAAGTTGCTTTTATTTTCAAAATAGACTTTACTGTCGAAAAAAATACTTTTATTGTAATGACCCATTTTCAAAGAAAGTGATAATTGGTTATATTCCAAACAGCTAACTTGTAATCAATTTATCGAAACGTATCCAGAACAAATTGAATTGAATATCGTTATTTTTCACAACACAGTGTGAGAATAATCGACAGGTTTTTACAACAGTGGTAATGTGGCTAAAGGTAAATCTATTGGTCGTCCCTCTGCTCTTAAACCCGATATTTTCAAAAATGCGAATCAAGTTGTTGAACAAAATCCTCATATTTCTATACATCCTCTATTCCAACCAATAAATAAGGTTCACTTAACAATTAATTTGTTGTTTTAACCTTCCCTATATCCATTTACGAAGTTTCCTATGAATCCTCTTGTAAGATACCGGAAGAACAGGTACATTTCCGCCCATATAAATTTTCGATTGTCTATTAAACTTACCCACCTGATTTTTTCAACAAATCCAGTTTTGTTGTAATATAGTGACCATAAACAGTAAAATATTAGTTTCTATTCCGATGAAACATGATTTCACGTATCTGGTTATGTTAATTCGCCGAAATGTAGAAGTTAGGCGGCAGATAATCCATGCAATTTAATCGAAGGACCATTGCGTCCAGTTAAAATTGGTGTTTGGGTGGTTATGTCAAGATAACGAATTATTGGGCCAGAATTCTTTTAAGAAACAATTAACTCCCACAGATACGGAACCATTATTTTAATAATACAAAGGTATTTTTAATAATATAAAATATTATTAAAAATCTGGTGTGAAGAACACAAATACAGGTTCACATTAATATTTCGGTGATGTGGTTCTTTTTTGTGAATGTGTCTGAGAATATCCTTTCTCTAGTAGGGGCGTACCGACGAGCCTGTAGAAAGGCGAAATACGTATCTACGTCTCTGGAGAGGGATATGTTCGGACACGTTCACAAAAAATATTAATAGTTAACCTGTATTTGTGTTCTTCACACCAGATTTTTAATAATATTTTATATTATTAAAAATACCTTTGTATTATACAAAACTGGTGGAGTTTACCTACTCATGTATGTTTCAATTATTCTGATACATTACACATGCGGTTAGTCCGTAGTATGAGTGAAGACACAAACAAAATGCAGTTTCTAGAGAGATTGATTGTGCCACCTTTGGAAGGGCGTCGTTACTTCACATTGGTTATGTGGACGGGGCGAGGTATTTTCGGCTGTCTGACAACAGGCAGCTCTGAATATACTTCTGCGCTCGGTCTGGATAATTTCGGTGATGTGGTTCTTTTTTGTGAATGTGTCTGAGAATATCCTTTCTCCAGCAAGGGCGTACCGATGAGCCTGTAGAAAGGCGAAATACGTATCTGCGTCTCTGGGGAGGGATATGTTCGGACACGTTTACAAAAAATATTAATAGTGAACCTGTATTTGTGTTCTTCACACCAGATTTTTAATAATATATTATATTATTAAAAATACCTTTGTATTATACAAAACTGGTGGGGTTTACCTACTCATGTATGTTTCAATTATTCTGATATAGTATATTATGCAATGAACAGTTAACGATCGGTATTAAGACACGAGTATGAGGGCCTACGAATGTCTTAGTAGCTATTAAATGCGAATTGCATACACTATCTTTTCTACGCCCAACTACAATAACGAAAAAAAAATGCATTTTATTTTCAAAATTTGTTTATTTCAAATTACAACTACGTTCAATATAGTTATATTTACAAATTATTACATATAAACACGATACATAAATGTCGGAAAATCAAAGTTAAAAAAATTGAACTATTATTTTTCGTTTATGATTACATTATTATTAAATAAACAGTAGAACAACGACATAGGTAATAGAGTAGGTGATTGATTTGTCAAAATTTAGATTTATCAAATGCTCATGGCAATAGTTGATATTGACCGAATATTGTTGTTACTTTTTCTACGCTCCAGTAACAAGCTCAGATCAACGGAGACTGAAGAAACGAACTTTATCCATTTCAGCACTTTAAATAATTCTCAACCGAACAAGACGACGGCATTTTAGTAATTTTTGAAAATCTAGAATGTTATTCCCATAGTATGTTATTCTTTTGCGATATATGACGTTCACTTTGTAGATCACGTGTGTATGCCGGTGGTCTATAAAATACGAAATACATTTTAATTGTTAATTTTGTTGTTCAAATTGAGTAAAGGAGTCTTAATATTAACTAGCAATACTTTAATCTAGGTTCTCTTCTGTAAAATTTGTTCTCTTTGAATGAAATACATCCTCATAGATAGAAAACGACCTTTCTACATCGCAACTGGTTGTAGGTGCATATCGGAAATATTCTTTTATTTCAGCGTTTTAGCAGTTAGATTTTGAGGCATTGTTTCCATACACAATTGCCGCAATGTTATTGAATCTGGATTTCTATTAGAATCTGCGTCTAACTTTTGCCGAAGTCACTTGGAATATTTTTAAAATTAATCCATCATTTAATTTGAAATTTTGATTTTCAAAATAAGTGATTAGTTTTGTCAAATTTTGTGCTCCTGGCGAAAGTACAACCGATTTCTTTAAATTTGGAATTTGTATTAGTTCCTTGCACTCAGAAACACTTCGAGCATCGTCATTTAAACATGAAACGAAATTTTGTGTAAACTGTCAAAATTCTCTGCATAAAAACTAGTAGCTTCCAACCGTGTTCCCCATTTAGTTATTACTGGTGAGGGAGGCAGTCACAAAGATGGAAGTTTTTCCCTGTAAAGAGCTACTCTCAATGGTGCTTTTCTGAAAACTTTTTTAAAAGCGGATACAAGTCAATCTCCGGAATCGACTTGCGGAAAGGTGTCTTTGATATATTCACAAATTCTGTGGAGAGCATGTACTACACAAGTAATATGCAGCATATTAGGGTATGTTTCCTTTAATAGTCTGCCTGTTTTTAGCATATATGCAGCACTGTCACTGACAAATAAAAGTATTTTTTCTTTGTACCTGTCGTCCAAATGAAGCATTTGGTGCATATTCTTGTAAATGGTTGCAGCTACTGTTTCCGCATCAATTGTATTTATAACTTTTGTTGCTATTACATATGCGTTATATGGAATAGTTGGATGTAGTGCACCAGCTACAATATTTACCACACAGCGTCCTAATATATCGACAGCTTCGTCGGCACTTATCCATAGGTACTGATTTGAAAGATGGCTTTTAATGCGTTCTACTGCTTTCGTGTGGCACTTAGAAACAATATTTGCGTAGGCTAGATTCATCAGGAACATTTCGACTAGTATATTTTCGGAGAAATGTTTTGAAGGTGGGATTGTTAAGTTTATTTAATGGAATATTTGCCGCCATTAAAGTTTCACAGAGTTCTTCGTTAAAATTGTCTGATTCCAACGGGTCTAATTTCTGTGTATGTGTTTGCGATGTGACGTTTTACGTGCGATTTTACAGACTTTGCAATAAATTTCGGAATCACTGGCAATGGACATACAATCAGTATGACCCTTAATCCAACTCGTCATTATTTCACGATGTCATTCTCGACGTTGTTCCATATCGTATCTGAAAAAGTAACTTAAACAGTGTTCTAGATCTAAATAAATGAAAATTAAAAATGTATGCGTAAGTTATTGAAACTTAACGAAATTCTCTGCGACACTCACTTCAAAATGATTGGGAGAAGTAGATTCGATGAAACGATATTAAACAGGATGTATTACAAAAATTATGTACGTAGTATGGTAATTAAAACAATTAAAAAAGGAACTAACTCACCGTACTTTATTTATTTTACGATACATAAACTAATAAACAAAAGGAATAATAAAAACTCCTCAAGCTTCTATATACGCCCAAGAAGAAAGAAATTTCACTGTAATATTGAAGTAATTGCGTCACAATTCAACGACAAAAACATATGTGCGATTAACCGAATGAATAGTGCTATTCAATAACTGCGTGTTGTACTTCGCGATGTTATAGACGATTTATATGGTCCATCGTAATTTCGGCCTGACGCGTCGGTCTCTAGTTATTATGCTTGTAGGTATAATTTCCCGGAATTAAATAGCATAGGATTTCCCCGTTATGACGTCAAACAATACGCTTTTAATATGTAATAGTGTAGGGCTAGTGACATTTTTACCTACTTTAAAAACAGAACAGAACAGATCAGTCTCACAGTAACATCAGTATAAGATACACAGTAGTCTCAAATCAAAATCAGTAGAAGACATACAGTCTTACAGTATCATTCAACAACAAGACACATAATCTTCTTCATAACATCCATAACATAATATCAATCATTTTTTAACAAAAGACACTAGTCTCAACAGCAGTTTATGTTAGTGTAAGACGTAGATCCAAAATAAAAATTCAGGCAAGCCAAATTCTAACGGTTTCCAAATTAAATTTTTGCTTGAATCATTTATAGTCAGTCACAGGGTATATTATATTCTGATAAATAGCACTTGCAAAAACAAATTGGCCAATTATTAATTTTGCTTTCAAGAAACAATATTGGTTTTGGCAAAGATGTTAATTGTGATTAAAAATACTAATACATCTAATATACACTTCGGAACAGAAATTACAAATATTTATCGCGAAATCAACGAATACTTTTACATTGTAAGTTGCTTTAAAAGAATGATAAACAATCCAATGTTTGTAAACGTTTATAGTTACATTTTCTAAGAATCTCGAGTGGTATTACAAACCACTTGTTACTTGATACGCTCGGGCAAAAAGTCAATAACAGCGAAATAAAAACCACAATATGAAAACATATCTTAAAAGGACACGTCTATCAACAGAAGACGAAAAACACAAAACACGTGGTGCCATTATATCTCACGGTCCATTAGTGTATACCCCGATTGGTCCCGATGAAACAAATAAATAGAGGTTGCCCAATACCGAAATATGCCTGCGTCAAGTGTGCTTCAGCCGCGTCGCTTCTTGCACTACGGTCCAAGAGAAATCATCGGGTTCCACTGTTGGAACGCTTTTTGCCTCTTCGTAATGATTTCAAACTGCTTTTTTTGCTCTAAATCTGTTTTTCGTGTATTGCCTAGGGGGTAAACGAACTGTGATATTTATAAATGCCAGTAGTGTGCATATGTCAATGTGAGTGTGTAAGAAACATGTGTATACGTTGAATAGAGGACATCATTGAGTCGTTTTAAGTCACAGAAGTTTATTTATACGTTGCACTATATATTTTAATTTGATTAGGTCATGCGATAATATAAATGCATTTTATCAAAATGATTTCAAAATTGCTAAACTACACTGGATCATGTAAACTCCTGGATACAACTTTATTAAAGTTACACACTTACAATGTTACAATTAATATTATAATCGAAATAACATAAAAGCCTATACATTCAGTTTATCTAAAATTGTTTGCAAACGAATTCAGAAAAACTTTTTTTTCTGTAAACGCCGTAAAATAAAAACAAACAAACAAAAACTATGGATGAAATTAATTCAGGGTCATATGAGTACCGTGTATTGACCTCCTATACTCTTAATTACCACATTCATACGCTCTCGCGTACTAGAGATTAAATCTTTAATAATTTTTCAGGGATAGTCTCCCATTCTGCAATTGCTGCATTTACCAGTTAATTGTAATTGGCAGGTGAGGGTAGACATCGGATATTTACAGCGTATCATAGATGCTCTATGGGATCTGTTTGATGGCCATTCCAAAAATAGCAGCAGCAGTCATGAGTCGATAATTTTCTAGGCTCTGTCGAACAGCATTAATAAAAAATTTTATCCAACAAAAGGAGGATACTGCATTACATGCTCAACTACGATATTTTACATATAATAATCCGCATTCATAGACCTCGCACGCACTGAGACCAACTCTGAGACTATGTGCGACTGTGTAAACAGATTCGTTCCCAGAACATTAAAGAACCACCACAAACAGAAACCTTGAAGAGATATTGCAACTTGCAAATCGTTCTCCCGTTGTTCGCCCGACACATTCACGTCCATCAGGAGATTATATGCTAACGCTCGTTTCATCTGACAATAAAACCTTCTTTCAATCCATAACGGTCTACTGCTGATAATTTCTGGCAATGCATTATTTGAGTTTTCTGCTCTGGTGAGTAATGGTTTTTTGGCCGGTATTCTGCTACTTAATCTTTCTTCCTTTAGACGTCTTCTAATCGTTTCGAGACATTTCCTAGCCTATTGCTAGTAACTCTCCTGATTCTTAGAGAGGATTGTCTAAGAAAACGTTCATCTCTTGGATTTCTACGGAGTTTTCGCCCTTGTCGTGGTCTTCCAAAGTGGCATCCTGCCTTGCTAAATAGTTTAAGCATGCGAACCAACAAAGTTATTACTCTTATTGTCTTTTCCAACGATAAATTTTTTAAGCAAGTCATTTTTCGAGTTCGCAACACTTGTTACTCATAAATACGATATCTCATCTTGCTAAGTAGTTTTTGAAAATAACGAGTGATCATTAAAATTTTCGCTCAAGTAAGCCATGTACACAAAAAGTATGTCCTAACTTAGGTTATTAGAGGAGATCTGTCATTATAATTTCAAACGTCATGATTGTTAAAAAATAATTTGAAATGCTGACTTTCATATTAAATATATTTATAATTTTTATACAAAGTAATAGAATATTATAAAAAATGTGTAAAATGTTGACCATTCTCCACCAAGCATAATCGCACTCTATTTCGTAGAGCATTGAAAACATTGATCAGTATTTGCGGTGAGTTATTGATGTGTTCACATTTTTCTATGATTTTATGTCTTAACTCTTGTAGATTATTAATTGGTGTTTCATAAATAATATTCTTTATATATGGCCACACAAAAAAAAATCCATGACTGTTAAATCACACGATCGTGGTGGATATGGAATCGCTGTATTTCTACTTATTATCCTATCGCCATAAAATTGTTGCAAAAACTGAATATTTTCAAGTGTAACGTGAGATGTAGCCCCATCCCGTTGAAAATATCCGACCTGGAGTTCATCATTAGTCAATTGATTAGTAAAAACACTGAGAATTTCGTTACGATATTTCTCCGATGTTATCGTGCCCTCAAAGAATATTGGTCCTATTAATCGGTGACGACTCATACCTACCCATACGCCTATTTTTTCTGGATGTAGAAGAACTTCTCTGTAGAAATGAGGATTTTCACTGGACCACATACGCATATTTTGCGAATTAACATAACCTTTCAAATAAAACCAAGCTTCATCGGTGAAAAAAGTATGATTTAAAATATTGTCTGTCATTGTTTGAATAAACCATTGGCAAAATTGTGTTCTTTTTTCATAATCAGTAGGTAATAGATTTTGTACAGAAGTTAATTTATATGGATACATGTGCAAATCCTTTTTTTTTAATTTTTTGACATGTTCCATACGAAAGCCTTACTTGTTGCGAAACTCTGCGAATAGATGTTTGAGGAGATTCGTTAATAATTTGTCTGACATTTTCAATTACGCCGCGACTTCTCTTGAGAGGAGGACCGCTTCCTTTTTTCCTTAAAATACTGCCTGTTTGACGAAAAAGATTTACACAATGCATTAGCGTATCACGGAAAGTTTTATAGCTAGGAACAGTATTTGGATATCTCTCTTCAAACTCCGCAAGGCAATTTTCTATTGAATGCTGCCAAATACCATCAATTTTTTGAGATGTCAGGAAGTAACATTCTACCATAAACGCTTTATGCATATTATTAAAGGCCATTACTTTTTCTTTTGATGAAACTTTAAAATATATATTTGACACTGACAGATGTTTGAAATAACATCTTAATGACTAAAGCTACGACATAATTTTTATATACACGGCCAGCTACGAGTGAAAATTTTAATGATCGCTCGTTATTATAAATCATTTTTTGGCAAAAATAGACTTAATTTACAATTGCGATTTTGAAATAAAATATATTGTGATTGTATTTGCTTCAAATATCAAGGGAAGTTCAAAGCCAACTTACAATACAATTACTAAACTAAAAGTTCTCGTTATTTTAAAATTAAACAAAAGAAACATGTCCAGGAGTTTATACATACGAGGTGCTACCAAGAAGTTCCCGGAATGTGAAAAAAACACACTAAATTGTTCTTATAACTTGTTCACTACCACCCACTTCAAAGTACTCTCTTTTCGCATCAAAACACCGATCCCAGCGACCCGTCCCAGTGCTGGAAGGCTTCGCCTGTTAACACGTCAAAGACTGCCTGCGATTCGATCTGGATCTCCTCAATCGTCTCAAAACGGCGCCTCTTCAACTTCAGTTTCAACTTCGGAAACAGGAAACAGGAAGTCGCAAGAGGCAAGATCTGGGAAATAGGATGGGTAATACTGCCGTCTTCGTTGAGGCTAGAAAATGAGGCACAATGAGTGACATGTGGGTTGGTGCATTGTCGTGGTCGTGGATTTACGAATTGTTCCGCCACTTGGCAGGCTACTTACGTTGTACGACAAGGCCACAATGTTACAAATGTCATGGTTTGTTCTCCTTCGGTCTTGCAGGATAGCATCACGCACCTTTGCCACATTTTGTAGCGTTTTTTGGGGGGAATTTCTGAGTAGCACCACTACAGAATAACGGAAAGGACAAATAATTTTTTTTGTTGATTTAGAATTTTAAAACGTGAGGGCTTATATCCATATCACTATCGCAGGGGACACGGTTTGCTTGAGACAGACCACTATGCTCGTCTAGTTTATTCTACCTGGATATTAAGACAGTCACGGCTTCATTTTAATTTAATGTTACAAATCTGATATATTAAAAGCAATTAAAAGCAAATTGTTACAAATCTGATATATTAAAAGCAATTTTGTTCATACATATTCTAGTAAACTGGTGGACAAAAAAATTGTCCACGTGATTTACATTTTGTAGATTAATATGCAGATCCTAGAACTTTCTACAAATAAATAATACTTGGCTCAAATTTTGTTATTTCATGTATAAATAAAGAAAACATAATACAGGGTGGCCCAAAATGACCGAAGGGGTTTTAATTCCTTATAACTTTTTTATTATAATTTTTTCTTTTTGTTTTCAGTATTTTGTAAAGAAGACTTGGGGAATTTAAAATGGAACAGTACACAATTGAACAACGTGCCAAAATCGTTGACCTTTATTTCTCAAATCAACGATCCATTGCGAGATATAATTAAATTAAAAATATTCTCCATTAATATACTATATTTAAAATAAAACAAATTTAATAATTATGTCTTAAATAAGAAGTTATAATGAACTCAAACCCCTTCGGTCATTTTGGGCCACCCTCTACTATAGTAGCTGATATAGTTTAGTATTTTTATTTACAATTATGCTATTCTGAAATAAACCGCTTAAATATCTTGACATAGTTTCAAAATGTCGACAGCGTAAACAATAGCTTCAAGGTCATAAAAATGAACTCCAAAACACCAAAGGTACCGCGGATTTTGTTCTTTCTGTTATTCTGAGAGCACCACACATATCAAGTATTCTTGAACATATTTTCAAAATGGCCGATTGGATACGGCACACCAAAATGCATATATTAAATTTATAAATTGTGAGAAATTTCCTAAACAATGTTAGGGTGAAGTAATTTTGGCATATCCGAAAACAAATTCCTATAATTGAATGCAATACATGATTAATACTGTATATATCATATTTTAACCAATACACCAAAAAATGCTGTTGTTTTTATCACAAGTTTTTGCTCTACACAAGCTTACTGCCAAAAATATATTTTTAGAATTTTCACGATATCTTAAAAGACCTTAAACAAATTTAAATGAAATTAATTTTTGAGATAGTTCCTATTTCATTATCTATTTTAAATTCTTGTATAAAATCGTCAATAATACAGCGAAGTAGTTAAGCAGAAATGTTTTTATATTCTAGAGCTTCCATCTCATTTCGTACACAAAATATTTTGAAATGTATATGATTTTACCTATTTTTTCTTTTAAATATTGTCGATTGGCTCAATAATATTAAGTGATACATTCATAAACTGATTGCTTGAAAGAGTTCAGTGAAGAAACAAACACGAATATAAATATAATGATAATTTTACTTCTGACATGACTAAAATAAACAATTTAATGATATTAAATACAATATTCATAAAAACACAAGCAATTGTGTATAAACAATATAAATTTAATTATGCTAGAGCTAAAGGTTAATGTACTAAGAAAAGGAATAACTTTTTCATTTTCTGTATCATTTTAAAAAATATGCATTTCAGACAAAATGAAGCAGAAATAAGAAAAACACCCTAACCACAATATATATCAATAAATACTATATACTATAACACTCTTCAGTGTTATCCCACTGGCGATTTGGTGAAGAGCATATCTTCTAAGGTTTACCTTAGCCAAAAACGCTACGTTTAACTTTTTTTCAGTTTTAAGGTTATTCTACTGAAGATGGCAACTTAGTTGACCTAACCACAATATATATCAATAAATACTCCATAGTATTTATTGATATATATTGTGGTTAGGGTGTTTTTCTTATTTCTGTTTCAGAGTTCAAGCCACAGTCTCCACCAATTTCGGACTACGCCACAGTCTCCACCAATTTCGGATCAGACAAAATATCAAATAATGTAAATTAACAAATTAAAATTGTATACCAAGACGAGGCAAAAAGTTCTTGTAAATAATCTTTTCTTTTTTCAAGCGAAAGGATAGTGATAATCTTGGCATCCTTGTTCATAGCTTTACTTTAGATTTGCTTGATTGTAAACTCTATATGTTCTTCAATATAAGTACCTAATTTTTGTTAAGCTCGTCATAGATTTTTTTATTTCCTTAAAAACCATCACTGCCATTCCGTACCTGTGATGAGGATTGTCGTTTCCTGAAAAAAAATTGTACCATTTGTCGTAGTTGACCGATATTTGGCCATCTTGTATCACTGAGACCTAAGATGTTCAGGCTCATCCTTTCCATTTCTAGTAATGTGAATTCTTCCTCTTTCATACATGCTTCGTAAGTTCATTTCCCGATTTTCATAGTGTTGTTCAAAACTGTTTCCTCCGGAGATCCGAACGGGAAACAATTAACTCCGAAGTAGTTAATCTTGAAACTATCATGATTAATATACTAAGGATATCCTATACAGGATCTTTAATGCATTGGTTTTCTGTTGCCTTTTACATCTTCATGCCATTGACCATTATTTGGTTCATCCGCCTTTAGGGACGATTTCTTATCCCAAGGACAAGAGCATGCCCTTGCTCTTGCTGATTCATCCGCCCAGAGCTGTTGGCCAGAAAGAGAGGAGTGCTTATACCGACAGTCATTCGATAATAATTGAATTTCTACTAAATAAATGAAATGTACTTGATAGATCATAATATTATGAAGTTTCTATATTTCGTCCATGTTATACACTGACATTGTGTGGTGTTCCATTTATGCTTCCCATTTTTACTATCAAGAATAACTTTCCATGTTCCGAAAGATTCTAGCAGATATGAACGCACATACCATCTGTCAACGGTGAGGACTGGTATCCTTCAACGTCCATTTTTACAATTATGTGTAAAAATTCAGACAAACTCTATTCAGATATATTTTTGAGTATATTGCTTTTAATTTTCTTGCGCTTCGCAATTTTCGATTACTTTATTTTAGTATGTATTTAATATTATTATGTAAGCAAATGGAATACCTGTTGGACAATAAAGGCATATTATTATTATTATCAAATAAAATCTAAATATATATATAAAAGATCTATGTTATAGAAACGAAGATATCCGAGATGCGATTCTATCCGTGGTACATATGATGCGCTCAACTGAAGATAAATTGGAAAGGCACGAGTATAGAGAAAGAGCATTGGGAGAACACTTGAAGAAAATGCTAATCACTTTAGATAAACGTATTAAACTCTTAGATCCTGTCAAAGGAACCATAAGCAGATTAGATGAAAGGCTTGCCGGCGTCGAAACCATTCTTCTCGCCAATGATGAAAGAGATAGGTCACAAATAGAGAAAACGCAAGAACTGACTGCGGATATCAAAGCAAGCCTCCCAACTATTATCGACAAGTTGAAAGAAGATATAATAAATGAGGTTAGTTTTGGAAATGAGTGACTTTTATTAAATTACGTTCGCATTTATTATTATTTCATTTTAATTACAGATAAAGGCAAATAAGATCGAAGTGCCAAAACCACCAGAACCGACGATCTCTAAACAAGATATAGATAATGTTCAAAAGACTCTGTCTGCTAAAATTGATGCTCTGGCCCTATCGGTCCAAAAGATGCAGGAAGAATTATCGAAATTGAAAAACGAACACGAAAATTCACAACAAATAAGTAAGCAAGCAAACGATCACATGGAAAAAGTGAAGGTCCACTTGAATAATAATGAGGAACTCCTGGGGAAATACGAAACTAAACTCGCGGAGTACAATAACAAGATAGAAGTTTTACCTCAAAATGATAAGGCTGAAAATGATTGGCACAGCGATATTATGCAAGGTAGTATTGGTTTTATTTAATACAAGGGCGGCTGCTAAAATTTTGTCACAAAAAGACAGGAATATTTAGATTTTAAGAAAATCCCGTTTTGAAATATTCCGCTTTACGATCAATATATTTATTTCATGCGGATAAACCAATTTGTAGCGTTTTACCCATTCAGAAGGTAGTACACTCAGAATTTCATTTTCGAATGCTTCAACTGTATCTTATGGTGTTGCAAATCGTGTTGGAAATATAAGAAGTCATTACGATATAAATCAAAGCTTAATTCCACAATTTGACTGGTTGAATAATTGATTGTTGATTGTGTTAAGTGTGAGCGAGCTTACATTGTCTTAATGATTATGGATTTGACATCTTCTATTTCTTTTCGTATTTCAGAGAAAACTCCTGATAAATAGATATTTATATGTATACCACTTACAATTCGCATTTTTTACGATAATCTAAAGGAATAAGTAAGTAAATATCAAGTTTCTGACATACACTGAGCAATCATTTTCTTTGAAGCACACCAAGTAATTTTTGTTAATTTTTTATCTCGAAACACCCAAACAATCGATTGTTGTTTAGTTTTAGGTTCCTATGAATAAGTCAAAATTTCACCATCACTAACAATGTCATAATAGACCAATTTTTTGTTCCTTTGCACAATTTCATGAGTCTCTTTTTGCTTTTCAGTTAAACTATGTGAAATCCAACGTGAACATAATATTGTTTGCGCTTATGCAATCATGTAAAATTCAATTTGTTTATTTCATGTCGATGATCAAGAATAGTTAAATTTTTCTATATGTGACATGACAATCTGCCATTATTCATTCTAGTACATCTGCAGTTTTTGATGTTCTTCGACTTTTACGAAATTCATCACTTAGTCTACTGCTATCAAAAGTAAATTTTTATTACCAGCGAAAAGCAGTGCGCCTCATCACCAAAACCAGTTTTGTATACTCATTTTAACTTTCTTCAATTGAAAATACAACGAAATCATTGATTGAAACTGTTCACGACTGAAAAAAATTTTCATTTGCTTATTGTTTATTTTCTAATTATGCCATAACTCAACTACTAAATATTCTACCATTTCGTTACCCTGGTTTGACATCAGAAATGTTAAAATGTACAAATTTTTATATATCAAGCATCTAATACCTACGGTGTTGTTATATACCGAAATTTTAGCAGCCCTTCTCGTAATAACTGATTTAATATATGGAATAATAAATAACACAAAGTTTAGAGAACTTTTGCCATTTCTGCTGTTTGTAGTTTTATCATGATTTCTGATTCAGAAAGTGATTTATAATATTCGTTGCCTTATTTTTATTATGCAAATGTGTTCATGCATGCATTATTAAGCCAACAAACAGTACACGACACCTTCTACTTTTTCTTTGCGTTCAATGGTTCTCATTTTTAGACATATTCCTCTTCAATATACCAAAATATTACATCAATTATTTTAATTAATTACCCAAATCTTCAATGCTGATCTCAGCAATATAGCGCACATTTTCATATACCGCATGTGTCAAATATCATTACGCATAGGAATACGTTTTGTATATGTATATGGAAAACCCGATCAAATGCCGGCGAAGACCGCGCCGGCCGGCAACGATTGTCTCCGATTGTTTCGCAAATACAAGTTAGCAGTAATCATTTGACCATCGACATAGGTACTTGTAATGCGTTCTAAAATAACATTTACGAATTGCAAGGGATTTGCTTTTCTTATTTCAGGAAATTTTTAAGCTGCGGTGCGTCGCATAAACAAAAGCGTAATTCTACTAAAAATTAAAGAATAATCCTAATAAAATAAATAAAAAAGGATTCTAAAAATTATAATAAATTATACAAGAGGTTCAAAAATTCCTCCTTGCACAGCAAGACATTGTCCTAGGCGGTCGTAGAAATTATCTCTTACATTTGCTAACATGTCGGCAGTTAATGAATTCGCAGCCTCAGTTATTTTTTCTCTTAAGGCAAATAGATTTTCTGCTCTACCAGCTTCATGAGTATAAACAATATTTTTTAGATATCCCCACAAAAAGAAATCATTTGGAGATAGATCAGGAGATCGCGGGGGCCATTTAATGTTTCCTGTTCCAGTAATAAGACGGTCAGGAAAAGTATTGCCTAGAAATTCCTTTACCCTCACTGCATTATGTGCTGGACAGCCATCATGTTGAAACCAAACGATTTCCAATTTATTCCAATGTTTTGAATGGCGGGAAGTATTTGATTTTTCAGTAATTCGAGATACTTGTCGGCATTTAATATACCATCAATAAAATAGGGGCCTATAGAATGGTGACCTAAAATACCTGCCCAAACGTTTAGTTTTTGAAGATACTGAGTGCGATTTGCAAAATGCCGGTGTTGATTTTCCGAAGCCCAATATCGAAGAACAGAGGGATTCCGTGTAATGGAAAAGTTGATTCATCGGTGAAGAGAATATTTTTAACGAAATTTTCATCTCGATGTATCTTCTCCATAACGTCTTGACAAAACTCCATTCTCCGGAAATTGTCCTCGGGAAATATTTTTTAAGTTTTCGAATATTTGAAACATTTTAAACCATTACGTTTCCAAATACGTGAAATAGTTGTGTTACTTGTACCCAATTCCTCGGCAGCACTTCTAGTAGATCTCGTGTTATCAATTTCCACAATACTACAAATTAATACATCCCGCCGTTCTCTTTTTTGATTTTTTTTGTGGTGATACCTCTCTTGGTTTGCATTTCGTCCAGTTATTGAGACAGAAACAAGTTTCAAATTTATTTATAATATTATAAATTGTTTGTCTGCAAGGTACAGAACGGTCTGCAAAAGTCAGCGCAAACAAATTCATGCACTCCATTGCAGACTTGCCAGCATAAAACCATTTTACTAACTGAAGCTTTTCAGTGGGTGTATAAAGAGCCATTATACATTAATTTTATTGTACGCTTTCAAACTGTAACGGCCGCAGCTAGACTGAATGCAAAATTTCTAGTCAATCGGTATCGGAGACAATCGTCAGTCGTCGCGGTCTTCGCTGGCATTGGACTGGCTTTCTCATGTACGTATACATTGTATGTACTCATACGTTGATTCTCTATGCCTAATGATATTTAACACATACGGTATAACTAATGTTTTGAAGGCTACGTTATCATATAGGAGAGGACACTTAAAATAAGTCAAAAAACAAGCCAGTTTATACAATGCGCTTATACATTGTAACGGGGTTTTCTTGACGTCTCTGCTCGGGCACGTCAAATTGTAACCGGGTTTCTATCTGTTCCTGCTTAAGAACGTCAAATTGTAACCTGGTCGGTTTGTATCTCTTACTTTCGGTTAATTATTACTAATTATAATTAAAATAACTTACTAACTACTTAATAGTTCGACATGAAAACTTATGTCAGTGAATGTACATAAATCGGTAATTCAAAATAATGTCGTGGCGGCGCTGTTAATCCTTTATATCAGGGGATTTAGAATTTAACAGTTAGATACAGAAACCAATAGTTACAATTAAATTTATTTTAGTCCAACGACTGTCAAAATTAAAAAAGATTCCTGCACTCCTGTAGTTTCAGTCGTAGGTAAAGGGCTCGGTATATCTTCATTAGCTTATTTTGGGTGATATGTTTTAAGATAAATTTCTTTTTCTTATCACCATGTGAGTGTTATTTTGAAGTTGTGAGTTCGTCTTTTTTTGTGTAATATTTTGGTTAATCAGTGCATTTTTTATTAAAAAAAAACAACAGGATAACAATGTCAACAAGTAAGTTTTTATTCTCTATTTTTCGTAATATTTTACATATATAAAGAAAATTAAATCTAAAATTCGTATACTATGAAAATGAAATAAAATAACATAAATATTCAGTGATAATAAAATATGATGAATGTGTCGATAATTTATACACATATTATTATTTATATAAAAAAAGATAATTCGTAAATAATATCAATTTAATAAAAATAAAACAGATATATTTTTGAACAGCTGTCCACGGCTCTTTTTTATATTAATAAACCTTGAATTTGAACTACCGGTCTAGTTATTCTTCGTTTATTAACGAAAATATTCTAGCATATCTTATAAATTCACAAATATGTTAAACAAAACAGTTAATAGGTATTTAATGTTAGAGTTAGGCTCGTATCACTTATTTCAAAGAAATAACAATTTACGGTTTATTTAGTAAAATATAAGTTTCTTTAGCTGTCGAAGCCGAACAGATAATTTTATAGTATTTTACACATTCTTTCACGGGCGGTTTGACTGTTTGATCGAACCCGAGAGAATTATTATTACGAATGGTTATTACTTTATAATTACCAGCTAGGGAATTCTCATAAAAGAATATTTCTGGAAGTATTATTATTATTACTAGTAATTCGGAAATGTTAATTACAACATACGAATTCTCAATTCAATACGAATTCTAAAGTATACCGGACGGCTATAATAAATTTAATACAGGTTAATTGTTAGTAACTCGGAATTTTAAATGAATATCTCGGCTAATGTTGTTACTAACAATTCGGAAATTTTATTATAAAATAGGGATGCACAGACTTATAGGGAACAGGGGCCACTCGGGAAAATTATAAGCCAAGGACGGGCCACTACAAAGAATACTTATTAACACAAATATTTTTATTTTTAAATAGTATGAATTACTACAAATGATAAAAATAAAAGAACATTCAAAAATGTTTGTTGTAATTATGTAATCGTAATGTAATCTAATCATTACAATGTAATATTTCATGTTTTATTATTTTGATGAATGACATTGCATTGACCTAACAATTTTGTTTATGTTTGTCTCCACATTACTTGTCGCTACACGTAAAATTGCTTACAGATTTTCATTTGCCAGACGGTTTCGATTTTTTATTTTGTTAAGTTTCATCACTGAAAACGTTTGCTCACAAATATACGTCGATCCAAATAAGCTTGCGCATTTCAGTGCATTTATTCGCAACTCTTTATAAGCGGTTTTGTCAACGCAACGGTAAAAGTTTAGTAAATTACCTTAATTAAACTTGGTTCGTAAATTATCATCATTTTGCATGTTTATCAATTCCAGCTGTATTGATTCCGGTGCATTTTCGGGTGAAATGTTGAAAGGATTGCTGAAAATGTCTAATAGAGGTTTAACTTTTTTGAAGTTTAGAAAACGATCATGAAAAGCTTGTAATAAAATATCAATTTTTTCAACATAAGCGAAATTGACATCAGTTTTATTGAATTTCTCCATAATTTTTTTGTATTTCGGAAAATGGCTGTAATTGACTGAATTGATTTGTGTCCTGAAAAGACTCATGAGAGAGACGAAACATGAGAGTATAACTGCGAAATAAATTGATCTTTGCCTTGGAGTCGCGTATTTAAGACATTCAAGTGATTTGTGATGTCTACAAGAAACGCTAAGTCAGACAGCCAATCAGGGTTGTCGAGTTCGGAGGCCGCCTTTTTCTTTTCCGCCAGAAATATTTTGATTTCTTCAATCAAGTTAAGAAACCGCTCTAGTAACAACCCACGACTTAGCCAACTTACTTCAGTGTAAAACAGGAGATCACCATATTCGCTTTCAATATCCTCGAGAAATTGTGTGAATTGTCGGTGATTGAGACCTCGTGATTTTATAAAGTTTACGGTACTACAACTTTCATCACATTTTCAAATCCCAATAATTTGGAACAGAGTACCTCTTGATGTATAATGCAATGAAACTGCATTAATTCCTTGGTATCTATGTTTTTAGTTTGTAAATACTCTTTTAACATAGTTATTATCCCAGATTTACTTCCAACCATTGAAGGAGCTCCGTCAGTCGTAATTCCAGATAATTTCGTTAAATCCAAATCCATTATAAAACACTTTTCCAGAAGAGCTTTGAGCATGTAACTCCCCTTGGTTTGACTTGTCAAAGAACTGATACCAATCAGTTCTTCACTCACTTCAAAATTTTGCGTTACACCTCGTAAAAATATTAAGAGTTGAGCAGTGGAACTTATATCTGTAGATTCGTCGAGTGCTATAGAAAAATACTCAAAACTTTCCCATTTCATAGCTAATTGCTTTTCTATATTAGCTGCTAATGTGTATTCTTTGAACAGTCATCCGATTTAGTTGAATTTTCTCAAACCTCTTTGCATCTTTCGGACACATTTTTTTCGGGCGATATCTAAACACTGCTTAACAAATTCACCATCTTTAAAAGGCCGACAAGTTTTCGCTATTATTCAAGATATTTCAAAGCTAACTTCAGTAGCTGTTTCAGCATCTTGAATTGGTTTTCTAAACATAGCTTGCTGGCCTATTAGTTCCCTTTGTAAAGTGGAATTTTTTTGCGTTCGATTTTCGCCGGTTAATTTGGTAAAAGTATGATGCTGGGTTTCATAATGCCTTTCCACATTATATTCCTTGGGAATAGAAACACTACTCTTGCATATTAAACAGACACTTTTGTTATGCGATGAAATAAAAAAGTATTTTTCGGTCCAAATACATATCTTGAAACTACCGATTTTCATCTTCAACCTTACGACTACGTTTTTTACTGGGGTCTGGTTTATCCATATCAAAATTGATAGTATGTATATTGTTACGTAGGTAGATGCCAAGTTCGAACGACGAAATATTTATTCTTCACAGATTACAATTCAATATAACGTTCGCTTGTACGTAGTTAAAACTTAACTGCCCCGATAGCTTTTTTTTTTATATGAGTCCTCTTGATTTTGTTCGGTGGTCGGAGTTGCCTCCATTTCCACTCCAGTTTCATTACCCGGGGTTGTGTATGTTTTGTGTTATTGTGTGTAGTTGTGTGTTTGTGTGTTACGTTTGTTTATCCTATATGGAATGCTGTGTGTTCTGCTACATTTTTGTGTGTTTGTGTTGACCTCTGTTTATCTGTTAATTTTTGATTTTTTTCGCGGCTATTTGGATATCGTTATCCTCCCCCCGATAGCGGGCGATGCGTTGTATTTATACGAGTTACCTAACATCGAGAACCTACCACATTGTTCGGGGATAATACCGACGTGTTTCGCGAATCTTCGAGTAATCTAGTTGGTTCGACAGATTTCTAGTCTCGTAACAATATGCTTGGAACGACGAGGAGCATACCTGTCCTACGTAGTAAACCTGAACAAGAAAGTAGTAGGTACTTCAAGATACATATCTTACTAACAATTACAAAAGTTAGAATAAAATAAAAAGTTAAGAAATATTGATTTGAATGGATTTTTACCTACTTTTGTAGTTTTTCGAACAATTTTTAAAATTCGTTGGCGGGCAGCATAAATATCGACAGCCGCGGGCCGCGGTATGTGCATCGCTGTTATAAAACAATGCGAATTTTTTTAATTTTAATTAATAAAATCGGGTACTTTGAATCATTTAGCTTTTTAATGTAATATGTATTTTGTATGTTTGATTCGGCGACGTTAATACTAGAGACTTTTATGCTTACGGTTATTCATTTTTCCCTCGATTTTCCTTTCGTAGTAACGGACAGAGGTCTGTCTCATACGTTTCGGTGTACTTCCTCGAATTCGGAGGACTTCTGAACAGAACGGATGTCGCGTTTTGTGCAGTAGATTAACGGAATCGGTACGCACAAACGAGACGTAAAGTAGTATCAGAATATCTAAATAGAAGAGAGCGGTGAAAGGGATGAGCCAAACTATATCATCTCGGGAAACGACTTTTACATATGTCCCAAACAATATCGAAAAACAGGCAAAATGGTGGTTTCTTAAATAATAGACAAACTATATCGACTCCTAGCTGAGGGAGGTAGAAAGGTCGAGGGTATCTCTAGTATTAGTAAGGAAGTCTTTAAGTGACTTGCTGAATAATTAAGATTTACAGTGAAATTCGGGGCTTATATATGAAAAATATCTGGTAAAAGACGGTGCTTACTGAAAGGGATTCCATTCCTATAAATCTTTAGTGGAATAACTCCACGCTAGCGTGAACATTAAGGGGGTCGGATATTTTCGTGCAGCGCACGAAGCGAGTGTACGAGCAAATTACAATTACTTAACATTTTCTACAAATATATTTACAAAAATATACACCCCTCTTCAAAACTTAAGAACATTTTGTGCTTTTAATTCTTATTGAATTAAAGAAGTGCCAGCATTCCTAACATTCTTAAGTTTGAGAGCGAGGTGCGTTACAACATATACCCATTAAGTATAATTAAATTAAAATATACAGGGTTGTTAAAATTGATGTACCATTACACGATATATATATTGTTCAAATTGTTCATTTTGAATTTTCAGCTTTGGAAAATCAAAAAAGTCACGTTCAGGAAGTTTTAGTTGAAGTTAGAACAATTTCAGGAAAAGTAAAAGTCCTTCCTGAAAAGAATGATTTAGAACAATCGCAAAATAAAACGGTAAAGTTAATCGAAGGTCTCCAGGCAGATGTGAACGAAAATATTAATATCTCCAAAAAGTTCCTTCAAAACAAAGTAGACGATATTTTAGAAAAGAGCGAAGAAATCCGACGAAATAATACTTCTTCTTCCAACAAAATAGTTGAAATGATAGAAACTCTAACCATAAACTTAGCGACTAGCCATCAGGCATTAACTGATGAAGTAAGAACTTTGGCTAAATTAGAACAAGTTATGGTACAAACTGCTGACGGTGTTATGGATACGAAACGTAGAGTTGAATACGGTGTTCATCAAATATTGTTGGAAATTGGTGATTTGGTAAAAATACATTCCAAAGAAGTCAATGCAACAATAAATGAAAGGTACTCACAACCAACGTAACGCGAAATAAAAATAAAATTGTATATTTTCTTGTAGGTTTGATACTTTCGAATTATCGATTCTGGACGCGGAAAATGGTGCTCTGGCTAATTTAACTTCGAAAATAGGTGATGAAATTGATCAAGTTTGGAGGCAAATAGGAATTATGCATCAGCAAATGCGAGATAGTACCGATACTTTGAATAAACTTCAAAATCAAACTGATGTGTATGTGAATGGGTCCCTAAATGTAATGGATAGCATGAAAGGAAAGGTATTATATTTTTTAAATATCTACATTCAATACATTATTGCATATTAAGGATGTTACTGTTCGTAATTAAAGTAGAGAATTATTGTTGGTTGGGGTGGCAATATTGACCTGTCAATCGAAAAATTATTTTACGTACTAAATACAAGATGTCCCGTATCATTATGTTCAAATTTTAGGAGTGTAAAGTAGACTACATTTCAAGTAACAAAAACGCCAAACTTGTATATCCATTTTTATTTGTTTCAAAGTTACAGATCTATGAATGTGATTGTCAGATCATGAAAAAAAATGTAATCCTAAAGTCAATAAAAACTGATTTTATTCAAAAAAGTTCAATTAATAATATTTTCGAAATGTCCACCTCCTTGTTGAATGCAGGCTTGTGCCCGTAAGCCAACAGAAGAAGTACTTATCCGAATTTCATACTTGTTTTGTCAGATTTGCTCGGCAGCCAGGTGAATACGATCCAACAACTCTTCTCTTGTGTTCGAAACTTGGGCGTAGACAAAATTTTTCATGTACCCCCCCCCCCATAAATAAAAGTCAAGGGGATTAAGATCGGGTGACCTGGGTGGCCATGCAACAGGACCACCTCGACCAATCTATCTTGGATAATTATAACTGACGTTAACCCAATTTCGGACAGCAAAATGTGGTGGTGCCCCATCCATGTGAAACAACATGTCTCGCCGAATATTCAGTGGGACATCCTCTAAAAGACCTGGCAGTTCGTGAATAAGAAATTGAAGGTAATTGTCCGCATTTAACCTCCCAAGAAGAACGACAGGACCAATCAACTAGTCATCGATTAGGGCCGCCCAAACGTTAATACAAAATTCATGTTGAAATTTAGATGGGCGTATAGCTTTGGGATTTTCTGATGACCACCTGTGCAGGTTTCTCAGATTTGTAACACCACTTCTCGTGAATGTAGATTCATCTGTCCAGAGGACTGTTCTGCAGAAATTAAAATAAAGCCGTGACTGTCTTAATATCCAGGTAGAATAAACTAGACGAGCATAGTGGTCTGCCTCAAGCAAACCGTGTCCCCTGCGATAGTGATATGGATATAAGCCCTCATGTTTTAAAATTCGCCAACCTGTCGTTCGTGGCACTCCTAGTTGTCTACCGATTCGACGTACACTGAGAGTTGGATCCCTTGTAACAATAGCTACTGCTTCTTCCTCTAAGTCTGCTGGCAAATTTACTCCTCGGTCGAAAAGATAATCGCACAGTCCGCATTCCCGAAATTGTTTGTGTACTTCCAGAAACATTCTGTAATGAGGAATGCGCCTATCGGGAAACCGATGTCGGTATTCAATAACTGCTTGACGTGCACTGCCGTTACAGTAACCATACACAAAATGCATGTCCACATACTCTTGAGAAGAAAAACGGTAAGGCATTTTGAATAAAGAAAACGTGTCCACTCACTAATAAGCTGTTGTATGAACTGAAACGTAATGTAATCCTTTATTAAAAAATGCAACGTTAACAGTCATCTGAACATAACAATACGGGACACTTGTATATACCAACTAAATTAGTATAAAAATGCTTTTGATATGAATCTATTGCCTCATACCTACATTACCTAGAAAGAAGTGATTTGACAAACGCTATTTCAAATATCACGGTATATTTACAGAAAACAATTTAATTTAAACGTGTCTGTAGTTTTACAGTAGATTGCTGATAAATATTAAGTTACGAGCTATCATCTTTATATTCCCGAACTGGGCAGTTTTCAATTTTAAAACAGTTTTTATTACTTTTTTCTTAATCATGTACCTTATCAGTTTGTGTTGTTGCGCGTTGCTAATATATCAAACTGGATAACACCGAATTCAAAAATTTTTTAAAGTTCCTTAAAAAAACAGGAAAAATTCTTGAAGAAATTTGTGTACACAAGAGATCATTATTTAAAGCACCCTATAATTTCTAAACAAAGATGAAATTACATTTAGTTTTCATTGCCAAAGCTTGTAAAGAGGCTAATGGATCACTCTGTTTGATTTGCTAAGTTATCATTATTATTATAGCAGATATCCAAATAATGTGAATCATAATTTCTGACTGAACTAAAAGTAGTTAAATTAAAAGTAAAATTTTCTTATTTTGTACCTAAACCTTACTGTTGAATTTGATTCACTAATTTGAGCGATTGAGCTCATTGACTCTTATACAGTTTAACAATTAATTAATAGTAATCGAATATATTTTAACGAATTATATACACATCAACATCTTAACAGTGGTATCCATCTTCTTTTAAATTAGTAAATTGAATACGGAATCTAATATTCAAAGGAGAGGGTTATATAATTAATTTAATTTACTTTAGCTTCCTTTATTGTTTCTGTTTCTTACGAACTTCGTAATATATTTCATGTTTTTCATTTACTTATCGTGCTTTTTAAAATTCAGGTGGTCAGAATAACGGATAGAATGATCGAAGTCGACGACAATCTCAATTACCTAATGGGAAAATTATCCTTGGTGACTCAAGAATTTAACCAGATTAAAACTGGTTTAGGAAAAGCTCTGGACGAGATCAGGCAGAGTTTCCAAGAGGTTCAAAGTAAAGTTGTGGATAAAGGCCCGGGACCGCATCAAATAGAAGAAGTCAGCAATGAAGTTAATCCGAAATAAAGAAATGGCAGACTGTCTTCAATATAGAAACTACGTTTTCTATTAGCTGAGTCGTGGCAATATACGTTTCTGTGAAATTTTAATATGTAATTTGCGTTTATTGAGTGTTTGTGAGTTATGTTACTTTTTTAAACATAAACGCGACCACATGATGATAAGTTATAGTTTTTTAAATAATTCTATGTATAATATTTATATTCGTATTATCTTATTAATGGTACTATATTTTATATAGTTGTTATTGTTTTTTAACACCAGTTGTATTTTAATTTTTATAATAAAATTATGGAGAGTATGATCTGTTTTTTTGCATTTTGTAAATTATAATTGCCGAGTATATCTAGAAAAAGCATTTCATTTAAAATTCAGTGTTTAAAATAATCTAAAAATATCCTATTCAATTTTTGATTGTTGGTTTTAATGCTATCACAAAATATTGAAGAATAGCACATTAACAATATTAATTTAGAAAATCATCTATAAGAAAAAACAAAAGCTGACGTAAAAGCAAGGCAAAGTAAATTTATAATAATAAAGGACTTTATTTGGTGGAGTCCAGCTAAGCTGTTCTACTCTACCACTTGATACAAATCAGCTAGCTAATAAATAGTACTTTAACTTAAACTAATATGTATGCCTCATATAACAAATATAATAACTAGAGCAGACCAATTTCTGTGCGCGCCATGAGCGCCGGTATGGGAGTGTAATTCGTAATATATTAGAATATGCGATAGAATAGGGACGCAACATGAGCTTGTTACAGATATTAGTATAGAAGTAGAGATATTTATTCTATCAGAAATAATTAAATACACATTTGCTTTACTGCTATTAAAGTAATATGCATAAACACACGAAAAATAAGAATAGTACATATTTAGAAGCGTTGTATGTACCTATAAATAAAATGGAAAATGTATAAAATCAGTGATTGTGTACACGACAGAGGATTTAAAAAAAACACTTACCGTTTTAAGCGTCTTCCAAGGATTGACAAACTGCAGAAACTCGATTGTATATTTTCAACATCAGGTGCGTTTCTAAGGTTATTTCTGAAAAACATGTCCGCCGTGAGGAAAAAATATGTTTATATTCGGAAAACGAGCGTTCTACATCTAGTGATGTTATATTCGCATAATCAAAATACTTTTTTAAGCAACTCAACGCATCTGTAGACGTGCCCTCACAAATGCGTGTTAAGCTGTCAAAATCTGCATTTCTGTCTAAAACACTTTCAAATTTAATTAGAACACTTTCACTTTTTTGCGTCTTCTACAGCACACAGTTGTGCGTGAACATCTTTAACGATTTGCAGTGATTCCTCTAACGACAGCGACGAATTTTCTAATTTTGTTATTGCTTCTTCTAGTCCCAAGTAATTCTCACGAATACTTTCTAAATCCATTTTAATCTGGGCATCTTGAAATTTTTTCTGGCTTGTATTGATAGCTGCACTTCTTTCGGATCGAATGATAAAACCACGTCCTTATTTTTTTCAAAATGTTCTTGATAGTAAAACCCCGCCCGTAACCATGTACCCCAACGTGTCAGAATCGGCTGTGGTGGCTCAGGGGTATGGGGACACAATTCGTGAAATTTCCGAATACGTTTTGGAGATTTCAGGAATACTGCCTTTGTACTCGATATTAAAGCATCTACCTCTGGATAACATCTACGAACCTGTTCTGCCACAAGGTGTAGTGCATGGAGTTTACAAGTAATATGTAACAAGTTAGGACAATAAGAGACCGGTCTACAGAACACATGGTTGCGGCACCATCGGTCATAAACATTAATACTTGGTCTTTCGAAAGTTTAAATTTTTCCAAAATATCTAATAGCACCTCTGAAATTTTTTCGGCATTACATTGTTCTAGTCATCTGGATGCTAATAAAATTGAAGACGTTGGTTGATGTGGTTCCATATTACGCGCCATCACATTAACTACAGATTGTTTTTTGCTGTCAGTTGTATCGTCCACACATAACCACAGTTTTTTTATTTTTCAGTTCGGCTTTGATTTTATTTTCAACCTGTTTACGCACCGATGGTAAATTCCTTCGTAACGTTGTCGTGCTCGGTAATGTTTGATTCGCGTATTTATTCCAAAATGAAATAAATGAATCATTACTTAACAATGTAAACGGCAGTGTACACACAATCATAGTTACACATAGTTCATGTATAAACTGTTGTCGATAAATTTTGTTATTATTGTGCTTGGAACTGCTTACGTGTTCTTTACAATGTGTTTTTGACCAACACATTAGATATGTATTGCACACTAAACATTTAATTTTTGAGCCATCGTATATTAAGTCCGGGAAATCCGTAATAAACTTATTCACTTCGTCTGACAACGGTCGTTTACTCGATTTATGTGTCGACGACATTTTATTACGTATGCTTACACTTACATGCAGTCTAAGCAAGTACCAAACACGTACTGAATGCTTTTTATTAGTTCTGATGCAATACAATCATCTTCACATCGGCGCACATGGCGCGCACGGAAATTGGTCCGCTCTAATAATAAAGGACTTTATTTGCTAAGCTGTTCTACTCAACCACTTGATACAAATCAGCTAGCTAAAAAATAGGACTTTAACTTAAACTAATATGTATGTCTCATATAACAAATGTAATAACACACGCTTAATAAGAGATATAAAAAATAAATGGAGAAGAGACAAGAGGGAATCTATACTAATACTTACAAAAATATGCAGTCGCTCACTGTGTATTATGTCAGGCTCTCTGTTCTAGTAATAACTGGTTTTTCAGTTTACTTTTAAAAACATTCATTCTGAGACAAGACTTGAGGTGCTCCACAAATGCGGAGCAGTGTTGTGGCACCGTAAAATTATCAATGATTCGATGCTGCTTGGAATGTATTGCACTCCTCTTGGTTAGAGGGATCGCAATGTAACTTGGTGCATGTGATAATAGCGCTTTATGGACAAAGGAACAAAAATGCGAATATCTTCGTCTATGCATATCAAGCCAGCAAATAAGACACGTGATCATTACCTTCTTAAGCCGAAAATAAATCGAATACATTAATTTTGCATTCTTTGAACTTTGTTTAGATATTCGTTGTCTAAGCATAGGCCGTACATAATATCGCAGTTGAAACATAATAAAATCAAAGAATTACAGAGCATAGCCCTAGGCCCTAAGCCAAGTGTTCATAATTTCCAGTTGCTGTACAGATACTTTAATATCGCAATGGACTTCTGGATTAATTTGTGAACATGAGTATGAAATCTTAATCTAAATCTTTTGTCAAAAGTCAGGCTCAAGTTGTTCACAGTCTCTGCAATCGGAAGCTTATGCCAATCAACCCTTATATCCAGTCCGTGCACGGCCCTATATTTACATTTAGAAAATTGTAATACCTGTGACTTCGAATGGTTCATGCTTAAGCAGTGATCACTGAAAATCCGCAATAGAGTGTATAAGTCTGAATTTAATGAATTTATTGAAACAACATTCTCCGGAAACTGATCAATGTCAAAGGTGCAGTGTAATTGAGTGTCATCCGCATATAAGTGTGGTGTGCAGCACCTCAAAGTACTAGAAAAATCCGCGGTATATAAAATAAAAAGTAATGGTGCTATAATGGATCCCTGTGGGCCATCCTAAACGACACAAGCCTCAGTCGAATAAGTCTTATTGATGCAAACCCTCTAGTGCCTTTTTGCAAGCTGTGATGCAAACTGGTTACAGGCGTCTACTTCAAAACCAAAGTAGCTAAGTTTTGCAATCATCATTTCATGGCGTAATGTGTCGAATGGTTTCGAGTAGTCCAGAAGAACCAGAGCCGTAAGTTTGTCCCTGTCGAAACCAAAGATTTCATCGTTGATGATCTTGACAACAGCGCTCGTTGTACTGTTGTTCTGCCTAAAGCCCGACTGACACCTCGGTAAAATACCTGCTAATTGCAAAAATTGTCGATCCTACTGTAACCATTGCATTTTCCATAATCTTTGACAACAAAGACAAAATATTTATAGCTCACAGATCTGTATCATTTACTTTACAGAGTGGGTGTATGCCCAATTGTTTCCAAATGTCAGGAAAAGTACATGTGATAAAATACTGTTTATTAAATAACGAATTCATTCTTTTAGTTTAGGCATACATAGTTTCAGCATTTGAATACTAATGTCATCCGCGCCTCATGCATTACTTTAAATTTCGGATACGTATCTCATAACATCAGATGAATTGATTAGATTGAAGAAAACGTGAAAGTGTTAAAATTGGTTTAAACATATTCAGTACTTAAACTTCGAACTGTTTTTAAAACAAAGAAACAAACACGTAACATCACAATTGCAAAAAAATTAATACAAAAAGTGATGGAAAATTAAGAGGATTTATACTTCACCTTAAATAACTTAGGGACAATATTTGATGTTATAAAAAAAGGAAGTATAGAAAGTTTAAAAGAATTCAAAATGAAAACAAGTTAATTGTATAACTCAAAGGGCAACAGTAAAAGAACAAATAAATGAATAAAGATCTCAAACGTTTGAAGGCGAAATAGGAATTAATTGATGACCACCTAACTAAAAATACTGGAAAAAGAACAGTACAAGCTACCACAGTCGATAAAAACAGAAGCGTAAAATGCAATCAACAGCCCCTGAAGAGAGTAACAACATATATCTAGAAAATACTCGTAGAAGTATCTAATAGAAAATAAAGAGCATCAGATCTGTCATGTCATAAAGAATGGAATATTGGAATATTTTACATATTTTGGTAGCCTAATTTCTTCAGGTTTCACTAGCTTCTTGAATTAATTTTTTTTTGTAATAAGATTATTTTTAGTGTCAATAACTTTCAACCTGATTCACAAATTTTCTGTAGGATTTAGGTTCGGACTATTACCCAGCCGATTCAAAATATTAACACTTTTCTGTTTGAGCCACTACGCGTTTATTTTAGCTGTGTGGTACGGAGCCCCATCCTGTTGAAATCAACTTCTCTTGTTAAACAACCCCATATCATTATACATACAGGATGCTTCATCGTAGCAGTTGTGCACTCTACCAATAAAACTTTTATTGTTCACTTAAATATTTGTTCATTTCACCTTGGATACGGTTACCACAACACGGTCATAACGCTCGGTAATTTATTTACATTTTTAATGTGGTGTGAGGATAAATAAAGTCCGAGAAGACAGGATATAAATTTTACAGAACTAATAATTTTAGTTTTTAACAAAGTCTAAAAAAGAAGCAAAACTTTAGCATTCTTTAATAAAATTAAGAATATCTAAACATTGACAACTTGAAAACATAAAAGTGTCAACAACTGTCATTTAAAATACGTGAAACTTAATAGTTGTTCATTTTCAAAAAATTTCTAAAGAAAGAATCAAATTCTTAACATTATTTAGCAAAATTAAAAATACAGTTTTCGAAATGTCCTGAAAAATTATGTGATCCTCAGCTTTCCAAGTTTATTAAAGTTCTTGGAGGAAAAACATCTCCGCTAATACTTTGACAAGCCAACGAGGATTTATCTGATGTTTTAATAGAATTTAATATCATGCTGGATACTCTATTCTTAGAAGTAATGCTTTCCTCTATGTATCCTTCCGTTACAGATGCACTTCTCCATTTCTCATACATTTTTAGGGTCTCGAACGATGCACCGGTCTCAATATATTAGATGCGTAACGACCGTCAACGACATGACAGTTGACAGAAATCTCGAAACTTTTTCAATGTATTTTTCCGCTTAAGAAATTTATTTTTCGTGAAAAATAAAATCTTGTATGTAATTATATTGCCTTCGGTCGACATTCATCCCTCGGGTTGAATTAACATTGACCTCAGAGCAATATAATACCCATAACGCCCTTCTTGGTGCATAAATAACTATTCCTGGCCGTCGACGTACAAGTTTTATTCCATGGCTACCAAAATTTAAAATACAGGTTTTGTCACTCCATTGACCAGTGTTTATATTGTTTAAAACAATCTATTCGTCTTCATTTTGCTTAGAGGTGCTTATAGGCTTTTTTGATTCAAAATCATTTTAATATGATTTTCTACGAACAAGTTTATCTGAAATATTGATTCCCTCATTAAAAAAAATAATTTATTTTATAAATACACACTACAACTGTAGTTCAGTAAACAAAAACAATTAAATTCTTCAACTAGAGTAAAAGTACTAGAAACTATTTTTTTCTAGTGTGGTATTGTTGTAGATTTTACGAACGTTTCATATGTAAATAAAATAATACTTTCAAAGATAGCATGTTGTGGTAATACACAACGCAATTAGTAATCAAATAAAGAAATGTGAATATTATATTTGACCATCCAAAAAGTAACATAAACCATTATTTGTTATATTAAGAATAATGTGCATACCGTAATGTCATGATTAGGATGTATTGTTATCACGGTAGAAGGGTTAAAACTTATCAAAAATATAAGCAATCCAAGAGAGCTCGATGTATATGAAAGTATTCATTTCGGTAAAAACAAAATTAATTCTTTCAACTAGGACAACGGTCCTATCCCATGTAGTTGTCTCTTTTCTTCTCTTGTCTTCTTTTTCATTCTTAGAAAAGAGGCAGAATGTGTGCCATTTCTGAAGTGGGATAAGTTGACATAATTTAAGTTTTTTAAATGCAATGTATATGTGGACACCTTGGTGCGATTCTTTGTGTTAGCTTTAGTGTGCATCATGTTCAATACTGTGCTTAGTGGTTTTTACCTACTGATGGTGACAACTTAGTTGTCGAAAACGTGTATTTAGGATAAGATTATTAATTGTAGTAAGAGGTTTTATACCTTCTTTAAGATGTTAGAAACTAATAATTTGAAATTGTATATTAGTCAATAATCATACTAGGACCGGGTGAAGTACCGATATATTGTCCAATACCTGATACCATAACTGGTATCGATTCCCCGATACAGATAACGAAGATATCGATTCTAAGCTATCTATACCTAGGAATCGATACTTGAGTATCGATACTAAGAAATCAATACCAGAATATCGATACCAAGGAACCGATATTAAGGTATCGATACCAAGAAATCGATGCTAACTATAGAAATGACTAGAATCGATCTCAATGTATACCGAAGTATTCATTCCAAGGTATCTACTCCAAGCAAGGCGTCCAAAGCATCGATACTAACATAGAATGATACTAACATATAATGTTGATATCGCTTTATTTTGGAATCGGTTAAACTTCTACAAGCCCATTTACATACATTCTGGTATTCGTAGCAATTTCCATTTATTTATTTAATAGGGTCTTTTTATTTATTGCATTTGTGTTGCAAGTTTAATTTATGATTCATATAAATGGAGATTAATAAGGTAAAAAAAAGTGGCGTAGAGAATTCTTATAAAGCTATTGTAGGTATAAAACGTGAGTTACGTATGTTTACATAATGCAAACTATTCATTAATTACTAGACGTCCACTCTGCAATTTCATTCATTTAGCCGGATACACGTGGAGTAAGATAAGATAACTTTTAATATATAAAGATGGGCAAAGCATTAGTTGGGAGAGTTATTAGTGTAACTGTACGCGACACAGATCGCTAGTAAACCTCAGTGTAATTTAGTTTAAATCTATATTGTAACGTATTGTCAAACCGCGAAACAAATAAATTTTTTTTGAAATTTCAACGCTCTTGAAATTTAACTCGTGTTTGGTTTGTTTATATTTTGAAATAGAATATTTTAGGCTTTTTGTATAATTTGGTAATAGCACACATTATCTTACCTTTAAGCATTTTTTTAAATGTGTATAAAGAATGCAATAACTTTTTAAGTAAAGAGTTTTTAAGTATGTAATCATTATATATTATATTATATATATATTATAGTATATATTATATAATATATTGTTGGGGCAACTGCACTGTTACGTGGATTGATGCTCCTGTGTATTCTTTCACCGCGCACGGGTTGTTAGGCCGTATACGCACTAATTATTTACTCGTCGGTGACAGTTTTTAATGAAACGCGGCACTCCAATATAACACCTTTATTTACAAAATTTGATAGATAAGTATTGTTGATTTGATGATAAAGCAAGACATATTGATAAAAATGAGATTGGTGTCTCTTAATATTAAATGTAGACTGTTGTCTTGAGCATTGTTCTTATGACTGTTGTCTAGAATGCTGTTATGTTGAGAGTCTTGTCTTGAACACTGTTGCGTTGACACTTGCGACTGTTGTCGCGCACGCTGATCTATTGAGACTGTTTAAGAAATGTAGGCAAAATTTACCCCTAACTTCAGTAAACTTTGGAACAATTAACAAAATAGGCCGCATCAGAATGCGGCCAGATGACGAACGAAAGTCGGCAAAATTCCCAAGACCGCCTTGTTTGTAAACTGTGCCTACTAAAATAGCAAACATTGCAGATGGTTTTTAATTCTATAACTAAAATTCCCAGTTTATGATGCTTGCATTCTTCATTCTGATATTTTATGGTACAAAGTTTAGTGAACATAGTTATGAGTCACGCTCATTATAGATATTTACCCAATTATATGCAGTTGTGAGTCACGTTCATCATAGTTCTGTCATCACAATTGTTTATTATTTAGTTTCAATATATATAATCACTATTTGTAAACTAATGATAAGACTACAATGTATTTGAATACAGACATTAAGATTAATATATATAGTTCCAAAATGTTAGAATAAGACAGTTTATTACTGAAACGCTGCCCCGACAGTATTGTAATCTAAACTCATATATAATCTTTAAGTATAAAAGTGTATTATATCGAATATTTAAGTGCACAATAAAGAATAGTTTTAAAAAACTTGAATCTCTTCGATTAAAACATTATTACATGCGTTTGATAAAGAATTTGAAAGTTCCAAACTGTGTACATGGCACGTTCACTCATAAAATAAGGTAAATTGAAAAGTGTCTAGAGTCCAGCAATAAAATAAGTACCGAAATGAATAAAGGTTGATAAATATGAACGATGCCGCATCCTAAATTCAGGGAAACGTTTGCATTTTAATACGATAATAAAATATAGTTATACAAAGGTTTCAATTTTGTATCTGGCCCTTAGGTTCAAATACTATATTCTACGATTCCTTATATTTAATATATACAAAATAAATAATACTTATATTTAATATATAATACAAATTAATTTCGTTTATAAGACAAAACATATATATTTAAAAGGATGTTGTTGAATTTTACATTGTGTCTAGCAAATATATTATGATACAGTAACTATAATTATTACAAAAAAAAAACAAAATATCACAATATTGTAAATTTCATACCGTAGATATGGTAGAATCGGTAAATTAATTTTATATCTTTCAAAACCGATATCGGACAATCGATACCTAGAAAACGGGTTATGAATACTGATTCGTAAGTATCGAATTCAGGTATCGATTCCAAAGTATCGATACTTTGCCGATTCCAATGCTCAGAATCGATACACTGCATAGACCCGATACATCGCTAAGTATCGATATCTTGATTGGTATTGATACCCGGTGTCCCCAGCTAATCAAAACATGTGAATAATGAAAATTTTAAACATAATATTCGCGCAAGTATTATTCTAGGAAGTTTAATTAAGGTTTGTCGTAGGTCACCGGTTCAAAACATTGGATATAAGGTTATCAATTATTTCGTCGCAGTACATACTTAGGTTCATATGCACGATTACAATAAATGAAATAACAACGCTATTTTCAGTTATATTTAATTTTCTCCATTAAAGAAATGTTAGTGTTTACACTGCTAGTAATTTTGAGTACAGTTTTTCAAATGGAAACAGCTAGGATGGAAGTAACGTAAGTGTTTTTAACTTAAAATTATATCATGATATTGAATAATTCTCGAAATATTTCACGCTCGTTATAAATAATGATCTAATGATTTTTAAATAAAAAAATTACTTTTATTGAAAAGACCAAATATATAAAATTATAATTAAACAAATTCAATATATACAATTACTAGAGTTCAAGTTGGTAATGGTATATCTCATGTCAATAAAACTACGCAAATGTCCTCATATCGCCATAAAAATACTTAATCATAAAAAGACTTCAGTGGAGCTTTATTTCGCATTTTACCCCCTGTAATTTTTAAATGTATGGGTCATTAAAAGAATTTTTAAGTGGAAAAGATTCCATTTAAACGATGGAGTTATACAAGTTGTCCAGGAGTAGATGCGTATCCAAAATGAAGATTTCTCCCAGAAAGCTTCTAAATTGATGATATTAAAAGAAAATAGAGCTTTTTCTTGAATATACAAATAATTTTTTTAAATATAGTCCTGGTTAAATTTGAACGTCCTTTAGCGTAGTTTAAGTGTTCTAGTTATTGTGATGTTAATTTTATAGAAATGAAGACATTCGCGAGGCAATATTATCACTAGTTCGTCACGAGCAAACAATACAAGACAAATTAGAAAGGCACGAATACGGGGCCAAACGTTTAGGAGAGTATATAAAGAAGGCATTGATTACAGTGGATAAACGTACCAAACTATTAGATTTCATGAAAACGGCCATGATTAAATTAGAGGAAAGATTAATTAAAATAGAATCCTTTCTCTCGTCCAATGCAGTGAAAAGTGAAGACCAAATGAACATTAAAGACATTCCAAATATTATGGACAAAATTAAACATGATATAATAGAAGAGGTTAATAAAAGCTTTTTTTAATGTATTTTATAATGCTTTCATAATTATTTTTGCGCAGATTAAAACAAATAAAATTGAAGATAGTAATAATGAGCAGAAAATATTAACGAGTAAAGTAGATAATCTGAGTACTACAGTTCAGAAGTTTCAAAAAGAAATCTTAGCATTGAAGTATATACATCAAGATGCACAGAAACTAAATAAACAGACTAGTGAAAACCTCGATAAAATCGCACTTCGTTTGAGCAAAAACGAAGATATTTTGAAAGAATGCGAGACCAAACTTGAAAAATATAGCGACTATTCGAAAATAATGTCAAATAATATCGATCAAGGTAATAATCAATACTGATTCTTCTAAATTTAGGGAAATATCTCAGTCGATTAATTTAAAATTCTTTGAAAATTGATTATTTGGACCAACGAAAATTGCTTTACCTTTTTTTATGTGTATGTTGAATGTGTACATATGAAAATGTTTCTATTGTAAAAATATGTATAACATTGAAACTAAAATTACTTTACTACATGTAGTAAAGACAGATGGGCAGAAGGAGAGAAGGAAAAAGGGGACTGACCCTTCTTTAGTGTATCAGGGATGTTTGTATGAACGTAACTTTAAATTATAGCTGTTGTTGGTCAAAAAGGTTTTATTTTTATGAAAATTGCATTTTAACTTTATTCACTTAGATTAGCGATTTTACACTTTTTTTCAGATATTTGAAATATGCAAAAAAGGCCTATGTTCAGCAATGTCTCCACGTCCGATGCGAATCTACATCAATTACACCATTCCTTCTGGTTCGAGAATTAATTAAATAAAAATCAAAGGCCATATAAGGTGACATGAGGTATGAGGCAGAAATCCGAAGTGTAATTTCACCAATTTAGCGGTTGCGGTTGTAGACAAATAACACATTTTTCTTCGCCAAGTGTGGTTATTTCTTCTTTAATTCAGCACTGAAATGGTCCAATAAATTTGCAAAATACATTGACTATAACCAGATCGAACCACGTTTGCCTTCTTTAGTGCTCATTCATCAACGAAAATACTTAGTTTCTGGCGTAACGTGATGGATCCATGTTATGTAACGCCACAAAAGTTCATCTAGATTGTGCTTCTACAAACATGCCTTGAAATTGTCGCGCAGTTTCATTTGGTCGTCTCTTCTGACAGCAAATGCACCCATGTTGCGGATAATTTTTCCATACTCAAATGCAGTAAATAGATAAACTAATTTCTCTAAAATTTCACCGCACAAAGACAAGTAAAACACCCAAATTAAGTTTTCGAAAACAGAATATTTTAAAAAGAGTTTCTTCTTTAAGTTTTCCGTAAAATTGCTAGGCTAAAAGATTAGAAATATATTCAAGCCCCTCTTAAAAGTTACATTGGCAGATTTCGTAGAAATGTTACAGTATTTCAACAGTTATATAAATGCATTTGCCTAATACATATTCAGATCATCTTTCTATGATAGGATGACTTTTCCCTTCGTTATCGGACATGTGTACCTCATGTGTCCCAAAGTCGGTAAAAATAATTTGATTTGCTTACTTCTTCTAGCATTTCAAATATCAATTATTGCATCTTGACGTTGCATTAATCTAACCATATTACTTTAACAGAGCGGATTAAACAATTTTTTTCTAATAACATCTGCAAAAAGTCGATATTAATGTAGACCTTTCCATTTTGCGAGAACAAGAAAAGTTCCTAACATGTAAATGATCCAATGACTTTCATTAATGTTCGCGCAAGTACAATGTTTTATGTCTCTAAAAATATATTTTCTGTTCGTCCAAAACACTTTCCGAACAGTTATTCAGTTAATAATTTTTTATTTACAGTCTGAACAAATAAGAAAGAACAATTCAAGTCTAGTCTCAAAAGAGAATTTTTTATAAGACGCACTTTCCTTAGTTGATTTTTGAATTTCGATCCTGTTTATATTTAGAAGATACATATTACAAAAGCAATTTTTGTGAATTTAAATAAATTAAACATTTCTAAAAGAATAATTAAAATCAATCAGATATTATCTCAAATATTTAATATTAAACACATAATTATTTTAATTTTAATTTTTAGTTTTGGAGAAGCAAAATAATGACACAGAAAAGGTACTGGCTGAAATTGAAACGATATCAGGAAAAATGAAGTTACTGCCTGAAAAACAAGACATCCAAACTTTATGTAACTCCACCGTTAAATCACTTGAAACATTAAAAACTACAATAAATACCAATGATGTAACCTCAAAAAAGTTACTTGACGATAAAAGCAAAGCTATTTTGGAAGGAATAAATAAAATTCAATTATCAAATCGCACAGTTTCCGAAGAATTCCTAATTGGTATTCAAACAATTGTATCCAATAAAATCGATAAAGTTAGTTCATCGACACAAAATATCGAAAAAGAAATATCTAAATTAAAGGATGAACAAATTAATGCTCAACAAATACATAAACAAACGACAGAACAGGTAGAAAAAGCTAGAACACTTTTCGATAATATCGATGACGTTTTAGTTAAATATGAGAGTAAACTTGCCAAATATAACAACACCATTGAAGTTCTACCAGAAAATATTAGGCAAGGTAAAAGCTTTTATTTTAACGTAAAAATATAACAAATGGATTTGGGATCTAATAACGATAGGTCACAAGTAGGTGTATATGCTTAATTGTTAATACTCCTCTGGTGGTCATCTTAAAAATTACCTTGGAGATACTAATTATATTTGTCAATCTAAATTCATTGAATACACTTTTAATTTCTAGTTACTTGGAAGTGTGATCCCAAAAAATTGCTACTTTTTCTGTTAACTAATTTACTTCAATATTGTGCTATTGCTATCATTATATTATGGTAGGGCACCACACCTATAACATGACCGAACAATTTAAACCATGTTTGTATTTCCATGGTCAATCTAAATCAATTAAACATTTCTAAAAGAATTATTGAAATCAATAAGATATTATTTTAAACATTTAATATAATGGATAGGAATTTTTGGGACTCCTAATTATATTAATTTTAATTTTTAGTTCTGGAGAAGCAAAATAATGACACAGAAAAGGTACTGGCTGAAATTGAAACGATATCAGGAAAAATTAAGTTACTGCCTGAAAAACAAGACATTCAAACTTTATGTAACTCCACCGTCAAATCACTTGAAACATTAAAAACTACAATAAATACCAATGATGTAACCTCAAAAAAGTTAATTGACGATAAAAGCAAAGCTATTTTGGAAGGAATAAATAAAAGTCAGTTATCAAATCGCACAGTTTCTGAAGAATTCCTAATTGGTATTCAAACAAGTGTATCCAATAAAATCGATAAAGTTAGTTCATCGACACAAAATATCGAAAAAGAAATATCTAAATTAAAGGATGAACAAATTAATACTCAACAAATACATAAACAAACAACAGAACAGGTAGAAAAAGCTAGAACACTTTTCGATAATATCGATGACGTTTTAGTTAAATATGAGAGTAAACTTGCTAAATATAACAACACCATTGAAGTTCTACCAGAAAATATTAGGCAAGGTAAAAGCTTTTATTTTAACGTAAAAATATAACAAATGGATTTGGGATCTAATAACGATAGGTCACAAGTAGGTGTATATGCTTAATTGTTAATACTCCTCTGGTGGTCATCTTAAAAATTACCCTGGAGATACTAATTATATTTGTCAACCTAAAATCAATGAATACACTTTGAATTTCTAGTTACTTGGAAGTGTGATCCCAAAAAATTGCTACTCTTTCTGTTAACTAATTTACTTCAATATTGTGCTATTGCTCTCATTATAAACTACTCAAAAATGAATAGGGAATTAAATCTTTTTTTAACAGATCTAATTAATTCGATTAAATTTAACGTATTTTCTGAAACTATAGATAAATTAGAAGGCCCCACAGTCGTTTGTGGCCATTTTATTTGGTAAATGTCTTTTCTGTGTGATAAAATATTGAATTTTGTATTTTAACCTTAAACTAATTTAGAATACAAAATTATAAAAATCGCATTTTTTGACAAGTATTATTCATTTTAAACGTCATTTCACATTTTCACGATGCCAAGACGTCATTTAAATAAAGAAACTTTTGATTTAATTGCGTTATTGCATCAGCGAGGCCAATCTGGAGCAGAAATTGCCGCAATTTTTAATGTGTCTCCAAGTGTTGTTAGTAGGGCTCTAACAAGATTCCAACAGATAGGATCTGCAAGGAGAAGACCCGGTAGTGGATCTGAGAGGAAAACAATTCAGAGACAAGACCGCTACATACGAATTTAGACAAGGATGAATCCGTTTAGAAGTGCTGTATGGTTGCAAATACAGTTACATGCCGCCACTGGAGTTAGAGTTTCGGATCAAACCATCAGAAACCGTCTGAGGGAAATGGATCTTCATTGCTGCAGGCCTGTGAGACGCCCAAAATTAACTAATGCGAATAGAATGGTTAGAAGAACTTGGGTTAACCAACGACTAGCAGAAAATTTTCAATGGGAGCATGGTTTATACACCGATGAATCCAGATTCTGCTTATTTAGTGATAATCGTAGAGTAAGGGTCTGGAGAACTCGAGGAGACCGTTATAGATGCGAGTTTACAAAAGCTGTGGTGCCTTTTGGCGGCGGTGGTATCATGGTGTGGGCGGGCATTAATTTGAATGGACGTACGAACCTCCATCTCTTTTATAACAATGTCAATGAACACATATACAGAGATGACATTATTCAGCAATATGTGGCCGACTTTCGTGAGGCTGTGGATGAAAACATGGTTTTTATTGATGATAATGCAAGACCTCATCGTGCACAAATTGTAATGCAAGCAATAAATGACCTCCATATTAACCATCTACCTTTACCACCAACGTCTCCCGACTTGAATCCAATTGAGTACATTTGGGACAGACTTCAAGAACAGCTCAGCGAACATAATCCACCCCCAGTTAACGTGCAACACTTGCGGGAGATTTTACCGCTGTGTTGGAGAAGAGTGTCACAAGAACACATTAACAATTGCATTATGAGTATGCCCCGAAGATGTACAGCTGTGAGAGATGCCGTGGCCATTATACACGATTTTAGAATTAATTGTTACAGAAAAATGTTTATTTTGGCTATTGTTAAAAATGTTGCTTATTTCATTTTTGATCATTTCTTAGTAATCTAACGATTTTTCTGAATAAATATACTTGAAAATTTTAAATTGTTGTGTACAATTATGTATCTAATATAATACACTACAAATATTTACCCATACTAACTAAAAAATACAAAAAAGTAAAAATTCCTTATTCATTTTTGAGTAGTTTATTATGGTAGGGCACCACACCTATAACATGACCGAACAATTTAAATCATGTTTGTATTTCCATGTTCAATCTAAATCAATTAAACATTTCTAAAAGAATTATTAAAATCAATAAGATATTATCTTAAACATTTAATATAATCGATAGGAATTTTTGGGACTCCTAATTATTTTAATTTTAATTTTTAGTTTTGAAGAAGCAAAATAATGACACAGAAAAGGTACTGGCTGAAATTGAAACGATATCAGGAAAAATTAAGTTACTGCCTGAAAAACAAGACATTCAAACTTTATGTAACACCACCGTCAAATCACTTGAAACATTAAAAACTACAATAAATACAAATGATGTAAGCTCCAAAAAGTTACTTGACGATAAAAGCAAAGCTATTTTGGAAGGAATAAATAAAAGTCAATTATCAAATCGCACAGTTTCTGAAGAATTCCTAATTGGTATTCAAACAAGTGTATCCAATAAAATCGATAAACTTAGTTCATCGACACAAAATATCGAAAAAGAAATATCTAAATTAAAGGATGAACAAATTAATACTCAACAAATACATAAACAAACAACAGAACAGGTAGAAAAAGCTAGCACACATTTCGATAATATCGAAGCCGTTTTAGTTAAATATGAGAGTAAACTTGCTAAATATAACAACACCATTGAAGTTCTACCAGAAAATATTAGGCAAGGTAAAAGCTTTTATTTTAAGATAAAAATGTAACAAGTTGGTTCTGGATCTAATAACGATAGGTTACAACTAGGTGTATATGCTTAATTGTTAATACTCCTCTGGTGGTCATCTTAAAAATTACCTTGGAAATACTAATTATATTTGTCAACCTAAATTCACTGAATACACTTTGAATTTCTAGTTACTTGGAAGTGTGATCCTACTTTTTCTGTTGAATAATTTACTTCAATATCGTGATATTGTTTAACATTATATTATGGTAGGGCACCACACCTATAACATAGCCAAACTATTTAAATCATGTATGTATTTCCATGCTCAACCTAAATGACCAATATATTCGATACTTTATTACAATACTGGATTTTCGTAATTACAAAAGGCACTCCATGCACGTATCTCTCATCATAACGTCTATTCACTGGTCGATAAACTCTAACACGGCCACTATGACACGACTGAAACATCTTTTCGTGACTAAACACGACAGTATTCCAAAATATAGAATTTCCATTAAGCTGTTTTGCTCTATTAAGAACGGTTTGTTTGTAGCTGAATAATTTCTTAATTCACTAGCTTTTGATCTTTTTCGGGCAGTTCTAACGTTGCCAAGAAAATTCCCTGCCTCTATTGTTCTGCTTGAACTCGAATGGATTGTTTTTTATAAAATGTACAAGCGCTTTATTCAGCTCCGGCGTAGATATTTTTCAACGGCTTGTTCCTAATTGTCTACTTAATCTATGCTGCTGTCTCCATTTTTGAAATATTCTATCTACAGTACTTTTGCCTACATTAAACTCGATGATTAATTGTCGTGTAGACCATTAATCTTGAAGTCCCTGAAGTATTCTTGCCTTCGTTATTTCATTAGCGTAAGGTGCTACGATAAATTCTAAGAAACACTAATAGTGAGTAAAATACACTCAATACTTACATATAATACCATAAATATACTGAAAACCCTAACAACATTATTCGTCGTGTTTATACGATAGAAAATACACCAAATTATATTATACCACTTGTCCCGATTTCTTCGACGTCGACTATACCTTATGATTAAAGACCGGATTATATGCAAAAAAAAAAAACAGAAAATATGCGCATAAATATGCAGATGTTTTAGCCTAAATATGCACTTCTTTATGAAAAATGTGCAGGTAAGAAAATACGAGGAATGTTAGAAAATGGAATACTGTAGAATATTCTCCGTTTCACGTTTATTTAGAACATCACGAACACATGAACAATGTTAGGTGAAAAAGTCATATGACACAAATTGTAGAGCATACAAAAAGGAACAAAAATTAGCAATACAACTTCCCCGTGGGACGATGAGGAGCCAAATTATCGTGAAAATCATAATTTACCACTCTTTCTTCAAGATGGCGGTGCACGAGCCGAAAGATAGAAACCTCGCACGGACTTTGCGACACGCTAGAATTCGTAATTTTGGAGATGGAGTGGAAAAAAAATATCGAATTGTAGGTACGAACGTGCTTTACAAGTTTGACGATAAACATTTTTTCGCTATACATGACGATAAAGAAGAAAAAAAAATTAACACCGATTTCGTACCCCAAATTTTGTCTTATTTTCGCCGATATCTCGAGAATGGACGATGTTAGGTGAAAAAGTCATATGACACAAATTGTAGAAAATAAAACAAAGAACAAGAAGAAAGTAACCATACAACTTCCCCGTAGAACGACGAGGAGGCGAGTTACAACGGAAACAAACATCCACCCTTATTTTTTAAATAGCAGAAAATAGTCACAAGGGTTTCGTTATTAGGCACTCCAGACTCCCCCCCCCCCCCTTGCCCCCGAGAACAATCACATATTTCTCAAAGTTTTCAACAAAAAAATTGAGACGCTTGTCTGAAAACATGTATGTATTTATATATTAAAAAGGTTCGTTCTACGTCGACGCTTGTTATAGGAGCTCAATATTTTCTACTAAATCACCACACAAGATTTTAGCAATGTTCTTTAGCTTTTAAAACCATAATTTTTTCCTAATAATTTTTTTTTAAAAAATCTTTCATCCCACTCCTTTAACATCATAACATGACTTTTCAAATTTGTTTATTATTTCAACGCTCTCGATTAGCGACATAAATTGTTTTTTCAACTGCAATATAGAAGTGAAAATAAAACAGTAATTGTAAATTTAATAAACGCCAACTGTTGAGGTATTTCTTTACTCGAATACACCTTTTGGGCGTCTATCACAGATTGTGCATCCCTATCAAGATCCATAGAAATTGTCTTTATTCCTTCATAATGATTTGCATGAAAAATAGCAGCCTCCAACCACGTTCTCCATCGTGTGATTACTGGTTGAGGAGGAAGCCGAACACCGGGTAGATGTTGTTTGTAAAACTGAACTCGAATTGGGGCTTTTAAAAATACTTTCATAACACTACTAATTAAAGTATTTACTAAGGGAAAATGGTTTCTGATTTCTTCTGCAACACGATTTAGTCCGTGCGTCAAGCAAGTTGTGTGAATTAAATTTGGGTAAAAGATTTTCAAGTTGAAAGCTGCCTTCACCGTGTACGGTACGGCATCCGTCAAAAACAAGAGAATTTTCTCTGTTGGAATCGATTCCGGTAAGAAGAAAGTTGCCAGTTCTTCCTGTATAAACCATGTTATTGTCAAATTATTTGCCTTTTCCAACTGTTTGGATGAAATTAAATAAGATTTTGTTATAACCGATACGTTAAGGATACCAATCATTAAATGAACTATGTATCGGCCCACACAATTAGTAGTTTCATCTACGCATATATAAAGATAATTGTTTGCAACAACCTTCTTAATGCTATTCAATGTAGTGGAATATCTACCAACACAAACATTTGACACAAATCTTAAATCATTAAATTGTTCTTGTTCCGATTTTTTGGAAGTTGATGGCAAAAATTGCGGTAATGTTTGCTGACTCTTCTTCGCCAATTTCATCTTTGTTAGTTTTGAAGCATGAGATGGAGTTTTCATATGTTGGTCGACTTGGAACTTTCTCTCACTTGTAATCTGTAAAAAAATATCACATCATCATTTGTTTTCTTATAAAATAAATGTTAGTAAAAGATAAAGGAATAATTAAAAACTTAATTAATTAATTAATAAGAGGAAATAAATCTATAATTCTACTCACAATCTTGCAGCATGCTACGCAAAACAATTTTTCTCCATCCATACGCAATTCTGAATAAGGTGCAATCCATCCAGGCACAGTCGCTATTTTCGGCATTTTTGCTATTATATATCACAACTCACAAGATTACACTTCGAAAAGCCTACGTAAGATGGCGTTTAAAATAAAATTACTTTCGAATATGGGAATAAATTTCTCCAAATAGCAAAGAAACACATATACTCCTAATTTTCTGGTAAAATGTATTTTTGTATTTATTTAGAAGTTTTAAGGTATTAGCTTTCCGGGAATTTTGTCTCGGCCTGGAGTATAGGAAGAGCATTAATAAATTCTTGGAGACGCTTATCGGAAAAGTAACGGGAATAGGCTTAATAAAATGCTATTTTTAATTTAAAGAGGGCTGTTTAATTTTTGTTTGTTTGTTACATCCACGTCATATTTTTAGTAATGCCTGTAATAAATTTGATTTAGTAAATAAATAAAACTCGGATACTTAAAATATGCAAAAATGCTGAATTACTACAAAATATGCAAATAATATACAAAATGCATATATTATGCAAATATGCAAACTGCATATAACCCGGCCTTTACTTATGATGTCATATTTTTAATATATACGTATTATTTTGCCATTGAAATGGCATTTTTAACTACTGCGTTATTTATGCCAATACATTGTATTGTTAGGAATTCATGTCTCTTTATTAATTCTGAATATCCTTACTATCCTCCTAAGTCGGTGTATATAAGCCCAATGAAGAATTATTTGAGAAATATGATATTTAGTTCGCGAAATACACTAATAAATTTTACTTTAAAATTATAAAACTAAAAATGTTTCTTATGGAAGATAGTATTGGTTTTGAAAAACTTCGTTTGTGAATTCATACTAAATTAAGATAAAACAAGTAAAAGGAGAACGAAATGAAAATTCAAAACAGATATCGTGATTAAATAATTAAAATAACTTACCTAGATATTAAAGAATGAATAAGAACCTTTTCATTATGTTTTATACAAAGTATGACAATTTTTTTCTAAAAATTATATTATTTATCAAACGAATCCCTTAGTCTTTAACTACCAAAGTAGAAAACTACCAAAGTAGCAAACTTCCAAAATGCGAACCTGCTAAACTACCAAAATGCCTACCTGCCAAATTACCAAAACACCAACCCAACCCCACCCGAACCGACCCGACCTGATCCGGTTTGACGCGACGCAACGTAACGCAACAACGCAACGAGTTGCGCCAAGCCAAGCCAACCCAACTCAAGCCTGCTAGTTTGGTAGTTTGGCGATTTAGTAGCCTGCTAGTTTGGCAGTTTGCTACTTAGTAGTTTGGCAGTTTGCTAGTTTTGGAGTTTGCTACTTTGGTAGTTTGGCAGTTTAGTAGTTTGGCAGTTTGCTAGTTTGGCAGTTGGTAGTTTAGCAGTTTGCTACTTTGGTAGTTTGGCAAGTTTGCTAGTTTTCCAGTTTGGCTGTTTTGATTGTCTCTTTTTTAATTTTGAAATTTCTAAATAAAAAAGCCCTTTCATTTCTTTTTTTGGTGGGGTTAAATTTTTCAAATATTGTTTTCTGTATAGTTTTAAGAAACTAAATCTAGTCTTTTATTAGTTAAAACATTAACCATAAAATATCTAAATTTTAATTTTCAGCCATGGAAAAACAAAAAAGTAGCATCGAAGAAGTTCTAGTTGAAGTTAGAACAATTTCGGGACAAGTAAAAGTCCTTCCTGAAAAGAATGATTTAGAATATTCTCAAAATAAAACTATAGAATTAATCGAAAGTCTACAGGCGGATGTGAACGAAAATATTAATAACTCCAAAAAGTTCCTGCAAGTTAAAATTAACGATATTTTAGAAAAAAACGAAGAAATCGAACAAAATAATACTTCTTCGAACAGAATAGTCGGAATGATAGAAACTCTAACTATAAACTTAGTAAATAGTCTTCAGACATTAACTGACGAAGTAAAAGCTTTAGCTAAATTAGAACTAGGGATGGCACAAATTGCTGATGGTGTTATGCATACGAAACGCCGAATTGAATATGATGTTCCTCGGATATGGTTAGATTTTGGTAAATTCGTAAAAGCACATTTCAAAAAAGTCTATGCAACATTAAATGAAAAGTATACTTAGAATCAATATAACATAAAATAGATAACCTAAAAATAAATACATTTTCTTACAGATTCGATACTGTCAAATTATCGATTCTAGACGCGGAAAATTGTGTTTCGACTAATCTAACCTCGGAAATAGGTTGCGATGAAATTGATCGAGTTTGCAGGCAAATAGGAATTATACACCAACAGGTGCGAAACAGTACCGATATTTTGAATATACTTCAAAATGAAAACGGGGTGTATATGAACAGGTCTTTAAATGTAATGGACAGCATGAAAGGAAAGGTATTATGTTACGATTTAAAAACTACATTGAACATTTTATTGCATACTATGAATGTTGCTACTCACAATTAAACACACTCTTTAATTAATTTCACATTACCAACCTATTTTTCGTACTTTTTAAAATTCAGATAGTCAAAATAACGGACAGAATGTTAGAAGTAGACGACAACCTCAATTATCTAATGGAAAAATTATCCTTCGTCACTCAAAAATTTAACCAGATCAAAACTGGTTTAGAAAAAGTATTAGACGAGATTAGGCAGGGTTTCCAAGATGTACAAAGTAAAGTTGTGGATACAAAGCTGGGTGACATCCAATAGAACTCAGCAATAATGTTAATTCTATCTAAATAAAGAAATGGGAGACAATCTTCAATGTGGAAATTACGTTTTCTATTGAAGGAGTTGTGGCAATATGAAATTTTAATATATAATCTGCGCATCAAATTTACTACATACGAAGAAAAATTATAGTTCGCTATTAGTAAATGCTTGTATAATATATATGTTTCTATTATTATATTTTGTCACTAATTGTATTTTAATTAAACATGTTATATTTCAACATTCTCTGCCTATACCCTGCACAGTAATTTTTATATTGAATAGAAGTAACAGACAAATAATGTTGTATACGAGGGATAAGCTGAATTTAACAGATTGATTTGAAACATACATGAGTGGGTGAAAACCTCACAAGTTTTGTATAATACAAAAGTATTTTTAATACTATAAAATATTATTGGAAATTGAGTTTAAATGTCATTTTTCAACAGCATAAATGTCAGCAGGTATTTTTATGTTGCAAATGCGCATTTTGGAGGGGGTAATATGCGATATTTGATTTTGAATAATGGCATTTTCGCATAATGTAGATGGTGAAATTAAATATTATCTCGTGAATCTCCTTAATTTAGTGAATTTCGGAACATGGAGTGAAAAGAGTATAGGTATATTTTATTGTAGAAAGTAAAAATATAATTTTTTTTTTGAATCGAAGTAGCCTTTACTTGATGGAAATTCATAATTAATAAAAGAAAAATGAAAAAGCAATATTACTTAATTTCCACTTTGAATAATTTTTAATAATATCAAAAATATTAAAAATCGAGTACGGAGAACACAATACAAATACTACATATTTGTACGAAAGTTGCTAGCTGGGCTTGCTATTACAGTCTCATCAGTGCATATACAAAGTACATGAATATGTTAAGCACGTATTACGCATTTGTTACAAATGAAACAGACATGCATTACACACATCTGTATCTATACACATGGACATTAGACTGGTCGCAGCTTGTATGGATTTTCTTTTTTTAATTCTTAGTATATGCACTGTCTAAAATATGAGGTTTGCTGTTATAAATGCGCTATTAATTTTTTAGCTCGATTCGACGGTACCTTCTGGTGCCTAGTGGGGCCCAAAGTACCAGATATAATGAAAAAAAATACATTTAGTCCTATCTTTATTGCTTGTTGTAACTACGGTAGAAAATATATAATTCTTTCGATAAAACATAATTTTAATTATCTAATAAGTGTTTTTAAGCTGAAATTATTGTCAAAGTTTTAAAACTTTGCTAATGCATGATTCACATTCACGAGACAGTTGTTATTAAATGCCTGTCATTGCTTGCAATCCGTGTTCATTCATATGATTCACAAAAGCAGTGAATCAATATGATTGTTTTGAATGTTTTTTAAAAAACCTTTTAAAATCACAGATTTATGGAGCATGTTTTTAGGGGTGTATTTTTTAGTAATAAATGAATGAAGAGAGAAAGAGATAATACATATACATTTGTATGTAAATATTATGTGCTGTTAGCAACTAAAAGAACTACATCTGTTCAACGAGCTTTTGTGAGTTAATTGAATACTTTGCAAAAGACAATCAATTGTTAGAGAGTTAACACTGCATACAATATCAATAGTGTATATTGTTGTGCGAAAGCAATACAAAAGCAATGTTAATTATGAGTGGACAGCAAAAGTGAATCAACTCATACATTTCTCTGGTACAGATAACTGTATTTTTGCTCAACGTCGTGTTATTTATGTGCGACTTGAAAGAAAGCGTCATTTATGTTTTGCTGATTTTTACATATTCTGCCAACCATTGACGTTATAAGTAATGCAAATTAATATTTGATCACAAATAAATAATATAAAGTGAAATATTCGTGTTAGAAATATGACTTCTGAGAGTGCAGTGATTAAAAAGAAAAATTTACGCTCTGACCAAGATATTTTTTTAGTGGGCGAATGTGCAAATGAAATTTTGGGAGCCAAACTACCATCTATTAAGCAAGTACTTCAATTATTTTTTTACAAAATGCGGATTGAACATAAGACATTGTTAAGTAGTATGAAATATGCTATTGGCGTTGCAATGGAATTTTGGAACAGGGCACACATTCCAACGATGCATGAGACAAGTTGTATGCGGAAATTGAAAAAAATATACGGAAAATGGAGACAAATACAAAAGAACTGTAGAACCCCATACGAAAAATATCGAAAACAAGAAGAAGATTTTTGTGATGAAATAGAAAATTTTATTTCTGATATCGCAACTCCAGATGCTTTGGAAAAAACGAAAATAAAAGAAGACAAAGATTTTTTAGTGCTCCAAAGAAAGAGAGGTCGCTCAGAAATTATGCATGGTGTTGATAGAATTCTCCAGAAAAAAGAAAAACAAATGGAAGCGATTGGATGAAGAAAACAATCGTGTTGCAAAGTATAAAAATCAAGGTATTTATTTTACTATTTATTAGATTTATACTGTTTCTGTAAAAAATCGTCGGCAGATAATTTCAGCTAAATTAGGCACGGATATTGCAGATGACACAGAAGCCGAAGATGTTGAACTAGGTCATGAAATGGACTCCCAAAACGTATCGGATACTGAGAATGTCTTCGAAAATACGAAAAAAAAAAATTCTCAATCTCGGGGTACTATTCACTTTATTGATGAAAGAATGTTAGCAAGCATGGACAAATGCAAGCTTTCTACAAGACATGCCATGCATATTGTTACTTCAACTGCTGCTGCCATTCTAAATAAATTCAAAGACGCTTCCACTGCTTCTACAGAAATAAATTTAGAAGATCTGGTATTAAATCGAACCACAATCCATTCTATGCGAAGAGAATACCGTAGAAGACAAGCTAAGCGGATTATCGATGAATTCAATGTAGGTAGTTGATTTAATATTAAATTTTAGAATTATAGTAATGCATTTTATTTATTACAATACAGATTCCCCAAGTATTTGTTTTGCACTGGGACGGCAAACTCCTTCCAGACATAAAGGGAATAGAAAAACAAGATCGACTTTCTCTCGTTGTGACCAGTGAAAACATGGAAAAATTGCTAGGTATACCAAAAATAGAAAATTCTTCCGGGGAAAATATAGCTGACGCCACCTTAAATTTTTTGCGACACTGGGCACTTGATGGATTGGTAGAAATTGTATCTTTTGACACCACAGCCACTAATACTGGGATTAATAACGGCGCTGCATATTTACTTGAAAAAAAGTTGGAACGCAAACTACTTTTTCTTCCATGTCGCCACCATATTAGCGAATTATTAGTAAGGTCAGTGTTTGAACTGAATTTTGGAAGAACATCCGGACCGGAAGTTCTTCTCTTCAACCGATTTGCAAAGTATTGGAAAAACATTGCAGCTAGCAACTTCACAGAAGGGACTTTGGACGAAGAAGTTCTGCGGAATTTAACAGCATCGCAGGTGGAATACGTAAAGAATTTTTACCTGAATGCATTAAAATGTCATTACGTGCGTGCGGACTACAAAGAGTTGCTTCAGTTAACACTTCACTTTATTGGAGAGCATGTACCAGATTTTAATCAATTTCGTTTACCTGGTCAACATCCCATGCACGATTTATGTCAAAGTGTATTTATTGCTTGAAAATTTTTTTGTTTCGCAAGCAATTCAAAATGACAGCAGCGGAATTGAAAAGTCTTCGCAGTACATATTTGTTTATTCCTAGTAATTATTTATGTTCCTTACTGGTTCCGATGTGTGAATGCTATTGAAGCGCCGAAACAAGACCTTGATTTTATACAAAACGTAGTTACTTATTTCGACAAAGAAGTTTCCACTACATTGTTGCAAAAACTAAGGAAACATTTGTGGTATTTAGCAGAAGAAGCAGTTGGCCTTTCGTTTTTTGATGAAAGTGTCCCGTTGGTAGTAAAAAAGAAAATGGTCCAAAAACTTGACATCAATAATGAAGACGAAGACGAAAATGATGCAGAAGTCTCGAAAAGAAATGTGGTAACAATGGAAGAAATTTTGTCTTACAGTGCAAAAGATATATCGCATTTCGTAACTTCACGGACAAACAGATTTTTTACTAGACTGTCTATAGATGTATCATTTTTACAATTAGATCCCTCTGAATGGCAGCAAAGAGACGATTACTGTGCTGGCAAACGAGTCTGTCATCATTTGCACGTCGTGAAAGATGCAGCAGAGAGAGCAATTAAACTTATAACGGACTTCAATCGATCTTTGACCTACGATGAGGAAGATAAGCAGTTCCTACTTCAAGTTGTGGAGCAGTATCGCCAATTATATCCATCTTACAACAAATTCGCTCTCATGAATTAATACAAAAAATACCACTGTAAATTAATAATCTAGTTCTTACCTTTAAATAATAAAAGTATGTAGTTTTTTATCCAACGAATTATATTTTTCTTTCGAATAGTTATGAAAACCAATAAAAATAGGACTAAATGTGTGTTTTTCATAATATCGGATACTTTGGGCCCCACTAGGCACCAGAAGGCACCATCGAATCGAGCTAAAAATGAAGTCCGCATTTGCGACAGCAAACCTCATATTTTAGACAGTGCATATATATCAATTAAAGAAAAAAAAAATTTGCGACCAGTCTAATGGACATACACCTCATATTTTCCAACGTTTACTTCAACCCAGGGAAAATGTTTACGGAGACAAAACAAACGCTAGTTAGCGTGGGTTGTTGAATTTTAGTTTGCACGCGTCGACATATTTTAAAAAGAGTTCCAAGAATTAAGTTAAAATTAATTAAATAAAGTACAATTTCCATACCCGAAGTCATATCCTACGAATCACCAACCTATAAAGCATCGATAGACGCAAGATCCAATCCCAACTCCTACCTAGAAGATATTAAACGAATATCCTATCCCGAGGGACGCTACCTGCCTTATTCCTTAACCAGAACCTTTATCCGTAGAAAAGGCTCCTGAAACCGTTTGAATATCCAGAAGCCTCAATCTACCAAACTTGAGTACCTTTTTAATCTATTTTCTACAACATCAAAATTATTCATATTAATATTTAAACACAATCGTTTGATATTATCAATTTTATGCAAAACACTTTAATTATCAATAAGTATACCTCAATATCAGTTCCCTTGTGTTTTAATTCAAGTAAATTTAGTCAATTTAGTTATGTATCATTTCATTAAAATAAAATTAACCTAATTTTTAAAACATAACAGGAACACGTGGCCATATATAGGTTAATGTATCATATATCCATGTAAACACTTACCTTTGAAAAATAAAGTTATTAATTAAATCATTTATTTATTCATCACTCTCTTATTTTCTTTATTAGATCACTTATCCAGAATTTATTTATATATTAACTTGTTTATTCACACACATCTATATTACACTAAGTACCAGACCCGCACTTTTGTTATAAATAAACTATAAATTCACCTCATCGAACTGAGCTAGTTGGCGCCCATTCAATTATATATTTAAAGATTATAACAAGAAGATCATGTACCTTGAAAGGACCGATTAAGTTAAGTATAAGTTATTTATTTTACGTATAATTTATGTTTTTGCCCCTAATTCTAGCGACATCTGTAAACTTAAACCTTAGCTACATCTATAGGTCGAATATTGAACTTCACTAGCGGGTTCAATATTTAAAAATTACATAATCTTAATTATTCTTTACATTTCAATTATAAAAATAACGTATAGTAAACGCCAATTAAGTTGACGCGAGGAGGGAGTGCGCAGAAGCGTTTTTAAAAACGTCCACCCCCACTACTCAAGTAATTGTCAGAGTACATTTGTCATTGACGTTTGACGGAACATAATGTCTTTGCTAGGGGATCATAAAGTGATACACGCTCAGAGGTTAGAATTATCTGACATTTGATATAAAACCAAATACAAATTTCCCCACTACTTTTAATCCTGCGCGAACTTACCCCTCCTCGCGCCAACTTAATTGGCGTTTGCTGTAAGTTACTTTTATTTATACACCTTATACGTTATATTTCAATATACCGGGTGCGGCAATAGTGTGTCGGCGGAGCTTAGCATGAAAACTAATAAAGTTGTAACAATGAAATTTTACGTACACATGTAGTATGCTACAGTGCATTTTCTAATTTTATTTATATATTTACAGGGTGTTCCAAATTTCCGCAACCACTTTCAATTTTTTTTTTTAAATAGGTTGCTATACTTTCTTGTTATTATGATGATAGCCACCCAAATTATCTTTGCAATGATATATGACAATGTGCACTTACAACTGTTAGTTTTGGTTTTATTGCAAATTTTGTTAAAATCTTGACAGTTGCAGCGTCTAACATTTTAAGTCTTAGCCTGAAAATGGGTGCAGTGCCTCACGTAACTTTTTTGTTACCAATTTATGGACTAACACGTTATATGTTTTGAGGATGAACAACGTGACAACATATACAGAGTGTTAAATATGTCGTGCCAAAGTTATCGAAGTTTAAAGGCTATTTTCTCTTTTTTTTTAAATTGAACCTATAATTTTTTTATTAGTCAGCAAATTCCTTATAAAATTGCCGTTAAAATGGTACCAATAACATAGTACTTATTTGTAGTATTTTCGAAGTTATAACCCTTTAATGGGATATACCTATGTTTATAATATTCAATATGCGGTGCATCTAATAGTTTGTTGGCCATGAAATGATATCAAACAAAGTAACTTTTACAAACACCTGTTTCTTAATTCTTTATTATTAGTTTTAGAATTACATTTTGTAATTTTTCAATAATAAAACAAAATTAATTTGAAATGTGTTCAAATATATTTCCATTCTGCTCTACACATGCTCTTAATCGCCTCTGCATCGACAGACTTACATTTTGAGCCATGTTGTTTTCACTTACTTGAAGAAAAGCGTTTCTGATTCGTTGCTGCATGTTCTCTGCCGTTGTAGGAGGTGTTTCGTAAACTATATTTTTTACAGTAGGCCACAGAAAAAAATCACAAGGGGTTAGATCTGGTGACCGCGGTGGCCAGCTTATAAAGCTTCCTCTCCCAATTCACCTATTGGTGAATACCCTATCTAAATGTGTTCTTGCAGCAGCACCGTAATGTGCAGGTGCACCATCATGTTGGTACCACAATCTCCTTATGACGTTATCCGGTAGGTCTTCTAACAGCAATGGTAAATTATTTTGTAGGAAATTTGTGTAGATTTCACATTTTAAAGTATTATTAAAAAAGAATGGACCTACAATAGTGTTTCCGATGATGCCTCCCCAGGTGTTAACACTCCATTTTTGTTGGTATAAAATGGGTTGCACAAAATGAGGGTTTCTAGTGTCATAATAATGAGAATTTTTTCTGTTTGTTATTCCACAATTAGCAAATGTTGCTTCATCTGTGAAAAGCACATGATCTAGAAAAGTTAGATCTTGTCGTAATTGGAAAAGTAGCCATTCACAGTAAACAAGTCTCTTTTCAAAATTTGTTTGTAATAAGCCTTGATGATTTTGAATTTTGTAAGGGTGAAATTTATGTTTTTTTAAAATCCTTCTTACAGCAGTGACTTCTATCCCGTGTTCTTTCGAAATTATCCTCGTAGATACGCGCGGATTTTCCACAACGGACTGGACGACTGTCACTTCATTATCTTCTGTAACCATAGACTTAGTTCTTTCATGTTTGACATAATTCACTGAACCCGTCCGAAGAAACCTTGTCAACAAATTTTCAAATGTCTTAATATCTGGTGCTCTTCGGTGAGGATACTCCATAGCATATGTTCTTGATGCTAAAAGTGGATTTCTATTGCTAGCGCCAAGAACAAATACCATGTCTATTAGCTCCTCCTTCGAAAAATTCATTCTAAAGAAACACAACTATAAACTATTACGGCATGGAATTAAAAAAAAATAATAACAAAACGATATAACTGACAACAAGATAACAACTAGTAACGAACAAACGGAAATTGATAATTAACTAGCCGAACTTAAATTATAACAATTAAACGCGATTACAGTAAAGAGAAACTATTGAAAAACACTTTATATGGAAATTTTAAGTAGATATTTGACGTTTGGTTACACAGCAATTTTTGCTTAATATCATTTCATGGCCAACCACCCAACTATTAGATGCAGCACCGCATATTGAATATTATAAACATAGGTATATCCCATTAAAGGGTTATAACTTCGAAAATATTAGAAATAAGTACTGTGTTATTAGTACCATTTTAACGGCAATTTTACAAGGAATTTGCTGACTAATAAAAAAATTATAGGTTCAATTTAAAAAAAAAGAGAAAATAGCCTTTAAACTTCGATAACTTTGGCACGACATATTTAACACTCTGTATATGTTGTCACGTTGTTCACCCTCAAAACATATAACGTGTTAGTCCATAAATTGGTAACAAAAAAGTTACGTGAGGCACTGCACCCATTTTCAGGCTAAGACTTCAAATGTTAGACGCTGCAACTGTCAAGATTTTAACAAAATTTGCAATAAAACCAAAACTAACAGTTGTAAGTGCACATTGTCATATATCATTGCAAAGATAATTTGGGTGGCTATCATCATAATAACAAGAAAGTATAGCAATCTATTTAAAAAAAAAAAATTGAAAGTGGTTGCGGAAATTTGGAACACCCTGTAAATATATAAATAAAATTAGAAAATGCACTGTAGCATACTACATGTGTACGTAAAATTTCATTGTTACAACTTTATTAGTTTTCATGCTAAGCTCCACCGACACACTATTGCCGCACCCGGTATATATATATTAGAAAGAAAGAAAGCTTGGCGGAGATTCTTTTTACATTTAAACATTTAGTTTTTTTTCTTAGTAGAGCTGGTGTAGGTAATTATATTTAATTGAATATGAATATTTTAATATAACACAAAAATCATTAGTTTTATTAAAATTGGTTCCCTAACACGGTCAGTTTAGTGCCGAATGGAACTGACATGTAGATAATATTGTACATTCAATTTCCAATAAATTTAACAATTCTGAAAGATCCCGGAAATACATACTATGACATCAAAGTAGTATGTTTATTATTACTGAAATCTTGGGAAAATCCGTAATTTGATATAGTATGTTAGCCAACAGTAAATTTTCGCGCAAGTTATTCTAAGAATCACTTTTTTATCCTAATTCAGAATTGTTGTAGGTCATCAGTTCAAAACATTAAATATAACTTATCAAGTATTTTGACAGCAATTAATAAAAAAAAACAGCACTTTATATACTACTTTAATTCTATTAAACACGTATAAATTTCTCTTCTGTATACTGTTGCACTAATTTTTTCCCTCATAAGAAAATGTTAGTGTCCACACTGTTAGTGATTTCGAGTATAGTTCTTCAAACGGAGGCAACTAACGTAAAAGTTACGTAAGTGTTTTAAACTTAAGATTAGATCCAAGATATTTTTACCAAAAATTAAATTTAATTAACAATTATTACTATTATATCAAGAATTGCCTTTGTTAGTTGAAGCTTATCATGTAATTAATTGATAAGGGAGACACTTGTTGAAACTCCATAACTATGATAGTATAAAAAATGCACTGATTTTAAGTTTCAAATAATTTAATCTAACTTTCCACTACAATATCGTTTGATGACACTGCGACTTCATCAGGTGGATGAATAAATGGTGAATTTACAAATGTACAAGTTATATATACAAAGCCTGATAATTATAAATTTAATGAAAGTAGGGGGGAATTACAAATTTCTGTTTGGTCGTTTAATACTAACCCTAATTTCTTATATCTAGAAATTTGTAATGATTCTAGCAAATCTAGTTTTTGGTTGTGGTTATTCTCTATACAATTATTAGCAAAAGTTGAATCTGATTTATTATTTCTATAACTATTTTGATGTTCGGATATCCTTTGAGTGAATGTTCGTCCTGTTTGACCAATATATGACATATTACACTCACAAGTTAACTTATAGACGCCTGAAACAAGTTTTTTATCCGTTTTGTCCTTATTGTTTTTTAAAAAACTACCAACTGTATTATTGGTTTTGTACGCTACGATAGTATTAGTGGCTTTCTTGATAAGATTACTAATTATGTCTGAAGTTTTCACGATATACGTTAAGGAAGAATAATATACTACATCTTTTAATTGTTTAGGGTATATTAAAGAGCGGGTAAGTATTTTTTGTTTGTGTTGGAGGATTCTATTGATAATATTGTATGAATATCCATTATTTTTAACAATAGTGTGTATTCTGTTTAATTCATGTTGAAATTGTTTTTATTAAGGGGTATATGTAAAAGTCTATGTATTATAGATTCATACGCGGCTAATTTGTGTTTTAAAGGATGAAAGGAGGACGCATGTATTGTTGTATCTGTATGTGTAGGTTTATGGTAAATGGCAAATTCATGTTTATTAGATAGTTTTTGATTATTTAAATAATGTTCACCCTAATATTAAATTTGCACTAGAAATAGAAAAGAATGGCTTAATTAATTTCCTAGATCTTACTATATCAAATAATGCTAATAAACATGAATTTTCCATTTACCATAAACCTACACATACAGATACAACAATACATGCGTCCTCCTTTCATCCTTTAAAACACAAATTAGCCGCGTATGAATCTATGATACATAGACTTTTACATATACCCCTTAATAAAAACAATTTCAACATAGAATTAAACAGAATACACACTATTGCTAAAAATAATGGATATTAATAATCGACGAAGGAGATACTTGTTGAAACTTCATTATATAGATATAATAAAACACAGTTGTATAGTTTCAAAATAATATATATAATGTTAACACACTACATATGTTTCACCACACTGTGGCTTCATCAGGTGGATGAATATACTAATTCAAAATATCAATTAGATCTTATATATATCAATACAAAGTACAGAACTAATCTAATTCTAAGAGGGGGTGGACATGTATGAGTTTTAAGTTTAGTAGAGGGGAGTTATTTATGTCTAGTTGCTCATTTAAAATTATACCTAATTTATTATATTTGTTAATTTCTAAACTTTCTAACATATTAAGTTTTTTACTTTTATCTAGAACATGCAAAGTTTTAAAATTAGTGTTGAATTTGTGATTATGTTCTAGGCAATGATTGGCAAAAGTTGAGTCTGTCTTCTTGTCTCTGTGGCTTCTTTCATGTTCTTTCATTCTAATATCAAATGTCCGTCCTGTTTGTGCGACATACACTTTTTTACAATCTTCGCATGTCAACTTGTAAACCCTTGAGTTTAATCTATTGTCCGTTTTATCTTTGTTGTTTTTTATAGCGTTTTGTAAGGAATTGTTGGTTTTGAATGAAATGGTCTCTTCTTTACTTGTTTTTATCAAGTTTCCTACTTTGTTTGAAATTGTACCGATGTATGTGATAGAATTCTATCACATATATCGGTACAACGACCAAACAGAAATTTGTAATTCCCCCCTACTTTCATTAAATTTATAATTATCAGGCTTTGTATATATAACTTGTACATTTGTAAATTCACAATTTATTCATCCACCTGATGAAGTCACAGTGTGATGAAACGATATTGTAGTGGAAAGTTAGATTAAATTATTTGAAACTTAAAATCAGTGCATTTTTTATACTATCATGCTTATAATGTATTTTGACGAAACTTGGTAGAACTGCAAGATAATGTTGAACATTCAACAATTTGTCTTATAATGGTCTAATTTCGCTCTAAAATGATAATAACCTTGGAAACTTAATAACTGTATTCTAGTTTTTTATAATATACAGGTTTATTCACGCTATATGGCACGGAATATTGTGACCAAAATACTTGACTTTCAAAAAGTTTCACTTTCGGGATTAATGGTCTATTATGGCTACCTTTCAAAATTATTTTCATATTATACAGAGTGTCCACTCAAAGTTGACACCATTCGTTTGCAAGCATAACCGTGTCCACCGCAAAAGACTCAGTTTAGAATTCGAAATCATTTCAGAAGAAATTTTATCAAAGGCTTCCTAGGCGCGGCTCCTGAGTTGTTCTTTTGTAGCAATAGGGTGCCTGTATACCTACAACATTTTTAACGTGATCCTAAAGAAAAAAATCTAGATTTTTAAAAGGAGACTGCACAGGCCACTGTCGTGGACCACCACGACCAGATGAAACCAGTTGTTAACAAGGAAAAGAAGTGAAGTGTCTTCAAGCAAATTAAGAAGTTATGAATGAAGTTAAAAATGTGTCTCGTTAGCCGTGCAGTAAATTCAAAAGGTCCTACCTGAAGAGAGAAGTTAGATGATGTAAACTAATTTTCCACAAATAAATTTATGGAAAATGTGGATCTTCTTCTGTCCAGATGTGCCAATTATGCGCATTGTAGCGTCCTTGTCTGCCGAAAATTTCTTCATCAGTAAATAAAATTCGAGATATAAAATTAGGATTATTTTCTTCTTGATTTAAAAGCCATGCACAGAATTCCTATCCAGCAGGGTAATCTTCCAGCTGCAAATACTGCAGACGCATATAATGATACGGATATCATCGTTCAGCTTTCATCACTCGTTGTACAAAAGCTTTCGAAATTTCTGTGCAACTTGTCTAATGTGTCCAGTACCTTCATCTGAATTAGCCTTTTCACAACCAATCTTCTTTCTATTAAGTAAAATTTATTTATTAACAACGTAATAAAATATGTAACCTAACGATAATTATGAAAACCCCTCCTGAATGGCTTACAACGCTCTGTTTTGTTGAATTAAAATGTTCTTTTCTTGAATACCGCTCAAAATACGAAATTTCTTCTTCGACATTATTTGTCATTTTATGGTGATTTCTCTTTTTCTCTGAAGAGCGAGTTCTAGGGCAACCTGAATAGAATATGTATCCAAAATATTTTCCTGAAATTCTTCCGTATACGCGAGAAAAAAAAATGACAAAGATATTTATAAAATATTTGTCTTGCCACTACCTTTAAAATGCAAACGACTATAAGTTAAAGAGTAGGTAACCTTACTCTTCATGTTATAGATTTCCAGAAAAAGATTTTTTCAATGAGATATCAGAATGCTTTCGAATCAATGGCCTAAGTCTACTACTACGCAGCGAAACTATATTGAAAAATAATACATTTTCGGTGTTGTAATATTGCAATAACTTATAACATAAAACCAAGACTAAATTTTAATGTCCCTCAGTATAGTTAGCTAAATGTTCTATACAAGACGTCCCGTATCGTTATGTTCATTTTAGGAGTGTAAAGTAGACTTCATTTCAAGTAACAAAAACGCAAAACACAAGCTTTGCGTTTTTGTTATTGTGATATACAAATTTCCATTTTTATTTGTTTCAAAGTTACAGATCTATGAACGTGATTGTCAGATCATGAAAAAAAATGTAATCCTAAAGTCAATACAAACTGATTTTATTTAAAAAAAAGTTATACGATTCAATAACAGGCCTGTGATTGTTAAGGTCGCATAATAAAATGTTATCCTAAAATAAATAAACCCGTGTCGTAGTGCATACAGTAATTTCTTGGAGATCTACAAAAAAGAGTACTGGAAATTGATTTATGATAAAGAAGGTTCTTACTTATTTCGTAAGTGCTGAACCATGAATATCATACAATAAACAAATGTTCAGACGACTGTTAACGTTGCTTTTTTTAATAAAGGATTACATTACTTTCAGTTCATACAACAGTTTATTAGTGAGTGGACACGTTTTCTTTATTCAAAATGCTTTACCGATTTTCTTCTCAATAGTATGCGGACATATATTTTGTGTATGGCTACTGTAACGGCAGTGCACGTCAAGCAGTTATTGAATACCGACATCGGTTTCTCGATAGGCGCATTCCTCATTACAGAACGATTTTGGAAGTACACAGACAATTTCGGGAATGCGGACTGCGTAATTATCTTTTCGACCGAGGAGTAAATTTGCCAGCAGACTTAGACGAAGAAGCAGTAGCTATTGTTACAAGGGATTCAACTCTCAGTGTACGTCGAATCGCTAAACAACTAGGAGTGCCACGAACGACAGTTTGGCGAATTTTAAAACGTGAGGGCTTATATCCATATCACTATCGCAGGGGCACGGTTTGCTTGAGGCAGACCACTATGCTTGGTCTAGTTTATTCTACCTGGATATTAAGACGGCTTCATTTTAATTTCTGCAGAACAGTCCTCTGGACAGATGAATCTACGTTCACGAGAAGCGGTGTTACAAATCTGAGAAACCTGCGCAGGTGGTCATCAGAAAATCCCAAAGCTATACGTCCACCTAAATTTCAACATGAATTTTCTATTAACGTTTGAGCGGCCCTAATCGATGACTTGTTGATTGGTCCTGTTGTTCTTCCTGGGAGGTTAAATGCGGACAATTACCTGCAATTTCTTATTGACGAACTGCCAGGTCTTTTAGAGGATGTCCCGCTGAATGTTCGACGGGACATGTGGTTTCACATGGATGGGGCACCACCACATTTCGTAATTGCTGTCCGAAATTGGGTTAACGTCAATTATAATTATCCAAGATAATTGATTGGTCGAGGTGGCCCTGTTGCATGGCCACCCAGGTCACCCGATCTTAATCCCCTTGACTTTTATTTTTGAGGGGTACATGAAAAATTTTGTCTACGCCCAAGTTTCTAACACAAGAGAAGATGTTGGATCGTATTCACCTGCCTGCCGAGCAAAACCGACAAAACAAGTATGAAATTCGGATAAGCCTGCATTCAACAAGGATATGGACATTTCGAAAATATTATTAATTGAACTTTTTTAAATAAAATCAGTTTTTATTGACTTTAGGATTACATTCTTTTCATGATCTGAAAATCACATTCATAGATCTGTAACTTTGAAACAAATAAAAATGGATATACAAGTTTTGCGTTTTTGTTACTTGAAATGAAGTCTACTTTACACTCCTAAAATTTGAACATAACGATACGGGACAGCTTGTATATAATTTATGTTTATTTTATAGAAAAGCAGATATTCGTGATGCAATGTTAGCATTAGTTCGTCAAGAACAATCATTAGAAGACAAATTACTAAGGCACGAACACAGGGAGAGAAATTTAGGGGAGGAAATAAAGAATATGTTGATTACAGTTGAAAGGCGGTCAAAACTATTAGATTTCACGAAAACGGCCATGATTAAATTAGAGGAAAGATTAATTAAAATAGAATCCTTTCTCTCATCCAACGAAGTGACAAGTGAAGACCAAAAGCAGAAGGCGCAAGACATTCCAAGTATTATGGACGAAATTAAACATGATATAATACAAGAGGTAAATAAAGGTCTTTTTTAAATTTAATTTCTAATGCTTTTATAATTATTTGTTGCACAGATTAAAACAAATAAATGTGAAGATGCTAAAAATGGGCAGAAGATATTAACGAGTAAAGTAGATAATCTGAGTACGACAGTTCAGCAGTTTCAAAAAGAACTCTTAGAATTGAAGTATATACATCAAGATGCACAGAAACTAAATAAACAGACTAGTGAAAACCTCGATAAAATCACACTTCGTTTGAGCAAAAACGAAGATATTTTGAAAGAATGCGAGACCAAACATGAAAAATATAGCGACTATTCGAAAATAATGTTATACAATATCGATCAAGGTAATAATCAATACTGATTCTTCTAAATTTTGGGAAATATTAATTTAAAATTCTTTGAAAATTGATTATTTGGACCAACTAAAATTGCTTTACCTTTTTTTATGTGTATGTTGAATGTGTACATATGAAAATGTTTCTATTGTAAAAATATGTATAACATTGAAACTAAAATTACTTTACTACATGTAGTAAAGACAGATGGGCAGAAGGAGAGAAGGGAAAGGTGACTGACCCTTCTTTAGTGTATCAGGGATGTTTGTGTGAACGTAACTTTAAATTATAGCTGTTGTTGGTAAAAAAGGATTTATTTTTATGAAAATGGCATTTTAACTTTATTCACTTAGACCAGCGATTTTCCACTTTTTTTCAGATATTTGAAATATGCAAAAAAGGCCTATGTTCAGCAATGTCTCCACGTCCGATGCGAATCTACATCCATTACACCATTCCTTCTGGTTCGAGAATTAATTAAATAAAAATCAAAGGCCAGATAAGGTGACATGGGGTATGAGGTAGAAATCCGAAGTGTAATTTCACCAATTTAGCGGTTGCGATTGTAGACAAATAACACATTTTTCTTCGCCAAGTGTGGTTATTTCTTCTTTAATTCAGCACTGAAATGGTCCAATAAATTTGGAAAATACATTGATTACAATCAGATCGAACCACGTTTGCCTTCCTTAGTGCTTATTCATCAACGAAGATACATAGCTTCTGGCGTAACGTGATGGATCCATGTTAAGTAACGCCACAAAAGTTCACCTAGATTGTGCTTCTACAAACATGCCTTAAAATCGTCCAGCAGTTTCATTTGGTCGTCTCCTCTGACAGCAAATGCACCCATCTTGGGAATAATTTTCCATACTCAAATACAGTAAATATATAAACTAATTTCTCTAAAATTTCACCGCACAAAGACAAGAAAAACACCCAAATTAAATTTTCGAAAACAGAATATTTTAAAAAGAGATTCTTCTTTAAGTTTTCCGTAAAATTGCTAGGCTAAAAGATTACAAATATATTCATGCCCCTCTTAAAAGTTACATTGGCAGATTTCTTAGAAATGTTACAGTATTTCAACAGTTATATAAATGCATTTGCCTAATACATATTCAGATCATCTTTCTATGATAGGATGACTCTTCCTTTCGTTATCGGACATGTGTACCTCATGTGTCCCAAAGTCGGTAAAAATAATTTGATTTGCTTACTTCTTCTAGCATTTCAAATATCAATTATTGCATCTTGACATTGCATTAATCTAACCATATTACTTTAACAGAGCGGATCAAACAATTTTTTCTAATAACATCTGCAAAAAGTTGATATTAATGTAGACCTTTCCATTTTTCGAGAACAAGAAAAGTTCCTAACCTGTCAATGATACAATGACTTTCATTAATTTTCGCGCAAATACAATGTTTTATATCAGAATAATTGAAACATACACGAGTAGGTAAACCCCACCAGTTTTGTATAATAGAAAGGTATTTTTAATAATATAAAATATTATTAAAAATACCTTTGTATTATACAATGTTTTATATCTCTAAAAATATATTTTCTGTTCGTCCAAAACACTTAAACAGTTATTCAGTTAATCATTTTTTATTTACAGTCAGAACAAATAAAAAAGGACAATTCAAGTCTAGTCTCAAAAGAGAATTTTTTATAAGACGCACTTTCCTTAGTTGGTTTTTGAATTTCGATCCTGTTTATATTTTGAAAATATATATTACAAAAGCAATTTTCGTCAATTTCATTGAATCAAATATCGAAAAGAATGATTAAAATCAATGAAATACTATCTTAAACATTTAATACTATTGATATGAAATTTTGGAACATATAATCATTTTAATTTTTAGTTTTGGGGAAGCAAAATAATGCCACAGAGGTACTGGCCGAAATTAAAACTATATCAGGAAAAATGAAATTACTGCCTGAAAAACAAGACATCCTAAGTTTATATAACTCCAATGTCAAATCACTTGAAACATTAAAAACTACAATAAATTCCAATGATGTAAACTCTAAAAAGTTACTTGAAGATAAAAGCAAAGCTATTTTAGAAAGCATAAATAATATTCAAATACCGAAATCCACAGTTTCTAAAGGACTCCTAGTTGGTATTCAGACAATTGTATCCACTAAAATCGATAAACTTACTTCATCGGTACAAAATATCCAAAAAGAAATATCTAAATTAAAGGATGAACAAACTAATGCTCAACTAATATATAAACAAACAACAGAACAGGTAGAAAAAGCTAAACCACACTCCAATAATGTCGAAGACGTTTTAGTTAAATATGAGAGTAAACTTGCCAAATATAACAATACCATTGAAGCTCTACCCGAAAATATTAGGCAAGGTAAAAGCATTTATTTTTAAGGTATAAATAATAACAAATGTAACAAGATTGTTCTAGACCTAATGACAATAGGTCGCAGTTAGGTGTATATGCTTAATTGTTTATGTTTCCTCTTTCGTACTGCGAAGTATGAGCTAGAATTAATATCAGATAAGTCGCCATCTTTTTAGTTCTGCTTCCAAGGACAGATCCTTGAAAATGAGAACCAGTGTGCATTCTCTCAGCACTGGCTAATAAACAAATGGTCGAGGTTGTTGTTTAAGGACAATTACTTTATTTCATTACAAATATATTTCTCGTTTTCATGATGATATTAGTTTTTATTTCTCATTATTTTAAGAAATGATATTTTTAAAATTTTATTATTTATTTAATTTATATTTTGTATATACACAATTATTATACATGTTAATTACTTTTATTACATTTCTTAAATATGTGTAATTAACTACGAATCCAAATTTTAGCTCTGGACAAGAAATGCGATATAAATAAAATTCTGGCCGAACTTAAAACAAACATTCACGACCTTCCAGTGAAAAACGACTTAAACATTTTGCAAAATTATACTTCAAAATTCATAGAATATCTCCAAGCAAATATAACTGAAGAGATCGATAACACTAAAAATCTAATCAAAGACAGAAATAAATACATTTTAGCTAAAATAAACACAATTGAAATCACAACTCCGAATATTTCAAGGGAAGATATTAAAATACTCTCTAATAAAATAGATCCTCTTAAAATGTTGATTCATGACGTCCAGAAGGAACTTTCGAAATTAAAAGTCGAACACAAATGCTCGCAAAATGCAAGTACCCAGGCTAATGAACACATGGAAAATGTTAAAAGGCGTTTAAATAACAACGAAAAACTTTTGGAAAAATATGAAAATAAACTTGCAAGCTACAATGACAACATTGAAGTTCTGCATCAAAATGACAAAGCAGAGAACGGTTGGTATAACAATATTATTAAAGGTAATACGATGTTTCTATTTAGTACGACACGATTGTGCTATGAATTTAAGTTTTCAGTTCTGGAAAAGCAACGAATCGACATTGAAGACCTTCTGAATCAAGTTAGATCTGTATCAGAAAAAATGAACAAAATTCCGGAAAAAGACGATCTAAATATATCCAAAGATGAAACTTTAAAATCCTTGGACAATCTAAAAACGAATACAAATAAATATTTTAGTAATTCGATATTATTACTAGAAGAGAAAGTTAAAATAATTTTGAATAAGATGAATCAAATTAATGAATCTATACGAACTTCAGGCACTTCCAAGGCAAATCTAAATGAATTCCAAACTATTTTATCTAAAGAAGTAGGCATTATGAATGAGTCAGTTCAAAAGTTACATAAGGAAATCTTGACACTAGAAAACCAACATGATCGTTCCGAAAAATTGAAAGAATTAGCAAATGAAAACATGGAACAAATTCGAATATGTTTAAACAATGGCCAGGATCTCTTGAATAAATATAATGTCAGCCTGGCAAAATATGACAATAAGATAGGGGTTCTAAAGCTGAAAAATGAAGCGGAAGCTGGATGTTGTACTAATATTACACAAGGTAAGTTTCATAAAGGCTACGACAAAAATAATGTATTGTTTTTCTTTTAACAGTTTGTATCTCGTATAAATATAAATATACAGGTGTCTTACGAAAAACGCACCACGCTATAAGTCTGCCATTTATAATCCGATTTCAGAAATTCAAAAACCGCACGAGACTGGTATATAAATACTACAAAAGAGTATATTTTTCTATTTTTTTTTAATGTGTCATTTTTGTCAAGCGATAGTTTTTTTTTAAATAGTGACATATTTTTTTTTATCTGTTTGGTAAAGGTTTTTTTTCTGAATACAAATGGTGTGTTTTAACTTGATCTTATAAAATGTTTGTAATAAATGATTTTGTGTTTTTCTAACATTTTCAAGTTTGCCTAGGAATCCAATGACAGCGCGCAATATTAATATTTGTGAACTTGTTGTCATTCATTGTTGTTTGTATTATTTCTTACAGTTTTGTTATTATTCTATTATCATATGGTTATTTCATTATGAATAACAATGAATTTACTGATATGATCCAAGTGTTTTTCGAGTGTCATAAAAATTCTGGTCAAACAGTGCGCATTTACGCAGCTCGCTTTCCCGATAGAGGAGCTCCTAACCGTCAGAAATTTAGAAGAATTGAACGAAATTTAAGAAATCACGGTGCTTTTAAGAAACCTAAGAAAGAGGGACGCCAATTTCGTGACAGTGTTGAGTTAGATGCCATTCTTAGTGTTCAAGAAAATCCAAGAACTTCAACTCGAGAAATCACACATAATATTTAAAAAAAAAATCTTAAAAAAACACACATTTAAACCGTACATCCCACAAAAAGTACAAGCGTTATATAAAAACGATCAAAATAGACGACACCAATTTTGTGTTTATTTTTTAAACATGTTAGGTCAGATGGGCAGTTCTATAAAAATATGATTTGGTCCGATGAGTGCACTATTAGCAATAATGCCGTTTTCAACAGACGTATTCACCGTTATTGGAGTCAACAAAATCCAAGAGTTATTGTTGAAATCAATCGACAACATAGATTCACCATAAATGTGTGGTGTGGTATTTTGAGTGACAGATTGATTGGACCCTTTTTCGTTGATGGTTCCCTAAATCGGAAAAATATCACGAACTACTAATTCAAAATTTGGACAATTTCTTGGATGAATTATCTTTTGCAGAATCAAATAGTGTTTTTTTTTTCCAGTAGGATGGCGCTTCGCCTCATAATGCCAGGATAAATGTAGACTGGTTGAATTCTGAATTTGACCAAAAATGAATAGGGACATACGGATCAGTTAGGTGGCCTGCGCGTTCACCTGATCTTACACCGTTCGGTTTTTGACTATGGAGTTATATTCAAGACCGTGTCTATTTAACACCCCCTGAGAACAATCATGTTTTAAGAGAGAGAATTATTCATATTTGTCGAGAGATACCTCCTGTTTTAATCTTGAATTCAACATATGGAGTAACTCTTTGTATTTAGCAAGGTGGAAGGAATTTTGAGCAATATTTATAATAATTATGATTTGTTACGATATTTTATTTTAGAAGTTAATAAAATTTTTCATTGCTTTGTATTCCAGAGCACACTTTAACTTTGTTTAAGAAAATAAAATTATTTTCAAAGAATATTTTACAAGTTGACGCACAACATTTGATTCAAAAAAAAACCCCATTAAACGAATAAAAAAAATGTGTTGCTATTAAAAAAAATATCGCTTGACAAAAATGACACACTAAAAAAATCATCAAAATCAATTTTGTAGTATTTATACACCTGTCTCGTGTGGTTTTTGAATTTCTGAAATCGGATTATAAATGGCAGACTTAAAGCGTAGTGCGTTTATCGTAAGACACCTGTATATTGCATTAAAAAATAGGATCCTTTGCAAATCTAAAAATAGCGATATTTTACCGACGGAAATATTTATTCCTTCGACTACTATAAGAATTTTGAAGCAATCACTAAATGCTTTAATATTGTGTCACTCTGAAACGGACGTTAAGTCATAGTTTTTTTTGCCGTTTGAAAATGTAAAACACTTCTTCAACTGGTTAATAGTAGTCCAGTAGTCAAAGTACTGAAACGTTATTGGACCAACCCAATATCAATCTTGCATGATGTTCTGGATAAGATGTTCTGATGTTCTGGCGGCTCGTGAGTTATGAAAGAGGGTGGGCACAAAAAAAAACTTACCTATTTTTTGTACATAAAATCTATTCTCCTATTTTTCATGCTGGAAAATACGCCTACGACTTTGTACGACATTATGTCCACCCGGCTTAAAAAAAGATCAAAAGCGGTCAAAAATTTGTCCATTAAACACGTATTGAATAATAACAATTTGCATTTGTTTTCATTCATAAAAAACGGGCTACCAACAGGCTGAGTAAAATTGCTGTTCAGGCACGTTATGTAGATAAAAAATCTAATCTAAACTGAACTTATTTCTCATAGCAATGAGTTATTCAGGAAAGACGGCAGACTATGTGCCCCACACTGTTAAATTTAATAATACACACAAGGTGTATTAGAAATGTACATTTTACAATGTAGATTTTACAAAATTTTATGATTTTAAGTATTTGAAATGTGTTTTAAAAACATACGAAAAGGTTGTAAAAGGGTATGAATCATACCCTTTTTTGTAAAATCTACATTTTTATCTAATACACCTTATGTGTATTATTAAATTTAACAGTGTGGGGCACATAGTCGAAAAGGTTGTAAAAGGGTATGGAATCATACCCTTTTTTGTAAAATCTACATTTTTATCTAATACACCTTATGTATGTGTATTATTAAATTTAACAGTGTGGGGCACATAGTCTGCCGTCTTTATAATCATGAATCTAGATCTTGGCATATATGCATATCAAGTTAATTATATTTGTTTAGACTACCATATATGACAAATAAAATAATTAAATGCCATAATAGCCTTTTTTTATTTATAATCGCCAAAATGATTTGTTAAATAATTAAATGTTTGTGATAAAAACAGAAAATAAAGAGTCAAGTAAATTGAACAGTTTTTTATAGGCATAAAAGTATTTAGGATAAGTTCTAATATTAATTATCAAGTTATTCGCTAAACTGGATGGAAATGAATGTGAATCTTGATCTATATTTCGATGAGCACGAAAAAACTGTTTTGATGTTGACTTTGACACACTTGCACGGTGTTACATATTTCTTAATAATTCGTCTCTTAACTTGTGCATGTAGTTTAAATAATTCCACATAAATTTTGAAATGATTTTTTAATTGTTTAAAAGAGCCGTGATTTTCTTTTTTAACTAATTCAAATCTAACTATAACAAGGAACATATTCGTTTCTCAAAAATCGATAACTGGATCAACATACGCATCTTACAACAAATGATAGTTCATACCATTTTTATCATTTTCAGCATTAAAAAAACAACACAGTCATATTAAAGAAACCCTAGATGAAATAAAAAATGTATCAGACAAAGTGGAAGCACTGCCTATCAAGAATAACATAGAAACTGCTCATAACCAAACACTGAAACTAATAGAAGATATAAACGTCAACATAAAAAAACAGTTTCAACATTCAGAAAGAATACGAGAGCACAAAGTGGAAAAGATTTTACAAAACATTGAAAACCTGCAGGAAAACAATACGCGCTCATCTCAAAAAATCAGTGATCTGATAGATATTCTAATCATGAATTTGGCAACAAGCCATCAAGCTCTTAGCGATGAAGTTACTTCACTGGGTAAACTTGAAAAAATAATGCTACAGGCCACTGATACTGCCATGGATACAAAAAGAAGAGTTATATATAGTGTAGAGAGAATCCTACTTGAAATAAAAGAAACTGCGAAAGGACAATCTAAAAATATTAGCTCTACGATAAATGAAAGGTTTGCCAACATTAAATTAATTCACTAATTTTAGATAAAACTTCGTTTTTTATTATTTTAGGTTCGATATGTGTGAAGATTCGATTTTGAACGATGTGAACCGTATTTTTAAAAATTTAACGTTCAAATTAGATGATGAGCAAGTTCGGGGTCGAACAGGTACGATGCATCAACAAGTAAAAATTGATACCATTTCTTGTAATTTTCAGCATTTGAAGAACAAAATAGACATATTAAAGAAGTCCTAGATGAAATCAAAAATGTATCAGACAAAGTGGAAGCACTACCTATTAATAATAACTTAGAAGCTGCCCATAATCAAACACTAAAACTAATAGAAACTATAAACGTCGACATAAAAAAACAATTTCAAAATTCTGAAAAAATACGAGAGGACGAAGTGGAAAAGATTTTACAAAACATTGAAAACCTGCAAGAAAACAATACACAATCATCTCAAAAAATCAGTGATCTGATAGATATTCTAATTCTGGATTTGGCAACAAGTCATGGAGCACTTAATGATAAAGTTATTTCACTAGGTAAACTTGAACAAGTTATACTGCAATCCGCTGATAGTATCATAGATACAAAACGAAGAGTTGGATATGGTGTTGAGCGAATCCTACTAGAAATAGAAAAAACGGCGAATGGACAATCTAAAAATGTTAGCTCTACCATAAATGAAAGGTTTGCCAATATTAATTCATTAATTTCAGATAAGATTCAGTCTTTATTATTTTAGGTTCGATATATTTGAAGATTCGATTTTTAACGATGTGAATCGTAATTTTAAAAATTTAACGTTAAAATTAGGTGATGATAACGATCAAGTTTGGCGTCAAATAGGCACAATACATCAACATATGAAAGAAAACACAAATGCTTTACGCAAACTGCAAAACGAAACAGATACATACGTAAATGGATCTTTAAATGCGATGGATAGTTTAAAAGATAAGGTAAAACATATACAAGTGTCCGGTATCGTTATGTTCAAATTTTAGGAGTTGAAAGTAGAGTTCAATTCAAGTAACAGAAACGCAAAAGTTGTATATCCATTTTTAATTGTTTCAAAGTTACAGATCTATGAATGTAATTCTCAGATCATGAAAAAAGAAATAAAGGAAACCTAAAGTCAATATAAACTGATTTTATTTAAAAAAGAGTTATACGATTCAATAACAGGCCTGTGATTGTTAACGTCGAATAATCAAATGTTATCCTAAAATAAATAAACACATGTCATAGTGCATACAGTAATTTCTTGGAGATCTACAAAAAAAGAGTACTGGAAATTGATTTATGATAAAGAAGGTTCTTACTTATTTCGTAAGTGCTGAACCATGAATATCATACAATAAACAAATGTTCAGATGACTGTCAAGGTTACATTTTTTAATAATGGATTACATTACGTTTCAGTTCATACAACAGCTTATTTGTGAGTGGATACGTTTTCTTTATTCAAAATGCCTTACCGATTTTCTTCTCAAGAGTATGCGGGCATGCATTTTGTGTATGGCTACTGTAACGGCAATGCACGTCAAGCAGTTATTGAATACCGACATCGGTTTCCCGATAGGCGTATTCCACATTACAGAACGTTTCTGGAAGTACACAGACAATTTCGGGAAGCGGACTGTGTGATTATCTTTTCGACCGAGGAGTAAATTTGCCAGGAGACTTAGAGGAAGAAGCAGTAGGCTATTGTTACAAGAGATCCAACTCTCAGTGTACGTCGAATCGCTAGATAACTAGGAGTGCCACGAACGACAGTTTGGCGAATTTTAAAACGTGAGGGCTTATATCCATATCACTATCGCAGGGGACACGGTTTGCTTGAAGCAGTCGCGGCGTCATTTTAATTTTTGCAGAACAGTCCTCTGGACAGATGAATTTACGTTCACGAGAAGTGGTATTACAAATCTGAGAAACCTGCACAGGTGGTCATCAGAAAATCCCAAAGCTATACGCCCATCTAAATTTCAACATGAATTTTCTATTAACGCTTGGGTGGACCTAATCGATGACTTGTTGATTCGTCCTGTCGTTCTTCCTGGGAGGTTAAATGCGGACAATTACCTTCAATTTCTTATTGACGAACTGCCAGGTCACTTTAGAGGATGTCCCACTGAATGTTCGACAAGACATGTGGTTTCACATGGATGGGGCACCACCACATTTCGGAATTGCTGTCCGAAATTGGGTTAACGTCAATTATCCCAGATGGATTGGTCGATGTGGTCCTGTTGCATGGCCACCCAGATCAGCCGATCTTAATCCCCTTGACTTTTATTTATGGGGGTACATGAAAAAATTAGTCTATGCGCAAGTTTCGAACAAGAGAAGAGTTGTTGGATCGTATTCACCTAGCTGCCGAATTCGGCAAAACAAGTATGAAATTCGGATAAGTACTTCTTCTGTTGGCTTACGAGCACACGCCTGCATTCAACAAGGAGGTGGACATTTCGAAAATATTATTAATTGTACTTTTTTAAATAAAATCAGGTTTTATTGACTTTAGGATTACTTTTTTTTTCATGATATGACAATCACATTCATAGATCTGTAACTTTGAAACAAATAAAAATGGTGTTACACTCGCGTATAACCAAATAATTCAGTTTAAAAAAAAAACATCGCTTTTTAATTGTACGCGCCTTGTTTTTTTTAAACACTCAGTATATACAGCCTTCCAGTTGCATTCCTTAAAGAGAAAGTTCGACCGTCACCACATCTGCGCGACCGTAATTCCACGAAAAGCTACCTACCCTCCGTTTAACCGCGAAAACTTTCCGTTGTTAGATGCCTAGAAATTAGCGTGGGTTTTTTATTCATCATGAGATTACTCGCCTTCTAATTAATATTCAGTTATAAGCAAGGTACGAGTCTTTCAGATACATTAATCCCATTCTTCTGTAAAAATCTCATACGTCTGGCTTATCGCTGAAGCAAGATATCTGATAGTTTGTCTATAGTGATTTTCGCGCCATTTTCAATAACGTAGTAATTGTCGTTATTAATCCAGATATCAAACGACACCCGTAGGCTAATGTACATAGGGTTATTCAAAAATCATCTAGACACATTTTCTTTGATGAAACTACGTTCCCCGGCACTTTGTAATTAATCGTTTCACCTGGCATGCCTAACTTCGTTATAAATACTCCGAACTGTCTACTGTGACATATCATTCGAATCCATTTTTTATCGCCGATCTCGCGAATATATCTCTATTAATCGATATCTCAATCCCGCGAGCGTATCATGATTTTTATCAAGTCTGACTCTTTTTGCACCCCTCCCTTTTAGGTCACGGTCAGTAAAAGAACCATACCCCTCGCGGTGATATATAAACCTCAGCATCCACCTACTCTATCTTATCTCTCGAGTGCTTCGAATTTACTTGTTCTGTGTTTTCCCTAAAAACACCATCAACAGTTTCCTGTGCCCTATCACAAGAAGACCGTAGCAGACAATTACAAGCTAAGTACCCTTTTACTTTCTCTAGTTATTTGTTTGTTTCACAATTTCGTTATTTAACCCTAATTAAATAACGCAACAGAGGTGACCCTTTCACTAAGTTTAACGTATCTGTGTATGTTGATTTTAAACGGAAATTAACAATACACGTGGCGAATCGTAATTATTAGTTGTTGTATTTGTTATGTTTATTTATAATCAGTGTAGTGTGAAATATTTTTTGTGTTACTATTAAATAAAGCGCTTAAGGACACCCTGCTCTTTTATTACTTATTTAATTAATACGAATTTTATTGTGGCCTGCAATTACGAATATTTATTCTACCCCGACGCCGCCGGTTTTGTGTATCAACCACCATTGTACAATACTATTATCATTACTTTTATTATTTTGATTATCATTTATCATCGCCCTAATCCTAGCCGGAATCGCAACATACAGGGCGGTAATAATGGATATATAAGTTTTGCGTTTTTGTTACTTGAAATGAAGTCTACTTTACACTCCTAAAATTTGAACATAACGATACGGGACACTTGTTTGTACAGTTCCGGGTAATGATAAAAGTCGGTTATATTAGGCAATTCCAGAGACGGGACCGTTTAATGTGCTTATTGCTATTATTGACTAGTTTTTTAATGGTTAGTATGCCCCTGCATCATTAATAGACCTTCTATATTAACCGCTAATAAACTTCTACGTTTTGGTGAAAACGTCGATGTACATTTTGAACACGAACATTCTACCCAAAGCTGTAATATGTAATATGTATGTTACAACCCCATGGGTCTTCAAGAACTGTTACGGGGAACTATTATTACAGAAGTAAATATATCACAAAGAATAGACCAAGTTTCTATACGAAGGCTAAATTAATTAGGTAATGAGAAAAAACGTGCTACAATTCTTTTCGACAGTACAAAGAAGTTAAAGATTGACAAAACGTAAAATAAATTTTTAATCGTGTCGTGTTTTTAACGAATGGATCATTCGTGGCTAGCACTACGCACCGACCGCCTATTATTACCTCAGGGTTACCTCCAGATACTATTTTTTTTGAGTCGAGGTGGGACGGAAGAACGGCATCAATATTATTACACCTTGATCATCAGGTCTAGTTTAGTGACCTATCCACTAGATCACCGCAGTCCTACATTTACTTCCATTTTTTTTAATATAATAAAAATCCCTTTATTAAAAAGAAAACAATTTTGACAATTTGGCGTTCGTCACGATCTGAAGTTCTTTTTTAACGCGGTATTAGCGGTACTCAATTTATTTGCTTTTTAAATTACAGATCCACATCACTGGCTGATAAGAAATCTTTTCTTTTCGACCAAATTAGCGATGTGAATACTGTCCCGTTTCTAAATAAACACGAATTCTCCTCTTCTTTGCCATTATGCCTATAATAAAATTTTATTTAACAAACTAGTACTATCTGTAAATACGTCTGCATGCACTATATAGGTTGTCCTTGAAATAAAGAGACAACATTTGGTAAATGGAAAGATGCGGCTGAAATGTTCGGCGCATGTGAGTCATCACCAAACCGTCGCTTGATGAATTACGGATGACTCATCACACTATCAATACAGAGTGGCATCTAATTATATCTAATTATATGTAATAACAATAGAGAATATAACCTGAAATTATTATTTGTTAGCTTGTGATGAACACTATCAGCAGTGACAATACTTATTTAGCAGTGTTATAATCTTTATGGTAAAGCACAATCCCTTTTCCAATTATAATTGCAATTGATCTCACGGTATTATAATATATAAGCGGGAACGTTTTTTTTTCTGTTTCTAGTTTGGCAAAGTATCAGACACCACGACCGAAATTGATAAAAGTGTTAATTACCTGATGGGTAAATTATTACTGGTTTCTAAAGAATTCAATAATATCAAAAACGCTCTGGAGGATGCCTTAGATGAAATAAAGAAGAGTTTCGGGGAAGTAAAAGATAAGATTAAAACAACAACTTCAAATACAGCGCCCAATTTTATTGGTGAAGTTAATGTCGATAATTAGAAAATGAAAATTCTGAAATGACCAAATAATAATTTATTTCTTCTGTGTGTAAATTATATGTACGAGTATGTATATCGCTGTTTTAGTGCCATATCAACGGGAAATATTTATTAAATTATAAGAAAAGTCCGTGTATATAAGTGTTAAAGATTATTATGTAATTATTAAAAAAAAAGTCGTCAATGTTTTATTTTGAATATTTATCCTTTCCTTGCCTTTTGAACGAAGTAAAAAGTTTATGGTAATACTTTGTGACTTTAAATGATTGAGGCAAATATTTAATTTCGCAATTCTGAGAAATTGACTTGCCTGGTCATTCTTTTAAGATTTACCTTTTTTGGTTAGCATATATTGTATAAATTAATAATATTAGAGACATTCGGTTAAAATTACATGTTTGACTTTTACTTGATATGTATATATACGCGTGTCTATGAAGAATCCCTAAAGAATCAAAAGGGTGATTGTACACACAAAAATATAAACAAAAGTCTCTATCAACTTGGGTCCGGAAATGCTTCTTAAGGGAGCTACCGCACTTTAGAGATGGCGTCACAAAACTGGTATGACAATAACAATTTTTGACATTGACAATTTTCAAACTATACTATGCTGTATTGTTTTTTTTTTGTTTAAGCCGTAATGTAACTAAATCTTTCCATCTAGTTGTTTACATTTATATTAAATATGAAATAAGAAAAAACAAGACCGCTCCACATCGAACGTATTTTGTTGAAAACGGTTGGTTTCTCCCAGGCGCGGCTTGTGATGACGTATTTGGGAGGGCGCGTAAAATGATGCGAGTGTTTCGTGTATTCTCGTGTACTAACTGTAGGGTTTTCTTAGTAAACACCGAAAACACACGAGGCACTCGCATCATTGTACGCGCCCTCTCAAATATGTCATCACGAGCCGCGCCTGGTTTTTCCAAAGTTTAGCAAGAGAACCTTTTTAACATTAAAAATATCATAGATTTATAATCTTGCAAAAAAATTATATTTAATCACAAAGGAAAAAAAGTTAGTGTCAAGAATATATAGGGCCCCTGACACCTCTCCAAAACTGTATGCGATAATTACTGACCAATAAACAGAGAAAGTATAAATTATCATTGTAACTCACATACCAAATTTGAATCGTAAATTAAATGTAGTTGAAGACTAATTGACCAGAAACCAGTTTGGTGACGCCATCTCTAAAGTGCAGTAGCTCCCTTTAGAAGCACTTCCGGACCCTATCAACTTGGGTCCGGAAGTGATTCAATTAGTTGGCGATTTAATGTCTGGTTTTACTTCAACATGTATATATTTAAAACAATCTTACATGTTTTGGCATATGATGCCTTTTTCAAAGAAATTTGAAATGTAAATGACAGTATATTAATAGAATATGTAGACCATAAGGTCGATGGCTTCAAATTTTCTCACAATTTTGCAATATATGCAAGCAGCACAATTTCTGAAAATTAATTTACGGTATTATCAGTTCTCTATTCAATGAATTTTACTTAGACTTCCTCATACCTCTTTCTCGATTTTTATCATAATAAGCCCGCATGGGTTTTGTCAGTTTGATTTACTATTTCTGGTGGTGTATTGGGAATATCTAAATCAGTTTCTGAATCAGAAATCATGATAAAGCTGCAAACAGCACAAACTGACATGACTTAAATATGACGTGATATAGGTAACTAGACGCAGGTAAAAATTAGTAGATAATTTTCGTCACTAGGGACGAAAGTTAACGTTATGCAATTTTCTCTCATTAGTGACGGAAATCATATTTTCGCTGCAGGAAAAAAGTCGAAAAATGTCTTTTTATAAAGGGTCGTAGAAAAAATATTTTCACTTCTAGAGACGAAAATAAAATAAACTAATATACACAATGCATCTCTAAAATTGATGGATTTTTGACACTAATGACAGTTAACCTCACCATCGAGCGCAATTGAATGTCACTCCATCTGACAGTTCAGAAAAGTTTTCACTTAGGCATTGGTGCGTCAATTTATATTGTGACAGTTCATTTACAGTTATACTGAACTTATCTCTATGTCCATCATAGAAAAAATAGCATTTTTTCTGAGACGGGAAAAAAATTTGACGTTTTATCCCTCTTGACAGGTAACAAAATGTCACTTTCTATGAAATTACTTTTAACCCCGGGAAAAAAATTAGTACTTTTTTCCCTGATATGTACACATAAGTAAGAACACGAAGATATTTAATTTTAGACTATTTTATTAAACAAAAAGTTACATTTCCTTAATGTCAAACACACAGATGTTAAATGTGCATTTTATGAAGGACATTTCAAATCACAGATATACAAAAAAGGTTTTTAAATATATCTGTACGTTAATATGCACGTATAAGGCTTTTGTTTAATTATGAAACAGACATGTAAAAATAATTTACATATCTGTAACTGTATACTTGGACAATACCTCGTATTTTCGGCATTTACTTCTGCTTAAGACATATGTTTCTGCCATCTATAGGCGTCGTCAGTTAAGCTAATGAAGCAATGTATACAAATGATACAAATCTTTATAAATAGATCTGTAAAACCTTTTTTGTATATTTACCGCCATCTGGCTCGTTTTTGAAGGACTGCCCGTATTGTTTCATTTCGTACCAGCTTAGCGGGTCAAATGAAAGATCGCTTTTTTCGGTATAGTCTTTTTCGTCCGTCAGATGTCACTTATTAAATAATTGCCACCTGATAGGATGAGATTTGCTATATCTAATAGGCGGTTTCAACTAAATGCCATATACAAATACAGATCTATTTATAAAGATTTGTATCATTTGTATACATTGCTTCATTAGCTTAACTGACGACGCCTATAGATGGCAGAAACATATGTCTTAAGCAGAAGTAAGTGCCGAAAATACGAGGTATTGTCCAAGTATACAGTTACAGATATGTAAATTATTTTTACATGTCTGTTTCATAATTAATCAAATCACAGAATTAAATTGATAGATAGTTAATTACTTTAAAGGTTTCCTTAGCAACGCAGGTCCAAGCTATAAGCACAGGCAGTTTAAAACTTCACATTTCCATTGATTGAATTTCTGACTTTAATATATTATAATAATATGTTCTTTCAATATTAAATCGTCGTTTTTCCCGTCACAGAAAAAAATAGTGCATTATACACGGGCAACCTCGAGCTAAAATCTAATACTTTTTTCCCTTGTATAATAAATATCTATTACTACTGGAGATGAAATACTGTTTTTTTCGTTCGTGAGAACACCTCACGAAAAAAACAGTATTTTCATCTCGTGTTGTAAAATATACTATTAATAATATGCATATTTTAATATAACCCAAAAATCATTAGTTTCGTTAAAATTGGTTCCATAACACGATCAGAGTCATGCCGAATCCAATTAACATGTTGATAATATTGTACTTTTAATTAGAATCGATTTTGTTTTTCCAATTTCTAATAAATTTTTAATAATTCCGAAACATTCTGGATATGTAAATGGAGATGCCGTATACTTGACGTATGACATCAATGTACTATTTGTTATTATTATTTGTATATATTGTATATATATTATTTGTTATTGAAATCATGAGAAAATACATAATTCGATATAGTATGTTAGTCAACAGTGAATTTTCGCGCAAGTTATTCTAGGAATCACTTTTTCAGCCTAATTAAGAGTCGTTCTAGGTCATTAGTTCAAAACATTAGATATAACTTATCAATTATTTCGTCCCAATATATGTGTATGACTGCAATTAATGAAAAAACAGTAATTTATACTACTTTAAATCCATTAGATACCCTAATACTTTCTCTTCTGTATACTGTTTTCCCTTAAAAGGAAATGTTAGTGTTTACGCTGTTAGTGATTTCGATTACAGTTTTTCAAACGGAGACAGCTAAGATAAAAGTAACGTAAGTGTTTTAAACTTCTAAATTAAATTCAAGATATTGAACAATTGCTGAAATTTTTCTCGTTCATTATTAATAAAAATTTAATCATTTTCACAAAAAAATAAATAATTAATAATTGTTACTATTATATTAGTAATTGCATTTTCAAAATTATTTTTGTCAGTTGAAGTTTACGATGTGTGAAATTCATACTTTGACAAAGCTTGATAGAAATTGCAAAAGATAATCTTGAAGATGCAACAATTTTTCTTATAATAACCTAATTTCACTCTAAAATGGTAATAACCCGGGAACTTAACTATATTTTCGTTTTTTATGATATAGAATTTAAACCACAACAAATTTTATCCAATGATAGAAAGTATAAAACTGTTACATATACCAGGTATCCTACAAATAAAAAGACAGAGTATGAAAAATGGAAATTAAATTATATAGAAAATATACCCAAAATATTGTGAGTCGATTAAGACGCGAACCCCAAACTTAAAATCCCACTAAAAATTGTATTACGTGACGGCTATGAATTCATAGTATTCTTAATGTAGATACCTCTACTGAAGTTACACACACACCCACATATGCCACAGGTATGTTTACATACGTAACAGCTGCCTATATTAAAATTGCGTCGTTTTATGCCAAGATACAAAATTAGCTTTTATGCATTCAAGTAACCTACGAGGGACACCTTCTATATTTTTACAATCGACCACTAGATGGTGCTTTTGGCAGATGTAATCACAATATTCTTAAAATTTGGCATTTGTCAATGATAAATCTTTGATAGCTTAGAAATTTAGTCAGTAGTTTGTTGACAGTGACAGTTTTAAGTCAGTGAGTTTGTAAAATAATGAAGATTACTTTCGTTGGATGTTTTTTTACAATTATAGAAAAGGTCTAACTCCACAAGAATGCATTATATCGCTTCGGTCAACTTTTGGTAATGAAGCACCACAAGAGAAGACAGTTTACAATTGGTTTGCAGAATTTCGTGATGGTCGTGCCCCAGCGAGTGATGAATCACGTAAAGGTCGACCAAAAACTGTTGTGATTCCAAAAAACATCGATGCTGTGCGGAAAATGATAGAACACGATCGACATGTGACTTACAATGAGGTAGAGGCATCTCTTGGCATATCGCAGACTGCAATTAATTCGATTTTACATGAACGTTTATTTGTAAAAAAAATATGTTCCAGATGGATTCCACATAACTTGACCGAAGCACAGATATCAGCTCGTGTCAATTGATCTAAAGAGATGCGCAAAAAATTCGACGTAGGAACCGCAAAATCCATATACAACATCGTCACAGGTGACGAAACATGGATATATGCGTATGACCCGGAAATCTAGCAACAAAATCTAGCTACTGTATGGGCGTTTCAAGACGAACCGAACCCCACAAAAGTTGTTCGTGCAAGGAGCACTTCCAAGAAAATGATCGCTTGTTTCTTCTGCTGTACAGGACACATCGCAACAATTCCTTTAGAGGATCGAAAAACTGTTAACCCTGAATGATATACAATAATTTGTTTACCAAAAGTTATAGGCAAAATCAGGAAGAACAACCGAAAACGTCGCATTATTTTTCATCACGACAATGTGAATCAAAAAGCAGTCGAAGCCTTTGAAAACCATGTTTCTGAGATACAGAAGAGTGGAAAAAATGTTTTAAGAACTGGTTCGTACGCATGCCAAAGTGTATAGACCATAAAGGCGAATATTTTGAAAAACAATAAAATAGTTTGTTCCCAAAAATTTTGTTTTCTTCCTAGATTTTGTAAAAATACGAAAGGTGACCCTCGTATTAAAAAATGTATTAGTTGTTTTACCGAAATGTTTTTTTGTTTCGAGGAGTAACAAATATAATGAATTTAGAATGTCTATAAAAAATACCGCTATTGAATGCAGTGTTTACGTTTATAAAAACTAGAAGATAACAATGTGTAAACATCATTAAGGGTTCGAGGAATTTTTTAAAGAAGATGTAAGATGTGTGCTCTACGGGAATTTAACGTCCTATTTGGTAACATTCTATCTTTAATCGAAGACGTAAATAGCGATACAACTGAACGAAACTTAAAGCGTGATAGACAAAAACAAAACTATTCTTTTTGTTATAGTAGGTCAACTGTTAGATATCGTATTTTATAATATAGTTAATCGCACAGTGACATGACAAATATTATTTAAATATTTTTGTTATTTTCATTTTACCTACGAAAGGGAATTTTGGAAAAATATTTTGGATATATTCTATAAAATTAAATTTTTCCATTTTTCACACGTTGTCTTTTTATTTCAAGGACTTGCTGTCCTGACGTTTCAATGACGTGCCACCTGATAGGACAAGATTTGCAATACCTATTAATTGTATCAAACTTTACTTCACTAACCAAACTGATGAAGTCTAGTGTTGTGACAGAAACACAAATGTTGGAAAATACAAGGAGTATGTCCATTTGTACAGATACAGATGTGTGTAATGCATATTTGTTTCATTTGTAATGAGAGAGAATGGCAAGAATTTTGAGATTCACTTCCTTCTATTATAATCAGGGTTCATTGTTCAATTTCCCAGTCAAAATGTGCCAACATGCAATGGTATTATGCCTCATTTGAAAAGGCGAGAAAAGAAAAACTGTCTTACCATCTGGCAATATTTTTTTTATTTAATGCGGGGACAAAGTTAAACACACGATCAGGAACAAGTAGAAGAGGAGACAAAATTGTTTTTGTTTGTTCTCATACTGGTCACAAAAACACTTGAATCTAAAACGAGTTCCAGTGGAACTTTATTCCGCGTCCAGCATACAATCCCGATCTTGAGTGTTCTGATTTTTATTTGTTTGAGCTATCAAAATAATTTTTAGTCGGTATTTCATTCGAATTTTGGAATTATAATAATAGCTATTCAGGGGTAGATTCAACTTAACGATTTCTTCCAGGGAGATATCAGAATACTTTCAAATCTAGGGCGCAAGCCTACTGATACGAAGGGAGTGAAAAATAAAATTGTTTTTGTTATTATAACATTGCAATATATTTTATAAATAGAACTCTGATTAAATTTTAACATCCCTCCGTGTAAGTTAAATATTTTCTATATTGTTATTTCTATTTTATAGAAATGAAGACATTCGCGATGCAATATTAACACTAATTCGTCAAGAGCAAACAACAAATGACAAATTAGAACGGCACGAATACGGAGCGAAACATTTAGGAGAGCATATAAAGAAGGTATTGTTTGCAGTGGATAAACGTACCAAACTATTAGATTTCACGAAAACGGCCATGATTAAATTAGAGGAAAGATTAATTAAAATAGAATCCTTCCTCTCATCCAATGAAGTGAAAAGTGAAGAGCAAATGCAGAAAGCGCAAGACATTCCAAGTGTTATGGACAAAATTAAACATGATATAATACAAGAGGTAAATAAAAGTCTTTTTTAATTTATTTTCTAATGCTTTCATAATTACTTGCACAGATTAAAACAAATAAATGTGAAGATGCTAATAATGAGCAGAAGATATTAACGAGTAAAGTAGATAATCTGAGTACGACAGTTCAGCAGTTTCAAAAAGAACTCTTAGCATTTAAGTATTTACATCAAGATGCACAGAAACTAAATAAACAGACTAGTGAAAATCTCGATAAAATCACACTTCGTTTGAGCAAAAACGAAGATATTTTGGAAGAATGCGAGACTAAACTCGAAAAATATAGCAACTGTTCGAAAATAATGTCAAAAAATATCGATCAAGGTAATAGTCAATTCAGATTTTCTAAATTTTGAGAAACACCTCTCAATCGAATAATTTAGTATATTTTCAGAATTAATTATTTGGAACGCGGCGAAAATTGCTTTTGTCACTTCTTTTTTTATAAAAGGCGTGCATTTTATGTCGAATTTATACGTATAACATTCTACTGTATAACATTTAAACAAAAAATTAGTTTACTTCTAGCCGGGAAGACAGAGGTGGGGAGGAAGGGAAATAAAATGATACTAACCCTACTTTAGTATAGGAGTAATGTTTAATTGGTACCTAACTTTCAATTGCAACTATTGTTGGTAAAAAAAGTTTTATTTTTCTATATAATCGCTTGTAAACTCAATACATTTAGACCAAGGTTAGGAAATATAGTTCATAAAGTATAAGTTTTCAGTTCAAGGCCAAATTCAAAGCATGTGCTTCAAATCAGTACTTCAGAGTTAAATGAAGTCAATATTCAATCGCACCGTTTGTCGTCCTAAAATAACAAGTGTTCATTTGAAAAGTCAATCTAGTAGCATGTGATTTACTGAGAACATTTTGAAGTATGTCGTAAATTAAAATTTACTACTTAACCTACGAAGTCGTATATTTTGACAGTTTCATACATACAAATAAATAACAAATAATAGGTATTTATTGAAATCTATAACAAATGTTGAAAATGTTGTCCTTCAAGATCAATGCACTTTAAAATCCTCCGTTCAAAATTTCTGATGATATTCTGCAACATTACTGGATTGTTATTAATTTCCATACATTTCTGTTCGATTCTCTGTAGCATATCATTCAAATTCAATATAGGTGTTCGAAATATGTTATTTTTTAGATAAGGCCACAAAAAGAAGTCGCAAGGTGTTAAACCGCATGAACGTGCAGGCCACGCAAGTTCAGTATTTCGCCTAATTATACGCTCATCAAAAAGTTCTCTTAAATAATCCAAAGATTCTGCAGTAGAGTGACAAGGTGCTCCCGTCTTGTTGGAGATATGCATTTTGAAATTCATCATCATGCAACTGATTGACAAATGGTTGTAAAATTTCCGTACGGTACCTTTGAGCAGTTAACGTTCCCTGAAAAAATATTGGTCCAATGATTCGCCTTTGGCTTATCGCTGCCCAAACACCAATTTTCTCTGGATGTAGCGATTCTTCATTAATTACGTGTGGATTTTCACTACTCCAAATTCTTGTATTTTGTGAATTTAGGTATCCCGTTTTATAAAACCATGCTTCATCAGAAAAGATAACTCTTTGCGAAAGTTCTCCATTATTGTTCAAATTTACAAACCAATTACAAAACTGTAGTCTACGTGGGTAATCAATTTCTAACAATTCTTGTACTGCTGTGACACGGTATGGATAAAGTTGCATATCTTTTTTTAATAACTTGTGAGTTGTACCAACAGAAAGGTTTATTTGTTGACTCAAATGTCGAACAGATGTTTGTGGTTCATTTTCCATTATTTATTCAACACGATTGACAACTTGAGGTGTACGTTTCTTAACTGCTCCGCTGCCTGATTTTCTTAAGAGACTATCAGTTTCAGAAAAAAGTTTTAAAGTTCTATCCAAAGTATTCTTAAATTGTATATAATCTATTACAAAATGTGGAAACTCAACTTGAAATTCTACCATGCAATCTTGAACTGAATAAACCCATAAACCATCAATTTTATTACCACTTCGAAAATAAGCCTGGACTAAAAAAATTTTATGTTCTAAAGTGAAAGCCATTTTAAAACTGAGAAGCAATTTATTTAAACCAGAATCGACGCACGATTATTTTATGCACTAACTGATATTTGTGATTGACATTATCAAATGTCATTTGGATTTACGTTCACGGAACAACAAACACATACTAATATATTTGCGCCTTATTCTATAAAAATTTCAAAGTAACCTAGATTGACTTTCCAAATGAACACTTGTTATATAGAAGCATGGCAAAATATCACGCCGGAATTTACCCGGGATTTGGTGCTGTCAACGCCGCGACGTTTACAAAATGTAATTGACCAAATACTAAAATTTTACTTAAAATTCTAATGTATTAACAGATAAAGCATACATGATTTTTATTATATTACTGCGTTGATTAAAGGAGCACATAAAGATACGCAAACGATTACTGTCATTCTATATAACCTTTGGACATCGCTTGACATAAAAGCCAAAACAATTTTTGAAAAGTTACGTCAATATTGTACCCGTTTTTTTTAGGGGGCGATGGTACAACCTTTAATTAACTCCGTAATAACAGTTTATTGAAAGAACTGGGTTGTGACGTTAGAAAATTAAATTAATTAATATGTGACGGTGTTTCACTGAGTCAACCACGTTCATTTCCTTTATAATTTATAAGCGCATTTTTTAGCAAAAATATTTACATTAAATACATACTTTTTACACCCTGGGTACACCAATAACTAGCAGTCATTAACCATTACTTATAGCAATATTTTGAAATAAAAAACGACATGCTTTGTGTAAGTATATGTGATTAGATCGTACATAAAACAATCGTTTTGTCTATAGAAAAGAGTGATTTACTTTATATAGTAACCTTGCGTCCAGACCAAACCAGCGATCTTCCGCCTTTTTTAGGCACTCCAAATAAGCAAAATAGACCTTTGTTTCAGCGATGCTCTCGTGTTCGATGCGAATCTACGCTCATTACGCCATTTCTTCAGGTTCGAGAATTAAATAAAAATCAAAAGGTAACATGGGATATGAAACAGCAATTCGAAGTGTAATTTGACCAATTTAGCGGATACAATTGCAGACGAATAATCTGGTGCATTACTTACAGTTTTTTCTTCGCCAAGTGTGATTTTTTTTCATTAATTCAGCATTGAAATGTTTCAATAAATTTGCATAATACATTCCTATGATTATCTTTATCAAATAATCGATATAGACTAAAACCAGAACCACTCTTACCTTCTTTTTCAAACTTTGTTTCTGGTGTGAATAATGGATCCATGTTAAATGATGCCACAATAGCTCATTTAAATTCCGCTTGTAGAAATATACGTTGAAATTGTCACAAGATTTCATTTTTGGTTGTCTTCTCTGTCAGCAAACGTGACATCTTACGGATAACGTTACCATGCTCAAATGCAGTAGATAAATAAACTATTTTCTCTAAATTCATATTAAATTTGAAAAACCGATTATATTAAAAAGGTCTCTTCTTGAGCTGTTCCGTAAAATTGCCGCATGCTAAAAGATTACATTAGCAGGCTTCTTAGAAACGTTACAATATTTCAGTAGCTGTATAATTTCATGTGCCTAACACATTTTCAGATCATCCTTCTATGATAGGATGACTCTTCCTTTCGTTATCGGACACATGTGTACCTAAGGTATCCCAAAATCGGCAAAAATAATTTGATTTACTTACGTCTACTAGCATTCCAAATATCCATTATTGCGTATCTTCACGTTGCATTAGTCTAACCATATTACTTTAACCCAACTTATCAATTAATGTTTTTTTTTTCAATAACATCTGCAAAAGTAAGTATTATCGTATAGATTTTCGTTTTGCAACAACAATAAAAGTCCCCAACATGCCAATGATACATATAAACTAAAAATTACAATTAGATTCTTCAATGTTCGCCCAAAAACTATAGTTTTATATCTTTACGGAAACGCTATAACAAGATCTTTTCTGTTCTTTCGGAACATTCTCTGAACACTCATTTAGTTGACCATTTCTTACAATTTGAACAGAAAAATCTGACATTCGTTTTTCAGTTTTTTACAGTTCATTTTATGAAATGTTTAGAGCCTAGTCTCAAAAGAGAATTTTGAATTTTGATCGTGTTTATATTTTAAAAATATATATTACAAAAGCAATTTTCGTCAATTTCATTGAATCAAACATATCGAAAAGTGATTAAAATCAATGAAACACTATCTTAAACATTTAATACTATTTATATGAAATTTTGGAACATATAATCATTTTAATTTTTAGTTTTGGGGAAGCAAAATAATGCCACAGAAAAGGTACTGACCGAAATTAAAACGATATCAGGAAAAATGAAATTACTGCCTGAAAAACAAGACATCCTAAGTTTATATAACTCCAACGTCAAATCACTTGAAACATTAAAAACTACAATAAATTCCAATGATGTAAACTCTAGAAAGTTACTTGAAGATAAAAGCAAAGCTATTTTGGAAGGAATAAATAATATTGAAATACCAAAATCCACAGTTTCTAAAGCACTCCTAATTGGTATTCAGACAATTATATCCACTAAAATCGATAAACTTACTTCATCGGTACAAAATATCCAAAAAGAAATATCTAAATTAAAGGATGATCAAACTAATGCTCAACTAATACATAAACAAACAACAGAACAGATAGAAAAAGCTAAAACACACTTCAATAATGTCGAAGACGTTTTAGTTAAATATGAGAGTAAACTTGCCAAATATAACAATACCATTGAAGCTCTACCCGAAAATATTAGGCAAGGTAAAAGCATTTATTTCAAGGTAATAAAAACAAATGTGTTGGTTCTGGACCTATAACTATAGGTCGCCACTAGGTGTATTCGTTTAATTGTTAACTTTTCTCTGGTGGCTATCTTCAAAATCATCTTCAAAATACTGATTATATTTGTTAATCCAACTTCATTGAATACGTTGAATTTCCGGCTTCTTGGAAGTGTGATACCAAAAAGCAGCTACTTTCAGTTGACTAATTTACTTCAATTTCGTGCTATTGCTAAGCATTATATTTTGGTAAGGCACACCCATAACATAGCCGAACAATTTAAATCATGTATTTCCATTGTCAACTTAGATGGCGAATATATTCAATGGCTTTTGGTAATTATAAAACGTCAGCAATATGTTATTTGTACTCTTCTTCTCACACCAGTATAAATCGAATACATCCTTAACAAATCCAGACACGTTAGTAGTCACATACTGACTTCGAAATTTGCATAGAAATATATAGTAGGCTAAAAAATAATTGAGAATATCAGTCAATGCAAATATAAGAATGTACTCTTTCAATTATGCTCCAAGCTTTCCATAATGTTTATCTTCATCACAGCTGCATAAAAAGTAATTTACAAGAAATTTTTAAAACCATGTAAAATAAAACAAAACAATTAATTTGTTTAATCTTCACTATATAAAACGTATATTTACTAAACGTTTACAAAAACGGGACGCGTTTTGCTAACACTGTAGCTTTATCAAACGACGATGGTATAATGATTATTCTACAAATGAAATGAGTGTATGCTCATAAATTTGGTAACTACAGGTATATAAAGAAAGAAACGATAAGTTGTTAACAAAGAAAGGAAGAGATTAGGCATTCAAACACAATAATCACACAACTTTAGTAAAGGAGAACTGTTTATATCTAGTTGATCATTCAGTAAATTCCAAGACTTTTTATTTTTATTTATTTCCAGGGCTTCTAAGAGGTCTAATTTATGCGATTTATTTTGTACATGAAAGGTTTCAAACTCCGGATCGAATGAATGGTTTTCAGATAATAAGTGATTTGAGTAATTAGAATCTAGTTTTTTGTTATCATAACTACGTTTATGTTCTGAAATTCTAGTTTTGAAATTTGTGAAAGTTCTACCAATATAAATTTTGCCACAATTACTACCACATTTTAATTTATATACCCCTGATTTATTAACTTTTGAATATTTGGATTTATTGTTTTTAATGAACCTGGCTAAATTGTTGTCTGTTTTAAAGCATGTATTTAGGTCTGAAGTTTCTAAACATTTTTTAATTTTAATTGAAGGTTTTCCTATGTACGTTAAACTTTTAAATTGATTATTTTTATTTTTACTCTTATCAGAAGGAAATACTTGTTCTAACATTTGCTTGTACATTTTCTTAACTATAATATTATCAATTAAATTTGGGTCATAGTTATTATTGACAGCTATTTATTTAATAATATTTAATTCTTTGTTGTAATTATTAGTCGTTAAAGGAATTGTTAAAAGTCTGTGTATCATACTATTGTAAGCTGCTAATTTATGGTTATATGGGTGGACTGAACTATTATGAATTGTTATGTCAGTATGCGATGGTTTATGAAATATGGAAAAGTCATGTTTATTATTTATTTTTGAAATAGTAAGGTCTAAAAAGTTGATAGAGTTATTTTGTTCAATTTCTACGGTGAATTTGATATTACTATGGATTGTATTTATATATGTTACAAAACTATCTAATTGTCTAGTGGTACCAGTAAAGCTGGCTAAAATATCATCCACATATCGGTGCCAGTAAATAAATTTGTTACTCATAGGGTGTTTATGAATTAATTTTTCAATATTGTCCATAAACATATTTCATAAACCATCACATACTGATATAACAATTCATAATAGTCCACCTATATAACCATAAATTAGAACTAGAATATCAGAAAATAAACGTAATTATGATAACAAAAAACTAGATTCTAATTTTTCAAATCACTTATTATCCTAAAAATCATTTATTCAATCCGGAGTTGGAAATCTTACATGTACAAAATAAATCGCATAAATTATACCTCTTAGAAGCCCTGGAAATAAATAAAAATAAAAAGTCTGGGAATTTACGGAATGACCAACTAGATATAAATAGTTCTCCTTTACTAAACTTATTTAATTAGGGGTTCTCCATGTGATTATTGTGATTGAATGCCTAATATCTTCCTTTCTTTGTTAACAGCTTATCGTTTCTTTCTTTATATACCTGCAATTACCAAATTTATGTGCATACACTCATTTCATTTGTAGAATAATCATTATACCATCGTCGTTTGATAAAGCTACAGTGTTAGCGAAACGCGTCACATTTTTGTAAACGTTTAGTAAATATACGTTTTATATAGTGAAGATTAAACAAATTCATTGTTTTGTTTTATTTTACATCGTATTAATATGGATCTTTACCAAGTAACAGCCTCATCTATTCAAATTTTTAAAAATCAATTTTCAAGTAAAAATATATACTCGTACTTACCAATATTAGTGACGTTTAGTTTAAATTACCTAACATTTCTAAAGCCGTAGAAGAAAAACATTTCTGAATTTATCTGCCGTCATAAATAATTAGAGTGGACCAATTCGGAGCGAAAGCAGAGGCGTGACTTTCAAACTTACTTAAAATACACTAATTTCTTGCGTCTTCTATTGAACATAGCTGTGCAACATTATTAAATACACAGAATACACTTTCCTGCTGCTATTATAAGTGTACACACGATGACCATGAACAACATACTAAGTAATCGTGAACCAATTCGTTAGTCACGCCTCTGCTTTCGCTCCGGATTGGTCCACTCTATAAATAATTGATCAGCAGGTGTTCAATGAAAAAATATGAACTGTATGCGCTATTTATATTAGTTTCATCTATTTCTTCCGTTTCCTTAGGCTTCTGTACCTATTCACTTATTGGCAAACTTGCCACGATATCTTCATGGACATTTATCTAATACCTTAATTCATCACATAAGTAATTGAAATCGTCCTCTCAATAATTGTTTTTTAAATTTAAGTTTGACACTCTATCACATTAACATTATGCCAAAAATATTGTGAAATCTCTTCTACTGATGATTTAGTTAAACGTCGACACAATATGAGATCGATGCGAACTGTCTGGACTCAAATTAAAAGTTGGCAAATCTTGTGTAGTTAGCTTCAAATGTTCACCTCCTCTTAATACATAAACGGTACTCAACTAACATTCCAACTGGTATTTAAGTATTTGGGGATATTGCTCGACCTAGGCCTTACATTCAAATCTCATCAACAATATATATTCCGAAGCTTTTAACTCTTTGGATTTTATTAAGCATTTACATAACAGCTTCAGGGTTACAGATTTGTTGAGATCGTCATATTTTTAATGGGCAAGCTGTAGTACGTTGCGTTAATTTGGTATACATTGAATGGTTATGATGCCTTGATATTGAACCGCATTCATAGAAGGTTCTTTACATTTCTTTCGTTCAGAATTGACGGAATTTACCTAGGTAGGAGAATATTTTAAATTATGTTTCTTGCTCGCCATAATAAGCCATCACTATGTTTAAGAACAGATACATTGTGTTGTAAATTTCTGCATAAGCACCCCATAATTGATTGGTCTTTCATACTGAGAAGGATATCTTTTCTAGTACCTAGAATTGATGTCAGATAAGACAGCACTTTTTTAGTAGTTTCCAGAGACAGATCCTTGAAAGCGACAACGAATGTGCACTCTCCCAGCGCCGGCTAATAAACAAATCCACGATGTTATTGTGTGGGGATGCTGTTTTTACAAATAGATAGAGTGCTCGGAAGGGTACATTATTTCATTCCAATTTTTTTCATGATTATGTAGTCTTTTATATCTCAGTGTTTTAAGAAATGATTTTTTTTTAAATTTTGTTGCATATTTAAATTATATTTTGTATATAAACATTATCATACATGTTATTTATGTTTATTACATTTATTAAATACATGTAATTTTATGCAATGAATGCAAATTTTAGCTCTGGATAAGAAATGCGATATAAATAAAGTCCTGGCCGAACTTAAAACGAACATTCATAACCTTCCAGTGAAAAACGACTTAAACATTTTGCAAAATTATACTTCAAAATTCATAGAATATCTCCAAGCTAATATAACTGCAGAGATGAATAACACTAAGAATCTAATCGAAGATAAAAATAAATATATTTTAGCTAAAATAAACAGAATTGAAATTGCCACTCCGAATATTTCAAAGGAAGATATTGAAGTACTCTCTAACAAAATAGATCCTGTTAAAATTTTGATTCATGACGTCCAGAAAGAACTCTCGAAATTAAAACTCGAACACAGATGCTCGCAAAATGCAAGTACACAGGCTAATGAACACATGGAGAATGTTAAAAGGCGTTTAAATAACAACGAAAAACTTTTGGAAAAATATGAAAATAAACTTGCGACCTACAATGACAACATTGAAGTTCTGCACCAAAATGACAAAGCAGAGAACGGTTGGCATAACAATATTATTAAAGGTAATATGATGTTTCTATTTAGTTCGATACGATTGCGCTACGAATTTAAGTTTTCAGTTCTGGAAAAGCAACGGATCGACATTGAAGACCTTCTGAATCAAGTTAGATCTGTATCAGAAAAAATGAACAAAATTCCGGAAAAAGACGATCTAAATATATCCAAAGATGAAACATTAAAATCCTTGGACAATCTAAAAACGAATGCAAACAAATATTTTAGTAATTCGAAATTATTACTAGAAGAGAAAGTTAAAATAATTTTGAATAAGATGAATCAAATTAATGAATCTATACGAACTTCAGGTACTTCCAAGGCAGATCTAAATGAATTCCAAACTATTTTATCTAAAGAAGTAGGCATTGTGAATGAGTCAGTTCAAAAGTTAGATAAGGAAATTTTGAGACTAGAAAACCAACATGATAGTTCCGAAAAATTGAAAGAATTAGCAAACGAAAACATGGAGCAAATTCGAATATGTTTAAACAATGGCCGGGATCTCTTGAATAAATACAATGTCAGCCTGGCAGAATATGACAATAAGGTAGGGGTTCTAAAGCTGAAAAATGAAGCGGACGCTAGTTGTTGTGCTAATATTACACAAGGTAAGTTTCATATCGTTTATCATTTTTCTTTAAACAATTTTTATCTCGTATACAAATAAATATACATAGCAGTCCAGAAATAGAATCCTTTGCCAATGCTAGTTTAATGACGGAAATATTTAGTCCTTCAACTACTATAAGAATTTTGAAGCAATCACTGAATGCTTTAATTAATTGTGTCTCTTTGAAGCGCACGTATTTGATGGTTTATGCCATTAAACAAAGAATCACATGAAGAAAATGCTTTCAAAACGTTTTCAGCGACGAAAACTGTATCGCAGAACAATTTTTTTAATTCATAGTTAAGTACTTCAGCACTACAAAACGATACGAAAGAAGAACGACCTTCTTTAACCGGTCAGTAGTCAAAGTCAAGTCAAAGCACTCAAGCGTTATTGGAGCAACCCAATATCAATCTAGAAAGCGTTCACAGCATCTTGCATGATCTGACTAAGTGAAAATGTGCATCTAGTATCTTTCACACACGTTATGTGTACAAAAAGAATTTTGCCTTGCAGTTGCATGCAATTTCGTTGGATCAAGGGATAGCATTGAAAACTTCTTAAAAAACACCATTACCATAAGTAAATCGTGATATTTCCAGTACGATTCGTCTACTAAGTGGCAAACGGTGGGCGTATTCTGGACGAAGGACAGCTCGCGGAAGTTCAATCTACGGTAATCGATAGTCAAAACAAAGATTGCTTTCTTTGATGTCCTAGACTTAATTCACTTAGAATTCATGCATTAACCACAGCAAACAGTTAATGCAGTTTTGTATGAAATAAGTTCCTATTTAAATTTTTAGAAAGAATACGCCAAGTGAGTTCAGATCTTTACCGATGTATGCTTCCTTCTTCACGACAATGCTGACTCGCTAAACTGGATGCAAACTCATGTTAATTTTGATCCATGTTTCCATGACCGCAAAAAAACTGTTTTGACGTTGACTTTGACACATTCACGCAGTGTTACATATATGTTATAACGAGCCATCGAAAAAAATTCATAATTGGAGTAGACTGTGAAATTGGGTTGGTATAGCAAGCGCCAATTAAGTTGGCGCGAGGAAGGGGTGGGTAGAAGCTGTTTTTAAAAACGTCCACCCCCACTACTCAAGTAATTGTCAGAATACATTTGTCATTGACGTTTGACGGAACATAATGTCTTTGCTAGGGAATCATAAAGTGATACACGCTCAGAGGTTAGAATTATCTGACATTTGATGTAAAACCAAATACAAATCTCCCCACTACTTTTAATCCTGCACGAACCTACCCCCTCTTCGCGCCAACTTAATTGGCGTTTGCTATACTTTAGCCACTTCCACATAATGACATTTATTATTTGACATTGAAACTATATGTTTGTGTCTAATTTTTCAAAACTCTTATTAAGAAAATTAAATTTATTTAAAAAATGGTATTCAAAATAGAACAAAAAGCAAAAATTATCGAATGTTACTTCCGTACAGGTGTGAAAGTAAATGGCGAGTGGCAGTATTCAATTACGGAATGCATGGCTGATTTTAGTGAAGAACATCTTGAATTAGTCTTTGACTACAATGTTTTGACAAATTGTGTAAAGTTATTCAGAGAGACTGGTAGCGTCGGTCGAAAAACTGGAAGTGGACGGCCATCTAAACATACAGCTGATAATATTGAAGCCCTTCAGCATATTATTGATGAAAATCCAAAAACATCCATTTCAGTAGTGACCCAACAAACAAATTTATCTTATGATACGTACCAATTCATTCTTAAAAAAGTCTTACATTGTCATCCATACAAGCTGCGATGTTTTCATAAACTTTATCCAGTGGATTATTTAAGACGAGTGGAATTTTGTCAATGGTTTCAAAATAATCTACACAATCAGGATATCCTTGATACAGTTTTTTTCACGGATGAAGCCTGGTTTTATCTTTCTGGATATGTTAATTCACAGAATATGAGGTGTTGGTCCTCCGAAAATCCTCATTTTTTTGTTGAAAAAACATTGCATCCCCAAAAAGTTGGTGTTAGGGTTGGAATATGTCGAAGAATATTGGTGGGTCCCATAAGGTACACTTACTGCTGTACGATATCGCAATGAGATACTCGGCTCATTCATAAATCAACTGGATGATGAGGAATTACAAAATGGGTATTTCCAACAAGATGGTGCAACAGCAGATACGACCAGAGAAACACTTCAATATCTCAGAGAATTTTTTGATAACAGAATAATAAGCAGGAACACTGAAACCCCATATCCAACTAGGTCTTGCGATTTAAATATATGTGATTTTTTCGTATGGCCATACATCAAAAATTCGATTTATTCAACGCCAATTCATAATCTGGAACAACTGAGAATTCGCATAACAGAAAAGTGTGAAGAGAACTACAACTCACCGCAAATGCTGCATAAAGTTTTTGCTGGATTGCGGAGAAGAGTTGGTTTGTGTTTAGATGTAAATGGACAACATTTTCAACAACTTCTGTAGCTATATGTAAATTTTGATTATGATTTCGATATTAAATAAATTATTTGTTTTCTTTTTTGTTGTAGTACCAATTCAATGCCACCTTTTTTTTTACAATGAAACCAAATGAAACTGTCAAGCATCAAGTAATGTGTCATTATGTGGAAGTGGCTAAAGTACCAACCCAATTTCACAGTTTACTCCAATTATGAACTTTTTGATGATGGCTCGTTATGTTATATATTCGTCTCTCTAATTGTTTATGTATTTCACATAAATTTTGAAATAGTTTTTTAATTGTTTAAAAGAGGTGTGATTACGTAATTTTAATAAATACTTTATTAAACTAATTCAAAACCAATTGTTTCTTAACATAATCGTTTCTTAAAAATCGATCGTAGGATCAACTTACACAGCTTACGAAAACTGATAATTCATACCATTTTTATCATTTTCAGCATTAGAAGAACAAAATAGTCATATTAAAGAAACCCTAGGTGAAATAAAAAATGTATCAAATAAAATGGAAGCGCTGCCTGTTAAGAATAACTTGGAAGCTGCTCATAATCAAACACTAAAATTAATAGAAGATTTACACGTCGACATAAAAGAACAATTTCAAAATTCTGAAAAAATAGGAGAGGACAAAGCGGAAAAGATTTTACAAAACATTGAAAACCTGCAGGAAAACAATACACAATCATCTCAAAAAATCAGTGATCTGATAGATATTCTAATCATGAATTTGGCGACAAGTCATCAAGCTCTTAGTGACGAAGTTACTTCACTTGGTAAACTTGAACAAGTTATACTGCAGGCCGCTGATACTTCCATGGATACAAAAAGAAGAGTTGAATATGGTGTTGAGCGAATACTACTTGAAATGGGAGAAATGGCGAAAGGACAATCTAAAAATGTTAGCTCTACCATAAATGAAAGGTTTGCCTACATTAAATTAATTCATTAATTTTAGATAAGAATCCGTTTTTTACTGTTTTAGATTCGATACGTTTGAAGATTCGATTTTGAACGATGTAAATCGTATTTTTAAAAATTTAACGATAAAATTAGGTGATGATAATGATCAAGTTTGGCGTCAAATAGGCACGATGCATCAACAAATGAAAGAAAACACAAATACTTTAAACAAACTGCAAAACGAAACAGACACGTACGTTAACGGATCTTTAAATGCGATGGACAGTTTAAAAAATAAGGTAAAACATATACAGTTCTGGTTTATCACAAGAACCGGTTATACTGGGCAATTTCAGAGACGGGACTCTTTAACTTGCTTACCTGCTATTATTGATTATTTTCTTTTAATTATTAACATGCCCCTGCATCATTAATAGACTTTCTAAAATAACCGCTGATAAACTTCTACGTTTTGGTGAAAACGTAGAAGTTTATATGCATTTTGAAGACAAACATTCTACCCAACGCTGTAATATTGGAAATGTACAAGATGTTTTTAGAACTTTATTAGTACTTCCATCACCTAGACATTTGCTATGGTCGATGGGTTCAGTAATCCCCCTAATGTCACTTTGACTATATTTAAAGAGTGACCGCTTCGAAATTTATCGATCGCATCTGCTAATAATATAAACCTTGTCTGACTTGTACATTATTGAATTGTTGCTGATTTTCCTTTATACAGTTTTCGGCTTCTGAATTAAATGTAAATATCATGAATTTAATTTTTTCCAATGTTCATTATAATACCACACTCCTTCCCCACCTGGTTAATACAGGGTCTGGCAATATTGGAATTTCTGGGCACTCTTTGTAAAATGATCGACTACTTTGTGGCGCTTTGATAAACATATTTTTTTGTACTTGGCATATATTTCTCAACATGGAGATTTTCTTACCTTTACATCGGCCATGCGCAAATTAGCAGCTGTCTCGATTATTGACATTGGAACATTATGTGTTTCTATGCTAAATTTATTGTTTTGTTCAAGCTGTTGAATCACTTCCGAATTTTTTTTTCGAATATTCTACAGACAACGAAGTGAACTCGACGGTCTTGTTGGATTTAAAATACGAATTAACACATTAGACAGTGTTTCATGAACAAAGACCCGTATTTTTATTCATGTACATCTTTATCTACTGCTCATCTTTTATAGCATTGGGAAACTCGATCTTACATATTTTCTCAGCGGTAATGATCACTCAGAAATATATTTTTTCTAACATTAACAAACATTTTTTAATCCAGTCAATAGTACAGAGAATGGATGTTTTAATTTACTGTTTTGTATGTGATATGCAGTAGCAATGTGTCGCCTACAAATATATCAGCCATTTAAATATTGCTCGCGTACACCTTTGTACATTTATTTACTAGTTTAGACACATAACTCATTTTAGCAGTATACACTATTGCATTTGAAGATGCTACCGTATTTAACGTAAGGAGTGCGCCACAAAAAAAGTTTTCAGAGTATGCCATGGATTAAATCAGATATGTCTTAGATTGATTAAGTGATCTAACCTACATTTCGTACAATTAGTAATAGGTGAAATCGTAACGTTGTCAATTTGAATTATGATTATTTACAATTGACACTTCGTCAATTCTCTAAGCTCAGACGTGACTTGTACAATGTGTCCCGTATCGTTATGTTCAAATTTTAGGAGTATAAAGTAGACATCATTTCAAGTAACAAAAACGCAAAACTTGTGTATCCATTTTTATTTGTTTCAAAGTTACAGATCTAGGAATGTGATTGTCAGATCATGAAAAAAAATGTAATCCTAAAGTCAATAAAAACTGACTTTAATTAAAAAAGTTCAATTAATAATATTTTCGAAATGTCCACTTCCTTGTTGAATGCAGGTTTGTGCCCGTACTTATCCGAATTTTCAACTTGTTTTGTCGGATTTGCTCGGCAGCCAGGTGAATACGATCCAACAACTCTTCTCTTGTGTTCGAAACTTGCGCGTAGACTAAATTTTTCATGTACCCCCATAAATAAAAGTCAAGGGAATTAAGATCGGGTGACCTGGGTGGTCATGCAACAGCACCACCTCGACCAATCCATCTTGGATAATTGACGTTAACCCAATTTCGGACAGCAATTCCGAAATGTGGTGGTGCCCCATCCATGTGAAACCACATGTCTCGTCGAACATTCAGTGGGACATCCTCTAAAAGACCTGGAAGTTCGTCAATAAGAAATTGAAGGTAATTGTCCGCATTTAACCTCCCAGGAAGAACGAACAAGTCATCCCAAACGTTAATAGAAAATTCATGTTGAAATTTAGATGTGCGTATAGCTTTGGGATTTTCTGATGATCACCTGTGCAGGTTTCTCAGATTTGTAACACCACCTCTCGTGAACGTAGATTCATCTGTCCAGAGGACTGTTCTGCAGAAATTAAAATGAAGCCGTGACTGTCTTAATATCCAGGTAGAATAACCTAGACGAGCATAGTGGTCTGCCTCAAGCAAACCGTGTCCCCTGCGATAGTGATATGGATATAAGAGCTCACGTTTTAAATTTCGCCAAACTGTCGTTAGTGGCACTCCTAGTTGTCTAGTGATTCGATGTACACTGAGAGTTGGATCCCTTGTAACAATAGCTACTGCTTCTTCCTCTAAGTCTGCTGGCAAATTTACTCCTCGGTCGAAAAGGTAATCACGCAGTCCGCATTCCCGAAATTGTCCGTGTACTTCTAGAAACGTTCTGTAATATCGGGAAACCGATGTCGGTATTCAATAACTGGTTGACGTGCTCTGCCGTTACAGTAGCCATACACAAAATTCATGTTCGCATTCTCTTGAGAAGAAAGTCGGTTAGACATTTTGAATAAAGAAAACGTATCCACTCACTAATAAGCTGTTGTTTGAACTGAAACGTAATGTAATCCTTTATTAAAAAATGCAACGTTAACAGTCATCTGAACATTTGTTTATTGTATGCTATTCATGGTTCAGCACTTACGAAATAAGTAAGAACCTTCTTTATCATAAATCAATTTCCAGTACTCTTGTTTGTAGATCTCCAAGAAATTACTGTATGCACTACGACACGTGTTTATTTATTTTCGAATAACATTTTGTTATGCGATGATAACAATCACGGGCCTGTTATTGAATCGTATAACTTTTTTTAAATAAAATCTGTTTTTAATTGACTTTAGGATTACATTTTTTTTCATGATCTGACAATCACATTCATCGATCTGTAACTTTGAAACAAATAAAAATGGATATACAAGTTTTGCGTTTTTGTTACTTGAAATGAAGTCTACTTTACACTTCTAAAATTTGAACATAACGATACGGGACATTGTATGTCCACGTACTATATACTTTCAACTGCAATCTTTCTAATTAACACATATGGCGAAAATATGACGTCATCTTCGTATGCCATCTTCACCGAAACACGACTAATAACAAACTCATTGATTTCGCGAATGTATTCGCAAAGTAAATACAGATTAAATCGTAATTATCATTAAAAATTACTATTTAAAACTTTTAAAAATACATATTGCAGTGAACTGTGCTTTTGCTTATAAGGTCAGTTCACAACAAAAGTCCGGACTATCTCAGACGGAAATTCTTCTTGCTCCCAGGCTCCCAGGCAAGTATAATTACTTAATTAAAATAAGTACGAGATCATCACCACTCGTAAAACGTATTTGAAAAATTTAAATACTCATCAAAAACACTCCAAAATAATACCCGAATTTAAATCAAATATCACAAGAAGTAAAAATTGAAGTTTTTTTACCCAAAATGTACAGTTCAACAGACTTGATACCTCTGCCTCCTAGACCGACAAAATATGCGGACATCGGACACAACCAGTTCAAAATCATACCGCAAATCGGAAGACTTCCAATACAAAATAACTATACAGTCCCGGTCATTACAATAAATTCAAAAATATAAACATTTATAAATATAAATCAATAATTAAATAAATGTGCATGTTAATAAAATTAAACAAAATCAGACATAGTTCAAAATTATTCTTCGGGGAAAAGTTCATTGCAATATGTTTGAAATTTTTCCAATGGTCCTTATTTAAAGGCAAAGGCCTGTATGTTAATGATATGTATACAGGTGTAATAAGTACTAATAAGTAGCACGAGATCAATTGAATTTATAATTAGGATAGGCTATGAATAATACAACTAAGTTCGTCTAAGTTCAGAGTTCAGTGAAAAATTCTATTTTTATAACTATCAATATAGAGTGACAATATAACCTAAAATTATTACTTATTTAGCTGTGATGCACATTATCAACAATGACAAGACTTATTAAGCAGTGTTATAAGCTTTGTGGTAAAACACAAAGCTTATAACACTTCCATTATCTCTTCAATTGATCTCACGGTATTATACAGCGGAAATATTTTTTTCTGTTTCCAGTTTGTTAAAGTATCCGACACCACGACCGAAATTGATAAAAGCGTTAATTACCTGATGGGTAAGCTATTACTGGTATCTAAAGAATTCAACGATATCAAAAACGCTCTGGGGGATGCCTTAGATGAAATAAAGAAGAGTTTCGGCGAAGTAAAAGATAACATTAAAACAACAAATTCAACTACAGCGTCCGATTTTATTGATGAAGTTACTGTCGCTAATTAGAAAACAAAAACGAAATAATAATTTATTATTTCTTCTGTGTGTAAAGTATATGGATGTAATGTATATCGCCGTTTAGTGCCATGAAAAATATATTAATTTGTAAGATAAGTCCGTGTATATAAGTGTTAAAGATTAGTATGTAACTATTAAAGATAGTCGTTATCGATCTTTTATTTTCAATATTTATCCTTTTCTTGCATTTCGAACGAAATAAAAAGTTAATATCGAATGACTATATATGATTGGGCAAATTTAATGATTTGGCAATTTTGAGAATTGACTTGCCTGATCATTCTCTTTAGATTTATCTTTTTTGGTTACAATATTTTTGGTAGGTAATAAAGAGAGTATATTATTATGAAATTACTAAGTATTTATCATCACCTGATGAAGCCACAATGTAGCCAAACATATTTTTTTAATTTAGACTTAAAATTGCTCTCAAGGTTTTTGTTTTTCATAAAGGGTTCCTTACAACTGGGCCTAGCATCTAATGTAACAAGTAGAGAAATAATACGATAACGTGTTACGTTTAATACATTTATTATACACACTTTGCATAAATATACATAAATTTTCAAATGTATTAAATATCGTAAACTTATATTTCTCTTTATTAATAAACATGGTATGTAAATCTTATATCTAGTCAGAAAATACTAACATCTCTAAATCTAAAAATATGACTTTGAAGATGTTAGTTTTCAACAAATCTTTCAAAAATACAGCTGTGTATTACTTTAGACCAGTGACGTTTATACTTTACAAAATACTAAAGTATAACACAGTATCTTTATTTAGAATTAATAAGTTGGAAAGTTTATGGACTTCGTAATATTGTAAAGTGATAATATTTTAAGAGCAAAATGTGTTAGTTCATATTCACGTGGCGAGATCTTACCCTGCCAACAAAAATAATCAATAACACACAATTTATTTTAATTAATATATTAAATATATAATGAAAATTTTAATTACGTGTTCAAAACCAGATATCCTTAAAATATTCGTGAGATCTGTCCCTACCTACAATATAAAAGATATCTGTGTTATATCTTCTGTTTTAAAACAGAAATTGAAATTATCCACGATCAAATAAATGTCCATATAAAACAAATAATTTATTTGTAATGAACTTCGAAGTTTTCAATGTCTTTATTACATTATTTACTTAAACGCACAGATTAAAGAAAATTCGTGCAAAAATACTATGGTTAGTAATAATTCAATATGGAAACAATTCCAATCATTTTGCGACGAACGGGGTTACAAATTAGAAGGAAATACACCAGTCACAAAGCTGGCAAACATTTTGAAAGACTGGGGATTTAATATGAAAAGGTGCAATGGAGAAGATTACAAAGAAGCCGTTATTAAAACAATGTGGAATAAAACCGCCAAATTAATGCAAGAGTTGTACTACAACGAATTTAGTAGAAAATTAGACCCCTTTAAAGATATCGAATTTAAATCTACGAGAGAAGTCAGAAATACAAAACGTAAGATATTACAACAGGTGGCAGAAAAAAGTAAGCAAAGTTCTGCAATTCTAACTAATGAACAAATCATGGAAATAATAAAACGCTACGACGAGGAGACTCCCTTCGGTTTGCAAAAATGCTTTTATCACATTGCTTCATATGAGCTAGCATGGCGTGGGGGAGAAGGTTGTCAATGTTTAGTGCATTATTTTCAAGAAGAAACAGACAATGCTGGTTTGGCCATTGGAAGAGTAGAGTATAATCCGGTTTTCTTTAAAACAGCGCAAGGTGGGGCACAAAAGTTGACTGATAGTAAATGGTTAATACCAAATACTGAAAAGCCTGATGTGTCCTGTCCGATTGCTCAAGAAATTGCTAAGCAAGAGGAACGAACATATAAAAACTGACAAACTTTTTTTAACAGTAAACATTGCTTGGGATAAACCGTCTTCTTCAGGATGGTACAAAAATATGCCGTTGGGGGTGAACATAATGTCGAAGTGGATGAAAGAATCGGCGGACATGATTGGGCTGGACACTAAAAAAATAAAAATTACGAACCATTCTTCAAGGTCAAGTGCAGTGTCTCATCTAGCGAAAGCAGGTGTTAACGAACAGGAAATAATAAAAATTACGGGCCACAGCTCATCTAGTTCATTGAAACCGTACCTGCAGTTGAATAATTAACATCATTCAAGTTTGATTAATAACCTAAGAGACAAGGGAGAAGTTATAACTTTTAACACAACAGAACAGAAGAATGTTGCAAAATCCACCACTCACGGACAAAACATTTACAATAATTGTGTATTTCACATACAAACTTTTAACACTAATTAATTTTGTAAAAGTACAGAAATAAAAGTTGTATTTTTATGCTGTATTTTTTATTTAAACATTAAAAAATAATCTTTCGATACAAGTTTTCGAAAATCTGTCGAATTATTTTCAATATATTCTCACTCTCTTGTGATATTACTATTGAAAATAATATTGGTAGAATACTTCCGAAAACGTACTTGCAAAGTTTTTCTATGGTAAAGAAAATTTCCGTTTCTGACAACCACATGTAAAGATAGAAGTTAATAGTTGGAAACATTTGTGATATCATAAAAGTTGTTTTACCTCAAAGAATTTTTAGAAAGTCTTTAAAATCGATCTCTTTAAACAAACAATATTAAAAGGTTATAAAAAGACCTATACGCGACATATATGGAAAGTGTAACAAATGGACAATAGTTATTATTCTTTTACTTTAAATATATGTGACGTCTAAAGTTAAAAAAGTGTTTTATATATTTCACTAGTGAAAACATTGAATATCAAAGATATATAATTGGATTGATTCGGTTTTTGCTTGCCATAATTTAAATGTAAATATTTCTTCCTACATTTTACGACGTTAATTATTCAAATTTTTTAATTCAAAAAATTCCGCCCCTAAACAGGATACGAACTCACGTCCATACATTCACATTACTTCGCGAAAATGCAATTAATATGTAACAAGTGGCGACTGCAGGCAAAAATAGTAACATCTGTTTCCTTAATTTAACTTAAGGTTTCCCGAAGTATTCGGAACTACCGTCCTTAAAAGCTTAGTAGCGGAGCAATGGTCCGGTAAACCATGGACGTGGGTTCGAATATTTACATTTACATTACTTCGCGAAAATGCAAATAAATTGGCATCCATCATTTGAAATTTAAATAAAACTAATAGTTACCATCTTCACTTTATTAATAGTTACAAACTAGGTTGTAACTTGTTCTAGATGAAGCCAGTACTATTATCATTTCTTAATTCAAAAGTGAAAATTGAAGAAACTTAAATATTTTTCCATGTTAAAATCGGTTTTATTGAGTTAAATTCATTAAATATTGAGTTCTATGTTCTAATTAAGGGGGTTTTCTTTATTTTTCACTATGAATTGTATATCGAAACCCTATATATGCATTAACCAGTTTAAAAGACATCTACTTACTGCGTTTTTACAAAAACGATTTCCGCCTAAGCTATTTTAATAATTAATCCTTTCATCCTGAATAAAAATCGTTGCGGGTCATCAGTTCAAAATACTAGATATGTTATCATTTCTTCTCAATAGATTTAACGAAAACAAAAACAGCTCTGGTTTTGTTAAGCACCTCGTTACATTCATTTATGTCTAATTGTGTTTGATTTTCACACATCGAAAAGATGTTCGTATTTTTGTTCTTATTTATATTAAGCATAATTCTCCAAACGGATGCCGCCCCGAAAAGAATACTGTAAGTCTTTAGAAATTAAAAGTGATTAAAAATATTAAATAGTTTTCATAATCTATTTACTAGTATTACTCCTGCATATATTTCAAGTAATCTAATAATTTTTTTATCCCCAAAAAATAATTATGCATAACATTATGAAGAATATAGTAGAAAACCTGATGGTAAAACTTGATAATAAGTTACGGAACAAAGAATATTCCAAGTTTATTCTAAAATTGGTAAACTCTGTTTCGTAAATATATTTTGGTTTGAACAAGGCTAGCAATATTTTAAAAAAGGAAACACTTTTCAGGTGCTATATAAAGGGACCAGACACGAAAGGTACATGACTCATCGCCCACGGGCGTACTATTGAAAATTTGTATTTTTAAAGAGTTTTTAATTTTATTTATATATTTGAAAAACAAACGGGTGAGGTGATCTATAAAATACGAAATACATTTTTATTTGTTCATTTTGTAGTTCAAGTTGAGTAAAGGAGTATTAATATTAACTAGCAATATTTTCTCAAGGTTCTCTTCTGTAAAATTTGTTCTCTTTCAATGAAATACATCCTTGTAGATAGAAAACGTCCTTTCTACATCGTAACTAGTTATAAGTGCATACTGGAAATATTCTTTTATTTCAGCGTATTTAGCAATTAGATTTTGAGGCATTGTCCCCATACACAATTGCCGCAATGCTATTAAATTTGGAATTCTATTGAAAACTGCACATCTGAAGTCACATCTGAGTCACATCTGAGTCTGAGTCACTGAGTCTGAGTCACATCTGAAGTCACATCTGAAGTCACATCTGAAGTCACTTGGAATATTTTTCAAATTATTAATAGCCACAAATCCATTATTTAATTTAGTACACCAGCTACAACATTTACCACACAGCGTCCTAATATATCGACAGCTTCGTCGGCACTTATCTATAGGTACTGATTTGAAGGATGGCTTCTAATGCGTTCTACTGCTTTCGTGTAGTACTTTCGTGTAGAACATAATATTTGCGTAAGATGGATTCATCAGGAACATTTCGGCCAGTATATTTTTGGAGAAATGCTTGGAAGGTGGGATTGTTTGTTTATTTAATGGAATATTTGCCGCCATTAAAGTTCCACAGAGTTCGTCTAATTGCTGTGTATGTGTTTGCGATGTTAAATGACGTTTTACGTGCTATTTCTTGGAATTTTTTAACGATATTTTACAGACTTTGAAATAAATTTCGGAATCTCTGGCAATGGTCATACAATCAGTATGACCTTTAATCCATTTCGCCATTGCTTTGCGATGCCATCCTCGACCTTGTTCCATATCATATCTGAAAAAAGTATCTTATTTTGTATAACTCCTTGGTTCGTAGCAGGCTTGAGTATTGTTGTGTTGTTTGGTCACCAGCGTACTTGAAATATGTTAATCTGCTTGAGTCACTACAGAAGAGATTTTTAAAGTATTTGTATTTCAGAAGGCATGGTGTGTATTCTGCCTTAGCATATGATAATTTGCTGGAACAATTTGGTTTTAATAGTTTATCTAATAATAGAAAAATTATTGCGTTACTACATTTGTATAAGTTGGTGCATAATATTATAGATGATCCGGTGTTTTTGTCATGGCTTCGGTTTTATATTCCTCGTTTCAACGCTAGAAACTCAATTACTTTTTTAAATAGACAGGCTGCAACTAATTCATATACAAACTCCCCACTTTATAGAATGTGCCATTTATATAATTCATGTAATTATTGTTTGGATGTATTTGGCGATAATTACTGCAAGTATTTGGTTTCTGTGAAGGAATGTATTTGTTTTACTCCTTAGATTTAATTTAGTTTAGGATAATTTTTCCATTGATACGCACGTTATGTTTAATACTTATATACATGTACTTATATTTATAACCCCATAATTGGATGTATAATCTGTTGGGTTAATAAACGGTTTATTATTATTATTATTATTATCTTAAGCAATGTACTAGATTATTTAGTTATTGAAACTTAACTAAATTCACTTGGACACTTACGCCAAAATAATTGGGAAAAGTAGATTCGATGAAACGAAATTAAACGGGATCTATTACAAAAATTACGAAGTACAAATTACATGCTTCGTAATTTACAGTTAAAACCATGAAAAAAAGAAACTAACTCACTGTACTTTATTTATCTTACGAAATAAAAACTAATAAATAAAATAAATTATAAAAACTCCTCACACTTCTATCTACGCCCATGAAGAAAGAAATTTCATTGTAATATTGAAGTAATTGCGTCACAATTCAAGGACAAAAAATAGATGTGCAGTTAACCGAATGAATAGTGCTATTCAATAACTGCGTGTTATACTTAGCGATGTTATAGACTATTTATATGGTCCATCGTAATTTCGGCCCGATGCGTCCGGTCTCTAGTGATAGGCCAGAAAAAAATACGTTTTTTCTCTCCCCGACCACAGTATAATGAAGATCTTTCGGTGATGCACAAACTACGAACAATGACCATTTTTGAATATTCTTCGTATTTAAAGTTACATATAACAGAACGTTTTTTTGCAGTAAATTCTTTATCGCTTGGCATTTTACAATAGTTAATTTAATTTACGTATAAATTTCGTGCTTATGTACTGTCCTTAAACGAAACCATTACCTCAATAACACTACACTGTCTGTCTGATGCAATACTTTCTTTAGATTACAAGGCAACAAAACGATTTAAATTAAACATTTCCTATACTATTTAGTGTTCCAGAGATATACTTATTATGTGTTTTCATGTGATTTTAAATAATGTTTGACCATTCGGCAACACATTCAGCATTCTTTACATTTTGAAGAAGTTCATACGTGCTTCCAAAGTTTGCGACGGTAGTAAGTAGATATGGGACGCCCACTTTTTGTTTAGGTTTAAGATTAATCCAAAGAATTTATTAAGAATAGTTATTTATCACAATTATGACCTACTGCTTTGTACATATTTTTTATTGTTGTGCTTATTTTATAGAGATGAAGAAATATATGATAAAATGTTGACACTAGGTCGCACACAACGTTTAATTGAAGACAAATTAGACTGGAACTTCGTCGAAGAGAAAAAAACAGGAGAATTAATTAAGAATATGCTGACCATATTGGATAAGCACACTCAAAAATTAGATCTAGCCACTGCAACCATTGCCAAATTCGATGATAGATTAGCTAATATAGAAGCCTTCTTCTTATCCAATGCAGAGAAAGACCAAACACAGAAGACGCAAACTACAGTGACGGACGTTAAAGACTTTTCGAGTATTATGGAAAAGATTAAAAATGATATAATGCATGAGGTTACCAAAAGCTTTCTTATATTTATTCTCTAATATTCTAATTATGCGTTACGCAGATTAAAATAAACAAAATCGGGGTGGCACAACAGCAAAGTATTTGTAAAGGAGATGCCGATAATGCTCAGAAAATATACAGTAAAATAGATAATTTGACTTCGTCAATTCAAAGTATTCAGGAAGAACTATCGAAGGATCAACATCGAGATTCACAAAAGTCAAATAAACAAACTAATGAATATCTCGAAAGAATTGAACTTCATTTAAAGAATAACGAAGAGATTTTGGAACAATACGATATCAAACATGATTGTTCTAAAATAATTAATCAAGGTAATATCCAAATGAATCTTCAGAATTGATTCATTACAAGATATTTTGAAAAACGTATGTTATATATTGATAACTATTTCGAAAACTGATTATGTACTTGATCTGATGTAAATTACTTTTTTCACAATTTTTTTTTTGATACAAAGTCTTATATTGCACGAGGGATGTTTTCACAAAGTTCTGGGAATTATGTTATAATTTACTTATTTATGTTATTAGTTGTTATCTTTATTACACTTTCGTATTTTAATAAACTTCCATTTAACTATATCCGCTTGTTCCAAAAAACACGAAACTAATTCTGCAAAAAACTTTTGGGGGTTTCTTTTGTGCACTAGTTCAGTTTAGTTCTTGTTACGTCATATTAGGCTTGAAATCTCACCCCACGTAAAAGTGGAAACAGATCATAGTCACTGTGTGTCAGATCGTAATAGTTCCCAGAACAATTCATATGATGGTCAGTATGTGGAATGAGGTATATTGTTGTAGTAATCATGATTTATGCAACCTTCTAGGTCGTTTCTTGATTAGCGCTTGTTACAATGGATAAGAAAAAAGATTTAGATATATTATATTGGGACTGCCCTTGGTAGGTAGTCCACCAAAATAATCCAATTGCAATCCCAAAAGCACAGTAATCATTACCTTACCCACAAATGGAGCTTAAAGACTTTTGCATCATTCGTTTGATTATCTTTCCGTTTCTGGGTTGAAGTGGAAGATATGGATATACAGGGTGTTACAAAAATGTAGGGCTGGCTATACATAGACGGTTTCTACAACTAAAGATAAGCAAAAAAGTTTATATAAATTTTTGTCCTAAAATGGTTCGTTATTGAGTTACGGCCAATTGAAGTTTTTTCTTTTTATTTTAGAAATGTTTACAGAAAACGGAACATTTTTATTGGAACTTTTTTATACCAATTATTAGAATTTGTATTGTTCCAAAAGGGTTTTGGAATTAAAAAAAAAGTCGTTCAGATGTTACAAAAATTTAGGGCGGGCTGTACATAGACGGTTTCTACAACTAAAAATAAGCAAAAAAGTTTAAATAAATTTGTGTCCTATAATGTTTCGTTACTGAGTTACGGCCACTTGAAGTTTTTCGTATTGCATGTCCGACACGTGTGTATCTCGTCACAAATTATCGCGCAGACGCGAAGCGTTCGTATTGCATGTTTGAACAAGTCGCCGACAAGTGAGAAACTTATGTTAATCATATTCAGTAGGCAGTCCGTGTTTTTTTGCTGTCAGTCGTGAAAGTTGATTAAGTCATTTGTGATTAGTACTGTTTTCTAATAGTAAAAAATGGTAGATTATTCTTTCGAAGAGATGTACGACATGCATTTAATGTATGGTTTGGCACATTGCAACAGAGCAGAAGCAAGAAGACTTTACGCAGAATATTTCCCAAACCTACGTTTACCAAATGAAAAAACTTTCGAAAGGCTTCATATTAGATTAAGAGAAACAGGATCATTCAAACCAGTAGTCCGAGATCGCGGCAGACCACGAACTACAAGAAATTTGGAATTGGAAGAACGTTTGTTGGATCGTGTTGAAGAAAATGCAGGTGCTAGTACTCGAAGAATGGCATTGGCGGAGGATGTCGATCATATGAGTGTATGGCATATTTTAAGAACTAATAAGCTTTTTCTTTACCACCTGCAAAGAGTACACGGACTTAGTGAGAATGATTTCCCATCACGAGAAGCTTACTGTGTATGGTTGTTACGGACATGCGCCGCCGATCATCTCTTTCTATTGTGTGTGCTCTTTAGTGATGAAGCTGGCTTTACAAGAGATGGTATCGTCAATTTTCATAATTTACACCAGTGGCAACAAGAAAACCCTCATGCTATTGTTCAGTCCAGACATCAAGCGCAGTTTTCATTTAGTGTGTGGGCCGGGATTATTAACGAATTTGTGATTGGTCCTTTTGTACTTCCACCACGACTTACTGGGCAGAATTATCGTTATTTTTTTAGAAAACGACTTACGAGGTTTGCTGGACGATGTTCCACTAAATGTTAGAGGACGCATGTGGTTCATGCACGACGGTGCACCGGCTCACTTCAGTCACACAGCACGCGAATTTTTAAATGCCGTATATCCTGGAAGATGGATTGGTCGCGGTGGACCTGTAGCATGGCCTGCACGGTCTCCAGATTTAAATCCAATAGATTTTTACGTATGGGGACATTTAAAGTCTATGGTATATTCTACTCCAATTCAAAATATTGAAGATCTTCAACGTAGAGTGGAAGATGGATGCCACCAAATTCGAAATACACCAGGATTTTTTCAGCGCGTGAGGCAGTCCATGATATGACGAGCTGAAGCTTGTGTTGCTTCCCGTTGAGGTCATTTTGAACATTTACTATAAGAAACATAAGAAACTCCCGTTTTCTGTAACCTTTTCTAAAATAAAAAGAAAAAACCTCAAGTGGCCGTAACTCAGTAACGAACCATTTTAGGACATAAATTTATTTAAACTTTTTTGCTTATTTTTAGTTGTAGAAACCGTCTATGTATAGCCAGCCCTAAATTTTTGTAACACCCTGTATAGTTAATCTTGTGCAAAACAACATGGCATTATGTACACTTGTCACAGTTCAAATATTAAATAAAAAATACATTTATAAAAGCATTGAAAACATCACCGTAACACATTCAATGCATACGTCATCTTAACAATATTAAAATTAACAAACTCCTGGAAGGTGCAAAATACCTCCTTCTTCACCGCACGAACGAAATAAAAACGGGCCAAATCCCTCCAATCGCGAGGAAGTTTATTATAAAATTTTATGTACAACTGCGAGCAATAAATTTTGGTCGTCAATGTCATTCTTTGAGAAAATGTAAGTTGCTGTATTGTGAAATGGTCGTTATAGTAATAACCTATAATTTAATCTGTCACACATGTTATGTGACTGTCATTATTCTTTTTCTATTAAATTTTGTTACTTATCCTAATGTCGATACAACTTCAAACAAACACAGAACGATAGTAATAATGAAACATGAAGTATATTGCAACAAAATAAATAAACAATGGTGAAATAAAGTAAATATGGTAACAAACTACATTCACTAACTAACGATTGGGCATGGAAAGGCATGGTTTTCTAAAGTATTCTTGTGTAAGATCATGTCAAGCCTTATTTATAACAGCGAACAGTTCATCTTTATTCTGAGGCCTAACTCTACGCTTATTCTCTATAGGGTTAAGGTCAGGACTCAAACTCGGCCAATCCAGTACTAATATATTATCATTTCGAAACCATTCTATTACGCTGGGAGCTGTTTGGATGGGCCAATTATCTTGTTGATAAATAAAATTCCCTTCTGGAAAAATTTGTCTAGTTGAGGGTAACAAGATGTTTTCTAAAATGTTGATATAAAAACATGACTTGTCAGGCGCTCATCAATTCGTAATAATATGCCAGGACTCTTTGTCAAAATCCATGCCCATATGTTCACCGAAAACCTTCCACTAGTATCAACTTTTTGAACATAGTTTTCATTGAACCGTTGGTTTCTCGGTCTATATACTCGGATCCGTCCACACGAAGATGTCACATTTTTTCGTCGCTAAAAACGACATTTTTCCACAAGCTATTGTCTCGTAAAACGTGCTCTAGTGAAAATTTTATTCTAGTTTCCTTATGCCTAGGCGTCAGTTGCAGTTTGTATACGACGCCGAGCTGTGTGAACCCAAGCTGGAAAATTTGTCTCCCACTGACTGCATGCAAGACCGGCAGAAAAGAGCTGTTTTCAATAACTTGTACTATTGCACGGCCATCTTCAGTTGATTTTCTCGGACGTCCAGATCCTTTTTTTTCCGTCAAGTATAATATTATCTCTCCACCGTCTAGCAATAACATTTGCGGAACTTTTTGCAAGTCCTAGACAAGATGCTACTGTAGCCTCAGAGAATCCAGTTTCTATTAAGGAAATAATCCTTCCTTTGTTAAAATTGGATCTTGAGACCATATTAAAAATCATTCAAAAAACAAAACTTTGACAAACCTCAAATTTATATTGACATTTCATTGACAATGGATATAATCAATCAGGGCAAAAATCTACACTGAGACAATTTGCTCCAATTCTACAATGACATTGACGACCAAAATTTATTATTCGTAGGTGTGCGTATTACTAAACGAAATCAGATTTTTGGTGAAAGTCTGAAATATGGTGCAGCACTCGCAGCATATACAATCTACCTATATGTTTCAATAACTAATGAAAGATTATTCATTCCCAAAAGAAGTCACGAGACCAAAGGATCTTGCAGTTGCCTGGAAGTTTCAGATCTCTTCAGTTTCTGCTCTTGTCTCAACAGGCGAGGTACCTAACGAACTGAAACCTTACTTCCCAGCTTGCCGAGTACTAACAATTACAACTTAACGATGTATTACTCGTCTGTCGTTTTTCAACAAAGTCCACAATGATATTAGTCACTTACTGCAGTATTTTCTAAGGAATATCTTTTAAGAACGTTTTTATCAAATGTGCTAGTAATCAAATCTCATTATATATAAGTATTTAAGAAGCTGAATTTCACCATAATACATTTTATTTCGTCAATCTAATCATACCCTTTCGTATCGATGTGCGAATTCTCATGTGTTAACTTCTGATCTTTTCTAGTTTTATATTTCAGATTCTCTAATATAGGTAGGTAATTTATATTACCAACATTGTTTTTTTAGAATAAAGTCTGTTATTCATCTTACAAATAGCAATATACATAACTAAGATCATAACACTTATGTTTTAATTTTCAGTTTCAGGAATAAATAAGAATGACACGGAAAAAGTTCTGATAGAAATTAAAACAATATCCAATAAATTAAAAGCAATTCCGGAAAAAACCGATCTGGATACGTTTAAAGATCAAACTGTAATGTCCCTAAACAATTTAAGAACGACTATAGACAAATATTTTAGTGGTTCGATTGTATTATTCCAAGAAAAAGCCGATATTATTTTGAAAGAAATGGATGAAATTAAAAAATCTATACCAAATTCGGAGGCTTCTGGGACAAACCTAAATAGTAACCGAAACATTTTATCTGATGAAATAAGAGTTGCAAATAGATTAATTCAAAAAGTACATGAAGATGTCTTGAAATTAGAAAATCGACTCGTTGATTCACAAAAATTTAACAAAGTAACTAACGAAACTATGGAGAGAATCCAAGTACATTTAAGCGATAGCCAAAGCCTTTTGGATAAGTACGAAACTAGTCTGAAGACATATGACAACAAGATTAAAATTAGAACCCTGAATGATGAAATAGAAATTAGTTGCCACAGGAATAGTACACAAGGTATTGTAAATTTTCATACTTTTCCATTGTTCTTAAAAATTTCCGAAATAAGAAGATTAATGTAATCTGGCGGACAAAAAAACTGACCCATCATATTGACATTCAATAACATTTCAAGTATATTTACATGCTGTGAATTGGGTTTCTGTATTTGGAGGTTATACCTACTTCATTTAAGTAGACCATCGTAGTAATAACGAGCCATCGAAAAAATTCATTATTGGAGTAGACTGTGAAATTGGGTTGGTACTTTAGCCACTTCCACATAATTACACATTACTTGATGCTAGACAGTTTCATTTGGTTTCATTGTAAAAAGAGGTTATGGCATTGAAATGATACTACAACAAAAAAGACAACAAATAGTTTATTTAATATCGAAATCATTATCAAAATTTACATATAGCTACAGAAGTTGTTGAAAATGTTGTCCATTTACATCTAAATCAATGGATGATTTTGAATTTTCATCAATAATATGCTGAAGGGCTTCAATATTATCAGCTGTACGTTTAGATGGCCGTCCACTTCCAGTTTTTCGACCGACGCTACCAGTCTCTCTGAATAACTTTACACAATTTGTCAAAACATTGTAAAAATCATTGTAGTCAAACACTAATTCAAGATGTTCAATAAAATCAGCCATGCATTCCGTAATTAATACTGCCACTCGCCATTTACTTTCACACCTGTACGGAAGTAAGATTCGATAATTTTTGCTTTTTGTTCTATGTTGAATACCATTTTTTAAATAAATTTAATTTTCTTAATAAGAGCTTTGAAAAATTTTACACAAACGTATAGTTTCAATGTCAAATAATAAATGTCATTATGTGAAAGTGGCTAAAGTACCAACCCAATTTCACAGTCTACTCCAATTATGAATTTTTTCGATGGCTCGTTATTATTACTTATTACATGACATATTATGACAGCTATACTGAAACCAGTGAGACAGTTAATGCCCGTAAGCAATTACGTATTTATGACATTCCATGACAACCTTAGAACTTAAAATTTATATGAATAATAATAACTATTAATAACTTACATTTTTTGTTTTTAATTAACTATTTTGTCAATACATTCTCTCTCGTCGAACATTCAGTGGGACATCCTCTAAAAGACCTGGCAGTTCGTCAATAAGAAATTGAAGATATTGTCCGCATTTAACCTCCCAGGAAGAACAACAGGACCAATCAATAAGTCATCGATTAGGGCCGCCCAAACGTTAATAGAAAATTCATGTTGACATTTAGATGGACGTATAGCTTTGAGATTATCTGATGACCACCTGTGCAGGTTTCTCAGATTTGTAACACCACTTCTCGTGAATGTAGATTTATCTATCCAGAGGACTGTTCTGCAGAAATTAAAATGCAGCCGTGACTGTCTTAATAGCCAGGTAGAATAAACTAGACGAGCAGTGGTCTGCCTCACGCAAACCGTGTCCCCTGCATTAGTGATATGGATATAAGCCCTCACGTTTTAAAATTCTCCAAACTGTCGTTCGTGGCACTTCTAGTTGTCTAGCGATTCGACGTACATTGAGAGTTGGATCCCTTGTAACAATAGCTACTGCTTCTTCCTCTAAGTCTGCTGGCAAATTTACTCCTCGGTCGAAAAGATAATCACGCAGTCCGCATTCCCGAAATTGTCTGTGTACTTCCAGAAACGTTCTGTAATGAGGAATGCGCCTATCGGGAAACCGATGTCGGTATTCAATAACTGCTTGACGTTTACTGCCGTTACAGTAGCCATACACAAAATGCATGTCCGCATACTCTTGAGAAGAAAATTGGTGAGGCATTTTGAATAAAGAAAACGTGTCCACTCACTAATAAGCTGTTGTATGAACTGAAACATAATGTAATCCTTTATTAAAAAATGCAACATTAACAGTCATCTGAACATTTGTTTATTGTATGATATTCATGGTTCAGCATTTATGAAATAAGTAAAAACCTTCTTTATCATAAATCAATTTCCAGTACTCTTTTTTGTAGATCTTCAAGAAATTACTGTATGCACAACGACACGTGGTTATTTACTTTAGGATAACATTTTATTATGCGACGTTAACAATCACAGGCCTGTTATTGAATCGTATAACATTTTTTAAATAAAATCTGTTTGTATTGACTTTAGGATTACATTTTTTTTCATAATCTGACAATCACATTCATAGATCTGTAACTTTGAAACAAATAAAAATGGATATACAAGTTTTGCGTTTTTGTTACTTGAAATGAAGTCTACTTTACACTCCTAAAATTTGAACATAACGATACGGGACACCTTGTATAATTGTTTATAATTTTCATTCTTAGTTACTTTAATCTAAATTTTATATTGCAAATTTTAAGTATATAATATATTATATATATTATAATATATACAAATTCTATTTTGTAATTCTGACATGTGCAGTATAAATATAATTGCCCGAACAATATTTTAATATAAAAACTCATACTTTTCTTCGCAATTCATAACGGTCATCATAATTACTATACGTTTCTTCTAGCCTTAAATTTAAACTTTTAGTTTGACATTTGAAACATACATGAACATAACCTGCAGTATATACCAATTCAAATTAAGGCGTTGACACAATTGACAACATTGCAAAAAATTACGTCATACATTAGGTATGACGTGGATTAACTGACTCGCCGGTTTCAGTATATAATAATTATTATTTTGACATATTGGAGACCGTTTTATAAATCCAAAAAAAAGTTGATCTGTGGAACAGATTTTTTAAATTTTAGTAATAGCTCGAATTTGAACATTTTGACAAACATATAACGTACTATCGAATTAAAAAAAGTGGTACAGTCATATTTTAATCGGTTTAAATTAGGCTGCGTGAATGTAGATATACCTATATTAAATGTAGGTGTCAACAAAAATTCTTCACGAAAAAAAGAAAATAGCTGCTATTTTCGTCGGTATTACTGGATTTTTCCAACTATACCCTAGACATCGTGACACTATAATATAGTACACTACTCTATCATCGGAAGTTTTTAAAATATCTGTAATTATGACAACATAATTTGAAACATACTTGAATGGGTAAAACCTCACTAAATTTGTATAATACAAAAGTATTTTTAATAATATAAAAAAATATTATTAAAAATGGCGTGTGAAGAACACAATACAAGTTCATTTATGTATTCATTCAAAAATACATAAATGAACTTGTATTGTGTTCTTCACACCCCATTTTTAATAATATTTTTTTTATATTATTAAAAATACTTTTGTATTATACAAATTTAGTGAGGTTTTACCCACTCAAGTATGTTTCAAATTATGTTGTCATATACACATTCGGCTCACGCTGACAAGTAGTGAAGACACGAGAATACAGTTTTTTATAGATACGGTGGTTACCGACTATAAAAAACACGTCTAGTTCGGCTGTTATTATACAGACAGCGCTGAATATTCCTTCACGCTCTGTCTGAATAATTTCGGCTAGATATTAACGTAGTTATGTTTGTTTTGAATGTGTCTCTTCTCCAACAGGGGCGTACCGACGAACATGTAGAAATGTGAAATACGTATCTACGCCTTTGGAGAAGATACATTCAAAAATACATAAATGAACTTGTATTGTGTTCTTCACACCCTATTTTTAATAATATTTTTTTATATTATTAAAAATACTTTTGTATTATCTGTAATTAACCGACCAAAAGGAATAGTCACACAGCAGCATGACAATGCTTGCTCAGATACCGCCGCTCTGACAATTGACTATTTAAATGAGCGAAACATGAACATCCTCGTGTGATACGAAAAATGTGCTCTGTATTTCAAATAAATAAATAAATATTTCAATATCTTTGCGTTTTCTAAATTACAACTCTAACTAATAAGGTAATAAATTACCCATAAGATCAACAGTAAAACCCTTTTATAATCTATAACAAATTTTAGGACATTATCCCAGAAAAAAGCTTTATTGAAGCAATAAAATATTCTTTGAAAAATAATACATCGCTGCACTATAGTTTTTTTTATGGTAGATACGTACCTAATTGAACCTTACGTGCAAATCTCGTCAAGATTTAGAAGCCTAAAAAGTATTTAACGGCTTTGTCGATAAATTGTTAATTTTTCCACCTTTACTGTTAAAATAACCAAAATTATGAAAACTTAAATTCTCACATCGACCCGTTTGTAATTAAAATCCACAGCACATAATCTCTGACACTATATGACAAGTTTGCAACTTTAAAGTTTACTCATTCACATAATTTAATTTATTTCAATTTTAAAATACCTACGATTGATTTGTCTAAAATTTAGATTGAATGGTTAGCTAATATTATTATTGAATTTCAGCTTTAGAAGAACAAAATGACGCCATGGATGGTAATCGAAGAATAAGATGGCGTGTTGAGAGAGTTTTTCCTAAAAATGAAGAAATGATAGAAAGTCAATCTAACAAAATTAACTTCACGATTAACGAAAATTTTGCTAGTTTAGGTATAGCTGGATAAGTTATTGAAGAGTATCTCCGTATATCTTAAATGTTAGATTTTATAGAGGCAATTATATCTCTGAAATATCTGATGCATAAAATAGTTGATTTTTTTTATAAACTTCTAATTAATCAACCAGCTTGAAATATTACACAAGTAATATTTGAGATCAATGTACTTAAAAATCAAAACCTTTCTCTGGTCATCTTACATTATTATTTCTCTTCCATTGTGTCATTACCTAACTTACCGCAATCAGCATGTTTCCAAACATTGTGCGTAAGCTTTAGGTGTATTTGGTCTGTGGGAAAGTTTTTTTGGTACGGATGATTGAAAGTTTTACCAAGACTCTTTGAATCATCAAAGAAACGCGTGTCTAGCACTATTATGCTGAAGGACTGATTCTCTCCTGTTAACCAAAACTGAGCGTTTTCTTACTATTACATCAAAATTTGTCGTTTTTTGGCAATACTTATCAAAACTAATCATCTCTCCCGGTGACAAAAGTTCATAATAAACAAAAGTGTGTATTCAAATGGAACTTATATTGGAATGTTGGAATTTAGTATATTTGAACATTAATAAAAATAGAGATTAACATGCAATTCCTAGAACTTTATAAATATTCTGCGCAACTTCATTTATTTGGTTAAACATAAATAAATACATGACCTAAAATCATTAACAATTTCATCTAACACACAACTTTATTCTGCGACTACATTTCTACGTTTCGTTGTCAAGTTATACGCAAGAAAATATATTGTTTGGTTATTCCATATTTAATCATTTTAAAAACTTGGACAGGCAACTGTAGTGAATGTATGTGCTCACTATTAATTTCGATTTGGATGTACATTGTACACATACCTGCAGTATGTATCACCAAATGCTCAACTCCTATTAAAAAATATTAATCATTTGAACTAGTGGAGCGAAGGCGAGACATGTGTAGATAGTAGTCTAACTTGTATATTTATATATATATATATTCACTAATATTTGGGTTATCGGTCTGATTACATTAAAACTCAAATGTTTATTCTCAATATTTAATTATTTTTTAATTGCTTCATCAGGAGATGCTATAATATTCAAATACATAATTTACACTTATACTATTATATTCAAAGCGTTGGTACTCTTATTTATTAATGTACACATAATTGTAACTGTCAACTCACTGCTGAACACTTGAAATTTTAAAACAAAACTAACATTCTAATATTTGAAAACATCACAAAAATAAAATAAAAAAACCCATGTCCGAGAACAGTTAAACCAACTCCCCCCTACCCGCAAAGTGTTGACAAAGCCAACATTCTTTCCATCCACCAAAAAAAAAAAACACATGATCGAAAACAGTTTACCTAGTAGATTTATTATAATATCATCTCTACCTTTTTTAACACTTAAATAAATTATAGTTTTTGAAAAAGATACTATATATAGTATCGAAACGTCAAATTAAATATTGTTTTAATTACCCGGACGCTGCTATATATATATATATATATATATATATATATATATATATATAAACGAGATAAAAGTAATATTTTTTGGGAGTAGCGTCCGGGTAATTAAAACAATATTTAATTTGACGTTATATATACATATATATATAGATAATTATTTCTTGACATTTGTATGTTATAGTAGATTCAATTAGTCGGCGATTTAAGGTCTGGTGTACTTTAATATGTGTATATTTAAAATAATCTTACATATTTCGGCAAACAATGCCTTTTACATGCACCCCTTTTTCCCGTAACACCCTAATTTTCTCTAAAGCTAAACTGTGTCCAAATGACCCAGATGTGGCATCGTTCTGAACCCTGCATTTAACCATATTATAAAAATTCATATCTCTCAATCCCCACATTCCCGGTCAAATTTAATGCCGGAAAAAATGGTATTATATTTTAACAACTTTTCCTTTTCGAGCTCATTTTCTCAATTACGGTACGTTTTAGACTTAGTAAACTATACATACTTATTCTTAATCTAAACGAATCGAGCTTCAACACACAAGCCATTCTTTTATTAAAATTCAAAACTTTTCCAATTTGTCAAAATATTGTATCGATACCACATTACGCCTTTCTAAATATATTATAAAAATTAACTATTCCAACTTTTATTCAATTGGGGAAAAATACTACTTAATTATAAGAATATCGATTAATTTCAAAAAATGAAATAATTTCCACCTACGACATATTTCTTATTTCTAATTTTATTTTTCAAATATTCTTGAGTATGCTTTATCGCATATCAAATTAATCGTCTCAACGTGCAAATTACTGATCCTTAATAAATGTGGATCCTTTTGTCGTTCACGAGCTAACCAGCTTCAAATTTCAAATCTCCACAAATTTCACCTGTCTTCTCGATTTTATTTTTACTACACCATAAAATTCCTGCGGCTGAGGTTTCAGCATATTACACACATATCCTTCCTATAACGCTTTTAGACATATGTAGTAAGCTATACACACATTCTAAATGTAAACGAACCGAGCTTCAGTTTGACGTCGAACAAGCAACTTTTTTTACCTCAAAACTCTTTCACTTTCAAATATTGTTTTGATGCCACATTACGCTTTTATAATATATTATAAGAACTAGCTATTCAAACTTTTATTAAATTCTTGAAAAATACTATATAATTTTAAGTAAGAATGGCTATTAACTTTAAAAAATTAAATAAATAATTTCCACCTACGATTGTGGCGCCATCTATTCAGCAGTATCCAAACTGCAAGAACTAGGTATTCCAGTTTCAAACCCATGCCTAAACTATTGTCAATAGTTCATATATTCTCTAGATGGCGCCACATGTCTTATTATTTTTAATTTAAATTATTGAACAATCATATCATCAGTATGCTTTATCGCACATCAAATTATTCGGCTCAACGTGCCTATTTCTGATCCCTAATAAAAAATCGGATACCTTTGTCTTTCACGAGCTAACCACCGTCAAATTTCAAATCTCCACAAATATCGCCTATCTTCCGGATTTTATTTCTACTTAATCATGGAATTTCCGAGCCTAATTTAAGTATATTACACACATATCCCTCCTATAACGCTTTTAAACATAGTAAATTATACATATTCTCAATCTACACGGATCGAGCTTCAATATCACATAGACAAGCCACTTTTTAAACTTTTCAAATCTTTTCCAAATATTGTATTGATACCACATCACGCCTTTATAATATATTATAAGAACTAACTATTCAAACTTCCATTCAATTTGGGAAAAACACTACTTAATTATAGGAATTGCTATTAATTCTGAAAAAATTAAATAAAGAATTTACAAGTTCGATTGTGGCGCCATCTGATCAGCAGTGTCTAAACTGCGACAAGTCCCAGTTCCAGTTTCAAACCCATTGCTTTAGTGTTACCAATAGTTCAGCTATTCGCGGGAAGATGGTGTCACAAATTTCTTATTTTTAATTTTAATTTTCAAATATTGCTGAATATGCTTTATTGCACATCAAATTGCTGGTCTCAACGTGCAGATTACTGATCGCTAATCAAAAATCCGGATCTTTTTGTCGTTCACGAGCTAACTGGCCTCAAATTTCAAATCTCCACGAATTTCACCTGTCTTCGGGATTTTACTTCTACCAAACCATAGAATTCCCGCGTCCAAAGTTTCAACATATTACGCACACACCCTTCCACTAACGCTTTTAGACATAGTAAACTATACATATTCTCAATCTACACGAATCGAACTTCAATTTGACGTACAAGCCTCCGAGCTGTTTTACTGTTTTAGGTCACCACATTATCTGCAAACATTGCGGCACTCTACCTCCGAAAAGAAATTTTCAGTTTATCAATTTTAAAAATTCTGCAATCTTCTTCGAAACGCCTTCTATCTGGTGCACTTCTATATTTATTCTATTCAAATCACACCTTTTGAAGGGTGTATCATCTGTAATTAGATATAAATCTCCTTGAAGATTTGTTTTTGTCTTAAAAATTAGCTAAAAATTAGACAATGTAACAAATTTTTCACGACTGCAAAAATGGCGCCAAATTATTTGACATTTCTGACAAATACTGTCGTGAGCAAAAAAAAATCGAAACAGTGTCAAAATCGTTGTCAGTTTCCTTTATTTTTTAACGTTGTAATTTTGACGATATTTGATTAATTTTCAAACTGTCAAACGTCAAATTATCTATCTAAAAATTGAAGATGCCACATCTTTCGAAAACTGATAAAGCCAGACTTATTACTAGTTTGGAAAATGGAAAATCATTAAGAACTGTATTGGTTCAATTTAATATTGGTAAAAGTTCAGCTGCAAGAATATATAAAAAATGGAGGGAAGAGAATTATTTAAATCGGAAAATAGATTCCGGACGTAACAAAATTTCGAATTCGTAGGAAGACGAAACATTAGTTACCGAGATTAGGCATAACCCTTTCAAAACATTGAACGAAGCTATAAGAACAACATTTCTTGTCTCATCTTATAACATGATGGTTAGAATAGAATGAAATTTTAACTTTAGATTTCGTGCCCTACAGTCCTTATCTAAATCCCATTGAAAATGTATAGGGATTAATGAGATACAGCTGCTACCCAGTAAAAATTTTGGGAGATTGTTCAAAATGCTTGGCATCAAATTCCTGTAAATGTTGTACAAAATATTGTGGCTTTAATGTCTACAAGATTAGATGCGTTATAAATAAAATAATAACGATGGCGAAATACTAATTATGTATTTATATTCCTTCTGTATTGGTTTTAGTAATTTTTATTTATATATATTTTAGAAATGTTTAATAAATGTCAATGAATCACACATTTTTGACAATTCCTGATTATTATTATGAGTAAAGATAACTTAAGTAGTCACAATTTAAACCCACGCAGAAGCAGTGTCTCGATTTTTTTGCTCACGAGAGTGGCACAGTAGCACGTCATGCTTCGATTTTTTTGCCAGTTTATAAAGTCTTCATATTCTTTTTCGTATATATTTCTTTTGTTTTTGAAGGTAGTGAATCTTGAGTTACTGCCTTCGAGAATTGATAAATTTTCTCTTTTCATATTAGCTCTATATATTTTCCGTAAACAAATGTTGATACAATCAAATCACTCAGAATTCAGACCACTTAACCCAAGTTTGTCATTATGCATAATTTCATCGAAATGGATATTTATTTCATGTTTTATTATTACGAAAACTATAAAACAACATGCGGTCGATATACATATAACAAAATAAGATAATTTTTCAATATCACCAACTTTATATGTATTGAAACCATAGACAACTCGAAATAAAAATTTTATCGAAGGCACGGCATGTATTGGAATATTTTTTATTTGGATTACGCCTTTGTAAATTGCTTGATGTGCTTGTCCATTTCCAATATATCTAAAGATTTGTATATTTACAAATACCAAATTTATAATGTTGGTAGAGACTATAGAGGGACAGGGTTTTGTTTATTTTACTCCCAAATTATCAAAACTATTATACTCTATACGAGATTCAGTCGTAGAGGGCGCTTATAGTATCGCTCTCTCCGGTGTTCTAATACTACTACTTAATCGATAACAACTTATTCTGCAAAATCATTTATTGTTACATATATCAAAATGATACGCAATAACTTACACAAAAAGTATATAACTTGTGTACATACATAACATTTCGACAAACTAACTCACTCTATGTTGATTTTCCCAAATAATAATTTTACATCCAATTAAAAAATCGTTGAAGGTGTCTGTCGATAAAGTAGATATCACAAAATTTAATTTTACTGCAAGTAGTGAAAAACAAACAGAATAAAACAATATCATTTTAACAGTACAAAATAGGGAATTAAAAAATAAGAAAAAATAAATAGAGAATAAAAGTGTATCTTGTTAAATAATTTGAAGATTTTTATTTACTATTTTTTGTATTTTTTCTAGTGTTGTACAAACTTATATTATTACCGTATTTTTCATTTTTTTTATTATACAAAGTCGTGTGGAGCCTTGAATAAGAAAAAAAAAACGTTGCCGCACGTATAAAGTAGGTATTACTTACATATTTATAGTGTAAGACATACATGTAAATGAAGGCATATATTGCATTCTGGGTTGCCACAATTTTCATTGATGTAAGAGGTTTGTATATGTCCCCTTTAACTGATACTAGAAATAATAGTATCTATTGAACAAAAATATTATTAAAAAAAATATATTCTGCCCTTAACCTATATGCATAATGAACTTACGAATTTGAATGTTAAGTTACTTTGCAATAAACTGCACATAAATATATTTATTTTTGCAAGAATCAAATTCAAATTGGTAAGATATTTTCTTCTTTGATATGATCCTCTAGAATGGCATAAGTGGTTAAATACAGTAAAATATTTAATTACTAAAAATATTTGCTTTCTTTTTAAAGGTGATATGACATGCTTGTATATGGGCCAGTTTCTAACTTACGTATAAATAAATACAATATTTACACACGAAATAAATATTGCTTTATTTATTATTCATCGTAAATAATATATTTACGAAATTTTACAATTTGTTTTTATATATTTTATAAAAATAATCATTTCACATATCATTAAAACGTCGCTATACAGTAATTTTAAAATATATTAGTCTAAGTCCCCAAACACGAAATATAGTTGGTGTTTTACTAAACTATTGCTAAAACGTTCATATTGGAGCCAATTTTGTCATTGCAAATACAAGTTAGATTTCGACGCTGCGAATGGGATATAAAGCAACGATTGCAAAACCACGCTAGACTGAGATTCTATAAGTCGACGTTAATTTTAATTTTAAACCGGCAAGAAAGCAATACTGTTGTAACAGGCGTCTACTCAAGTTATATTCAAATTTCACACCCAACACTTCTGTTAGACATGACATTATCCCACTTGTCGTGTTGAACTCTGTCAATAAGATTTCAATAATCTCCTTCGAGAAGGATCGAATGCACACTGTCCTTCATGAAATAAATAATGGTTTATGTTACTTTTTAGATGGTTAAATTCGATATTCACATTTCTTTATTTTACTAATAATTGTGTTGTGTATTGCTACAACTTCCAAAGTATCGTTCTATTTACATATCAAACACTGCAAAATATAGTTTCTAGTACTTTTACTCTAGTTGGATTTAATCATTTAATACTCGTTTTTGTTTACTGAACTACAAGTATTTTGTTGTCTGTACAAACTACATTTTTCTCAGTGTATGCAGATTGTGTCGTATTCATTGTTTCTCCAAAGTTAAAAATATAATGTTTCTGAAAAATAAACATACAGTAATGTCCGGTTATTACGAACCCGGTTATAGCAAACTTTCGGTTATAACGAACCAGTTTGAAAAGTACGAACCAAGGTTCCATAAGAAACGTGTTAATTTTTTTCGCATATAACGAACCCGCTTATAACAAACTTTCGGATATGACGGACCTTATTTTCCATTTTGTATGTAAAAAGTTTTCGGTTATAACGAACTTATAATTAGAAAACAAGGGACTTCCCCGAGTATCTCGCCAAAAATGCAGTAGTCGATTCTAGCAGTTTGTGCAAGCAGTCGACGTCGAGTCATCAATCTGTGCTTACGCTGATTCTCAAACGTGATTTTAAGACCATGAGTGACGCAGTTGCGAAGAAAAAACGTAAATCTTTTACGTTGAAAAGTAAACATGATATTGTGAAACGATTGCAACGAGGTGTCAAACAAAGCGAAATTTGTAATAAAACGGTAATAAAAAACTAAATTCAGGATAATGCATGTATTAAACAAAAACTTCATTGTAGGTTGCTACAATTTGGAAGCGAAGGCAAACCATATTGAAGAGTTTCGAACAAGTACGAAACTCAAATGTGAAAAAAATCAAAAAACCTACTAAGCACGAAGTTGATCAAGGACTTATGAAATGGCTTTCTCAGCAAAGAAGTAAAAATGTAACTATCAGCGGTGCCGTGTTGCAATCTAAAGCTGAAGATCTTGGAAGTAAATTGTTGGAAGATCCTGAATTAAAATTTAGTAGAAGTTGGATCGAAAGGTTTAAACGAAGACACAACATCAGCAGCGGAAAAATTGTTGGAGAGGCAGCCTCAGTTAATATGGATGTTGTGAATAACTGGTTGGAAAATAAGTTGCCAATAATTAGAGAAAACTGTGGAGATGAGGACATTTTTAACGGCGATGAAACGGGGTTGTTTTATAAGCTCACACCTGTACAGGTGGAAAGTTATCTAAAGAAAGAATTACCGTCTTGGTTGTAGCAAATTTATTGGGGACAGAGAAAAGAAAATTATTGGTGATCGGAAAGGCCAAAAACCCTCGATGTTTCAAAAATGTGGTACGATTACCAGTCAATTATAAATGTAACAGAAGAGCTTGGATGACCTCCGAAATTTTTACAAACGAACTACGAGAATGGAATGATGAATTACGTCGTAAGCAACGAAAAATCTTATTACTAGTGGACAATTGCCCGGCTCATCCGGATGTAAAAAAATTGGAGTGCATTAAGTTGGTGTTTATGCCTGCGAATACAAGTTCGAAATTGCAGCCCATGGACCAGGGTGTTATCCATAGCTTAAAAAACAATTACCGACGATTCCTACTCTCGAAAACTATAAATTCTATTGATAATGATCAAACTAACTTCACTGTGAGTCTCTTGGATGCAATTAACTTCATCCATATGGCATGGCAAAAAGTGTCAAAGCAGACAATCGCTAATTGTTTTCGACACGGCGGATTTATCAGACGTGAGGATGAATTTGACTCAGATGACAATCTACCATTAGTCGAATGGCTCACAAAAAATCAAGAAGAAAGTGTTAACGATGTTCAAGATGAACTCACTCTTGGTGAATATGATTTTAATGAATACGTTCACGTTGATGACAACCTTGTAAATGTGGAATTTTTGGATGATGATGCCATTGTAACTTCTGTGTCTTCTGCAGCTAATCAGACTGACGATGAGAACGAAGAGGAAGAAACCAAAAATAACGAAGTACCACTAGTTCCAACCACTTCAAATGCAATCCAAAATATTGAAGTCGTTCGTCATTTTCTTCAAACGCGGAATACTCCGCAACATATTCTTAATAAGCTAAGCGAAGTGGAAGTGCACATCAGAGAGATTAATCTTGCCAAAAAAAAAAACAAACTAAAATAAATACGTTTTTTTAGTACATAATTAATATTTTCAAGTTGTTTCAGACATGTAATGTATTTTGTTATATGAAAAAAGAATAAAAATTGACTCACTCAAAATAGTGGTGTTTTTTCAAAATCAGCACTTATAATGAACTTCGCTTATAACGAACCTTTTTTGCCGGTCCCTTGGAGTTCGCTATAACCGGACATTACTGTAATTAAAGCATTCTTGAATTTAAGAAAACCACTGCAAAGGGAGTAAATAATATTTCTGCTAAATAACACGTAGTATTTCTAAATACGCGGTTGGGGACCTAGCTTTAATTTTCTTTTTGAGACTAGAAATTATTTCTTTATATATTAATGTGCATTTATCTATATCCGCATATGTACAATTTCTAAATAAATATCTATCTTACATACTAATTATTTTTTCACTTTTTAGGATGATCAGCTAGATGAATGTTTTGGCCACACTATGTATAAGTTTTCCTTTAATTATACATTTGTTGTGCGCTTTTATAATCAGTACATTTACAAACCTCTTTAAGGAAACTTACATAGGTTATATGTTTATTTGAACACTACCTCTTGTTTTTTTTTAATATTTCTGGTATATATAAAAATAAATGCATTTCGAAATAACGCAAGAGCTTTTTATCACAAGAAAAAGGGATTTAGTGAACAAATTTTTCATCTCCTATTTTTTTTTTATTTATACAAATTAATTTCTTATTCATAGCTTTGCTTTTCATAGGTTATTTATTAATGTATGTAATGTCAAAAATACGGTGAACAATCAATAACAAATAAATTTGTTTCGTGTACATATAACAATGTGCTAACATTTAAAGTGACTTAAAAAAAGTTCACAAACTGTTTCAAAAAACACAATGTTATTTACAAAGAATGTTCCATTTTTCGTTTTCATTCTATACACAGTATGGTTCGTATTGAAACTACAACTTAACTAACCTTTTTAACACCTGTCGAATTAAATTATCCCTTATAATTACTCTTGTATATAAATTCGGAAAGAATACAAATACGAGGAAAGATGGATTTGAAAAGACATTAAAAATCGGTCGTAAGTTTTTTAGACGAAACGACTTATCTACGAATTTTAATAGATAATTGAAATCGACGGGGATAGAATGAAATTTCTCCGAAGTTTACTTAGTGTGCTAGAAAAAGGTAATAGTAGAATTGATTTACTTGAAAAGATATCTTTCTATACTATTAACAAATGACATTTGTCCTGGTAAATTTGACCATCATCATAACATACAAACTGATTTCTCAGCTCACACGTTAGAGATCATTTCATGAAAAAAAAAACTTTAATGCTCAACATGTTCAAATCTCTTCGAATCAGTTAATTACGAACATACTGGAATACGATTTCAAAACACTTCCACATAGATTATGTGTCCTACCCTGAGCCATCAGTCATAACTCAAGGTAAGGCACTATAAACATCTTTGTCTATACGAAACATTCAGATCAATTTCTGATTTCAAACAAAGTCGATATTCCTAAAACGCACCATGTCGCACTGAACAACATTTACGCGAAATTTCCATCTGACAGAATTCAAACTATATTTATATTAATCCGCATCGGACACCATATATTAAAAAAGCTATCGTGACTTTCAGAGAGCGGACTCGAGGGATTGATGATTCATAGCCCATAAGCGTCTACCTTGTATTCGTAATAGGTTTGTTTCTGTAAGCGATCCGTGAGTTTCGAACAATGATACGTGTAGCAACTGCATAGGTGGCACATACCTACATATGCAGTTAATATGTATCTGTCAATGCACAACAAAGCGAATGTAATCACCGGCAGCAACTACTGCTGAAACAAAAGTAATGCTGCAAAGCGAATTGCGTATCGAATTTTGAATAAAAATAATTTACAAAGAACTAAACTCAAAACTATGTATTTTCAGTGAATCATTGAAAGGGTAAAATATTACTAGGTGTTCCTATATTAAATTAGTCCTTTTAGATGCTAAAACGTCTTTAAAAATAGAAAATGTCCGTTCCACATCGCAACTGGTGATGGGTGGGTGATTAAGATGTTGCAAAAGTGCACCATACTTCGAATGTATAGATTTTTCAATCGGCTCTGTGCAGAATTGATATAATATATTCAAATCTGGATTTCTGCTAAATATGGCATCAACTTTTTGTTTCGACTTTGAGAAATATCATTTTAAATGATGAAACTAACTTAACAACATTTGGAAAATGACCCGTGATGTATTCACATACTCTGTGTAGTGCATGTGCTGCAAAGGAAACGTCTAGCATATTGGGATAAGATTGCTTTAATAACTTCCCTGTTTTTAACATATAAGCCAAAAATAATAGCATCTTGTCTTTATAGTTGTTATCCGATGACAGAATATTATGAATACATTGATAAATTACTTCTGCAACTGTTTCACCATTTACGACTGGCAATATTTAAGTTGCAATTAAGTATGGTAGGTATGAAGTTGTGGGATGAAGAGTATCAACAGCTAAATTTAACACATATCGTCCCATTACATCCGTTGTTTCGTGTTCACTTACCCAAAGATAATGACCAGATAGGTTGATTCGTATTCTTTCAATGGTTCTCAAATAACATTTTGGTAAGTGGTATTTATAAGTGGCTTTTTTAATGGGATATTGGCCGCCATGAAAGATTCACACAATTCTTCGTTAAAAGTGTCAGATGCATAGTTAATGAAAATAAAGAGAAATACTAAGAACAGAAAGAAATGGACTAAAAAGAAGAAACAAAAACTACTCCAAAAATAAGGTAGTAAATTAAACTTAATATTTATAAAAAATTATAGGATAAATATACAATATAACAATATAAAACGGATTTTTTAAAATACTAAACGTTGTAACCAAATAACACTGAAAGCAACGAAACCAGAAACACGCAACTGTAAAATAGAATTTATGTATGAATAGACACAATAACGACGGAAATAACATCTGCTCGACGAATGCAATCGAGCAAGCAAATAGTGGGGCTGTTATAACATACAAACTATACATGATACCGCCACAACTTCAGTCCGCTCTCTGGTGATTATCACAGTCGTCTTCCCATGTTATAAATGAGAACATGTTGCAAGCGCAGATCCAAAACTATTTATTTTTGTACTGTCAACGACTAAAGAACAAAACCATTTAATATGTCCAAAGATGTATTAGATATCGAACAATATCCGGTAAATAGTGGCCGCGATTTCAAATATTTATTGAATTGGGGCAAAATATAAAATATTCAAATTTTTTAAATTTATTAGATTATTTCTTTTGTGATGCACGGTATTTGAAATCTTATTCAGTTTGTTTTCTTTTTTATGTAAATTGACAAACTACTGTAAATAATGTTGAAGAAAAGTATCGATAAATGATTCATAACTCAACTGAAAACTAAAGTAGAATTTATTTAGCAACAAATTTAATAAAACTCGATGTCTCCATAGAGAACAAATTCTAATTTCTACTGCACCATCCATATAAGTAAAAACACGATCATGTACTATGATAATTTTTCAACAATCAAATCAAATCATCTTTACTATTTAAATATATCCTCAATTATGATATTTACTCATTTAAGCATAATATATAAGCACTTTCTCAAAAGTAAATTAAATGTCAAACAAATATTTACCGTAATTATACAAGAGAGTACTTTACACGAACCATACTGTATATTAACAATTGTCACTCACATCGATATCTGGCCTATCATGTATGTATATATTGTAGGAATACACAAAACTCATTTGATGTACCCTGTATTTATAAATTTGTTTATTCTTAAAACTGCATCCAGTTTGAAACGTAACAATGTATCTATATACTTGCATATATATAGAGTATGTTCATATATTATATATATACGTCGTTGTATTTTTTCGACAATTTTTGGATGCGAAAAAACAAATTTTTTTAAATGTTTTTGTTTGAGTTCGTTTCAGTTCGGCGTGTGAATGAAGGAGTCTCGGGACAACAACATAAACGGATCAGGAATAAAGAGCAAATAGGTCGGAAAAAAATGAACGCAGGGATGATGGAATATGATAGAAACATAGCAGGACCACACTACTGTTATATTGCTGCTGATAAGGGAGGAAGACGGACCATTCCACTCCACACTATACACAACCCGTATAATAATAGTTATTTACACGTGATAAAGGGAAAAATGTGTCTTGAAATATTATTAAAAATCGAAAATTTTTTATTTTATGAAAATACATTCAGTGTCAGTCAAAACGGAAATTGCTCTGGTAATTTTGTCGTAAAACTGTGAATTTGAACATGTTTCTTAAGTGACAAATCTAACCTTTAAATTTAAACTGCAAATTATATATGTATACAACATCGATAAGGAGAAGGGTGCCGATCATTAAAACGCAGTTTGTGTGAAATTAAAAGCGCATAGGCAACATAATACGAATAAATCTGTGATTTCCCGCATGATTTTCAATTTGACTAAATCATTTGAAAAAAAAGAAATCTCCAATTTATTTGTAAAGTTTTTGTTTGTTTACACCATTTTTGATTGCATTTTTAAAGGGTTGTATAGCAAGCGCCAATTAAGTTGGCGCGAGGAGGGGTTGCGCAGAAGCCGGTTTTAAAAACGTCCACCCCCACTATTCAAGTAATTGTCAGAATACATTTGTCATTGACGTTTGACAGAACATAATGTCTTTGCTAGAGGATCATAAAGTGACACACGCTCAGAGGTTAGAATTATCTGACATTTGTGAAAAACCAAATTCAAATCTCCCCACTACTTTTAATCCTGCGCGAACTTACCCCTCCTCGCGCCAACTTAATTGGCGTTTGCTATACTATCGAATTAAAAAAAAGTGGTAGTTATATTTTAATCGGTTTAAATTGGGCTGCGTGAATGTAGGTATATTAAATGTAGGCCCCAAATTTAAATCTTCAAATAATATATGTGTCAAATAAGCGCCTGTTAATTTCGCATTAGCGTTCACAATACTAAAATGTTTAAAAATTGACTTTACATATAACTTCAGTATTGTGCCACTTTTTAATTCAATATATACGTTAAATGCAATATAATTTGTAATACTGTCCGCGTCAAAAAAACGGAACATGTCTTATAACGATTTTGACATTAATTTAGTTTTGTAAGTAAGTCTTTTGTCAATATTAGTAGCCATTAATATAAGGTTAAATATCTGTCATTATCAAGTTAGTAAGAAGGAACAAGGTACTGTCACAATAGGTTAAAAAAAGTGTCCCGTTTTTTATGCCTCGAACTGTAACTTATAACTAGAGAACGGACATTCTTACCACATGACTCGGCGTAATTCAATGAAGTACTTGTTAGTCTTTCCCGGCCATCTGGTCCGCTGCGATACAATAACAACACAGCTATTGTATCCGGAGGATAAATATCCATTAAACGCAATCGGCAATTCGAAATGTTTATAAACTTCGCTGAGTACATCCCAGCGTAATACAATGAAGTATTTGTGTTTGACTTTCTGGGCCACCTGATTTTCGCAGCGTTAACAATGGACAACGGCTATTGTATTTGGAGAACTCAGTCATGTGATAAGAATGTCCGTTCTCTACTTATAACTAGAGCTGAGGATGTTTGCGGTACGGCAGGACCGTATGTAGTGCATCCCCACATTTAACTATTTATCTAAATATTCTCTGAAATGATTTGCCGGATCTCATAAATTAATAGAGTGATATTTTAGTATGCACTGGATATTGTTATTATACAAAATCATAATAGCCATTTGTATTTATGGATCATAAATAATAATACGCATGTATTTGTATTTGGTTGTGAATTCAATTTAAACTTAAAACGAATCGTAATATTTTAACGACAAGCCGTCCTTACAATACATGCATTCGAGACAAAGTGTGCAACTCTACGAATAACTTCCATAATTGATCGAAAATGGACATTTTGGAGCTGAAGTAAAGCCCCTATTCTTAGAAAATTGTATTACTGTCGTTAAGAACTATTATTATAAACAACAAAGGCCTTTTATTAGTGTTGAAGTTTTAGTTTCATTGAATTTCCATGTTGTAAGTAGTCAATTGTAAAGTGTTCATTCACAATATTCTAAAACAAGGTGTAAATTTAACTAAAATCCAGAAAAACACATTCTGATAATATATTACTAGATTAGAAGCTGTGTTTATTACTATTTATTATATTATTTTTATAACCAAATGCAATAAAAGCTACGAAAACAAAAGAAACCTCGATTTATTAAAATCTTGTCACACAGCCTTTCAAAGCCTGGCAGCACATATTTTGCATATATTTTATATATATTACCTACTTGAACTAGGTGAATGAAGTTAGAAGTTATAACTTATAACTTCTAACTACATACACTAGATACGGTCCTGCCGTACCGCAAACATCCTCAGCTCTACTTATAACACAGAACACCCTTCTAATAATTACATACAGCTCGGGTTATTTTTTCTACCTGCCTCAAAATAAGATCATGACATACTCCGTGAAATAATTCAACCTCAAAAAACGTCAATTTAGCACGCTAAATACTAATTTATATCGAGACACATTCCTTTGTAAAATCAAACACAAATTCAAATGGGAATTGAAGCTATTCCATTTTCCAAGTCAAACCATTCATCTAAAATAGTATAAATCAAACGAAAAATCAGATGTGAGTGTAAAACCATACGATTAAGGAATTTTTTGTTCTTCTATGCATTTTATCGGTCACATTTTGTAACTCTTGATTTTTAGCAGTAGCGCTCAAGAATATAGTACCTTTTTATGTAATTCATGGTGATAAAAATTATATATTTTTAGGTTAAACAGTTATAGTTACATATATCATAATACATACTCTGTCAATATAAATATTTAAAATACTCTAAAATACTAAAATACAAGAAACTTGTCTTACAAGAATTTCCAACCAATAAGAAACGCTATTATTCAAACAAATTTTCCTGGTTCTTGTTGCAGTTATAAATAAAAATGATAGGCATGAAAGGTTTTCGGTTAATGTGTGGGCATGGATAAATTGTCGTGATACTGGGATGTATTGAAGAAAGATTTATATCAATGAATTGATGTAATGTTGCCATTCGTTCTACAAATTTACCCACATAATAATTACATATTTACAAATACAGTTAAAAACAGTGGTTTCATACAAATAATGTTGAAACATTGCAATCGATTCCTACATAAATCCCATAGAAAATGTATGTGCCGAAATGTTAAAACGTACGAGTTACGAATGTGGAACATCTATTGCAAAATATTGTGGCGCAACAGAGCTATACATTAGAATTAGAAACCTCGTTCTATCGATGCCCAGAAGACTGAATGCTTACAAGATTAATGCAAATGGTGGCCCAATCAAATATTCAACTACTATGTTTTTTACATGTTTGTTTTGCTAATTTGCTTTTACAAAGTATTCTTGGTTAATAAAAATATGTAACTGACCAGGATTAACTTATAATAATTAATATAATTATATAAAAATCACTACACCAAACAAAATTTAGTAAATTGACAGTGTTTGGTTGTACTAGATTTATGTGACCAGAACTGTTTAGAAAAAAAATATATTTGTCGTAATTTATTTTACTAACTAGTTTCGTTCAAACTATAATTTTTCAATCGTTTATGTTGTTTACATAAAGGTTATATACATGAAGTCACATCCCCTTAAGAAAAAATTATATGTCTTGTAGTTTTTCAATACTTTTGCGAATAAGTAAATATACTTAAGTTTTATATTGCTGTTGTCTTATCAAAAGAATTTAATTTGATTAATGTAAAGGTAGTGTTTGTATACAAATAAATGCTTACCGTAATTCATCATATACTAACTGTAAGCAATTCCAAGTTAATAATCGAGAAAAATTCTTTAACTTTTCAATTTTTAGCTAACAACTATTCAGACAAATTCATTTTCTTTTGTGTAGAGAAATAATGTGCAATGGAAAATGATTGTTGCCCTGATCAGCTATTTTTCGTAATTTATTTTATGGGTTAACGCAGGCGCGGCTCGTGATGACGTATACAATTTTTTTTAAAAAATTTAACATTTTTCACGTAAAACAACTTTTTATTTCGATAGTGCAAGTACAATGATGCGAGTGCTTCGTGTATTCTCATGTACTAACTGTAACGTTTTCTTAGTAAACACCGAAAACACACGAGGCACTCGCATCATTGTACTAGCACTCCCAAATACGTCATCACGAGCCGCGCCTGGGTTAACGTATTCATCGTATTTGTATTTACTTCATATATGTCAATTACTATCAGCTGTTGACATTAGCGTCTGGTTTAGGAATTGTTGTTATATTTCAATTTATTTTTTGATTAAGTTCTTCTCAGGGCTCAATACGTCAATTTTGTGTGTGTGAGTATAACATTAAAAACTGTGTAATAGCTAATGACTAAATTAATGTTATTTTAGAAACGTTTTTGTGGAGATGACATTTACATCGGAAATGACGCATATATTGTAATAATTATTTTCGGAGTCGTAACCACAATCCAGATGGAATCTCGTACTGAGCAATTTACTGAGGCCTCTACTGAAGTTGTTTTAGTGAACTGAAAATTTTACTCGTCATAAAGACTTGCATTGTTTTGAAACTAAAAGTCAGTAAAGGGAAGTTCACAGTGTTTTAACAGCAGATGTTATTTTTATTATTCAAATTCGAATAGAACAAAGCCCACATAAATCAGCTAGACAATTGTTACAACAAGCTAGTACATAAACAATAATTATGCTAATTAATATTTGAAAATGGTTCTTTGTATATGTGTATTATGGTTTTTGTCAAAAAGCACTGAAAAAGAGTTCACATGCATCCGTACAAAGTTACTGTTTGTCATGAATTGCTTCTACATAATCCTAAACCCGGTATACAATATTGCCAATGTTTTCAAGAAAATTTAAACAATAATCACCTACTGGATTAATTTTTTTTTCAGACGAAGTATGATTCAATTTAATCTGTTTTGTAAATAGTTAGAATTGTCGAACTTGGTCACACCCCATTGAGATTGAAGTCTAGGTAGCATTATCTAGCATCTTTAGATTTTTAATTGTTTAGGACTATTGAAAAACCAATATAGGAAATTACGGTGGATGAATTGCAAAGAGTATTTGAAAACATGGAGAAAGGGGTAATTATATGTTTGGAAAGTCACGGTGGACATATTCAGCATCTACTATAATAAATTTAATCACATTGAAATATTTGATGTTTACAAAATAAGTTTGTTTGTATCAAGTGTTTCTGTTAATATTTATATACAGATGATTCTAAATGTATGCGACAAATTTTATGGGCTGATTCTTAAGGTTATTATGATCAGAAAAGTTCATATGAATGTAAGTCTTGAACGGCTTAGTTTTAAAGTTATGAGATGTTTAATAGCAAATTAAAAGCTCATACAATAAAACGTACTAATACTTATAAAAATTATTGGAAATGACCGCCTTCAACCGCAATGCAAGCCTCTATTTTCCGTTGCATTGATTGGTGAGTGCGTTCAAGAATATTGGGGGTGTTTCGAATTGTCTCAAATGCTGTAACAATACGATTTCTCAGTTCAATATTTTCAATGGGAATTGTACAAGCTAGTGATTTAAGGTGACCCCGTTGAAAAAATCTAGAAAATTTAAGTCTGGAGATCGCGGAGGTCATGGTTGTGGATATCCTCGCCTTATCCACCGATTTGGATACGCACCGTCCAAAAACTCACAAACAACTAAACTGAAATGTGATGGACCACCACCGTGCCTAAAATAAATTTGTAATCTTAATTGCAACAGGACTTCTTCCAATAGTAATAATGGTAGCTCCTCTTCAAGAAAGCGGAGGTATACTTCTCCATCGGCAAAAATACCTATCAAGTGACCAACAATTCCGACCCACACACTAACAGAGAATTAATGTTGATGACGGCTTTTCTACGGATGTTCCTCAATTTCATTTAGCACCATTTGTTCCGCTTGTGGAGTTCTAACTGTGCATAGGTGCCCGCTATCAGCCGTATGTTTTTAAAAGTTCTCATTTCACTAAGACGTTGGTGAAGACGGGCAAATATCGAATGATGCGGGTTGACCCGGTTGGGGTATCGTTTTTTGTTTTGGTAGATGTCTAGCTGTACGTGAATTATCAGTGGTAAGACCGTTAACAAAATGCATATCGTAACTTATTTTAGAAAACTTTGACACAATAATATTGATCATAGCGAATATTTATTTTATAATTGATTGAGGTCTCGCTAGGCACTTGGTGAAACATATTAAATGATAAAGGTACAAGAAAATTCACACTTGGTTATTTGTTTCACTGAAATTTTATTACAAAATACGCTTGGACAAATTTGTTTCGAACTTCACAGTTCATTCTCAACTGGAATGTTGAGAATGAACTGTGAAGTTCGAAACAAATTTGTCCAAGCGTATTTTGTAATAAAATTTCAGTGAAACAAATAACCAAGTGTGAATTTTCTTTTACCTGAATATTTGTTTGTCAATAATATTGACAAACAAATATTTTCCCTTGAAAACGAGTTTTTTTGCAGAGACAGGTGTGATATTAAATCTTGTTAGTTATACTACAGTAAATGAATCGTATTGTTGCAGCATTTAACACCATTCGAAACACCCTCGGTATTCTTTAACGCACTTATCAATCAATACAACGGAGGATAGAAGCTTGTATTGCAGTTGAAGGCGGTCATTTCCAACAATTTTTATTAGTTAATTTTGTTGTATTAGTATGTTTTATTGTATGAAATTTTAATTTACTATTAAACATCCCGTAACTTTAAAACTAAGCCGTTCAAAACATACATTCATATGAACTTTTATGATCACAATAACCCTAGGAATCAGTCTATAAAATTTGTCGCATATATTTAGAATCACTCTGTATATTTTAAATATCAGTTTCCAAAATTTTGTAAAAAATTAAATGAAGTCAAATTTTTCAATAGACTTTCATTATGCAGGAATATCAATCGGTGTATATTTGGTTGCATAACTACGTGATCATGAGACGACAATCATTTACACATTTTTTGGTCAATTTCAAAATCAGAAGTGTCTTGTCGATACTAATTCTAAAAAGGTTCGAATATCGAGGATTTGGTCATTTTGATGAGCACTGTATGCACTTACATGTTAATTTTGTGAGTGCGCTACAAAATTAACATCAACGTCATGGGAAAACAAACAAAGTTACACGGTTAATTTACAAGACACACCTCCCATTTTTATTTGTTTTTATTCACTGCTTATTATATATAAAAAAAATAATGTAAAAATAAAAAAAAAGACCATAAAAAATAGAAAACATTTTATTAAAAATTAATAAAAACATTTAATAGTAGATATACATTGAATAAAAAGCACATTGTTTGTACAGACAATATAGGAACGACGGTTTTAGAGTTGACTCAGGATTTCTGATTAGATGTATACAGTCATAACAAGCAAGTTGAACCCAAATATTTTGCATTCAAGTTTATCTTAAATATTTAACTCCTTTTTCGGCTTTGTATCTAAAACATTTAATTTCGAATTTACATTCAAAATTTTGAATTTGATAAGTAGTTTTATCGGAATTATATTTGTTATACCGAAATTTTTGAACTTGTATAGGTTAAGTTAGCGAAAACATGCGGACAGTGAATATAAAAGAATTAAATTAAAACGTGTTATATCCACCGCCTACATCTGTTTTTCTTTTAATCAATGTCTATAGTAATTTTTAGAAACCGGTACTGGCAAGTTCAGACGATTTAGGACGAATCTGTAATTAACATAATTCTATTCAATGTATATCTAAAGTATAACACCTTGAAACTCTAATCATAAAACAAAAATGTAATCGCGTTTATATTAACCTTTACTTTAGTGGCAATAAATTACCTTTTGATCACTGTTCATTCTTATTGTTAAGTCAATTTTTTAGACTATACTAATTTAGTGCTATTCTTGAACAAACAATTAGCGCGCATAGATTGGCCTTTGGAAACTAAAAACCTTTAATAAACAAATTTTAACTATGTATATGTGCAAATTAGCTTCTATAGTGTGTTTGGAATCTCGTAATTTGCGAATTATAAACACTGATAAAATTACTATATGTAAACTGCATCGAGAAACGCAAATATACTAGCTGTCCCGTATCGTTAAGTTCAAATTTTAGGAGTGTATAGTAGATTTCATTTCATGTAACAAAAACGCAAAACTTATATATCCACTTTTATTTGTTTCAAAGTTACAAATCTATGAATGTGATTGTCAGATCATGAAAAAAATGTAATCCTAAAGTCAGTACAAACTGATTTTATTTAAAAAAAAGTTATACGATTCAATAACAGGCCTGTGATTGTTAACGTAGCATAATAAAATGTTATCCTAAAATAAATAAACACGTGTCGTAGTGCATACAGTAATTTCCTGGAGATGCACAGTCATGGCCAGATAAATGTAGTACAACCTTAAATTTCATATATGTCATAAATTTGATATATTATTATTGTAAGACGAGCTTCAGCTTAAGCTATTTGTCATAATAAAATCAAATGTCAGATCATACTGGAATATATTTACTTTATTATTGTTTGAGATAAGAAATATAAGTTAAAAGTATAATAATAAGTTAAATTTAAATTTAAAATTGAATTTATGGAATACGAAAAATAACTTTAATAAAATTTTTTTAACAAAAAGCTAATATTTTGTTGGACCGCCATCAGCATCAATTACTGCCATTAACCTTCTAGGCATGGAAGCCACCAAACTTCTAAAATAATTTGGTTTGTGAATGAGAGATTGCCAAGCATTTTGAATCGCTTCCCACAATTGGTCCTGATTTTGAAATCTTATACGTGACATACTTTTGGTCATCTCAGCCCATACATTTTCTATTGGGTTCATGTCCGCACTCTTGGCACTCCATTGCAAAATCTCAATATTATGCTCTTCCATCCACCGCGACACTATGTTTGCACTATGAACTGGGCAATGGTCATGCTGATATATAAAAATGTTTTCAAGATACACATGTTGGACTGATGGTAACATAAGATTTTCCAAAATATAAATATAATTCTGGGAATTAAATCTCCCATTTATTCTATGACACATTCCAACATTGTGGGTACTTATCCATCCCCAAATATTTATAGAGAATCTTCCTTGTCGATCTGTATTATCTATATATTGCTCCTCGTATCTTGTACCGCCAGGTCTGTAGACACGAACAGAACCATTACTTGTGGATTGAAATATTTTCTCATCAGTGAAAACTACATTTTCCCAAAACTCAGGTCCATTGTTTATATGATTTAATGCGAACAAAAGACTGGCTTGCTTCCTTTCTTCACTAACCTGAATTTTTTTGGCTGTAGCACGCGACCTTATGTCGCTATCTCTTATTCTCCTGCATGCAGCTCTACGTAAACCAGGAAAAATGGTCTCCGCAACTGCTACTTTCACTGAATCGACAGAATGTTCTCGGAGATGTTGGACTAGATTATGGTTCTGCTGTTCAGTCGAAATTCTTTTAAGCCCAGTACCCGGCTTTCTGTCTATGCTCTCATCAGTCTCCCATATTTTCTTAACCTCCATCACGGTGGTTTTATTTAACTGCATTTGCTGCGCAATTTCCCTAATACTGTACCCTTCTTGTAAGTTAATTAATATACGAACTTTATCAGTTGCGGTTAGCTTTCGTGCCATCGTAAAAATATGTTTGACGTTTAATAAAATTTAAAATGATTTGACATATAATTGTCAAAATACTAACTTACACCATAAAAATTTATTAAGAAAAGCTTGTACTACATTTATCTGGCCACGACTGTACAAAAAAGAGTACTGGAAATTGATTTATGGTACTTACTTTATGGGGCTTACTTATTTCGTAAGTGCTGAACCATGAATATCATACAATAAACAAATGTTCAGATGACTGTTAACGTTGCATTTTTTAATAAAAGATTACATTACGTTTCAGTTCATACAATAGCCTATTAGTGAGTGGACACGTTTTCTTTATTCAAAATGCCTTACCGATTTTCTTCTCAAGAGTATGCGGACATGCATTTTGTGTATGGCTACTGTAACGGCAGTGCACGTCAAGCAGTTATTGAATACCGACATCGGTTTCCCGATTGGCGCATTCCTCATTATAGAACGTTTCTGGAAGTACACAGACAATTTCGGGAATGCGGACTGCGTGATTATCTTTTCGACCGAGGAGTAAATTTGCCAGCAGACTTAGAGTAATAAGCAGGTAGCTATTGTTACAAGGGATCCAACTCTCAGTGTACATCGAATCGCTAGACAACTAGGAGTGCCACGAACGACAGTTTGGCGAATTTTAAAACGTGAGGGCTTATATCCATATCACTATCGCAGGGGACACGGTTTGCTTGAGGCAGACAACTATGCTGGTCTAGTTTATTCTACCTGGATATTAAGACAGTCACGGCTTCATTTTAATTTCTGCAGAACAGTCCTCTGGGACAGATGAATCTACGTTCACGAGAAGTGGTGTTACAAATCTGAGAAACCTGCACAGGTGGTCATCAGAAAATCCCAAAGCTATACGCCCATCTAAATTTCAACATGAATTTTCTATTAACGTTTGGGCGGCCCTAATCGATGACTTGTTGATTGGTCCTGTCGTTCTTCCTGGGAGGTTAAATGCGGACAATTACCTTCAATTTCTTATTGACGAACTGCCAGGTCTTTTAGAGGATGTCCCACTGAATGTTCGACGAGACATGTGGTTTTACATGGATGGGGCACCACCACATTTCGGAATTGCTGTCCGAAATTAGGTTAACGTCAATTATCCAAGATGGATTGGTCGAGGTGGTCCTGTTGCATGGCCACCCAGATCACCCGATCTTAATCCCCTTGACTTATACTTATGGGGGTATATGAAAAATTTAGTCTACGCGCAAGTTTCAAACGCAAGAGAAGAGTTGTTGGATCGTATTCACCTGGCTGCCGAGCAAATCCGACAAAACAAGTATGAAATTCTGATAAGTACTTCTTCTGTTGGCTTACGGACACAAGCCTGCATTCAACAAGGAGGTGGACATTTCGAAAATATTATTAATTGAACTTTTTGAAATAAAATCAGTTTTAAATTAATAATCGACGAAGGAGATACTTGTTGAAACTTCATTATATAGATATAATAAAACACAGTTGTATAGTTTCAAAATAATATATATGCACTACATATGTTTCACCACACTGTGGCTTCATCAGGTGGATGAATATACTAATTCAAAATATTAATTAGATCTTATATATATCAATACAAAGTACAGAACTAATCTTATTCTAAGAGGGGGTGGACATGTATGAGTTTTAAGTTTAGTAGGGGGGAGTTATTTATGTCTAGTTGGTCATTTAAAATTATACCTAATTTATTATATTTGTTAATTTCTAAACTTTCTAACATATTAAGTTTTTTACTTTTATCTAGAACATGCAAAGTTTTAAAATTAGTATTGAATTTGTGATTATGTTCTAGGCAATGATTGGCAAAAGTTGAGTCTGTCTTCTTGTCTCTGTGGCTTCTTTCATGTTCCTTCATTCTAATATCAAATGTCCGTCCTGTTTGTCCGACATACACTTTTTTACAATCTTCGCATGTCAACTTGTAAACCCCTGAGTTTAATCTATTGTCCGTTTTATCTTTGTTGTTTTTTATAGCGTTTTGTAAGGAATTGTTGGTTTTGAATGAAATGGTCTCTTCTTTACTTGTTTTTATTAAGTTTCCTACTTTGTTTGAAATTGTACCGATGTATGTGATAGAATTATAACTGAATGTTTTATTGTTTTTTACTGTTGGGTAAATTGAAGATATCGTTTTAGATTTCTGTAGTTTTTTTAGAATATTATTAATTAAATTTATGGTGAAACCGTTATTTAGCGCTATAACGTGTATTCTATTTAGTTCTATATCGAAATTTTCTTTACTCAACGGGACGTTAATTAGTCTGTGAAGCATTGATTGATAAGCAGATAATTTGTGTGTAATGGGGTGAAACGAATTTGCGTGTATAGTTGTGTCTGTATGTGTAGGCTTGTGGTAGATAGAAAATTCATGTTTTTTAGTTGTGTGTGTTATAGTGAGGTCTAGAAAGTTTATGGATTTATTTTCTTCTATTTCAATGGTAAATTTGATGTTTGGGTGAATAGTGTTAATGTAATTATGTAGAGATTTTAATTGTCTGTCTGTACCGTTAAAAGAAACTAATATGTCATCCACATATCTTATCCAGTAAATACAATGTTTGAACAACGGGTGTTGGCTTATTATGTTTTCTAAATGATTTAAGAATATGTCAGAGAGTAACGAACTTAGGGGATTTCCCATAGCTAGTCCCTCTGTTTGTTTATAAAATTCATGTTGAAATTGACAATAGTTTTGGTTTAAACACATTTCTAGTAAATAGAACTTTTAAATTTACTAGAAATGTGTTTAAACCAAAACTATTGTCAATTTCAACATGAATTTTATAAACAAACAGAGGGACTAGCTATGGGAAATCCCCTAAGTTCGTTACTCTCTGACATATTCTTAAATCATTTAGAAAACATAATAAGCCAACACCCGTTGTTCAAACATTGTATTTACTGGATAAGATATGTGGATGACATATTAGTTTCTTTTAACGGTACAGACAGACAATTAAAATCTCTACATAATTACATTAACACTATTCACCCAAACATCAAATTTACCATTGAAATAGAAGAAAATAAATCCATAAACTTTCTAGACCTCACTATAACACACACAACTAAAAAACATGAATTTTCTATCTACCACAAGCCTACACATACAGACACAACTATACACGCAAATTCGTTTCACCCCATTACACACAAATTATCTGCTTATCAATCAATGCTTCACAGACTAATTAACGTCCCGTTGAGTAAAGAAAATTTCGATATAGAACTAAATAGAATACACGTTATAGCGCTAAATAACGGTTTCACCATAAATTTAATTAATAATATTCTAAAAAAACTACAGAAATCTAAAACGATATCTTCAATTTACCCAACAGTAAAAAACAATAAAACATTCAGTTATAATTCTATCACATACATCGGTACAATTTCAAACAAAGTAGGAAACTTAATAAAAACAAGTAAAGAAGAGACCATTTCATTCAAAACCAACAATTCCTTACAAAACGCTATAAAAAACAACAAAGATAAAACGGACAATAGATTAAACTCAGGGGTTTACAAGTTGACATGCGAAGATTGTAAAAAAGTGTATGTCGGACAAACAGGACGGACATTTGATATTAGAATGAAGGAACATGAAAGAAGCCACAGAGACAAGAAGACAGACTCAACTTTTGCCAATCATTGCCTAGAACATAATCACAAATTCAATACTAATTTTAAAACTTTGCATGTTCTAGATAAAAGTAAAAAACTTAATATGTTAGAAAGTTTAGAAATTAACAAATATAATAAATTAGGTATAATTTTAAATGACCAACTAGACATAAATAACTCCCCCCTACTAAACTTAAAACTCATACATGTCCACCCCCTCTTAGAATAAGATTAGTTCTGTACTTTGTATTGATATATATAAGATCTAATTAATATTTTGAATTAGTATATTCATCCACCTGATGAAGCCACAGTGTGGTGAAACATATGTAGTGCATATATATTATTTTGAAACTATACAACTGTGTTTTATTATATCTATAAAATCAGTTTTTATTGACTTTAGGATTACATTTTTTTTTCATGATCTGACTATCACATTCGTAGATCTGTAACTTTGAAACAAATAAAAATGGATATTCAAGTTTTGCGTTTTTGTTACTTGAAATGAAGTCTACTTTACACTCCTAAAATTTGAACATAACGATTTAAATTTAATTTAAATTCATTTAACTTATTTTCGTAAAAATAAATTTCTGTATATACATTTCATTGCCTTTATTGCGACTCTGGCGAAATGTATTTCAGAACTCCGTCTGTTTGCATTAAAAGACGTACAAACAGACAACTTCTATCAATACCATCGCGCTATATCATTCATATATACATGTTAAGTTGATCGATCGTACATTGGCACCAATGAATCACACCCGATACGGGAAAGCGCCCGTTCCGCAGTCTAGTTATCACATATATCCAAAATTCAACGAGAATGCACAAGATTACTCGACTAAATATACGCTGACATGTATAATACCTGCATATATCTAGCCATAACTGTTAAAAACGCAAAATATGTTAATCGCATAGCAGTTGGTCCGGGAAAATTATACTTTATTAAATAATTTTCACCAATTCTCTACTGCGCTATTTAGTAAACTATATTTATTTTTGAACACTTTCGAGGCAAGGGTACGTGATTCGTTAAGCAATACAGATCACGGGGATTTCTTATTGCAGACAACGTAAATGAATCTTAACATACTCATTATCATATTCTACTCAAATAAAGCCATTTATTACATTTAATTTTAACCTGGTGCTATTTTTAGCATTTTCTTTATATTGAAAGGACTTGACAATAAGAGATGAAACAACGATCAGAGGAAATAGTGAACAAAAAAAATAAATATAAACGAGAAATTGTTTAAACTTAACATCAAATTATAACTTAAAACTAAATAAACGTAAACAAACAAAATACAAATAAAAACTTAACAAAACGATGAAGGAATGTACAAGTATTATGTACATATTGTCATAAATTTTTTAAAGTCTATATACGCACTTCACACGGTACGATTTTGTTTCTTGTTTTGTTGTTTATTTGTTTTTGTTAATCTTTGTTTTTTTGGTGGTTGTTGTTCTAAGTTTACTTTTGTTTTATTTTCGATTTTAGACTCGAGGTCATTCAATGCTTCGACAGAGAATGCCCCGAGTGATGTCCCTAACTGCTCGTACTGGCCATTGGACTCACGGGTGATAGAGGGGTGCACGTTGAGTCTCTCAAGCATCCGTTCAGTGTGATCAACAGTTTTCTGGAACCCGCGTGGTCTCTGTGTTCACATAACCACACTCCCTGCCATGTGCCCAGGTTCAGTTTGCCCTCGGTGATCGGAATCGTGAGGGAGGATCCAAGAAAACATGCCTTCACGTGCGCTGGCTACAAAAACAAAAAATAAAAAGGAATCAATAACAGAAAAATGTGATAATCAATTTAGAGACTTATTCCATGATTTTTGAAATTTTGTCTTCTATATTTTTTATGATTTTAAAATTACCTTAGATCAAAGACATCTTCTTGGAACATCTAATGTATAACTCAATCTGGATAAATCACAATCAATTACATCAACTTACAAATATAACGATATGAGACAAAGATCAAAAAATAGTTGCTAGAATAATTTCTTGTTTGCTTTTTTATTTCTTCTAAATTCCAAAATTTCTGATAAAACACAAACGAAATATTAATGGCCAACCAATTCGCCCGTCACAAATATAATTACATACTTAACTCTCTTCAAACAAGAATATTAACACTATAAAATCGAAATAAAAAAATTAAAAATCCTTCATCAGAAACAAGTAGAAACGCAACGAAAAAATTATTAAGGAAAGTCCTAATACAACATAACAATGCTTCAAAGATGGTTATATTTTCCTCAGATCAATTAAGTAAAACTTGTTTATTGTTTAATGCAAGTAATGGGAAACAAAACTAAATTGAATATTACTACAACATGTAACTTCGATTACCAACTAAGTCAGTTAGATGATGTACTAAATTGATCTGATGTGGCAAGTCCCCATTTTGTTACTAAATGTTCTATATCATTTAGAAGAAGTAAATAAGCAACTAAAGAACAGTTACAGTTTTATACGCGGTTATAAAGGTTATGGTTTAAATTATTGCGACAAACAAATACTATTTTAATATCGTTGGCTCTGTTATCTGTACTTTCCACACATATTACTATTCACTTCTTTCATATTACATATTACAGATTCTAGGTAAGGGAGTAAATGACACTAACTTCTCCAACGCTCTCTGATAGATTCATTTATTTGGTAAAGTTTAGCTTAACTATTTTTATTGAATTTCTTCATTTATGTTTGACTGTCACTTATCATTTTGTTTTTGGTAATTATTTATTTGCTCAATTTAATATATTCCAGGTCCAGACTTTACTTATGTGGTCGTTTTCGCGAGAAATAATTTAGCATTATTTTGACAACTTTCTTATGGTGACAGGTGAAGTTTGGTTAATTTCTAGCATTTTATGCAAAAGTAAATAGTGGGAATAAAGTGTCGAAAATTCTAAAATGCATAAATTAGCAATTCATAGTTTCATGATTTTTGAAGGACTAAACACATCTGAAATTTCGACTGATATGGCTCCTTCGAAAGCCATAATTTAAACATAGCGTAAGGAGCAGTGAAGATTATGCGTGATCAGAATCATCAACCACTCCAGATATTATTAATAAAATTAATAACATTGTTTTGAGCAACCGAAGAATTGACATCAAGGAGATACTTCGATACATCGTGAGCGCACATTTTACATTTAGCATTGTTCATCTACAAACTCCCAACAAAGTGTATGCCGTACATTTTCGATTGTATCCAAAAAACATGTAAAAATGCGAACACGAAGGCTGTTAAACAAGAACCAAGTTATTTTTGCAAATATTAGTTATGATCGATGAAATCTAACTTTACCATTCCTGAATCCAAACGCTAATTTCAACAGTGAACACATCATGGTAGCTCTCCCCCCGAAGAAAACCAAGATATTTCAATCGGCGAGTAAGGTAACTTCACCAATTATCTTACAAAGAGCCAAACCATTAACGGGCCATATCATGTCGTTCAACTAGGCAAATTGAAGAAACCAATTTCTGGAAAACAATCTGAAATGACCCACAAAATTTCTCGCGTCAGTCAATTTGTTCGCCAAAAATCAGATCAATTGAGATTTCAGGCTATACCTCACCCATTAAAGTAGCCAGATCTAGTCTCAAGCGACTTCCACTTATTCCCTAAACTCATACATTTCCTTACTGAAAAGAAGTTTCGGTCAGATGAAAAACATATTGTAGCAATGGAGCAAGTATTTTGAGGAGTTTCAGAAGGGTTTAAAAAAAAAAAGGTATAATGACACTTCAGCATCGTCATATGCGTTGAAGTTGAAAGGGAATATGTTGAAATTTTTTTTAAAAAAATTCTTGCCCCAACTTCGTTTCGAATAACATCCGTCAAACCATCCTAATAATCTCTGCATTTTCGAATAGATACGAAATATCCTAGTATTTATATATACGAGTATATTTACAGGAAATAGAAATTGAATGTACACGTTAGTATCGCTCTTATTGGCCACACATGTCAAAAGCGACCACATAAGAGCTGCACGTAATAAGATTTGGTTCTGTAAAGATAACAATACAAAGTATAATAGTTAAATACTAACTATATAATCCAGGAATATTAAAACTAAGCTTCTGAAGCAATTAGGAATGTATCAACGTATACACAAACTTTATTAACATTCGTATCTTTCAAGATAAAATTCTTCCTTTAATTTATGCATTTGTACATAGGGCATCCATACTTTTTATGAATTGTGGTGATTGAGAAAAAGTCGTTTTTATAAACAGCAATTTGCGAGTGCAGATGAACTAGTATGAAAAATGGACCTTAATTTATATTTTGCACTTGATAATCAGTAGATATCTACTTACTTTTATGCCATATAATCAACGTTTTTGCTAATAATTTGTCGATTTTTCTGTATATGTATATTAGAATTTATATGAAATATAGTGAACGGTTGGATCTTAGTGAGACGGATACGAATTACTTTAAAGCAGATTTGGGTGTTAGTTTGCTTTAAATTTTGAGAAACGAATTATACAAAAACTATGTCTCATAAAAAAAAAGCACTTTGTACTTTATTCTGAAACGGTATGCTATGAAAATGCATTTCCACAATTCAATTCTTGGTTGAACCATTTTTCCTGCTAACCAACGAATTAAACGGCTTTTATATAAAAATAAAATAATTGTTGAAATCTGTGTAAAACTTATTAAAACATTTTGTTTGCGTATCAATGGGTTAATACACAGACGAACTTTAAAAACTGTATATACCGTGCCTTCATAATAGGTTGTAACCCACGTGACGTGTTGCAATATTGGTTGCATACATTAGGATTGGCAATCCTGCATAATAAGTTCCTAAACTCAAATGTTTTGTTATGACAGTTTTCTACGTTTTGTGTATTGTGTCAATTAGATTTTCTTTGCATTTATTTTATATTTATTTCGCGTTAAAAAAGTCAGTTCTTTGAAGAACTATTGAAGATATTCTAACTCTTGTGAAGGTTAGTTATCTATTAATAACATTGAATGTATGTATAAATAAAATAATTTCATTTTAGGTTATAACCTCCAAAATGGCATTTACCGTCGAACAAGATGCATTCATTTTAGTGGCCCATTATAGAAGTGCTACACAAGATGCCGAAGGCAATTGGAGTTATTCACTTCCAAGTTGTATAGATCAATTTATACAATGCTTCCCAGATTTTGACTTTGATTACGATTCATTTCGACATCGTAGACATATTATAACACATCGTTTTGAGGATAAACATTGTATTTGTAAAGGGAAATCGACTGGGAGGCCCACCAAATTAACTGAAGCTGTTGTAGATGATATTCGGCAGCGAGTAGAACATAGCCCTCATAAATCAGTTAAAAAACTATCTCAGCAAACAGGTATTTCATATTTATTTTTAATTGTATAAAGTTAACATTCAAAAAAATGTTCTTGTAGGTCTCTCAGTTGGAACATGTCACAAAGCATTAACAAAAAAGATACATATTGTCATGGATTTTCCATGGACAAGCAAGGAAAAAGATTGAACTATTAGTGAACTCTTTACTAGGGACAATTTATAAAAAAATTAGATATTTCACTTGTATATTTATTTATTTTAGATGGGGATCGATAGGTATAATATTTTTATAAATAAGATATTTAATGTATGAAATTATGATTAGCCCTCGTATATTTAGGTGGACCAAAGGAATTGAATTTGCCGCTTTTTCGGATATTGTATTTGATAAGATGTATTGTCTGTATATTTTGATTTGATAGATGGAAGGGATAGCCAGGCGGATATGAAGAATTTTTCATTTTAGATTTAGAGGTATCTTGACTGTTAAAGTGTTTAGATAAAAAGGATAAAATAATAAATTTTGTTCTTTGTTTTATAAAGTCGGTCTGTACTTTGTTTTGCATTTAGTATAAGGTGCAAGTAAACCTTAATTCGATTTTGCGTAGTTTTTCATAGTTATTTGAAATCTTGTGTAAAAAGATGCCTCTCGTGTATTTTAAAATCACACAAAAAACTTAATGTAAGTTGATAAAAATTATATTATTTATTTATTAGATTTTAGGATTATTTTCAGTGCTATAAATTTTGTATTTATTGTAATAATAATGTGTTTGAAAGTAGTATATGGATATTAGCGAAACCTTGTCATGTTTTTGTTTAAGGGAAGTTGTTTTTCTTAAAATTATACTTCGAGAACAATTTTTTTGGAATTTAAGGTTGGAGAGATTGTAGTGGGGATGGATCTTATCATGTTATTTGTTGCATGAATAAATTTTCAACTAGCGTGAGTTTTGAAAACTAATTTGTTTTTGATATTTGTTTGAAGGAGTCACAGTAAAGGTTAAACTTGACAGATTTCACTAATATTTATTAGTTTTATATTTGATCGTGTTTCACAAGAGGTTTTTCTCTGTGTGCGAGTCAATGTTCACAAAGAGTGTTTCCTCATTGCTACTGTTTAATGATGCTTTAGCACCCTATACACTTTGTAGAGGGATTTTTCTTTTTTTTTATTTTTAATATAACAATGTAAAGGGAAAATGCGTGTATAATTTATCTGACACCTTGTGTTTTATTTTTGATATAACCAACATCCGCGAGGATCGACCCAGAGACGTAAGCTCAAGGATTCTACTAGACTGAATAGCAGACAAAAAAAATAAGCTGTAGTGTGAATTAAAATTAAATAAAGCAATTTCAAAGCAAATTCCACTGCAATATGCATCCTTATAAAGTTACTGTTGTTCATCAGTTACATCCAGTCGATTACGATAGGCGAATTAGATTTTGTGAATGGTTTAATAATCGAATGAACGATGATCTCCTAGATTTAACTTTTTTTAGTGACGAAGCATGGGTACATTTTACAGGATACGTAAATTCACAAAATTATAGATCTTGGGCTACAGAAAATCCACACCAACTAGTAGAAACATCATTACATCCTTTAAAAGTAGGAATATGGGTGGGAATGTCGAGAAGAAGAATTATTGGGCCAATTTTCTTTTACGATACCATTACTGCAGCAAGATATCGAAGAATATTAAATGAATTTATTAATCAGCTGCATGATGAATTAGAAAATGGCTGGTTTCAACAAGATAATGCACCTGCTCACACGGCCAGAGACACACACCACTATTTGACAGAATTTTACGACGATAGACTGTTTAATTTATGGCCACCCCGTTCTCCCGATCTTACTCCGCTTGATTTTTACTTATTTGGACATTTGAAAAATAGGATATATAGAAATAGACTACATAATTTACAAGAACTAGAAGCAGCAATTATGCATGAAATAAATAACATTACGCAGAATGATTTACATAATGTTTTTGAAAATTTAAAACGTAGGGTGAATATTTGTTTGCAACAAAATGGTCATCATTTCCAACATTTATTATAAATATGTTATTGTGAAAAAGCTTTCAGTACGTTAGCTCCTCATAAAATGTGTTTGTACAGAGGCAAAATTGACAATTTTTTCATTATTAACTGTAAATAAAATTTATGCTATTAAAATGATAATAAACACTAGTGTTTTAATTGAATAAACATACAACTAAAATTTATTTTTATTATTCCAAGAAATTACTTACGTTTCAATTAAAATAAAATTAAAAAACATCTGTCAAACTATTTTGAACTAGGAATATTTGTATAGGAGTAGTACCAATCTGTAATGTTGGTTGCATATGTATCATGTTACAACAAATAATGAAGGCTCTGTACTTTCCACGGCAATGATGTCAACATTGTAAATTGAAAACCAAATTAGACACGTATTTTTAAATGACTAAATAAAACTAAAATATAGAAAAATTGCAAACTGCTTTTTTAAAAAATTGAAAAACTGTGAACCTTAGATTGAAAATCAGACTCGTAAAATGTTATAATATTCTCGATACTGTTACATGGAGTTGAGAATTGGACGTTTACCGAATGCTATAGAAGAAATTAGAGGTTTTTGGCACGTGGGTGTATCGGAAGATATTTCGAGTGAGCTGGATCGGTAGAGTTAGTAATGAAGACATTTTACATCTCGTAAATAGAGGCTGAATCGTTTCGAAAATTTTAATATCCATGATATACGATATTCTGAACGATTTAATGTTCAGCATAGTCTTGGTTTCAATCAATGAAACAAAAACCAAGTTGATGAGAGTTAGAAAAAAGGACAAAGAAAACAAAAGTATTAAAATAAAAACTTTACATTTGAAAAGGTCGAAAAATTAAAATATCTGGGTATTATGATATCAAACGATTGAAATAGAGACGCTGAAATAAAAGAAAAAATTTTGGCAACAAATAGAGCCTTTTATACCAATAAGAAATTGTTAAATAACATAAATCTTACTAAAACGAATAAATTAAAAATATATAACAAGATCAGTAGTAATGTATTCAGCAGAAACAATGACAATGACTAAGAAAAACGAAGAAAATCTAAGAATACTCGAACGGAAAATATTAAGAGACATAATGGCACCAATTAAGCTATCGGAAAATGAATTTAGAATAAGAACAAATGATCAACTGCAACAAGAAATCAAAGGAGAAGATATTGCAAAAAAATAAAACAGCAAAGAATAAAATGGCTGGGGCATGTATGGAGGGCGAAAGAAGAATCCACAATCAAGCTGCTATTGAACTGGAAGCCGGGAGGACAAAAGAGAAGAGGTAGACCGAGATACAAATGGCTGGAGGACCAGGTAGAAGATTTACGAGGAGTAGGCGTTATCAAGTGTCAGGAAAAGACAAAGAATAGAAACTGTGGAAGGAAATAAGCCAGAAGATATGATGAGCTGGGATGGGGACTGATCCATAGGGTGTTTTGGCCATTATATATATATATATAGTCTTAGTTTACCCATTCTCATTAGAATATTTCCGCCTTCCCTATATTGAGAGTATTTAAAGATATTATTTGTACTCGATATCAGGTGAAAACATTCCTGGTCTTTCTTTAAATGTATTTCTTATATTTTCCTTAAATTGGGCAAAATACCGTCCACTTCCAAATAGGAATTATAATTTTACTAATTGCTAATTTTACGCCATATACAGTGAAAGTTCTCATAAGCGGGCAGTCACGGTTCCAGGATTTTTGCCCGCTTATGGGAGATGCCCGCTTAAAAGAAAACTCTGAGAAAACAAACAGAACTCGTATAATGTAACATGTAACTACTATATAGATACATATATGTATGTACATAATATGTAATGACATAGACACAAACAAGTTATTTAGGAACAGCTGGAAAATATCTTAAAATGGATGACTGTTTCATTTTCTTTTGCTGTTCTTCCATACGGCACTTCTGAAAATGACATTCCAGATTTTTGATATGTTCAAAAGCCACATAGTCATCTCTAGAAAACTTTTTCAGTTCCCTGATGCAATTTAAAGCTTCATCAAAGCACTTTATTTTATTTTCTTCTTCTTTTTGTTCTTGAACGTCTTCTATTTCGTCATCGGTCTCGTTCGCTTCACTAACTTGACTGGATGTAGTAGTCTGGTTTTCAAAATCATCTTCTGTTGGTGCCTTATCATCAATTTTTATAAATTCGTCTAGGTTCTGGTCAATGGTAATATTTAAATCTTCTGCAGCTCTCCTCATCATCTCCATTGTCGCAAAAACAGACAACGGTAAGTCATCCTCATCCTCAGAGTCAAACTGAGGAATCGTCGCATCCGTTTTTCTGAACCCAGCCTTTCTGAAACAATTTTGTATTGATGGAGTGGCCTTTTCCCATGCCGTTTTGATAAAATATAATGCATCTAAAATATTAATTTTTTTTGATAATTCAGATGATGATTTAGAAGAATCTATGTTTGATAAAATATGTTGTATAATCTGGTTGCGGTAATAAAGCTTGAAATTCTGAATGATGCCTTGGTCTAGTGGCTGGCAAACAGAGGTTGTATTGGGAGGCAAAAAAATTAATTTCACATTTTTGAGGTGTAATTCTCGAGGATGTGAAGCAGCGTTATCTAAAAACAATAAAATTTTTCTCTTTTCAATTCCCATTTTTCGATCAAGCTCGATTAACCATTCACCCATTATATCGCCCGTCATCCAGGCTTTCCGGTTTGACATCCACTTGACAGGTAAATCCTTAATGTTTATGTTTTTCAGTGCTCTAGGACGAGCCGATTTTCCAATCACTAGTAGTTTTTCTTTCTGCCCTGTCATACTTGCACAAAACAACACTGTAAGTCTTTCTTTGGCCAATTTCCCACCTACACACTTTTCAGATTTTAAGGAACGGGTCTTATTGGGAAGCGCGCGAAAAAAAAGGCCACTTTCGTCGGCGTTGTAAATGTCTTCGCATTGGTATCCGAGTAATAGTGAAGGAAGTTTTTCTATGAATGCATCAACTGTCTCTTGGTTTACATCAGCTGCTTCACCAGAAATGCATTTAAAGCTTACATTATGTCTTTTACGCCACTTTTGTAGCAACCCATCAGATGCACTGAAACTGGTGTAGCCGAATTTTTTTGCAATTTGTTTTGCTTTTTCTTTTAGAAGCCCTCCAGAAATGGGTATCTTCCGATTTCTAGCATTCACGAACCACTGATAACATTCTTTATCGATGTTGGAACCTTCAGTTCTGAAAAAACTTTTTTTTTGATGCACAGTTACACCAGACTGCCATAAACGTCTAATGTCCTCTTTATTTTTTGCTATCATCGTAGCTTGCGTCTTTCCTATCGAAAATCGCGCTGCTATAGCCCGAGTAGATAGTTTTTCTTTATCAATTATATTCACTATTTCCATTTTTTCTTTTAGTGTTAACATTCTTTTTTGTGGAGGCATTGTTAAAAATGCACACATCCGATTCTCTATCACAACTAAAGCACAAAGAACCAACGACCAGCTGTTTCTTAAACGGTAAATCCCCTAAGGGAATCACCGAGTCTAGAAATGTGTAATGCGGGTTAAAATCTTAATTCGCCCGGTTGTTGGAGCTTCGTGGTCGCTTATGGGAGATATTTCTGGCTTTGGCTAAAAAAATGTTGCCCGCGCCTGTTTATAGGAGCGCTCGCTTATGGGAAGGTGTCTTATGTATTAAAAGATAGGGCGAAAATCGGTTCCGAACAATTTGGTCGTTTAAGGGAGATGGTCGCTTATTAGAGCTGCTCGTTAAGGGAGCTTTCACTGTATTACTAAAAAATGAAAAGGCGCTAGCGCTTAGCGATTTGACGGCAATTTAATTCAATTTTTATGTAAGCCCACACATTTTCAATTGGATTAGCATCTGGTGATTAGCACTGCTAATCTAATACTGTTCTCTTATTTTCAATCTTAGAGGATGTACACAGAAAACTCAGGTGTTTTTGATCGTTTTATTCTTGAAGTTTCCAATCTGATGCTCCATCAACAAAACCACTTTTTGGCAGATATTAGAAAACGCCTTCTATATAAATTTCCACCATTTTCTTAGCATTAAAATTCCTAGACAATAAATATAACTACTCAAATTCCAAGATATTAAAGCAACCCCATAAATGGGGTACATACAATGTAGACTGCCTCCTCGTGGTGTACCCTGGACCCGTGACTTGTCACGGCTAAATAGGATTTCCTAGCAAAGAATCAGCATGAACAGCGAAATTATAGCAAATGATGGTATTCATAACCCATCGACAAGGAACGTAGGAAACCCTGAAGATCTTACAACTGAACGTTGAAGGCATGAGCAGATCTAAATTTGAATATTTACCGAGGCTCTTGAACGATCATTCGGTGGACGTCGCCCTACAACTACAAGAGATCCATTGTGCCGACGAAACGCAACTTAGCAACATAGCACAACATAACTTAGCAAACTACCGGGATATTCCCTGGCAGTAGCTACCCATCACGCAACCTATACTGAGTTATGCCATCGATGCCCTTCTTCAGGGAGTCCACAAGAAAATAAAGTTTATCACAAAAAGCGTTGAGTCAATTTTGATCGATTTTCTCCGGTTCCCATAGAAATCGATGATCAATGTTTTCGAGTATAAAGCCGCTTAGATTTAGCACTTTTGTATTTAACTTCACAATTCGCAAACGTTCGTAATATCTCTGCAGACACTTCTAACAAACGACTGCGGGTTGTAAATTATCTAGCAGCGGCTGCCACGCTTCAAAGCTTCAAACAAGCCACTCATACGCCCAGACCGGCAATCAGTATAATGCGAAAGTTTTGTTGAACGAGGACTAAGTGATTATCGGGATCTCCTTAGTCGATAGAATGCATCAATGTTTATCAGATCCTTCTTAGAAGTAATCGCCTACATGCCGCCTAGGCGGCACAAGCTGTGATATCCTGCATCTTCGTGAAAGACCATGCAACCTACGTGACTGGTATTAACAAATCGACTACTATTTATTGGTAGTATCTAGGTGTATCTTGAAATATTATAATTTGCTCACAATTTCTTTCTACTACAAATATATAATGCATAAGCAAAAAGAAATAAAATTCCTGATATTTTAACAAATAATTAGATTGTTTAAAAACTTAATGAAGCTGAGAGCATGAAATACAGTGTGATCACAAGTCGCTGATTAATTAAGTTGGTGTGCCTGAAATATTGGTATTGAAGCCGGACAACAACACTTATTTTTGATCATTCATTGGCGTGACATTGAAATGGCAAATTACATTAATTACGTACATATTATGTATTTTATTCTATTTATTGATGTCATTAAGTATGTAAAAATGTCTTCCTCCAAGTTAAAAACCATTATCACGATATATATACTGGTAGATAATTCAAGTATAATATCTCATAAAATGCCGCAAACCAATGATAACCAGATGACAGACATAAAATTCTGACAATTCTGCAAACTTAAAAATACCACTTTCCGAATTGTCAATTTCATCAGTAATTTCTGATCTCACTGTACAATATTCATCATAAATGTAAAATAAATCTAATATTTTCAGAAGTAACATCTTATCATTCAAAATTTAGCCAAAACTAATCTTGCAATGACATAATCAACACAAATGTTGCAGTTCAGTCAAAAAATATAGTTAGAAAACTATTCAATATAATCAAAAAATAATTAGCATTGTAATTGGCTGCTTTTTCTTAGTTTGCACAAAAAAAAAAATTAAATTACAGAGTTTCAGGGATATGATCCAGTTATAGAATTCTTTTAATTAACTGAATCTTAATTTTAGCACATTTGAAACATTTTATTGTCAAGACATGTATTTCAATATTTTTCTGAAGCCCTTAGGCTAACATAATGGTTGCAAGATGGAACTAATTTACTCGTTACTATGGTGTTCAGGTTTAATAAAATTTCTAGTGAAGATTCAACTGTTTCAATAATTACAAGCCATATTAAAATCTCTATGTGGCCTTTAGCATCAATTATTGTCAGCACGATCACTCTATCAAACCGTGCCGCAAAGAGCTACCACAATGCTTCCATTTGTAAATAATAATTTGTGATATAATATTTAGAACTACTCTTACATATTACACACTATGTACTTGAAATAACAAAACAACAAGAACAAAAACCCAATATCTAAATAATAAATTTGAAAAAAAAAACACTAAATTACAAGCCTTTGGGAATAACTGCAGAGGTGTTTTTTGTGTCTTGTGAGCAACTTAAGAACTGTTAATTCTGATCCTAAAAATAATGTATTTACAATTACACCTGCAATTCTATTACAATGACAAAAGAGTTGTATTAAAAAAAAAATCAGTCAATGGCAGCCTCCAACACGGTATTAGATTCTTAAATTTTAGGTTTTTAATATCCTAAAAGTAACATAAATTGTCTAAACTGTTTTGCATCATTCGCTCTTACAAAAAATATAAAAGTTCTTCCCCATTATTTATATTACCTAAATTTGTTAATAGAATTAGATTAATAAATATTTTAAAACCCTTACATTAACAAAAACCCATTCTAAGAGTAACTATTTTGTATTATGAAACTCAAATGCAAAACATTTCTAATAAGACATAATAAACCTTTTTTACTATCCATGTGTAGGTATTTTAAAATATGTAATAACTACAATATTATAATAGATTGAAAGATAGACATAGTACAAATGTATAACTGAATATTTTCAGTTTTGGCAATTAATGAATTATACTGTAATGATACTTTATTAAATGAACCATTGGAAAATTATATACCATTTAGGTTAGGAAGTGTGTATTTATAGCATGGTGTGCATTTCAAAGTATACAACTTCCCTAGAAATTACATTACAAAATTTATTTTTTGTTGCTACATAGCATGCTTGATAAAACTAACATATTTTAGAAATAAAGATTATTAAAATTATAATTTGTTTTTGTTCATTCTTTCCAACAGCAAGGAAACATGTATGTAATATAAATTTGGCTTAAAAGTCTAATATAAAAGTGACTTGTTCACTAGTTTAATTTCAAGTACATACCATATCATCTGGTCCCTCACAGGAATGTCTGTAAGGCATATCTTCTGGTATAATTTTATTTAACATCATCTCCATATCGTCTCTCACATCTGGATCCCAACTTTCATTTAAGGCAAGACTAGCAGATGTATGTAGGACTGTGGCCATGGAATATATATAAAAAAATTAATGTCCATTATAAAAATTTACAAACATACAAATTATAGAAAAAAAAACAAACGCATCACACACCACCATAAAAACATCATTTCCAAAATCTGTCAAAATGTTTTATGATTGCAAGTGTCACTCACACACTGTTATAGCTTTATTTATTAATTTAGCGCACATGCTTATGAACGTAATGAATTTGATCTTCGTCAAATCTTAATAGGTATGTTGTTTATGAATCGTTTTTATTAACTTAGTAAATATGAAAGAAATGAACGAATAAAACGTGTAAAACACACTCACTCTGAACATGACAGAGACCCATGGCAAACTGGGATAGTTCAGGTATTTGTCGAAGGATTTCCTCCGTGACAAGATGAACACCCCTGTGCTGTGGTCTCAGATTTATCTTTTTTTGAAACCACGCTGAATTACACTGAATTATTCTGGCCGACGAAGCCATATTTGATTTGCTATCACTGTTGGTCGCCAGCTTGACAGTTTTTTTTAAATATTCACAACACTCACAAAACACTATGACTTCGAAACACCTCGGTAATGTACTTGAATCGCACTAGATTCATTATTATCATGAACAGATCATTATAATTTTCTAGTGTTCCGTGTGTAAAATAAAAAAAGGTTACAGGCTTGCCGCAGTACACGACTTGATGATTCTGACACTTCGCTATCATTCGTGTGTGTTCGACAATTCAGACGGGTGCGACCGAACAACGCGGTCGGTTTGAATATTTAGTATGTGACCATCTATTGGTAATTAGCTGAAATTATTTTACAGACTTTAATTCAAAATTCTTCCAATCTATACAAATTCTTTGAAGTTAATGATTTAATTTATTTTTACTTTTCCTTAATATCCAACTAGACATAACCGATATACTTAAATGTTTTTATGCAATTAAATTGTTTGTTAAAAACCGTATTTCACGAACTGACTTTCCGCTATAACCTATATACATATTGTATAATGTCTAAACATGTTGATATGTAAACCCCCTAGTACAAATTACTTAATTAACAACAGCCTTAATGCTTCAGATGATTCAACGGAAGACTTTGTATTTAAAGACAAAGTTTGTTTTGCGGACATTTTAAATTTATATTTAAAAATGATTTATGAACTTATTTTTCAATTTTATCTTTAAGCAATACAAAATTCGGAATATATTTTTCATTAGCCAACAGAAAGGCACCGCAACATATGTATTTGTATGTGTATGAAATAATCAATGGCTTCTGCACGTAAACCCTTCTTAATGAACATTTTATTAACTAAACTAGTAAAGTAGGCGTGAAAAAGGGTGCGGCAAACTACCTCCTGAACAAACAGAAATACGTTTTCTATGAAGTGGAATATATCCTCGGATCTACAAGTATGGCTACCTTTTACGCAAATCCAAATGACGAATTCGATCCGTGGTTTGAGAAAGCCGCTTTCGACAGTTTTGGATTCAGGATTTGGCATGTCATGTTTTTTTGTTTTTCGGGATTTGTTACCATAGGTAAATTACAATATTTTCGTACTATGCTTTAGGATAACCGAGTGCTTATATGTTATATAAATTACTTTATTTATACTTTATATATTGTTTTGTTTCCATATATCTTCTAATTTGACAAAAATCAACTGGTAATTAATAAAAATCAATTAACCGAATTATAACTTACACGCGAAAGTAATTTTCATATCGTGTTGTGTCAAAATAAGAGTTCCACGAACTACCCAGGAGATTGAAGCGGATTATAGACGAAAAAAATTGGCCGAGAAATTTAAAGAAAGACTGATGCTGATTCAAAATCAAGAAATGGATGACATTGACCTGAAACGAGGTAATTATTACATATAATGAAATAAATCTATGTTTTAGAGATTAACTAATAAAAATATAAAATCTACGCATCGAAACTGTTTCTGTTACGATGCAATGTAACAAGTATTTTTACGGTATATTTTGAAAATACATTTTAAAGTAACTCATATTTGACTATTTTTATTTATGGATTGATTTGCTATGAGAAAAATCGAAAGTTGAACGAATACGCGGGAAAAATGTTTCGAAATAATTTAGCTTGAATTTGGTATATTTTACTGTCATATACTTTCAACATCAGACTATATCATGACTGCATGAAAGCGCAGTGCAATTTAGTTAAATTTAACACGTTTGCTTTTTTAATAATGTGTATTATGTAATCTATGTATATTTAATTGATTAAAACAAAATCTCTAATATCTGAGGATTTCATCAATTTATGAGTTAGTATATATATATATATATATGTTGTTTCTAAATTATTAAATTCAGAATAAATGTTTTTAAAATATAAATTTTTTTCAACAATTCTTTTCAACGTCATCATAACTACTCATAGTCATAACTAGTCATAACTACTCATGTTATGACATTACATACTTATATTACTGTAACTTCCCATCTTATATTTCAAATTGGTGTATTCGCACGTATCATTGATTATTTTAGAATCACTTCTTGTACTAATTTGTATCTTTGTATCTATTGAAGTTTCCTTAATAATAAATATAATATGTTATTTTTCCTAATACTTCGCCTAGTAGATATTGTAGGTATTTATTATATGCAATTTCATTTGAACGGTTAAACGCGCTTTTAAATGCAAGGATCAAAACTTGCTTTACAATAGTAGTTTTTATAAGGTATAATAGTTAATAATTAGAGTTATCTTATATGTTTTTTTTTTGTTTATAGTGATTCTCTCACAAAGTTTTCAATTCATTTGTATGTAAAATACAGGACCTTTTCCTTTGTTACATTTTTCATTTGTAATTAAAATTATATTTTCCGTTGATTAATACTTCAGCAACTATTACCTATTAATATGTATAATAGTTTCGTTATAGCCAATAATAGTATTCGTCAATTTCTAAAACAAATGTTTTCTTGTACTTACCATTTGAAAAGAAATAAATAATTTTCCTTTTTATTTACAGCACTAGATATAATTCAACATGATTATAAGATGGAATCTAAATCAATTGATAAAGAATTATCAATTCAACTCTACCCCACTTATACTGTAGACGCTGACAACTATTCAAAAAACTTAAAAGCGGAACCACAACAGCCAAACAAAGAGTTAGAAATACCTCAAACAGTAAAATTACATAGGATTATGTAACCTATTAATGTAAAATAAAATTTATTTCGAAAAATTATTTAGTAAACAAGTAATTTTTATGTAGTAAATTCACTATATATTTTACTAAACAAAATGAAATAAATTTTATTATTCTTGTAATTTTTTACATATTATAACTTTGAAAACTGAGGAATAAATCAAATTATAATAATAATAATAACCTAATAACCTTATGCTAACCTAGATGCTACCGTAGCTTTAGATAGTCCAGTTTCTATTAAGTAAATAATTCTTACTTTGTTAAAATAAGATATTGAGACCATATAAAAAATAATTCAAAAAACAAGACTTTGACAAACTGCAAATTTAAATTGATATTTCATTGACAATGGATATAATCAATCAGGGCAAAAATCTACATTTTGACAATTTTCTCAAATTTTACAGTAACAGTAACGACCAAAATTTATTGCTCTTGTATTAAAACAAATCGTGTACACCATTTAAATCAAGTAAACATTTTTTATTAGTTTTTTTATCGTTTAAAAACGGACTTTCTGTCATTTAGACCAAAAGTTATTATAAAGTTGTGTTTTTAGTATGTTCCTGTTCCCATCTTCTTTTAATTCTTAAAATTGTGCTCTTATTGTAATGAAAATAAAATGCAATATTTTCAATTGACCAACCTTCTTCAGCTTTTGCTATAATCAAATACTTTTCATGTTCGGAAACTTTTGGTATTTGCATTTGTAATTAACTTAATTGTCAGGGCATGATAATAAACGTCAGAAAAATACAATATTAAACAGGAAAAAAATATATGTACGAGATTTTTTGAATACAAGAGTACATCAATTTCTTTGATCAATACAATTGAGAATAAAACAACACATTCTCAAAACATTTAAATTATTTAAAAAAATATGTCATAATGTTCCAGCTTGTGCAAGTTTTCAGATGATCGTCAATGACAACTTCATTTTTATGAATCAATTAGTTTTATTAAACATGCAAGTAATTTATCATTTTATAGCAACCACGATGTTGATAATTTAATACAAATATTATGCAGCTTCAATCAATGGTTCACAAATTCATATCAACAAGGAACATAGCTAAAAATAAATATCTATTAAAAAGTTCAGTGATAAAGTGATTCAGGATGCAATTTTCGGTAAGTAAATATATTTCTTTATTTTTATTTTAAAAGTATGTAGCACTGTATACTAATAAGAATCGGCGTTGATATTAGACTAACAATTTCAAACAACTGCAGCATTTATTTTAATTTAGTTTTAATTTTTTATGGAATTACGTAAATTACTGTAGGTACAAAATAAGAGTTTATTAATTCCAATGTAAATATCCGAATACAACTCACTAGAACTCAGTCTAACACATTTCACGTGCATTTTGGAAAGTTAAACACCTAACTAGGGAGAGAAATTACAATGCATGCTTAAAATGGAATTACAGTGATGTACTAAGACACATTAAGGTAAAAAATTATAGCTGCATTGATACAAATTTCTAATATAACCTCTGAAATACATAGAAAAATTATGTTTTAATAAATACCAATTCTTCATTTGTTAAAAATTTTTAGCTTATAAGAATGATAAAAATAGAAACATTTTTCTTCTTCCATTCCACAGAAAGAGTTTACCTTTGCAACTTTTATTCGTCTCAAGTTATTTTTCGTATATATACATACCAATTAAATGCAACTAGTTTACAGGTAAATGGGGGTAAATGAAGCATAAATATATTTTTTAAAATAACATTTTATTTTGGAAATACGGGAACAAGTTATGTTCACTTTTAATTTTTTTAATAAAATTATCTTACAATAGTGAAGATATATTTTAATGATGTAATAAATAAAGAAGAAAAAGAATGAAAATAGTTTAGTAGTTATCAACAAATTATTTTAAAAGAAAAAGCAAAAGTCAAGAGCTTTGTACAGTTAAAATATTTAATATTTCTTGTTTTTTTCAGAATTTTTAAGTGTGTTAGAAATCCAAAAATTATTTAATCGTATTTACATAATTATCAAGAAAAAAACAATACATTTAGTTGGATATTACAGTATCATGTACAGTTGACAAAGATATTTGATGAAATAAGCTTTATAAAATATAGTGTAACTGTGTGCAATTTTTATAAATATTATAAAATGTATTTTATAAAATATAACCTAACCTCCATGTACGATCTTTGACAGAAGATTTCATTAATAGCCAACATGGTCAAAAGTAGATTTCTTGGTCAATTGTCACAGATGAAACTGTTGATTTTGCAATATGAATCTTTTAATTCTAAGCATTGCAACTATAAAGATATAAATAAAAGATTACAGGTATATAATAATAATATAGGTGAAGTTATAAATTCAGTTCATGATGCCAACGTAAAAAGGTTTTTGAACTTTTTAAGTTATTGTTTTATAATATTCAGTCTTCACACACCTCTGTTCTTTCAAAAGGTTTTGATGTATACCCCTCATATCACACGTAACATCCATATGTTTTTTTTTCAACACTGCACAAATTATCATAATCACCTTGCATACTGCTGCACAAGCACTTACTTGTTCATGCATTTTATATATGAGTGATAAAATATTTTATGTTTGCACTATTCTATTGGTTACACATTAAAGTATTTTAGTAATATCCTTGTCAAGGAACTATAATACCGTAATAATACAGTTTCATGTCATTCTTTTGCGTGTTATGAAGTTGTAGAACGACATATGTACCTATTTTAACTGTTATTTATTTATAAAAAATATAATTAAAGACGCTTCTTGAATAATTACAATTAATAACATATCTAACAGCTGACCCAGTAATTGTTAATCAGAAAATACTGATAAAAAAATCCAAGGTAAAAAAATCTGTAAATAATATACAGAGAAAGGAAGCACATTTAAAAATTGATTCATATTTATTTACAGGTTTTCCGGCTAAAAATAGCCAGCACAATATAAATAAGTAATTAATTTATTGTTAACGAAACAAGACAATTTTATTTCAAATGGATTACATTAATTCCATGATTAACGTTAACAAAATGAGCAAACATTTTGTAAATCTTTAAATTTCAACTATTTAAAGTTTCTTGTAAAATCTTTAGAATGATAATTGCAATCCATATTTATCCTTACTTAAGAATCTAGTCATTCTAACCTACATAATTTTATTAAATTGGCTTTAAAAAATATTTTATTTGATTTTGCAAAATTTAAGTTAACATTTAAACATTAATTTAACAATTAGATGTATGAAAGTGCCTAATGAATTTCAAGTATAGACTTTTTATGATGACAGTTTGATTATAAATAAAATACAATTAATATTAAATTAATTTAAAACGTTTTTTGTTTCTAATCCTATTTGAACAATTTGTTAAATATTAACTGAACTATTTATAGGATGTAGTATACAGGGTGTCCGGGAAAATGTGGGAAATCTCTTGGATGCAGATAGAACATGAAAAAATAAGATGACGAGTTTCTATAAATTTTTTTCCTACAGGCCCATCCTACGGAGATATGGATCCCTGAAGGACACCGCTGGAAATCGGTTTTTCTTGAATTTTTATTTAAAAGTACTTAATATAATTTAATAAAAATTTAATGTGATGGACACTAGTAAGGATCTCCTAAAGTTGTGTCCTTTAAACATATTTAGTTTTTTTAGTTTACCAGGGGCGGGCTAATCTTTACAACTGAATGCCTAAATTTTTAACACACTGTATTATAAAGACTTAAAAATAATAAAACTGGACAACTTGAACCTTAGATTAAAATAAAGGTACTCTTGTTTATTGTCGACAAAATGAATCGTTTACCAGAAAAAATTCTTCCTATGTTCGTAAAAAATGTGCGTTTCAGTCTTTATCAGGACCAAAAGAACCTATTGCTGTTGCAAACGTTACTATGGTACGAAATAAATAAAATATCCGGCATTTTAGAACTTGTCATTCTTTCACATCGCTGACACACTGATCCCTTTATTCAATATTAATTTACTGAGTTTTTCATTTCGTGGTTAATTTAATTGTAAATGTATTCGAAGTATGGAATACATGTTTATTGAGTATGCAGATATGCATCTGATGTACGGTCTTGCAATACTTTAGAAGCCAGAAGATTATATCACAAAAGATTTCCTAATCGTGCTCTACCAAACCAGAAGACATTTCAAGGAGTTGATCAACGTCTATTTAAGGGAGAATGATGGGCGATTCCAATTAATAATGTAATACATATTATTGATTTTCTTCATAATTTTAGGAAAGTTTGGAAAAAAATAGTAATGATGCTGGTGTGGGAAGAACCGTACGTACGCCGCGATTAGAGGAACATATTTTAAATGTTGTATATAACAATCCATCAACGAGCACTCGACAATTATCAGCACAGTTTAATACTTCGAAAACAATAGTACATGAAGCTCTTCATGAACAGCTGTTATATCCATATTATTTGGAAAAAATACATGAACTGATTCGTGAAGATTATCCTCGTAGTTCGCAAATTGGGTATAGCATCAGCAACGAAATAATGTAAACTTCATGAACATTATTCTTTTCACGGATAAAGCAAGGTTTACCAAAAATGGTATCACCAATTTACACAACACACATGTATGGGCTAATGAATATCCCCATGCCACTATTGTTTCGCATCATCAACATCAGCCCCAATCAATTTTTTGATTAGACCATTCGTATTGCCAGAACGATTAAATGGACAACTTTATTTGGAGTTCCTTCAGAACGCTTTTCGAGATTTAATAGAGCACTTACCACTTGAAACCCGCCGAAACATGTACTTTATGCACAATGACGCACCACCTCATTTCAGCGTTCGTGAGCGAGAGCACCTGAATAACGTCTATTCAAATCGTTGGATAGGTAGAGGAGGACCTATTGCCTGGCCTCCTCGACCTCACGCCGTTGGATTTTTACCCGTGGGGGGACACATGTTTCAAAAAATTGGTGTATTCCACTCCGGTCGACACTAGGGAGGAATCACGTTTCATTGTGATGCGATGGGTTATTGTTGCGGATACGACAGTCCTTAATTCGTCGTGCCCGCGAGTGTACCAGACTTCACGGAGCCCATGTTGAACCTTCTTATGAAATTTTTCAATAATTTCGTTGAGGTGTCTGTTGGGACACCACTGCTTTATATTAAGCACTTTCAAATAAATTCAAGAAAAAACGATTTCCAACGGCGTCTTTCAGGGACGCATATCTCCGTAGGAAGGGCCTGTTAGGAAACAATTTATAGGAACTTGTCATCTTATTTTTTCATGTTCTATCTGTATTCGAGATTTCCCACATTTTCCCAGGCACCATGTATATTTTAAAATATGTTATTTTAAGAATATAACGATGACATTACATGCGAACGAAACGGTTTTGAAAGATTAGAAATGATTTGTAACATTCACCATAAAACACTTGAAAGTTATCGCTCATACCTTATGATTATTACTGTTAGTATGGATAGCGAATTGTCGAAGACCTGAACAATCCAGAACAATCATACCATCAAACCCAGACAGAGAAACTGCTTGTGTTTAATTGCTGCGCAGTTTATGAATTTTGCACCTGTTAAATGCTAACCTATCAGACTCTATATTTACTGCTTTTGATCAATTATTACCATGGTCAAACAAGTGTTGCTGAATGAGGTCAGTATTAACTCGACAAAACTATTATCAAGTTAAGAGATATTTGTTTGGAAGCTCTGTAAAACCCGAGTACGATTTAAACATTTGTCTTGATCAACAACGTTATAGAAAATAAGAATATATCGAACCTATTTGTGAATTGTGTATATTCATTTATTATGGTTTAAATGCATAGAGATAAAACCACGTACTGTATAGATAGATATAGTGTAAATAGAATGCGAAACACATAACCATGTTAGGGATGTGCAATACCGAAATAACGGACTTTTTTGATAAAGACATTTCCTGTTATATATATTTCAAATTGTATGTAATTATATAAACGTGAACACGGAATACAACTGCATTTTGATGCCAACATCTGTGTTTATTCAACAAATCAGTACATAGTTTAGAAATGAATAGATGAAAGTAGCAATATTTTGGGACAGGCTCCCATTATTAGCATAGAAAATCGAAATCAACATATAAAAAGACAAATAAAAACAAAATGGGAGCCTAAAAATCAAGAATTGGTTCAACTCAGCAGTTCTACGCCCAGCAAAAGTGAAATAAGTACCTGTAATTAAGATATGTACTTAGTCCAATCGCAAGATGTAATTTTATAAGTTACTGACATTATATTTGTTCTGTTAATGTAGTAATGTGAAAGTTTGAAGTTTTTCATAAACTATTTCTATTACAAAATGTGAAACATCTTCAAATGACCATTCCAATATGTTCTGTATGTTAAGAAAGGAAATCTGTATATTTTATGCTTAGACAAATGCTTACAAAATATCCAAAGGTAGGATTGTTAAATATTTGTAAAAACATTACTCAAAAAGTTCTGATCAAAGTAAAAAAATCTGTCATAATATTTTAGCAATAATTATTACTTGTTAATTAGTGTATTCCTCATAAGGAGACAAATATTCCATTACAATCAAATCCATTTAGTCAAGATCACGAAATTGTAGTGACGTCTATATCATTTCTGTTACTACATAGCAACTATCTCAAAAAAATGTTATTAATATAATCCATTATAATATGAAATTAATAAAATGATTGAAAATAAATACATACGAAGTACGAACTAATAAAGATGGTAGCAAATATATTATGTAAAATGAAAAACAGAAATTTATAAAAGAGCTGAAATAAAATAACTATAGAAGAAACATATATTTTTTTAAATAATCATGTCTATACACATATAAAAATATCTGAATTAAAAAAAAAATATAAAATAGGAAAGAATGAAAATGATTAGATAGAAAATTGAAACTTAACAAAAGATAATTGTGTATCCATCGGCTTTTTAAGAACCAAGGCAATACGCGATTAGTTCATTTCTTGTATTTTGTTTAATTATTATTTAGTCTTGAGCTGTTCTGTTTTACTTGAAACTTGAAGAAAACTAATGTTTCTGATCATCAATCTTTCCGGATAAACGTTCTACCCCTGCAAAAATAAAAACACTCTGTTAGAATATACAATTGTAACTGACTACAGTATCATAAGTAAATAAGACACACTAGCTAAATCGAATTTTTCCAATTTATAACAGAGAATAACACCGAAAATACCGAGTTGATTGGTTTGTTAACGAAAACGTATAGAAACAGATATACAGTAGAATCTCACAAATTCGAACCGTCCAGAAATTAGAACCGGACATTTCAATGTATTGGACGCTCTGAAATTAGAACCTGTGGTTCTAATTTCTGGAAGTGTTTTTTTTTTTTGTTTTTATTTCCACTAGAAAATATTTTTTTTCTCTATGATTTTGAACTAAATAGGCGAAAAACCAAATTAACTCTAAAATTAGAACAGGGGGTTCTAATTTCTGGAAGTTTTTAATTTTTTTTGTATTTTCACTACAAATTATTTTTTTCGCTCATTAAAGTAAAAATAAAACGGGGAATCACCGAGTTATTCGTGGTGTGTACAATTCGGTCATATGCGTGTGAAATTTGATATGCTTGTACAAATTTGGGTCAGTTGATGACTGAAGGTCAAAGTGAAGTGTTCATACGTGTGAAAGTTAAAAAAAAATGCCAAACAAACGTAAAAAAATACCTTATCTTTGGATACTAAGGTTAAAATATTAAAAAGACTTAATGAAGGCGTGAGTGGAAATCGTTTAGCTCAAGATTTTAATGTGACAAAATCTTCCATCAGCTACATAAAATCAAAAAACAAGAAATAATGGATGCAGTTACCAGCACCTATCAGGAAGCAAAAAAAAATTTGTACATAAGGCAGAATATGAGGAAATGGAAAAGCGCCTTTATAAGTGGTTTTTAAATCAACGTGAAAAGAAGAACACAGTGACAGGACCCGTATTAAGCAAAAGCTAAGTCAATTTTTAGTGAAGTGTACCCCGATAAAGATGAAAACGCATTTACTGCAAGTGATGGATGGTTTTCCAAATTTAAAACCTGGCATGGAATACGGTTTTTAAAAATTGGTGGTGAAATACTTTCGAGTGATGTTTGTGAGGTCACTCCATTTCTACACAGATTTCGTGCAAAAGTCGCGGAAATGGGGTTATTGGAAACACAAATCTATAATGCTGATGAAAGCGGATTATTTTTCCGTTGCCTTCCAGATAAAACATTTGTCGTTGCTTGTCAAAAATGTGCCCAAGGATTTAAAATTCAAAAAGGACGCGTTTCAATTTTACTAGGCGCAAATTCTGATGGCTCACACAAATTAAAACCATTGGTTATTGGAAAAGCTAAAAAGCCAAGAAGCTTCAGAGGATTTGATAACCCACTTCATTATGACTTTCCGAAAAATGCGTGGATGACTTCCCGGATTTTTCATGATTGGTTTCACAAGATATTTATCAAAGAAGTATGTTTAACCAATGCATATTTTAAGTTCCATATTTTTTAATTTTTTTTGTTCTACAGGTCATCCGATTTTCTGAAGACAATAATTTGGCCCCAAAAGCTCTTCTGCTTGTAGATAACTGTTCCGCTCATGCACCAATTGATAAACTTCAAAGTGAGGATGGTAATATAATTGCATATTTCTTGCCGCCAAATGTAACAGCAGATGCGCAGCCAATGGATCAAAATCCTATTAAAATGACAAAACTTATTTACAGAAGTAAGTTTCTATCTCAATTAATTGGTGATGGTGGTGATATTGATAAGCTTTTGAAACGGCATTCAATCCGAGATGCAATAATATTGTTGAAACAAGCATGGGATGAGGTACAACAGACAGTGTTTAAAAATTCTTGGTCGAAATTATTAAATTGGGACTCAGGCGATTACGACAGCGATGATGATTTGCCACTAGCACAATTGACTCAACGAAATCAGGATTGCAATGAAGTTCTTCAATAAATCTTGAGCTTTTGAATGAAATTATGCCAAACAATTCCGTAAATGTAAATGAAATTGAGGAATGGAATGAAGATGTGTTTACTGACGGATCTGATGCAGAGAATAGCGATGACGTGGCTTCAGATAGCAGCGACGTCGATATTATCGACATAACGCCAGCTATTCCTCATTTAAAAGTCCTTGAAGGCATCAATAATGTTATAAAATGGTGCAAAACCAGTGATATATTTTCCAGTAAACACATGTCTAACCTTTAAACGTCCGTAACGATATCGTTGTATCCAGTTTAAATAAATCAAAAAACAAAGTATTACCAATTAAATACCTAATAATTAAAAAACTTTTTAAAAGTTTTTCTAAGAATTTAATATGTTCTATGTTAATTAATTAAATGTTAATAAATGAAAACTGTTTTGTGTTAAAATAAAGCTTACATAACTAGTTTTATTTTAATTTTATCATTTCCTGTAAAAAAAAAAAGTCCAGAAATTCAAACTTTTCAGAAATTCGAACTGCCCGGTGCACAAAGTGGTTCTAATTTGTGAGATTCTACTGTACTGATATATTTCAGGATGGCTCGTACACAGAGTTTTTGTGAATTAGGCTATTTTACAAGTGGCCATGTTGTATCAGTTGGGAATCGCGACGAAAAATTAGTGCTTTCTTAAACATATTAAAAACAGTAAGAGAACGAATATCATCCAAATTATCAAGTAGCAGAAATTGCAAAAGGAAAGCTCAACTTTGCAAAGGTCTATAAAGAACAGAAACTTTGCCGTACTTCAAGATCTTATTTCGTGAGATTAGCATTTGTATCTGTTGTATGAAAGTTGGATGATATTCGTCTTAGAAAATCAATACCGACATCGAACTGTTAGATACAATTATATATATATGATACTTTTAGGACGATATGGTATAACAAACAAGGAAATATAAACTCCAAAAATATATTCTTATTTTAAAATGAGGGTTTCTTGCCTATTTTCGAAAATAACCTCAATAAAAACGACATTTTCATGCCAAATGGAATGATGTGCCATCAAACAACAAAAACAGGGCACTGAAAAATAGAAAAAATAGCCTTGAAATAAGTAGCATATTTTAGAAAGAAAATTGGCGGATCTCTACACCAAGTTATCAAATAAAAGAATTATTAGTAGAGCAGACCAATTTCCATGTGCGCCGATGTGAGGATGATTGTATTGCATCAGAACTAATAAAAAGCATTCAGTATGTGTTTGGTACTTGCTTAGACTGCATGTACGTGTAAGCATACGTAATAAAATGTCGTCGACATTTAAATTGAGAAAACGACCGTTGTCAGACGAAGTGAATAAGTTTATTATGGATTTCCCGGACTTAATATACGATGGCTCAAAAATGTTTAGTGTGCAATACATATCTAATGTGTTGGTCAAAAACACATTGTAAAGATCATGTAAGCAGTTCGAAGCACAAGAATAACAAAATTAATCGACAATAGTTTATACATGAACTATGTGTAACTATGATTGTGTGCACACTGCCGTTTACCTTGTTAAGTAATGATTCATTTATTTCATTTTGGAATAAATACGCGAATCAAACATTACCGAGCACGACAACGCTACGAAGGAATTTACCATCGGTGCGTAAATAGGTTGAAAATAAAATCAAAGCCGAACTGAAAAATAAAAAACTGTGGTTATGGGACGAAACAACTGACCGCAAAAAACAATCTGTAGTTAATGTAATGGCGCGTAATATGGAACCACATCAACCAACGTCTTCAATTTTATTAGCATCCAGACGACTAGAACAATGTAATGCCGAAAAAATTTCAGAGGTGCTATTAGATACTTTGGAAAATTTTATACTTTTGAAAGACCAAGTATTAATGTTTATGACCAGTGCCGCAACCATGTGTTCTGTAGGCCGGTCTCTTATAAAATATTGTCCTAACTTGTTGCATATTACTTGTAAACTCCATGCTCTACACCTTGTGGCAGAACAGGTTCGTAGATGTTATCCAGAGGTAGATGCTTTAATATCGAGTACAAAGGCAGTATTTCTGAAATCTCCAAAACGTATTCGGAAATTTCACGAATTGTGTCCCCATACCCCTGAGCCACCACATCCAATTCTGACACGTTGGGGTACATGGTTACGGGCGGGGTTTTACTATCATGAACATTTTGAAAAAATTAAGGACGTGGTTTTATCATTCGATCCGAAAGAAAGTGCAGCTATCAATACAAGTCAGCAAAAATTTCAAGATGCCCAGATTAAAATGGATTTACAAAGTATTCGTGAGAATTACTTGGGACCAGAAGAAGCAATAACAAAATTAGAAAATTCGTCGCTGTCGTTAGAGGAATCACTGCAAATCGTTAAAGATGTTCACGCACAACTGTGTGCTGCAGAAGACGCAAAAAGTGAAAGTGTTTTAGACAGAAATGCATATTTTGACACCTTAACACGTATTTGTGAGGGCACGTCTACAGATGCGTTAAGTTGCTTAACAAAGTATTTTGATTATGCGAATATAACATCACTAGATGTAGAACGCTCGTTTTCCGAATATAAACATATTTTTTCCTCACGGCGGACATGTTTTTCAGAAATATCCTTAGAAACGCACCTGATGTTGAAAATATACAATCGAGTTTCTCCAGTTTGTCAATCCTTGGAAGACGCTTAAAACGGTAAGTGTTTTTTTAAATCCTCTGTCGTGCACACAATCACTGATTTCATACATTTTCCATTTTATTTATAGGTACATACAACGCTACTATAATATGTACTATTCTTATTTTTCGTGTGTTTATGCATATTACTTTAATAGCAGAAAACCAAATGTATATTTAATTATTTCTGATAGAATACTTCTATACTTATATCGGTAACAAGCTCATGTTGCGTCCCTATTCTATCGCATATTCTAATATATTACGAATACACTCCCATACACGCGCTCATGGCGCGCACGGAAATTGGTCTGCTCTAATTATTAGTTATATTGATTGAAGAATAGAATAGTATTTATTCCAGTTGAGTAGATTTAACAGTTTTATTGGTACCAATCACAGAATGAGAAAATAACGGTGGATCAAGGAAGTATTGTTATTATATATTTCAGAAAAAATATATATTTAATTCGAAAATGACTAGTGTCTATTTACTTGTAAAACTAAGATGTACTTAAATATTTTCGTGTTTTAAAACATTTTCAAATAAAATTTGCGTTCTAGCGAGATGAGATATTTAATTAACACAATTGATAGTAAGATGCTTTGGTTTTTGCTCTACAAACTTTATAAGAGGGCAATCATGTCGAACCTTTCGGTGCATTATCAATTAATGTATAATAATAGTCCCCGTAACTATGTTTGTACCACAAATTTTATAATAGGGCAATTGCTTCGAATTATTTCTTGTACAAGTTTAAATACTTAGGATATTTCAGGCATTACTAGATAACCGATCCAATTTATAATCTTCCTGATAATAAGATAGGTTATCTATTAATCCTAATAATAAAATAATCATTTTGTTAGAATAACAGAAATTATTAATTTAATTAATTGTAATATAATCGTTACAAAAAGGAGTTGACAGTGTGTGGTCTTGAATCCTTCTTGTCAAGCATTATAAGATACAACCTACAAACAACAAGGATCTCAGCAACCGAACTACATTCTACACCGATGAACAATGATCTTACGTATAATTTTCTACAAACTGCCTGTTCATTGAAATCCTTTTATATTTTTCACACCAGCTTTTTCAAATATAACGTAGTTCACTTAATACAAATAAGTGTCCATAACAGAGATATAGATTTGTAACAGGGTAGATCCGTTACGATTACAATCGTCCGGTTCATAAATGTGATTTATCGCATCGACTACTTGCCAGTTATCTCCGAGTACCCATTAAAAAAAAAGTGCCATGAACGAATGACCGACACGATTCGACACTCGAACCCGGAACCTTCGAACTTCTAGTTGAGTCACTTACCAACTAGACCACCACTATAACGCACTTAATTTCGTATTTCGCAGTATTTATCATATCTTTATATGATGATAAATCAGATAAAACAGAGCTTCTGCAAGCGCTAGTCTTCCATAAAAGATAAAAATTTGATTTTAACAGATTTTGTGAAATTACCACAAATAATTTAATACAGTTACGCTTACCGAAAAGTTTTTTTTTAATAGTAATACTCACGTAATAGTTTTCTTATCGGTCGACTTATTTTCCGGCCTAGCTCTGTTCAAAACTTTAAGGAAATCCGAAGTCTTTGCTCTCATTCTACTGTGAATATACGCCTTGGAGCATTTGATGTGATAATGCAAATAATGTCTGAACATGTGCACTAAATTTATGGTGTTGTCTCGCGTGTTGCGCGCCGTGTGTCTCGGAAATAAGACAAACGTCACGTAACCGACGTTGTTGTCGACTTTCGCGTCGGTATTTTGCAACTCCCTCGGAGGTTCTCTGTGACTGAATAAAACTGGAGGTGCCGTGTGCGACGCTCGGAGTCCTTCCTTCAACTCTTGCATAAACACTTTACCTATGATCACATCATCTTCGTCTCTAAATCTCGTCGAAAATACTACGGTTACTCTATCGGCTTTAGCTTCAACATACCTATAAAGAAATTGAAAATATTAGCATCTCCACAAGAATAGTATAGCGTAGTTCTTAGTTTTGACGTTCATAGACGCCGCATGAACTAAGTCTGTTAAATTTTAAGTATACTCATTTCTTCCTCAGGAGTATCACAGCTATCACTGACGTCAGATATTCACGTTCCATTATTTGTAAAACCGACAGCTTAGTGTGTAAGTTGAATTATCTGTTATTAAGAGCATAGTTTGAAAATGACCAACTCCAGTTACAAATTTATTAGATATACAAGGTGTCTGTAAAAGGTCTTTACAAAAACCTACCACATATTCCCTACACCAAAATGAGCCGATTTAAGACGACTTACTACTAACTAAGCAACTTTGTACTAAGGTACATAAATTCGGAAAAGGTTTAAGCAGGCACTTTACACAAGCAAAGCATATCATTATATCAGCGTATTAATACATCGGTAATATAGTGATTTGCTCCCAGTGTAATACTTTATCAACTACTAATAATGACAATTTAGTTGTCGTCGAAAGACACATCCTGAATTCAAAACTATTTGTAGTAAGGCTCCTTGAAATTTTTGAAATTAACTTTTATAAAATAAGTCGCGATCTTCCATTTATTAAGATATTTTTTTAAATTTTAATATAAAATATGCAAAGTAACTGTTAGTAGTGTTATTGATGACATATATTATTGTAAAGTATATTTCATAAAAATTCAAAGAGGAAGAATATATCCTAATTTAATCTATGGAACATGTATTAATATATAAGTTAAACAAGTCGTGTATATCACTTCTGAGAATAGAGATGTTTACAGACATAGGCGGAATTAGTACTTCTGTGTACAATATTTTTTAAAAATAATGTAGGTAGCTCCCAAACGGAATTCTAACGGTTCAAATTTTCAAAAAAGCGCAAAAATTTAAAACATAAATAAATTAATTTAATTCAATGTATTTATTACCACAAAAACCCAATGTAAACTGTATACATATAAATTTACAGATAGATAAGACTTATCAATTCCTCTGCTAATGTAATCAAAATTTGTGGTCGAGTCAGACATAGTACCGGCGGAAATTCAAATATTTGTCATAAAATAAAAACTGAATATGAAATGACACAAACTAATAATTTATATGAAATATTAATGGCATTAATTGTACTTTTAAAAATATTATTTTTTAAATCTTATAATTATTTATAAATATTGTACATGTAGGTATACATAGTTTGACAATAGTTTTAATAGTTGATTTCCAACAAAATGATTACATAATAAATCAGATTAATTTCCTACTGTCTATCAAAATCTAAGATTTATAGTTGATTCTAAATTCTCATGTTGTTAATATTATGACAGTCACAACTAAACTATTTAGATTTCTCATTTAATCTTGTTCACACATTTCAATTTTTATGCTTAAATTACTATTTCTTGTGTATAATTCATGGAATTATGTAACTACTAGTAATTCAAATTATGAAATTTACATATAGTAAAAAAATTAAAAACATGTATCTATTTATTACTTTAGTTTACAAATGTATATATGCAAAATTCAATTTGTATTTTGTCAAGATACTGTTTCTATCGCAGTATAATGAATAAATATTACTAAATTATTATAAATCAATATACTCACATTGTCTCATCATTTCTATAATGAATAACAGCTCTCTTTTGTCCTTCATCGCCTTTCTCTTGAAAATCAAAATACTTTTCAAATACTGATGCAAAACAATTACGTTTTAACAATCCGACTTTTTTCACAATTTCTGGCCAATTTTCTGGTATATTTTCTAAATCTACTAAGACTGAAACATTATATCCATCCTCTGGTGGTATCAACAAATCTCCATATTCCCTTTTTAATAGTTCATCAGCACCGTGATGCTGTAATTCTTTGTAAAACTTAAGTGAAATACTAACCTAAAAACAAAATATATAAAATATAATCAGGTTATTTTATTATCACTTACCCTAATTTTACTTTTATTTCCATTTAAGTTTGATATATGGAACAGCACACCGTCAAAATCTGCCACAGTTACATCAATATATTCACTTTTTCCACTGAAATTATTTGCTTAGTTAATATATATTGGAATGACATAAAAACATGATGACATATATCTTAGGAAATATGACTCACTAGTTAGTTACATACCCATATTTAAAATAATACAAAAAAGGGCAATTAAACTGTATCAGGAAAAGCAATCTATTTAATTAAATAGGCAAAACAACTAATCACTTCACTACAGATAACATGCCCAGCCTTTGAATAATCCGGTACTATAAAATTAGGAGTTTAACAGAATATTTCAATTACTTACCCAGCTTGTGCGTTCTTATATTTTACAGTTAACGTTTCTTCAACTACTCTATTATTTATTTCAAGTAAAATCATTTTAACTAATTTTGTAAGCGCAGTTATTAGGACTTTAAACAGAAGTCAACGGTTCACTCACCATATCTGACTACTAGGAAGGGTGTACATTTTGACTGTGTCGATAAAACAGTATTTGAATATATTGGCTGTGCGTATCAATAATAAACAAGGGCGCGGAGTAAAAAAACATTTTTTTTGTAATGCCATTTTCGTTATCAATTCAATAAAAATTCTTAAACAATATGATAATTAGTAGATACTCATACTTAATATCATCATAAATATTTATTGAATCTCTTTCATTAAATTTATATTGCTTCCAGCATGCATATATCGTACGCAAAAATTGGATTGCATTTTAATTATAAAGCTTTAATGAATAATGAGATTTAGTTATGTTATATATTATTTTTGAATTTTATAAAGCATATGTGAATAATACATACACTGCGCGACATATAAAACCCGTACAACTTGCTTAAACGGGACAAATATCGTATTGTCACTTGTAGACTTCGTAGGTTGTACCGCGATATCATAAAGTTTCTGGGTCAACGGTGGCCATGGGGTGAAAAACGTCTGTCTTAATTTATATTTTTTATATCATCCTTTTGAGAAAAATCTGATACAATTTTCAGGTTATGTGTCATACTGACATTAAGATTAATATATTGACAAATTTTAACGTCAGCATGACACTTAACCTGAAAATTTTATCAGATTTTTCTGAAAAGGATAATATAAATTAAGACAGACGTTTTTCACCCCATGGCCACCGTTGGCCCAGAAACTTTATGATATCGCGGTATATGTATACATTACTAATACCTATAATTTCAGTCAAATTTGGCAAGTCAAATAAGACATATCAAATTTGATAAGCCTGCTTTACATTGATAATATGTTAGTGTCTTAGTGTACAGGTTTTATATGTATGTCCGGCAGTGTATAATAGCATTGCTTAATCCTTATCTCGTAATGAATTTCGTGTCACATGACAGCATGACGTCACCTGCGTTCCCAGTATGTGGTGTCGCATGTTATTACATTGGGATTTGCATTTTTTTTTAAATTACCGTTTATTTGAAAAGACCCCTTTTTATGCCGTTATTTATTATATCTAGCCGTCTATTGCTTTTGATATTCTTTATTATAAATGTTAGTTATAAGTGGAATGTTAAAAACGAGTGATAAAGAGCGAAAATGCCGAGCAGTTATTGCACAGTTGCTTGATTGCAACTAAATTAAATATTGAAAACATCGTATTTCACCGTTTTCTCAAAGACAAGGATATAGTTACGTTTATCATAAAGGACGATTGGATTAGACGTTTTCGAAGGCCAGATAAATTCTATCCGAATATTGGTCAAATATACTTAGTTCATTTTCCTGAAACAGACAACGAACGAATTTTACATGAATTACTTAGTAGATAAGTATTTTGCACCAAATCCATATTTTTAAATGTTTAAGAAAATACCATAGATTTTTTTATATATAAAATTTATTCGAACAGACAGTTTCAAACGGTTTCTGATTATTTTGGCCAATCACAAATAAATTAATTATCAAATTTCTGTACTGTCATATAAGATATAAAATCCAAAAAAATTCTCAAAATAATACTATTTTTTCGCAAATTTTTCTTTTCGAGCTCATTTTACGTTTTAGTTTCATATGCTTAATATAGGCGAAACAAGCTTTAATTAATTGGTATACAACAAACTTCGTTTTCTCAAAATTTGAAACTTGCGCAAATCATCTGCGATGCATTTAAATTGCGCAACTCGACGACAATGATTAATGAAGCAAACTACATATTGCTATGAACTGTGGTTTGGTAATTTGGTAAAATATGACAATTACGAGATCAACAAACTCGTATAAAATATCGGTAATGAATTAACACAGTACCAACCACAATTTAAATCATAAAATTAACCCGAAGTTACTTAATAAAAAGATAAAGATCCATCTTTTTATAAACACGTCTTTCTTAACCCAGAGTACACTTGTGTCTGTGTAAAGGTCAAATCAAGCGCGCAGGCTTAGAATATAAAACCAGTTTTTTTCCCAAAAATAATAAATTTCAAAAAATATACACTTGCGTTCAAAATAACTGTTCAAAGATAAATACATAAATTTTAATATTTTTTATGGGGAAAAGTCCACAGCAATATGTTTGTTAAGATTAATTTAGACTCTTTAGATCTACCAGAGGATTTGTAACGGCGCATTCGATATCTAAAAAATATTCAACGACACTTTATTCATGTATAAAAACATTAAGTGCAATAACATTTGAGCCATATGTTAGTGGGAGATTGATTTGTAAAGATCTATCCCAATTCAGAGAAGGCAGAGAGGATATAGATGAAGGTGAATTTTCAGACTAATCAATTGAAACGATGACTTAAGAAAATATCGAAAAAGTACGTGATTTTTGTGTAAAATGTTCAGTGAGAGATTGGAACTTTGAAAAGCCAAGATTTAACATCACATTTTCATCGAAAAACTTTGTCTTCAAGACCCAACATCCCATTTTCATTGAAAAACTTCGTTTTCGGAAGCTAAATTCAAAAGTTGTTCTTTATCCATTGACGAATGACCGAATTGAACTTTACATGGCATCATTAGAGAATATTAAAAATAAAACGAAAACTTCTTAAAAGCTATTGTAACTGGTAATGGGGGGTGTTCTTTCAATGCGATCTAAAATTACCGTTCCGACCCATAGTCAAAGTACTAAAAGGCGGTATATGGACGAAGGAAACACAAAAAAAACACATTTTTAAATTGTCAGAAATCAAAACAAAATTCATTTTTAATCGATTCCAAGGGGATTATCTACATAGAATACTTTGTGCTGAGCATTATCTTTGTATATTGAAGCGTTTGATAAGCCATATTAGTCGTGTTCGTTCCTGTATAAACTTATACATATTTGTAATTTAGTTCGATTATGAAAACAAACCATTATTTAATTCATGTAAATGTATTAAGTTTCACTGATGATATGTGTCAAGCTAACTTTACTGTCAATAGCAGAAATTATTGTAGTTTAAATATAATATTTTTACACACCATTTACAACAAATATAAGCATAAATAAGCATCGTCACTTTTCAGTAGGCTCACAGAGGCGTCTCAAAGAGACTACTGTTGAAACCACAGAATAACAGAAAGGACAAATAATTTTTTTTGTTGATTTAGATTTTTGTGCCCCGAATGCAATCAGACATTTTGAAACTAACGAGCGATCATTAAAATTTTTACTCGTAGCTGGCCATGTATATAAAAATTATGTCGTAGCTTTAGTCATTAAGATGTTATTTCAAACATCTGTCAGTGTCAAATATATATTTTAAAGTTTCATCAAAAGAAAAGGTAATGGCCTTTAATGATATGCATAAAGCGTTTATGGTAGAATGTTACTTCCTGACATCTCAAAAAATTGATGATATTTGGCAGCATTCAATAGAAAATTGCCTTGCGGAGTTTGAAGAGAGATATCCAAATACTGTTCCTAGCTATAAAACTTTCCGTGATACGCTAATGCATTGTGTAAATCTTTTTAGTCAAACAGGCAGTATTTTAAGGAAAAAAGGAAGCGGTCCTCCTCTCAAGAGAAGTCGCGGCGTAATTGAAAATGTCAGACAAATTATTAACGAATCTCCTCAAACATCTATTCGCAGAGTTTCGCAACAAGTAGGGCTTTCGTATGGAACATGTCAAAAAAATTTAAAAAAGGACTTGCACATGTATCCATATAAATTAACTTCTGTACAAAATCTATTACCTACGGATTATGAAAAAAGAACGCAATTTTGCCAATGGTTTATTCAAACAATGACAGACAATATTTTAAATCATACTTTTTTCACCGATCAAGCTTGGTTTTATTTGAAAGGTTATGTTAATTCGCAAAATATGCGTATGTGGTCCAGTGAAAATCCTCATTTCTACAGAGAAGTTCCTCTACATCCAGAAAAAATAGGCGTATGGGTAGGTATGAGTCGTCACCGATTAATAGGACCAATATTCTTTGAGAGCACGATAACATCGGAGAAATATCGTAACGAAATTCTCAGTGTTTTTACTAATCAATTGACTAATGATGAACTCCAGGTCGGATATTTTCAACAGGATGGGGGCTACATCTCACGTTACACTTGAAAATATTCAGTTTTTGCAACAATTTTATGGCGATAGGATAATAAGTAGAAATACAGCGATTCCATATCCACCACGATCGTGTGATTTAACAGTCATGGATTTTTTTGTGTGGCCATATATAAAGAATATTATTTATGAAACACCAATTAATAATCTACAAGAGTTAAGACATAAAATCATAGAAAAATGTGGAAACATCAATAACTCACCGCAAATACTGATCAATGTTTTCAATGCTCTACGAAATAGAGTGCGATTAAGCTTGGTGGAGAATGGTCAACATTTTACACATTTTTTATAATATTCTATTACTTTGTATAAAAATTATAAATATATTTAATATAAAAGTCAGCATTTCAAATTATATTTTAACAATCATGACGTTTGAAATTATAATGACAGATCTCCTCGAATAACTTAAGTTAGGACATACTTTTTGTGTACATGGCTTACTTGAGCGAGAATTTTAATGATCACTCGTTACATATGTCAAAAAATGCCTGGAATGTTGTTTTCATGGTTTATTTAAACGTTAAAGTTTTTTAACAGAAATTTAACTTCTCAAAAGGGTAAAAGTGTTAAATTAAATATATTAAAACATTTATAAGCACTGAAATAATACAAGTTTTCTATAATCAAATGAGTTTTAAGTGCTTGTTCACACATAAGACAAACATAAACGCAAGATTCTCATAAAACATAAGATTCTTTGCGTATTCATGCTTTTAGTTTCCTATTTTTATTCCATACTCGACAAGTACATAGGTAGGTATGTATACCTATATACTATGTCAGCTTTTCATTAGTAGTAGTAGTTTAAAATAACATGAATTATTCAATTGTAACTTCTCTAATATTTACTTCCAGACGTGATGCCATTTTTTTATAATATATATTTCGAAACAAATTTGTATTAAAATCGATTTTGATATACCGCGATATCATAAAGTTTCTGGGTCCAAGATGGCATTGAAATAGAAAATATATGTCTGAACTTTATCCATATTATCATACTGGTAACTTAACCTTAATTTTTGAAAATTATTTTGAAGTGTCATCGTGACATCAATAAATATGTCATTTGATTTAATAAAGATACAATAAAACAACAAGCTCAGCTTGTATTCAAAATTTTATTAATAAAAAAAGGCAAAATTAAAGCAAATGTTGAAATTGTTGTCCGTTATTTTCAATTCCCAATGTGACACGCCTTTTCATGCTGTTAAAGGCATTTTGCAGCATTGCGGGCGTTATTAATGCACATTCGTGAATAATTCTTTGTTGCATATCTTGCAAATTAGCAACAGGAGTTTTAAATATTCTATTCTTTAGGTGAGGAAACACGAAAAAGTCCATAATTGTCAAACAAGGTGATCGTGGTGGAAACTCAACTTCCGTATGTAAACTTATGATCCGATCGTCAAAAAACTCACGAAGAAAAGCAATATTTTCTCGTGTTGTGTGTGCCGTTGCACCATCTTGTTGAAAGTATCCATATTGCAATTCATCATCATGCAACTGTTCAATAAATTCATTCAGAATGTTTCTATACCTCTCAGCATTAATTGTGAAATTAAAAAAAATAGGGCCAACAACTCTGCGGCGAGAAACTGCTAGCCAAACACCAAGTTTCGCATTATGGAGAAACGATTCAATAAAAATATGAGGATTTTCACTACTCCACATTCGAGTATTTTGGGAATTGACATACCCCGAAAGATGAAACCATGCTTCATCAGAGAAAAATGACAAATTTAGCAGGTCATCATCTTCTATTAAGTTATTTGCAAACCACTGGCAGTACGCACGACGTCTAGGGTAGTCTACCGGCAAAATAGCCTGATGTGATTGCATCTTATACGGATGCATGTGTAAGTTTTTCTTTACAATTTTCTGACATATTCCATAAGAAAGTCCAATCTCTTGAGAAAGGCGTTTCAAAGGTTTTGTGGGTTCATTTACCATACGTTGACGAACATCATTTATAACTTGTTCCGAACGAACAGTTGGTCTACCAGTACATGATTTATGACCCACAGAACCAGTCTCACGAAACACACCAACACAATTGGAAAGGCAATTATAAAAATCTTTGGGAATTACAGCTAACTCAGGAAAGTGCTCTCTAAAATCATCCAAACATGCACGTTGACTGTACACCCAAATTCCATCAATTCGCACTCCACTCCGAAAATAGGCTTCAATCATGTACGCTTTTTGCACTATATTGTAAACCATATTTGAATTTACTCGAATGTGCTATGTTTCAAACTCGACGTTCAAACTTGCTTTCAGCAATTCTAACACATTAATGGATGACAGATAATGTCACTGTCAAAATGATTTACAAAACAGAGTTATAGTTCCTAACTTAAGTTCAGACATACAATTTATATTACAAAGCCATCTTCGTCCTAGAAACTTTATGATATCACGGTATATTCTATTTCTATATAGTAAACTGGCGGACAAAAAAACTGTCCAACTCATTTACATTTTGCAGAGGCTAGAACTTTCCACAAATAAATAATACTTGGCTTTAATTTTGTTATTTCATGTATAAATAAAGAAAACATAATACTATAGTTGCTGATACAGTTTAGTATTTTTATTTACAATTATGTTATTTTGAAATAAACGCTTAAATATCTTGACATAGTTTCAAAATTGCGACAGCGTAAACAATAGCTTCAAAGTCATGAAAAATGAACCCTGCATCGTGGATTTGGTCCTTTTTGTTATTCTGTGGTTGAAACGTACGCTATGCTGCAGGTATTCAGTCGCGCACGTACGGTTGTTTAAAATATTACGTCTGCGTTTTCAATAATTCTATAATAATTTTTGTCTAAATAGCGCACACTTTTATCTTAGTAATGATGCCGCTACTCGCCAACCTAAGTGGCGGTCTTTACTTATAAAACAATGCCTAACTACACATTTTTTCTAACTACAAGTTTTTCGTCGAAAACTGGTAAGTTAATATAAAAAAAAAAATGGTAAAACAGGATTGTAATATATATATTGACTAAGAATATGCAAAAACTTATGAACTATATGTAGGTATTATGTTTATATTAACGTGTATGTTTTCCTGTTTTATTTTTTTTGCTTGTTGACATCTTTTTTTTCTTTCCGTTGGCCCTCTTTTGGTGCTGCTTGCTTTTTTTTTACTTTCTTCTTTACATTTATCTTCACTCTTCTACTGGTATGCTTTCTAAGCTCGCCACTGAGTGTGTGGCGCTTTATGTTGTTGCCATTAGCATCTATTTTGTTTTTGACATTAAAACTTCGCTTGTTTATTTCTTCTGCGCCTGCCAAAAAGATGATTGAATAAATTTATTGAACTTACTATGTTCTTAATTACGAATATATTATTATATTCTCTTCATACAATAAAGTATCGAACTTGGTAAAAAACAAAAATGCACAGATTTGTTTAACAAAGTTAGAAATTTTGAGTTCAGTTTGGAATATTGTACAGAAATTTTATGAAAGAATTAACTAATGCATGCGCAACATCGCATTCTGTAACTGTATGTGTTCTGTAGCAATTCTTAATTGACTGGACTAGTAGCCTTAGAGGGTTTTGTACAGTGAGAAGGTCAATTTTCTTTATACGTAATAATATTTTCGATAGTATGAGGACGTTCATCACTTATAACTTATAATGCTATTTGGTTTGCTTTAGGCGAAATGTATTATCAGGCGATTCAATAAATTTTTAAGTTAAATAGACGGGTAGAATTTAAACTTACCCTCGATCTAAACTATAAAAAGAAAGCTGAAAGCGGCCACAGTACATAATACATTATAACAAACAGTTTGATAGTATGAAACCAATTAAACTGACGAGGCATTTGCAACAATGTTGGCGATTTCTTCGTGAAAATTGAAGGAGTTTAGTGATTAGAAATTAGCCCTCAATACAGATTTGTCGTTGACTCGAATAATTCTTCTTCCTTACATTATTGGGAAAAATTTTCTTCTTGCTGTCGTTGAAATAACTGTAATCATGTCTGGAGGTAAATGCACGTTTAATAGTCTACGTCTATTCTTGCAATGATTTCGTAATAATGTTAATGAGCATTTATTTTTCTGCGACGAAATTCAAAGAAGAACTACATATGTGGATTTATTTCAAATGATTAACAATTACATAGTAAACTCTAACCTGAAGTGAAAACACTGCGTTAGTGTTTGTACTGACGGAGCCTCGGTAATAGCAAGAAGGTAAATATGACAGAATACAAGCATTTATACGCGAAAAGAATTCAAATGCCATTTCATATAATATACAGGGAATCAAGTAACGGAGGAAGTCTATTTATTAAAATATTATCTGTTGCAATTTCTGGTTTAAATGGTTTAAAAACAAGGCCTCCCTGGACAAAACCATTTTTTAATGTACGAGAGGTGGATTGACATATATGGTCTCCGACTCTATAAAATGAGAATAAGAAAAGACAAAACAATGAAACCAGCCTCAAAATTAAGTAAACCATAATTATTTTTCCAGATAATCACCATTTAGTGCAACACATTTCTACAAACGCTGAATTCATTTCTTCATTCCGTCCATGAAAAAACTTTCATGTTTACTGTTGATCCAATTGCGATCACCAATCCGATCACTGCTGTATCTGATGAAAAATGTTAAGCTTTCAATATCTTCTTCAACTTTAGGAACAACCAGAAATCTAAAGGTGCCAAATCAGGACTGCACGTAGGGTGAGAAACAACCGTCAATTTCAGACTCGTCACTGTCTTCATCGTTTCGTTGTTGCAATGCGGTCTGATGTTGTCGTGATACAAGAGAAAATTCGTTCTTTTCGGCCTTACTCTAGTACGGATACGATTCTTCAGTGATTTATACAATTTGTATCTTATTACATTAATCGTCGATCGCTTCGGCAGATATTCAATATGAACGACTCTTTTGAATTCCAGAAAATGGTGAACATGACTCTCTGCGCTGATGTAACTCCTTTGAATATTTATACACGCGGAGAATAAGCGCGACAATATTTCATTGATTGACGCTTGTATTTGGGGTTATAATGTTGTGAACCCAAGATTCGGCAACCTCCCAACGTTAAATATTAAATCGCGGATCGCTTCGCAAAACAGCGGACCATAAACGCAGAGTACTACTCAGACTTGTTAAAAGGTCTAGTGAAAACTATCATATGGAACAAGCATAAAAAACTAGAAATCTGTTTCTTATAGTTTGTTCCGTGTAGCAGTAGTTGCTGGGCCTTCTAACAAGACTGAGTAGTACTCTGCGCTTATGTCCCGCTGTTCTGCCAAGAAATCTATATCTCAAAAGAATATAGACATATTTTTCCCTTCCGAAACTATAGGCTTTGCTCTCTTTGGTTTTGGAGACGAAGAATCTCACCACTGCTTCAACGTTATTTTGGCTTCAAAGGTAAAATGGTGTACCCAAGCTTCATCAAGGGTCACAATAGACCTCACCAAACTCTCTTTTAAAATCTTTTCTAAATTTCTTATACTTTCTCGTCTTTAATTGTATGAAATTAATAATAATTGCATTGTTCGACGCTTTGGTTTCACTAGTAGTTGTCAAACAAACAGAAGTAATTGCAGGCGACTCAACCACTTAGGATATAAAGATTTCTCGTTTATTTCTTACATTTGGCACGAAATTTAAACTATAATTTTAATTTGAACGCTTCTTGTAGTGTCTTTTGTCGGATGTATGAAGTTTGGAAATATCCCACGGAACTAAGCATAAAAAGTATCATCCCTGCAGCATTCAGGATGGTGTTTAAGCTCGGTTATGTGAGTGCCCTCTGGTTAGAAAATTTGGAAAAGAGGTATCACGGAGCTGGCCAATATCACGGAACTCGCGAATATTGCCATTTAGAGATTTTAAGTAAACAATAAAAGGAGGAACATGTTGTTACTAATTTCATACTTATTTACATAATAAATAATCCAAAGGAATTTTTAATAATATAAAATATTATTAAAAATCTGGTGTGAAGAACACAAATACAGGTTCACTATTAATATTTTTGTGAATGTGTCTGAACATATCCCTCCCCAGAGACGTAGATACGTATTTCGCCTTTCTACAGGCTCGTCGGTACGCCCCTGCTGGAGAAAGGATATTCTCAGACACATTCACAAAAAAGAACCACATCACCACATCACCGAAATTATCCAGACCGGGCGTAGAAGTAAATTCAGCGCTGCCTGTTGTCAGACAGCCGAAGTACCTCGCCCCGTCCACATAACCAATGTGAAGTAACGACGCCCTTCCAAAGGTGGCACAGCCAATCTCTCTAGAAACTGCATTTTGTTTGTGTCTTCACTCATACTACGGACTATCCGCATGTGTAATGTATCAGAATAATTGAAACATACATGAGTAGGTAAGCCCCACCAGTTTTGTATAATACAAAGGTATTTTATTAATATTATTAAAAATCTGGTGTGAAGAACACAAATACAGAATGTGTCTGAGAATATCCTTTCTCCAGCAGGGGCGTACCGACGAGCCTGTAGAAAGGCGAAATACGTATCTACGTCTCTGGGGAGGGATATGTTCGGACACGTTCACAAAAAATATTAATAGTGAACCTGTATTTGTGTTCTTCACACGAGATTTTTAATAATATTTTATATTATTAAAAATACCTTTGTATTATACAAAACTGGTGGGGTTTACCTACTCATGTATGTTTCAATTATTCTGATAATAAATAATCGCTCCATTTTTAAATTCTTAGTAATTTTATTTGCTAAGTGAATAGCTTTTTAGGGACAGCATCGGATAAATCTGTTTCGCCTAAATTTGTTGATCCGATGTCTATACTTTTTTTGCAATTCTGGCAGTAAAGAAATAGGAACATCTATTCGTGCGAACAATGAAAGATTAGATTTGATGTTAGTTTCTAAACACTATTATAATGGGATTTGTTTCAGAAGAAGATAATTAGTTAAAGTATCGGATGTATCCATTTGAACATTTGAAATTAAATTAACCCTTGTAAACATCCGTTACGGTTCACGTTTCACCGACCGAATCTATTTCATTATTCTTCAAGTTAATAAATATTAGGTGGACGACACAACTTGATAAAGTAAGAAACCTCGATCCATTACGAACTACTGTTGGGATCAAAAAGGACACCACAAGTTTTGCATTATTCGTTATTCACTTCCAAAGATTAAAGGAAAAATGATAGAAGTATATTGTTTTAACATCGTTTCGATTAACAAATAAATTTCAGAAATATATTAGAGATAGTTTTGCTTCTCTAAGTATCGATTTTCATAAAAAAATAGTTACAATTCGAATGAAAATAATATCAAGGACGAAGTGCGGCCATAAATATCTATTTTTTTTTTTTTTTGATATTGCTATTGATGTTAATCAATAATTAATAAAAATTGAATAAAAATTTAAAGAAATCGTTCAAAATCAACTTACCCCCTGTTCCCATTGCTTCTACTAGAGTAGTAATTGCGGATTCGGTGTTTTCTTCAACAACATTTCGTTTTTTCGCCACCTGCGTTGAAAAGGTTTCTTCTTCCGTTGCTGCATTATAATAAAATATGAATGGTCTAACGTTCTAAATACAAAATTAGAAATAATAATCTTAGAAGACGTAAATAAAATTTATAACTTCAACGATGTTGACTGACAATTACTTCATATAATATTTGATGAATTTTCGTCTCTTTAACGAAATTATATTTTATCATCCAAGTACAATTAGCAATTAGGAGGAAAGAAAACATTACTGAATGAACTGATGAGATATTTGACGCATATCATACAATGAGACAATTACTTCCTATTATTAATTAGAATGTGGTCAATTTATGCATAACTTCTTGTATGGCGGAATTCATGTTATTTTATAAGGTATTGGATTTGAAAATTTTGAACTACTTTCGATCATATTGTTGATTATATAGCTTCATTCAATTCATTACCATGTCAGTCCTCTTTCTATAATTTTACATTTTTTTCTATTATATTGTCGATTTCCTTCAACTCATCTTTAACTCCCTTTCCTAATGACCCCATTTTCTCTATATAAACTTTCATTTTCCTGTTTCAATCTCAATATTTTTCCATTAAAATTTGTTTGTACTATCTTCTATCATTTTGAATAATTGAGCTATTTTTTCTTCCTTGACTTACCGCGTCTGCAGTAGAATATGTTGCGTTGCGTCTTTAAAGATCTCTTAGACAATTCTGTTAGCTCCTCTAACGCCTTTCTTTTTTGGGTCTTTCGTCTGTTGAATATTCGACTACCATTTACTTACATTTGCATTTTTAACCCAATTTTGCATACGAAGCGAAGGGCTTGTTCTTCCATAATTTTAGTAATTTTTAATCCCTCCTCGCCCCTGTCAGAAAAAAAAGTAAGCAAAGCTCTTACCCCCCCCCCCATGCTTACGTAAGCATTGGTATAATTTATACAAAATCACATACAAAAAGTTTCTTTATTGTTATTCATGAGTAACTATTTATCATAGTTATTAACTCTATCACAATGAAATAACCAATTTATAAATTATAACGGAATTTAATACACATTTAAAATTGATTCAAGCAAATTATATTTAAATATTATATTATTAACATATAAACGATATTTATTTATTTTGTTCTATTTAAAAATTTGGTAAACTCAAGTTAATTGTCCTCAGTCCAAGACGCTTGAATCCATGACTCTAATCTTCGATGACATTGGATGTTTGCTGCTCGATGTTGTGTCTGCTCACTTTTGTGTTCTTTGAAGATATCGTCATCGTTCTCGTCAAGCCATTCAACAATTTGTTATTCGTCTAAAGTTTGTACTATGCACATCAATTCATTGGCACGACGAGCGGCCATTCTTATAGGTCTTACTCTTGTTTCGGTGTGTGTGTTTATATTCTTATGGATGTCCTTGCTGTGACAATTTAATGACTTGACAGAGGTATGACAAAAGACCACATGTTTTGCATTTTCGACTTGATAGTTTCGATTTTACCGCTGGACAAAAATAATCATAGGGCATGTATAGAAACTATGTAGGTGAAGAATTTAAGTGTAGAGCTAATCTGATTGGATGGATGTCGATATTATAAAGGATTCCGTTTTTCTACCATTTCGTAACGATACTACCCTAAATCTACGCTAAAAGAGCGGGCAGAGCAAGTTAACAACAAACAGAAAACTAACTTACCTTACAAATGAAACAGACATGCAATATACACATCTGTAACTATACACATGGACAATACACCTCGTATTTTCCAGCATTTACTTCTGCTTAAGACACGTGTTTCTGCTATTTACTATTAGGCGTCATCATAACCTTTTTTTTTTATGAAACCAAATGAAACTGTCAAGCATCATGTAATGTGTCATTATGTGGAAGTGGTTAAAGTACCAACCCAATTTCACAGTCTACTCCAATTATGAATTTTTTCGATGGCTCGTTACTTAAACCTTTTTTGTATAACTTACCTTGTAAAAAAAAGCTTAATAGACTCGATTTTTTCCTAGTTGCTGATTACAATTCATCTTCAATTCTCTTAGACACAATAATATCGAGTTCCTTGTCTGACTTTGCTTGTATCTTATAACCATGTCATTAACTAACTTCTGCACATTTTGTAATTTTGTGTTCGTGTGAGATTTTTTAAAACTTTCGAATAATTTTTGATATAATTTTGATTTGTAAATATTTCAACGGTGGCAAAAGCCGATCAATAGTAAACAAACCTTAACTTAGAACATGTCAAATCCAATGATATTAGACCGGATATTAGACAAGTGAATACCGGCGCGGTAATTCCCCTACTTCTGTTCTTTCTTACTTAACCATAAAACACCGCGTGAGAGCGAGTATAATGCAATAATTAATTATTTCGGGGAAGAGACTATGTCGAAATAGCCAGCATAGTCTCTTTCGTCCGTCAGATGTCACTTATTAAATAGTGCCACCTTATAGCACAAAATTTGCTATATCTTGTAGGCGATTTCAGCGTAAATGTATATACAGATACAAATCAGTTCTTAAAAAGATTTGTATCATTTGTATTGCATTGCTTCACTAGCTTGACTGACGACGCCTATAGATGGCAGAAACACGTGTCTTAAGCAGAAGTAAATGCTGAAAATACGAGGTGTATTGTCCATGTGTACAGTTACAGATATGTATATTGCATGTCTGTTTCATTTATAATTCTGTATTAAAAATAATAGTAGCATTATTTTTGAAAATGAAATATTTACGTATTTACAAATAGCTACATTATCACTACGTTAGATGTTTTTTTATTTATTTATTTCAATATGTAATTTCACAAAGTAGCACTCAATCGCATTAATTATTTAAAAAATACAATTGGTCTTACCTTGTCTTTCCTCGCCACCAAGTCTGATCGTGGTTTCGTCTTGAGCAACACTTGGTTTTTCCGATACTGGTAAGAGAAAAGTAGTAGCATCACTTTTGAAAATGTATTTATGAGTATAACTAAGACAATTTTTTATTTATTTATTTCAATATGGAATTTCACAAAGTAGAAGAACTCGGTTGCATTAATTATTAAAAAAAAAACTATTAATCCTACCTTTCCTTTCCTCACCACCAAATCGTATCGTAGTTTCGTCTTGAGCAACACTTGGTTTTTCCGATTCTACTAAGAAAAAAGTAACATCACTTTTGAAAATGTAATTACGAGTATAACTAAGACAATTTATTATTTATTTATTTCAATACGGAATTTCACAAAGTAGCACTCAGTTATATTAATTATTTTAAAAAACTGTTAATCCTACCTTTTCTTTCCTCTCCAACAAGTCTGATCGTGGTTTCGTATTGAGCAACACTTAGTTTTTCCAATTCTGTTCAAAGAAAAGTAGCATAACTTTTGAAAATGTATTTACGAGTATAACTAAGACGATTTTGTATTTATTTAGTAGCAGTAATTATTTAAAAAACCATTAATCCTACCTTTTCTTTCCTCACCAAGTTTGATCGTAGTTTCGTCTTGAGCAACACTAGGTTTTTCCGATTCTGGTAAAAGAAAAATAGCATTACTTTTGAAACATTTACGTATTTACGAGTAGAGTTGCGAATTTTCTCCGCACAACAGAGTCGAACGCACGCAAGTGACCATACCAAACTAATATTAACATATGTATAGTGGGACTGCGTTTACAGATTCGTTAGATAAACGTAAATAAAAATATATTGCCGAACGACCTCAACCATTACTTTGCGAATATGGCCACACAGTTCCACAAGAACCTACTTGCTATGACTGTTTCTTCTTATGATCTACTAAAAAACAAATATAAACAACAAAAATTCGTTCTTTCTTGCACCAGTTACTGAAAGTGAAGTCATTCAAGTTACGAGATCTCTGAAGTCCAAACCTTGTAGGGATATTTATGGTATGAATATTGTACTGTTGCAACATATTATTGTTGATGTGGCACCAGTTCTTTCTCATATAATGAACAGTTCTTTTAACGTTAGTACTTATCCTGAGTGCTTGAGAATTTCCAAAATTATATCTATTTTTAAAAATGGTGATCGGAACGATATCGCAAACTATCGCCCCATAGCAATTGTTCCTGCGATGGCAAATATTTTTGAGAAACTCTTATTCAGTAGCATTATTGATTATTTTAATAGAAATAACATTCTATCCGTAGAGCAGTGTGGTTTTCGACCAGGTTTATCGACGACTGACGCTATTCTTCAGCTGGTACATTTTGTTGATGATGCTTTTGAACATCGTTGCTCTGTGGAGGGACTCTTCTGTGATCTTTCTAAGGCATTCGATTGCGTATCTCATGAGCTCCTATTGTAAAAAACTTAAATATTACGGTTTTCGTGGGAATGCCCTGGAATACTTAAAATCTTACTTAGCTGATCGTAGTCAACAGTTTTTCTTCAATTCATCTGGCCCGGTTTGTATCTATCTCTGCAAACATAATTGAGAATCTGCGCACAGAAATAGTTCAATTAGATGAAGAGGAGGAGATTATAACTGCAACTGCGGTATTGTTTGCGCTGCAAGCAGAATGCAGGGAGTACTGGGTATATCCAATAAACGAGGGTAGTTTGGCGAATTTCACGTTCTGTTGCCCGAAATCGTCAAAAATTATGAAAGATGTAAGGATGACCAAGAAGGATTTTGATGTGCTTAACGATTTATTAGAAATTAAATTAAGGGAGCAAAATATAAATTTCAAAGAAGCAATATCTCCAGAGGAAAGACTTTTAGTGTGTTTAAAGTAATTAATTAAAATAAAATACTATATTCTTTTAAATAACTACAATTAAACAAAATAAATACTGCACAAATACAAATATTGCTGTGAATTTTTACAATATTAGATATCGTTGGAAGTGGTAGTATCTACTTCATTATGAGCAAAATAATGGTGTGTAGATTGTGATGGTAAGGTTGGAGATTCATTCGAGTAGGAATTTCCAGACCAAGTTGGTACTGGTGAGGTGTTCGGCATCGTTATTTGGTTGAATAACTTGTGGTTGTGTGATCGTGGATATGTGCCTCAGTTCGGCTTAAAACTTTTTAATGTGTAGGAAGTTTCCTCACAGTTTTAGCTTGGCTCGAGAAAAGCAAATCAATGTCAACATTCATCATCGAGTGTATTACTTTGAACTGCAGGTGGTTGCGGAGAATGTATCAACTGAGACCTAATACGATTATTAGATTTAATAATGTCGATCAATTCAGTCAACGACTTTTCAATTTTCTTTTTTACTTGATGGTGTACTACGGAAAAAACGATCACCCAGTTGATCATGTTTATTTGGGTCTGGTCTCACGCAATATTGAAGACACGCTTTGTGACGTGTTCAAGCGTCTGACAACACATCACAATAAAGTGTTCGAGCCTATTCGAACACACCAGTTAGTTTAACATAAAATTTGTATGTTACCCTATAAATACAATGTAGTCGCCAAGCTAGCAGAATGTGCATGTAACTTGATCTACGGCATTTGTTTAAATATGTTTTCGTTCTCCCGTATTTATTAGATAAATATAATCTATATTTATTAAATATACAAGTGTCCCGTATCGTTATGTTCAAATTTTAGGAGTGTAAAGTAGACTTCATTTAAAGTAACAAAAACGCAAAACTTGTACATCCATTTTTATTTGTTTCAAAATTACAGATCTATGAATGTGATTGTCAGATCATGAAAAAAAATGTAATCCTAAAGTTAATACAAGCTGATTTTATTTAAAAAGGTTATACGATTCAATAACATAATAATGTTATCCTAAAATAAATAAACACGTGTCGTAGTGCATACAGTAATTTCTTGGAGATCTACAAAAAAAAGAGTACTGGAAATTGATTTATGATAAAGAAGGTTCTTACTTATTTCGTAAGTGCTGAACCATGAATATCATACAATAAACAAATGTTCAGATGACTGTTAACGTTGCATTTTTTAATAAAGGATTACATTACGTTTCAGTTCATACAACAGCTTATTAATGAGTGGACACGTTTTTTTAATTCAAAATGCCTTACCGATTTTCTTCTCAAGAGTAAGCGGACATGCATTTTGTGTATGGCTACTGTAACGGCATTGCACGTCAAGCAGTTATTGAATACCGACATCGGTTTCCCGATAGGCGCATTCCTCATTACAGAACGTTTCTGGAAGTACACAGACAATTTCGGGAATGCGGACTGCGTAATTATCTTTTCGACCGAGGAGTAAATTTGTCAGCAGACTTAGAAGAAGAAGCAGTAGCTACTGTTACAAAGAATCCAACTCTCAGTGTACGTCGAATCGCTAGACAACTAGGAGTGCCACGAACGACAGTTTGGCGAATTTTAAAACGTGAGGGCTTATTATATCATATCACTATCGCAGGGACACGGTTTGCTTGAGGCAGACCACTATGCTCGTCTAGTTTATTCTACCTGGATATTAAGACAGCCACGGCTTCATTTTAATTTCTGCAGAACAGTCCTGTGGACAGATGAATCTACGTTCACGAGAAGTGGTGTTACAAATCTGAGAAACCTGCACAGGTGATCATCAGAAAATCCCAAAGCTATACGCCCATCTAAATTTCAACATGAATTTTCTATTAACGTTTGGGCGGCCCTAATCGATGACTTGTTGATTGGTCCTGTCGTTCTTCCTGGGAGGTTAAATGCGGAAAATTACCTTCAATTTCTTATTGACGAACTGCCAGATCTTTTAGAGGATGTCCCACTGAATGTTCGACGAGACATGTGGTTTGACATGGATGGCCCACCACCACATTTCGGAATTGTTGCCCGCAATTGGGTTAACATCAATTATCCAAGATGGATTGGTCGAGGTGGTCCTGTTGCATGGCCACCCAGATCACCCGATCTAAATCCCCGTGACTTTTATTTATGGGGGTACATGAGAAATTTAGTAAATACTTCTTCTGTTGGCTTACGGGCACAAGCCTGCATTCAACAAGGAGGTGGACATTTCGAAAATATTATTAATTGAACTTTTTTAAATAAAATCAGTTTTTATTGACTTTAGAATTACATTTTTTTTCATGATCTGACAATCACATTCATAGATCTGTAACTTTGAAACAAATAAAAACGGATATACAAGTTTTGCGTTTTTGTTACTTGAAATGAAGTTTACTTTACACTCGTTACGGGACACTTGTATAATGTATAAGTAGGTGTTTAGTATTATATTTTTTACTTCGCATGTTTGATTAGTCCGAAGCCGTAAACGAGACGCTTAGTCCGATTCTGTTGTACGGACAAAATATCGCCACTCTAATTATAACTAAGTTAGACGATTTTTAATTTATTTTAATACTGAAATTTACAAAGTAGCAGCCAATATCATTAATTATTTAAAAAAAGCTATTGATCCTACCTTCTTTTTCCACGTCACCAAATCTGATCGTGGTTTCGTCTTGATGAACATTTTGTTTTTTCGATTCTGGTGCTGGAAGGTTTCCTTCTCCCGCTATTTCATTATAATAGAATATAAAGCTGTATTACTACATATATTCAATAAATGGTTTAATATTGCTGTCGGATTTTTCAATAGGAGATATTCTATGTTTTGAAGATGTACATCAATCAAACATCATGCTTTGTTCCGAGCATATTGTCTCTACAATCTGCAGGCCAGTACAAAGTTAGCCATAGACAGTTGAACAATATGTTTACGGAAATGATTTGGCCAGAAGTGAGACTCGACCACTGGCACCATTTCTCTAAAACACAGCATCATATTCTAATTCTATCATCTTTTTTTGTGATGGCATGGAATATCTTGTTAATTTTTGACATTTGATTTAAGAATTACAGCACTGAAGTGTCCCAATGAAAAACCCTAAAATGCACAAACTCGCAGTTCGTGGAGCAATTCAATATTTATTTTTTGAAGAACTAAGCACATCTTAAATTTTGGTTGATTATGCAACACACTTTGGATGATAATGGTCCTTCTAAAACCACAATTTTTCGCTACTCAATTTAAACGTGGTGATATGAGCATCGAAAATAATCTGCGACCAGGACCATCAAAACTGCAATAATTCCGTGGACGATCAATACAATTAATGATGTTGTTTTGAACGGTTGACGAACTGATATCTAGGAGATAGCTAGCTAACATTGTGAACATACCGACCGAATGCGTACATCACATTTTACATGTTGAATTGAACATGTCCAAGTTATCAGTGAAGTGGACACCGCGAGCCTTGAATTGTTATCAATAACATAAAAGAATCTAAACCTCGAAAGAGAATTCGAAGCAGTTTAACAAAGATTTGTTACGGTTGATTAAATCTGGTTTCGCCATTACGTTCCTAAGTCCAAACGTCAATCACAACGATGGATAGATCAAGGTAACTCTCCTTCAAAGAAAACCAAGATATTTTGATCAACAGGTAAGGTAATAGCTACGATAATTTTCTTAACATTTGAACTTACTGCAAATGAGATTTAGATTATTAAAATCTCACTTTACATGCAAATGTCGTCTAATGTGTTACGCTAATTACTACAATTCTTTGTACCAGTATGCAGAATGCAACACGTCGCGACGTCAACCTTTCTGGTTGTTAGGGTAATACAAAATTCGTGAAAGTCACATCTATCCTGGAACGTGCATTATTTGGAACTCGTCCGGGATAGATATGGCTTTCACGAATTTTTCAAGTTTTTCTTGCCGGAAAGAAGTTTCGATTAAGAACTGTTGCAGCAACGGAGCAAAATTTTGTATCATTGGTCTAAGTGCGTTGAAGTTTAATAAAAACATTTAATGCCTCGTTTCGCTTCTAGTCACACCATCCTCATATATCATTACTATCTTATTAGAAAATGCATCTTCTCAAATAAATACATATCGCAAATTTTTTTGTTATTCGCGTTCGCATAACTGTCAAACAAAATAAAATAATTTGTCATATGGTCATAAAATTTGAGATTATAACGTCCGTTAAAGATACAAAGATACTAGCAGCCGTACAACTGAAAATATTGCCCCAATTTGTGTAAAGGGTGTGTGAAAATCTAGAAATGTGAATTCCACACCGTTCTCGGCAACTGGACCACTTTAAAGTACTGCATGTCGAATTTTAGGAAAAGATTTTGCTCTCCACATATGTAAAATTCACTTGAAGCTAGCCTTAAAGACAGTCGACCATCTGCAGGTAGTAGAATTTACCCATACGGGACTGAAAATTCAATAGAAATTCATGGTAACCCTATATATTTTCAAGATGTCACTATTTGGTGTACTTTATGCGCTGGGGACATAACCGGCTCTTTCAAAATGAAGAAGGTCAGACGTATCTTGCGATTGTCGTGTGTTACATCACTATGTCATACAACTTTATACAACATCCAGTTTTAATGATTTCGAGATGTAGATCTGAATAATATTTCATCATTCAATAAGTTCATATTCAATAAGATCATGTGACATGTTAAAATGCTCATAAAACGATGGATTTATTGCTTACATAGTTTAGAGGAAAAAAAATTATTTCACGAAATGGTGATGTCAACTGTTCGATTGGATTATTCTGGGACTACGAAAAAGTAAGGTATATGTCAACATTCTGCAAGCACTTGATGAACTAAAAGCAAAATTCGACGCATCATTCATGAGATTAGACTAGAAACGTGCTCAAATTTCGTCATAAAAAGAAATTGTGGTGGAAATTTGGCAGATACTAGTTTTTGCACATACCATCTGGAAACGTGGTTAGTTAACGGCGGAGACGTGACCGATACCACACCAGTACACTAGATAAGAGAGAAGGGAGGTACCATACCAGGCGCCAGGCGTGTCTGTGCTCATCAGATGCGTCGACGATGGATACGATAGAAATATGAGTACATACACAATACCACACCTATGCACCTATACACACCTGACCTATCCCTATTGCTTATCCAATCAAATGTTACGCTATACATTGAATAAACATATCGGGAAAGTAAAGTTGTCGGGGACGCGTCTTGCGCAGCAGTGTCGTTAACTTACCACGTTTCCATACGGTATATTATAATCTATAATAAAATATTAACATTACTTCATTTAGCGTGTGTTTTATTTACTATTGAAATAGGATACCTTCTATTGAAAAACTTTATATTATGAGTAATTAACGGTTTTTAAATTAGTTATTTCAATATGGAATCCCACAAAATAACGGCTACTAGCATTAATTTTTAAAACGAAGGTCAATTAATCCTACGTTCTGTTTGCTTATTTTTTTTTACTACACAAGTTTCCTTTTGAGGAATAACTCGTTTTTCCGACTCTCATGTTGAAATGTTTTCTTCTTCTGCTACTGCATTGTAATAGAATTTAAAACTACATTATGTGAATTCAATAATGGTTTAGTATTATATTAGTGTCTCTAAAATACATTTTTAAAGATTTAAAATCAATAAGTGATGTTTGCAATTTTTAGCATTGTTGATCAATCATTTTAACTAATTCATTATTTTTCAGAGTTTTAAAACTCGCATAACTCGGCAAACAAGTAACTGACAAACTGTATACAGATATTTTTCAAATATTTTGAAATTAAAAAATGAATTTAACAAAAATCTAAATTAGTTGCAATTTATACCTTGGTTTCCAGTTGTGGTAACTTGAATATTTTTCTCGATTACTTCAGTAGCTTGGTTATTATTTCCTAATACCGTTGTTGCTACAATATTTTCAGTAGTAATTGGCTGTACTGCTTCTCTTGTAGAACTTTTGCGACGAATGGGTATCAATGTTTCGTTTAATTTTTTCCAAGTTAAAGCACCTCGAACCCGTTTTAATAGTCGTGGGTCTATGCTTTCGAGATTTATTGCACTATCATCTATCAAATAAATACGAGTCATTAATTATATTACACTAAAAATTCAAACTGTTTACAGAAGATTATTTTAATTATGCAAATATAACGTCTCTAGATGTAGAGCGCTCATTTTCTGCATATAAGCACATTTTTTTATCCACGCGCCCCTGAAATAAATAACTGTGAAAACACAGCTAATGTTCCAAAGAAATTTGATTACATCAATACGTTAAGCACGCATAATGCATTTATTACAAATGAAACAGACATATATTACATACATCTGCACCTGTACACATGGACAGACACCCCGTATTTTCCAACGTTTACTGCAGCCAAAGACAGGTATTTCTGTCTCAATAGACTGTCAGTTTGGCTAATGAAATAAACTTTGATTTTTTATATGAGACTTAAATTTTGTTGTGGTCGGAGTTGCCTCCATTTCCACTCCATTGTTTCGTATTTCCCAGGGTTGTGACGTGTTTGTGTCTGATTAATAAATAATCGTGTGTTGTGTGTTTTTGTGCGGTCCTGTGTTGCGTATGTGTAGTCTGTGTGTTTGTCGCTTTTTGCGTTTAAGTCACTGGTCATCGGTTTTTTGCGTTTCAGTCATGTGTGTGTTTAATTTTTGTTGTTGTAGAGTGTGATTATTTTCTGTGTTTGCGTTACGAAGTATTGTATCTGTTCTGTTGTTGCGTTTGTGGAGTGTAATGTTATTAGCATATTACCTAAGGCATGTGCTAGTTCGTCAGTTGTGTTAGGTGCTGTGTTTCTTTGTTTTTGTGTCCATGGGTTCGTTGTTGGGGGTGGTGCTGGTATGTTTTCGGGTTTGGGTGTGGTTTTGTTTACAGGGTTGTTTGGATTGTAAGGACAGTTAAGGAAAGTGGATAAGTGAGGACCACCGCAGTTTGCACACTTTGGTGGGGTTGTTTTGGGTTTTGTACATAGGTGTGTTGAGTGTTCGTCTCCGCATTTCATGCGTTTGTAGTGTATGTTACAGTTTTTTTGGTGGTGTCCAAATGTCTGACATTTGTGGCATTGTATTATGTCTGTCCGTTTGTTTAGTGGTTCGATTTTAATTGTGAGTCCGCAGCAGTCGTGTATGTTGTAAATTGATTTGTATTGTCTCGTCAGTTCTATTAGTACAAGTGGCGCAGGTATTCCGTGTTTGCCGTTCATTCTTTTGATTTTTAGTGTCGGGTAGCCTTGGTCAGTCAAGTCGTTTGTAATGTCTGTGTCAGTGATAAAGGTAGGGATGCCTCGCATAACTACCTTTAGTGTTTTTTCGCTTCGTAATTGAAACGTGTAAAATTGAATGTGTTCTGTGTTGAGTATGTGTTTAAGTGTGCGGTAGTCTTCGTCAGTTTTCGGTTCGATGTGAATGCCAGGTCTCACTGGTTTGTTTTATACGGTGTTAATGTTGTGTGTTTTAAGTATTTGTCGTATATGTGCCCATTTGTCTTTGTCTGTTATTATGATTGGTGCGATTTTGTGTGTTTTGCGTGTTTCGGTGTTTGTGTTTTGTGTGGTGTTTGTTTTGTCACTTACCCTGGGTGTGCTGCCTGAAGTTGACGGTTGTGGAGTGAATTCAGCTTCTTCTTGTTCCATATTTTCCTCGGGTTTGGTTTCAAGGGCACTGTAGGAGTATTTTGTTTCGATCGGTGTAGTTGTTTCGTCTGTTTTCAGCTTCTTTGTAAATTTAGAGTAGATGAAGTCTTCGATTTTCTTTTCCGGATGTTTCATGTTCTGTTTTCTGTGGTGTTTTTCTTTTTTGGTCGGTTCGGGATCTGTTATTTCTACTTGTATCTTCGGTTGATCTGGGTTTATAACAAATAAATTCGGTGAAGTCCGTAGTAGTTCTTGAACGCCACTTTCGCTGTGGGTTTCATCGATTATCGCCTGTGTTTGTTGAAGTAATTCAGGTGGCCAGAGTTCAACGAAGTTGGGATTTAGTTTTAATTTGCTATCGTAATCGTTCGCCCGGCCATTGCTTCCGGCTTCGCTTGACGATATTTCGTTGTAAGTTATCTCAACTGGAATACTGCTCGAACAGAGGACGCAGTGAGAATGATAAACTTTGATGGATCGCCCACGGGTAAGTAGCAAATTTTGTCCTATCAAGTGGCACCAAATAATCTAGTGACATCTGACGGACAAAAGAGACTACGCCGATAATAGCGATTTTCTCTCGTCCAGCTATGCTGGTACAGAAGGGAAAATACGTATCTAGGTGTAAGTCCATTAACACGATGCCAGATGGCAGCAAATATATGTATTAAAGAAATGTTTTCCCACTTTGTGACTTCACGAAAGACGTTTAAAACGGAAAATGTTCCACCAAGTTTTATAAATTTACAACTTATTAAATCTTTTATGTACCTACATACTATAAAGCGAACGCCTATGACACGCACCTCAATTTGTGTTCTCTAGTTATTACATAGTGTTGGTTTTTATTTTCAAGTACATATTATTAAGTAACTCAATATCATTACGTCTAGAAAAATGTATCATATTTCATACAAATCTTTTGAAATTGAATGTAAATTGGTAAATTTATTTCAAGTAAATTCATGCCCACTATGTAACTCTACCTGATTCAATAGAAAAAGAATTAGCAAAGGATTTAAAAGAGATTATATGATACAAATTTGTTTTGTTTATACGAGGTCTGAATTATTGACATGTGTTAGTGTTGGTGCAGCAAAGTAATTATAATGTTGTAATAGCAAAAATCAGGAAGAAAGATTTAAAGTGTGAATCGATTTAAACACATTAAAGGTGCAATTAGGGAAGATTTTATTATCAAAAAACAAGAAATTCTTATTCTCAATTTCTTTCGTAAATTTAAACTTACCTTGATCTCTCCAGTCTTTTAACACGTGAATTCTTTTCGGTCTCAAGGTTAATATGTCGATGTTTTTATACACGGGTAAATTATATGCATTACGCATTGGTGCTCTTCTGCGTTTCTTCCTTCTTCTCCTATGTTTTTTTTGAGCTCTTCGTCTCTTTTGCTGTTCTGTTGAAATACATTTTAATCAAATACTAATTATAAATTGTTAACACATAGTAGCATGTAGAGGCATGCAATTCACGAATTTCAAATCGCTACCTTCTCTAATCACCGGAGAGCGGACTCGAGCGATTGATGATTCATAGCCTATAGGCGTCTGCCTTGTATTCGCAATAGGTTTGTTTCTGTAAGCGATCCGTGAGTTTCGAACAATTTGATACGTGTGATACTGCAAAAGTGGCACATACCTACATATGCAGTTAATATGTATCTGTCAATGCACAACAGAGCGAATGTAATAAACGGTTTGGTAACCGGCAGCAACTACTGCTGAAACAAAAGTAATGCTGACAAGCGAATTGCATATCGAATTTTTAATAAAAATAATTTATAAAGAACAAAACTCAAAACTATGTATTTTCTGTGGAACATCGAAAGTGTAAAACATTACTATGAACAACTAAAATTTGTTCAAGGTGTTTCTGTGTTAAATTAGTTCTTTTAGATGTTAAAACGTCTTGAAAAATAGCAAATGTCTGTTCCACATCACAACTGGTGATGGGTGCGTGATTAAAATTTTGCAAAAGTGCACCATACTTCGAATGTATAGATTTTTCAATCGGCCCTGCGCAGAATTGATATAATATATTCAAATCTGGATTTCTGCTAAATATGGCATCAACTATCTCATATTTGAGAAATATCTTTTTAAATGATGAGACTAACTTATCAATATTTGGAAAATTACACCTGATGTATTAAAATACTCTGTGTAGTGCATGTACTGCACAGGTAACGTGTGTGGCATATTGGGATAAGATTACTTTAATAACTTCCCTGTTCAGTCAAAAATAATAGCATCTTGTCTTTATAGTTGTTATCCGATGACAGAATATTATGAATATATTGATCAATTATTTTTGCAACTGTTTCACCATTTACAACTGACAATATTTTAGTTGCAATTATGTATGGTTGATATGAAGTTGTCGGATGAAGAATACCAACAACTACATTTAACACATATCGTCCCATTACATCCGTTGTTTCGTCTGCACTTACCCAAAGATATTGATCAGATAGGTTTGTTCGTATTTTTTCAATACTTCTCATATAACATTTTGGTAAGTGGTATTTACGTAAAGTAGGTTCATCTGGTATATGACGATCAGTATATTTTGTAAGAAACCTCTTGGGGACTGGATTTTTAAGCTATTTGAATGGGATATTGGCTGCCATGAAAGCTTCACGCAGTTCTTCGTTAAAAGTGTCAGATGCAGATGGACAGATGTTATCTTGATGAGTTTTCGAAGAAACATGTCTCTGCACATTACACTGTCAGATGCAGATGGACATATGTTATCTTGATGAGTTTTCGAAGAAACATGTCTCTGCACATTACACTTTTGTGGATGCCTTAAACTTAATGAACAGGCATTGCGATATATACAAGGTGTCCCGTATGTTCAAATTTTAGGAGTGTAAAGTAGACTTCATTTCAAGTAACAAAAACGCAAAACTTGTATATCCATTTTTATTTGTTTCAAAGTTACAGATCTATGATGTGATTGTCAGATCATGAAAAAAAATGTAATCCTAAAGTCATTACAAACTGATTTTATTTAAAAAAAAGTTATACGATTCAATAACAGGCCCGTGATTGTTAACGTCTCATAATAAAATGTTATCCTAAAATAAATAAACACGTGTCAGTAGATAAGCTATGGGGGTTCGGGGCCAAAATCCCATATATTTTCTTATGGAGGTTCATTTTGCATTTTTGCAATTTGAACATAACGATACGGGACAGCCTGTATATACATTTTTTATTTGTTTCAAAGTTACAGATCTACGAAGTACCAGGTATCAGGTACCAGGTATCTGGTACCTGATACTTCGTAGATCTGTAACTTTGAAACAAATAAAAAGTATATATACAGGCTGTCCCGTATCGTTATGTTCAAATTGCAAAAATGCAAAATGAACCTCCATAAGAAAATACATGGGATTTTGGCCCCGAACCCCATAGCTTATCTACTCGTGTCGTAGTGCATACAGTAATTTCTTGGAGATCTACAAAAAAGAGTACTGGAAATTGATTTATGATAAAGAAGGTTCTTACTTATTTCGTAAGTGCTGAACCATGAATATCATACAATAAACAAATGTTCAGGTGACTGTTAACCTTGCATTTTTTAATAAAGGGTTACATTACGTTTCAGTTCATACAACAGTTTATTAATGAGTGGACACGTTTTCTTTATTCCAAATGCCTTACCGATTTTCTTCTCAAGAGTATGCGGACATGCATTTTGTGTATGCCTACTGTAACGGCAGTGCACGTCAAGCAGTTATTGAATACCGACACCGGTTTCCCGATAGGCGCATTCCTCATTACACAACGTTTCTGGAAGTACACAGACAATTTCGGGAATGCGGACTGCGTGATTATCTTTTCGACCGAGAAGTAAATTTGCCAGCAGAATTAGAGGAAGAAGAAGTAGCTATTGTTACAAGGGATCCAACTCTCAGTGTACGTCGAATCGCTAGACAACTAGGAGTGCCACGAACGACAGTTTGGCGAAATTTAAAACGTGAGGGCTTATATCCCAGGGGACACGGCTTGCTTGAGGCAGACCACTATGCTCGTCTAGTTTATTCTACCTGGATATTAAGACAGTCACGGCTTCATTTTAATTTCTGCAGAACAGTCCTATGGACAGATGAATCTACGTTCATGAGAAGTGGTGTTACAAATCTGAGAAACCTGCACAGGTGGTCATCAGAAAATCCCAAAGCTATACGCCCATCTAAATTTCAACATGAATTTTCTATTAACGTTTGGGCGGCCCTAATCGATGACTTGTTGATTGGTCCTGTCGTTCTTCCTAGGAGGTTAAAGGCGGACAATTACCTTCAATTTCTTATTGACGAACTGCCAGGTCTTTTAGAGGATATCCCACTGAATGTCCGACGAGACATGTGGTTTCACATGGATGGGGCACCACCACATTTCGGAATTACTGTCCGAAATTGGGTTAACGTCAATTATCAAAGTTGGATTGGTCGAGGTGGTCTTGTTGCATGGCCACCCAGATCACCCGATCTTAATTTCCTTGACTTTTATTTATGGGGGTACATGAAAAATTTAGTCTACGCCCAAGTTTCGAGCACAAGAGAAGAGTTGTTGGATCGTATTCACCTGGCTGCCGAGCAAAGCCGACAATACAAGTATGAAATTGGCATACGGGCATTTCGAAAACATTATTAATTGAACTTTTTTAAATAAAATAAAGTTTTTATTGACTTTTATTGATTAGATTTTTTTTCATGATCTTGGCAATTACATTCATAGATCTGTAATTTTGAAACAAATAAAAATGGATATACAAGTTTTGCGTTTGTATATATATGCATGTATAACGGCATGTAAACACGAGAATACACTTTGGAAATTAGCGGATATAATTTTTTAAGCGATTATTTCAACGAAGTCATCGAAATAATATATAAATGTATATTCCGTCTTACACGCCACTGTTGAATTGAATTTGTTAAGGAATACACACAATGTGCTATTCATAACGACGGAAAAAAAAGCAAATAGTGGGGCTGTTATAACATGCATACTATACCTGATAACGCCACAACATTTTATCGGGATAATTGGTCATTCAATCGCTTGAGTCCGCTTTCTGATCTTTAGTTTAACTTATAGTTTCGATTCCACGTAATATCACTCAAACTATACAGATCTGACCAAAGTTTAGATCAAAAGATCGAAGATTTCTATCACCATAAAATTATCGGTATTATTGCTATTATTCTCGTCCCCTCTATTAGCATTACTATCATTTTACTCAAACTTACCATTTTCATTCTTCCGTTTTGACGATGTTTTCCTTTTCCTACTACCCTTCGATATTCCTTTCCTCTTTTTTTTATATTTACTTTTTCCACCACGCTTATGATGTTTCTTTTTCTTCTTTCTCTTTTTTTTCTTGTGTTTTTTCTTTCGATGCGATGTTTCATCATCATCATCATCGAATTCAGATTCTTCGTCGTCGTCGTCTTCTTCATAATCTATACGGCTTTTAATTTCATCCGCATCAGATAGTCTTAAGGCACTTCTTCCAAGAATTATACTCTCATCAACATGCGAAATATTACTGGTAGCTGGTTGAAAAATTTTAACTATTTCTGGAAACACTCGGACTGCAAACGTCTCTCCAACTTTAATATCATTTTTAGTTGGAATTTTTTGCATTTCACTCTTCTGTGTGATGTTTGTGATTGTATTGTTTTCCACAAATGGAAAACGATTCTTCGATTTACTGAAGTCGCTTTGCTTAGGTGCACTTTTCCTTGCTTCTTTATCCGTTGGAATGGCGTCATAACCAGCAGGAATATCAATTACTGCTTGGTGGTTGGAAACCAGAAATTTTCGATTTCCTGTAGAAAATGAATTACTAGATGAAATATTAGGCTTTAGGGACGTACGACCAATAATGGTGGTCGCCGTCAATCCAGAGTGAATAGTATTATTTTCTGTAAATTCTGTTGAAGGATCGTTTGAAGGTGTTTGTAACTTCCTCACATTATCATTATCACTTTTTATTGAACGTTTTTCCCGTTGCGGCTTCCAAAAAGTATAATTTGTAGTAATATTTGTTTTTGTAATACGTGTACTAAGATTACTATGTGTGTCATGAGCACTAATATTGCTTTTTATATATGTTTCGAAAGTCGTTACTTCAGTGTATTCATCTGCAAAAGTATAAAAACAATTTATATTTAGATAAACTTCCATCAATACTTTCTAGGAATATAACTATAACGCTAAGAAATAAGTAATTAAACTTCTAGTTTCAAAAATTCTTTTATTGTAAATACACTACAAAAATTGTCATTTAAGTTTAATAGATGAATCCGATCGCGGCATTTCGATTGGCGTTTTGAGTAAAAAGCACGGCAAATAGGGCGTTGAAGACATGCCTGAACGAGCCTATTCAAACCCCACAATTACGGAACGTATCGTAATGGATGACGGAACGTAGGGTTTTAAGTTTAACATGCAAACCAACCAACACGCTTCAAAATGGCGCTCTGATAACAGGCCTACAAAAAAAAAAATTTTTTTTGGTGCATCTCTGTTTGTTTGAATAGTCGATAAAGTAGGTAATGTACAGTATATTGACATACGTCATTTTAACTCATCAGCTCTAGTTTACCTACTACCCTCTTTGTGAATTGTTGTCGGTCTTGATATGGTCTTGTTCGTAACTAGTCATTATTACAATATCATCGATAAAGTTTGTGTTACTATTTCATTATGGCTAGTACGTCCAGACATTGTGTTAACGATCCTGATATATTTTGTTATGTTTGTGGTGAATACATACTGAAAAATCAGCGTAAATCGATTACAAACACAGTGCGTCGTTTGTATTTTGCTTACTTCGGTATTGAAATTCTACACCAAGATAAAGTGTGGGTGCCTCATAGTGTTTGTAAAATATGCGTTGAACATTTGCGACAATGGGAGAGAGGGAAACGTAAGTCTTTGAAGTTTGGAGTGCCTATGATATGGCGAGAACAAAAAAATCATTATGACGACTGTTACTTTTGTATGATTAATATAGTGGGCATCAACAAAAACAATCGCCATAAATGGAAATACCCCAATATTTCTTCAGAACAAAGACCTGTTCCTCATTCAGAAAATGTTCCAATACCAACTTTTCACCAGGTAGTGCAGCAATCTCAGGAAGATGAAGCTGAAATATCTATTTCTTCCCAAGTAGATGATGACTTTCAATACTGCGGAATAACATCAGATCCTAAGCCATTTTCGCAGAATGAGCTTAGTGACCTCATCAGAGACTTAGATCTTTCGAAGGAACGTGCTGAGTTACTAGCGTCAAGATTAAAAGAAAAAAATTGTCTTTCCTCAGATGTTCGAGTGTCTACATATCGCACGAGAGAAGGAAAGTTATTGAAGTTTTTTTCATCTGATGAAAATTTTGTGTATTGCTGTAATGTGAGTGGTTTGCTGGCTTTCATGGGTTTAACAATCTATCAGCCCAATGAATGGCGTCTCTCAATTTGTTAAGGCTCTCGATAGAAATGGTCAATGTTTCCAGTTTATTTCTCACAAATTTCCTGGTTTAAGTACTGAAAAACTAAAAGCAGGTATCTTTGATGGACCTCAAATACGTAAATTGATGAAAGACACAACTAATTTTGAGACTTGTATGAATGATGTGGAGAGGCTTGCCTGACAATCTTTTGTAGCAGTTGCACAAAATTTCCTCGGAAATCATAAGGCTGACAACTATGTAGAACTAGTAGAAGAAATGCTGGTGCGATTCAAAGATTTAAGAGTGTAATATGAGTATAAAATTACACTATCTCAATAGTCATCTACATCATTTCCAACACAATTTAGGAGATCTAAGCGAAGAACAAGGGGAACGTTTCTACCAAGACCTAAAAACAATGGAGAATAGATACCAAGGAAGGTGGGACAGTCATATGATGGCTGACTATTGCTGGGGAATCATACGAGATTGCCCGAGTCAGTTTCATTCTAGAAAATCACTGAAAAGACAATTTCTTGATGTTTAATGTCAATAAAATATATATTTTTTCGTGAATTGTGTTTTTTTTTTCTCGGGAACTAGAGCTGACAGAAGAAAACGGCTAACATTTTTGATATCGCCATATAAGACATATTTAAAATCGGGTCTAAAATTTCCGGCACCAAAATGGTTGTAGGCCAGTGTAATGAGCCGACACAGAAAAAATAGAGCACGTCAAAGTCGCTCGAAAAACAAAGTCATAGTGACAATTTCCTTCGAGTATATTAATATTGTCTACTTGGAATTCCATCCAGAGGAAGTAACAAATCAAAACGTTGTCTTGGCTTTATGAAGCGTTTAAAAGAGTGTTAGACAGGTTTTGCACCGCGATAAATTTTCGATCAAAAACTCAGCGAACGTCATCGATCAAACATTAATACGTCAGATATGACCTCATGTGAGTTTTCTCTTCATAGTCAAATTACCTCTTCGTTAACTCTTTCGGGCCAGGTGGCGTAAAATTTGCATGCGATATAGCCAATGAATTCTGAGTCACGTGTCTCCCCTACATGCGCATTGCTTTCTACAAATGGTTAGTAAATGGTCGCTAACAAACATGTGTGTATAGGTTATAGATTTATCATCAAATGTGAAAAACAAAGTTATTTTGCAAGCAACTGGAGTTTGTTGTCAGTTCATTGGTATGTTCAGAAAACAGTTAGTACATTAGTTTGTAGTAAATTAGTAAAATTGGTTATCTTTTTTTGAGGATACAAAATTTAACCCACCATACCGATCCGATCATGAATTGTAAAAAATCTGAAGAACTGCCTTTCAATTTGGTAGGTATGAGCGTGGAAGACAAACTCTATAAGGTGCGACCTGTAATAGACATGTTGAAGATTAATTTTCAGAAATTTTTGAATCTTCACAAAAAAATAGTAATTGACAAAATGATAAAATTCAAAGGACGCTCTACACTGAAGCAGTATTTGCCAAAAAAATCAATAAAAAGGGGTTATAAAATATGGGTATTGGCTGATGATACCGGATACTGCTGGAATTTTAACATTTACACAGGTCGAAGTGATAGCGAAGTTGAAAAAAATTTAGGCTCAAGAGTAGTGAAAACATTGACTGCCAGCATAAGGGGAAAAATCATCACGTATATTTTGACAATTTTTTTTTCCTTGGTTGAACTTGTGAAAGATCTCAAAGATAAAATATATGCCTGCGGAACTGTCAATATTACTAGAAGAAATTTACCAGTTTTCAGTTGATAAGGATTTGACGCGGGGTGATTACGATTGCTGGCAAAGTATCAATGGTTTATCAGCTATCAAATGGCGTGATAAAAGATGTGTCACGTCCTTTCCAATTTTCCAATTACCATAATCCTCGTGACACAACAATTGTAAATCGTAAAAATAAAGATGGTTCCGTTTCAGAAGTTGTCTGTCCCATCATGGTAACAGATTACAATAAAAATATGAACTTTGTGGATAAATTCAATCAAATGAAAGTCACTTATTGTACAGATAGAAGAAGCCATAAATGGTGGCATAGGATATTATTTTTTCTAACAGATACTTGCGTTGTGAACGCATATGAACTTTACGGTTTTTTTCCCGAAAATAACAAGATTTCAATGAAACAATTTCGTCGTGAAACCTACACCTCAGTCTGCCTCTTTTTTTTAACTTTTTGCCTTTGCCATCGTCGAAGCAGTTCCACGACTGCTTTTTGTGTAAGGAAAATCGTTGGAAACGACGCGAAGATTTAAAAGTGTACCTATCGCAAAGACAAGTAACCCTAATTGATTTATTCAATATATTTTGATAACAAAAACAAATTGCATGTCGATGCGACAATTCACATCAAGCTTTGATACAAAATAATATAAATCTGTATAAAAACAAATTTGTATCTGTATATACATGGACACACAGTACACAGTGTTTTTGCTATACTACGCCACCTGGCGACGAGTTAATGGACTCACAGTAATATGCGTATTTTTTCTGTTCCTGTAATAGCTTAGCTATTCGAGAAGAAACACTTTGCACCGGCGTGGTCGGTTTTGTCCGTCAGATGGCATGAGGTTATCTGATGTCATCGGATAGGACAAAATTTGCTACATGACCGCGAAGTGTACCTACAGTCGTTTGTCTTCGTAAACCCATCATTAGAGTGGACCAATTCGGAGTGAAAGCAGAGGCGTGACTAACGAATTGGTTCCCGCATGCGAAACATTATTAATATCTAGAGATATACTATCACGAACGGTGCTGTTATTATGTTAGATACAAAAAAAATGTAAGACGGTTTTCTAGATTATGAAACGTTCTCGATGATACGTATAAAAAATAAAATCTAAAATGTATGTAATTAGATGATTAAAAAAAACTTACCGCCTTATGCGTTTTCCGTGACTTGAAAATCTGGAGAAGCGCGATGAAATATTGTTAACATAAGGTGCGTCTCCAAAGTTATTTCTCGAAAACGCGTCCGCCGTGAGGAAAATATGTGCTTGTATAAAGAAAACGATCGCTCCACATCTAGTGATGTGATGTTTGCATAATTAAAATAATCTTTGAAACAACTTAACACATCTGTAGACGAACCTTCACAAATTTGTCTAAGTCTGGCAAAATCTAAATCTTTATTATCTAAAACACTTTCAAACTTACTTAAAATACACTCATTTCTTGCGTCTTCTATCGAACATAGCTGTGCGTGTGTATCTTTCACAACTAGCACTGATTCCTGTAACGATAGCGAAGAATTTTGTAGGTTTTCTAATGCTTGCACTATTCCGAAGTAATTGTTGTGAATAGTTTGTAAATCACTTTTAACCTGACTATTTTGAAATTTTTTCCGACTTTCTTCGATAGCGGCACTATCTTTCGGATTTAATAATAAAACCACTTTTTTTACATCCTCAAAATATTTATGATAGTAAAATGCCGCTCGTAGCCATGTTCCCCATCGTGTCAGAATCGTCTGTGGTGGCTCAGGGGTATGGGGACACAATTCGTGAAATTTCCAAATACGTTTTGGAGATTTCAGGAATACTGCCTTTGTACTCGATATTAACGCATCTACATTTGGGTAACATTTACGGATCCGTTCTGCTACAAGATGTAGGGCATGGATTTTACATGTAATATGTAAAAAGTTACCACACTGTTCCTTAAGAGACCGACCTACAGAAAGCATGGTTGCGGCACCATCTGTCACAAACATTAGGATTAGATCTCTGGAAATTTCAAATTTTTCCAATGTACTTAACACCACTTTTGAAATTACCCGCGCAGTACATTCTTCTATTTGTCTGCTAGCTAATAAAATTGAGTATGGCGATTGATTTGGTTCCATTTTACGCACCATAATTAAGTACAGATCTTTCTTTGCTATCAGTTGTTTCATCCACACTCAACCACACTTTTTTATTTTTCAGATCAGCCTTAATTTTATTTTCTAAATGTACACGAACAGATTTTAAATAACGTCGTAAGTGGGTGCAGCTCGGTAATTCTACATTGCCATATTTTTCAAGAAATAAAATAAACGAATCATTGCGTAACAAAGTAAACGGCAAATTACACACAACCATCATAGTACACAAATCAAATAAGAACACTTCCTATTTTGTATCGGCACCAGTGTCTCTATCTTTGTGTCTTGCGCTATGCACGTGGCGTTGCAAATTTGATTTTGTTAAATGGTTTATATATATATTGCACACTAAACATTTTACATTTACCCCATTGTAAGATAAACTAGGATGGTTCTCAATAAACCTATTGACTAACTTTGATGATAGTGTTTTTTTTACTGTACGCTCCTTCAACATTATTAAATACACAGAATACACTTTCCTGCTGCTATTATACGTGTACACACGATGACCGTGAACAACATACTAAGTAATCGTATGTGCGATGGGGCACGCGGAAACCAATTCGTTAGTCACGCCTCTGATTTCGCTCCGGATTGGTCCACTCTACCCATCATTGACAAAGTGGTTACACAGAAACGCATGCGTCTGGTGGTTGAAGCAAACGCTAGTAAATACGTACTGTGTGTCCATGTATATACAGATAAAAATTTCTTTTTATACAAATTTGTATTATTTTATATATTTTGATAAATTAATATTAAAAAATATACAAAGTTTCGTTACTTGATTGTCGTACCTCGTATTGGGTTTGATGTAGGGGCGTATATAAAAAAATGGAAAAATATAATCATTAAAATAATTACGGCGCCGGACATTTCATAGTCAATTATTACTTATAACATGGAAACTCTAATCAATTGCAAGTGGGTACATAAAATTTTCTCTCTATTTCTTACTTAATAATAATTGCAGTTATATATATTAAGTTTCAAGTTTTTAATTAAATTGAAAGTGATTCCAAACTAGCCTATAACGTCATATATGTTATTAAACAAACGCATATTTGAATGTTTCAACAAAAACTAAGTCGATTATGAATTATTATAAAAATCAGCCGAATTCCGATCCATGTTAGTTATAAAAACTAGTTAAATTTTATCAGTTCTTATATAAATATACAAACCATTTTCATAATCTGCTTCGCTGTTCATATCATCGAAATAATCTTCTCCAGCTTTCTCTTCTAACGTTACTTCTTCAGTAGCCAATCCATTGGTAGTTACTTTCTTAGCCATTTCTTCCGTTTTTGTAGTCTGGGTCGAAGATATGTTTATAATTTTTGAATTATTCTGATTGCCTAAGATTGCACTCTTACTATCAACATAAGTGTGATTTCTTTCTGCTGTGTGTTCATTCTTAATTGTCTGGTAAGAAGTATTCTGTGAATGGAATTCGCCCATAGTATTAATATTTTTTTCCAAAGACTTATTATTCTGTGGAGTAAACGTAGTGGTAAAATGTAACATGGAAACACTATTTTTTTTTCTTAAAAAACCATCAGTTTGTATAGCGAAAACGTCAACTTGCGATGTAGATTTTCTAAAACCTTTTGATGAAGAATTATTGGTTCGTGGACTATAAATACTATGAGATTGAGATAGGGAGGCAGTACCATCATATTTCCCTAAAATATTAGCATTCTGTGGACTAAATTTAGACACGGACATGGAAATTCTATGTTTTCCTTCTATAGGAACGTTTTTTGGAGCGTTAATGTTTAAAGTATTCTGATTTTCTACAATTATACCGTCACTATTAACACGAACGGGGTTTCTCGCCACTGTGTGATTTATCTTAAATATCTCGTGAGAAATATTGTGAGAATGGGATACACCCACAGCATTATGTTTTTCCTCTAAAAACTTATTATTCTGTGGAGCAAACATAGCTGGAAAATGTAATATGGAAACACTATTATTTTTTCTTGGAAAACCATCAGTATGTGCATCGAAAATGTCAACTTGCGATGTAGATTTTCTAAAACCTTTTTGTGAAGAATTATTGGTTCGTGGACTAGAAATACTATGAGATTGAGATAGGGAGGCAGTACCATCATATTTCCCTAAAAGATTAGCATTCTGTGGACTAAATTTAGACACGGACGTGGAAATTCCATCTTTTCCTTCTATAGGAACGTTTTTTGGAGCGTTAATTTTTAAAATATTCTGATTTTCTACAATTATACCGTCACTTTTAACACGAACGGGGTTTCTCGCCACTGTGTGATTTATCTTAAATATCTCGTGAGAAATATTGTGAGAATGGGATACACCCACAGCATTATGTTTTTCCTCTAAAGACTTATTATTCTGTGGAGCAAACATAGCTGGAAAATGTAATATGGGAACACTATTATTTTTTCTTGGAAAACCATTAATATGTGCATCGAAAACGTCAACTTGCGATGTAGATTTTCTAAAACCTTTTTGTGAGGAATTATTGGTTCGTGGACTATAAATACTATGGGATTGAGATAGGGAGGCAGTACCATCATATTTCCCTAAAAGATTAGCATTCTGTGGACTAAATTTAGACACGGACATGGAAATTCTATCTTTTCCTTCTATAGGAACGGTTTTTGGAGCGTTAATGTTTACAATATTCTGATTTTCTACAATTATACCGTCACTATTAACCCGAACGGGGTTTCTCGCCACTGTTTGTTTTATCTTGAATGTCTCGTGAGAAATATTGTGAGAATGGGATACACCCACAGTATTAAGTTTTTCCTCTAAAGACTTATTCTGTAGAGTAAACATGGTTGGAAAATGTAATATGGAAACACTATCATTTTTTCTTGGAAAATCATCAGTATGTGCATCGAAAACGTCAACTTGCGATGTAGATTTTCTAAAACCTTTTGGTGAAGAAATATTAGTTCGTAGACTAGAAATACTATGAGATTGAGATAGGGAGTCAGTACCATCATATTTCCCTAAAAGATTAGCATTCTGTGGACTAAATTTAGACATGGATATGGAAATTCTATCATTTTCTTCTATAGGACCGGTTTTTGTAGCGTTAGTGCTTAAAATCTTCTGATTTTCTACAATTATACCGTCACTATTAACACTAACGAGGTTTCTCGCCGCTGTGTGTTTTATCTTAAATGTCTCGTAAGAAGTATTGTAAGAATCCTGTGGACTAAATTTAGACACGGATATGGGAATTCTATCATTTTCTTCTATAGGAACGGTTTTTGGAGCGTCAATGTTTAAAATATTCTCATTTTCTACAATTATACCGTCACTCTTAACCCGAACGGGATTTCTCGACACTGTGTGTTTTATCTTAAATGTCTCGTGAGAAATATTGTGAGAATGGGACACACCTACAGTATTACGTTCTTCCTCTAAAGATTTATTATTCTGTGGAGTAAACATTGTTGGAAAACGTAATATGGAAACACTATTATTTTTTCGTGGAAAATCATCAGTATGTGTATCGAAAACCTCAACTTGCGAGGTAGATTTTCTAAAACCTTTTTGTGAAGAATTATTGATTTGTGGACTAGAAATATTATTAGTTTGAGATAAGGAGGCAGTACCATCATATTTCCCTAAAGAATTAGCATTTTGTGGACTAAATTTAGATAGGGATATAGAAATTCTATCATTTTCTTCTATAGGAACGGTTTTTGGAGAGTCAATTTTTAAAATATTCTCATTTTCTACAATTATACCGTCACTCTTAACACGAACGGGATTTCTCGACACTGTGTGTTTTGTCTCAAATGTCTCGTGAGAATGGGATACACCTACAGTATTAAGTTTTTCCTCTAAAGACTTATTATTCTGTGGAGTAAACATGGTTGGAAAATGTAATATGGAAACACTATCATTTCTTCTTGGAAAGTCATCAGTATGTGCATCGAAAACGTCAACTTGCGATGTAGATTTTCTAAAACCTTTTGGTGAAGAAATATTAGTTCGTGGACTAGAAATACTATGAGATTGAGATAGGGAGTCAGTACCATCATATTTCCCTAAAAGATTAACATTCTGTGGACTAAATTTAGACATGGATATGGAAATTCTATCATTTTCTTCTATAGGAACGGTTTTTGGGGCGTTAATGTTTAAAATATTCTGATTTTCTACAATTATACCGTCACTATTAAAACTAACGGGGTTTCTCGCCGCTGTGTGTTTTATCTTAAATGTCTCGTAAGAAGTATTGTAAGAATCCTGTGGACTAAATTTAGACACGGATATGGGAATTCTATCATTTTCTTCTATAGGACCGGTTTTTGTAGCGTTAGTGCTTAAAATATTCTGATTTTCTACAATTATACCGTCACTATTAAAACTAACGGGGTTTCTCGCCGCTGTGTGTTTTATCTTAAATGTCTCGTAAGAAGTATTGTGAGAATCCTGTGGACTAAATTTAGACATGGATATGGGAATTCTATCATTTTCTTCTATAGGAACGGTTTTCGGAGAGTCAATGCTTAAAATATTCTCATTTTCTACAATTATACCGTCACTCTTAACACGAATGGGATTTCTCGACACTGTGTGTTTTATCTCAAATGTCTCGTGAGAAATATTGTGAGAATGGGACACACCTACAGTATTAAGTTTTTCCTCTAAAGACTTATTATTCTGTGGAGTAAACATGGTTGGAAAACGTAATATGGAAACACTATCATTTTTTCTTGGAAAATCATCAGTATGTGCATCGAAAACGTCAACTTGCGATGTAGATTTTCTAAAACCTTTTGGTGAAGAAATATTAGTTCGTGGACTAGAAATACTATGAGATTGAGATAGGGAGTCAGTACCATCATATTTCCCTAGAAGATTAGCATTCTGTGGACTAAATTTAGACATGGATATGGAAATTCTATCATTTTCTTCTATAGGACCGGTTTTTGTAGCGTTAGTGCTTAAAATATTCTGATTTTCTACAATTATACCGTCACTATTAACACTAACGGGGTTTCTCGCCGCTGTGTGTTTTATTTTAAATGTCTCGTAAGAAGTATTGTGAGAATCCTGTGGACTAAATTTAGACACGGATATGGGAATTCCATCATTTTCTTCTATAGGAACGGTTTTTGTAGCGTTAGTGCTTAAAATATTCTGATTTTCTACAATTATACCGTCACTATTAACACTAACGAGGTTTCTCGCCGCTGTGTGTTTTATCTTAAATGTCTCGTAAGAAGTATTGTAAGAATCCTGTGGACTAAATTTAGACACGGATATGGGAATTCTATCATTTTCTTCTATAGGAACGGTTTTTGGAGCGTCAATGTTTAAAATATTCTCATTTTCTACAATTATACCGTCACTCTTAACACGAACGGGATTTCTCGACACTGTGTGTTTTATCTTAAATGTCTCGTGAGAAATATTGTGAGAATGGGACACACCTACAGTATTACGTTCTTCCTCTAAAGATTTATTATTCTGTGGAGTAAACATTGTTGGAAAACGTAATATGGAAACACTATTATTTTTTCTTGGAAAATCATCAGTATGTGTATCGAAAACCTCAACTTGCGAGGTAGATTTTCTAAAACCTTTTTGTGAAGAATTATTGATTTGTGGACTAGAAATATTATTAGTTTGAGATAAGGAGGCAGTACCATCATATTTCCCTAAAGAATTAGCATTTTGTGGACTAAATTTAGATAGGGATATAGAAATTCTATCATTTTCTTCTATAGGAACGGTTTTTGGAGCGTTAGTGCTTAAAATATTCTGATTTTCTACAATTATACCGTCACTATTAACACTAACGAGGTTTCTCGCCGCTGTGTGTTTTATCTTAAATGTCTCGTAAGAAGTATTGTAAGAATCCTGTGGACTAAATTTAGACACGGATATGGGAATTCTATCATTTTCTTCTATAGGAACGGTTTTTGGAGCGTCAATGTTTAAAATATTCTCATTTTCTACAATTATACCGTCACTCTTAACCCGAACGGGATTTCTCGACACTGTGTGTTTTATCTTAAATGTCTCGTGAGAAATATTGTGAGAATGGGACACACCTACAGTATTACGTTCTTCCTCTAAAGATTTATTATTCTGTGGAGTAAACATTGTTGGAAAACGTAATATGGAAACACTATTATTTTTTCTTGGAAAATCATCAGTATGTGTATCGAAAACCTCAACTTGCGAGGTAGATTTTCTAAAACCTTTTTGTGAAGAATTATTGATTTGTGGACTAGAAATATTATTAGTTTGAGATAAGGAGGCAGTACCATCATATTTCCCTAAAGAATTAGCATTTTGTGGACTAAATTTAGATAGGGATATAGAAATTCTATCATTTTCTTCTATAGGAACGGTTTTTGGAGAGTCAATGTTTAAAATATTCTCATTTTCTACAATTATACCGTCACTCTTAACACGAACGGGATTTCTCGACACTGTGTGTTTTGTCTCAAATGTCTCGTGAGAATGGGATACACCTACAGTATTAAGTTTTTCCTCTAAAGACTTATTATTCTGTGGAGTAAACATGGTTGGAAAATGTAATATGGAAACACTATCATTTCTTCTTGGAAAGTCATCAGTATGTGCATCGAAAACGTCAACTTGCGATGTAGATTTTCTAAAACCTTTTGGTGAAGAAATATTAGTTCGTGGACTAGAAATACTATGAGATTGAGATAGGGAGTCAGTACCATCATATTTCCCTAAAAGATTAACATTCTGTGGACTAAATTTAGACATGGATATGGAAATTCTATCATTTTCTTCTATAGGAACGGTTTTTGGGGCGTTAATGTTTAAAATATTCTGATTTTCTACAATTATACCGTCACTATTAAAACTAACGGGGTTTCTCGCCGCTGTGTGTTTTATCTTAAATGTCTCGTAAGAAGTATTGTAAGAATCCTGTGGACTAAATTTAGACACGGATATGGGAATTCTATCATTTTCTTCTATAGGACCGGTTTTTGTAGCGTTAGTGCTTAAAATATTCTGATTTTCTACAATTATACCGTCACTATTAAAACTAACGGGGTTTCTCGCCGCTGTGTGTTTTATCTTAAATGTCTCGTAAGAAGTATTGTGAGAATCCTGTGGACTAAATTTAGACATGGATATGGGAATTCTATCATTTTCTTCTATAGGAACGGTTTTCGGAGAGTCAATGCTTAAAATATTCTCATTTTCTACAATTATACCGTCACTCTTAACACGAATGGGATTTCTCGACACTGTGTGTTTTATCTCAAATGTCTCGTGAGAAATATTGTGAGAATGGGACACACCTACAGTATTAAGTTTTTCCTCTAAAGACTTATTATTCTGTGGAGTAAACATGGTTGGAAAACGTAATATGGAAACACTATCATTTTTCCTTGGAAAATCATCAGTATGTGCATCGAAAACGTCAACTTGCGATGTAGATTTTCTAAAACCTTTTGGTGAAGAAATATTAGTTCGTGGACTAGAAATACTATGAGATTGAGATAGGGAGTCAGTACCATCATATTTCCCTAAAAGATTAGCATTCTGTGGACTAAATTTAGACATGGATATGGAAATTCTATCATTTTCTTCTATAGGACCGGTTTTTGTAGCGTTAGTGCTTAAAATATTCTGATTTTCAATTATACCGTCACTATTAACACTAACGGGGTTTCTCGCCGCTGTGTGTTTTATCTTAAATGTCTCGTAAGAAGTATTGTGAGAATCCTGTGGACTAAATTTAGACACGGATATGGGAATTCCATCATTTTCTTCTATAGGAACGGTTTTTGTAGCGTTAGTGCTTAAAATATTCTGATTTTCTACAATTATACCGTCACTATTAACACTAACGGGGTTTCTCGCCGCTGTGTGTTTTATCTTAAATGTCTCGTAAAAAGTATTGTAAGAATCCTGTGGACTAAATTTAGACACGGATATGGGAAATCTATCATTTTCTTCTATAGGAACGGTTTTTGGAGAGTCAATGTTTAAAATATTCTCATTTTCTACAATTATACCGTCACTATTAACACTAACGGGGTTTCTCGCCGCTGTGTGTTTTATCTTAAATGTCTCGTAAGAAGTATTGTAAGAATCCTGTGGACTAAATTTAGACACGGATATGGGAATTCTATCATTTTCTTCTATAGGAACGGTTTTTGGAGCATCAATGTTTAAAATATTCTCATCTTCTACAATTATACCGTCACTCTTAACACGAACGGGGTTTCTCGCCACTGTGTGTTTTATCTTAAATGTCTCGTGAGAAATATTGTGAGAATGGGACACACCTACAGTATTACGTTTTTCGTCTAAAGACTTATTATTCTGTGGAGTAAACATGGTTGGAAAACGTAATATGGAAACACTATTATTTTTTCTTGGAAAATCATCAGTATGTGTATCGAAAACCTCAACTTGCGAGGTAGATTTTCTAAAACCTTTTTGTGAAGAATTATTGATTTGTGGACTAGAAATATTATTAGTTTGAGATAAGGAGGCAGTACCATCATATTTCCCTAAAGAATTAGCATTTTGTGGACTAAATTTAGATAGGGATATAGAAATTCTATCATTTTCTTCTATAGGAACGGTTTTTGGAGCGTCAATGTTTAAAATATTCTGATTTTCTACAATTATACCGTCACTATTAACACGAACGGGGTTTATCGCCGCTGTGTGTTTTATCTTAAATGTCTCGTAAGAAGTATTGTGAGAATCCTGTGGACTAAATTTAGAGACGGATATGGGAATTCTATCATTTTCTTCTATAGGAACGGTTTTTGGAGCGTCAATGTTTAAAATATTCTGATTTTCTACAATTATACCGTCACTATTAACACGAACGGGGTTTTTCGCCACTGTGTGTTTTATCTTAAATGTCTCGTGAGAAATATTGTGAGAATGGGATACACCTACAGTATTACGTTTTTCCTCTAAAGATTTATTATTCTGTGGAGTAAACATGGTTGGAAAACGTAATATGGAAACACTATTATTTTTTCTTGGAAAACCATCAGTATGTGCAGCGAAAACGTCAACTGTAGATTTCCTAACTCCTTTAGGTGAATAATTAGCAATTTGCGAACTAGAAGTACTATGAGATAGAGATAGGAAGGCAGTACTATCATATTTTCGTAAAGAATTTCTATTTATTGACGTATAATTAGTGCCGAATTGTAATGTAAAAACATTGCTGCTATTTTTTGCTACAACACTGTTTGTTTGTGTGGTAGAAATGTCGATTTGCGGTGTAGATTTGCTAAAATTACCTTTTCGCGAAGGATGATTAGTTCTTAGATTGGGAGTACTATGAGATTGGGATGTGGAGAGAGTACTGTTATATTTTCCTAAAGAATTAACGTTCTCTGGACTAAATTTAGTGACGGATATGGAAACTTTATCACTTTCTTCTATAAAACCAACGGCTTCCGTAGTGTATAAGTTTGAATTAATCTGATTTTCTGCAATTAAAGCATTACTATTATTCTGGTTTTCTACAATTATACCGTTACTATCAAAATTAGTGTGATTTCTTAATACTGTGTGTTTTATCTTAACTACCACATAAGAAGTATTCTGGGAATATTGTTCACCCATAATACTAATATTTTTTTCTAAAGGCATATTTTTCTGTAGAGAAAACATAGTGGGAAGATGTAATGTGGAAACACTATTATTTTTTCTTGGAAAACCATCAGTTTGTGTAACGTAAATATCAACCTGTGATGTAGGTTTGCTAAAACCTTTTCGTGAAGAATTATCAGTTCTTGGATTGGAAGTACTGCCAGATTGGGATATAGAGAAAGTACCATCACCCTTTGCTAAAGAATTATTATTTGTTGGAGTACTAGTAGTAGTAGCGAATTGTGATGTAAAAACATCGCTATTATTTTTTCCTACAAAACTATTAGTTTGTGTGATAGAAATATCGTTTTGCGGTATAGGTTTGCTAAAACCACCTTTTTGCGACGAATTATTAGTTGTTGGATATGAGGTACTGTGAAATAGGGATATGGAGAGAGTACTGTTATGTTTTCCTGAAGAATGATTTTTTTCTATAAAACTAACTGTTTCCGCAGCATAAATATTTGAAGTAGTCTGATTTTCTACAATTATACCGTTGCTATTAAGATTAATGTGATTTGGCTTTACTGTGTGTTTTATCTTAAATCTCTCGTAAGAATTTTGTGGATTAGAAGGAATGGCAACCTTAAATACGGACATAAAAGTAACAACGTTTTTTACGGGCATAACAACTAGTGGCGCCGAAGTATTGCAGGATGTAGAAAGTATATCACTTCCTTTTGAAGAATTGTTAATAGAAATATTCTTTTTATCAGGTGTAGCTTTATAATGTTTGCATAGACATTTTCTGGAAGAAACTACATTTACTATTTTTAGTTGATTTCTCTCAGGTTCTTTTATACATGGCATTGCAGAAGGTAATCTAATCACAGATTCATGAGTAGCAGACAAGATTAACGTTTGAATTTTACTAAAAAAACTGGTTCTATTTACTTTAATATAAAACCCGTCTTGACTTTTTGAGGTTGGGCTGTTTATCACTGACTTCCCATTTATATTTCCGACTTGCTCGATATTACTTGGAAGTGAGTCTTCTGCATTTAAACGAAGAAATTTAGCTCCTATAAAAACGTACACCAACATCGATGTAATAAATACACCCATTTTCTCTGAAATATACAAGTTGATTAAATTTTACTCTAACATTAGCAAAAAAAACTTTATTCACACAAAAAATTTCATGGAAATTGGGACTTGAACCCAAGTCTACGGCAAACCGTAGACTTTGGTTCAACTCCCAACGTAGACAAAATTTTTCAATTAAAAATTTCGTATGACTTGCGTTGTAATTTGTAGACAGCAATGTTTACATTCATATTTACTTCGCAATTACATACTAATTTGATAATATTTGTAAATATTTCATATAAAAGCCGAAAAACTCCAAGAATTTATCAATTCATATATTTAATGAACGGCTAAGAAATTATCTAAACATGTATATATATACATATATATATATATATATATATATAGTAAATTCAATTTGTTGGCGATTTAAGGTCTGGTTTTACTTTAAAATATATATATTTAAAATAACCCTACATGTTTCGGCAAATGATGCCTTTATCAAGACCTTAAATTGCCAACAAATTGAATTTGCCATAACATACAAAAGTCACGAAATAATTATCTATATATATATGTATATATAAGGCAATGTTTGTATGTGTATCCGTTATGAACTAAAATACTAATTGACCGATTTACGCGCGTTTTTTTTTTTTGCAAAATGATGCGCGTTGTCCGTAGAAAGTTTAAAGCTATTGAAATCTTCAATCTGACCAGCAGAAAGAAAGTTAGGGGCCTAATAATATAATATCAATGGTAGCAGTACTATTATATAAATTTGGATGGCACCACGAGACAGTACTTGTCACATGAGCAATTTTACGTTGCATGTTCTCGTGTAGGAAAACCAAGGGATTTGTTTGTATATATGCTAAATAGAATCATCAAAAACGTTGTAACTATATACATATTATAAAGTGCTTCTTTCCAATTCGTAATGCCCAAGTGTGATTTTATCACGATAAATTGATTTTAAATGAGCAAGAACACAAATGTTTGATATTTTGTTATTAATTTCATATTCCATAAAATAAAGTATTTAATATATGTAATAAATAATAATCATCTTTATTAATATTCAAACCGCATTTATCAGTACAATAATGAACCCTACAACGGAGAACCATATATCATATGGCTATAATGATTATAAATTTTAAGAATAACAATCATAATAAAAATCAAGAAAATATTTAAAAAGGTGTGTGACAAAACATCGATAAAATAAGTGTAATAATTTCAACAATACAGAACCACCAACACAAATTTAGTAAGTTTTATCGTTAAAGTTAAATATAACCACAACTAATTTCATTACTAAATGTGAGTGTCAAATAAATTTAATGTCATGTGAGGTATATTTTTTTTAAATAGTGCGATTTTGTTTTAAATTTACGAATATTTGCTTATTTACTAATGTAACATAAATATTCAAGTAAAATTTCGCATAAATAGTAGTAAAATGCGTTTGTGGTTAACCGGGTTTTTTGTGATATTTATAAGTCCTAATATAATCGCAACCAATAACTACCAGGATTATACTGACAATGAGTTTGCCGAATTTGAAGAATTCGAATCTGAAGACGAATTAGTTATGGACGAGCCTCAAACCAAAGAGTCACCCAAGGACACTACACTAGACAATGAGGATGTCTTCATATCGGATGATGATGATGATGAGGCAGATATTATGATAGAGGATGATTCTGAATTTGAGCACTTCCAAGATACTGAGGAATTCGAGGGCTTTGCTGATAATAAGGATGAAAAATTAGATTCTGAACCAAAGATTACCATCACAACTGTTCCTATACATTTTAGAGCGAATTGGGATAGTTATTGGTTAGAAATATTAATGATAGCAGGTTTGGTTGTGTATTTTGTTAATTTTGCAACTGGAAAAAGTAAAAATACAAAAATAGCAAATGCCTGGTTCCAGACACACAGAACTTTATTGGAAGATAATTTTTTCTTAGTTGGTAATATTTTTTAAAATACAACCTTAAAGTAGTTTAACAATATTTCTTTTAGGTGATGATGGTGTGTCTGAGAATTTAGACAATGTAACCTTAGTTAAAGAAAGTGAAAACATTTTTACTTTGTGGTGTAGTGGAAGAACCTGCTGTGAAGGAATGCTTGTAGAATTAAAGCTTATCAAGAGACAGGATCTAGTTGCTATCATAGCCGGTATGATGCGACCAACTATGGATCAGATTCATATAAAAGTAATTATGAATAAAGAAGATATGGACACCTTTGTATTTTGTGTTGCTTCAAAGAAAACGGCTGCGCACTTATCAAAAGATATGGCTGATATTAGTGTTTATTGTCCCGAAAAGAAATCTGGTGAAAAATTCAATATTCCTGCTAATTTTAATGTAATGAGTGAAATCGCCGAGTCAACATCAGCTATGCTAGATTCAAAGGTTACAGCTGTATTAAATAAATTTACAGATTTCATAGACTACATTCATTTTTCTGATCAATATTCTGGAATAAAACAGCCTGAGGATAACGGAGCAATAAAATTGCCAGAGACACAGAAGGTGAGGATTTATTTTCCCCTACATTTGTGTTTGTTGTAAAATAATACCTAAATATATATGTTATACCTTCTGAAATGAATAAATTTAAAACATTTTTTGAAATGCTACAGATATTATTTTTAAACTGTAAAAGTATTACTTGTAATTATGTACAAATAATGTCATTTTTGCAAAAATTATCACACTCCAACGAATGCTACACTGAGCAAGGAGAATATGTTTCAATGAAATATTTTTTGTGAAGACCCGGACATGTGCCTTGACAAAAATTCCGACGGTATATACTTTTTTTTTATACTCGACCCTTAGTATTTCAAAATATATATTCTTGTAATATTTTTATAAAGATTTGTAATATAAATTGTGCCATTTGATGCCAAAATATAATAAGAATTATTAAACACTCAATATTAACTACTTACATGACGATTCATGAGCTGGCATTTCATACGCTGAAAATAAATTTGTTAAAAATTACTATTTATGGGAAAAAAAACAAAATCAAAGATACAATATACAAAAATTTTGATTTAAACTATACAATATATCAACATGTATAATAATTGCACAAATACTATATGATCTAAATCTCTTATATTCCAGAAAGTCGCCAAATATTTTTCTTCAAACTTAATTTGGCAGTATAAATGCTAGAATACTGAAAGTCTAAAAGGATTGATTACCCAATGCTCGAAATGTGTTTCAAGCCTTGTGACTACGTGATATCCCTTGCCTTTGTGATTTGCAGGTCTTTGATTACCGTTTATTTAAAATTTTCATTTGCTATTCCTTTATTTATTATATTTAGTCATCCTTTATTCTTTATATTAATTATTAAAAGTAAAAGTGAGTGATGATAAATAGCGAAAAAGCCGGACAGTCATTGTGCAGTTGCTATATATAATAACAACTTGATCGTAATTAAATTGAATAATGAAAATATTGTACATATTTCACCGTTTTCTGAAAGCTAAGGATATGGTTTCAATGCCTATAAAGGTAGAATGGTTTAAACGTTGTTGAAATCCAACGCAAATATTGGTCAAATATACCGTGATATCATAAAGTTTCTAGGACGAAGATGGCTTTGTAATACAAATTGTATGTCTGAACTTAAGTTAGGAACTATAACTCTGTTTTGTAAATTATTTTGACAGTGACATTATCTGTCATCCATTAATGTGTTAGAATTGCTGAAAGCAAGTTTGAACGTCGAGTTTGAAACATAGCACATTCGAGTAAATTCAAATATGGTTTACAATATAGTGCAAAAAGCGTACATGATTGAAGCCTATTTTCGGAGTGGAGTGCGAATTGATGGAATTTGGGTGTACAGTCAACGTGCATGTTTAGATGATTTTAGAGAGCACTTTCCAGAGTTAGCTGTAATTCCCAAAGATTTTTATAATTGCCTTTCCAATTGTGTTGGTGTATTTCGTGAGACTGGTTCTGTGGGTCATAAATCACGTACTGGTAGACCAACTGTTCGTTCGGAACAAGTTATAAATGATGTTCGTCAACGTATGGTAAATGAACCCACAAAACCTTTGAAACGCCTTTCTCAAGAGATTGGACTTTCTTATGGAACATGTCAGAAAATTGTAAAGAAAAACTTACACATGCATCCGTATAAGATGCAATCACATCAGGCTATTTTGCCGGTAGACTACCCTAGACGTCGTGCGTACTGCCAGTGGTTTGCAAATAACTTAATAGAAGATGATGACCTGCTAAATTTGTCATTTTTCTCTGATGAAGCATGGTTTCATCTTTCGGGGTATGTCAATTCCCAAAATACTCGAATGTGGAGTAGTGAAAATCCTCATATTTTTATTGAATCGTTTCTCCATAATGCGAAACTTGGTGTTTGGCTAGCAGTTTCTCGCCGCAGAGTTGTTGGCCCTATTTTTTTTAATTTCACAATTAATGCTGAGAGGTATAGAAACATTCTGAATGAATTTATTGAACAGTTGCATGATGATGAATTGCAATATGGATACTTTCAACAAGATGGTGCAACGGCACACACAACACGAGAAAATATTGCTTTTCTTCGTGAGTTTTTTGACGATCGGATCATAAGTTTACATACGGAAGTTGAGTTTCCACCACGATCACCTTGTTTGACAATTATGGACTTTTTCGTGTTTCCTCACCTAAAGAATAGAATATTTAAAACTCCTGTTGCTAATTTGCAAGATATGCAACAAAGAATTATTGACGAATGTGCATTAATAACGCCCGCAATGCTGCAAAATGCCTTTAACAGCATGAAAAGGCGTGTCACATTGGGAATTGAAAATAACGGACAACAATTTCAACATTTGCTTTAATTTTGCCTTTTTTTATCAATAAAATTTTGAATACAAGCTGAGCTTGTTGTTTTATTGTATCTTTATTAAATCAAATGACATATTTATTGATGTCACGATGACACTATCAAAATAATTTTCAAAAATTAAGGTTAAGTTACCAGTATGATAATATGGATAAAGTTCAGACATATATTTTCTATTTCAATGCCATCTTGGACCCAGAAACTTTATGATATCGCGGTACAGAACATGAACGAGTTTTACATGAATTACTAAGTGAATATTATGATTGGTCAAAACACCTAGGTGAAATACGGTATTTTCATTATTTAATTCAATTAGTTACCCAATATTTTCGCTATTTAGTACTCTATTTTACTGTTTACTTACAGCTAATACTTATCACAAATAATATATAGAACAATGAAGGTCTAGATATTATAAATACCGGTATAACAAGAGAAAATTTCAAGGACACGGACATAAAAAAATTGCAAATTACAATGTATTAGCAAAAGAAGCGACACCTATTTTAAATACAGCTGACGTCACGCAGTTACGTGACTCGAAATACATCTATAAATGAGCTAAAGTACCATTGACAAATATTATCATACAAATGAAACACGTGTATCTGTACACATGGACATACACCTCATATTTTTCAACGTTTACTTCAGTCAAACACACGTATTTCTGTCTCAATAGACTTCCTCAGTTTGGCTAATGAAGTAAAGTTTGACGGATAGAAAATTTTGTCCTATCAGGTGGCACTAGATAATTTAGTGACATCTGACGGACAAAAGAGACTACACCGAAAATAGTAATTTTCTCTCTTCCAGCTATGTCGGTACAGAAGGGAAAAAATACTTATATAGGTGTAAATCCATTAATACGATGCCAGATGGCAGCAAATATACCAAAGAAATTTAAGTACATCAATATGTTAAGCACGTATTACACATTTGTTACAAATGAAACAGACATCTGGCATCGTGTTAATGGAAAATATATACTAAAACAGAAAAAGTACAAGAACTTAGACGACCTTTAGGCAGCAAAGAAGCTTGCGCGGAAAAACAATTCCTTACACAAAGTTATAAGAGATAATCGATACCCAACAAAATTTTAATGGGGGCAAAATATTTTAAGTAACATATAAATAACAAACCTAATATCCTCAATTAATTAGAATAGCTAGAAAACAATGTTCGTGTTTTGTTTTCAATTGCACACAATATGTTGTTTTCACTAATTTTGTAAATAAATGTGACATAGTGACTACACCAAATTGAGTTACATAAATACATTTGGTTCAAAGTACAGTGGTAACTCGGTTCGTGCACATACTCGCTACTTGCACGCCTCGATTCTTGCGACACGAAAATTTTTCTCATTACGTACTCAGTACTTGCAACATTCGAAAATTTTGACCTCAATACTTGCAAAATTTTTTTTCAATACGTTTCCCAGTGTAGATTTTTTTGTTTGTTTGTTAGCCACTTACACAATGCATGTATGCATTTCGAGTTTTGAATTGAATAAAGTTCAGGGAAGTCCCGCCGTAGTATGAAACAGATGAATTGAATTTTATATCAGTCTAGAATTGAATTGTGCGTGATTTGGTTGCAAAATGGCAAAGAAGAATTTTACAGTGCTTACAATAAAAGAAAACGCTGATGTTTTAAAGAAATTAAATGCGGGGTATTCTATCAAAGCAATAGTTAATATTTTTCACGTGCATAGAACAACAATAACACGTATATCAAGAAAAATGAACCATTCATAAAGAAGTTTATCACACAATCCGAATCCGGCCCAGGTAAAAGAAAGACGCTCAAGGTATCCGAGTTTCCGAAAATGGAAAAATCCTTGTTCAATTGGTTTGCAAATCAAAGAGCAAAAAACTTACCAATAACAAGTGACATGCTGAAGGAGAAAGCTAAGTTACTCCATAAAAAAATCCAGGAAAAGCCAGGTGGCTTCAACGCCAGCAATGGTTGGGCTGTGAACATTAAAAAAGACATGGTTTCCGAAGGCTCAAAATATGTGGAGAAAAATTGTCGAACAAGAGTGATTCTATCAATCCGTTTTTGGATAAATTCAACAAGAAAATTGTTGATGTTGGTTTATCAAAGGAGCAGATATACAATGCTGATGAGTCTGGATTATTTTGGAAACTTTTACTTGATAAAACTCTTGTGCGTTCAAAAGAAACTTCGACACCAGGTCATAAAATAAGCAAAGAAAGGTTAACTTTTCTAGCATGTACTAATGCTGCTGGAAGTCGTGAGTTAAATTAATGGTTATCGGGAAATCGGCGAAGCCACGTTCATTAAAAAATTTTGTTGATATTCCTGTTGTCTACAAAGGAAACAAAAGTGCTTGGATGACATTGGCTTTATTTGAAGAATGGTTCCACAAAACATTTGTACCAGAAGTACGTAAATTTTTTCAATGTAGAATTTCTTTTAAAACAAGTGAAAGAGTTTCTTCGTAGCAAAAACCTACCGCAGAAAGCACTTCTGCTCATGGATAATGCTCCATGCCACCCAAAAGATGGCGAGATGACGAGCCATGATGGCCAAATATCGGTGATGTGCTTTCCTCCAAATTGCACCGCTCTAATACAGCCCATGGATCAGAATGTTATAAAGCTTACCAAGCTCAGCTACAAGAAAAGCCTTTTAAGCCATATTGTCGGTCGTGGACAAACTATTGATGAGTTTCTGCGAAACATTAATCTGAAAGACGCAATATGCTTTTTAGCTAGTGCATGGAATGCTCTTAAGAAAACTTCTATTCGGACTTCGTTTCAAAAATTGTTCGAAAAACCATCTAAGTGGGATAATGAAGATATCATTCCTCTTTCAGAGGTACGTTTGCAGCTAGTTGATGATGCATCTAATTTTCAGAATATTACAACTTTGCTTCAGGAAATAGAACCATTGCAGCAAATGACTCATTTTGAAATCGAGCAATGGATTACTGAGAATACTACAGATACTACAGCTTTAAATGAAGAATACTGTATCGACGATGACGAAGTTGTCGGTGAAGAAGTTGGTGACGTGGTGCTTAATTTTAAAAAAATTACATCGGAGGATGCTATATCAGCATTTAATATTTGCTTGGAATGGGCAGAGCAAAACAATGCTTCCTTAGAGGATGTTATGACACTCCAGTGGCTTATAGGCAGCGCAGTACTGAGTAAGCAAATCTGCACAAAACAAATACGAATTGAAAATTTTTTAATATTACATAAAAAATGTAAATAATTAAAACTTTACAAGTGTATTGAACGAAATTATAAAAAAAAAAATAAATGCTGTCTAACAAATCGGAGACTGTGGCTTATAAGTGAATAAAATAAATGCTGTGCTGAAAAGATCTATATAAGCGCTTTTTAATTTAATTGTATGAAAAGTTCGGTACTTGCAACAACCTCAAAATTTGCACAGAGCCCGGTTTTCATTGCGAGCAAGAATCGAGTTTCTACTGTAATTGCAAAATTATTTCTATTAACCATATCATTAATTTAACAGAATAATTGAAACATACATGAGTGGGTAAAACCCCACCAGTTTTGTATAATGCAACGGTATTTTTAATAATATAAAATATTATTAAAAATCTGGTGTGAAGAACACAAATACTGGGGAGAGATATGTTCGGACACGTTCACAAAAAATATTAATAGTGAACCTGTATTTGTGTTTTTTCACACCAGATTTTTAATAATATTTTATATTATTAAAAATACCGTTATATCCTAAATTAGTTGGCCGAAGCTGTAATACCTCACATCCTATTAGTTACATCCATCAAATATTATACATTTTTTTCTTAAAAAAAAAATTAAATACTTTCAAACTAAGTATGTATGTATCTTAAAATATGTTAATTCGATGTTTTAGGTGCTGCTATTTGGTTTTAACATGCCTGTAAAAGGAATGCCAATAAATGAAGCAATGGAACAATTGAAACCACTACTAGTAATGGTGTTATACTGTATTGAGAAAGTTAAAAGATATAGATTATCGAAAGAAGGTATTAGAGTACCATCATTTTTAGATATACTACGGTTCATAAGTATTTACCCGCCGCAATTTTTATCAACATCACTTTTTATTTTAGAGGTGGCTGCACAATTGAACGAAACCGAAAAGGTGTCCTAGATGGACAATTAACGATAGGATTATTTGAACGCATAGGGATATTTAGTTTCATTTAGTGGTATTTGCGAATTTTACATCTGTTTGTTCTTTACCTCTCTTGTCAAAATCACGAAATTAAACCTCAAATAAAATTTAAGAAAATATTGAATTTTTTGGATGAAGATACGTTTCTCATATGTATGCATTTTATATGTATTTGTGATTATGTGTTCAATGTCCACACTCTGCGCATGCTCAAGTTTCCAGGCACGCTATTGGTTCCGGGAAGATCCCGCGAACGAGAAAGTCAAAACGTGGTCAAGTTTTCCGTTCTCATTACCGGGTAGCTTGTCGTTCTTGTTCTCGGAATTGCATTGTGCATGGCTACATTTGCATCATATGATTTAACTTTTTTCTCGTTCAATTGTGTCGAGACTATCAATTAAGATTCCTATTAAAAAGTGATTGTAAATATGAATTCATTTCAGTAGATTATTTATTAACGGCTTTTTTTTATAACAGAGGGACCATTAAACGTCTATTGTCTTTCAAGTACCGGGCCATTTCACGCTATAAATGCCCCCGTAGTTTTGAATATTGATCAGTGTTTCGAGGAAATTGTTGCAGTTCTAGAAGATTATCTACATCATACGATCGTATTCAAGTTTTCAAGTGGTATAAACATCTCTGAGAGAAAATTTCTGCTTGGAAGATACAACTGAGGTCGGAACGTCCTACCTCGCCCGTTATCAAGGAGAACATTGACGTTGCGAGGAAGATGCTCGGTTCCGATAAGTTATCGCGAGATAGTAGGACATTTGGGTGTTCATGCACCGGAAATTAGTAACATTCTGCACGAATATGTTCAAATAAGGAAGGTTTGTTTCTTTTGAAGATCCTATACCAACGATCAAATGTGTAACGAGTTCCATAGCGCCGCGAGATGCTCGAAAATTTTTGACGAAGCGTTTGACTGTTTCAAAAAGTATGCCCGTGTTTATCAATAATTTCGATCCATTAAGAAGAAACTGAAGACCGTTTTCTTCAACATAAGACGAGTAAAGAAAAGCGTTTTATTAGGAAAGTGGTAGTAAAGTGGTACACCGACAAAAACAGCCTTCGTTTAAAACCAGACATTGGTTTTTCTTTCCATCATGACAACGCTTCAGCCCATCGCTCCAATATCTGCACCAAGTATTTTACAAAAACTCGCTTAATGCAACTTTGCGCTATTTTCCCATGTAAAGAACAGGTTGAAAGGTAGGAAGTTGTCCAGTGATGTGGATATTCTTAAGGCGTGCGATGGCTACTTACTATCCCTAGCTTTCAGAAGAAACATGGAAGAGTTGGTGTGATGATTTGTTTCATAAAATGAAGACTGTATCGAATGTGGTGGAAATTATTTTGAGATTGTGAAAATTAAAGCTTGATTGCAAAACTTTTATAATTCACTTGGTGCTTTTCACATTTCCTAGAATATTTGCAAGTTGCTAAATACTTATGAACAGCAGTTTGTGTATATATATAGTATATGTGTGTAGTAGTAGAACTTTATGCCATTTTTGATGTAGGTAAAAACAAAGCCGATAAAAATAGACAACGTGTCGAAGAAGTTTTCTTGAAGTCGACCCATGCAGCACGCGCTGAAGCTGCGGCCGCGAGAAGAGAAGAAAAGAGACGTATAGAAAAGGAAAAGGTTATGGCAGAAGATGATCCAGACAAACAAAGGCGGTGGGAAGAAAAGGAACAGAAACGTCAAGCCAAGAAACGAGCTCCGAAGATGAAACAACTGAAAGTTAAGGCTCTGTGAATACCCAAAAATGTATCATTTTTTAATTACTAGTTATGTTTGTGTTATATTACAGTAATAGTGCCAATATAAAAGCGTTCATTTTCTATTTTAATTTCATAAATGTATTTATAAAGTCATAAATACCATTATAACAAGGAATAAATGAATAAAAGTTATTTAAACAAATATTACATATTTATTAAGATAAAATATATCTACATCCATTGCAATTGACATACTAAATGGAAAAATAAGGTGAGGCTGCCCTGCATAGCCTGGTGAGAGTACTCGAAAGGAGCCTACACCATAAGGAAATTGTGCTTGCAATCTTCTTAGACATAGAGAGAGCTTTCGATAACATCGCGACGTCTTCCATTATTCGATCTTTAAGAGATCGAAAAATAAAGAGCACCACATGCAATTGGGTCCATAACATGCTGCGTAGCAGAGTAGTTCATGCCCAAATGCAAAACAAAACGATCTCCATGAGGACAACAAAAGGGTGTCCTCAAGGAGTCGTATTGTCACCGTTACTATGGAGTCTAGTAGTGGATAATCTCCTCAGGACATTAAATGACCAGGGAATATGGACGCAGGGGTTCGCCGATGACATTGTCATAGTGTCCCAGGGGAAATTCTCGGGGACAGTGGCGAGCATCATGCGAAATGCTCCGCGAATTGTGGAAAGATGGTGCGTTGAGGAGGGATTAACTGTCAATCCTCAAAAAAAACAAGTTGGTAGCCTTTACCAACATGAGAAAACTAAATGATCTGGGCAGCATAAGGCTATTTAGACAAGAGTTAGAACTAACCAATGAAGTGAAGTATCTAGGCATAATACTTGATGCGAAATTAAATTGAAGCAAGACACCTAGTCAAAGTGGCAGACAGGACAACGTAGCTCTTCTGGAGATGCAGAATAGCTGTTGGAAAGACCTGAGGTATAACCCCAAATGTGGCACACTGGCTGTACACAGCAGTAGTAGGAATAACGATTACCTATGGAGCAGTTGTCTGGTGGAGGAGGACGGAGCGAACATCGTCGGTGGGGCTCCTCACGACTCTCCAACGACAGACTGTTGCGAATCACGGGAACTGTCTCCATGGAGGCCGTCGTGGGTCTCTCCGCTGGAACTATTTGTAAAGGCGGAGGCAATGGCTGCGATCCTGAGGCTGAAGGCCAATGACGTATGGTGTCCTAATAACTAATAAGGTTATAGGGAGCCATACATATATCACAGGAACTATACTGGAAGAGCCGATATTTCAAATGCCGGCGGACAGTACGGCACCTGAGATTATGTTTACAGCTAAGCTGAACATATTTATACCGACCAGGGAACAGGCAAAAAGTCGCTCAAGCGATTGTGGTGCCGGCATCTGGTACACTGATGGATCACAATCTAGTCAGGGGACAGGTGCAGGCATATGCGGAGCCCTAGAAGAAATCTTCCTTCTAGGGCTTCGATATGTTTGAGGAAACATACGACGGTTTTTCAGGCCGAATTGTTTGCAGTCGCAGCCTGTGCCGAGGAAATTCGGGAAGCCGGCTGCGTAAACAAAAAATCAACATAATGACTGATAGTCAGGCAGCTATTAGAGCCATTATGAATACATCTACCAGGTCTAAGCTGGTGAAATATTGTAAACAGGTCCTTAATAAACTGGTACAAGACAATACTCTGTGGCTGATATGGATTCCAGGACATGAGGGAATTAAAGGTAATAAGCCGACGAACTGGCCAAAGAAGGTACTAATAGGAACTTCATAGGACCAGAACTTGTATGTGGAATCGCTAAGGATTCCGCCAAAAGGGAGATCTGGTTATGGCTGGTTATAAAACGAAATGGAGGTTAACGGAAGGTCAACTTCAACCAAAATCCTACTAAGGGAGCTGGACGGAAGATTTTCAACCGACCTAATTCATAGTAACAAAAAGGAAATTAAAATAATTACCGGCTTAATACCCGGACATTGTCTTTTACGGAAGCATCTATACAGCATGGGCTTAGTTAGCGATGCCTGGTATAGGAGATGTGAAAAACATGAGAAAAATAGCCTTCATGTAATATGAACGTGTGAGGAACTGAAGGGACTCAAAACAGAAATATTCCGGGAGAGATCTATTGGATCCTACGAGTGTACTCAAAGTTCCACACAAGACTAACAGAGTGGAACTAAGAGATCTATTGGGGATAGTACAAAGAGCAGTGTGCTCAAGTGCCTGAACGTGCTGCCGTCCAACTTAAACAAAAGAAGAAGATAAAATATGATTTCATGGAACGTTAAGTGTAATATGTGATAGATGTAAACCAGAAGTTATTCTGTATGGCGAAGATTACCGACAAACTTCGCTGAAAATTTAGTAGATAGTATGAACAAGCGATGGAATATTATTGATAACACCAACCACTGAACTTCTCTTTAATAATGTGCGTATTACCGAGTGCCTATAAATGATTGAAACGAATATTTAATTCGACAGCTTTGATAAATTGGCTTGCCTAATCGTTCGCTTTATATTTACGTTTTTGAGTTTGAATATTTTGTATAAATATAGATTACTTGTTTGACTTTTACTTTGTCAAATTTTTCACAAATTTAAATTTAAGGATAGGGCATGTCACCACCTTAAAATTGCAAAATTATTGCTAGCTTAAGAAAAAAATATTCAATCATTTGTAGCCACCCCTTATTATTAGCAAATAGTGAGGCTGTTATAACATGCATACTATACATGATACCGCCACAATGTTTTATCGGGGCAATTGGTCATTCAATCGCTTCAGTCCGCTCTCTAGTTATCAATCTATTTTGTAATATTGCCAACAGTGATAATGGTGATTTTGAAAGATAGTTGTCGACACTGGTAAATTAAAGTAATTTTCTGTTCTGTGATATTGCTATTGCCAACTGTAATTCTTGCAGGATGAGCATGTAATGCGTATGTCAGTACAAACGGTACCTGCTTCAATCTGAACTGTATGACCATCCAGTGACTGGTGTACGATCAAAATTTGATTGGAACACTTTTGGTATCGTTGCATGTAGGGTCCAAAAGAAATTGGAACGCATTTTCTGCAATGCGCATGTCTGGTACCGTCACGCGAGTTGGAACAAACCTGATCCATCGCCCTCTTTTAATTACTATAAATATTGTTTAAAAAAGGCATATAACCTCTTACCACAATTATTAATCGTGTCCTAAATACGTATTTCATCAGTAGGTAAAACCACTAATCAAGGTGTCGTACATGGGGCACAGTAAAGCTAGCACAACTGATCACGCAACAACATTACACGGCGGACATGGCGACACCACGATTAGTGGTTTTACTTACTGATGATGACAACTTAGTTGTCGAAATCGTATTTAGGATACGATTAATAATTGTGGTAAGGTTATATACCTTTTTTTAAGTTTTTACTTAACCACAGTCTCCAAAGAAAGACTTTTTTTTAAATATTGTATTCATTTATTTAGAAGACAGGAAATTTTTTGAGTACAAATAAATTAAGTTGCTGAATTCTTTATTTTCTGTTCATATCTACAAAATAAAATTTATATATAATTAAAAAAATACATAAAAAATTAAGTAGTTATGGGAATGTAAGTAGTCCAACAAATGTACATCTCACAAAACATACATAATTTAGTTCTAATAGATATTTGGTACTTAAATCAGAATGATTGAAGACACTTAAGCATGTAAATACATAATATAAAAGTTAATTACATACAGTTAGGCCAATTTCAATAGATACCCAAGAGACAAATCACAATTAAATGACCGCTTTTAAAAACTGTACGTATTTATGATGTAGATATGTAAATGATATTGCTTAAACCGCGGAACAAATTAAGCATAAATTAAGTGTCCAATATTTAGGCCTAGAATTCATGCGTAAACTTATTAAATTCGAAATTATAATGCGTATATTAAATAAGCAATAAATCAAAAACATTGTAAAGGTCATTAATACATATAACAAGACGGTAGAGAACATGTCGTTTTGCTTCTTTTGTGTTAATATTACTAACAGTAACATTTGATATAAATAGTATAAGTATAAAAAGCAATAAACTTCGTACTACTAAATAAATAAATTTAATTAATTATTCGCTCCATTTTAAATGAATAAATTTTGTATAAAAAGAATTTGAAATAAAGAATGATCGTCTTGTCCGCATCAGGTCGCTACTGTTTCCATGTCCTCAACCAGAGTTATATAAGGCGGAATTTCAAATCAATTTTACATTTTATTATGGACAATATAAACGGAACTGCACTTTTGACTTCTAAGTTAATAATCAGCAACTGTACATTTACAAGTAATCTTTGGTTTTATCCTTTTTTAAATTATATTTTGTAAAATATATGGCATAAATAATATTCTCTTACAATAAAACGTACCTCAATTCTACAGAACAATCAATTTTATACACATGACACTTACTAGATTAATATCAGAAAAACACTTTAAAAATGATTAATTCCACCTACTTATATACATTACAGCTTATTGTTTCTTTGTTTTTAAGATGTTACAGCAATAAATTATATTGCCACACTAATTAAAATATGATCTAATATTGTAATACGAGGGCTGTTCAAATTTAATCAGGCCATGAAAGTAAATATCGATTTGTAGACAATTTGCAGAATAAAGGACTATAACGACTATTAAGATTGCATAACAATTGGTTCGTCATTTTATTATTTTGACAGTTGCAGTTGCGATGTTGGAAAATTCTGTGCATTTTGATGAGGAACAGCACGTAATAATTTCTCGCGAACAAAGGCTTCCATTCAATTGCATTTCTTTTACGAGGGTGTACATATCAAGCGAGACACAAAATTTGTTTCCTAGGTAGGCCGTGAACGACTGAGATAGACCCATAAGTCACGTCTGAGTAGAGAATTGACGATGTGTCATTTGTAAATAATCGTAAGTCAAATTGACAAGTTACGATTTAACCTATTACTAATAGTACGACATGTAGATTAGATCACTTAATCAATCTAAAACATAACTGATTTAATCCATGACATACTCTGAAAACTTTTTTGTCGCTTACTCCTTACAATATGACGATCAATGTCTTTCTAGGAGTTGAGTGTTTGAGTAGTCGAAATATTTTACAGTAATTTCAGTTAACCGCGTGAATATGAAAAGTTTATCTTTTTCAGCAATATAGAGAAGTAACAGTACGTCAAATATTTGAAACTCTATAAATCAGTGTGAGAAGTGTTGGAGATATAAAAAAAAGGCTAAAACATGAGGTTGGTGCTGGTTAAATTTCACGGTTGTTAACTCAAGAATACAAACAAATTCACTTACAAATTGCTTATTCATTGCTGCAACGATACGAAAAAGGTTGTAAATTTTGGGATGCAATTATCACTACTAATAAAACCCGAAAACGTGCCTAAATGACGCGTTTTTATTTTGAACCGTATAATCGATGTTTACAATAGTTTTATATTCTTAATATTTTTTTGTTTCTAATAAATATATATATATATATATATATATATATAATAACTTCGTGACCTTGGTATGATATGGTAAACCTAATCAGTAGGCGATTAAAGGTCTGTATATTATTTCAAAATATACAGACATAACTGATTTAATACAGCCGAAACATGTAGAGTTTTTTAAATACATATATTTTGAAATAATATACAGACCTTTAATCGCCTACTGATTAGGTTTACCATATATATATATATATATATATATATATATATATATATATATAATGAACTTCATGTGTATGAGAATTAATAATTATTAAATCTCATTTTACATGCGATTGTCGCTATAATTTGTTGCAATTGTAGAATTAAATGCAACAAATTATAGCGACAATCGCATGTAAAATGAGATTTAATAATTATTAATTCTCATACACATGAAGTTCATTACAGTTCGTATATATACACGTAGTATAGAAGTGAATATCATGTCTGTCTTCGGTAAGGTGCACTGATGATCTGTAAAAAACAGTGAAATATCGATATATGCACATTCCGCGCAGATAAGTTTTTCACAAAATTTTTCATTTGTACTGACAACTTGTACAGTTGATGTCGCGGCTTGTTGCGTCTACAATCTAGGGCAAAAGTGATTTGCCGAATTGTAGAATTAAATGCAACAAATTATAGCGACAATCGCATGTAAAATGAGATTTAATAATTATTAATTCTCATACACATGAAGTTCATTACAGTTCGTATATATACACGTAGTATAGAAGTGAATATCATGTCTGTCTTCGGTAAGGTGCACTGATGATCTGTAAAAAACAGTGAAATATCGATATATGCACATTCCGCGCAGATAAGTTTTTCACAAAATTTTTCATTTGTACTGACAACTTGTACAGTTGATGTCGCGGCTTGTTGCGTCTACAATCTAGGGCAAAAGTGATTTGCCGAATTGTAGAATTAAATGCAACAAATTATAGCGACAATCGCATGTAAAATGAGATTTAATAATTATTAATTCTCATACACATGAAGTTCATTACAGTTCGTATATATACACGTAGTATAGAAGTAAATATCATGTCTGTCTTCGGTAAGGTGCACTGATGATCTGTAAAAAACAGTGAAATATCGATATATGCACATTCCGCGCAGATAAGTTTTTCACAAAATTTTTCATATATATATATATATATATATATATATTAAAAATAATAGATTTTTATTGGTTTTAGCGACCTTTTATTGAATTTAGATGTTTGTTTACGACGTTTCGACTTTTATCAATTCAGTCATTGATAAAAGTCGAAACGTCGTAAACAAACATCTAAATTCAATAAAAGGTCGCTAAAACCAATAAAAATCTATTATTTTTAATATTAAAACACGGCCAATAAAATAAAAAAGAAAAACAAAATTCTTTAAACACTAAATATATATATATATATATATATACAAGCTTACCGTTGAATAGCGACAAAGTTATGTGAATCTGAAAAATAACATATAATTGTCTAAATGGAAATCAAAAAAAGAAATTTATTTGTATTCATCAAAAATTTCAACATTTTAGAGCCAAAATGTAGTTAAGTCGGTCCATATCTATGTTTACTCTATATTTACCAAAATACAGCTGCAATTCAAGTTCATTGACCTGCGAAAAAATCGATTAAATTCCTAGACATTTGTTAGACGATACGTCTAACATAAGTTCGTATTCATAAGGATAGTGAATGTTGAGGTTTCCATATCAAAACATTTATGCCCGTACATATGACGTTTATTATTGCGATGTTTTTTAATAACATGTGCCACTGGACTTTTATCGCTAGTGTAAACTTCCATTATAACCTATTTTTTTCATTCGAGCACAGCATAGGTAAAACCAACCATATCGGGATAGAATGAAATCTCCTTAATATTGAATTGAAATATTGATACGTTTAACGTGCCTTCAAAAACTTTCCTCATTAGAGACGTTATTAGTAATTTCAAAAAACTTATATCACAATAGTCAAAATTGAAAGAAAATAAATACTAAAACAGATGTTGACCACTTTTTTTAAGACAAATTTGAACTCTACGTTTCATGCTTTCAAAGCAATTTATTAGGATTTTTGGGTTACGTCAGCACAAGAATTCACAATTAGCATTACGAAGCTCTTCGATTGTTTGATGTCTGGCCTTGAAAATGGTATTCTTTAAATATGGAAAAATAAAATAATCTAAAATTGTCAAATCTGGAGATCTTGGAGGAAAATTATTAATTCTTGCAAAAAAGCTATTATTTCTCGAGATTTGTGCGTTGGTGCATTATCTTGCTGGAAATATCCTTCCATAAGTTCACAATCATGAAATTCATTTATAAACGGCTCTAAGAATTCATTTTGACATTTTTCAGCAGTTATGTGGTTTGATTAAAAAATATAGGCCCAATAATGCGTCTTCTTGAAACTGCTAGCCAAATGCCTATTTTTCGATGCAGCGTAGTTTCCACAAATTCATGAGGATTTTCTGCAGACCAAATTCTCATTTTTTGTTTATTTAAATAGTCAGAAAGATGGAACCAAGCCTCATCCAAAAAGAAGCATTTGTCGAGAATGTCATTATTATTTTATGTTATTGAAAAACCATAGACGATACTGTGTTCTCGAAAAAAAAAATCTACTTCTTTGAGTTCTGAAACTGCTTGAATTTTATATGGAAACAACTTTAAGTCCTTTTTTAAAACAGTATAACATGTTCCCACTGACAAGTGAACTCGTGATGGTTTTCCAATTTATTTTTTGGGTAAGTTGTCCATTCGATGTCGAATATCCTCTATGCAATTTGCTGTTTGTTATCTAGGTGCTCTACCGCCAAGTTTACGAGTTATTGCCCTTGTTTCACCAAATTTAATAACACAAGCTTGAATATGTTTTTGCAGTTGTGCGTAAGTAACTAGCAGATTAGGATACTCTTGCTGAAAATCCTGCTTACAGGATTTTCAGCTGATTAGTGGAATAAACCCAATTGCAATTTTTTTTATTTTCGGCCAGTTCTATAGTAACTTTGAATAATATATATTTTATGTTGTAACTCTTAACATTTTAATAAAATAATTTAAAAAATATAAGCGTTTATAATTTGAATTTATGTATGACAACTGTCAGAATTTGAAGTTTTCTAAAGCTTCGCATGTGCACCGATCTTTGATTACTAAATTATTTGAAAAACAGCCTACCCTAATGAGGAAAGTTTTTGAAGGCACGTTATATACAAAATGTGAATGATAAATGGAAAAATGTAATTATATAGAACATAAATCTAAAATATTTTGTCAATTACGATGCGAGCCTCGAAATTAAAAACACCCTGAAATAGTATATTATACTATAAGGGAGAGAAATGCGTTATTTTGGCAGAGGTGCAATTTGAATGCACCGAGGACAAAATAGCATCTCTCCCGAATGGTATATACTATTCTTTCCACGGTCTCATTAACTTAAAAACACATATTTTGTCATTATGAAGTAAGTAGCACCAGAATTATTGTATTCGGATTTGAGCATTTATTTAGTAGTCGTTGAGTTATTGTCATAACTACAAAATAAACAAACAAAAAGAATTGTCAAATTAAGGTGCTAGTTTGGTCTAGTTTAAAGTTTGTTTAGTGCACAATGAATAATTGTGAGACGGAAGAGATTGTGGAGGCTGCATATATTGCAATAAGCAATTTGCTGCCTACGAAGTCAAGATCTTTATACGATATAGCCTACAATCGGTTCAAAAAGTGGTGCGCCGTGAAAAATGTTCAAGTATACAGCGAGAATGTTTTGTTGGCATACTTCAGTGAAAATGCAAAGAATTACAAGTCTTTCACATTATGGGCGCAATATTCTATGGTTAAGTCATGCTTGATAATTTACAACATAGATATAAGCAAATTCCCCAAGCTGATCGCATTTTTGAAAAGAACCGGTGACGGATATCAAGCGAAAAAATCGAAAATATTGAGAAAGGGTGAAATCGACCGTTTTCTATCAAGTGCAGATGACAAAGAATTCTTAATGATTAAGGTAAGATTACTTTTGTTGTTAGGTATTTCAATTATTAAGTATTTTGATTTTTTATAGGTTGGATTAATTCTGGGGATTGCCGGAGCTTGTCGAACTGATGAACTAGTCAATTTAACTGTAGATGATATTGAGGATGTAGGCTCTTCCTTGATTGTAAAAATTCCAAACACTAAGACAAAGATTCCACGAACCTTTGTGGTTACCGATGTGGAAAATATGCTTGAGTTGTTTCGAAAATACCTGTCCCTTCGTCCTCCCCACGTCAAGCATAAGGGCCTTTTTTTGTACTACAAAGCAGGAAAATGTAGTTCGCAGCTCGTTTGCAAGAATACCATGGGAAAAATTCCGAGTGTAGTAGCTTCGTATTTAAAATTACCTGATGCTGCATGTTATACTGGTCACTGCTTACGAAGATCTTCAGCGACATTACTGGCAGATGCTGGTGTGGATATCACGACAATAACGCGTCATGCTGGTTGGAAATCAACGAGAGTCGCTGAGGGTTATGTCGAGAACTCCATTGAAAATAAGACCAAAATTGCTAATCAGGTTTTAGTAGGTACCACTACTAGGGCAATCACAAAAACTGTAAATGTAAGCGAAAGTAATATTCCTTCTAATATTAATTTTGAAAATTGTACAAATGTAACATTTAATTTAAATGTCAATAAATAATTTCAATGTTATCTTTTTTTTGCATGAATCACAAACGTTCTCCATAATGTAAACTCCCTTGGGAGCATTATACTCCCTTGGGAATAATCGACTACTTCTGTTTTAATTTTGATGTCATAGAAACTGATTTCTACTCCCGACCGTGGAAAAATTATATTATGTGATGCCTACGAATTCAAAATATTCACAATGTGTGTAGATAATAAATATCTCATACGCATATAAGTTATAGCGTGTTTACATAAGTAGCAACTGGACGAGATGAACAATAACAAAACTTTTGTTTTTGTTGTTATCGGTCAACTTTAAGATATCGTCTCTGATACTTTTTATAAGCGCACAGTGGCGTCACAAACATTTCTTAAATATTTTTGTAATTTTTTTCTCGCATATGACAGGGAGTTTAGGATTCCGGGAATTTTGAAATACGATTTTCTCGTACTGTTAAATGCTTAAAGGTCAATGACAAAATATTAAATATTTAAATTTTGCATAAGTTAGTGTCTAAAATTGGTTCATCTCAATCTGTATTCCCTTAAGTTGCTCTTAAATATTGTGGAAAAATATAAAATCAGTGGGGAAACAGCCGTTTTTAAATACTGCCTTAAGCTTACGATCTCACTAACCCTTACATAATAAAAAATAAACCAACGAAACTCCATAGATATGTTAAATATGTTAACAAAGTAATTGGAATATGCTGATTTATGTGTTTGCATTTAATTTCTAATACAAGCTTATGAAAGTATACTATTGTCATGTATTTACGTCTACATAAGTACATAAAACTTACATTTTACATATTATATATTAAGTAATGCAGGTAGCCTTTCTCAAAATTGAAAAGGCAAACGCCCAATTTCTGTATTCATAGATATTTGCGTAAATATACATTCAGAGCCACTTCCTAGAAGTTTTTTAAATCCATTATTCAAAATGAGACAATCCTCATTTACGTTCTTATTCTTTCTGGTTACTTCTTTACTATTGGTGATTTTTCTTTGCCAATTCCCAATATTTGTTCCATTCGAGTCTTCTGTCTTAGGTGTACATATTTATATGAGTATTTTCCCCAGGAAAAATTAAAAGTTGGATCCAACATTACATTGAGTCTCTCAAATGACAAGCTCTTTAAATCTATTATTAAAGGCTTGAATCAATCCCAATTTCTGTTCTTATACTGTCTTGCTTACTGCTTTGCATACTTTTCCTATTGCTGGTCTTGCTTTCCCAATTATGAGCACCTAGTCTGTTCCCTTTCCTTAGCCATTTTGCATTTAAATAGTACTTATTTTCATCTGAAAAAATATTACTATTGGATCTAAATGTCATGAACATCAGCAGTAAATAAATAAATAATCACATCCCCAATTCTCAATAGTACATTTGTAGCGGCCTAGTTTTTGAGAAGCAGCAATATACGAATATGAATACAATCTAATATAAAAATAATTATAACATCTATAACTAATTTAGTTTGTATTTCTAATTTTTCCTCACTGTTTACATATTTTTCGATTTGTCTAATTCTCTATGCAATAATTTATAAAATTAAAGCCATTATTTCTGGAGATTTTACGTTAATTCTCATTACTCCACTGGTGGTAATATTTCTCCTGTTTCAGTAATATTATCTTCCAATAGTTTTTCATTTAGTGTTATTACAGCCTTAGAAAATTTCTCAGAATCCATATTGATAAAATCAGCTATTATAATATTTACTCCATTAGGGCCTGGAGTTTGTTCTGAAATCCAATTATATTTTGCTTTCTCCAATGGCAGAACACATGTACTTTTCAGAGATCCTACAAAACAATGCTTCTTAAATGTGAGCAAAAATTGTGTATAAGATATACAAAAAACAATTCAAATTACTAACCAAATAATTTCTTAAATATGAAAGGGAATGTTGGAGTTAACACACATTGTGATACAAATGCTACCCGTGACGACCTGTTTTTGAGATCATCATTTAATTTTGATATTAATTTAGTGGAACAGACTGTGTCTGGCCAAGGAGTGGGAAAATTAGCAGCAGGCCACAAAAATGGTTCATTAAAACGTGCTTTATCAGACCTATAAATAAGTATTACCTAAAAAGGGTACATTATATTGAAGATATTTAACTTTTCTCATTAATTATAATCCTTCCTTTTAAATAATAACTAACATTAATTTAAACCACTATACTTCGTGTTTTAAAGTAAGTAAACCAATTGAATTTAAATGAATAATGATTTATAAACAATATTTAATAAACTTACTTGATAATCATATCTTTCCGTTATAAAATCCAAAGTTAGGTGGTCCATTGTCGGTGAATAAGGCAATAATTTTACACCAAAAGTGGCTTTCAAAAGCTGCATCAGTCTGTTATGATCCCGTGATGTAAATTCATAAAAATGCTGGCAATCCAATATCACGACCTATATTATGATAAAGTCATTTAAAAATGATTGCTAAAGTAAAAATACATTTATATACTTCTTGCACATGATTGTCTAAAAAATTCTCTATTTCATTTAATACAGACACCACATCTACTGAGTACTGGCCATGCACAATAAATAACTGTTCTGTTCTATCTTTAGTAGCAATTCTAAAATCAAAATATCGTATTCCACTTTGCAACTGTTTAATTACATCAAAATCTTGTGTTTTAACCCATCGTTTTACAATATAACCAAGCACAGGCCCCAACCATTTTAGAGTTTCTAACATGTTTCCTGCATCTGGTGAAATTTTCGATGTGCTTTTTATGGCTGAAGTGAAGCTGTCATGAGAACCTAGAATAAAATTATTTCAAGTGTAACAAAAAATAAATACTAAACAATTTCACTCTATGAAAAAAAAATCTAGTTACCTGGTATTGCTAAATGTATTAAAGGCACAGTTTTCAACTGTTTTGGTAAATTTGTCATCCAATTCTCCAAATTTGTACAAAGTTTGTTTTCTTCTTTATTCATTATAGCGAGAATTATGTTAATTTATTGTTCGTAATAACTGTCATTAAGTTTTTGATAATTATATTATTTAATTTTTATATTTTTAAGGCTCCATTGTTTACTTTCATTCGTTTGGGAAGTTTAAACAAAATAGAATACTCTGGTGACATCTGTTGTCCACTCTACCTATTTTTGAAGAACTTTTCCAAAATGAGTTTTAAATTTAAAAAACAGATTATACCATATCCAATAAAACGAACACTACAAATAGTTGTGGTACTAGTACCAAAGAAAATTTAATTGTATGATATAAATTAATATAATTTGTCTTAGCATGTTGTCATTTTATTTTAATGTAATTTAAATAGAAAAACCAGAAAATTTTTTAAATATTTATTGAACAATAAAAATTAAGAAAATTTCTTATGCCTACTGGATTGAACTTATAAACTTATATCTTTCATGACGTGATTTCGTGATACTTCTACTAAAAATTGGATATAAGTTAAAAACACTATTATTCTAATTTTCCGATTTAATTTGATTTTTACAGATTTTAATAAGAAAAAAATTAACATGCATAAAACTGGATTTTGTATTTGGAATAAATACATTATTATTATAAAATCTATTTACAATGCAAACAAAAAGAAAGTTTCTTTTTAATAAAATTTGAAGCTGTACAGAACGATTATGGAATAAAATAATTTAGGGTTGATTAACAGCAGCACCAATTCTTTTATGCTCTAATGGTTCAAAAGATGTCATATTTCTAATTTTTCCTTCCAAATTCTCAGTGTATATATCACCAGCTAATTCTTGGATATCAATTTCTTTATCTGCTTTTGCCTTCTTAGTCGCATCATCAACGGCAGCTCGAATTTCACTTTCAATTGCTTTTAATTCCTCTGGTGTAACAAGATTAGCAGTCAAAATTTTTTCCTTAAATGATGTAATAGGATCTCGAGTTTGTCTAACTTCTTGAATTTCATCTCTTGTTCTATAACTCGTGCCAGGATCCGACATTGAATGTCCAGAATATCTATAGGTTGCTGTTTCCAGCAGTATAGGACCTTTGCCTGACGAACAATGATTTACAGCATATCTTGCTGCTTCTCGGACAGCTAGGACATCCATGCCATCAACCCATATTCCAGGTATATAATCACCTCTTGTGTAATATGATGTATTTGCTGAAGCTCGTTCTGCACTTGTGCCCATTCCATAACCATTATTTTCACAAACAAAAATACAAGGAATGTCTAACAGTTTTGCTATGTTGTATGCTTCAAATACTTGTCCCTGATTAGCTGCACCATCTCCATATAAAGTAACACAAACTGAGTCTATTTTTTGATATTTGCTTGCTAAAGCAATACCGACACCCAAGGGAACTTGGGCACCAACAATCCCGTTTCCTCCATAAAAATGATCGCAATACATATGCATAGAACCTCCTTTACCTCTAGCACAACCTGATTGTTTACCAGTAAGTTCTGCCAAAACTTGTAAAGGAGAAGCTCCCATCATGTATGTCCACCCATGAGCTCGATAAGCTGTTATGACATTATCATTTGGTCTTAAGGCTGCCTTGATACCAACACAAACAGCTTCTTGTCCAGAATATAAGTGGCAAAAACCTCGAATTATCTTTTCTTTATATAAATTGCCAGCAGATGTTTCCATTCGCCTTATAAATTGCAATTTTGTGAACATATCCAGTGCATCAGCTTTAGATAAAGTAACAGTGGTGGAAGGCCCATCTTCTAATTTATGTAGTCGAAAAGGCTTTGTTTCAAAATTTGCCGTTTCAGTGGAATAATTACATTGAAAAAGAGCAACTAACTTATTCAATCCTTTATTATTAAGTCGTCTAAGACAAATTGGAAGCATTTTGAATATCTGAAACAAAAATAATAGAGATATTATGTTACAATATGTTACAAATTACAGATTTAATTAACTTAACCTCTATCATACCTCTTTAATATACCCTACTACAGCCTTCTATACAACTCAACTTAATACAAGTAATTGCAAATAATTTAGAGACTAATTTGAGGTCAGTTATCGGTCATTTCAACACTACAAAAATTAGGTGAAGATATTATTCGTACTAAGAGATGGCGCAATGGGTTATCAAAAAAAGAATTAAGCAATTTGTTATAACGGGTGTTCAGAAACATTCGAAGTCAAGTGGGCTCTGAACAAAAAATCGTATATCTTTACTTAAGTATTAATATACTAATTTGATAACCTATAAAATTGTATTAAGTAAAGGTATCAATCAATCTCAGACATGACTTCATATTTTCAAGGCCTACTTTGACTTCGAATGTTTCTGAACACCCGTTATGTATGTAACGGGTGTTCAGAAACATTCGAAGTCAAGTGGGCTCTGAACAAAAAATCGTATATCTTTACTTAAGTCAGAATCTAATATCGAAGATACTAAAATTTGATAACAATGATAACCTATAAAATTTTATTAAGTACATATATAAATGTATAAATCTATCTCAGACATGACTTCATATTTTCAAGGCCTACTTTGACTTCGAATGTTTCTGAACACCCGTTATATGTAATAAAGTAATTATTGTTTCCTATTTTTAATTTTAATCTTGTTATATCCGAAAATACAAACCAACTTATTTAATTTGTTTCCAGAAATTTAATTCAAATTACTAAAAGCGGGAACAAATCTAGCAATTCCTGCAGGAATTTACTATTTTAATGATTTTCGCTCTCGAAACTTTTATTCAATATCCGGTGTACCCCAACGCTCTAATTTAAGGCCCCTACTTTTAATATTTTCCTTTCATATGAGTACTGTACTAAGAAAAAAATACATAGTAGGATATAAAAACATACAACCAGTAAAAGTAGAAACTGTATATTTGCTGGTGATATTGTGTTTATAACAAAAAAAAGTTGAAGAGAGAAAATTAAAATGGATTGATCACATGTTACAAATGTATAAAAATAGATAAATAAAGACGGTATGGGATAGGTACAAGAAAAATTGGAAAAATAGAAGAAGACGAGGAAAAGAAGAATCATGGGTTGAAGAACTAGCCAGAAATAGAAAGAAGCGACGTAAATTTGTAAAAAGGAATTAGCAAATATATTTTGATTACGTTGGTACTGACTATATTGCAAAAACATTTCCTTTTTTTTCGAAATAAGTAAAGTACTACGTTTATTTTATTTTATTTTTTTTTTATTTATTTATTTTTAATTGAATCGGCCGTTACTTGCTGGAAATCCATTATATGTTAATGGGATTTAAGTAAGTGTTTTACTTAAATCCCATTTACATAACTACGTTTATTATTAAGGGTAAAAGTTCACTTAAATTTAAAAGGTGACGTCAATTTGGTCGTTTCCTTAACTCTATGCCCAAATTTTGGATTTGCTTATTTCCTCTGTCACCGCGAAAAGTTTAGCTTTATAATCAGTAACGCGCCAAGTATCTTCGGCGCCGTCGTGCGAAATACTGATAGACGCCTTTACCCTATATCAAGTACACTCTTTGAAGTAACAATAAAATTATTGCTGTCAATGCTAAAATAATTGTAATAATTGTTTTATGTAAATTTGTTGATTTGTTGTAAACTTTCAAAAAATGTTTTTAATATTTTTAAAATTTAACTTATCACAAGTGGCCGTAGGCGCCTTCAAGGCCTTGACGCCGTTGTGCGCTGCACGACCTTGCCCATATGGACGGCGCGTCACTGTTTATAATGAGTTAATGTTAAAGGTTCTTGTGTAAATTTCATCAAAATGCACTCATTTCGAGATATTCACACAAAACCTAATGCCAAATGTTTAACGAACGAGCGGTCTATATCCCGTAGATTAATTTTACATTTTTGTTAACGTTAATTTATTAATATTTTTAATTTTATGATTTTATTGAAAAATATTTAGTTAATTTTATTTTATAAAACAGTATCAAAAATATGTTAACAATATGTAGATTCTATTTAAAAAAAACACATCGTCTTAAAAGCAATTTTAGAATCTTATTTTATATATTAAGTACCATCTATTTTTAGAGTATCTTGCGTTTTTCGTGAGAAACTATTTTGAATCAGTGTTTGAAAAATCTCAGCCAATTCAAACATACATTTGCGTAAAAAATCATACGATATTATATTAATATGTATCTATATATGAACTTTAAAAAAATATATTATGGTTTAGTAATTTACAATATAAATTTAAGGTTAATTATCGTTCATAATGAGGTTAATTTGTTAATTTATTATGATTCCGATTTTCCATGTAATTAACAAATAACGAATAAATAATTAATTAGTCATTAATAGAGTAAATGTTTAAAAAATGCAAAAAATTGCATCATACAATTAACAATAATTACTACGCTGTAAAACGTATTTTATAGGCATCTTAAAACCAAAAAATGATGGAATTATGCGTGTAAAAATTGATTCATAACCGCAGGTGGCTTTGGATGTGGTTAGGTAGGTATGTACATTCTAGTGACAAAAGGAAAGTAGTTCCTATAAGGTATTTGGAGGAATTTCGATTATTTTCTACATTACTAATTCTAATTACAAAGTATGAGATATGTACTATACAGGTACTTTGCTGTAAATGGCAAGAGCCACATAAAATGCAATAAAATGTTTTGACACCTGTTCACCGTATTGGACCTGCATATTTCACTTATAATGTTATTATCTTATGTGATTATCAGAGAAGTGTTTGTAAAAAATCAACGTAATCTTTACAAGCATTGGTTTGGAATGCTTGCAAAGGATTAGTTCTATATTATGCAAATCATTCTTCGTGGCATATTAGTTATTTCGATTTAATGTTTGCAGTTATTCGAGATGTTAATTCATATGCTGGCAAACTTATTTAAAAAAGTTCGCATTGGATTTAATTATTTATTATGTACATATATGTATAGCAAGCGCCAAATAAGATGGCGAGAGGAGGGGGTGCGCAGAAGCCGTTTTTATAAACGTCCACGTTATATATTTTACTCTAATAAATTATTAATTTATTAAGTGATAGATGTGTAGTTTACGCCACCTATGGTGTCTTGCAAATTGATGTAAAACTAAATACAAATCTCCCCAATACTTCTAATCCTGTGCGAACTTACCCCTCTTAGCTGGCGCTTCCTATACTTACATATTACAGTACATACTCGTTTTCATAACAATTTTATAGTAATTTTAAAGTTGCAATGGAGAAAATTGAAATAAAACTAATAGTCAAAATCGTCACTTTATTAATACATAATCTTAAAACGACAATTGTTTCGTCAACACACTGTCTTCGTCAGATATATACTAAAAAGAATTTTAAATAATACTCATTTATATTTCGAAAATGTTTTTCTTCCCTAATCTCCTTTGCGAAAAAATATAATTGTACTACATATATTGATGTAAAAAATAAAACGTTTAATGAACTTACAACTAATGTTTTACAGGGTCTCAAAATGTTAGACAATTCTGCTCAAAACTTTGTAACTCAAGATGAAGGACGTGTATAAGAATAACATCTAGTTTGTTTTTTTATAGCTACGTGTTTTAGACGAATCGAAAAACAAAAAAAAAATTGGTGCGTTCTATAGTGCTGTTGTTTATTTAAGGTACTTTGAAATAATGCAAACTAAACAAAAGCTATGAGTAACAATAATAACTGCTCTACCAGGATGTAGAACATTTTATGTTCAATGTTCAGAATCAATTACATTACTTACTCAACTGTATAGTTTACACCTAAACTGATGGCGCATATAAGTATGTCGTAATATTAAGAGCATTGAGGTATCTTAAGAGACCAAACAATAACTTCGCAAAAGTATTTTTAGTCTTTCCATAAATTGGATCACCCACTACTATGTTCACGAATGGAAAACTAGAATATCGAATAAATAGATTCGAGTTAAAATAATTATAAATGGAGGACTGAAATTTAATGAACTGTTATTAGTATTCACAATTGGAATAAATAGGATTATGGTCAAGCAACATTTTTGTTCTGTTGCAACGAATTGCGTTTCTGTTTTTTATAAAAATGTTTCTAAGATCGTCAGGTACCTAAAGTAAGGAAAAAGAATGTGTAATTGTCATACTTAAACCATGTCATCTGTCCAAAGTAGTTAGACCATTTTTTTCTTAACAATCTGGGTTTAGATTTAGCATAAGTTGAGGATGGCATCTAGCGCAGATTGTGCAGTTGGTTATGGTACATTTAAGTTTAACTGTAGCATTGTTATTAGAAGCAGAAACATTATAGTTTAAAAAAATCATCAGTATTTTAGCGAATTCGCGAAGCTATTACGCGGGGTATCACAAGTGAAGTGAAGAGATCTAAAAACCTTCAAATCCTTTGCGAAACCTGTCAGCGCGGAACTATTCTTCCAAATTATAGTGTAAAGTAACGTGTTTACTTGGCTATAGAGAAATACTCGTAAGTTGAGCGCAAAAGTTTTCCTGTAGGCACCAAACAGGACTCCCTTATATTTATGCCTTGAAATTATTAAACCAATTAAAATATATTGAAACACATTTTCAACATACAACATACATAGGTATAGCAAGCGCCAATTAAGTTGGCGTGAGGAGGGGGTGCGTAGAAGCAGTTTTTAAAAACGTCCACCCCCACTACTCAAGTAATTGTCAGAATACATTTGTCATTGACGTTTGACGGAACATAATGCTTTGCTAGGGGATCATAAAGTGATACACGCTCAGAGGTTAGAATTATCTGACATTTGATGTAAAACCAAATACAAATCTCCCCACTACTTCTAATCCTGCGCGAACTTACCCCTCCTCGGGCCAACTTAATTGGCGTTTGCTATACCAGACGATATCAAATATTACTGAAAATCAAAACATCCTTCTGTCTGAAGAAATTACAAAACTAAATGTTACATAAAATATGAGATTGAAACAAAAAAGTTTTTTCAATATTTAATTAAAATTGGGATATTGACGCACTATAACAAATTGATTCGCGGACATTCTAAACTGCAGAAACGAAAATGAAGTGTTTAGTCAATTTATATATTTCTTTGATTAAACTTTTGCTGCAACGTAGAGAGAACGTTTTTATATTTAAAAAATTCGTTAACTCTCAAACGAACTAATTTAACTGTAGAAAACTTAAATTTTTGTATATTACATCGAATTATATGTTCAATAGTGATACGGACAACATATAAAATCGCTTCACTGATAATAAATCATATAGGTATTGTTAAACGATAGAATCCAATAAAACTCAAAAATTCAAATCAAAGATTTAAGAAAAAACTTAAAAAAAAAATATGTTAAAATAAGAGTAACATTTCTTCTTCTAGTAAAGTGTATTTGAGCAATTTAATATAATGTAGTAATTTTCGTTTTTACATGCACTGTAATTAATGTTTAAAGCTTTAAATATTGTTTTAATAACTGTATACAATAGCTCTATTTCTATGTAGTTATGAATAATGTTTATTCTTATGTTTATGAGTTACATTTGCTTTTCTTAGGGCATTTTTATTCGTATTTTTTTTCTTTTTCATTAAATAATTGTTTATATTCATAAAATGATGATTTGCATTTGAAATTGTGACGGAATTTTGCGAAATTTCATAATAATAATGTTTTGTCTGACTTTTTAGATTTTCATGTGAATCACAAGTCCATAGGATGTTTGGATGCTGTCCAAAAATTCTATTTTAAAATTTTGACGTCGACATACAGAAAATATAGAAATGAGTATATTTAGCACTAAAAGAAAAGAAATGAGACACAGTTCTCTGTTTAATTATTTAGCAAAGAAAATTTAGCTATATTTATTTGATTTGTACGTTATGAAATCTTTCTGTTTAAATAAAATCTATATTTTGTGAAATATTTTCATTATTTTTATTTTTTTAGCAAAATAATAATTATTTAAACTAAAGTTTACGGAGAAAAAACCTGAGATTATTTTGTTGGCAAATTTCTAACAATTATAATAATAATTGTTAGCCATTTATCAATTTCTAGCAATATGTCAGTATAACTGAATTCTACTTTTTACAAGTACGATATTTGAAAGTAATGAGATTAGAACATGCGATTAACGGCCAGTTTATCATTAATAAATAAAATACATTTTGCTTAAAAGTACAAATCTAATTATGGGCAATAATCCAATATTATTAACCCAATGCAATTAATACGAGGGCGTATTTTTATGTTATCTACCTAGCCATGAAACAAAAGAGTGACGATGTCAAACAAATTATTGAAAAACTGCTGTCACTGTTAGAAGTACATGTGCTAAGTTGTGGTTAGTTTGTGCTGTTTATAGAGATTTGAGACGGTCTATTTCCCGATAAAATGAGTGAAACTAAGGTTGAACATCGCACCGTAATAAAGTTCCTAACAAAAGAAGGCAATGGTCCAAAAGCAATTCATGAAAGAATGGTTGCTGTGTATGGGGAAGATACACCATCTTATTTCCAAGTAAAATATTGGTCTAAACTCTTTCGATGAGGCCGAGAGCCAATCAATGATGACCCAAAGTCCGGACGACCCGTTGAAGCTCGAACTGAAGACATTGTGCGAAAAGTCGAAAATTTGGTACTGAAAGATCGGCGTGTAAAGATCTCTGTCATTGCCAATGAAGTCTGTATATCCGAAACTAGTGTCCTCAAAATTTTGCATGACGATTTGGGTATGAAGAAGGTGTCTGCACGGTGGATACCCAGATTGCTTACACCTGAACAAAAACTGTACAGAAAAGAAGTTTCTCAAGAAAATTTGGTCAAGTTGGAGAGGGACAAAACATTTTTATCTCGAATTATCACCGGGGATGAGACTTGGGTATATTACTGGGACCCTCCTACTAAACAAGAATCCATGCAGTGGGTTCATAAGGGCTCTCCACCACCAAAAAAGGCCAAGACACAATTTTCTGGAAAAAAACTGATGGCAACTGTTTTCTGGGATGCTGAAGGAGTCTTGCTTATTGAATATATGCCGAGAGGGTCTACCATAAATGGAGAGGCCTACGGAAACACAATTAAAAATTTAAAAACTGCTGGAGGAAAAACGCCCGCATTCTTATCCACAAAAAACTTGTTGCTGCACGACAATTGTCGGGTTCATAAGGCAAACAAAGTTCAGCAGATAATCAATGACTGTGGGTTTATAGAGTTAAGGCATCCACCTTATATCCCCGACCTAGCTCTGTCAGACTTCTTCTTATTCAAAAATTTAAAAAACATCTCAGGGGAAAGCGTTTTGCTTCTGATGAAGAACTCAAAGAAGCTGTTGAAGAATATTTTGCGGGGTTACCGAAGCAATTTTTTTTCTAAGGGTATGGGGCAACTGGAAAAAAGGTGGAATAAGTGTATTAGTGTTGAAGGGAATTATGTAGAAAAATAATTTTTTTTTGGTCTCTTATGTGCTTTTTTTCATGGCTAGGTAGATAACATAAAAATACGCCCTCGTATCATGTCGGGATTTTTCTAGCTTTTGAAGATATTACAAATACTATGATCTACACGAGCTTATGCGAAAACAGATTCAACTTTCGCAAATCATTGTTTAGAAATTAATCATAGATTTCAAAATTTTACACATTCAAGAAAAAAGTAAAAAACTTAACCTGTTAGAAAACTTAGAAATTAATAGATACAATAGTTTAGGATTAGCTTTAAATGACCAACTAGATTTAAACAACTCCCCTCTACTAAATTTAAGATTGTAAAAAATTTTTCCACCACCATTCCCCAATAATTTTCACATAAATATTCTTGCATTGTACATATTCAGTATTCATCCACCTGATGAAGCCATTGTATGGCGAAACAATATTGTAGTGATTTACAATAAAAGAATTTTTGAAACTAGAAGTTTAATTACTTATTTCTTAGCGTTAAAAAAATATGTTTGTTAGGATTTGAAAATGTAGTTGATAAACAACGAAACGTAAAATAATTATCAATGATAATTAATAATAACGTGTATGAAAAAGAATTACATAAATTAGTCCCCATGAATTTTGAAAAGTTCCCACCAATTACGGCTGGCATTGTAAACTTCTTTCTTTTATCTAAGATTTCAACCGTTATATAATTTGTCTTGGTTTTAGTATTCATTGCGATATAAATGATTAATTATAGTTAGTTTTATTTAATAAATTATCCACAGCTCGTTGTCCATTCTAAAACGGAAATATTCCTATTTAAAATAATCACCAAATTTATTAATGATACCACCTCTTGAATAAATACATTGACGTGTTATTATCGATTCCAACAAAAGGCAAGCGTCCTGTTTAGCAGCGAACAGTTTACTGTTGAGTGTTGTGTAGTACAGTTGGTAAACGAGCAAATTGTGCTTATTCATATTATCTGCTTCTGTTGAAGACAATATTTAGATTTATTATTCCATAAAAGGCAACAATAAAGGGCATCGAATTGAAACTAGCATTTATGTTTTAAATATTATGATTTAAAAATTGGTTAGGATCATAAGTGCTTTATTTTAACATTAAAGTTAAACTGAAAATCGGTTAAGAACGCCTACAATAATACTCTCCAGTGAATTTTTTCCATAAATTTTTTAACATACTGTGCAAATTAGAAAATAAGCTGGCGACTGAAATAAGGTACAGGCTTGGTATGCGACATATCCTGAAAAAATTCATAATACACACGTCATCGGATCATTTTTCTGAAGAAAAATTTTATATTTAGTCTTGAAAGACTACAATTATATTCTAAAGTATTCCAGATTTTCCCATTAGTATTGTGAGATACGTCAATTCCAAAATAAAAGTAAAACGAACTGTTTTATACTTCAAGCGTTTTTATTTTGTGATATTCATTTTAATTAATTCGTGTTTATACCACATATCCGGTAGCGATAAAATACAATAATAATAAAAAAAGATCTAGTCGACCCTGAATTAAAAGCCTCTTGTTACAACTATTCGATTTGCCTTTTTGCTAAAATCATGAATAATAATAACAGTACAAGTGTTACATTGTATAACATGGAAGAAGATGACAATAACAATAATGAAGGTAAGATTTTTTCATCTTAGGTAGTTTTTTAGTTGCCATTTATTAGTAATATTTTAGAACTTAACTCTAATTGTCTCAGCGCCTGTTTTTGTTTTGAACAGCTGATCTTGTTTATCCATGCGTTTTTTCAGTGGGTGTGTTACTGGTTTTGTCTCGTACACGATTGTAGGTCATTGTATGCCTGGATTTTTATATTTAGTTCGCTTGTAGTAGATAATAGAATTATTTATTATAATGAAATACTATCGTACATGTAATATTTACAGTTATTAATAACATAAAAACTAAATTATTTCTGTTCATATTTGAATATTGCCTTGTTTATTTAAATTTAACTTCAATTGCAATTTGTAAATTTTTCTATCGGTAGTTCACGAAAATTGTTAATAGCTCGGCCTCTAAAGATTTTAAAAATGGGCTTTTATTTTAAATGTTCCGTATTATAGTGCTGACTGATGCAATGTTTATTTGAAATAGTTTAACAAAAAGACTTGATTATGATTAATAATATGGTGTAATAACGTTTTTTTTTGTTCCCAAGCATTTTATAATCTATCTGGGATAATAGACAATAAGTAAAATGTTGACAAGGACATCTAACAGTGTATAATTTTGCTCAACAGCTCAGTCCTCTATAGTATCTCAAGGAGCAGTCTTTCTTGTATATGATTGATTTGAATCATTGACTTGAACCAAGCATTATATTGATTTGAAAATACAAATTTGTAACATTGTCACTTAAATGTTGGTGAAGACATCGATAGTACCTGTATGTCTTACTATGATTAGTAATCTCCTGAATTCCATTCGGTATGTTGAGGTCGTGATGAAGAAACTATGATAGAATATATCTAGGAGTGTTGAGAATAATATTGAAACATTTTATTTTGAAATCTTTGAAGAATTAGAATAATCGATGCATTAGGGTCCCTTATAAATAGTAAGCAGTATAAGCAAATCGATTTTGTAGGTCATGAGTTTATTGAGTCTTACCCTATTAACCAATACGTTTTGGATAACTGCAGGTTAAGTTTAATCCGTATATATATATATATATATATATATATATATATATATATATATATACGGGGTGAGTTTTTTCTGATGTTTAGCATGGGGATCTCGGAAACTAGGACGATTAAATGGGGAAAGAATTGCAGTTTTACGAGCTCAGTTTAATAAGTTTTTTGTTTTTTGGAAAAAATGCATGGCTAACTAGATATATCGCAAAAATGATTTTTTTGCTATTTTGTCCGGCGCCTATATCTCTTGTTATTATTGAATTTAGCAAAAATTAGTAAAGGAGAAAATTATAAGTAATTATGTGCTTAATAATACTGTATAACCGAATTTTTCATTTAAGCTATAATTTTTGAGTTATGACACAAACTTGTGTTTTTTCTTTCGACATTTAAAATGATGTACCACTTGACATAGTTATTTTTATAAATAAATGAATTATGGACGTTTTTTTCTTTTAATTTTCGAATTGGACCGCAACTATTTACATATAATTCTATTTAAAATTCGCGTGAACAATTCATAAAGTCAATGGTGTCATTAATCTAATGTCTTTAATTCGTTGACGTGGTGTTTGAATACTTAAACAATATTCGTTTTTCATTTACAATTACGTAGAGCAATATATGATTTTCACTAGTTTTGTTGTGCGTTATTAATAGTGACAAAACAAAATAGAACGTAAAGGTTTAAAGCAATAATTTGCACAAGAAAGAGCATTATCGAACTATGATTTTTTTTGCAATTTCATACGTAACTTGAGCCGTAAGGAAAGCTTTCATGAATTTAATGGAGTATTTGGCGAAAAGTCATGTTCCTTGGCAACCTTCTATTTCATCAAGAAACGTCAGTTACCGAAAGGAATATTGGTCTTGTTCGGAACATAATTGAAGGATCTTAGTAGTGTTAATGCAGAATGGTACAAGAGAAAGGGTCATTTTGCATCATACCAATACTCGGCCTTACACTGCTGCTCGAACGATTGAGTATTTGAATGCCCAAAACATTGAACAACATGTTTTTTTTTATTTCAACTTGTAAAGTAATAATTACGGGGCTTACGTTTTATATCGACCGAAGAAGCGGTAGACGCATTTAAAAATTAAATATGGTATTCATTTACCTTATAAAACCCATCTTGTAAATATTTAACACTTTGGGCCGTTGCTTTGTGATATTCCATATTTCATAAATAATCAAAATATACACTATACTTTGTAACAATATCACTTTATTGAATTATTGAGCTTAACCAGCGACTGCAGCTTCGACATACAATCAAACATATAACGGTTTGATACAGAATGACATCGAAGAATGACATTTCGAAAATGCAGTCGCTTGGTTAAGCTCAAGAAAGTCATATTTGTTACAAAGAATAGTTTTTTTTAATTATCTTGGAAAGCCATTTATTTAGATCTTTATTATTTCTTGACCAATATCATACAATAGCATTATTATGTGACTCATTAATTATGTTTGTAAAGCGATCAAGACGTAATTATCTATATCGATGCTTAAATATAATATCAAACATTATTATGATTATGCACAATTGCGTCTTTAAGCGCTTTGCATTTTACCTTGAACATAAAACAGATACAAATTAATATCAAAATAAACTATTCGTTGAAAACGCATTGTATTTAAAAATAGCATTGATTTTAGTTCTCCGTGGTTGTTGTAACTTATCTTAAAATACACGTTTCAGAAAGGTAGAACTAATTTGGATTACCTTCACTCTTTTCCTTTGTTAGTTAAGGTTAAATTATTTATATTTTGTCAAATTAGAATGTTATAATTGTAAAGTTATTACGATTTAGCCCAATTAAATTCATTCTATTATTTTCTTAAAGATTTGTCTATTTTTTATAACGTTTTGTGGAATGCTTTTGCAATTTACAATTTCTATATGCACGAGTATATTTTTGTGTTATTAAATCTAGGATTGCTTTTTGTCTTGCTTTTAAATTGCATAATACATGTATGATATCTCTTTTCTTACTACCAAAAAGATTTTTTGTATTATATGTCGTGCATCAATTATGTATACCTACTTCCGCCAATATTAGTTCAGGCCATCAAAATTAATTTGAAATTGAAATGGAAATTGTGTGAATATTAAAATATATTTTCAACATACAACAGCTAAAATGAAAGTAATTTTAACAGCATATAAAGTACAGTAAAACCTCTAATTATGGACACCTCCGACAATCGGACACCTCTAAAAAATGGACATTTTTTGTGGTACGAAATTTTATAATGGGTTTTTTTAACAATAGTCACTCCTAATATTGGACCCTCCATAAATCGGACGCGGACACCCTTTATTTCACCGAAGCAATAAAACATCTGTAAATATATATCTTAATTAAGGACAGACAAGACGGGCGGCGCCGAATAAAATTTTGCAATTATGTATGTATGTATGTACTTTTATTGCTGCACACGTGGAAGTATATTTACTCGGGTTTTTCCCATAATACATATGTATGTACAAAGTGCACACGTGGAAGTATATCTACTCGGGTTTTTCCCATAATATAAAGGAACGACGGTTTACCACTGGCCTACTCGTCAGGTGATAAGTGGAGTGCTATGTATTTTGAATCAGTTTGAACTAGCCTTTGATAGTGTCAACATGGATTCTAGTAAAAGAAAGCGGTTAACAATCCAAGATTAAATTGATATTATTGCGATTAGTGAACAGCAAAGCTTAAGTGTCCGAAAGCTCGCGGAAAAGTTTGGTGTCGGAAAGTCGCAAATTAGTGATATAGTGAAAAACAAAAGTGAAATAAAAGAACTTTTCGAGAAAAATGGAAACCTAGCTCAAAAAAGGAAGTTTCCAAAAACTAGTGGTTTAGCAATCGACGGAGCAGTGTTCAACTGGTTCTGTAAGGTGCGAAACAAAAATATTCCCATGTCAGGACCCCTACTCAAAGAAAAGGCGCTGGAAGTAGCACAAAGTTTACAACTCACCGAATTCAAAGCGTCTAATGGTTGGTTGGAGAAATGTTGTCAAAGACATAAAATATCATTTAAAAGTGTGTGTGGTGAATCTGCCTATGTAAACATGCAAAATGTAGACGATTGGAAAGTCAAGTTGCAATCAATATGCAAAGATTACTCTCCGAAAGATATTTTTAATGCTGATGAAACTGGTTTATTTTTCCGCGCCCTTCCGACAAAAACATTTGCGATAAGAAGTGATAAATGTGCCGGAGAAAAATCTGCAAAAGAACGACTAACTATATTGTTGTGTTCAAATATGGAGGGTGATAAGGAAAGGCCGTTAGTCATCGGTAAAAGTAAGAAACCTAGATGTTTTAAAGGAGCTCATGTGGATAAGTTGCCGATAGGATGGATATTTAACAAAAAAGCGTGGATGACTTTGGATATTATGTCAGCTTGGTTAAAGAACTTTGATAACAAGATGAAGAAAGAAAAAAGGCATGTAATTTTGTTTCTTGATAATGCCACTTTTCATCCGAAGATTTCATTGGAAAACGTAAAATTGGTTTTTCTGCCTCCAAATACTACCTCGCATTGTCAACCTATGGACCAGGGTGTGATTCAAAACTTTAAGGTAATTTACCGGAGCATGCTTGTAAAAAGGCTTTTGGCGTTAATGGATACTGAAAATTCACTAGAAATGGTAGAAAAAAACATTACGGTAGTCACTGCATTAATATGGATATCAGCTGCTTGGCAAAAACTCTCGCCTGTGACCGTAAGAAACTGTTTTCAAAAATGCGGATTCAATCAAAGTGACAGTGTTCTAAGTGCAGAGTGCGATATAGAAGATAATATACCATTAGCATTTTTATTTCCCAAATTTAACATCACTAATTTAGATTTAAGCACATACGCATTAATTGATAATGAGTTATTTACTGAAAATCCTAATGTTTCCATTATAGATTGTATCGATGAAATTACTGATATCAGTGATGAAATGGAAAATGAGATTGAAGAGGAATTTGTAACTAGTATATCAAATATTTCAGAAGCCCATCAAAAATTAAAAGATCTTGAGAACTATTTCTTAAGCACTAACAGTTTTAACATTGCTAACAATATTTCTCAAGCTCTTCTTGAATGTGAATCTGAGATATTTAAACATAAAATGAAAAAAGCAAGACAAACAACAATTAATGATTATTTCAAGTAAAATCTAGCATAAAATATGTATGTATGTATGTGTATTAAGTATTGTAATTTTTTTTCGACTTTCGTCTTATTATGTGTGATTAAATTGATATGAGAATGAATATTTTTTTTCGTTTTTTTTTTCACCTCCACATTTTGGACACCTCCATATATTGGACACTTTAGGATTCCCCGTTAGTGTCCATTATAAGGAGGTTATACTGTAATTAATAGTGATTGTAAATCTTGCGTTCGTCAAAGAACTGCTTGAATAATTTCAGGCATCCATTCTAATAGTCTTTCCCAAACTGTATTTGGCATATTGGTCCACTATTCTTGCAGGATTCTCTATACGTAGGTCTGAATTTCCGTACCCTTCAATAAGAATTTTTAAGGAAGCATGCACGTCACAAATGAAGTTGATATACCGTAGATCTCGCGTCGAGTTAGGCGTAATTACCAACGTTTCGTCCACTTTTGCAAGGGACATCTTCAGGGCTGTATGTGGATGTTCATCGTTTCGCAGTAGCTTAAAGAATGCTAGGACAGAGACCAGCACAACTTATATAGGAGGGACCGGGTCAGATGGCGGCCTGCTATTGGCTGGAGACAATGGTATTTCGTAGTAGAATTCACTAGAGTTTGCCACGTTGGATGTAACGTATAGCCATCGTCTCTACTGACGATGCGTCTCTAAAACGACTTTAAGTTACATCCGATGTGTCAATCTGTAAAGAATATTTTTCAAGAACATAATTTACCAGTGCTTCCATAGTCCGATAACTATACATGGCCCCCACATTCGATTACGGGCCCGGCCCCTCCGTATTTTACAGACGCATACTACATTATACTTGCATGGTTATTTCTTCCACATACTTTTTTAGAATGTTATTTAATCTGAAAATACAGGAAATAATTATAGTAATTATTTTATAAATACAAACTAAACTTTATTTATAAGATTATTATACTTAAAAATGACCACAACAGATATATTTATTTAACACATTAAGATTAACGTAAAAATTGTTACAAAAAAAAAACTAAAATTTGGATCTATGTAAGTCATAGATACTGGCTACAAAATAAAAGACTACTTAATAATAGTCTTCCGAGATTTCTTCTGGCTCAAATAATCAATTACATCGGAAAAGTCGAGAGTCTTGGCCAATTTATTCTCAATTGCTAAAATTGCTAAATGGTTAAGACGACGTTAGCCTGTTGTGCTCTTTTGCCAAGTTTTTAAAGAGTTCGCCCGTCTACTAAAAGATCTTTCAACCGTAGACTGTTACTGGAATTGTACAAAAAAGTCAAATTACAGTGCACAGGTTCAAAAAATTGCTTGAAATTACTTATTTATGGTTTATCATAAATACATATATGTTTTAAATTTTAAGCTATAATTAGTTCTGTAATCTTCTAAAATTTCAAAACTGACATCAGCTTTCAAAACTGACTTCTGCTTTCAACTTGACATCTACATTCAATAACTGACATCTGATTCATTTACACTGTTACTTTATAATGCATTTCTAAATAGATTGAACCTAGGTCTATTGTGGCTAAGTGGTAAAAGCGACAGTCCGGCAAACTGTAGACTTGGGTTCGAGTCCCAACATAGACAATATTTTTCAATTAAAAATTTCGTATGATTTGCTTTGTAATTTGTAGACAGCAATGTTTACATCCCCACTTACTCTGCAATTACATACATTCTAATTTAATATTTGTATATATATATATATATATAAAACTATGCAATTCCATTATATATGTTAACATAACCTACAAATTCGACTGACTGTTAACAAACTTATTTGGTCCGGAAACAAAGTCATAGTTTCCATATTCATTTTGCAATTTAAAGTATTTAATATGACAAAGTACTGATTTGAATCATACAATGTTATATTGATGATGCAGGGGTCATCTTCTCTGATAACAAGTGTAGTATAGATACGAGATCGTATGTTAAAAGAAAATATGCAGAGTATTGGGACACATCTTAAAATTTACTAAATAGTTAGGGGCTCTATAGACAGCATTCTAAGAAAAATGACATTGTTATTAGAGCAAAGGGTGAGATAACTAAATATTCATCCTCATATATACATAAACTATAACAATTATAAAATAAATGAAAGATTTACTTAGCATTTTAGATTTATTTGTTTAATTTTTTGCGAATTTATGCCAATATATCGTCTAATTCAATTGAGACCGACTGTGTGTATGTAAACAAGTAAGCGTGGCACATTTATTCTCTCCAAGCATTATTTTGTATTAATAAAATATCCCGAAAATAAACAAAACAATTATGTATTATATAAATAATAGTTATTACTCTACTTTAATTTAATAGTAAAGCATTTACTTTAGGATGATGTAGGGTAAAATTTACAATTTTTTAAATCAAAATGTCTCTCCGACAGTACATTATATGGTGCACCTTATATTAGTGTGAAAATATAAATAATTTAAAATAAGGTGCCCTGTGTTTTTGTTGTAAATAAAAATATTTATTTGGTTTAGTGGTTTTTTAAATATTGACCACAGATTATATATAAAATATCAAAGGAAGTGCGTAAATTACCTATAACGAAAATATATCTCACTATTGGTTATAAATGAATCATAAAAAGGATATTTGGATAAGACCTTATCATTTTTATGCGTTGAAAATTAATATAAATATTTATTTGATAAAATTACACCGTACGATTCTAATCATTTTCTTATAACGAGTAAATAATCCGTCATTACAATGCAAGCTCCAGTTTAGTTTTAAGAAAATGCTTTTCTTGTACTGGAATTTGAATTGATCTATTTTACTTATCAAACAACAATTAGTAACAATCACTGTGCAAAATGGCACGAGGTGCTCAAATTTTAATTGGCGACTACCAAAAACTTGGTAGTTAGTTAGTTTTTGGTAGTCGCCAATTAAAATTTGAGCACCTCGTGCCATTTTGCACAGTGATGACAGCTTAAGTACATAAATAACTAGCAAAGAATATGTAGAAAACAATAACTATTAAGATCCTTGTATTGACTAGATTATACAAAACAATGTTAATTTACAAAACACTTTAATGCTTCCATTTAATTATAATTTTCTAGTACTTTAAACAATCTTATCGTTAATATCTTCTTTTTTATGAGTAGATCATTATCAACATTATATGCTATTTTAAGAAAATGTAAAGTGCTTTTCTGAAAATTTCTATCTTTTTCCTACCCCTGGTTACGGTTTCGTCCATCATAATATTATATTCGAAGTGCATGAAAACACGCACTTATACAAAGTGTCCCGTATCGTCATGTTCAAATTTTAGGAGTGTAAAGTAGACTTCATTTCAAGTAACAAAAACGCAAAACTTGTATATCCATTTTTATTTGTTTCAAAGTTACAGATCTATGAATGTGATTGTCAGATCATGAAAAAAATGTAATCCTAAAGTCAATAAAAACTGATTTTATTTAAAAAAGTTAAATTAATAATATTTTCGAAATGTCCACCTCCTTGTTGAATGCAGGCTAGTGCCCGTAAGCCAACAGAAGAAGTACTTATCCGAATTTCATACTTGTTTTGTCAGATTTGCTCGGCAGCCAGGTGAATCCGATCCAGCAACTCTTCTCTTGTGTTCGAAACTTGCGCGTAGACTAATTTTTTCATGTACTCCCATAAATAGAAGTGAAGGGGATTATGATCAGGTGATCTGGGTGGCCATGCAACAGGACCACCTCGACCAATCCAACTTGGATAATTGACGTTAACCCAATTTCGGACAGCAATTCCGAAATGTGGTGGTGCCCCATCTATGTGAAACCACATGTCTCGTCGAACATTCAGTGGGACATCCTCTAAAAGACCTGGCAGTTCGTCAATAAGAAATTGAAGGTAATTGTCCGCATTTAGCCTCCCAGGAAAAACGACAGGACCAATCAACAAGTCATGGATCAAGGCCGCCCAAACGTTAATAGAACATTCATGTATAAATTTAGATGGGCGTATAGCTTTGGGATTTTCTGATGCAATGAACCACCTGTGCGGGTTTCTCAGATTTGTAACACCACTTCTCGTGAACGTAGATTCATCTGTCCAGAGGACTGTTCTGCAGAAATTAAAATGAAGCCGTGACTGTGTCTTAATATCCAGGTAGAATAAACTAGACGAGCTTAGTGGTCTGCCTCACGCAAACCGTGTCCCCTGCGATAGGGATATGGATATAAGCTCTCACGTTTTAAAATTCGTCGAACTCGTTCGTGGCACTCCTAGTTGTCTAGCGATTCGACGTACACTGAGAGTTGGATCCCTTGTAACAATAGCTACTGCTTCTTCCTCTAAGTCTGCTGGCAAATTTACTCCTCGGTCGAAAAGATAATCACGCAGTCCGCATTCCCGAAATTGTCTGCGTACTTTCAGAAACGTTCTGTAATGAGGAATGCGCCTATCGGGAAACCGATGTCGGTATTCAATAACTGCTTGACGTGCACTGCTGTTACCGTAGCCATACACAAAATGCATGTCCGCATACTCTTTAGAAGAAACTCGGTAAGGCATTTTGAATAAAGAAAACGTGTCCACTCACTGATAAGCTGTTGTATGAACTGAAACGTAATGTAATCCTTTATTAAAAATGCAACGTTAACAGTCATCTGAACATTTGTTTATTGTATGATATTCATAGTTCAGCACTTACGAAATAAGTAAGAACCTTCTTTATCCTAAATCAATTTCCAATAGTCTTTTTTGTAGATCTCCAAGAAATTACTGTATGCACTAAGACACGTGTTTATTTATTTTAGGATAATGTCTTATTATGCGACGTTAACAATCACAGTTAAATCACGTTAAATAAAATCAGTTTGTATTGACTTTAGGATTACATTTTTTTTTCATGATCTGACAATCACATTCATAGATCTGTAACTTTGAAACAAATTGATATACAAGTTTTGCGTTTTTGTTACTTGAAATGAAGTCTACTTTACACTCTTAAAATTTGAACATAACGCTACGGGTCACTTGTATATTAAATTATCGTATATTTATTATTATTCTTTTTTGGACCGATGCCGTATTTTAGCAAATACGAAAATAGTTATTTGACGTGTATTTTTTGCATGTAATTGTTTATGACATCACATCACTAAGGACATAGGGCAACAAGATTATTTTAATACACATTACGAAGAAGATTCAAGTGTTATCTATCTGATTACGTGTTTTGCAAGCGCAATATATTTTTTTGTTGACACACTGATTATTTAATAAAAAGTTGTTCCTGTATTGTTTCCCATTCAAACATCTAGAGTACTAGTGAAAAGATAGTGATATTAATTAAGTTATGTGTTCGAATGCAAGGGAATTGCCTTCTAACTGTCTGCGTAAAGACAAAGGTACCTATTATATTTCTTACATAAATTTCTTTTTTTGATTTTGAAACAAAAAGATGATGTTATGTTTCAGTATTTAAACATCCAATTGTTTGTTTTTAAACGAAACTATTTAGATGCCTTTCAACATGAGCTGTAGTAGTTAATAAAAATAATAATTCTGTTAGTAAGGTAGAATACAAACATTGGCATGAATTTATGTTAAACAATTTGGAAGCAACTATGCAGGAGTGCAGGAAACGTGAAACTACAGGTTCTTAACTGTGGCAACTTAATTAATTTTTCAGCGTGCATTCGCATCTATGTTTTCGTAAAATAAAGCTTTTGGTTTTATCAATTATTTTTTTTTAAATATTGACTTTTTTAAATTTTCGTACGGACTGCATATATTACAAAAGTTTTGCGTCAATAAGTATAATACCACATTAAAATGCCATAATGTTAATACGAGTACATATAACTAACTGAACTTATGTTTAAGACAACAATTTTTCCTTAAATATGAATATATACAGGATCTCGAATATATTTAATTTTATTCCAAGCACTTCACAATGCAATTATTAGGAAATTTCCAAACATCGTCTAAAAATTTTTATCTGCTCACCTGATGTATTTGGTGTGAAAATATAATTCACAGATAGGCAACGATTAAAATGTTTTAACAAATATGCTACATCGATGATTCATCCGAAATTGTACATAATTTGAACGATATTTGTGATAAAAAGAGAAATTTGTATGCGAATAAGTCTTTATACTATGTGAGGTTAATACAAGTTTCGTTCAAGTTTTTTCTATTTTTTTTAAAGACGTTAAAATGTGAATTAGTGAAATATTTATTTGGTCGATAGCGAAATAGTAAGTTACTGATGTATCGTGCTGGAGGTACCAGGATTGAATCCGGAGCTTGCTGTCCGAAAAGATTTTCGTGGTTTAGCTTCTCCTTTCGGGTTAATAGCGACAGCAAAATCTTAAGCCCACACCACGGACGCGAATTTATTAATAACCCATGGCCTGCCTGTCAATGCACTTTGTAGTAGGCGTTAAGTTGTCGCTAAGGCATGCATTATTATTATTAAATACTCTGTAAGATAAATTTGAACTTGGAAATAGTGTAGTGGTCATAGCCATAATAGAGTCTACGATGATACTATCATCCACAACCGTTGATAACCGGCCATTCTCTTTTGTAGAAGCACTATACATACAACACGAGTATGTTGAATACAGGAGGAAACTAGCTTTCACGTAGCTCCTACTTGTGAGGAACTTAAAAGACTCAGACTGAAGCATTGCGGCAAACTTCGAAGTTCCTCAGAGAGGAATAGTGTCTTTTGTGGAGGATACAAGACTACCAGAACTCAAATGAGAAGCTTATTGACGGTGATACAAGGAGCGTTGTGCTCACCTGTATGAATCATTCTACAATGATCTAATGTTTTGAGAGCTCAATCGACATTTGATAATTTTTAGAGCAAAGAGCATTTACAAAGTACAGATGATGAAAAATAGAGTGGTATTTCCGTAAAGTAGATTCATCTGGTATATGACGGATCAGTATATTTTGTAAGAAGCCTCTTGAGGGCTGGATTGTTAAGCTTTTTGAGTGGGATATTGGCCGCCATGAAAGCTTCACACAGTTCTTCGTTAAATGTGTCAGATGCAGATGCAGATGGACATATTGCTATGAACTGTGGTGTTGATTAATTATTTGAATTGGCCCACAATACACAACAGCTTGCTCGGTCTAACTCAAGTCGGTTCAGCCTTCCAGGAGCTCTTGTATCTTCAGGTTACCCACAAAGGGTTATGTGTTAAATAAAAAAGGTATTAGAAATAAAACTCACATTAACAACACAAACATATAATTTTAAAAAAAAAATAAAAAGAAAAAAATCGACTTTATAGAGTATAAAGAAGTGCTAATGCAACAATAGAACAATAGCGTGAGGAAAACTTGTATACTAATGAAAAAAACCTCACGTGACCGCGTGCTAAATTAAAACTAATTAAATAGTTGGAAAAACTTTCAAACTTTAAATTACGTTACCCAAAAACTTCAAACGTCAAACAGAAAATTATCTGTCAGCGCGCGCAACTCACACAAAATGACAAAATCATGCGCTTTATAACATGATCAACTTCCCACCAAATTTCCCTGACCTTCATATAACTACCGCCAACGAAAGCAAAAGCTAGCAAAAAAACTAAAATGTTGAAAATTTTTCTGACTATATTATATTATATTATAAAATAAAATTTACTGAATTTACGAGCTCAATCAATATGCAAATATCTTAACTAAATTATTAGACATATAAATATACTTGCAAATGCACACGTACATTAATTAATGTGGTCGTCGCACATCACTAAAAAAATTATACTTAAAGAGAGATTTCAGATAGGTCGCACAAATCAAAAATTACAAGTATCAAAAACTCGTAATTAATCGAAAATTACTTTAAACACATCAAAGATCACAACAAAAAACACAAACCGAAATTAACTATAATGCTTGAAATAAAAAGGAAGTCTTTATTCAAAAAAAAAAATTAACTCGACCTATCTGTCTAAAGGATGAAAAATATCTGCCTCTCCTACTCGGAAATGAATATCTCCATGCCTATAACATAAATCAAAAGATCGACTACGAAAATCTCCACCCGGCAACTGTCATACTGCCTGGCTCAAGACAACATTCAAACATCCTACAAGCGTGGACAAAAATACACATTATAATCAACTTTTAAATTAAATATACAAAATCTCTAATTATTTTCCTGGAATAAAATGTACATAATTATAAATAGTCTTTTACTGTTTCTTCATTTTTCTTCGGGGAAAAATTCACGACAATATTTTATTTAGATGAGTTTATGAAGAAACATGTCTCTGCACATTACACTTTTGTGGACGCCTTAAACTTAATGAACAGGCACTGCAATATATCTCGGTACCATTACGAATATATTTACAAGCAATCTGTATGGCCTCTAATCCATCCTACCATGGTTGTCCTAAGAGAATTCTCCATAGTTAATGAAAATAAAGAGAAATACTAAGAACAGAAAGAAATGGATTAAAATGAAGAAACTAAAACTACTTCAAAAATAAGGTAGTAAATTAAACTTGTATTATAACAAATTATAGGATAAATATACAATATAAAACGGTTTTTTTTTAAATACTAAAAGTTGTAACCAAATAACACTGGAACAAACGAAACCAGAAACAATCCCTTATAGAAGAGAATAGAAAATATACTATCTCAAGAACAATAAATACATATATGTATATGCATGTATAACAACATGGAAACACGAGAATACACTTTGGAAATTACCGGATTTTAACGAAGTCTAACTCGCTGTAAAATAGTATTTATGAATAAATAAACACAATGTACTGTTCATAACGACGGAATAACAGCACCTGCTCGAGGAATGCAATCGAGAAAGCAAATAGTGGGGCTGTTATAAAACATGCATACTATTCCTGAGACCGCACAACGTTTTATCGGGGCAATTGGTTATTCATTCGCTTCAGTCCGCTCTCTGTTTATTATGAATGAAAAATTTGTCTGCTACTAAATGATTTAATAAATCTTACTTCTCGTTTCCATATTTAGAATTTCAAATAGATTTTCGAATGCAGCCTATACCAATAAAATGATAAACTATAGAAATCCGTTCTATTTTTACGCGTCGATATTGACACTACAAGATAGTCTTAATCTAACGGCATGATAATTTATCTAAAATAAACAAAACGTGTTTAGAGTATGTACTTATACTTTTATCACTATGTAAACATTATCAAATACAATTAAAATATGTATAATAATAACCTATATCAATTAACTCTGTTTCACTACTTTCAATATCACTTGAAAAAATTACTTTTTTTAATTTCGTCCAAGTTTTCGAAATATTTCGATTTTGGGCGTGTCGAATTCGAGGTTCGTTTTGACTGCTTTCATTTTAGACCATTGAAATCGGCAATAATCTTGATTACCTTAATAATTAATATTGGCATTTTGTAGTGCTAAAATACAACTACATATTCATTTTTGAATATCATACGTCATATTAAGTCTCAAAAATTTAAATTTCCAATTATTGCCACGACCCTAACAAGCAATATAATCAATATTAAAATTAAAAAAAAACACGTCAGTATAAGTTTTTGATCTATAACATCTTAATATTTTTATATATCAAGAACTCCAACAAACAATATTGGACCCAAAATTTTTGATAGAGGTGCTGCTGGTCTGACAAATTATGACGACACTGATAAACAAACGGTTGTTAGTCTTGGACGTTGATTATCGTAAACTTTCGAAATAGGAGTTCAGACGTCAAATTGTCACCGTTTACACATGGAAGATAAATCTTACAAAACAAGCGTTAACAGTGATATAATGGCCAAAGTTTATTTGGCATTGCATACACACACATGTTCGTAGAATTTAGTGACGGGGCTTCCTTCAGTTTCTATCTGGATGATGAATATCAAGTAAAACAAACAAACAGTTTTAAACTTTGATGACGTATTACGGATTTGTGTCATTAGCTTTGTATACAATCGTTTATATTAATTCGGACATTTACAGTTCATTAAGTGTTTCTTTGCATAAGTCTGAGCCGCAAATTGTACTTTGTCTCTTCATAACACACAAACACGCGCTGTAATACTAAACACGTTTGTCATTTTAAGCGAATCGCATGCTTTGTATTTGGACATGTGACTGAAAAGAAACACTTTTATGAACTGTGGTAGAATATCGTAGGTAAATTGCTCTTAAAAACGGTATTGTTGTTTGTAAAAGTAAATAATGTTAGGCCCGGTATTTCCACCTCCGAATAAAGTTCGCAATAAGAGTATTCGTAGAATATCTTTGTTATTCTGTATTTCCAATGGTTATTCGAGAGATAAGAGTAGTTATTCGACAAATAACTTATTAGCAAGGTGAACTTGCGATTATGGGCTTATTCATCAAATAAAGTGCCGAATCAATTCCGATTGTTTGCGAACATCAACGAAATGCTTTTGAACTGACATTAAAATTTAGGTTAGAATACAAATGTGCCATATTGGTTGTGTGGGTTATTTTTTAACAAATTAATTAAAAATGGTAAACGGAGAAATCGACGAGCTATTAGTGTTGGAAGAAATAGAGATTCCGAATCATTCCTGGATGGTAACCCGGTTATAGGTAATATTATTACCTCTCTCAAATCTTCCTCAAAGTCATCCAACTGTATTTCAGTCAGGCTTCCACCGCCTGTCTTGAATATTTCAGGTTTTTTGTTTGTTTCCTTTTTTTTCAACTGCCTTTTTATGATATCGTATTTTAGGCGCAGTGCCTTTGCTTCACGATATCCGTGCCCACAGGAATTAAATTCGGTAGCAATTAAGCTCCAAGCCTCGTTTTTTTTTTCCATGTTATCGCGTCCGTACATTTGTTTTCGATAATATTTTTATATTTTAAGGCGAGTTTTACTAATAATCGAGTTTCAGTGTTGGTAAAATTTATCGATCTTAATCGCTTATTACTATCCCCCATCTTATTATTATAAATTATTATCATATACTGCACAAACACACAACTCGAAACTACACAAAGAAATGGGTTATTTTCCGTTTCTCTTTTATTAGGTAAACTTACGTAAGTTCCTCCTACTTTAATTTCAAACATTAAACTTCCCTACTTTGATTTTAAATAGCAGTGTTGTACGATTTGTACGTAGATGTGTCGAATAACTATTCCGGATGTTCGGCAAATAAAAGTTCCTAATAAGTTTATTCGACTCATAACTATTTGGGAGTTTATAGGGAGGTCGTAATACCGGGCCTTTTAGATTATTAGATACTATACGATGTTTACCACACATTACGAATAAATACGTTCAGAATTTATATCTATTTATCTTATAAGTTATAATTAGATACTATCTGACCTTTCATAGGAATTCAGAGAAAGTCGATAAACCTTTAATAGAAATATTTCTGATATTTAAGCAGCAATAATACAGTTAAGAAATGCTCCTTCTCCAGTGTGTTACATCTAAAGAATACAATCCCGAGCATGTTTTAATCCCGGGATTACGGGATTTTTGAAGCTTAATCCCGGGATTAGACTATGTGGTTTCTAATTGGGCTCAAACGAAAAAAAAACTGAAGTAATTTCTTAAAAATTATTTATTAATATTGTTGCACAACACAATACACATATACTAAAATATGGAACAAAAAAGACAATACAAAAACTATTTAGATTTTCGAAAATACAATCGCAGAAATATCAAAGCATCCAATGTTTGACTTCCAAGCCTGCTTCGTAGTTTATTGCCAACATAAGTAGCAGCTGAAAACGCTCGCTCAGGTTCTACACTGGTTGGAGGAATAGACAATATATATTTATATGCTAATTCTAAGTGATATCAACGAACATTTTCGAACAGGCTCATTTCGCGTCTAATACTATTTACCAACCCCGATTCATTTTGTACTTCAGGATCTGGGGATTCCATGCTCTTATTAATTTCCAGCTGTAACTTTTCCTTTAGTGTCAATCGGGGTTGGGAAGTTTATTGCCTTGGCTCATTATCTGTTTGTGATCCTGACCTTTCTTCCTCCTCCGTGTCATATCGACTATTTAGTCTTTTAACAATACTTATTTGCGTCCTCACTAAATCCTGTGTAGGAACTGGAAATAAGTCAAGCCATTCCAAATCCGATAATAACTGATTTTCATCATCTTTTCATAGATTTTGTAAATAATTCAATACACCAGTTAAATCTTCATTTCGTCGTTGCTTTATACGTTCCACTAACGATGTTTTCATTTTATTGGCGAGTGCTGAGTTTTTGCTAGACAATTGTTTTATAAGAAATTTCAAAGCGGCATCAGCTGTGCATAAATTAGCATCTCGTCGACAGATTGTTTCTACTGTTAATTTAATTGGGGTCAGCAAATCAACGATTTTATTTACCAAGTCAAAATCAGCATCTTCTAAACGGATTGGATGATTGAGATCTATAAGAGCTTTTTGAATGCAGGTTTTTAACAGAGAAAATCGTTCCAGCATGGTTAAAAGACTATTCCACCTGGTTTTACAGTCCAAAAGAAGTGACAGCTCTTTTTCATGTTAAACCTTCACATATTTTTGAAGTACTGTTTCATTTTTCAATGGTGATCTTTTGAAATACACTACAACTTTGCGGATTTTCTTTATCAGCCCATTAATGTTTTCATCTTTCGTTAACTCTGGTATGTGTTCTCGCGTAAGTTTATTTTGTGACATTAAGATTAAATCTGATTCTGGACAGTCTAAGTCTTCTAAATTGTCATCATCATCGTTATCGTTCATATAATCAGCAGTCACAGCTGGCTCATTTATAGTATCATCTGAGTCTGAGGTAGGGCTGTCTTGCCTGTCCTGAAAATAATTCTTTATTTTATGAAGCACATCACAGATGTGCAAATTGATACCATGTGTGAGACACAGTTGTTGTTCAGTGCAAACAAGCTGTCCCATCTTTATCATAACGTTCGATCCATCGGTTACAGTAGCCACGATATCAGTTTCCAGGGAAATATCAAATTTACTTAGACGCTCTTTCAATATACGAAGACAATTTTCAGCCGTCATACTTCCATGAATAGGAACGAGTCCTAAGCTCCAAATTTTTTTATATGAATGAACGTTGACAGCCATGTATCGTTTATTGGGCGTTGATGTCCACTCGTCGAAAGATAGACTGAATCATTCACCTGCACTTTTCAAATGTTTTAATTCTGCAGTTACTTGCTTTCTGATTTTTTTCACTATAATTCATAACACGCATTCGAATTGTGACGGCTGATTTTGGTAAATTCGTGTATTTCGCTAAGAGCAATTTTCTCAAATCGTCTGAAGTTATGAATACAGTGAATGGAAATCCATCTAATGCAATCATTCTTGCCAAAACATCATCCAGGCTATCGTCGGCATTTTTAGTAAAATAATCTTCTAACTTTCGTTTAGCTGGCGGCGGTGCTGTGTTCAGATTTTCAGAATCTTGACTTGTTGAAGCTGTTAAACGATTAACGTCAGCTAAAATCTTAATGTTATGTTTTGATGACAAATGTGTATGTAATCCCTTAGTCGATCCACCCAAAGTCTTGAGAAAGGCATGGCATCGCTTACATTTAGCACTATTCCCGCCTTTCGCAACTAAAAAAATAACTCCACGCTGACGACGTATCACTGTTTTCTTTTTTTATGTTGAACAAAGTCTCCCGGCATTTAAAATAATTTTTTCAAATAATTGACTTTTAAATTTAAATGATGTAACCTGCGTAACCTTGTCGCTGGTAGAATAATAAATGAAAAAAGTAAATCCTAATAAGCGTATTTATACTTTCGTACAGGGAATCCCGCGCAACAATATTATATCATATGAGGTGATCGCGTGATTCCCCTGTTGGTCCGTTGGGGAATTACTTTAACAGTATTGTATTGAAGTATGCCGGGTGGGGAAGTCCCTTCTAAGTTACATATTATTTGGGCTGTACCTCTGTAGTTCTTTTATCGTACGGAGTACCTATGGTTGATTTTTTGTCATTATGTAATAAGTGCTCTTAATATAATCAAAGTAAAGTCATTGTCAATACGGAATGCAAACTGGCAATCCCGAAAATCCTGAGATTAGACAGTCCCGGGATTTACGGGATCAAAACCCGGCCGGGATCCCGGGATTGTATTCTCTAGTTACATCTCAATGATTACTTTCAAAAATAGTTTTTTTTAACTTACAATTAGTACGGTGAATCGACGATTAAAAGCTGTAGATCTTCATAAGGGTATTATAAATTGACGAATGTAAGTTGGAACTTTTTGGACATGCTTTTATTAGACTATCAAAGATGGAAAAATGCTGTCCGATTCTATGACACCATCTGTGAAAGGTTTCCTTTGCTTGTTTGGGGTTATATAGTCCGATACAAGAGACTTGCAGAAAATTGAACATATCCCGCGAAAAAAAATTACCGCATTTATTGCAGGAAAATACAGTATTGTTAGGGGGGCATTTAATAGGTGAAAATTTTATTTTTATCTATGATAATGACCTCAAACACACGGCTTGGTGGTTGCTTTGTAGAAGTTGTTTAAAAGGCCAACAAGAAAATACAAGTATGCAAGAGTAAGTATGTAGCATAATTAGCATTCAGTCTTGTGATAGTATCGGTGCTTAACACGATAATAAAGGATAAAAGTAAATCGATTAAAGTGAAAGTAATATAAACAAGCTTTAAATGAAAGGAAAGTAATTTATTCAATTTTTTTATTTCTATGTAACACATTGTGTTATTGCTTTTTCATTGAATTTTTTTATGAAGAATCTGTGTAAGTAGTTAATGAAGTTGTGTGTGTGTGGATAATATTATGCCTATCATCACAGGTTCAAAAATTGTTCATATATTTTTGCTAATAAATGTTTCGTTAAAATAGTGTCACAAATTCATCTTTTGTAATTTTAAATGTTTATAGTTCATTCTATTTTACAAAGTTCGACTTCTTTATCTGTCACATAAGACTAAATCATCACCACAAGGAGATATTTTACGATTTTTATCATTCATGTAAGTGCTCACTTGGCTTCCTTCTAACTTAAAGGCGATTTTCTGTAACTACCTTTAAATGCGATTTATCGCTGAATATTATCTGCATAAAATAACATAAGCCTTCAGAAAAACGTTTTGTTCTTGAATGTTTAGAAAAATAATGTAATATAGTAGTAATGGGGACTTATTTTTTTGCAGTATATTATGTTTTCCCCAAAACGTGAATATTGTATGATTTTAGTAAATTCTATAGTTCAAACTCATGAATGCCTGTCTGTTTGCTAAAGGGGTTTTAATTATTAATCTGTCTTGTCTTTCAGTAGTTTTCTAAAACTTCTACAATATTGACGACCAGTAACGCGCCAAGTATCTTCGGCGCCGTCGTGCGAAATACTGATAGGCGCCTTTACCTATCAAGGCGCCTATCAAGTACACTCTTTGAAGTAACAATAAAATTATTGCTGTCAATGCTAAAATAATTGTAATAATTGTTTTATGTAAATTTGTTGATTTGTTGTAAACTTTCAAAAAATGTTTTTAATATTTTTAAAATTTAACTTATCACAAGTGGCCGTAGGCGCCTTTAAGGCCTTGGCGCCGTTGTGCGCTGCACGACCTTGCCCATATGGACGGCGCGTCACTGTTGACGACCAACTGACGTTGACGACGTTTTCTTTTATTAATTGTGTAATTTTGCTTACTATTTTTGCAAAATCATACTTGCTATTTTTCAATAAGGTATGTGTTTTCGCTGCTGTATCTCGATATATCTTTTAGTTTACCCTTTTCACGAAATTTATGTTCCGTTACCACAAGATGTAAAAATATTTCCTTTTAACGTCGGTGCATGCATGAATTCTGTTGGAGCAAATGTTGTGTCAAAAGAAAATTCAGGACTAGATGATCAAAACATAAATACTTAACTTGTATGTTGACATTTTTATTACTTTTTTTGTTCGAACCGAATTGCGTTTACAATTATTTATTTTTGGTACATTGTTTGGATTGCGAAATTCGGTTAAAAAAGTAATCAGATACAAGTATGTCTATTCTCATTATTTTAATTTAATAATACATATATACAACTGTATAACAACACCTTTCGGTACTCAAGATCAAGGTATCTAATTTTGACCATTAGAATACCTGGGTATTTGCCAAAGATCCAACGTTCATCTTATTTTGATTGATTTTTTAAGATATGTCAATTATAAGTATAGAAGTCTAAGTATCTGTTCCAGTGAACAAGTTGTGAAACAAAAGCAAATCATTCGAAATTTTTGAATTGTTTGTGCAGGAAAGCGTCACAAAATCAAACAATTTTATTTTGTTCATGTCATTCTATAAATCGAATAGAATTATGAACACCATTTTGGAAGATTAGTGCCAAATGCGTTCCTGTTAGGTGACGTCAATGTTCTTAAAATAGAAAAGTCAGAGTACGTCTAGAATTTTTTTTGCGTGTGTGGATATTATCTTAGTGTGTATAAAAAATGTTATTTTTATTAGCGTCATTGTTATTTTTTTCTAATAGATGCGTATGCATTGCGCTCTTCGGGATTATAAACTGAGCCAAAAATTGAATTTAAACATATATTTGTAGTAAATTTATGTTAAAGAAAACAATATTTTTAAGATTCAATGTTTCAGTTAACCGGGTTAATTTTAGTACAAATTTGATCAAATATTATTTTATAAAATTTTAAAATAACTCACTAAGGATATGTAATGGAATAGAATATGTCTTAATTTTTTTTTTGTTTTCGCGAATTATCTGCGTATCTGTTCTTGCAATTAGCTGATGAATCATTATTAATTAATTTAACTGATTTCTTAAGATACAAATTTAAAGAAAGTGTAATATTCCAGTTGCCCAGATAACGTTTTTCAATGGTGGAAATGTCTCAATGGAATCTCTCCCCATGCTCATTATTAACATTTCTTTGTTCCTAGATTAGGGACAAAGAAATTGTACCTAATTCATTGTGTGACGTCTTTAAAATAATTCCAAACAACACGTTTCAAATCTACTTTGAATCTTTTAAAATTTTGTGTCTTGTTATATGAGATGAATAAATTCTTCATTAAACCTAATTTAATGTGTAATGGTTGCAGGAATATTTTTTCAGGCTCCAGTAAATAGATTATGAACTATATTCGCTTGCCCAGGCCTGTATTGCACACTAGCTGAACAATATTTGGCAATATAATATATATTCTCGGCTGTTGTTGCAGATACTTCTTGGTGAAACATTTTAACTTCATACAGTAAATAATAAAAATAAATTAAAACACTTGGCTTGTTTCACTATGAGATTTATTTAAATTCTCTAACAATTGTTTCGGCTGTTATGCCATTCTCAAAGAGATCTATAAATCTAACTTAAAGACTATCGCACTTGTTCTTATATGTTGTCTGTTCTTGTGTGTAGTGGGGGTGGTACTATATTGTGTATTACGGTGTCTATAAAGGGTGTATTGGCATATTCTATCTGTGTGTTGGTGATTAATAGATTTTGTTTTTTCGCTATTTTTATTTCTAATATTTCTAGGAGGTCCAATCTCTTGCTTTTTGTGATATTGTGTATTAAGTCGCAGTTATCTATATCGGGGAAGTGGTTGAGTTCTATACAGTGTTCGGCAAAGCCTGTGTTTTTCTCACTATATAAAATTGACTTTTTGTGTTCTTTAACTCTGTTTTTAATGGCTCGTCCACTTTGGCCGATATAGATAGCTTCACAGTCTTTACATTTTAATTTATAAACACCTGATTGGTCCATTTTATCTCTTTTATCTTTGTTGTTGCTAACCATTGTTCCCAAATTTGTTTTATTTACCCAGCTTATTTTGATATCTAATCCTTTTACTATTCTGTTTATTTTATTAGTGAGTTGTGGTATGTATGTAATTTTGTGCCATCTTTGTATATTTTCTGTTATTTTCGGGTATAGGTATTTGTTCTTATTATTTTGTATTTCTTTACGTTTTAACAGTTTATCTACGATTTTAGGGTCATATCCATTATTTCTTGCGATTAATTTAATTGTGTTTATTTCTGTATTAAAATCTGTCTTGCTTAATGGTGTGTTTGTGGCTCTATGTATATAACTATTGAATGTTGACATTTTTATTTTCATCGATTGTTTCGCGTTTGCATGTAATATGTTGTCTGTAAAAGTGGGTTTTCTGTAGATTTCGAATGTAAGCTTATTATTATGTCTGTTTATTGTAATGTCTAGAAAGTTTATTTTCTTGTCTTTTTCTGTTTCTTTTGTAAATTGTATCTTGTGGTTTATAGAATTTATTACTTTTAGGAACTCCGTTAATTGCCTATCTGTACCCTTAACGGAGTTCCTAAAAGTAATAAATTCTATAAACCACAAGATACAATTTACAAAAGAAACAGAAAAAGACAAGAAAATAAACTTTCTAGACATTACAATAAACAGACATAATAATAAGCTTACATTCGAAATCTACAGAAAACCCACTTTTACAGACAACATATTACATGCAAACGCGAAACAATCGATGAAAATAAAAATGTCAACATTCAATAGTTATATACATAGAGCCACAAACACACCATTAAGCAAGACAGATTTTAATACAGAAATAAACACAATTAAATTAATCGCAAGAAATAATGGATATGACCCTAAAATCGTAGATAAACTGTTAAAACGTAAAGAAATACAAAATAATAAGAACAAATACCTATACCCGAAAATAACAGAAAATATACAAAGATGGCACAAAATTACATACATACCACAACTCACTAATAAAATAAACAGAATAGTAAAAGGATTAGATATCAAAATAAGCTGGGTAAATAAAACAAATTTGGGAACAATGGTTAGCAACAACAAAGATAAAAGAGATAAAATGGACCAATCAGGTGTTTATAAATTAAAATGTAAAGACTGTGAAGCTATCTATATCGGCCAAAGTGGACGAGCCATTAAAAACAGAGTTAAAGAACACAAAAAGTCAATTTTATATAGTGAGAAAAACACAGGCTTTGCCGAACACTGTATAGAACTCAACCACTTCCCCGATATAGATAACTGCGACTTAATACACAATATCACAAAAAGCAAGAGATTGGACCTCCTAGAAATATTAGAAATAAAAATAGCGAAAAAACAAAATCTATTAATCACCAACACACAGATAGAATATGCCAATACACCCTTTATAGACACCGTAATACACAATATAGTACCACCCCCACTACACACAAGAACAGACAACATATAAGAACAAGTGCGATAGTCTTTAAGTTAGATTTATAGATCTCTTTGAGAATGGCATAACAGCCGAAACAATTGTTAGAAAATTTAAATAAATCTCATAGTGAAACAAGCCAAGTGTTTTAATTTATTTTTATTATTTACTGTATAATATATATAATAAGGAATTTTTCGGTCTACAAAGAAAACAGTATTACTTTGTGTATCCAAGTTATAAGCCGAGTAGGATTGCTACGATTTTCAGATTAGCACCAATGTACCATTTAAGTGTTCTTTTTATTTTATATTTGTTCACGTTAATAGGGATGGGAGACTAAATATTTTGTGTAGGACAGCTTTTAAACTGAATTTTGAAGCGTTTATAAGACACCAATTGTCTGGATTGTGTTTGTAATATAATGTTACCATTAAATCATCGACATTGTTGCAAAATGTAACATCACATTGCGTTGAAAAATACTGCGATAATTGTTTCTAATGATTTCGGTGTGCGTATTGCCTGGATTCTAATATTTCCAAAATCAGATCTCGTATTAGGTCACTTAATTCTAATTAATTTATTAAATGTGGTACGTCTTTTTCAGATGGCAAACCTTCCTTTTCGCTTTTCAACAACTCTGAAACTATTGCTTCCGTTTCCGTAACAGTATGTTTTTGACATGGTTGATATAAATACACCTTCGATTATCGTAAATTGAATTTAATTTGATATAAGTAACCTTGTAGGCAGCTTCTTATATATCCGCATAGCACAGAACTATTAATTCTTCAATTTAATTGGTTGTAGAGAAAACAGGGACGTGGTTGTATGTGTATGACGTAGCAAATATGTTGACATCTTCAAAGTTGTCGAAACATATTAAGCAGTATAATATTTCTTGTAATATTTTGCATTTTTAGGAAAAACCATTTAAGCAAATTTCTCAAAATTCAGACGTGATGGGGAATTTTTTTCAGAATTAGTTTGCAAAAATCCACAAGAGATGTATTGCCCCGTATAAGAAAAAAAATTTCACCAGGGTAATTAATATATTTAGTGAAAAGTGTTTGGAATTGCTGAAATTATAGTAAAGATGTCTAAAACTATAGAATAACATCAAGGGAGAAACGAATCTGAATCTGTGCTCGGCCACGATCTATTAAAAAATTAAAACTTCCTTTGTGTTAACGGCCATTAACCGATATAAAATTTGTGTTTATTCTCTACCTAAACAACGAAACAATGATATTTTATTATAATCAATCTATCACTCCAATGCCTTTGGATACATAATAGTCTTCGTTATTCTACTTGGTGCATAAACAAACAGAGCTGATGGTTTCCCATTTTGGCAACATGCTACATGTGCACACGAGGATTGATGATTTCCAACTGCTGTAATCACACATAGCAATTCGATAACTGTGCTCGCAGACAAACATGCATTGTTCACCGTAATGTTAAGGTAGTTGCCAGTCTGTCGAGACAATTGCTAAGAGACAACTTGAAAACAGTATACATATGTGTAGTTGCGGTCTTTGAAAATTCAGACACTTAAATACAAAAACATTCTACGCAGTGTAAACTTTTTTTAAACGCTACTCAAACCAATTATTGGCGCAAAATGCAAAATGTATTGCAAAAATAGTAAATAAAAAAAAAAGATTAACAAAACTGCAAATAGTGTCCTGCTTTACTTGTGGCATTTTAAAATATATACTGACCATGGAGTTGTCAAATGTGACATTGTCATCAAAACGACTGATAAAAATTTGATTTACATACATTATAAAATTTTTTAACATTCATGTCAAAACCGAGGGTCTGAGTTTTCAAGGGACGCAACCGGACATACATGCATAGGAGATTTTCATTATTTGGCGATTTAAGGTATGTTTTAATTGAATATTTATTAAAGATACTTTAACTCATACACGTTTCGGCATTTATAGCATTTTTCAAAGTTTTTTTTTGTAAATATAGACATTCAATTACATATAATTATAAAAAGTGACAGACATATTTTATATGTGACGTTGTCATGGTTTTTATACAATGATTTAAAATGACATTACGATATAGAAATTCTATAGAAATTCATGTTTCACATATTGTTAATTCTTTAATATTTACCGATAAAATTTGGAAAAAAAAATATGAAAACATCCTTCCACACAACATAAGGAACATACACACAAAATTTTATCAAAATCGATTATGTAGTTTGTTAGACTATAGAGAACAAATGAAATGTTTTTGATTTTTATATCAAGCGAGCCACAAAAATTGTATCCTAGGAAGGCCGTGAACAACTGCGATAGACATACAAGTCACGTCTGAGCTTAGAGAATTGACGAAGTGTCATTTGTAAATCATAAGTCAAATTGACAAAGTTACGATTTAACCTATTACTAATAGTACGAAATGTAGGTTAGATCACTTAATCAATCTAAGACATAACTGATTTAATCCATGGCATACTCTGAAAACTTTTTTGTGGCTCACTCCATATATATGTAGATAATTATTCCTTGTTATTATTTGTTAATTGGTATACATAAATACCTTTTATAAGTGAATTTTTGTTAATTTCTAAATGAATGCACTGAAAAGATATAAAACCACGCCTCCTAAAGCATATAATTGGTATGCAAAGGCTTGTATATTACGACCATTCCTTAAAGTACTGGCTTATAAGGCGGAAAATTGCCAACGTTTTAAATATAGGCATTTATTTACATTGCGATATTTACTGGATATGATAAGATCAAAACTTTAACGACGATATACCTTGAAAAAGGTAGAAAGTTTGATAAATTTTATAACGGGATATAATTGTAGTTCTTTACAAATGTTTAGGCGATTGATCAATTCACGAAAGAAAAAGTTAAAATATTAATAAATATTTTTAAGGTAATATCATGATTTTCGTCAGAAATTCAGTATTTTGCCTTTATATACGTGGCTACATTCGGTATGGGTAATATTAATATAATTCGTCCTTTTCACTTAATCCTATTATATATATACGCAACAAACAGGTTGAACATGAAAAGGAATGTGATTTACGATTAAACATACAAAATATGTAGAAAGAGTTCTTGATGAAATTAAATTAATTTTAGCAGCATTTAAAATAATAAAACTATTATGTAACATAAACAATTTAACTATACAAAAATGTTAACATATAAAGGAAGTTTAAATTAACTTATAATATTGTTATTGCATATGCAGTTGTGGCCAATTAATAGCAGTGTAGGTAACACAAAAAATTATGTTATTCTAAAATAATTGTAACATAATAATACATAATATGTAACATTTCTACTATTTGGAAGTAAAAAAGATTAAATAGGAAATATTGAAACAATGTTAGGTGTTGTTATTTTTATATTAGTTCTTTACTACGAGTATGACTGGTAATTGATCTGGCGAAAATAATAGAGGTAAATACATAATATGAACATTAAATTTCATTTATTAATTTATGTAAAATATTAACAGTTAATGTTCAAATTCAGTACTTTGTTCCGTAACATCGCTGCATAATGGTGAGGCATGTTGTGTACTTATTGGTGGGCGCGTTTTGATGGAATAGAACGCAAACTTGTTTCGACAATTGCCCATAATTCTTGTTGAGTTTCCAGCTTGGCGTGACATACTTGTTGTACAATATCTGTTCATAGATTTTCTATGGTATTTAGGCTTGTCGACTGCACAGGTCATTTCAGAATTTCAATCTTGAGTTCGGAAGAAAAAATGTTTGTGTTGTTTCTACTCGCATGCTTAAGGTCATTGTGTTGCATGAAAACCCATTTGAGAGGCCTTTTTCGCATACGATAGCATTATTTGTTCTAATACTGCGACACAACTTGATTTAAAATGTCCTTTATCCAATATATGAGACCTCTGTATCGTGGTACAAAAAACATCCCCAACCATGAGCCATTTTTTATCATCTGTAATGTATGTTGTGGCTTAAAACTGCATTTATCAGTCATTTAACATACTCTGTTATGCAAATTCACTTCTGTCAAAGATATAAATGGAGTGATTTTTGTATATCTTGTCTTCCCATATTGGAGATATTGTCTTTCGACTCTGTAGCTTTTGAAAAAGGGAGAGGTTATTTCTTTAATATAGGATATATTAAAAAAATAAACGAACTAATATATAAACCAAAAATTATTCAATGAAAATGTATTTAATAATGTTAATACTTTTTTTATCATCTCGGTTTTGAAATTAATTACTTAACTGCTGTAACTCGTAACCAAAATAGAGACACTATAATTAGTATCATAGTCGCCAATCCGTCCGCTCTCTCGAGGCAAAGTCCATATCCTGTTCGTTATCTAACTGGATTTATTGGCTAGAATCAAGTTTGTCTGTTGCAAACTTAAAATTTTTGTCTATTTATATACTAAATATAAATATATCAAATATAAACAAATATGTAGCTTGGGAAAAGACAAAGTTCTCATAAGGTTTTAAAATATTTTTTACAATAATTTATTGTTTGAATTGTTTAATTTAAAGTTTAGTGTACTTGTACAGAAGCATGTGTATGCTTGTGTGCGTGTTAGAGAGGTGAAATAAAATCTCCGGAAACGGTTGGTGTGCTCTGTCTATTGTCATAATTCAATTTAAAGAATGATTTGCAAAACTTCACAAGTCAATTAGCAAAAATTCTAAATTAAAACATATAAGTTCATAAGAATTTAATTATCTGATAATCAATACTAAATGAGGGTAATATTCACCCCGCTGTATAGTATATACAAGTGTCCCGTATCGTTATGTTCAAATTTTAGGAGTGAAAAGTAGACTTCATTTCAAGTAACAAAAACGCAAAACTTGTATATCCATTTTTTATTTGTTTCAAAGTTACAGATCTATGATGTGATTGTCAGATCATGTAAAAAAATGTAATTCTAAAGTCAATAAAAACTGATTTTATTTCAAAAAGTTCAATTAATAATATTTTCGAAATGTCCACCTCCTTGTTGAATGCAGGCTTGTGCCCGTAAGCCAACAGAAGAAGTACTTATCCGAATTTCATACTTGTTTTGTCGGATTTGCTCGGCAACCAGGTGAATACGATCCAACAACTCTTCTCTTGTGTTCGAAACTTGCGCGTAGACTAAATTTTTCATGTACTCCCATAAATAAAAGTCAAGGGGATTAAGATCGGGTGATCTGGGTGGCCATGCAGCAGGACCAATCCATCTTGGATAATTGACGTTAACCCAATTTCGGACAGCAATTCCGAAATGTGGTGGTGCGCCATCCATGTGAAACCACATGTCTCGTCGAACATTCAGTGGGACATCCTCTAAAAGACCTGGCAGTTCGGCAATAAGAAATTGAAGGTAATTGTATGCATTTAACCTCCCAGGAAGAACGACAGGACCAATCAACAAGTCATCGATTAGGGTCGTCCAAACGTTAATAGGAAATTCATGTTGAAATTTAGATGGGCGTATAGCTTTAGGATTTTCTGATGGCCTCCTGTGCAGGTTTCTCAGATTTGTAACACCACTTCTCGTGAATGTAGATTTATCTATCCAGAGGACTGTTCTGCAGAAATTAAAATGCAGCCGTGACTGTCTTAATATCAAGGTAGAATAAACTAGACGAGCATAGTCGTCTGCCTCAAGCAAACCGTGTCCTCTGCGATAGTGATATGGATATAAGCCCTCATGTTTTAAAATACGCCAAACTGTCGTTCGTGGCACTCCTAGTTGTCTAACGATTCGACGTACACTGAGAGTTGGATCCCTTGTAACAATAGCTACTGCTTCTTTCTCTAAGTCTGCTGGCAAATTTACTCCTCCGTCGAAAAGATAATCACGTAGTCCGCATTCCCAAAATTGTCTGTGTACTCCCAGAAACATTCTGTAATGAGGAATGCGCCTATCGGGAAACCGATGTCGGTATTCAATAACTTGACGTGCACTGCCGTTACAGTAGCCATACACAAAATGCATCTCCGCATACTCTTGAGAAGAAAATCGGTAAGGCATTTTGAATAAAGAAAACGTGTCCACTCACTAATAAGCTGTTGTATGAACTGAAACGTAATGTAATCCTTTATTAAAAAAAGCAACGTTAACAGTCATCTGAACATTTGTTTATTGTATGATATTCATGGTTCAGTACTTACGAAATAAGTAAGAACCTTCTTTATCATAAATCAATTTCCAATAGTCTTTTTTGTAGATCTCTAAGAAATTACTGTATGCACTACGACACGTGTTTATTTATTTTAGGATAACATTTTATTATGCGAAGTTTACAATCACAGGCCTGTTATTGAATCGTATAACTTTTTTTTACATAAAATCAGTTTGTATTGACTTTAGGATTACATTTTTTTTCATGATCTGACAATCACATATATAGATCTGTAACTTTGAAACAAATAAAAATGGATATACAAGTTTTGCGTTTTTTTTGAACATAACGATACGGGACACTTGTATATACATAATTGTTTATAATTCCGTGCTTTTAGTATTTTTGTGCAAAATTATTATTTACTTAATTATTCGAAAAGGTTTTGTTTAAGTATGACAGTACGTTAAGCACGTATAAAGCGTTTGTACAATATGAAACAAACATGTAAATAATTTACATATATGTAACTATGCACATGGACAATACACCTCGTATTTTCAGCATTTACTTCTGCTTAATACATATGTTTCATCTACATACGTATTTTACATCTACATACGTATTTTATCGTTTCCCGTAGCAGCATAGCTGTTCGAACGATAGGTAGCCCTCCGGACAATGTATCTTTCGCCCGTAAGATGTCAATTATTAAATAGTTGTCTTCTTATAGGACGGAACTTGCTTGATCTTTGCGGGCTATTTCAGTAAATTTAAATACAGATACAAACCAGTTGTTTATAACAGGTATGTATTAATTTGTATAAATTGCTTCACTAGCTTAACTGAGGACGCCTATATTGGCAGAAACATATGTATTAAGCAGAAGTAAATGCTGAAAATACGAGGTGTATTGTCCATGTGCATAGTTACATATATGTAAATTATTTACATGTTTGTTTCATATTGTACTTAATTATTGTTCATATGGTATAATTAAATGCATATTTCGTTCATGTCTATTATTTATTTGACATTATAATATACATGGAACTGTACACGGAACACTTTTGCAATAAAATTTTTATATTATATACAAAATATCGTATTATGTATTTCTCTGACTACAAATATATCTCATTTGATGCCAGACCTCGTATAAACAACAATATTTACACCCTGGAATAATTTATACAAACAAAGTCTACAAAAATATATATTTTTGTATAACTTTTAATAAATAATTCATTTTACATTTGCTCCACCTGGTAGAGTAGACAGTGATATGTACGCCTTCGGCAGAAGATATTTTATTAATTTCTAATTGTTTAGCTTTCTTTATACAGGTTGAGTTTTTTTGAATGTTTAGCATTGGGATCTCAGAAACTACCGGAGATAGGAAAACGCTTAAATGGGGAAAGATGCGCAGTTTTACGAGTTTGATTTAAAACTGCTTTTGTTTCTCCGATAACTTTCATGGCTTATTAGATATTCAAAGAAAACTAAATTTTACGATTTTCTTTTAACATGCTTAGCATCGTTAATAGTAACTTTAGAGAAAAAAGTGTTCAGACAAAAGTTTTAGATAATTTTACGCCAAATAAAACTATGTAGCTAATATTTTTTTTTTCGTTCACCATTATCGAGTTATGACACAAACTTGTTTTTTTAAATGGAAACCATAGTTGGTTTTGACATCATTAAAAAGCTTATTTTTTGCTGATTACAATGATATAAGGTTTGATATGGTTATTTTAAAAAAATAAAGAGGAAGACATTTCTATGATATTTCACTTTATAAGATAAAAACTTAAAAAAAAATGTTTGGTGTTTTGTAATTCAAAAAACGAAAAATCTGAGTTACAATAGTGTTCGTTGGAACAGTCGAGATAAATATACCTAACATTGCTTTCACGTTGAGTCACAGAAGTGAGAGCTGTTAATTTTTACTTTTAAGTCAAGTTAATTGTCAAACATTGACAATTAACTATTAATTAATTTAATTGTAACTTAACTATAAGCTGTGCAAACGGCCGTTAATCATAAGTTTGCATTGGCTATGGAATTTTCTAACGTAGAAAAGCGTGATATGGTTGAATGTTACATTCATTGCCAGAGAAATTCTACTAGAGCTGCTGAAGTTTATTTTGAAAATTATTTTGATCGATGTCAGCCGTCGCTACCTACTTTTAAGAGATTATGGGATAATTTAGCAGATTATGGTTCGTTCGTTAAACCAAAATCAAAAAAAGGGATGGATGAAGATAGAGAAATAAACATATTAGCAAGTGTCGCTCAGAATCCATCTACATCGACCCGACAAATTTCAACAGAACGCACTATTGTCAGAGTGTTGAAGAAGCATAAATTTCGTCCCTACAAATTATCAGTATCACAAACTTTACATGAAGGTGATAACATCAGACGAATAGCTTTTTGTAGATGGTTTAAAGATCAGTGTCAAAACGATCCACACTTTTCAATGAAAATATTATGGACTGATGAATCTCGTTTCACAAATTGTGGAATGTTTAATAGGCACAATGAACACATATGGTCTCAAACAAATCCACTTCACGTTGAACATAGGAAACCACAAATTAAATTTGGATTTAATGTTTGGTGTGGTGTTATAGGATCAACTGTTCTTCCTCCTTTTATTTTTGATGGATCACTAACTGGCAATCGTTATCTTAATTTTTTACAACAAGATTTCGAGGAAATGTTAGATAATTTAAATTTAAGAACCCGAGCAATGCTGCAATGGTTTCAACATGACGGAGCGCCTCCGCACAATTAACTGAATGTTAGAAATTATTTAAATTTGAACTTCCCTAATCAATGGATAGGACGAAATGCACCCATTGAATGGCCGGCTAGATCTCCTGATTTATCAGTTTTGGATTTTTTCTTGTGAGGTGTACTAAAGGACACAGTATACAAAAGAACATATCATACAATCGACGATTTAAGAGAAGCTGTCTTAGTTGCTTTTAATAACATCGATAGGCGTAAAGTCCGCAATGCTACAAATTCTGTTGTGAAGAGATGCAATTTGTGTATTAATAATAATGGAGGTATCTTTGAACATTAATAATGTTGTGTGCCCTTAATAAAAGTTCTTATAGTTTTCATTTTATTACTACATAAGATTTCAAAATAAGTTTTTGTTTGGTTTGTATTTTATCAGTTCAAAATTCAATTGTTTTCCATAAAAACCATAAAAATGTCTATATCCTCTTTATTTTTTAAAATAACCATATCAAACCTTATATCATTGTAATCGGCAAAAAATAAGCTTTTTAATGATGTCAAAACCAACTATGGTTTCCATTTAAAAAAACACAAGTTTGTGTAACTCGATAATGGTGAACGAAAAAAAAATATTAGCTACATAGTTTTATTTGGCGTAAAATTATCTAAAACTTTTGTCTGAACACTTTTTCTCTAAAGTTACTATTAACGATGCTAAGCATGTTTAAAGAAAATCGTAAAATTTAGTTTTCTTTGAATATCTAATAAGCCATGAAAGTTATCGGAGAAACAAAAGCAGTTTTAAATCAAACTCGTAAAACTGCGCATCTTTCCCCATTTAAGCGTTTTTCTATCTCCGGTAGTTTCTGAGATCCCAATGCTAAAGATTCAAAAAAACTCACCCTGTATAAAAAAAGATTGCTATTTTAGTATTGTTTTTCTTCTTTTTCGTTTTTCCGAATCTGGTTAACAATATCTTTTTCCGTGGCGAAACTATTTGACAAACAATCAGAACAAATTAGTTGGTGAACTTTAAACGCTACTATGGATTCCAAATGTTAGCTTTTTCCGATTCAGTATCCACACAATTTAACTTGAAATTCAATATAGAAAATGACGTCTCTCTATAACATTGATGTAACAATGTTATTTATAGATTGATGCTGTAGATGCGTGTTGGAAGGGTATAATCTTTCAAAATAATATTTACACTAGCATGGCAATAGAATACATTTGCGTGCGTCAACACAGAAGACATAGTTCAGCAGAAATAGCAATATTGAATCAGCGAAATTTATATAACTATCGTAAATATTTTCGGGAAATTTGTTGTTAACATGGAGATTTATTTGGAGCAGTGAGTTTCGAAGTTTAAAATTTCCTAAAAGCAATTTGCAATTTTCCCAACGATTTCAGTTTATTGCAAAATGCTTGACATTACTAATAATATATAAGTATATGTCAATGAAATATCCAAAAAGTAACACGCCTGTAAACATTCTAAAAGTAAAATTTGAATTTGGAATTTCTATTATTAGTTAAAATGCAAAATACAGAGTTTTATCAAACATTAGAGTTCACGCGTTTTCTGTTGACACCAACCTGCGTCGAAAATATAAACGTCATGTGCTACAGACAGTCCAAAAAATTATTTTATATATATTCTTAATTAGAATAATCTTATATATACAGAAAATAATGTATGTATTTTATACTTCTAAATTATGGTTCTTAACTAAAAAATTGCTTCTGCAACAAGCAAATATACTACACATCACACTGCAATCTACGCATTTTGACAAATTTATTATCTTCAACACAACCGCTAAACTACATTAAAAGGCACAATAATAAAGTGAGGTAAACTAACAAATTTCAAGAATTTCATAAATAACTTGCTTATACATATAAAGATAAATATTTATATTTTTCCAAAATTTCCTCAAAATATATTTGAATTTGATTAGTATTGCAATATTCGATTAACATTTTACAATATGGCAATGTTTTCATAATTTCTCAAGCTAAATTCTAATACCAACCTTTAGTAATTAATATCTACAAAAATGAACATTTTGATATGTTATTTAATTATTACGCACTTCATTAAAAGTTAGCCTTGATCATGCGTTCCTTCTAGGCAAAAACATTCAAATGTGTTTGTTACTTTTTAGACTTTCGAGAAAATATGTTGTAATATGTCTGACTATTCGATTCACGTGAAGTATTGGTGACCACTGTATTTTAATTCTTGTACGTATTATTTGTAATAGAAACTTGTTTACTGTTTGCGAAAATGGACTTAGACTGATGCAACGCTTTTAATTTGTGATCAGATTTTTCTGTATTCGAGTTATTTTGTAATTGTATTTATCAACTTCAGACTTTACCACAAATTTAAGTCTCGACTGTTCCAAAATGTGAGGTTTACCTTTTTACTTGGCGCCCGTTAGTTGACCTTTCCAATACCATGTTCCCGAAGGAAGGCATGAGGCGGATTTCCTTGTCTGCATATTATTATTACAAATCCCATATCAACAATAACCTACTGATTTTCCTCCAGGTTTGAAGAAATTTTCGGAATTTGGTTGACCGAAATATAAGTTTTAAATAATACAATATCGTAGTTTGAAATAACACTAATATATTTACAACGTAATCCGTTAATAAATTGAATCTTGGAGTTCCATTAATTTAATATAAATGTATGAATCTGGCTTTAAATAGTAAAGACCGAGAAACTGGCTAATACATAAATATATTCTTGAAATAAGATCGCCGAGATATGGATTGAAACTGATTTTTGTTTTAACTTATTTTTTCAATAAAAGTTTTGTCCCCAGCAGTTACAAGGGAGGGAGAAAACAACTAACATAATTATAATGAAATTGCGTTGCAAAGATTTTCCCCTTCTTCAAGGAAAGGTAGATGATGCAGTTTACCAACGTCATAAATGGATTAAAATTAAACAATATGCACATGAATGCTTAATTATAATACTGACAAATAAAACAAATACTAAATACAAACAATATAATTGCTACAGGTACGTAAATTGCAATAAACAGCAAGTGGGCTAGAGATAAAGAACAGTATTCAGGAAAAATGCAATTAAACCGAAATCTCTAAATCTTATCGTAAAAAGATGAATATATTATAACATTCAATATAATAAATACAATAAATGAAATATAACAATAAAACTTATGCTATTATATAGGTTTACACCTGCAAATGAACGAATTTACAAGAAGGATTATATATGTATTGAGTAAAGAGTTTTATGGCCGTAGAAAACAAGACAATGCATAAAGCAATATAATACCAGACTTACAAAATTAACAAAATTAGTTATTAGTTATACAATTAATATAAAATTAAAACCTATAATTTAATACGTAAAATAAATACAACTAAATCTGTTTGATTATATGTACTTAAATAACACTAAAATACAAATTAAATCTATATGGACCGAACACCTACATTACCCGAACAATATAATGTATAAACCAATTGAGATGTAGAATAAACGCCATTTATATTCGAACTGCTTAGAAAAGGATGCAAACCAATCCTTAAAACTTTCTTCCATTCCTTCCTTTTATTATAATCCGAGTAAATAAGAGACACATGGGGGTTTAATGACAAGATAACAGAACCGAAGTAATGCATATAAACTTTGACAATAGTTACATCAGAATACAGTTTTTATAATTAACACACACATGAAATCAAGCGTTTCAAAAGTAAAGTAGTATAAAGTTTTAGACAATATTAGAAATTAAAATCTGCTTCGATTTGAATCATTCTCTTTGTTTGTTGGAAAGAGGATATTCAAGAGTAGATAACTGTTTGAAGTTGGTTCAGCTTTTTTAAAGTGTATTATATATGCAAACAATACTTAATGTTTTTACTATAAAAATTACTTTCTACAAATTACAACAGAAAACTACAAAGTCCAGAATAGAATCCAGAATCCAGTATTTCGCCACGCAAATTATCCCATTGTTGCATAATATGAGCCTGAAGGTTATCTCTATTCCGAACAATGTTTTCCCAATTGCGTACCATAATTGCCCACAAGTTCTCAATTGGATTGAGATTGGGTGATTTAGCAGGCCAAGTTCAATATCGGGATGATGATGAAACCAAGCCCTGACTAATGCAGACGTGTGCACCGCAGAATTATCATGCACAAAAGAAATTCTGGCAGGTGCATGATATAGTGTACGTACACTTGGCAGCATTACATCTTCGAGTATAATATATTCAGCAGTACCTATATGGACTAATGGACATCAACTCTCCTGGTCCTGCGGCTGACGTGCCTAACGTGCCTAGGATCATATCTCGTGTTATTTATTCACCACAAATATTTTCTCGAGTCTTGTGTTGTACGGAAGACTTTCTCCTTTCTCGTCACAAAAAATTACATTTGCCCAGTCGCGATGAAGATTTTCCCTTGCGAAATGTAATTTTCTGTGAGCATGTTCTTCTGTAAGGTCTACTTTTTGGGTACCTCATAAATTAAATTAAATTTTCATTTAAATTTTATATTGTGATTTTTAATTTAAATATCCTTTCTACACATTTTAATAAGTAACTTAAAGATATTATTATAACTTTTCTCAAACAAATTTTGAGTGGCGTCCAACTAACTTAATTATTTTCCACGTTTCCGATTGGAACCCTGAGAGGAAAGCAGTCCCATTTTGGAAATAAGCCGACTGAATATCCTAGCTGGATAGATTTGTCGTGAATAGTGGAACCACCAATATCAAAACCACAGTTCATAGCAATATGTAATCTAATCTACTAACGCTGATACCAAGGGAAGAAAGTTTTGAGTGGATTTTTAAATTCTCCCATAAAAGTCTCTATCTAGCCGTTCGGATACAAATGCAGCTTATTGTACAATTCTAAGCTATCATAAAAAATTATCAAATCAAGTCAGAAGTAAAACAAAACTCAAAAACGATCGTCTTCAAGATACTTTACACTATTTGTCGAAGGAAGTTACATTTCCTTCTTGTCACTTGCAAGAAATCTATAAAAGTAGGAAGAATAAAATTAATGTTACTTCAGCTTGATTAGTTTAATTTATTCAAACTCATCTTCTTTAGTTTCGATTAAATTCTGCGGTCTGTAAAAAATTTTAGGAGATAAAATGCACTATTTTGTATTTAAAAATATATATAATGTTTGTCTTCTTCCAATTATAATTCTATCAATTAATAAGTATTTCTTTTAATTTAACATTCTTGCACTGGCCGTTGTTCTAACAACAATAGCAGAAGTTCTTAATGATTATTCAATAAGTTGTTCTTATTTGATTAATTAAATCGCTCTGATTAGTGTATTACATTTTAATGACAATTAATATTTTATTTTCAGGTACTCAAACATATAAAAAGCCTATTTTACGTCAATATGCTCCTCTTTTGGTGGCCATGGTGGGCCTCCCTGGCCGGGGAAAGTCGGTTTTGGCTCACCGCCTCGCCAGATATCTAAATTTCACAGGAGATACTACAAAAGGTAAGCTCACTTGATAGTCATTGTGTGTTCTGTATACGAGGAACGTTCAAATTCAAATTATAAGTCAATCATTATGCATAAATTATCAAATAAAACTAAAATTACATGACATAATTTTTAATTACAGCCTACCTCTTTTTGAACATACACTCTCGATATCGTTTAGGAAGCGTCCATATTTTTGGAGACAAAAAGCTTCAACGACTTCTTCATTGGGTTTTTTTTCTCACAAAAATTCTTTTAAAAGTTAAGCACGTAGAAATCGCAGAGAACCCAGTCTAAACTAAATGAGAAAGAAAAGTCTATACTTCAATGTTTTAGTTTTAGTCATCGTGCTAGCACATTAACAGTCTCAGAATCTAATGTGCGCATACTTTTCAATAGGGAACTTTATTTTTGAAAATGCTATCTGCGCTGTCGACATCTATGAAGAAACAGTATCCCTAACTCTTGAATCAATGTTTTTCTGTCAGTAATCAGTTGATTTCTCGGATGCCGAAAATGTGGTTCGTTCTCCACACATTGTCGGTCATCTTTAAACGTTTTGCACCATTTATAGACACTTTTGTCACCAATCTGTCTTTCCAGCCATTCATAAATATCTTTTTTTTTTCACGGCTTCATTCGTAAGAAAGTGAATAATAATGCTTTGTTTCACGCTTGAATGCACTTAGGTTTCACTCATAATTGCCAAACATACCAAGTGGATACTAAATTCATACTTGTTTCTGCGTATACAATCATCGTGATCGTTTTTTACATTTGGCGTTTTACATTAAATTATTTCATTTGAACTTTCCTCGTGCCATAATATTAACAAGAAAATCAACTGAAAAATAAGTCTACTTGAAGTGACAAAATTAACACTGATTATTTCTACGGTCCTGCTAAAATCCCTCATTTTTTTATTTACTCTCATTTTTTTTAATACTAATTTTTATGATTTTTTTATGCCATCTACAATCTTTTGAATAACAGAAAACTATTGTAAAAGTAATGCAAAATTACAATTACTATAATAGAATATATTTGAATATAATCTCAGTAAAATTACATCAAAATTCCACATAATTTTGTATTTATTTTTATAATATGTATGTTCTTTGGAGGGTTCCTTAGTTAACGTCTAGTTGTTCATATTCCATAGTGATGTTTATTTTAACACCACAAGCTTTTGTCTTCATAGATAATATTTCGTAATAACCTTTTAAATAGCTATTAGAACACATACAATAATGCATTTTTGGATATTTTAATTTGATAGTCGGGTTGTAAATAAAATCTACGCCCAAAAACATTTTTTGAAGAATACTTCGGAAAAAAAAAAGAACCAATTTGCTTCTGAATATAGATTGACTTATTATAATGGTTGCCTAATTAAAATATCATCCGATGGCTTAACATTTAATAACAAATCATGTTTTTCCTTGACCGATAAAAAAATCAGTAGAAAAAAATGATAATATGTACTACTTCACTTTAAGTGTATCATGCAGTGATTTAGTGTGTACGAGTGATTAATTTAGAGCTTATCATCTCGTAATTTTAAAATTAACTTGTTCGTCTGAATCTGTCGACTTTATTGTTATTTAAAAATAGCTTATACAATCACGAGAGTTTATTAAATTCTTATCGCTATTATTTGTACGAAATTGAAATATGATCTGGAATATGATTTGAATGTTTGCTTAATAACTGTCATAATTGAGTTTATTTTAAGAAACCATAACCCTATCTACTGTCGAACAAATATACGGAAATTGTTCAATAAAACATAACATATTGCTATGCCGCCTTCAAATGATTTGTTGACACAAATGTATGCCAACAAATTATTTAGTCGTTGAAACACTTCAGCTCTGCCTGCGAATTTTTTTTTGTGACTTGAAAGACAATGAATTTGAATTTTCACACGGTCCAAAGGTTCACACCAGGTCACATCTTACATCTGTTTTGGTCGATGATATTCGTTGGTTTTTTAAATAAAAAATAAACCACGTGCATGGGTCGATGGAATTCGGAAGAAATTTCGAGAACATATTTTCGAACGATTTTTTTTTTTCGGTTTTGGCTCAATTATCAAACAGCCATTCCAAAGCTTGTTGGCTGGGTTTCATATCAGACTCGCAAATATATGTTTTCTCACCCGTTTAATACATTGAATGTTTGGCCCAAACTAAGGCATGCTAGTTCGGTATGCCATTTCGAAAATCGCACGCATACTTGGTTCAATTAATACATCCTACAGCTGTAAACAAACTGGATGAATCCAGATCTCAAAAAATTATGAAGCTATGCAAACATTCAGAGGGATTGCCTTGGAAAGACTCCAAATACTGTTTTGAAATATTCATCAATGTATAGCATTTGGACTGTAGCTTTATAAAATAAAAAAAAATATTCTGCGTGCCATACAATATTAGTACAGTAAAAGTTGTACTATACTTTTATTGACACAAAGAGTTACAAACACATTAATTTTGATTATTACACTGGCCTACAACCATTCTGGTGCTGGAGATTTTAGACCCGATTTTAAGTATGTCTTACATGGCGATATCAAAAATGTTACCCGTTTTCTTCTGTCAGCTCTAGTTCCCGAGAAGAAAAAAAAAACACAATTCACGAAAAAATATATATTTTATTTACATTAAACATCAAGAAATTGTCTTTTGAGTGATTTTCTAGAATGAAACTGACTCGGGCAATCTCGCATGATTCCCCAGCAATAGTCAGCCATCATATGACTGTCCCACCTTCCTTGGTATCTATTCTCCATTGTTTTTAGGTCTTGGTGGAAACGTTCCCCTTGTTCTTCGCTTAGATCTCCTAAATTGTGTTGGAAATGATGTAGATGATTACTGAGATAGTGTAATTTTATACTCATATTACAGCCTAAATCTTTGAATCGCACCAGCATTTCCTCTACTAGTTCTACATAGTTGTCAGCCTTATGATTTCCGAGGAAATTTTGTGCAACTGCTACAAAAGATTGCCAGGCAAGCCTCTCCACATCATTCATACAAGTCTCAAAATTAGTTGTGTCTTTCATCAATTTACGTATTTGAGGTCCATCAAAGATACCTGCTTTTAGTTTTTCAGTACTTAAACCAGGAAATTTGTGAGAAATAAACTGGAAACATTGACCATTTCTATCGAGATCCTTAACAAATTGCTTCATTAGCCCTAATTTTATATGCAATGGCGGAAGAATGATTTTTTCTCGTGAAACTAAGGGTTCATTTATAACATTTCTTTCCCCAACAACAAGAGCATCTCTCACAGGCCAATTTTTTGCAGTCCAATGACGTGATTTAGCTCGACTGTCCCAGAGACAAATAAAACATGGGTATTTAGTATAACCACTCTGTTGACCCAATAAAAAATTAACCATCTTCAAGTCGACGCAGATCACTCAGTTATGTTCAATATATTTTATTTTTTGTAAAAGATTTTAAATTACCTCATATTCTTCTTTTACACATGTTGAGTGAGCAATTGGAACGGGAGCATATTTATTTCCATTATGTAGAAGAACTGCTTTTAGACTTCGTTTACTACTGTCAATAAAGAGACGCCATTCATTGGGCTGATAGATCGTTAAACCCATGAAAGCCAGCAAACCACTCACATTACAGCAATACACAAAATTTTCATCAGATGAAAAAAACTTCAATAACTTTCCCTCTCTCGTGCGATATGTAGACACTCGAACATCTGAGGAAGGACAATTTTTTTCTTTTAATCTTGACGCTAGTAACTCAGCACGTTCCTTCGAAAGATCTAAGTCTCTGATGAGGTCACTAAGCTCATTCTGCGAAAATGGCTTAGGATCTGATGTTATTCCGCAGTATTGAAAGTCATCATCTACTTGGGAAGAAATAGGTATTTCAGCTTCATCCTCCTGAGATTGCTGCACTACCTGGTGAAAAGTTGGTATTGGAACATTTTCTGAATGAGGAACAGGTCTTTGTACTGAAGAAATATTGGGGTATTTCTATTTATGGCGATTGTTTTTGTTGATGCCCACTATATTAATCATACAAAAGTAACAGTCGTCATAATGATTTTTTTGTTCTCGCCATATCATAGGCACTCCAAACTTCAAAGACTTACGTTTGCCTCTCTTCCATTGTCGCAAATGTTCAACGCATATTTTACAAACACTATGAGGCACCCACACTTTATCTTGGTGTAGAATTTCAATACCGAAGTAAGCAAAATACAAACGACGCACTGTGTTTGTAATCGATTTACGCTGATTTTTCAGTATGTATTTACCACAAACATAACAAAATATATCAGGATCGTTAACACAACGTCTGGACGTACTAGCCATAATGAAATCGTAACACAAACTTTATCGATGCTATTGTAATAATGACTAGTTACGAACAAGACCATAACAAGACCGACAACAATTCACAATGAGGGTAGTAGGTAAACTAGAGCTGATGAGTTAAAATGACGTATGTCAATATACTGTACATTACCTACTTTATCGACAATTCAAACAAACAGAGATGCACCAAAAAAAATTTTTTTTGTAGCCCTGTGTTATTAATCGGTCAGGACTGAAGTTTCTTATTTTTTTTGTAATTTTATTTTATTTATTTTCAATAAATTGAAGATGTTTTAAAAACTTTATTACAAAAAATGTCAGACTTAAAAATCCAAAAGATGAATTAATTTCTGAATTTATCGTTCCAGTTTTTGATATAAGCGAATACCGTCGCAAACATGTCACCAAATACGACTCCCATGAAATGTTTCGAGCCGATAATTTACCAGCCATGCGTATCCGTCATCAGAGTTTCCGTGAAGCTCTAGAAGACGCTGCCAGTTGGCTGAAGGCTTCCGGTCATCATGTGGCCATTCTAGATGGCCCTAATGTTTCTCGCGCTCAACGTCAAGAAATCTACGACCTGATTTACGGTGAAATGGGATTCAGAATTATGTTCATTGAATGCGTTTGCGAGGAACCAATCGTTTTAGAAAGGAATTTCAAAAACATCTTGAAATACAGCGTTGATTATAGAGATATGGCTACAGAGGCCGCTTTAAAAGATCTGACGTATAAAATGGCGCATTATAAAGCTCAGTATGAGTCGACATCTTTGGGCAGTCAGTGGGAACTACCTTCCCCTATAATCAAAGTCTTAGATGGTGGTCATGGAGGAATTGTGGCCCATGGAGTTGTTGGTGTTAGAGAAAGCAAAATATTGGGTTATATTTCAGTGCCTAAACCGATACAGCAGACTTTGTATTTTAGTAGGGTGAGTACTTCAATATAATTTATTTCGTTGGATATACTTAAATATATGCACCGTAAAAGTCAGATTATGTTGTAGTGTTGTCAAGATCGTTAATTAGATATATTTAATTGTTTCTTCTATTGCAGCACGGCGAAAGTGAATTCAATGTTACTGGTAGGATCGGAGGCGACGCACCATTATCACCACGCGGACGTCTCTATGCTCAAGCTCTCTCAAACCACATAAACGCTCTGAATTTACCATCTCTTCAAGTCTGGACATCCAATCTAAAACGTACTAAAGCAACAGCAGCATCAATTCAAGCACCACAACAACACCTGTCTGAATTGGACGAAATCTATTCTGTGAGTATTTTTATTTTACATTCGTACTTTGTTTTCTATATACGCTGTATCTGCTAAAATGAATAATTGTCTAAAAAAGTTCACTTTCCAAAGAATAGAATGCTATCAGTTTTAATTTATTAGAAGCTACGAAGAAGTTGTTTTAGTGTCTTGATTGTAAGAAGATTATATTTTTTAAAGTAGTAATATATTGTTTAATATACTTATCTGTATATACAGGGTGTTTGTTAATTCGCTGAAAATATAAACAGTATGTATATGTACGGCAAGCATTTCATTACCTGCAAAAAAAAAATTATAATTGTGTTGATATTTGAGAAAAAGTCAACGTTTTTATGTTAGACAGTATACATTGTGTTGAGGTAGGTTAGTGATAAAGTAGAAGAAGTCGCTGTTTATTTATTTCAAACATGCAATCCGGTGACAAAACGTGGTAAATAAATATCCCTTCGTTTGTTTTTTAATATCAGACTGGTCGTTTATAAAATTATTTATATTTACACGCTAATACATGAGTGAAAACAAACATTTGGTTTAAAGGTCGATGTGTGTTCGTTTTATGTAAACACATTCGTCCACAATAAAAAAAAATCAAATCAACTACTGTTGAAGATATCCGATTATAACACAATACGACTTAACGTTTTCTAGTTCGCACCACGCGGACAATATCTACAGATGACCTGTTGTCATGCCAATACCACATCGACACACGAATATTCAGAGGAATATGTTCTAGTAATCCCGACAGAATATTCTGTAAAAAATCCAAATAAACTTATCCGTTCAAACGCGGCGGTAAGAAAAATGGCCCAACAATGTAATTATTTATTATACCGATCCATACATTTGAAGAAAATAGATATTGATGGTGGAGCTGGTTTAATCGCCCGGGGATTTGCATTTGTCTCTCACGAGCATTGTGAAAATTAAATACACCATTTCTTGTGAAACTCGCTTCATCAGAAAATAAGATATTACCAAGGCATTGTGCATTATTTAAATGTTGCTGCTGTTACCACTCACAAACTGCTCTCGCGCCGGTATAAATTCGAACTTTAAAATTTCATCGACAAATATCTAAATATTACACAGTAAGCACAATAACGCTTTGATTTCAACGAGTGGGGCTATTGCTCATAGGTCAGTATTTTTCCTTTCAATAACAGTTGATGACATAAAAGTTACATAGATGGCACACACTATACACATGTTTACAGACCGTCTCAAAAACATTTTCCAATATTTTCTTTTTTTTCTCGCTTATTTGAAAACTTTTTCTATGCGATTTTTTGGTAAAATGTTATATACTTTGGAAACTTTCTACCTTCCAAATTAGGAAAGCGAGTGATCAAACACCTTGTGTATATATATATATATATATATATATATATATATATATATATATATACAAGTGTCCCGTATCGTTATGTTCAAATTTTAGGAGTTTAAAGTAGACTTCATTTCAAGTAACAAAAACGCAAAACTTATATATCCACTTTTATTTGTTTCAAAGTTACAGATTTATGAATGCGATTGTCAGACCATGAAACAAAAAGTAATCCCAAAGTCAATACAAACTCATTTTATTTAAAAAAAGTTATACGATTCAATAACAGGCCTGTAAATTGTTAATGTCGCATAATAAAATGTTATTCTAAAATAAATAAACACGTGTCGTTGTGCATACAGTATGTAATTTCTTGGAGATCTACAAAAAAGAGTACTCGAAATTGATTTATGATAAAGAAGGTTCTTACTTATTTCGTAAGTGCTGAACCATGAATATTATACAATAAACAAATGTTCAGATGACTATTAACGTTTCATTTTTTAATAAAGGATTACATTACGTTTCAGTTCATACAACAGCTTATTAGTGTGGGGACACGTTTTCTTTATTCAAAATGCCTTACCGATTTTCTTCTCAATAGTATGCGGACATGCATTTTGTGTATGGCTACTGTAACGACAGTGCACGTCAAGCAGTTATTGAATACCGACATCGGTTTCCCGATAGGCGCATTCCTCATTACAGAACGTTTCTGGAAGTACATAGACAATTTCGGGAGTGCGGGCTGCGTGATTATCTTTTCGACCGAGGAGTAAATTTGCCAGCAGACTTAGAGGAAGAAGCAGTAGCTATTGTTACAAGGGATCCAACTCTTAGTGTACGTCGAATCGCTAGACAACTAGGAGTGCCACGAACGACAGTTTGGCGAATTTTAAAACGTGAGGGCTTATATCCATATCATTATCGCAGGGGACACGGTTTGCTTGAGGCAGATCACTATGTTCGTCTAGTTTATTCTACCTGGATATTAAGACAGTCACGGCTTCATTTTAATTTCTGCAGAACAGTCCTCTGGACAGATGAATCTACGTTCACGAGAAGTGGTGTTACAAATGAGAAACCTGCACAGGTGGTCATCAGAAAATCCCAAAGCTATACGCCCATCTAAATTTCAACATGCATTTTCTATTAACGTTTGGGTGCCCCTAATCGATGACTTGTTGATTGGTCCTGTCGTTCTTCCTGGGAGATTAAATGCGGATAATTACCTTCAATTTCTTATTGACGAACTGCCAGGTCTTTTAGAGGATGTCCCACTGAATATTCGACGAGACTTGTGGTTTCACATGGATGGGGCACCACCACATTTCGGAATTGCTGTCCGAAATTGGGTTAACGTCAATTATCCAAGATGGATTGGTCGAGGTGGTCCTGTTGCATGGCCACCCAGATCACCCGATCTTATTCCTTTGACTTTTATTTATGGGGGTACATGAAAAATTTAGTCTACGCGCAAATTTAGAACACAAGAAAAGAGTTGTTGGATCGTATTCACCTGGCTGATGAGCAAATCCGACAAAACAAGTATGAAATTCGGAGAAGTACTTCATCTGTTGGCTTACGGGCACAGGCCTGCATTCAGCAAGGGTCCACCTCCTTGTTGTTTCGAAAATATTATTAATTGAACTTTTTTAAATAAAATCAGTTTTTATTGCCTTTAGAATTACATTTTTTTTCTTGATCTGACAATCACTTTCATAGATCTGTAACTTTGAAACAAATAAAAATGAATATACAAGTTTTGCGTTTTTGTTACTTGAAATGAAGTCCACTTTTCACTCCTAAAATTTGAACATAACGATACGGGACACTTGTATATAAATATATAATTTTGTTCAAAACAATTTCGTTGGGCATTATTGCCTTTTACACTGATGTCATCAACATAAACTTTTTGTCAAGTTATCAAAAGCAGGATGTGCGAGCAAAGTTTATGTCACGCTTAGGCAATGAACGCAAAGAATAATGTTTATTCGCTCATAGCTTCATCTACTAAAACCAGTTTTGGTTTAGCGCATCTTTTATTCATTCATCCTGTCCATAAAGTAAGATATAGAATAACTATTTAGCAATACAATAATCATTTTACTACATATTTTGTAATTTAGCGTACTTCTTGTTTCAGGGAGATTGTGAGAGTTTGACTTACGAAGAACTGGCTGCACATTTCCCACGCGAACTTGCGTTGAGAGATTGCGAGAAACTAAGATATCGCTATCCACAAGGTGAATCCTATTTGGATGTCATGAAACGATTGGTACCGATACTTTTCCAAATGGAATGCGAAACCAATATACTCACCGTTTCCCATCAAGCAGTTCTTCGTTGTATACTGAGTTATTTTTTGGAAACTGAACCTGAAGAAGTACCCTACCTCCATGTGCCACTCCACACAATCATTAAATTGACTTTGCATGGTCACACCTACACCATGGAAACTATTAAGATGCCCATAGATTGTGTCGACACAAACAGAGCCAAGCCCACTAATTGTTCTATTGATAGAACTGCAGACGATGCTCTTTTAACACTTCCAGCACATTTAGATTCTATTAGTAGTTTAGCATCTTGCCCTTAAATTAAAAACTTCCGAATTTTGTTTTAATTAAGAATAAAATGTTTTTATGCTAATATGTTTGCCTAGTAACGCGTTTGCACTTAATCCGTGTGGAGTCGGTTCTTTTTTCTCAAATTGGCAGTCTTACATTTTAAGGTTTTCAAGTTTTTGTACATATTCTTTTACTTAACATTTCTGCAGTATTATATATGATTTATTTAATTGAGTATTTAGTTCGTATATATGTTTATTAAATAAATTTGAAAATAAAATATTGTAGAGACTGTTTGAACAAGTTAATATTCGAAAATAATCTATGAAACTTGAAAATAGAAGATATTGATACTTATAAGTTTGTTTTAGAACTTTCTTTTCTCTATATTCTATTATCTAAGTGCAAACTTTTAAATTTAGTAACTTATCCTATTTTATGTGATTTAAAAATCATTAGCTTATGCAACCTTCCGAGTTTTACCAATCTTTTCCAAATCCAAAGAAGACTGATAGAACCCTGAAGATTTTACAGAATTCTGTCTGATGAATTGAAATTCTGAAATTACTATTTTTTGTGTACAGTGGAAAATAGCATTAGATGTTGTTTATTATTTAAAACTTGAAATACTTACAGTTAACGCGCTAACGCGTTTTGTATAATTGTATCAAGAGACCTGAAAATAACTTGATAGCCGTCATTATTAGGTGGTAGATTGTAAAAAAAAAAGTGAAACTTGTTAACAATGCAATAAAACGATGAATTTTCTGCGTATTTAATATATTGTAAGATTTTTAGATATGTATGTAGATTGTAGCGACAATAAAGAAATTGGTCGTGACATTAGAGTTTTAATTTTAATTTCTAATAACTTTAATAATTAATAATAATCAATATTGAAAATATTTAATCATCGAAGTTTATGATATATATGAATATTTTATTGGGAGAGTTATGATACAAGTATATCTTCCACAATACATCATTTTAATATAATACAGTTTATTGACAATAATATAATTAATGTATTTGTCAATATATTTTTGTACCGCGAGTATAATGTAATAAAAGACAGTAGAAACAAAAAAAAAGCAAATGCTGTAAATACAAGTACAAGATACGTAAAGAACTAAGGAACAAAACAAACAAAAATGAAAGTATAAGAAACAATAGGTAAAATAGAAAACATATATATAATTTATATATTAGAGAATATTAAAACGTTTAATATTTTCTAAGTATCGTATAAATAGGTAATTAAAATCTTATCCACAAATACCTATAAGCGTTTTCCAATTTATAAAAATAAAGGGCAAATTCATAATAAAGGTAAACAAAACATTGGGAATAACATATTTAACAAATAATGAATTTAATAATCAAAAATCAATTAATGGGATTATTACTAATTACATATTTCAATATTTTCCCGTCCCTTTTAATCTGCCCGAAAACTAATAAACTAGTTAGTTTGTAAATATAAAAGAAATATTGTAAAATCTGGCATATGAATATTTCACCTTAATGCGACCCTGCTTTGTTTACTATTATACCAACGCTATTACTAGTACTACTGCCCCATTCGAATTATCATTAAAATCTCATTATCTATTTACATTTACAAGTCATTTTAAATTATCTTGACGAGAACTAAGCTATCCAGGATTAAAGTTGTGTTGTGGCAAGGGTTTTTATGAATTACTTTTGACATAATAACTAATAACCTACAGGCTCCGATTTAATCAGATTAATTATCTCATTAATTAATCAACATAAAAAGTAAACAATAGGTAAATATATTTTCTTTAACGAAAAGTTGCCGACTTAATATATTAAAGGACGTGCTATTTATATTCTAGTCAAACATTTATTTAATGAATATCAACTTAATTTATTTAATTCCATTCATTAATATTAATTGAACAAAACGTTCTTGAAATAAAAAAAATTACAGAAATCACTGAAACTGCAAAGAGTGTAAAAAATCATTGACAGCATGGATTAAGAAGACTTTTAATTAGAGAATAATTAATTTTAACTAACGGGTGTTCAGAAACATTCGAAGTCAAGTGGGCTCGGACAAAAAATCGTATATCTTTACTTAAGTATCGGATTTGTAATAATTATTAAATGTCAACTGTTGTCTGTCAAAAATTGTCAGAATCTAATATCGAAGATACTAATTTGATAACCTATAAAATTGTATTAAGTAAATGTATCAATCTATCTCAGACATGACTTCATATTTTCAAGGTCTACTTTGACTTCGAATGTTTCTGAACACCTGTTGTTATATTTAAAAAATATTTAAAAATTATACGGCGCCATCTTTGAGATAATAGCTGAACTAGAAGCAAAAGCGAATATATGGCATGGAAGCTGAAGTTGTCACCATTTCTGGCATTTCAGACACTACTAATTAAATAGTTAATTGACGAAGGAGATACTTGTTGAAACTTCATTATAACGCTAAGAAATAAGTAATTAAACTTCTAGTTTCAAAAATTCTTAACTACAATATTGTTTCGCCATACAATGGCTTCATCAGGTGGATGAAATGAATCAGTATTTCATCCACCTGATGAAGCCATTGTATGGCGAAACAATATTGTAGTGGTATTTACAATAAAAGAATTTTTGAAACTAGAAGTTTAATTACTTATTTCTTAGCGTCACTACTAATTAGATGGCGCCACCTTTTGAAGGTTAACTTTTTTTATTAAATTCTTTTAAATTGCCTTATGTCCTTGTAATTGAACAGTTTTTTCGCGATTTGAATAAAAATTAGAATTATTAGTTGTTATAACTAGAGTGGACCAATCCGGAGCGATATTGGTAAATATTTCATAGAAAAGCCGAAAAACTCCAATAATTTATTTATATAATTTATATATATATATATATATATATATATATATATATATATATATATATACATGTATATATACAGTGTGTATAAGCCAAATGGAATAAATTCATTATTTCGGTTACTGTACATATTTATAAAAAATCCCGAAACATGTCATATTTAATTTATAAATTAACATTCTTCAACGTGAAAATGCGATCCCTACCTTCAACCCCTTCGAATGACAGGTACAACCCCCATTTTTTAAATGGGAAGTATAGGCTTGTGATATATCGTTGTAAAGGTCTCTTTATTCTCTATTCAAAAATGTTATAATTTTCATGTTTGTTGCAACAATTAAGATAGAATAAAATAAAATCATGTTGTTATCGAAATTCGCTACAATATACCCAAAAAATAAAATTTAATGCAAAATGTAAAGAAAAATTTAAAACGCCAAAAAAAATATGAATGTCAATGAAGTAGATGTTCAAAATGTTCACCATGAACGTCTTGGCAACATCCTAATCTTAAATAAAACTGTCTTCTAACCTTATTTAACATATCAGGCGTGATCGACCTAATCGCAAGCGTTTTCGTTCTCTTAAGTCATTTAAATCCAAAGGTTTAGTTTTGTACACAATGCTCTTCAAATATCCCCATAAAAAAAAAATCAAGTAAGGTCAGATCAGGTGATCGCGCTGGCCATTCTATCGATCCTCGCCTTCCTATCCACCGATTGGGAAATATTGCATCGAGGTACTGCCGGACATTGCGTTGGTAATGTGGTGGTGCTCCATCCTGCTGAAACCATATCGTATTCATTGGAACTTGAGGGTTTCCTGGATCAGGATATAAATTTGCCAAAGTTGGAATGCCATCATTTTGAAGTAGTGCCAAATAACGATCGCCATTCAAATTGCCCTCAATGAAAAAGTGACCAATGATATGGTTTCCAACAATACCTGCCCAAACATTAACTTTTACTGGGTATTGTGTGTGTTCTTCCCTCATCCAGTGAGGATTTTCCGTAGACCAGTAGCGGCAATTTTGCCGATTAGCATGACCGCTAAGAGAAAAAGTGCACTCATCAGAAAACATAACGTCTTCTAAATTGATAATATTGTTATCCAGCATGTCCATCATTCGCTCACAAAAATAAGTTCTTCTATCAAAATCGTCTTAAGCTCCTGAGTAGATATCATTTTATAGGGATGCCTTTTATTTTCTTTTAATATGTTTACTATCGATGTATGGCTAACATTTAATGTAGTGGATGCATGTCTACTCGATGTATGTGGGTTTTCCATAAACTCAAGCATGACATCTACTTTGATTTCATCACTGCTTGGCAGTGATGGTGCATTGGCAGCTGTTTTTTTTTATCTGCCTTACATGACCAAACTCTCGAAACTGCTTCTCTATCTTACTTATTGTTCCTTGAGCTATAGGCGGTAAATCAGGAAATTTCTCATGAAATAGGCGGGTTACTTCTTGTTGTGTTCGGGTTCTATCTCCGTAACCAATCATTTGTATGACTGTTATTTTATGCATTTCCGTTAATCTAACCATTTCCCAGAATTGTATTTTACGAAATTCAAGCTAAAATTATCAAACTGTCAATTTAAATGACAACTTTTAAATACAAAACAATTTACTAAGGCGTTTTAAACAAACTAATGCTGCCACGGAAACTTTTTAAGTATTTTTAATGGATACCATCTAAAAAGCACATTGGTATGGTTTTTACTCACTTTCTTATTATGAAGACCTAAACGGGAAGTAAGTAATGCAATGATGCCTTTGATGTATGTATTAAATCTTTATAAACGCAAATGAGCATCTACTTCATTGACATTCATATTTTTTTCTGGCGTTTTAAATTTTTCTTTACATTTTGCATTAAATTTTATTTTTTGAGTACATATATTGTAGCGAATTTCGATAACAACATGATTTTATTTTATTCTATCTTAATTGTTGCAACAAACATGAAAATTATAACATTTTTGAATAGAGAATAAAGAGACCTTTACAACGATATATCACAAGCCTATACTTCCCATTTAAAAAAATGGGGGTTGTACCTGTCATTCGAAGGGGTTGAAGGTAGGGATCGCATTTTCACGTTGAAGAATGTTAATTTATAAATTAAATATGACATGTTTCGGGATTTTTTATAAATATGTACAGTAACCGAAATAATGAATTTATTCCATTTGGCTTATACACACTGAAAATATATTTATATATAAATTGATATACATATACATAATTGTATATATATATTGATAAATTATTGGAGTTTTTCGGCTTTTATATGAAATATTTACCAATATCGCTCCGGATTGGTCCACTCTAGTTATAACATAATGTGGTATGATACAATATTCGAAAAATTGGACAAGTTTTAAATTTTGAGAAAATGTATCAAATTAAAGCTCGATTCGTGTAGATTAAGAATTTTTAATTTTATTAAGTTTAAAACGTACAGCAATCCAGAAAATGAGCTCTCAAAGGGAAACTTGTGAAAATATAGTACCATTTTAGAATTTTTTCCGACATTATGAAATAAAATATCGAAAATCACCGTGAAGGCTCTAGTGATGTCACCTTTTTTCAATTCAAAGTCATTTAGCAAAGTCAAATATATAGTGTGAGCCCACAGTAATGGTCTATTCAAAATAGGCCCACATTTTTCCCGACTTTCATTTTCGTTGGAGCGTGAACTATGTGTTATAAGGTAGTATAAATGGCAGGATCGTTTTTAGGAGGCGAAAGCACATAGGATACCAAACTAAAAAGAAATCGATTTGTTTGTTGAATTTTTTATATGTTAATTCGAGTGCATAGAAAATCAATCCTGCATTAATTTTGACGGAAATGTGCGCGCGTGTTGAGAGATTCGAATTTTTGGGATACGGCGAAATGCAGGGTTCAGAACGATGCCAGATCGGGGCTACTCTGTCACAGTTTAGCTCAATGAATAAATTATGTGCGTATCACATAATGAATCCTCAAGAGCGGGATTTCTATCGTTTTAAAGAAATAAAATCTTCAAGATATGAATTGAGTAAATTTTGAGGAATTTTGAGGAAATTTGAATGTTGAGGCCGGATCCCTGGTGAAGGACAAAAGGACCCACATTTTCGATTAGGGATTTGTAATCTTCACGTTGAGACGAAGAAATTTGATGTGTGATAAAACATATTCAAGAATATTTGAAAATTGAAATTAGAAATAATTTGAAATATGTGGTGCCATCTTCTAGAGAATAGCTGAACTATCCACATTGGTTTATACATGGGTTTGAAACTGAACTTAGGACTGTCTATAGTAGACCCACTGTTAATTAGATGGCGCTACAATAGAAAAACTAATTTTTTTTTTTAATTTTTAAAAATTAGTTCGTAATTGAATGGCATTTTACGCGAATTGAATGACATTAACATTAATTAATTTCTATAATATATTTTTTAAAGTAGAAATATGGTATGAATTCAATATTTGGAAAAACAGGAAGTTTTGAATTTTGAGAAAAAGCGTGTCAAATCGATACCGGGATCAAGAAAATGAGTTGGGAAATGGAAATTTGTAAATATATAGTACCATTTACAGAATTTTTTGTCGACATTATGGAATAGAATATCGAAAATCTCCGTGAGGGCTCTAGCGATGTCATCTTTTTTCTATTCAAAGTCATTTAGCAAAGTCAAATATATAGCGTGAGCCCATAACTACGGTACATTCAAAATGTTGACCTAACATTATTGCTAACTTTGGTGTTCGTTGAGGCGTTAACTATGCGTTTATACTGCTATATAAATAACAGGATCGTTTTTAGGAAGCAAAAGTACACAGGGACACCAAATTAGAAAGAAATCGATGTTCAAATCGAAATGCGAAATAAGGCGTACCTCTTTGGAAATTTTCGATATTTTAACGGTTTGCAGAGCATGTCAAGTATTAGTGTTGAATTTTTTATATACTAATTCGAGTCCGTAGAAAACGAATCCAGCATTAATTTTGACGCGGAATGTGCAGGTTGAGATACGAATTTTTATAATATGGCGAAATGCAGGGTTCAGAACGATGCCACATATGGGTCATTTGGACACAGTTAGCCCATAGAGAAAATTATAGGGTATTACGGGAAGGATGTATTGAAAGCTAAAGCGCGGGAATTCTATGGTTTGGTACAAATAAAATCGTGAACATAGGTGAAATTCATAGACATTTGGATTTTAACTCTTTATAGCTTGTAAAAGACAATATAGGACCTGCAGTTTTGATTAGATATTCATAATCTGCACGTTGAGACGAGTAATTTAATCTATGATAAAGCATATTTTGAAATATTATAACAGTAGTTGAAAATTAAATTAAAATATTTTTATATTAACTTATTAAAGATACTTCTAACAAATTATCATTACAATTAAATACATCAAGTAAAAACTCTGACGGTAGATGGCGAACGTATAACCGCAGAAGTCCTTACATTTTAGATGCTAAGAACAATATTAAAAAAATAATTTTGACTTATGTGCTCATTTTCAATGATTTTAACGAAACGTTTTAGTTTTATATGTCAAGGCGGGAAGGTGGTTTAAATTAAAAAATTTGAATTTAAATTTATTGAGTAAATATAGCAAGCGCCAAATAAGATGGCGAATGGTGAGGATGCGCCGTAGTTGTTATTCTAAACGCGCACGCCCACTTACTTGCAACTTTATGTAAAACCAAATACAAAGCTTGTCACTATTTCTAATGCTGCGTGGACTTACTCCCACCGCTCGCCATCTTATTTTACGCTTGCTATGACAGCATAAGTGCTTGTTTTGCTATTTTCTATACATTTTTTCCACAACTAGAAGATTTTTGATAAAAAGAGCAGTGCTCATCTTTAACATATAATAAAATTTCGCAATACAATTTTTAATAGATGGTATATGAAGGACACTGATCACTTAAGGTTGTTGTCATATCAGCAAAAATTTCTTTGCCTACTGCGGAACAGACGCTATCCTCTAATGAGTCATGCAGGCGTAGAGACAGAGTCGGTTTGGCTTAAAAATAAGATCGATACAATATTCGCTCGTAGCCCTGATTTTAATGTTCTGAAAGACTTTTGTAGTAATGTTCAAAATACGGAAATCGGTAGATATATTAAATTTAAAGATTATTATTTCTATGCGCCACTCACTAGCTCTGATGTTGAGCGAAGTTTTCTATATTTAAAGACATACTGTACTGTCCAATAAAAGAACGCACTTCACAGAACAATGTTTAGAATATATTGTAATAATTAATGTGAATAAAAAAATGTTTACTGTGATGTGACAAAGCATTCATTTTAATTATAGGTGATATAATTAATTTGAAGTTTATACTTTTACAATATTTTGAATTTTTTCACGGTATAATGTAAATGTATTTTGTGTATATACAGGGTGTTACAAAAATTTAGGGCTGGCTATACATAGACGGTTTCTACAACTAAAAATAAGCAAAAAAGTTTATATAAATTTATGTCCTAAAATGGTTCGTTACTGAGTTACGGCCAATTGAAGTTTTTTTATTTTTATTTTAGAAATGTTTACAGAAAACGGGAGTTTCTTATGTTTCTTATAGTAAATGTTCAAAATGACCTCCACGGGAAGCAACACAAGTTTTTCGAGAAAAATTACTGATAGGAAAAATTTTGAGTTAAAAAGAAAATTAATCGGTGAAAGAAAAGCTCGAGTGTTTTTTGGCAAGATAAATTAATGATTTAAATAAACAATAAATAATTATTTTTATTTGAAAGCAGGAGAACAGTTATTAAATGTACAATTATTATAAATTGTTTGGTTTGGTGTACTAATTTTAATATTATTTTCTTTGTTGCTTTCTACACATGCTGAATAATTGTTTTGTCTTATTTTATTGGATTCGCGTAAATGACAAGTTTTTTAGATATCATATTTGTTCCTATTGGAACATTTTTATACCAATTATTAGAATTTGTCTTGTTCCAAAAGGGATTTGGAATTAAAAAAAAAGTCGTTCAGATGTTACAAAAATTTAGGGCTGGCTATACATAGACGGTTTATACAACTAAAAATAATCAAAAAAGTTTAAATAAATTTGTGTCCTATAATGTTTCGTTACTGAGTTACGGCCACTTGAAGTTTTTCGTATTGCATGTCCGACACGTGTGTATCTCGTCACAAATTATCGCCCAGACGCGAAGCGTTCGTATTGCATGTTTGAACAAGTCGCCGACAAGTGAGTAACTTATGTTAATCATATTCAGAAGGCAGTCCGTGTTTTTAGCTGTCAGTCGTGAAAGTTGATTAAGTCATTTGTGATTAGTAATGTTTTCTAATTAATAGTATAAAATGGCAGATTATTCTTTCGAAGAGATGTCCGACATGCATTTAATGTATGGTTTGGCACATTGCAACAGAGCAGAAGCAAGAAGACTTTACGCAGAATATTTCCCAAACCGACGTTTACCAAATGAAAAAACTTTCGAAAGGCTTCATATTAGATTAAGAGAAACAGGATCATTCAAACCAGTAGTCCGAGATCGCGGCAGACCACGAACCACAAGAAATTTGGAATTGGAAGAACGTTTGTTGGATCGTGTTGAAGAAAATGCAGGTGCTAGTACTCGAAGAATGGCATTGGCGGAAGATGTCGATCATGTGAGTGTATGGCGTATTTTAAGAACTAATCAGCTTTTTCCTTACCACCTGCAAAGAGTACAGGGACTTAGTGAGAATGATTTCCCATCACGAGAAGCTTACTGTGTATGGTTGTTACGGACATGCGACGCCGATCATCTCTTTATGTCGTGTGTGCTCTTTAGTGATGAAGCTGGCTTTACAAGAGATGGTATCGTCAATTTTCATAATTTACACCAGTGGCAACAAGAAAACCCTCATGCTATTGTTCAGTCCAGACATCAAGCGCAGTTTTCATTTAGTGTGTGGGCCGGGATTATTAACGAATTTGTGATTGGTCCTTTTGTACTTCCACCACGACTTACTGGGCAGAATTATCGTTATTTTTTTAGAAAACGACTTACGAGGTTTGCTGGACGATGTTCCACTAAATGTTAGAGGACGCATGTGGTTCATGCACGACGGTGCACCGGCTCACTTCAGTCACACAGCACGCGAATTTTTAAATGCCGTATATCCTGGAAGATGGATTGGTCGCGGTGGACCTGTAGCATGGCCTGCACGGTCTCCAGATTTAAATCCAATAGATTTTTACGTATGGGGACATTTAAAGTCTATGGTATATTCTACTCCAATTCAAAATATTGAAGATCTTCAACGTAGAGTGGAAGATGGATGCCACCAAATTCGAAATACACCAGGAATTTTTCAGCGCGTGAGGCAGTCCATGATACGACGAGCTGAAGCTTGTGTTGCTTCCCGTGGAGGTCATTTTGAACATTTACTATAAGAAACATAAAAAACTCCCGTTTTCTGTATATATATATATCGGGTTACAACGTTTTACGTCTTCCGATTCCTAATCGCCATTCCCCTCTGTTCATCCATAGGCCCTCCTCCAGATTCGTCTCTCGAATTTCTTTATCCACTCCGTCTCTCCAGCTTCTGCGCGGTCTTCCTCGTTTTCGGTTTCCTTGGGGTTCCAGTTTAGCACTTTCTTTGGGATTCTGTGTTCTGGCATTCTTTGGACGTGCCCATACCATATTAGCTGTTTGGTTATAATGTCATCTATAATGTCATGTTGTATTCCCATTTCTTGTCTAATGGTTTCATTTGGGACTCTATCTCTCCGGGATTTTCCTCCGCTCTTCTCCAGAAGTCCATTTCTGTGGCTTTTATCTTTCTTTTTGTTTTTTATTTTATCGGCCACACCTCCGAGCTATATGTTAATATACTTTTCACGATGGAGTTGTAAATCCTTTTTTTATTTTCTTTTGTAATGGTCTTGTCCCACAGAATACTGTTCAGCATGGAAGTAGCTCTTCTTCCCTGTATATTTCTGTCTGATATTGCCTCATCTAGTGTCCCATCCTTGGATATTTTCATTCCTAGGTATTTGTATATATTGCAATGTTTGATGATCTGTCCCGTTGCTAGGTGTAGGTCTTCTTGCTGTCCGCCTATGCACATATATTCTGTTTTTGCTATGTTAACATCCAGGCCCCATTTTCCGTATTCTTCGATGAGCTTTCGGCTCATATATTCCATGTCATGTATATCTTGTGCAATAACTACTTGGTCGTCCGCAAAAGAAAGGGTATATACTGTCGTGTCGTCATCCACTGGCATTCCCATGTTATTGCATTTCCGTTTCCATGTCTTTAGTGCATATTCCAAGTATATTTTGAATAGTGTGGGAGATATACAGCAACCCTGTTTAAGACCCTTGGTTATTGTGAATCCGGATGTTAATCCTTCGTTGGTTTTGACTCTAGATGTGGAACCTGCATATAAAGACTTCACGGCTTTTATTATTTCCGTGTTTATGTTGGTATGTTGAAGAGCCTCCCATAGTTTTACTAAAGGTATACTGTCGTAAGCCTTTTTCAGATCTACGTACAGGAGATGTACCTCTTGATTTCGTGCTGTTTTCTTTTCTAAAATTTGAGTTAGCGTAAACAGGTGATCGATTGTGGATTTTCCTGCTCTGAAGCCTGCTTGTTCTTCTGCCTCCATATTGGCATATTCTTTCTCTATCCTGTTCTTTAAGATTTTCCCATAAACTCTACTTATAGCACTTGTAACGGCTATTCCTCGATAGTTGTCACAGTTACTCTTGTCCCCTTTTTTGTGTATCGTCGTAAGGTGTGATGTCTTCCATTCCGTTGGTACTTCGTGCCTGTTAAGGCATCTTTGGAATAAATTTCCAAAGATTTCCAATTTCCGTTTTCTGTAACCCTTTTTAAAATAAAAAGAAAAAAACCTCAAGTGGCCGTAACTCAGTAACGAACCATTTTAGGACATAAATTTATTTAAACTTTTTTGCTTATTTTTAGTTGTAGAAACCGTCTATGTATAGCCAGCCCTACATTTTTGTAACACCCTGTATATATATATATATATATATATATATATATATATATATATATATATATATATATAGTCAAACTCGGATATAACGTACCTTAGATATAGCGAACGCTCGGTGATAACGAACAAAAACAATTTCCCCGATCAAATATCCCATGCTCGCAATATATTTTGCGCTTGCTTATAACGAACTCGTTTGTAGCGAACTCTCGCTTTTAAAGTTCAAGTTGTTAAGAGAAATATCTGCAATGACGCTTGGATATAACGAACCATACCCTTATCGCGACGGTTATTCTTCGGTAATTCCCCGTTGTATATGTATAGGTACATCGTAGGATCGAGATGTTATTCTTGCTTTAGTTGTAGTCTAACTGTGATCTGATATACATACATAGATGCTAACGTTTATACATACATAAATAATAATGGTGAAACGAAAAGTGTTAACGATAAAAGAAAAATTATCTATTATTTCGGAATTAGAAGCAGGGCGTTCAAATTCAGATATAAGCCGGCAATTTAATTTACCAAAATCAACAGTGTCCACAATTTAAAAAAATAAAGAAAAGTTAAAAGGAGCAATCAATTTAAATGTTAGTAAATTAAGAAGAATTAGAAAACCTATAAGAAAAGACGCGGATAATGGTTTAATAAGATGGTTTAGCTACCAAAGAAATCAACGTGCATCGATTACTGGAGAAATGTTAAAATTTAAAGCAGAAAAGTTAGGAAAACTCCAGAATACTAATTTTACATGTAGCAGAGGCTGGATAGACAGATTTAAAAAAAGATATAATATCGTTGCAGGAAAAATACATGGCGAAGCCGCAAGTGTGTCAAAGCAAACTGTTAGCTCCTGGATTAAAGACATTTGGCCGAATTTAAGAAGAGGATATGAAGATGTTGATATCTTTAACGCAGACGAAACAGGACTATTTTACAGAGTAACACCTGATAAAACTTTAAAATATCAAGGGGAAAAATGTGTTGGCGGTAAGCATAGTAAAGAACGCATAACCGCATTAGTGTGTGCAAACATGTCCGGATCGGAAAAGCGAAAGCTATTAGTTGTGGGAAAGTCGAGGACTCCTAGATGTTTTAAAAATTGTAATCAATTACCCGTTTCTTATGCATCAAAGAAAAGTGCGTGGATGACGTCTGTATTGTTTGAAAATGAGCTAAGACAACAAAAACAAAACAAAAATAGAAAAATTTTATTAATGGTAGATTGCCCAGCGCATCCCCATATAGAAAATTTAAAATTCATTAAGCTGGTCTTCCTACCTCCTTGTACTACAGCAATACTACAACCGATGGATCAAGGAGTAATTTACTGCCTGAAATCACATTACAAAAGAATTTTTTGACTCGGTTATTTAACTGCCTTGAAAATAAAGAGAAAATAAGATTGAAAAAGATATGTTAACAAAAAAATCTACTCAATTAAAAATCACGAATTATTTTTTGCCTGAATGATGTTTTTTAATACTACAGTTATACTTTCTTAATGTAAGTATGTATTTACTATGTTTATTTAGTTCTATGTGAAAATTAAATATGTTTATATGAATTAAACTCTAGTGAATGTTATGTTAAATACAAAGTATGAAAAATACTAAAAATCGTTTATAACGAACACTTGCTTTGAACGAACAATTTTTTTTCCTTTTGCGCGTTAGATATAACCGAGTTCTACTGTATCTTGAATTAACTTCAATTCAAGTTAATTTAAATTCATTTAATTTCAGTGTTTTATTTATTTTCCTAAAAATAAATTACCGTATATACATTTCATTACCTTTATTACGACTCTGGCGAAATATATTTCACAACTCCGTCTGTTTGCATTAAAAAACATACAAAAAGACAACTTTTATCAATACCATCGCGCTATAACATTCATATATACTGTTAAGTTGATCGATTGTACATTGTCGGCACTAGAGTTTAATTCATATAAACATATTTAATTTTCACGATAACCATATTTAATTTATTCTTTAAGGGTAACGATATATCAATATACTCTCGTATATTTGACACGACACATCTCAGTCAAATACTTTATTTTAAAAATCTTTCCTATAATAATTTTGGTGTTCTCAATTTAAATGGAAGAAACGTTCTATATTATTACGGAAAGACAAGATCCTCTGTATTAAATGACATCCAATATCACCGACTTAAATTGGATTTTAAATTGAAAATAAATACCATCATATATACATAGTCTGAAAAGCTCGTTTCCTTTTTTGAAATTAAAAAAGAAATATATATATATATATATATATATATATATATATATTTATGTGTGTGTGTGTACATTATACATATACATTACAAACTCAAGCGCATGTACACACGGTTGTTTGCACAAGAGATATTTTAAGAAGGAAGTATCAGGTTATATAAGAGGTTTCGCTCTTATTTCTTTTGGTTTGGAGGGTTGTTGCTGGATATATAAACAACGGTGGTCCGAGGGATATATCTGCACACAAACTTGCACGCTATTAGTCGTTAATAATCGTAGGGGGTGGTCTTTTACTTGATAGCTGATGTTTTTGGCAGTGGTTGGTGGTAAAGGACGCTTGTTTTAAATTTATAGTCCGAAGTTGTACCACTTGACTTGATTTCTTTCAACGGGGAATTTGTACGAAACGACGTGTCGGTAGCTGCATGATATTTTAAATCCTAAACGCTATTTTATTTTATGTGTTTATTATTAGTACTATATCAGAGGATTTAGTGTTTCACATTTTGGTTTATACTTAAATTACTTTAAATTAAATATTACAAAATATTTTATTATGTATTGTGGAATAAATACTGCGTGGAAACTTCAAGCTGGCGCGAAAGTACCTTTACGATTTTTAATTTCAATAATTCTTTCTGGAATTAATATTTATTGAGTTTCTCTTTTTAAGATTAAAATAAATACTTACGACACACGTCTGCAGAAAAGATAAAAACCGTAACTTTTTATTTAGAAAGAAGCATTATTTCTACTCAGAGGAACTGGCGACGATATTTTAATGTTAGGTATGTTTCTTCTAACCATACGATTTTGCAACTCGAAGAGACGCAAGGAGGACAGGAAGACAGCGAACAGGAAGATCCGTTGAAAATATTCAACGTGTGCAGGAAAGTGTTCATGTACTGCCAACAACTTCAACAAGAAAACATTCTTTAAATAGTACTACAACTAAATTAGAGAGATGCGTTGGTTTTTAGGTTTGATACAGTAATTGTCAACATTCGAAAAGCCATAAACATAAAAAAAGCCAATAAACATGTTCTTTCTCGTTAGTTTTCGAAACCATTAGCGTCCCTAGCAACAAATTATCGTCAGAGATCATAGAAGATGTGCTAAAAACAGCTCATATTTGCCCTGGTGACAGGCACATCATTTGTTAGACATTTTTCGTAAATAGTTGAAAAAAAACTTCGAGAAACACATTTTGTATTATGAGTAGAGCAGACCAATTTCCGTGCGCGCCATGAGCGCCGGTATGGAAGTGTAATTCGTAATATATTAGAATATGGGATAGAATAGAGACGCAACATGATCTTGTTACCGATATAAGTATAGAAGTAGAGACATTTATTCTATCAGAAATAATTAAATATACATGTGGTTTTCTGCTATTAAAGTAATATGCACAAACACACGAAAAATAAGAATAGTACATATTATAGCAGCGTTGTATGTACCTATAAATTAAATGGAAAATGTATGAAATCAGTGATTGTGTGCACGACAGAGGATTTAAAAAAACACTTACCGTTTTAAGCGTCTTCCAAGGATGACAAACTGGAGAAACTCGATTGTATATTTTCAACATCAGATGCGTTTCTAAGGTTATTTTTGAAAAACATGTCCGCCTGAGGAAAAATTATGTTTATATTCGGAAAACGAGCGTTCTACATCTAGTGATGATATATTCGCATAATCAAAATACTTTGTTAAGCAACTTAACGCATCTGTAGACGTGCCCTCACAAATACATACAATGCATTTCTGTCTAAAACACTTTCAAATTTAAAGAACACTTTCACTTTTGCGTCTTCTAAGCACACATTTGTGCGTGAACATCTTTAACGATTTGCAGTGATTCCTCTAACGACAGCGACAAATTTTCTAATGTTGTTATTGCTTCTTCTAGTCCCAAGTAATTCTCGCGAATACTTTGTAAATCCATTTTAATCTGGGCATCTTGAAATTTTTTCTGGCTTGTATTGATAGCTGCACTTTCTTTCGGATCGAATGATAAAACCACGTCCTTAATTTTTTCAAAATGTTCATGATAGTAAAACCCCGCCCGTAACCATATACCCCAACGTGTCAGAATCGGCTGTGGTGGCTCGGGGTATGAGGACACAATTCGTGAAATTTCCGAATACGTTTTGGAGATTTCAGGAATACTGCCTTTGTACTCGATATTAAAGCATCTACCTCTGGATAACATCTACGAACCTGTTCTGCCACAAGGTGTAGAGCATGGAGTTTACAAGTAATATGCAACAAGTTAGGACAATATTTTCTAAGAGACCGGCCTACAGAACACATGGTTGCGGCACTGGTCATAAATATTAATACTTGGTCTTTCAAAAGTATAAATTTTTCCAAAGTATCTAATAGCACCTCTGAAATTTTTTCGGCATTACATTGTCTTAGTCGTCTGGATGCTAATAAAATTGAAGACGTTGGTTGATGTGGTTCCATATTACGCGCCATCACATTAACTTCAGATTGTTTATTGCTGTCAGTTGTGTCGTCCACACATAACCACAGTTTTTTATTTTTCAGTTCGGCTTTGATTTTATTTTCAGCCTGTTTACACATCGATGGTAAATTCCTTCGTAACGTTGTCGTGCTCGGTAATGTTTGACTCGCGTATTTATTCCAAAATGAATTAAATGAATCATTACTTAACAAGGTAAACGGCAGTGTACACACAATCAATCATAGTTACACATAGTTCATGTATAAACTGTTGTCGATTAATTTTGTTATAATTGTGCTTTGAACTGCTTACGTGTTCTTTACAATGTGTTTTTGACCAACACATTATATATGTATTGCACACTAAACATTTACTAAACATTTTTGAGCCATCGTATATTAGGGTCCGGGAAATCCATAATAAACTTATTCACTTCGTCTGACAACAGTCGTTTTCTCGATTTATGTGTCGACGACATTTTATTACGTATGCTTACACTTACATGCAGTCTAAGCAAGTACCAAACACATACTGAATGCTTTTTATTAGTTCTGATGCAATACGATCATCCTCACATCGGCGCACATGGCGCGCACGGAAATTGGTCTTCTCTAATTATGAGTTTCAAAATATAAATTGACTTAACTTTCCATATACTTTTTTCTTTCCGATCAATTAACCATTCGTAATATTATTATCGCACATCTCAGTCACACACTTTAAAAACATTAAACTTACTACGTAAATCCTTAGCTACGGGGGTTATTGAAATATCTGCTACCTATAAGTTCGAATCTCGCTCGGGAAAAAACTTTTCAAATAAAAATTTAATTTTCATTGATCGCTGATGTATGTATATTAATTAAAATTCGAGAATATAATGAAATATTGCCGGCCTGACCAAGGAAACACAGTTTTATATCCAGAGCAAGTATTTATTTATTCTAAATAGTCCCCTTCCAACTTTACATACTTAATCCAGCGGTGCTCGAGCTTTTTCATGCTCTACGTACACTAAAATTGTTCGAGGTCTTCAAAATACGCATCGTTTTAAGATATTACGATATTACTTTGTCGTTTGGGCCTGATCTTTTTCCAGTTACTACAGTTTTACAGTTTTTACAGTTAGCCATTTCTTCAAACTAAAAACATGAAGAAGTCACTGGGGGGTTAAATCCGGCGATTGAAGTGTGTCCGAGACTAATTCGTAAAGTAGATCAAACGTTTTTCTTGTGCAATTAATGATAAAATTTTTTTATTTGCCAAATGTGGTCGTTTGTTTTTCATTTGGACATCATATATTTTCAGTAATGTCTTATGATACTCTCCTGTAGTGAGTCTTCCTTTCTCAAGATAGTCGACAAGAATTGCGTTATATGTATCGCAAAACAGTAGCCATTACGTAAGAAAATACAATGTAATGCTTACAGAGTAATAAGCAAATAAAAATATGTCGACTTTCTTGAGTGCAAATGGCATTTTTTCTTATTTGCTTAACGGTTGGTGTAACACAAGTTCTGCTGCAATTGTAAACATCATTTAGAACCATTTGCTGCGATGAAGAAAACGAACAATATTTTTTCAAGATTTTTTCGTTCTTAGTTCAAAAGCTAACAGACTGCATTTGTGTTAAGTATTTTATGTCTAACAATACCCACGTTGAATGTTAGTTTCGGCGAGCCAATGTTGCGGACATTAAACTAAAAACAAGCACTGGAAACGGCACGCAACAAGTTCGATGTTTACACAAGGCATCGGCACATTTGTAAGAAATTTAACACCGTCCGTTCGTTGTCTAAGTTTTAGTGCTCACAAAGAAGGCGCTCGGAATCCGGAGAAACGTTTCAAACACACGGTAAAGTGCGTGACTCCGATGTGTGTATACGCGAGCAAGCATTAAATTATGTTTGCTAATAAAGGAACAAGAGAAAGAAGAAAACGACGAAAAAAAGTGTCATGGTCACTCAAAACAATTTCATACTTATATAGTTAGACAAATTAATTTGAAGAATTATAGAAAAATAAGAAATGCATTCATTGTGGATATTATAATTAAGACTGTCGATGAAAAAAAGTGTAACTTAAAAAGTGAAAATTATCTAAACTTACAAATTTCGAAGTAATGTAGGAAAATAAAGTGAAAAAAAAAATGAAATAATCAAACATTACATTACAGTTTTATTTAAGATTATTCTAATGTGTAATGGAATGTGTGATAAAAATTCTTCGTAATATGTAACGTGCCTTCAAAACTTTCCTTTTTTATAGCAGGCAGTTTTTGATGTAATTAAGTAGTCAAAGATTGGTATACATGCGAAGGTTTAGAAAATTTCAAATTCTGACAGTTGTTATACATCTCTAATGGGAAACGTTTTTGAAGGCACGTTATATAAATTGAAATCTTGAGATTACGTTACACCGATGTCTCGGAATGAAACAGATACACCTATTTGTCTGTAACTAAGTGTGAAATAGCACACCTCCACCCATAGCCTCTCGATGTCAAGAAACGCATTTACGTACGTGATATATTATTAGGAAGCTGAAAATTTTAGCCTAGAGGGTAGTTAATAATGAACAGAACAACAAAAATTTTTATCACTTTTTGAAAATTTGGATTTAGATTTTAAAATGCTTTTCTAAATTTGAATTTCAAAAAGTGATAAAGATTTTAGGAATGTTTGCTGTTTTGTTGGTATTTTCGGCTTGTGAAATTTAGTCATAGTTAACTTTCGCAGGAGAATACGTTTGTCTGTGCAGTGTAAATGTTACGTATATTTGGTTTCATTTGCCTTAATGCATCCTGCTTTTAAACAGTGTTGAATTTTATTATCCTGAAGGAAGTGACATCTTCGGTTCTTTTCCTGGTTTAGAGATCACAATGGTGAACTTTCCAAATGTTGGAAAAGTAGTTTATTCGCAGTATTGCGTTGAAGATAAATATTATAAGTTTAGTTATCTCGTTTTCTCTTTCATCGGATAACTCTGAATAAATATAAATATTAATCAATTGGATGCATTTTCTAAATATGCATGAAAGCTTTTTCTTTATCATGTCTGGTCCAAGTGTTACTGTCAGTTTTATTTGCCGGATTATGTTATTGAGGCCTTTGAGCCTTCTTGTTACGTTCCAGAGTTAATAATTCGTGGCTTCTGTTAGTGAGATTTCTAGATAGTTTTGGATGCCGTGATTTTGTTCTGTTTGTTTCCAGAACTAACTCTTTCATTTCTTTGTTTTGTTTATTTAGTTTTCTTCTGTCTTACCTTGTTGCCATTTTCCGCAATTGTCTTTTTTCTTTGACTGAAGCAGATATTTTGCTTTTTTGAAGGTGTTTCATAGTTAGGAGTAGCAAACCACACTGCTTTCGGTATATTATTTGGTAAGTTTTCTTTCCATCGCTGTTTCTTCTAATTATTTCATGAACACATCCAAAAATCAATTCAATTATTATGTAGTGATTGTCTTTTTTCAAGCCCTAACTAATTAATTAACAAACTTATATGTTAAATAAATGGACATTATGGATTTTATTTGGAATATGACGACTTAAAGGGTATTAAATATTCATTTGAAATTGTGCTTTACATTTTTGAAAGAAATAACCAATTACATATGCCTTTATTATATATGTTTTTTTACAGTAATTATAATAGATGATTTATTCATTCGAAATAATAACAATAATAATAAACCCCTCCTATATAATTAATGTTATGCATACAATAAACTAATGTGTAGGTTGGTGCTGCATTTTACATGTTTAGTTACGTCTGGTTTACTATAAGGTAATCGAGTTCTAATTTATTTATTGGTAAACAATTTCTGTCAAATCAAATCATGTGCCAAGGTACTGGGTACTAGGACAGTTTACTGACTTCATATATTAATGCCGATGTTTGAATGGTTGGACGGTTTTCAGGACATCTAGGCTAAGCTTTTTCCAACAGACATTCAAAATGTGTGGTTTTATTTTAGTGATAGTAAATGTAATATGATTTATACTGGCGTTAACATATGGTATATAAAGTAAGAATCCAAGCACGTTATCCGCGGTACTTCGTGAAATAACTGTCATTCATTACACTACCAATCTTCATCTTCATTTGCTTATGTGTTAGGTAGTCTCCAAATCAATCCATTAGACGGCCTTTAAAATCACCAATTTCCAGTTACCTAAGTAGCTTTGGATGGCTAATACCAGTGGCGGCTCTTTAATGAGAGCAAGTGAGCAATTGCACCCCCTGGAATTATGAAACAAAACAAACCAAGCGGCGACTAACTGTGAAAGTATTTATTTATTATGTATATTATGTATTCATAGTTATTGACGAGGAATGTGGCACGCTAACAACGTACATACACCGAGCGTCGTCACAGATATACTGAGCAAAGCCCAACTGTTGCTCTGTTAAGGCATTAACATTACATTGATGATGGGGAGAACTGTATTTTGCCATACTTCAATGTTGTATAATACATAGCGTTGGAGCAACTGAACCAGACTGCTCTCGGGCGTTGTTACAATGAATTACGTGTCTTTTTTAGAGAACAACGCGTTTTCGCGGTTAACGTATAATGAAAAAATCGCAGTAAAAAATCTTAAACGGCCGATGCCTCAATTATGTTTAGAAAATAAACAAACTGTTAAAGGTAAAGACGTTATAAGAAAATTCAAAATGAATATTTATCAGAAAAATTACTGGATTTGTGGGTGTGAAATTAAAAATATGTACTTTGTTTTGTTTTCCGTGTCTTTTGTTTGGTGGTGAACCGTCTTGGTCAAAGAACGGAATAAGAGACTTAATTCATCTTAGTGCTAAAATTAGTAAACATGAAAATTTCGAAGGGCATTTGAAAAATATATTTAGTCTAAGAATGTTAGGAAAAAATAACATTCAGAATGTTTTAGATTCATCATATAGAAAAGCAATTCAACAACACAATGAAAAGGTAACAAAAAATAGGCATGTGTTAAATTTAATAATAAATTGCATTAGATTTTGTGGCGCGTTTGAACTGGCACTTCGGGGTCATGATGAACAGCAAACGTCGAATAACAAGGGCATTTTTCGGGAATTGATCAATTTTACGGCAGAATTGGATAAATCGCTCAGAGATCACATCGAAGCAGCACCGGTTTTTAAGGGATTATCAAAAACGATACAGAATGAGCTGCTTGATGCAATGTTGAACGTGTATCATGAACAAAGTTGCCAGTGAAATTAAAGCAACCGACTTCATATCTGTGATAGCTGATGAAGCCACAGATGTGTCCAATCAGTTTCAGTTGGTGGTTGTTTTAAGATATATTGTGAACGCGAGACCGGTCGAAAGATTTAGGCAATTTCTTCTGCCTAGTGGACATGATGCTAATCCTTTATCTGCCTCCATCCTTAACGAAATTAGTTTGCTTGTTGATGACCCAGAAAAACTGATTGCACAGAGCTATGATGGGGCAGCAGTCATGAGTGGTGCTATTAATGGCGTGCAAAGACATGTCCAAGACCAGTATCCAAGGGCTAATTTTGTACATTGTTATGCACATCAGACAAATCTAATTATGTCACATGCTACATCGAGCAGTAGTAATTGCAGAATTTTTTTTGACAATCTGACGGGATTATGTACATTTTTCTCCACTTCACCACAACCAGCTGCAAGATTGGAAGAATTCCTTCAGAGAAAAAGCTTACCTCGTTCTTCAAAAATAAGATGGAACTTTAATTCTAGGACAGTGAATACAATATATGAGCACCGAGAAGAAATAATTGAAGCTCTAGAACAAATCGAGGGAGAAGCTAGTTTACAAACTACCATTCATCAAGCTAGTGCCAATTTGCGAGTTTTAGAGGAGGAAAATTGTGCGGCGAAGAGTAACTGATGGTAGCCAAAGAAAATTCAAATTTCAAAAAATTTCCAAAAAAATTTCCGGAAGATTGCCTTAAAGAAGCAGTAAAATTTTATCCATGCCTCAATGAAAGCAGACTACGAACTGAATTAAGCGTTCTATATTCTAATACTGTCTAATACTCTAATACTGTCGAACGCCTTAGTAGCACATGTTTTCTATCGTTCAATTTTTGGTATACGAAATCAGAATATTGCCTAAATAACTGTGTTGTTCCTTTACTCCTGTGAAATCCAAACTCTGTAGCATCGAAAATTTGTAGATTAGTTAAAAAAAACAAAATGTCTTTTCAACTGTTGCCCGACCATATCATGACGCTCTACTAGACAAATTGAAGAAAATAATTTCTGAAAAATGTTGTTGCCCTCATTATCTGCCAAATCTAGCTCAAACTGGCTTTCACTTATTTCCCAAATTCGATCTTTTCCTTGCTCAGAAGAAATTTCGGTCGGGTAAAGAACTTATTGGAGTAATTGCAGTATTTTGCGGATCTCAATAGAGACCATTACAAAAATGGCATAGCGATATCTAGGCATCGTTGATGTAAATGCGCTGAAGTTGAAAAACAATAAGATACGTAATGCCTTAACTCGTTTGTTTCATTTCCAATCTTATTTTACGCCAAATCATCCTCGTACACTTTCCACTACAAATTTCAAACTTACACAAATGCCTTATATTCATTTTTCTACACATGTACTTATACAGGGTGGGGCACATAAAGTGTTACAGAGCAATATCACTCAAACGATTAATCATATCGAAAAATGTTTCAGACAAAAGTTTCAGTGTTCGGGAAGGCGGTCATACTGGGCCACCCAGTTCTTTGATCGGTGTAGGCGTAGAAGCTACGTCAATGTCAACTCCAATTTTTTAAATGGAACCATGTATTTTCTTTTCAATAACATTATTACAGATTTTAAGACGAATTCAGCGACCTACAACACAGGGTCATTCTAGTCACGCAAAGTATGAAAATAGTCGAAAAATCGAAAAATATCGGAATAATCAGCATCAAAGGATCCCCTAACTTTGGTTTGGGTCTACCTACAGAAGATGCTCGAAGTGACCACCCTTCGCTTGTAAGCAGTGGTTAAGTCTCCGAGATAACGACCGTCTAACGTTAGCCAACATTTGTGGTGTAATTTCGGTACATGCTCGGCGTATTCTTTCTCTCATGTCGTCGGGCGTGGTAGGTGCTTCCGCCATTACGTGTCCTTTGACAAAACCCCAGAAAAAGTAATCCATTAGTATTAGATCTGGCGAACGAGGTGGCCAAGCAACAGTAGCGCCTCGTCCTATCCATTTTTCACAAAAAATCTCATTCATCACTTGTCTTGCACATAGAGCATAATGGGATGGTGCACCGTCGTGTTGCATCCACATGTTTATGCGAACTAGCAAGGGCACGTCTTCCAGTAATTCAGGCAGTACGTTTTGCAGAAAGTTTGCGTAAACTTGTCCACTTAAGTGACCTTCAAAAAAATGTGGACCAATGACGTGATCGCCGACAATGCCGGCCCAACAATTAACGGACCACGGATGTTGATATCGTACAGTTCTCGTCCATCGAGGATTCACATTTGGCCAGTAATGCATGTTACGTCTATTCACATTTCCCGTATTTGTGAAGTTAGCTTCGTCAGAAAAAAGCACATGACTCAAAAATGAAACATCCGTGTGCATTTTTCGACGAATCCAGTTACAGAAATTGACGCGATTTTAGAAATTATTGCCGTACAAATCCTGATGCAGTGACAGACAATACGGATGTAATTTGTGTTGATGTAATATTCTTAATACAGATCGCCGACTAATTCCACTCTCTCTTTCCATTTGCCTGGTGCCCGCATGGGGATTTTGCAGTAAAAGCTAAGATAGCAGCCGCATTTTCATCAACAATCGGTCGACGTTTGGCTCGTGTTTGTTTCATTGCACCGAAGCGACAGCAACGGTCAGCTAATCGCTTAAATGCCATATGCGATTTTTGTTGTCTGTCCGGATAACGAGCCGCGTACAACTGCTCAGCGTTTCTGCAATGTTTGCGGAATTCCCCCAGCACCATTAACATATCAAAATATTCTTGATAATCGTTCATTTTCGCCATCTGATGTACTCACAATAGAAGGTAATGCGTGACTAGCTGATAGCCGTATGCGTTGACAGTTGATGCTGATTATTCCGATATTTTTCGATTTTTCGACTATTTTCATACTTTGCTTGACTAGAATGACCTTGTGTTGTAGGTCGCTGAATTCGTCTTAAAATCTGTAATAATGTTATTGAAAAGAAAATACATGGTTCCATTTAAAAAATTGGAGTTGACATTGACGTAGCTTCTACGCCTACACCGATAAAAAACTGGCTGACCCAGTATGACCGCCTTCCCGAACACTGAAACTTTTGTCTGAAACATTTTTCGATATGATTAATCGTTTGAGTGCTATTGCTCTGTAACACTTTATGTGCCCCACCCGGTATAGTATGACAATTGATAATTCCATTATTAAAAATATATAGATTGTTTCACCATTTGTTTACTTCAAGAACCAGAAGAAACTACTTTTGGTTCTTGAAGTAAACAAAAACTAACTTGCATAGCAAAATTTTAAGGGCATCGTGTTTCTATAATGGGTAGTAAACCCAAGCATTATTACCTAGTATTACCCCGTGTATAAATACGATAGCCCTAAAGTATTCCTGTGTAAGTTAATTTAATTTATTTCAAACATCTGAAGAAAGCATCGTGTGGCGAAACATCTGTAATTTAATATGAAATAATTAAGAAATAAAGAAAATAGTAAAAATCTATGTGTGTTATGACTGTGATAGACAACGTACTTTAATTTTACCAGTACTTTTGTTGGAGAATTGACAAATGAATATGAATGTATTCCGTAAAAGTGATATACTATACAGTTATGTGTTATGACTAATGGATATGAACATGAATTTTCAAGTAAACTGTGATACGTAGATTTAAGCAATGCAATCTCTTTAGTGTCTCTCTATGTTTAGTCTTGTTTGTTAAGTATAAATGACTTCTGTCCTATTTATGCATTATCTTAAGTAGTACATATTGCTATGAATAGTGGTTTGAAAATTGAACACGACACCATCCACAACTTGTTTTCCCAACTAGGTTTCTCAGCCGGAGAATTTTCAAAAATTAGACTTCTATCTTCTCGGGTTCCAATTCGGAAAGTCGTGTAATTTCTACAATGAGTTAGGCGCCAGTAAAAAGTTCACACAAATATTTACTTATTTATTATATTGAACTCGAACAGCAGTATTGATGTGTAAAATAAATGAAACACAGGATAAAATTTAAACTGAATATTTAATACAAAAATAAAAAAAAAAGAAAAAAAATCTATCTTTATAAAGTATAAAGATTCTGTATTTTACAATAATACATGAGGTAAAATATATTCACTGTAATATTGACAGCTGAGTGAGTGAAAAAACTTCCTCTTAATGACTCCGATCAAACTTATCTAAAAATAAAAAAGTTTATTTTTTATTTCTCCCCAGAAAAACACTCTGTATAATCAAATTCTGAAACACGTTCTAAATTACACATGCGCAATAAACATGTACAAAAAAAACTTGACTCCTCTCGAACAAATTCTAATTACTATAATTTTAAAATTTTAGAATTTTAATAGTAAGCTTTATTATTTATATTTCTAATAATAAATCTCTTAAATAACAATCTTGGATACAATAGAAATATTTTTATAATTTTTAATATTCTTTATGATATCATAAAAAAAATCTACTTACTAAAATACTGGAGACAAACAAAGAAGGTGCTTTTTCTATATTAATCAACAATTAGTAAACGAGAATTTAACTTTTACAACTCTCTAATACAATAATAAAAGCACTAATCAAATAATTAACCGATATTCAATATAATTAATTATATTACACCAAGCTACCTTCTAGTATGAGATATTAAACTGGTCTCCCCTTGAATTTACATAGACCTCTCGAACACATTGGCCTCGGAAAAAAAACAGTTTTTTATATTCGCACATTTAAATAACATTTTCAAAAATATACAACTCATTCCACAAAATATGTACATTTATAAATTATTCAAATATTTTAAATATTATTTTAGAAAAAATCCATAGCAGTATGTAGAAGTCTATATATGTAGTTTTATTTTAAATAGTTGAAGGAATAAAACATGTGTTTATTACGGTATACTTGTGTTAAAAAAAAAGGACATAAGTTAGTTATATGTCTGATGAAGCTCAGGTTGGAGCGAAGCGATCGTTACAGTGTAAATTAAAAAGTGAAATTCATTAAAATTTGTTTTATTTTATCCTGATAATAGAAATAATTATTCAGTTCTGCATCATTTTCATTGTGAGTCACCGTAGATCTATTTATAGCGTCTGTTTATTTATATTTTTTTACATTATTACCAGCTGCAAATATTTCACAAGGTCAAATTCATTCAGAGGTTACATCTATAGGTACATACCTTTAGGAATAACTGCATATGTATATGTACTGTAAGAAACCTGTTTAAAAACTACATTTAAAAACGACATGTAATAAAATTAATAGTTAGTACAAAAATGTGTATATATATATATAGTTGATTTTTGATTCTTAATGAATCTCGAAGCTTTATTCAATGAAGTAGAAAAACGAAACGTGGTAAATCAATTATTTTCAAAGGTAATTACTTGCTTGTAACAATAAAAACAAATTGAAATTAAATTACAAAATAATTAGTAATATGAAAGAGAAGTGTCTTACAGCAACTTTATATTATTATAATATAAATTGATCTTCTTTGTGAATAATTTGAATACATAATTAAAACTTTCTTTGAAGATTATTTAAAGTTGTTTGAAAGTTATTAAGAGCTGCTTCTGGATTCCTTCTAATGCAAATAAGGAGACGGTAGGTATTATTTGCTGAGGCATGAAAATAAGGGGTGCATGATCGTTAAAGTAGGAAATTGAATTGAAATTGAATACGTAAACTTTTTTAAACTTGCTAATATTTTTTATATATTCGATGATTAATTGTAAGACAATGGTTTAAAAATTCCCGAGTAGATAGAATCAGTATTACTTGAGCAGGATTTCATGGGACAGTACTGAAATACGATTTTAATAACTGTCACGTCGAAGGAAATGCTTCAGCTTTGGAAATAAAAAAGTCTAATGACTAGATATCGGACTTTAGGTCAAAATTTTGCACTGTTTCGCCATTGAACTTTTAGCATTAAATTCCGAAAGCTTTGACGGAATTTTGTCGGTATTCTATCTATCTAGCTATCAACTGCTTTAGGAAGTTCTTGTATTTAAAGTTCTTTCGCTGTGGAATTGATTAAACCTTCCGTGTGAAAGGCTGTGAACATGAAAGTGAACATATTAGATTTTATAATTGGTATTCCATTCTTAGTTGGACGCCTCCCGTAATTTGTTAATGCAAGGGGTTTAGAAAAATTATAAACGGCATTTCTTCAGCAGTCGTTGAAATGTGGGTAGCGTATAAAGTAAAACTACGCGTCACTCACAAAATACGTTTAGTCAATAGTGACGATGTTGCAGACTAAATTTTAACGACCTCAGCAGAATGTTATATGTATTTCCTTGCGCTATTTGATACAGTCTTGTTCTTGGGCTTCTGTCAAATCGTGTCTTATCTAACGATTGCAAAGTTTCTGTACGTTAAAATGTCCACTCAAAATCGTGTGTTTCTCACATTGCTTTAATGCCGATGCCTAAGGATTCTTCAATCTTACGGTATGTAGCATGCCGATTTCGTTTAATTATTTTAGACACAGCATTAACATTAGTGACAACAACAAACGACCATGGGGATCTTCACGAAATTCATCCCTGAGAAAGGTACGTCCACGCTGAAATTCGGCAAACCAAATGCCAACAACTCTTGGATGGTGTTTCATCCCCAAAAGACAAATAAACTCGATCGATACATCGATTCGGCGTTAAATCACATTTAAAAAATGGCTTGTAAACTTTCATGCCAAAATTCCATTTTTTCACAAAATTATATACATACTTTCTTTTAAATTACTTCGTAAACAAAACTGGTTCACTTAAGTATGAACCGTTTAGTGAATTATTGTTTGGAAATATCAATTTTTTCGTATATGACAGTTGAAGAACGCGGGTACCACTTAAACCACCAGATTCCAGATATTTTCACAGCAAGCTTCGTACAATATACTTCAGGTTCAAACTTTTAATTGGACTCAATCATTTTCAAAAGATAAATGTTGTTACACCTTCGTGTATATATAGGATGTTAATTTATTTTGAAATAATATTTATTTCTTTAAATATCGCACATTTAAAATATAAATTCTTAGCCATTTTTCTGTGTACAATTCGTGTGGAAGTAGAAAGCCTTTTTTTTTGTGCTCGGCTCTAGCCGATAGGCCCTTCGCCTTTTATTTGATTTGAACGGTCATCAAGCATGAATGGTCGCATGAATTTCTTCATACATTTCGTTTTTAAACTTGTTATTAATTTAATTACATAATATATTGTGTGGCCTATCATTTTAAAGCTTGTCTCACAAGGGATATTTTAACGATATCTGTCATCGATATCACAACTTTTCAGCTCGCGCTTTTGATTAATTAATTATTCAAGACATCGACACCATCGATCCCTTTCTCTCAACTTAGGGGTAATAAAACAAAACCTTTTCCTACAGACCAGTGCTTCTTCGATACGAATCAGTCTTCTTTTCAGCTCCTTCGTAAGTTAAACATCTTACTCGCTGTACTGCCATGTACGGCGTACCGGCCATGATGCATATGCCCTTGTATCTTCGCTTCAAGGTAGTCTCGTTCAGTGTTCTGTAGTGTTCTGTCTGTAGTGTTCATTTGAAAAGTCAATCTAGGTTACTTTGAAATTTTGATAGAATAAGACGCAAATATATTAGTATGTGTTTGTTGTTCCGTAAACGTAAATCCAAATGACATTTGATAATGTCAATCACAAATATCAGTAAGTGCATAAAATAATCGTGCGTCGATTCTGGTTTAAATAAATTGCTTCTCAGTTTTAAAATGGCTTTCGAACATAACATTTTTTTAGTCCAGGCTTATTTTCCAAGTGGTAATAAAATTGATGGTTTATGGGTTTATTCAGTTCAAAATTGCATGGTAGAATTTCAAGTTGAGTTTCCACATTTTGTAATAGATTATATACAATTTAAGAATACTTTGGATAGAACTTTAGAACCTTTTTCTGAAACTGGTAGTCTCTTAAGAAAATCAGGCAGCGGAGCAATTAAGAAACGTACACCTCAAGTTGTCAATCGTGTTGAAGAAATAATGGAAAATGAACCACAAACATCTGTTCGACATTTGAGTCAACAAATAAACCTTTCTGTTGGTACAACTCACAAGTTATTAAAAAAAGATATGCAACTTTATCCATACCGTGTCACAGCAGTACAAGAATTGTTAGAAATTGATTATCCACGTAGACTACAGTTTTGTAATTGGTTTGTAAATATGAACAATAATGGAGAACTTTCGCAAAGAGTCATCTTTACTGATGAAGCATGGTTATATAAAACGGGATACCTAAATTCACAAAATACAAGAATTTGGAGTAGTGAAAATCCACATGTAATTAATGAAGAATCGCTACATCCAGAGAAAATTGGTGTTTGGGTAGCGATAAGCCAAAGGCGAATCATTGGACCAATTTTTTTTCAGGGAACATTAACTGCTCAGAGGTACCGTACGGAAATTTTACAACCATTTGTCAATCAGTTGCATGATGATGAACTACAAAATGCATATTTCCAACAAGACGGAGCACCTTGTCACTGTACTGCAGAATCTTTGGATTATTTAAGAGAATTTTTTAATGAGCGATTTAACACCTTGCGACTTCTTTTGGTGGCCTTATCTAAAAAATAACATATTTCGAATACCTATATTGAATTTGGATGATATGCTACAGAGAATCGAACAGAAATGCATGGAAATGAATAACAATCCAGTAATGTTGCAGAATATCATCAGAAATTTCGAACGGAGGATTTTAAAGTGCATTGATCTTGAAGGACAACATTTTCAACATTTGTTATAGTTTTCAATAAATACCTATTATTTGTTATTTATTTGTATGTATGAAACTATCAAAATATACGACTTCGTAGGTTAAGTAGTAAATTTTAATTAACGACATACTTCAAAATGTTCTCAGTAAATCACATGCTACTAACTTTTCAAATGAACACTTGTTATATATATTATTCTTTTAAGCTAATCCACATTAATTTAATTTATTTAACTAATTAATTTCTTCGGCCTCCAGCCAAACATCGCTCTCCATACTTGTCCAAGTATATGACGCATACCTCGTGGACGAACATCTTCGCAACTCAAAGGTAATTTTGTATTGTTCGATATAGACGTTATTTTAAATTAATTACAATTACTTCACGTTTAATTCGCTGCTTAATTTAACTTTCTTTTCAGTAGATTTTTGTGTCTTAATTTTTAATATTCAACGCTCTTTGTGTATATTACTTTTATTTAATTACTTTTAAATATATCAATTTCAACTTCTTATGTAAATAATAAATATAAACTTTAAGGACAACGCTCCTGTGTTTTATTTAATTAATAAGCTGTAATATATTTATTTAATTTAAGTATTATCACACACGTCCTGAACCTTTGATGAAACTTCACCAGCACCACAATTATTTATACTAAATAATTCATTTTATTATTAACAACCACAGCCGAACCAGAGCGCTTGTTAGTAATAATGTTAAGTTACAATATTAGGAACCTGATTCTAATACAAAAAGGTAAAGTATCTAGACGATCGATTTCTTAAAATAGACGTGAATATGAGAATTTAAATAGTTTTTCCTTCAACATGCACAGATAAATCCTTAAAAAGAAAACTCCTATGTTATGAAGTTTATCATTCGAAAGTTATGTATTTAACATTCAAATGATATTACATTCCGACATTATGTATTCTTTTGTTGTTATAAATGCATATATACACGTATTTCCCATGATAACCAATTCAGGAAGAACTAGATGCTCTGATGTAATATTATACCTTTTGAATAAGCAAATAATAGTAGATAATCATGTTGTTTAGTATTCTGTTAGAAAAAATATATATCTTCACGTATATACTTGTTCTTGCTGATGGAATGATTATATTCCCTCAAGGCACTTTCCATTTTAATCAGAGTGATTATTTTAAGAATACCTAACACCTGTAGGCCAATCGTCCAACGCGTTTATATTTAATGATCTAAATTCACTCCTTCAGTGTTTTCGAATAACATTTACAGTTTTTAGCCACCGACTGCCCAAAATAAATTAAAATTTATTTCCTTGCGCATGTGTATGTACGAGGGACGTTCTTTTAATGTGGTACCTACCTAATACAGAAAAATGTAAGACATGGAAATCTTAGTACATTTTCTTAAAAATATCTCCAATTATAGTCAATACATTTTTGTATTCGAAGAAACTGATTTTCAAAAAAACATTATTTCCGTGCTTTTGGAGATATGTCATTGGTCTTTCCTTCGAGAACATCGATAGCTTCACTGACAGAAGTAAAACGCATTCTCGTGAATAACCCATCTATAAAATGTGTTGCTCATTTAAATAGTCTGCTGTTCGAGCGACGTAATCCACATGAAAGTTTCACTAGGATCTTTTAAAGAAGTTCGGGCAGGCACATCGTAGTGTTTCGTTGCGAATTAAGTGTGAACTTTTTGATGCAGACTTATTTTCAAAAACTTACACAGTCAACGGGAAACCTTTCTCAGGCCCATAAATTTTTTTACCAATTTTTATTGGTACAATAACGTAATAAACCGAGTGAGAAGCTTCAAGTTGGTGTCAAGTTCTGAGGTCTTTCCTCCCTCTTTGTGTATATTACTATTTTCATATGGCCTTCACAAGGTTGTTTTCTTCTTCAGAAATGTTCTATATCAACGTCGAAAAGTATTAGTTATTTCGAGTCTATATAAAATCGTAGATTTTATAAATTTGTTCTCTTTGAATGAAATGCATCCTTGTAGATAGAAAACGTCCTTTATATATCGCAACAGGTTATAGGTGCATACTGGAAGAATTCTTTTATTTCAGCGTATTTAGCAGTTAGATTTTGAGGCATTATCCCCATAAACAATTGCCGCAATGTTATTAAATCTGGATTTCTATAGAAACTGCGTCTAACTTTTGCCGAAGGCCACATCGGAAGTCACATCTAATGTGGTTAATCCATCATTTAATTTGAGATTTTGATTTTCAAAATAAGTGATTAGTTTTGTCAAATTTCCAAAGTGTTCCTGAAGAAAGTACAACTGATTTTTTAAATTTGGAATTCGTGTTAGTTCCTTGCACTCAGAAATACTGCGAGCATAGTCGAAATTCTCTGCATAAAAACTAGTAACCTCCAACCATGTCCACCATCTAGTTATTACTGGAGAGGGAGGCAGTGACAAAGATGGAAGTTTTTCTCTGTAAAGAGCTAATGTCTATGGTACTTATCTGAAAACTTTTTTGAAAGCGGATACAAGTCTATCAAGTTTCGGTAAAGTGTCTCTGATATACATTCACAGATTCTGAGGAGAGCATGTGCTATACAAATAATATGCAGCATAAAAGGATATGTTTCCTTTAATACTCTGCCTGTTTTTAACATATATACAGCACTGTCACTGACAAGTAAAAGTATTTTTTCTTTGTACCTGTCGTCCAAATGAAGCATTTGGTGCATATTTTCGTAAATGGTTTTAGCCACTGTTTCCGCATCAACTGTATTTATAACTTTTGTTGCTATTACATATGCGTTATATATGTAATAGTTGGATGTAGCACACCAGCTACAACCACACAGCGTCCTAATATATCGACAATTTCGACGGCACTTATCCATAGGTACTGATTTGAAAGATGGCTTTTAATGCGTTCTACTGCTTTCGCGTAGTACTTAGGAATATAATATTAACATTTCGACCAGTATATTTTTGGAGAAATTTTTTGAAGGTGGGATTGTTAAGTTCATTTAATGGAATATTTTCCGTCATTAAAGTTTCACAGAGTTTTTCATTAAAATTGCCAGGTCTAATATCTGTGTATGTATTTGCAATGCTAAGCGACGTTTTACGTGCGATTTCTTGGAATTTTTTAACGATATTTTACAGACTTCGTAATAAATTTTGGAATCACTGGCAATGGACATACAATCAGTACGACCCTTAATTCAAGTCGCCATTGTTTCACGATGCCATTCTCGAATTGTTTCATATCATATCTGAGAAATTAACTTAAACAATGTTCTAGATCTAAATAAATGAAAATTAAAAATGTATACGTAAGTTATTGAAACTTAACGAAATTCACTGGACACTTACGTAAAAATAATTTGCAGAAGTAGATTCGATGAAACGATATTAAATAAGATATTACAAAAATTACGAAGTATGCAATTAACAGTTAAAACAATGAAACAAAGAAACTAACTCAACGTACTTTATTTATCTTACGAAATATAAAATAATAAATAAAATAAATTATAAAAACTCCTCATGCTTCTATCTACTCCCATGAAGAAAGGAATTTAACTGTAATATTGAAGTAATTGCGTCACAATTCAACGACAAAAACAGATGTGCGGTTAACTGAATGAATAGTGCTATTCAATAACTGCGTGTTGTACTTAGTGATGTTATAGACTATTTATATGGTCCATCGCAATTTCGGCCTGATGCGTCCGATCTCTAATAATAAGATAGCTGAATTCAGTTCAAGATTGATGTATAATTGTCGACGTACAAAGAAAATTGAATGCTTCAAGAAGGCAATATTTATAAGAAAATGAAATATTTTTTGTCATATTCAGTCCCTGCTTACAACCTCAGTTTTTTCAAAAGATTTTTATGTATATCGCTCATATCACGATTACCAATACATAAATTTATCCAACCAAACCTTTCTTTTTTAGAAATTATCGTAATTGCACTGCATACGGATGCACAAGCATATACGTAAATGCTGTAACTAAATATTTTATGTTTGTAATGTTACATTGCTTACGAATAAAATATTTCACATCTTTGTCAAGGGTGTATGTACCTGAGAATATTTTTTGAGAATTATTTTTGCACATATTTTCTACCATGAATGTAATTTTACAACTTGATCACAGTGCTTACAAAGAATGAAACAACAAGTAGGGTTAACAGATGCGTTACTAGTGTAAATAATCAACGTATAGTCTATGTCACCCAAACTTCGAAGTATTGCTCTTATGGAGATTGCATTTGTTGTTGCCTAATTTCTAACAATAGGGTTATTTCATTTATAGATTGGCTATACGTAAGATATTGATTTATCGATTTGACATTCAAAATGCATGTTGTTTACCTTTTAGGTTAGAAAACTCTCGTCTTAAATCTGTATTTACAAGACGTTCAATTAAGTTAAAATCATTAATGCAAAAATAGGTAGATGTGCATAAATTAAACAAAATCGTTTCGACATTTTTTTTTAATTCAATAATGTAATTTTATTTTGGATTATTTTATAATAAAACGAAATATACACAAAAGATGACAGATCGAAAATTTCAAGTGACAGGGAGTATATAACAAACACAAAATAAAAATTTTCCCCTAGAGACAAAGTGCGCCAGAATAAATGCAACGTCGTACTGTTAAAAAAAGATAGTTATATGAGCATCGCTATAAGTTAATAAGAGAGGCTATTCTCCATAAGACCCAATACTTCGAAGTTTGGGTGAAACAGACTATAGATAGCTGAATTTCGTTGACATGGCGGCTGTCGGTCTAAACGTCAACCATCCTAATATAATTTTATAAAACTGTGTATATTAGAATACCAGAAAATATAAATATTTTATATTTAATGAAGGGAATAATTTATTCTTGTCACGAGAATGTGAATATTTGGTTTAACGTGTTCTGTAATTTTTAAAACATAATCTATATTTTTGATGTATTTTTTAATGAATTTATCTTATATTACATATTGGTTATATTTAAAAAGAATTGTAAGTTTTTGCTTTCAAATGCAAAACGAATTGTAATTAATTACTAACTAATTGCTGTACCTCTATTGACACAATATGTAGAATAGACACATATGTGCGTGCGTTCATTAATTAAAAATCTCTGTCTCGACACCAAAACCCCAGTTACCGCTTTACACAGTATAGATTCGAACCTCATTAATTACCAGTCGCAATTAAGTGCAATTATTGGGCCAATGATTACGCTAGGCCATTAGGGAGGCTATTACATTAATTAACTTACTAGATCATCCCATTTGAGTCGCGAAAACCGCGTTTACGAGACACACAATTAATTACGGAAATTTTTTTTGTTTCATTGCCAGTCAATTGTTTATTTGAAAGAATGTGGAATATAATATGTGGTCGGATTTTTTTAAGACATATAGTACCGCGAAAAGTAATGTAATTATTTAAGAAACTTAATTAAAATTCGTTATAATAATAAACCTTTTCAATAAAATTCTAATTGGAAAAGCCATTTAAAAGAGTACCTAGAATAAAACCATGGACAAAATAAAGAAGTCAAAACTACAATAGACACAAGGTCTACATACAAATAAAATTAGCTACGTCATATAAATAATATTAGATCGGATTATTTCACAGCATAAATAGGTTTAAGGCAAGGGGGTAGTTCTAGCTCAAGGCTACTCAGCATATTTATGAATGACAGAGAATAAGAGGGAAAAGTCAAAATATTAGAGATTGAATTTAAAAATTTATCTTTAGTAGATATAGCAGAAAATACTGTAGATCAGCAGTGGCCAACCTTTTAGACCTGAGGGTTGAAGTTTTATGAATATATATATGTATACAGGCTGAATTCAGGTTTATGTCATGAATTTAAATTTTAAAGTAAAGGTTAGAGGGCCATAAACTATTACTTGACGAGCCGCATACAACCTACAGGAGCGGGTTTGCCATCCTTACTAATGAGAAATGAACAGTAGCTATATTTTAATACACAATAGGTTTGAAGCAGTGATATATTTCAAACATTTAGGAACTTGATGTTGGATCAAACTGAGGAAGTATGTAATTCAGTGTCGAAAGAATACCGCATAGAATATTGGAAAATTGGGAACAAAATTCTGCGATATGTTGTGCATACGATGTATTTTTTTTATAGTTACTTTTTGGGGAAACAGATTTGCAACATAATTTACGCATAATAAATATAAAAAAACTGAGATTTATATAAATAGTACAGGATCAAATTACTGAAAGGATAAAAAAGGTGAAAACAATTTGGAAGTGAGCATCTAAAAAAATCAACTTCGAATCAATCTATCAATCAAAATAAATATAACAGAAGGAGCTTTTGCAGATGATATTATACTGTTTGCTAACAATGAAAATGGGGAGCTTTAAAAGAGCCTCCACGAAGATTGCAAACATAAGCAGCAACCTCGGCAATCGGCTGCCCCTTGGCAACCGTCTAAAAAAGGATAACCACGCTCAGAGCCCTAATTCTCGAAACCTGTCGAAACCTGTTAAATGTTGTATGATTTTATTCTCTCGTTCGATTTGCTTTTGTCGCAAGCAGTTCGATATTTTTATCGTTATGTAAATAGCCATGATCGATGATGATCGGTATCTGACAAATGTAAAAATGCTTTAATGATCTATCTGTACTATGATTATACTTACTCTTTATTAGTTATTTAACTACAGGAACAAATTTAAATTAATTTAAAATTTCTTCAACTAAGGATACTTTAGAATTAGCAATGAATCAAATTAATACTTAATAATGTGATATGGCGATGTGGTTCTTTTTTGTGAATGTGTCTGAGGGTATCCTTTCTCCAGCGGGGGCGTACCGATGAGCCTGTAGAAAGGCGAAATACGTATATACGTCTCTGGGGAGGAATATGTTCGGGCACGTTCACAAAAAATATTAATAGTGAACCTGTAATTTGTGTTCTTGACACCAGATTTTTAATAATATTTTATATTAAAACTATTTTTGTAAGATATTTATGAAACAATTATGATTAATTTTCACTGTTATTTTAAAATCTCTGATGTCGTAAGAAGCACTGTATTGTGTATGGAGTATGGAGATAGTAGTAAATTCTTGATTTTTCAATCGGTAATATCAATTCACATTTTCAAGCTCATGTGATAAACAGTTGATTGTACTTTATGGCACTTTATTCAACTTTATTATTGTTGATTATAGTGAAACATTTGCCTCTTTTTCAAGCAGTTCGAATTTGCGATATAAACATAGTCATTGAAAGTTGATCCAACTAGAAAATGGGAGAAAATTCGAATCCAGAAGTAGTTGTTCTGCCACAGGCATTAGAGAATGTTTTAGCATTAAAAAATCAGAGAGCTTTAGAATTAGGCATGGAAGTGGGATCAACTGCTAAAACTGCTAATACATAAGATGAAGATATTAATACTTGGAAAAAATATGAAAATGTTAAAATTGCGGTTATCTTAACTTGGTTTATGGTATCTTCACGTACTCGGCCAATGAGGTAACGTCATTTAAAAGCAGGTTATACTTAAAATATACAAATGTAATAAACCAATAGAATATGTACAAAAATGTTTTAAATATGTCTATACGTTATATGCACGTATAAAGCTTTTGTTTCATTATGAAACAGACATGTAAATAAATTTACATATCTGTAACTGTATACTTGGACAATACCTCGTATTTTCGGCATTTACTTCTGCTTAAGACATATGTTTCTGCCATTTATAGGCGTCGTCAGCTAAGCTAATGAAGCAATGTATACAAATCTTTATAAATAAAATCTGTATCTGTATATGACATTAAGCTTTTATATGAGACTTGAATTTTGTTGTGGTCGGAGTTGCCTCCATTTCCACTCCATTGTTTCGTATTTCCCAGGGTTGTGACGTGTTTGTGTCTGATTAATAAATAATCGTGTGTTGTGTGTTTTTGAGCGGTCCTGTGTTGCGTATGTGTTGTCTGTGTGTTTGTCGCTTTTTGCGTTTAAGTCACTGGTCATCGGTTTTTTGCGTTTCAGTCATGTGTGTGTTTAATGTTTGTTGTTGTAGAGTGTAATTATTTTCTGTGTTTGCGTTACGAAGTATTGTATCTGTTCTGTTGTTGCGTTTGTGGAGTGTAATGTTATTAGCATATTGCCTAAGGCAAGTGCTAGTTCGTCAGTTGTGTTAGGTGTTGTGTTTCTTTGTTTTTGTGTCCATGGGTTCGTTGTTGGTGGTGGTGCTGGTATGTATTCGGGTTTGGGTGTGGTTTTGTTTACAGGGTTGTTTGGATTGTTAGGACAGTTAAGGAAAGTGGATAAGTGAGGACCACCGCAGTTTGCACCCTTTGGTGGGGTTGTTTTGGGTTTTGTACATAGGTGTGTTGAGTGTACGTCTCCGCATTTCATGCATTTGTAGTGTATGTTACAGTTTTTTTGGTGGTGTCCAAATGTCTGACATTTGTGGCATTGTATTATGTCTGTCCGTTTGTTTAGTGGTTCGATTTTAATTGTGAGTCCGCAGCAGTCGTGTATGTTGTAAATTGATTTGTATTGTCTCGTCAGTTCTATTAGTACAAGTGGTGCTGGTATTCCGTGTTTGCCGTTCATGCATTTTATTTTTATTGTCGGGTAGCCTTGGTCAGTCAGGTCGTCGGTGATGTCAGTGTCTGTGATAAAGGTAGGAATGCCACGCATAACTACCTTTAGTGTCTTTTCACTTCTCAGTTGAAAAGTATAAAATTGTATTTGTTCATTGTCGAGTATGTGTTTAAGTTTTCGGTAGTCTTCGTCAGTTTTCGGTTCGATGTGAATGCCAGGTCTCACAAGTTTGTTTTGTACTGTGTTAATGTTATGTGTTTTAAGTATTTGTCGTATATATGTCCATTTGTCTTTGTCTGTTATTATGATTGGTGCGATTTTGTGTGTTTTGCGTGTTTCGGTGTTTGTGTTTTGTGTGGTGTTTGTTTTGTCACTTACCCTGGGTGTGCTGTTTGATGTTGACGGTTGTGGGGTGAATTCAGTTGCTTCTTCTTCTTCCATTTTTTCCTCGGTTTTGGTTTCGAGGACGTCGTAGGAATTTTTTGTTTCGATTGGTGGCGTTGTGTGGTCGGTTTTCTGTCTTTTTGTTGTTTTTTTCTGGTGTCTGAATGCGTCGTTTGCGATTTTCGGTTCCGGTTGGCTCTTCTTCGATTTTACGGGAGGCTTTTCTTTTTCTTCTTTTTCTGTGGGGTTGCTTGGATATCTTCTTCGTCGGTGAGTCGATTGATTATATTTTTATATCTTCAAGTGTCTTGGGTGAACATTTGTCCACGTAATCGGGGTTTATAATTAGGTTGGTTTTTGTTCTCGTTTGTCCGGCCATTGCTTCCGGCGTCGTTTGACGATGTATCGTCGTCTGTGCTCTCAACTGCGATGCTCCTGTAACAGAGTTCGCAGTGAGAATGGTTGACATTAAGCCAAACCGCTCATTAGATATAGCAAGTTTCATTCTATAAGGTGGCACTTATTTACGAGTGACATCTTACGGACGAAAGAGACTATGCCAAAGAAAGCGATCTTTCGATTGACAAGCTATGCTCATACGAACCGAAAGGAATACGGGTAGTCCTTCTAAAACGAGCCAGGTGGCGGTAGATATACAAAAATGTTTTAAATATGTCTATACGTTATATGCACGTATAAAGCTTTTGTTTCATTATGAAACAGACATGTAAATAAATTTTACATATCTGTAACTGTATACTTGCTTCATTAGCTTAGCTGACGACGCCTATAAATGGCAGAAACATATTGCAGTGGAATTTTCTAGCACCACGTTGGGTTAGCCAATTGTACAGTGGAATTTGCTTTGAAATTGCTTTATTTAATTTTAATTCACACTACAGCTTATATCGCCGGCTATTAAGTCTAGTAGAATCCTTGAGCTTACGTCTCTGGGTCGATCCTCTCGGATACCGGTATATTAAAAATTAAAACACAAGGTGTCAGATAATTTATACGCACATTTTTTTCTTTACATTAATATATATTTCAAAAATAAAAAAGAAAAAAAAATCCCTCTACAAAGTGTATAGGGTGCTAAAGCGTCATTAAACAGTAGCAATGAGGAAACACTCTTTGTGAACATTGACTCGCACACAGAGAAAAACCTCTTGTGAAACACGATCAAATATAAAACTAATAAATATTAGTGAAATCTGTCAAGTTTAACCTCTACTGTGACCCCTTCAAACAAATATCAAAAACAAATTAGTTTTCAAAACTCACGCTAGTTGAAAATTTATTCATGCAACAAATAACATGACAAGATCCATCCCCACTACAATCTCTCCAACCTTAAATTCAAAAAAAAATTGTTCTCGAAGTATAATATTAAGAAAAACAACTTCCCTTAAAAAAAAAACATGACAAGCTTTCGCTAATATCCATATACTACTTTCAAACACATTATTATTACAATAAATACAAAATTTATAGCACTGAAAATAATGCTAATATCTAATAAATAAATAAAATAATTTTTATCAACTTACATTAAGTTTTTGTGTGATTTTAAAATACACGAGAGGCATCTTTTTCACAAGATTTCAAATAACTATGAAAAACTTCGCAAAAATCGAATTAAGGTTTACTTGCACCTTATACTAAATGCAAAACAAAGTACAGACCGACTTTATAAAACAAAGAACAAAATTTATTATTTTATCCTTTTTAACTAACCACTTTAACAGTCAAGATACCTCTAAAATAAAAATGAAAAATTCTACATATCCGCCTGGCTATCCCTTCCATCTATCAAATCAAAATATACAGACAATACATCTTATCAAATACAATATCCGAAAAAGCGGCAAATTCAATTCCTTTGGTCCATCTAAATATACGAGGGCTAATCATAATTTTATACATTAAATATCTTATTTATACAACATTAGATATATCGATCCCCATCTGAAATAAATAAATATACAAGTGAAATAGCTAATTTTTTTATAAACTGTCCCTAGTACAGAGTTCACTAATAGTTCAATCTTTTTCCTTACTTGTCCATGGAAAATCCATGACAATATGTCTTAAGCAGAAGTAAATGCTGAAAATACGAGGTATTGTCCAAGTATACAGTTACAGATATGTAAATTTATTTACATGTCTGTTTCATAATGAAACAATAGAACATTTTTTTCATTGCTCTTTCTTCTTTCGTGCTTAGGTAGATTCATAAAAAATTTCCCTTTTATAAAGTTAGGGAAAGTGAAATTAAATCTACTTAATATTAAACAAGAAGAATCTTATCTATCAAACACTACATCGAATATTTTATAAAACGCTTTACATATTTCTTATGCAGCTAATAAATCGGACGCGGCTCATACTCCAGTTTTGATTTTGTACAATGTTATTGATAAAATATCTGCAATTTCGTTATATAAAATCAAACGAGTGATATGAATTGATAATGTGATTTATATAAGTTTTTCATTATCACTAATATAAGTTTTTCAAATTGAAGCACGCTTTCTTTGAATAAAGAGTGTGAAAGATAGAAAATGTATACTTTTGTTAATTTATATTGCGGCAAAATGTACATTAGTAACTAAATTTGTTACATACAGAAATAATATTTTAAAGTTCATTTTGCTAGTGAAAATTTTTAACCTAGTAGACTAGATACTTAATGCTTACCAATTTTATTTCATCACGATAACATGTTAGGATAAACGGTACATTTATATACTTGCACATATACACATATCTGCGCATGAATTATGTAATAGACATCCGTCCAGTAATAGCATAATTTCCGGAAAAGTAGAAGCAGAGAATTCGAACACCACTGAACTTATAACCTATTTTGTCGTGTGGTACAATCCCAGGTAAAATTGTGGGACAAGAAAGAATTCGGTAAAAATACACTATATAAGATACACAAAAAAACGGAGAAAGTTAAGGACTATACAATGTTTCGGAAATTGATCAAACTTTCAGAATCATTAAAGAACCTCAAAAGAACTAATTTACGATGTAAACTAATGGGGGGTCACGTATTCTTAGGCCAAATTAAAATAAAAAAAATTAACTAACCTCACATTTTGTATAATTTTAATACGTCCAGAACACGTCAAAAAACCGGATAATCGTGTTATTTTTGTGTGCTAATGTTTATCTCAAATATGACTTTTAACTATTTATGCTATACCAATCTTCGTTTTGTTTAAATAATCTCGTAAAACGATGTTAAATATTGTAATTTTTAGGGTCCATTTTCGCATAAAAATTGACATTGTGATAACGTTTGAAAATCCAGGCTGCCAACTTAAACATTCACAAATAAATATTACTGTTATGAGATCTATCTATATCAATTGATTTTTTCTCTACGTCAATTGTAAAAAAAACCTAGGGCCAGAGGCCACGAGTGAACCAAAGCGACGCCATGAACAGTAAACCTGCTTCCAAAACACCCAAACAGAGGGGGGGAGAGTGACTTGCGATCGCTATGCGATCGATGCTTTAAACAATTGACGTAGAGAAAAAAATAATTGATATAGATAGACATCATAACAGTAATATTTATTTGTAAATGTTTAAGTTGGCAGCCTGGTTTGGAAAACGTTATGACATTGTCAATTTTTATGCGAAAATGGACCCTAAAAACAACAATATTTAACATCGTTTTACGAGATTATTTAAACAAAACAAAGATTGGTATAGCATAAATAGTTCAAAGTCATATTTGAGATAAACATTAGCACACAAAAATAACACGATTATCAGGTATTTTGACGTGTTCTGGACGTATTAAAATTATACAAAATGTAAGGTTAGCTAATTTTTTTTATTTTAATTTGGCCTAAGGGTACGTTACCCACCATTAGTTTACATCGTAAATTAGTTCTTTTGAGGTTCTTTAATGATTCTGAAAGTTTGATCAATTTCCGGAGCATTGTATAGTCCTTAACTTTAGCCAAAAAAACTTACTGATTTGAAGCATACATGCACTTAATTTTTATAAATTACGAGTTCTGCAACAATTTTTATTTTAAATTTATACATATTTAATTATTATCCTCATATACACTCTACCTCTATCCCTACACCTGCTGAATGAAGTCTTCTTCTTTGAGCTTATTTATGACGCGTGCCGTTTTCTCATTCATAGCTTCAACGAACTGAAATCTTGTTCCTTTTAATGTAGATTTAACCTTGGGGAACATATAAAATCACATAGTTCCAGGTTAGGCGAATAAGGCGGATGATCTAACACTGAGATGTTTTACTTAGCTGGAAACGCCTTGATAATATATTTCGTTACATCAGGCAAAGAGGCAACATGTCAAATATGTCAAGTACGTAAACAAATATAAAATAGTGTATAATAAATTAGTAAATAACAAATACACGGTCGGAAATCACAAACATTGACATATATATAACTAAAATTTATATTATTTTTATATCTTTCCGAAAGAAATCGTCCACTGAATCGTCCACTTTCTCGAGCAAGTGTGTCTTTAATATCTGTTTAAATATTTTATGAGATGAAGAACCCATGACATTTTTCCACAATTTGGGGCTTTCTTTTTCTGATGTTCTTACGGAGCTGAGCCAGAACCTCAAAGTAGTAATACTGATCAACGGTATGACCTTCGGAAATCCAGTTACATGAATTTTGATTTGCTCATTCGCGCTTTTTTAGTTCTAGGCGAAATTTGACTCTTCCAATGCATTAATTGACGCTTAGTTTCTGGATCATAGGTGAAAAACTAAGATTCGTCACATCTTATCACTCTTCCAAGAAGTTAAAGTGTCAGTACCAATATTTTCGCGAACTTGTTTTTGTTCGATCGTGAGAATTTTCGGCACCACTTTCGCACACACTTTTTGCATGTTTAAATGATTATGTTATAAAATTTGCCTCACGAGATCTTTGTCAATTCCTGCAGCCAATCGCACGAATAGTTGACCGATAGTATTTTTTCAATATTTTCATCCGTTCCATCTGACGTTGAAAGGGCATCCCGGGTCTACGTCATCTTCAACGTCTTCTCAGACATATTCGAAACCCTTAAACCAGTTAAATACCTAAATATACTTCTTTTAATAATAGATAAATCTTAGTAGCGGTTTTCCCAAGTTAAATTGAAAAATGAAAGTATAATAGGTATAGACGAACATTATTGAAATCAAAGAAGTGATTAGATTTGTGTATTATAATGTGTTTTTTTGATACCTTTCTTTTTCAATAGAGAGAAACTCTGACATTATAACAGTAAATTTGACAAGTCATACCGCCATTTTATTCAGTATTGTTTGACATTTCACAATACAAAATCTTACAGCCGAGCAGCGTCTACAAATTGTAGAAATTTATTTCTGAAATCAGTGTTCAGTTAAAAATGTTTACAAAATGCTTCGCCCAATTTACGGCATACATCATCGGCCAACTGAGACGACTATTCGCAACACAATTGAAAAATTTTGCAATCAATTTACTCTTTTGGACTCCCATCCACCACGAGATTGTGTAGAGTACACACTGAAGAAAATATCGTCCCGCTTAGGCCAATGTTGAGGATATTCAAAATTCATCGATTCTTAATCGTGTACAAGAACTTGGCCTTTGTTCATCGACTTTGTGGAAGATTTTGAGCAAGGATCTTGGCCATGCCTACAAGATTAAATTGGTGCAAGAATTGAAGCCAACCGAGCATCGTTTTCAACGTCAGTACAGTAATTGGCCGCTTGAACAGTTGGAAGTCGATTCACTGTTTTATGGTCAAATTGAGTTCAGTAATGAGGCTCACTTTTGGCTCAGTGGCTTTGTGAATAAGCAAAATTGGCGCATTTGGAGCGGCATTATTCCACAGGTGACTCATCAACTACCGATTCACCCCGAAAAATGCACTGTTTGATGCCGTTTGTGGCCCGATGGCATAATCGGGCCATGCTTCTTCAAAAACCAAGATAATCGAGCAGTCACCGGCAATGCCGGTCAGTATAGAGGCACGTCCAACGATTTTTTATTCACAGAATTGCATGAACATGGTCTGGAAGACCCTTGGCTTCAGCGAGATGATGCCACATGGCGAAACTATCGATTTATTGAAGGAAGTGTTCGGCGATAAAATTATCTCCAGAAATGGACCTGCATATTGGTCTTCATGATCATGCGATTTGACACCTCTAGATTTTTTTTGTAGGGTTATTTGAAGTCATTGATCTACGCAAACAAGTCAACAACTATTGCAGCCTTGGAAACCAATATGGTTTGAGGCCGTATGTGACGAATGATGCCGTCACATACGGCCTCAAACGTTCGAAAAAATAGTCTAAAATTGTTGCTTCAGGATGACGTGTCTAAGACGCTCCAGAGATGGCCATATGACCGAAATCATCTTCCATCATTAATGTCATAAAACTATCTTACAGATAAAAAAAAATTCTAATTTCCCTAACACTTGTGTTTTTTTATTTCAATTTATAATCTTACACCTCTTAAAAAACACACTTTGTAAGTAATAATTGCTAGAGTAATATAAATATTCAATACGCGTATTATTAGTAGGATGTCTGAGTCTGAGTATAATTAGTAAAGAAGTCTTCGACATTAAAAAAATATGTTATTTTTATGAAACTCAATAACTTTAATCAATTCAATAATATCACATTCCAATATAATATAAAACTTTGCATAAGCCTTCTTTACAATACTACGAAGTATTACCATACAAGCTTTTGCTTTTTTTTTAAATTGCCAATGCGATCAATTTTTTCACAACCCCGGGAAGAAAGAAATGAAAGAGCACGACGTTCGACCATTATTAATACATTTCCTGAAAAAAAAAACAGTCATCGATAAATCACATATAGGAGATGCATTCCCCATAAAATAACGGAACCGACCAACACACAACACCACCCCCTATTTTTCTATCGCCCCCGGGATAAAGGTAAAGGTCTATTAGTTTCCTGCAAAGATCCCCGTCTCACCGTCACCCACCGATACCCCCGCATCTTGTTCGTTTTCTGCTTCTCCGTATTTCTTTCTCTCTTCCTCTAGTGGCCGCGTTAAACTCCCCGTAGAACCTAGTCATCATGTTTTCCCTGACCCTATTCGGTCCCATGTTATACTACGTAGATGGATAAATGCATCCATCTATATCTATACTTAAACATTAGAAGAGACAATCAGATTACACAAATTAAGGGCTGTTTTCATTTATCATTTACGAGGGTAATAATTATTTAAAGGGTCGCGAATGAAGGAAGGTGGTGCTCCGCAAACAATAACTAATGTGAACTCATAATAATTGGATTTACATCGGGTATCATCTACATGTGTTTGTAGAAGGGGTACATAATGTATTTAAAGCAGATGTGTAATGTGTAACCGAACCTAGTAATGAATTTTATTTGTCTAAGCAAGTGTGTAAATAAATGTTTATCATTTTTGTAATGTTAAAATTGTTCATTAATTCTTTAACACATTAATACAATGCGTATACTATACAAATTTTACCATGTAATTAAAGTAGAAAGTATAATGTGGGACCTAGATGGATTAATGGACCACATCTTAGAACCATTTCTTATTCATGTTGAAACAGTGACAGTGAAAATGAATCTTTAGAATCCAGCATGAGTGATATAGACTAATAGTGCATATGTTTCACTTTTTACCATTCTTTTTCTACTTCATTTTATTTTGATAATTTTTATAATCTTATGTTGTATTTTTGAGGTAGTTTTGTAATAAATTCGAAATATAGTTTTTGTTTTACTTTAAATTAGCAATATGGGTAACATAATTATATACCATATCATCAAAATTTATTTAGATGAGGGGTGGCCATGGTTGGGAGGATCAATGTCTTTGATAGGTTCAGCCTGTTGTTGGTTCTACATGTTCGTTGGATGTTAGTTTCAATTTGAAGTTTTATTCGACATGATTTAAATGTCAGTTTTTTAGCTAACATAACCAATATAATTACAACTACTTCAAATCAAAACTGACTATTTAATTGGCAACAAAAAGCCGAACCTATCAAAGACAGTCATCTTCTCAACCATGGCCATCCCTTAACTAAATAATTATTGTTCATATGATAGATGAAATGTTTGTGATTGTGTTTTTCGCAACGTGATAGGCTATATTAAATATATGATAAAAATAAATGACATTACAACAAACAACTACACTCTCGGGTGTGTACACGTACGGTAGGTCAAATTTTAAGCTGTGTGGACCAAGTTTTGGAGGGATATTTGAGGCACTCCTTCTTATTCTGAGACACAACATAGTTTTATTTAATTTTCCACAATTCGTCTATTAACCAGACGATATCACAGTGGCAAGTCACTGACTTATAATGCTACCGGTCCCAGTCGGGGCATCGGAGCCGGGACTCGGCTGTTCAACCAGGTTTTCGTAGTTTCCCTTCTTGTTTAAGATGAATGTCGACAGTCAAATAGGTTTAACGCTACACGGGCGCAGACATAAATATTGTTGGGGAATGCTAAGGCATAAATTAATATTATTATTACTATTAAATGGCAGACAACGGCATTGTCTAGATAAAGGTGACTCAGGGAAGTCCAAATAAAAATCATAACTACTGATAGCCTTGTTCGATGGCATTGGCTTGATTTGCCATAAATTAATTTCTCCAGATGAAACAGTCAATACAAAAGAAGTTACAGACCACCTTTTGAAACGAATGCGACAGGTGCACAAATTTGTATAAAGAAGGAAAGAAAGAAACACTTGGCCATGTGAATGAAGAAAACGTGGAAAATATTTGAACAGTAGTTATTAGGTATATGTAGCTCGAGTACCCTAGATACAGTTAATACATTTATTTTTTTAAAATTTAGTTAATGATATTATCATGTAATATTTCTGACGCAATCTAGGAACTTCACTTGTTGCTTAAATAGCCATGGTATCAGCGAATAAGGCAGTAAAAGTATTCGGTGTACGTGAAATATAGGCAGTATACCTATAAATAGTGTATATGGTTACATCGGACTTAAGAGGATAGAGATCTCTTACTTTTTCTTAATATTTTATCACGAAGTGTCAGTTTGTTAAGTCCAATTTAAGCAGTTTTTCACATATATATTTACGTAAAGTATTCTAACCTAAAAAGACAAATATAAAGCGAATAACCTAGCAAGCTAATTTCTCAGCGTTGCCAAATTAAATATTTGCTTCAATCATTTACTAAGTCATTCGGTATTTTAAAAGCCAAGTCACGACTTTTTAAGATAGAACCAACAGTGAAAATTTATCCCTTTTTATTATAGATAATACACAATTATATAAATCGTTAGTTATATTATATATAACTAGAGTAAAGGTTTTATTTTTATTTAAATTTATTTAATCGTAAAAAATGCATATTACTATTAAAAAATGTTAATGATTAATAAACGCTGAATTTGCATGCCCCTCGTTTTGCAGTTAATTTGTTGGTATTGATATACCCATGATATAAGGTCGTGCAATGGCATAAAATTTGAACGCGGTCGGTACCGTAAGAAAACAACTCATTTCTCCAATATTCTCCGATATTCAAGTTTCATAAATCGTACGACAGTGAGATGTAATTCAACTGTTTCACCGGCACTTCACTTGCCCCATATAAATTAATTACTGTGCATTCCCGTACGTTCATTCAGGGCTTACTATTTTTTCTTGTGTTCATCTTTGAACTGCATTATTGTTTCAATTCGATCGCTACGGCCACGTATAGGAAATAAATAGAGGGATTTTGGCCATTAGAGGGATTTTAACCATTAGAGGGATTTTTACCATTAGAGGGATTTTGATCATTAGAGGGATTTTGATCATTAGAGGAATTTTGATCATTAGAGGGATTTTGACTATTAGAGGGATTTTGACCATTAGAGGGGTTTTGACTATTAAGGATTTTGACAAGTAGGGAATTCGACCAGTATGGATTTTGACCAGTAGGGATTTTGATCAGTAGATATTTTAACCATTAGGGATTTTGACGAGTATGGACTTTGGCCAGTAGGCATTTTGACCAGTACGGATTTTGACCAATGTTGATTTTGAACGGTAGGGATTTTAACCATTAGGGAGTTTAAGCGTTAGTGATTCTGACCATTAGGGATTTTGACCACTTGGGATATTGACCAGTAGAAATTTTGACCAGTATGGATTTTGGCCAGTAGGGAGTTTGACCTGTAGAAATTCTGACCAGTATGGATTTTGACCGTTACAGGGTTTTTTAAAACAATTAAGGATATTGACCAGTAGGGATGTTGACCGTTACGAATTTTGACAAGCTGGTATTTTGACCATTAGAGGGATTTTGACCATAAGAGGGGTTTTGACCATTAGAGGATTTTTGACTATTAAGGATTTTGACCAGTAGGGAAGTCGACTAGTTGAAATATGGTCCGGCAGGGTTTTTGACCAGTAGGGATTTTGATCAGTAAGGATTTTGACCAGTAGAGAATTCGACCAATATGAATTTTGACCAGTAGGGATTTTGATCGGTAAAGATTTTAACCATTAAGGTTTTGACCAGTATGGACTTTTGTCAGTAGGGAATTCGATTAGTATGGATTTTAGCCATTAGGGATTTTGACCAGTATGGATTTTGACCAGTAGGGATTTTGAACGGTGGGGTTTTGACTATTAGGGAATTTAGGGAATTTAAGCGTTAGTGATTTTGACCACTTGGGATATTGACCAGTAGGAATTTTGACCAGTATGGATTTTGGCCAGGAAGGAGTTTGACCTGTAGAAATTCTGACCAGTACGGATTTTGACCAGTATTGATTTTGACCAGTACGGATTTTGACCTTTAGAGGTTTTTTTTAAGCATTAAGGATTTTTTGACCATTGGTGGGATTTTGACCATTAGAGGGATTCTTACTATTAGAGGAATTTTGATCATTAGAGGGATTTAAACCATTAGAGGGTTTTAGACCATTAAGGATTTTGACCAGTAGAGAATTCGGCCAGTTGAAATATGGACCAGGAGGGTTATTGACCAGTAGGGATTTTGATCAGTAAGGATTTTGACCAGTAGGGAATTCGACCGGTATGGTTTTTGACCAGTAGGGATTTTAACAATTAGGGATTTTGACCTGTATAAATTTTGGCCAGTAGGGAATTCGACCAGTATGGATTTTGACCAATAGAGATTTTAACCAATATGGATTTAGACCAGTATGGATTTTGGCCAGTAGGGATTTTGACCATTGTGGATTTTGAACAGTAGGGATTTTGACCATTGGGGATTTTGAGCATTAGTGAATTTTACCATTAGGGATTTTGGCCACCTAGGATATTGACCAGTAAGAATTTTGACCAGCATGGATTTTGGCCAGTACTAAGTTTGGCCTGTAGAAATTCTGACCAGTATGGATTTTTACCATTAGAGGGTTTTTTACCATCAAGAATTTTGACCAGTAGGGATGTTGACCATTACGAATTTCGACAAATTGGGATTTTGACCATTAGGGAGTGGAAAGGAGCGGGTAATTGGATAATTTATAAAGGAGTTTACGTTCTTCTAGATCTAATAATTGATGCAAATTGTTAGGCCTTTTAATTATTTCACTTTTAATATGATGGATACTCTATAAACTATTACATCTTTTGTTATTTACAATAACGATAAATACACAGAAAGCATTCGATTTTTCTACTCTGCTTGTGGACTTTTTTCTGCTGACGATATGCGAACTACTTTATCATCAGTAACTTTGTTCAGAAGTCGCTTATTCTCATCTTGTAGCGCTTGCATACATTTTTCATCGTCCTGTAAACAAATTTTTTATGCAACATCTGTGTTTTGTGTTATATCAACATATATTTACGGCAATTTTTTCTTTATATTCATTGTGAATTTCTTGACGTGTCGCTACTGCGTCGTTTAATCTTTTTTCTGATTCTCTGTTGGTCAGAACTTTTTTGGTCATTCCTAATAACGCCTCCATTTTCATATTCTTTCTTAGTTCAGTTTTCAAATCTTTCCTTAAGTAGTTGGTTTCTGTTATCAGATTGGCATTTTCTTCAACTAATTTGACTTTATCCATGACAGCCGTGGTAGTTTTCGACACCTAGAAATCGAAATGTGGAAAAAATACTTTTTAGTTTCATTACTTCAAACATGTTGGTAGGATTTAAATTTTTGGATGTGGTGGTAATTTTATACAAAATTCTTAGAGTATTTAAATATATACTTGCGCCAATCATCATCGATGCAAAAGTAGCAACCATGAAACAACATTAAAAAGTTTCTAAGCGATTCTAGTTATTAGTCTAATAGAAACACCACTAGATTGTAAGATTTGGTAAAGGGAGTAATCCCACAATAGAATTTGATTTCTGAAATTCCACAGTGAGAATTAGGCAAGTTCAAATGTATCGAAAATATTAACATGGTAACGAACTGGACTAAAACAGACTACGGGCCAATCTACGTATGAAATCAGCATATTTAAAGGTATTAAACACTTTTTTTTCCTTATTTATGTATTACAAAGCGCTAGGCAACGGGGTGTATAGTCCCAATAACACTTTATTAACACATTACCTAAAATAATTTGGACGAGTGCACAAGAAATTGTGAATGCTAGATCAACGGAAAATACGAAAGATCTGCAACTTTTTTCTACAACTTAAATACAACTGGAAATAATTTAATAAATGGCTACCCATTTATTGAAAAAAATGAGACAGAAAACATTAACTTCAGCAAACGAAATATGTTTTCATAAACAAATGGCCTTCATTTAATCGTTAATAGTAGTCCAATAATACTTAAAAGTGAATTTTCAATGTATGGCTAGAGTATACCTGGAAAAAACTTCTATATCATTCCTTCAATTAAGAAACACATAGATATTTGACTCGAGAACAAAAATGGTGATCACAGTCTAGTGTCATATACTTTTAATACATTTGAAGGTTAAGGAGGGAATAAATATAAGCTCTGATACGTTATATAGACACGATATATTGTTCAGCCATCACTGTAAGTATGATTTTTAATTAACAAATCTCAAGATGAAATCCGTTTGGGTATGCAAGTACATACTTACAATATAAATGCAAGTACAAGTTACAATTCCTTGGGCTTTTCTAAAAAAAATACGCTCACGATTTTTTAATATCTTTTTTGATTTTACTATTTAAATGTGTCAGTAAATTGAATGTATATAAGCACATGTAGAATGAATATCTCTTTACACGAACTAGAGAAATGATGTCCTTTACGCCTTGTTAGATATGTAAATGCTAAGGGACTAGTTATATTACGAATGTGAAAATTTGTATCGCTATTTGAAACGCTGAATTTGCATGCCCCTCGTTTTGCAGTTAATTTGTTGGTATTGATATACCCATGATATAAGGTCGTGCAATGGCATAAAATTTGAACGCGGTCGGTACCGTAAGAAAACAACTCATTTCTCCAATATTCTCCGATATTCAAGTTTCATAAATCGTACGACAGTGAGATGTAATTCAACTGTTTCACCGGCACTTCACTTGCCCCATATAAATTAATTACTGTGCATTCCCGTACGTTCATTCAGGGCTTACTATTTTTTCTTGTGTTCATCTTTGAACTGCATTATTGTTTCAATTCGATCGCTACGGCCACGTATAGGAAATAAATAGAGGGATTTTGGCCATTAGAGGGATTTTAACCATTAGAGGGATTTTTACCATTAGAGGGATTTTGATCATTAGAGGGATTTTGATCATTAGAGGAATTTTGATCATTAGAGGGATTTTGACTATTAGAGGGATTTTGACCATTAGAGGGGTTTTGACTATTAAGGATTTTGACAAGTAGGGAATTCGACCAGTATGGATTTTGACCAGTAGGGATTTTGATCAGTAGATATTTTAACCATTAGGGATTTTGACGAGTATGGACTTTGGCCAGTAGGCATTTTGACCAGTACGGATTTTGACCAATGTTGATTTTGAACGGTAGGGATTTTAACCATTAGGGAGTTTAAGCGTTAGTGATTCTGACCATTAGGGATTTTGACCACTTGGGATATTGACCAGTAGAAATTTTGACCAGTATGGATTTTGGCCAGTAGGGAGTTTGACCTGTAGAAATTCTGACCAGTATGGATTTTGACCGTTACAGGGTTTTTTAAAACAATTAAGGATATTGACCAGTAGGGATGTTGACCGTTACGAATTTTGACAAGCTGGTATTTTGACCATTAGAGGGATTTTGACCATAAGAGGGGTTTTGACCATTAGAGGATTTTTGACTATTAAGGATTTTGACCAGTAGGGAAGTCGACTAGTTGAAATATGGTCCGGCAGGGTTTTTGACCAGTAGGGATTTTGATCAGTAAGGATTTTGACCAGTAGAGAATTCGACCAATATGAATTTTGACCAGTAGGGATTTTGATCGGTAAAGATTTTAACCATTAAGGTTTTGACCAGTATGGACTTTTGTCAGTAGGGAATTCGATTAGTATGGATTTTAGCCATTAGGGATTTTGACCAGTATGGATTTTGACCAGTAGGGATTTTGAACGGTGGGGTTTTGACTATTAGGGAATTTAGGGAATTTAAGCGTTAGTGATTTTGACCACTTGGGATATTGACCAGTAGGAATTTTGACCAGTATGGATTTTGGCCAGGAAGGAGTTTGACCTGTAGAAATTCTGACCAGTACGGATTTTGACCAGTATTGATTTTGACCAGTACGGATTTTGACCTTTAGAGGTTTTTTTTAAGCATTAAGGATTTTTTGACCATTGGTGGGATTTTGACCATTAGAGGGATTCTTACTATTAGAGGAATTTTGATCATTAGAGGGATTTAAACCATTAGAGGGTTTTAGACCATTAAGGATTTTGACCAGTAGAGAATTCGGCCAGTTGAAATATGGACCAGGAGGGTTATTGACCAGTAGGGATTTTGATCAGTAAGGATTTTGACCAGTAGGGAATTCGACCGGTATGGTTTTTGACCAGTAGGGATTTTAACAATTAGGGATTTTGACCTGTATAAATTTTGGCCAGTAGGGAATTCGACCAGTATGGATTTTGACCAATAGAGATTTTAACCAATATGGATTTAGACCAGTATGGATTTTGGCCAGTAGGGATTTTGACCATTGTGGATTTTGAACAGTAGGGATTTTGACCATTGGGGATTTTGAGCATTAGTGAATTTTACCATTAGGGATTTTGGCCACCTAGGATATTGACCAGTAAGAATTTTGACCAGCATGGATTTTGGCCAGTACTAAGTTTGGCCTGTAGAAATTCTGACCAGTATGGATTTTTACCATTAGAGGGTTTTTTACCATCAAGAATTTTGACCAGTAGGGATGTTGACCATTACGAATTTCGACAAATTGGGATTTTGACCATTAGGGAGTGGAAAGGAGCGGGTAATTGGATAATTTATAAAGGAGTTTACGTTCTTCTAGATCTAATAATTGATGCAAATTGTTAGGCCTTTTAATTATTTCACTTTTAATATGATGGATACTCTATAAACTATTACATCTTTTGTTATTTACAATAACGATAAATACACAGAAAGCATTCGATTTTTCTACTCTGCTTGTGGACTTTTTTCTGCTGACGATATGCGAACTACTTTATCATCAGTAACTTTGTTCAGAAGTCGCTTATTCTCATCTTGTAGCGCTTGCATACATTTTTCATCGTCCTGTAAACAAATTTTTTATGCAACATCTGTGTTTTGTGTTATATCAACATATATTTACGGCAATTTTTTCTTTATATTCATTGTGAATTTCTTGACGTGTCGCTACTGCGTCGTTTAATCTTTTTTCTGATTCTCTGTTGGTCAGAACTTTTTTGGTCATTCCTAATAACGCCTCCATTTTCATATTCTTTCTTAGTTCAGTTTTCAAATCTTTCCTTAAGTAGTTGGTTTCTGTTATCAGATTGGCATTTTCTTCAACTAATTTGACTTTATCCATGACAGCCGTGGTAGTTTTCGACACCTAGAAATCGAAATGTGGAAAAAATACTTTTTAGTTTCATTACTTCAAACATGTTGGTAGGATTTAAATTTTTGGATGTGGTGGTAATTTTATACAAAATTCTTAGAGTATTTAAATATATACTTGCGCCAATCATCATCGATGCAAAAGTAGCAACCATGAAACAACATTAAAAAGTTTCTAAGCGATTCTAGTTATTAGTCTAATAGAAACACCACTAGATTGTAAGATTTGGTAAAGGGAGTAATCCCACAATAGAATTTGATTTCTGAAATTCCACAGTGAGAATTAGGCAAGTTCAAATGTATCGAAAATATTAACATGGTAACGAACTGGACTAAAACAGACTACGGGCCAATCTACGTATGAAATCAGCATATTTAAAGGTATTAAACACTTTTTTTTCCTTATTTATGTATTACAAAGCGCTAGGCAACGGGGTGTATAGTCCCAATAACACTTTATTAACACATTACCTAAAATAATTTGGACGAGTGCACAAGAAATTGTGAATGCTAGATCAACGGAAAATACGAAAGATCTGCAACTTTTTTCTACAACTTAAATACAACTGGAAATAATTTAATAAATGGCTACCCATTTATTGAAAAAAATGAGACAGAAAACATTAACTTCAGCAAACGAAATATGTTTTCATAAACAAATGGCCTTCATTTAATCGTTAATAGTAGTCCAATAATACTTAAAAGTGAATTTTCAATGTATGGCTAGAGTATACCTGGAAAAAACTTCTATATCATTCCTTCAATTAAGAAACACATAGATATTTGACTCGAGAACAAAAATGGTGATCACAGTCTAGTGTCATATACTTTTAATACATTTGAAGGTTAAGGAGGGAATAAATATAAGCTCTGATACGTTATATAGACACGATATATTGTTCAGCCATCACTGTAAGTATGATTTTTAATTAACAAATCTCAAGATGAAATCCGTTTGGGTATGCAAGTACATACTTACAATATAAATGCAAGTACAAGTTACAATTCCTTGGGCTTTTCTAAAAAAAATACGCTCACGATTTTTTAATATCTTTTTTGATTTTACTATTTAAATGTGTCAGTAAATTGAATGTATATAAGCACATGTAGAATGAATATCTCTTTACACGAACTAGAGAAATGATGTCCTTTACGCCTTGTTAGATATGTAAATGCTAAGGGACTAGTTATATTACGAATGTGAAAATTTGTATCGCTATTTGAAACGCTGAATTTGCATGCCCCTCGTTTTGCAGTTAATTTGTTGGTATTGATATACCCATGATATAAGGTCGTGCAATGGCATAAAATTTGAACGCGGTCGGTACCGTAAGAAAACAACTCATTTCTCCAATATTCTCCGATATTCAAGTTTCATAAATCGTACGACAGTGAGATGTAATTCAACTGTTTCACCGGCACTTCACTTGCCCCATATAAATTAATTACTGTGCATTCCCGTACGTTCATTCAGGGCTTACTATTTTTTCTTGTGTTCATCTTTGAACTGCATTATTGTTTCAATTCGATCGCTACGGCCACGTATAGGAAATAAATAGAGGGATTTTGGCCATTAGAGGGATTTTAACCATTAGAGGGATTTTTACCATTAGAGGGATTTTGATCATTAGAGGGATTTTGATCATTAGAGGAATTTTGATCATTAGAGGGATTTTGACTATTAGAGGGATTTTGACCATTAGAGGGGTTTTGACTATTAAGGATTTTGACAAGTAGGGAATTCGACCAGTATGGATTTTGACCAGTAGGGATTTTGATCAGTAGATATTTTAACCATTAGGGATTTTGACGAGTATGGACTTTGGCCAGTAGGCATTTTGACCAGTACGGATTTTGACCAATGTTGATTTTGAACGGTAGGGATTTTAACCATTAGGGAGTTTAAGCGTTAGTGATTCTGACCATTAGGGATTTTGACCACTTGGGATATTGACCAGTAGAAATTTTGACCAGTATGGATTTTGGCCAGTAGGGAGTTTGACCTGTAGAAATTCTGACCAGTATGGATTTTGACCGTTACAGGGTTTTTTAAAACAATTAAGGATATTGACCAGTAGGGATGTTGACCGTTACGAATTTTGACAAGCTGGTATTTTGACCATTAGAGGGATTTTGACCATAAGAGGGGTTTTGACCATTAGAGGATTTTTGACTATTAAGGATTTTGACCAGTAGGGAAGTCGACTAGTTGAAATATGGTCCGGCAGGGTTTTTGACCAGTAGGGATTTTGATCAGTAAGGATTTTGACCAGTAGAGAATTCGACCAATATGAATTTTGACCAGTAGGGATTTTGATCGGTAAAGATTTTAACCATTAAGGTTTTGACCAGTATGGACTTTTGTCAGTAGGGAATTCGATTAGTATGGATTTTAGCCATTAGGGATTTTGACCAGTATGGATTTTGACCAGTAGGGATTTTGAACGGTGGGGTTTTGACTATTAGGGAATTTAGGGAATTTAAGCGTTAGTGATTTTGACCACTTGGGATATTGACCAGTAGGAATTTTGACCAGTATGGATTTTGGCCAGGAAGGAGTTTGACCTGTAGAAATTCTGACCAGTACGGATTTTGACCAGTATTGATTTTGACCAGTACGGATTTTGACCTTTAGAGGTTTTTTTTAAGCATTAAGGATTTTTTGACCATTGGTGGGATTTTGACCATTAGAGGGATTCTTACTATTAGAGGAATTTTGATCATTAGAGGGATTTAAACCATTAGAGGGTTTTAGACCATTAAGGATTTTGACCAGTAGAGAATTCGGCCAGTTGAAATATGGACCAGGAGGGTTATTGACCAGTAGGGATTTTGATCAGTAAGGATTTTGACCAGTAGGGAATTCGACCGGTATGGTTTTTGACCAGTAGGGATTTTAACAATTAGGGATTTTGACCTGTATAAATTTTGGCCAGTAGGGAATTCGACCAGTATGGATTTTGACCAATAGAGATTTTAACCAATATGGATTTAGACCAGTATGGATTTTGGCCAGTAGGGATTTTGACCATTGTGGATTTTGAACAGTAGGGATTTTGACCATTGGGGATTTTGAGCATTAGTGAATTTTACCATTAGGGATTTTGGCCACCTAGGATATTGACCAGTAAGAATTTTGACCAGCATGGATTTTGGCCAGTACTAAGTTTGGCCTGTAGAAATTCTGACCAGTATGGATTTTTACCATTAGAGGGTTTTTTACCATCAAGAATTTTGACCAGTAGGGATGTTGACCATTACGAATTTCGACAAATTGGGATTTTGACCATTAGGGAGTGGAAAGGAGCGGGTAATTGGATAATTTATAAAGGAGTTTACGTTCTTCTAGATCTAATAATTGATGCAAATTGTTAGGCCTTTTAATTATTTCACTTTTAATATGATGGATACTCTATAAACTATTACATCTTTTGTTATTTACAATAACGATAAATACACAGAAAGCATTCGATTTTTCTACTCTGCTTGTGGACTTTTTTCTGCTGACGATATGCGAACTACTTTATCATCAGTAACTTTGTTCAGAAGTCGCTTATTCTCATCTTGTAGCGCTTGCATACATTTTTCATCGTCCTGTAAACAAATTTTTTATGCAACATCTGTGTTTTGTGTTATATCAACATATATTTACGGCAATTTTTTCTTTATATTCATTGTGAATTTCTTGACGTGTCGCTACTGCGTCGTTTAATCTTTTTTCTGATTCTCTGTTGGTCAGAACTTTTTTGGTCATTCCTAATAACGCCTCCATTTTCATATTCTTTCTTAGTTCAGTTTTCAAATCTTTCCTTAAGTAGTTGGTTTCTGTTATCAGATTGGCATTTTCTTCAACTAATTTGACTTTATCCATGACAGCCGTGGTAGTTTTCGACACCTAGAAATCGAAATGTGGAAAAAATACTTTTTAGTTTCATTACTTCAAACATGTTGGTAGGATTTAAATTTTTGGATGTGGTGGTAATTTTATACAAAATTCTTAGAGTATTTAAATATATACTTGCGCCAATCATCATCGATGCAAAAGTAGCAACCATGAAACAACATTAAAAAGTTTCTAAGCGATTCTAGTTATTAGTCTAATAGAAACACCACTAGATTGTAAGATTTGGTAAAGGGAGTAATCCCACAATAGAATTTGATTTCTGAAATTCCACAGTGAGAATTAGGCAAGTTCAAATGTATCGAAAATATTAACATGGTAACGAACTGGACTAAAACAGACTACGGGCCAATCTACGTATGAAATCAGCATATTTAAAGGTATTAAACACTTTTTTTTCCTTATTTATGTATTACAAAGCGCTAGGCAACGGGGTGTATAGTCCCAATAACACTTTATTAACACATTACCTAAAATAATTTGGACGAGTGCACAAGAAATTGTGAATGCTAGATCAACGGAAAATACGAAAGATCTGCAACTTTTTTCTACAACTTAAATACAACTGGAAATAATTTAATAAATGGCTACCCATTTATTGAAAAAAATGAGACAGAAAACATTAACTTCAGCAAACGAAATATGTTTTCATAAACAAATGGCCTTCATTTAATCGTTAATAGTAGTCCAATAATACTTAAAAGTGAATTTTCAATGTATGGCTAGAGTATACCTGGAAAAAACTTCTATATCATTCCTTCAATTAAGAAACACATAGATATTTGACTCGAGAACAAAAATGGTGATCACAGTCTAGTGTCATATACTTTTAATACATTTGAAGGTTAAGGAGGGAATAAATATAAGCTCTGATACGTTATATAGACACGATATATTGTTCAGCCATCACTGTAAGTATGATTTTTAATTAACAAATCTCAAGATGAAATCCGTTTGGGTATGCAAGTACATACTTACAATATAAATGCAAGTACAAGTTACAATTCCTTGGGCTTTTCTAAAAAAAATACGCTCACGATTTTTTAATATCTTTTTTGATTTTACTATTTAAATGTGTCAGTAAATTGAATGTATATAAGCACATGTAGAATGAATATCTCTTTACACGAACTAGAGAAATGATGTCCTTTACGCCTTGTTAGATATGTAAATGCTAAGGGACTAGTTATATTACGAATGTGAAAATTTGTATCGATGTATTTTATAGAGATTGAAAATATTCTATCAAGTATCTTATGTTGAACGATTGGACATTACAAACGTCTTCGTATCTAATACTATGCGGAAAATTAAATAGAAGATTTTCGTTTGCCTGTTTTTTGTATTTTTTCTTTGGATGCACTGTAAAGGGTTTACAATACACAAAATGTAATTGAGATGACATTACTATGGCTTACTTGCATTTGTAACGTTTTGACTGTACGCTCCAAGAAATCCCTTTGACGAAGAAATTCGTTCTTAGACTCTTGATCTTCCGCCTGAATAATTTCAAAATCTCTATCGGCATTGTATTTGTGGTACATATCCTGAAAACATTAAAAATATTTACAAAGTTATTTGGATAATACACCTGCTGCAGGTCAATGCTACCTTAACTGCCTTCTGAAGACGTGGAATATCTTGTATAAAACCACTTGCGAAATGAATATCGTTTCGTATTTTCTTGAGTGCTGCTTTAGCGGCTCTATTCTTAGTAATTTCTCTTTTAATTTCACTATCGGCTGCTTTCAATTTTTCTCTTAGTTCATTCAGTTGAACATCCAAACTTACTATTATCTTCTGTAAGTTCTCTAATTCATTCACCATATCTGTTATTTGTTCCATCTGCTCCCTAATCGTCCTGTCTCTGGGTTCTATTTGACCCTTCAATTCATTGATTTTAAAGTCCAGTATGAATCTGAACTTCTCCAATTCTTGATTCTTTCGCTTTAATTCGAAGATGCGTTTTTCTTTATCTTGTATCGTGGAATCTCTTTCTGAGATTTCTTTCTTCAAATCGACAATATCTTTCTCCAAACTTAATATTATCTGCTTCAGTTTGTACTGTTCATTTTCGTGCGTATGAACGGTATGCTTGAGATCATCGATTTCCTTTTGAGATGCCATTAATTTTTTCTTTATGATTTGTGTTTCACCTTTCAGACGCACGTTAGCGTCCTGTTCGTCCGTTAATTGTTTTTCGTAAGTCGTTTTAATTTCATAAATTTCACGGTCCGCATCGTCTTCTATCTGTTGTTTGATTACTTCGTGTTCTTTGTTTCGCTGTTTAGCTTCTTCAAATAACTAAAGTTATAGCATTTTATTACATTTTCTAATTAATCGGAAAATTAAGAATGTAGTCTTCATTTCGTATAAAATAAAGTTATTTTAATTGTGTATCATCCACGGGCTTACTTAATAAATTGCAGAAAATAGTCTATGAAAATGAGCAGCTAGTGAGAAAATAAGAATTAGTGCACGAAATGTTGTACTGTTTTCGTTAAAATACATACATTCACTTTTTACGACATTGGTAGGTATATGATTAGAAGAGTTTTAAAAAGTGTTTCGAATTATAATTAGCATGTATATTAAAATACAAGTTTTAAGACGTGATTTTTGCACACGATTTCACATTTGTTGAAGATTATTAAAAATTGTTTCGCATACTCTTTTGAGAAGTTCCTAGGTACAGTACACCGATTTTCATGTGGCCGGTTAGAAGTACCGCCCTCGAGATGCGCACGAAATTCATAGGTAGGGGAACCTCTAGTTTTACTTAATCCTAAGCCTCTCTACCGTTAAGCGTAGCTAGCAAAGAGTTTGCATTTCATTTTTCCGAATACTGTCTCTATCTAACACTGACCCTTACTTGACGCACGTACAAATTCTCCCACCGGCCACATGAAAATCGGTGTACTGTAACATTTTCTTAATTCATTCGTTTTAAAAATGTTAAGTTATTTAGGTATTTAGGTGTGTAAAAAATTGTTCGACTATTTAGATTTAAGTCATGGTTAGTGCGATCAATTTTTCATTCTTGAAAAAATTTAGGGATTATTTAAAAATAAGTTGGATTTTTTACGTACTCTGCATAAGATTTTTTTTATGCGCGCGAATCAATCATAAAATGGCAAAATCATGTTGTTAATACTGTGTAAAATGCACGAACAAGTCTACAATCCGTTCACTCTAAGTTCCACTTGACATTTATGATGCATTTATGCCATTATGCTGTTGACAATTGAGATTTGAATTCGTTTGAATTAATTGCTACCGGTTTTCTCCTCATTACTGTGTATTTATTCCCTCTTTTCTTTAAACTTAGCGTTTTCATATCAATCTTAACTATTTTTTTTTCAAAACAACACTCACATTGCGATAGTAATCGGTAATCTTCCGCTTATGAAGAGAAAAGTTTTAGATCAAACCTCAGAATGCCGAAATGTTTGAGTTCTAAATCAAAGAAGCTTGTTGCTTCTTTGATTTGCTATTTTGAGAAAGAACGTTATAATGGTGATTCAAAGGATATACGAAAGGTAAAGTATATTCGTTAAAAAGAACATTTCTTTTGAAAAAAAAAATCATATATTCACAGCGATATGCTGATGCTTTGGTACTTCATTCTAATACTGTACTGGTAGTGTGTCTATATCGAAAGATATCAAGGAAGGTAGACCCTTGAGTAGTCTCAAAAAACATGGGATCGTAAAAAAAACAATCACTAATAATCAAATGGCTATTAGGAATACAATATAGGATATGTATTGGAATAGTAAGTTCCATTTTTTTGTATCTCATTATATCATAATCATCCACTGTATATCCTTCAGAACAACATGTTACGCTGAACACCTTGCATGACACCCTACAAGAAAGAAGCATATATAATGGTGGTAGAACATCTTTATTAATAATTTTACGTAATATTACGTAAGATGATCCTCGCAGAGCACTAATGGAACAATCTCATATTATTCTTGATCGAGTAGATTTTCTAGTATATTAAAAATAAAAATGTGATTTATTTGTGGGTGCCTGTTGATGAAACATGGATTTTCCAAAATGGCACTATAAGTAGATTGTGGCAAGATCAAAATGTTCAAAGTATCAAAGAACTAAAGTTGATGTGCGAAGGTTAGTGAACGATTAGTATTATAAATGTATAGCAGTTAATATATTATCCTTTCTAGATATATTATTGTTCATACTGTTAGTCGAAAAGGATTTATACTTGCATTTCCATAAAAAAGAAATGATCTAAACTATCAAGGAGAAATAACTCAAATAACTTTCTGCTATGGTTTGAAGAATAGCTACTTAAAAATTTAGAGCAGCCATCTCTGGTCATCATAGACAATGCACCTTACTATAGTGTTACTGAAAAAAGTATCCCAACTTTTATGTGGAAAAAGATTGATGTCATCCAGGGCTGGTTAAATGACAAGAAAATACAATATAATGACTAGTCTTTGAAACCATAACTCCTGCAACTCGTTAAGCAGTTAGTTTTTTTTTACTTCTGTAATTAGCACTACTTAATTATTTATATATAATTTAAATATTTCGATAATATAGGGATATATGGGGGAGGAGAAGAGAATGTTTTGAGAGTACGGCAGGATGCACTGGAACATGTAACACCAGAAATGTGGAAGAATTGTATCAACCATGCTGAAAAAATTATAGAAGACTGGTGGAAAAGGGAGGTTGTGATAGATAAAAATGAAATGGCAGAATTTATTATTTATTTTGATACAAGTGATAGTGACGATTCCGATTAATTTTAACTAAATCCATCAATAACTTTTCGATCCAGTCTCTAATAATGCTGTGTGTAATTTGCTTGCTTTAAGATCAATAGATCTTAAAGCAAGTGATTTCATTACTGTATTTGTGTAATATGTATATATAATGAGGTGTGTATGTTTGCAATAGAATTAATTCATTGATATTACAAAATATTTTCTATTTCAATATTCAAATAAATAGTTCCTTTATAAACTTTTTTACTTAATTTATTGGATGATGTTCATACATTATTTATTGCTGACTCCTATAATACTTGTGCTGTTTCTTATCCATTTTAATTATATGCAGTAAACAATTCAAACAAAATAACGCGATCTCTTTATTAAATTTATTAAAATTGTTTCCTTTGTAGAAAGTTTTGCTCTTTTGTATTTGATATACTTGTACGTAGTTATAAATCACTTGAATAACTTTTAAATTTCATTAATAGCTCTTTACTTCATTACTACGATCATCATGGATTAATACAAAAACATTACCCATATATCACTCAAGTGACATCAGACATAACCTATTCTGTAATTGTCAGTTAACCGGCAACAATGTGGAGTGGAAGCGACGTTTAAAAAATCGGAACTTACAGTGAACAGACTATATCTTCTTAAAATAACCTTACAATCTGGAGAAGTAAATATTAATTTATGATAAATCCAATTAGTAAAAAGAAAATAAATAAAATTTTTAATTATTCTTTTTGTATGCATAACTAGAATCAGATAATTTCATTGATAAAACACTTTTCAACCGTCAAAAATAAAGATTCATTTCATAACATCCGAATATTCAAACGAAAAATTGTTTGAGAAACTAAAAACGTTGTTGCACGAAATTTAAAATCTATGTAAAATTCCTTTTGAAATAATAATGTCGTTCATTTTGTTCTTTTATTTTGACCGTGAAATCTTCTCATTAATTGTAAATATGTAGTCGTAAATTGTAATATTTTTTTCGAAAATATTACCGTACAAGAACTTTTCGCCTAAACAATATTTTGTATACTTTGCTCAATTGCACGACAAATGCAAAGGATATTACCTCTTCCAATTGTACTTCTTTCTCGTTTAGTTTTTGAATAAAATCATTGGTTATAGTGTTTTCTGAATCTTTCTTAGCTGCTGCTAGCTCTTCCAGTTCTTTATCATATCTAATTCTCATTTTCTCCATTTTCTCTTCTAATTTAATATATTTTTCATATTCAACTATTAATTTTTCGTTGTAATTACTTTCTAATGTTTGTACGAAGACTTCATGGTTCGTTTTCATCTTATTTATCTCGGTATTTATGTTATTTATTTCTTGCATATGATCGATTTCCAATTGCTGAAAAAAAATGAAGGCATGCTAAAATACTAAACTAAAGAATACTAAATACCTCATTCTTTTCTTTTAATTCTTCGATGGCCGTACAATATCCTTCATGGATATCTTTAATAGTGGAATTATGTAAGGCCTCGCTTTGTCTCATTTGATAAGCGTGTTCTGTTTCTAACTCGTGCATCCTCAATTGAAGATCTTTAATAACTGCGAATTTTTCTTCGAGATCACCCCGCGCGATTAATATTTCCGTCGATGGTGTAAATTCTTTGTCCAATTTGACAGCTTTTCCTTCGATACTCAGAAGCTTCCAAATAACTATGCAACCCTCTAGGGAACATGTTATCAAGAATTTGTCGTCATATGTTATTGCTGTCTGTCATTTAGTAAAGAAATATTAATATTTGCTAAAATCTCCAAAATCTGCTTACGTACGTGAGTAATTTTAGTGCTGTGTACTATGAATTCTAAATATTCTGCGTAGTCCAATACTGGTAGCTTTACCGAATAAACTATGCCACCATTTCCAGTCACAAATAGCATGAGATCTGAGTTGGATAGTATAACGCTATCTAATCCACTAGCAGTCACCATTACGTCCCTGTGAACATTACAATTCATAATTTCCCTTAATCGACCATCAGATCCCACAGCGAAAACGGATTTTCCATCATTAGTCATGTTGACATCGGAAAATTGACAAGATTTTATTATGGTTTCACTAATTCTTCGCGTGGTAGAAATTTGCCATTCGTAAACAGCCCCTTCGGTACCACAGGACACCATTTTGTAATCATCGTGCATCCATGATATACCTGTAACCTTGCAAAAGCTCATATACATATTGTTAAGAACTACGCCGTGAGACATACTCTTCCATTGTGTCCTTTCAAATTGAAGAGGTGCTCAAAGGATATTGTAGAATATACTTGAATAACGTTGCCATTAGCAGCAGCAAACAGATGTCCTAACTTGCTGAAGCTGCATAATTTACAATTTCGCACAGGAAATTCTCTAGTTGTAGAAAAATCGTCCATTAATATAGTAAGAAATCTCAGTTTGTCCGAGAAACCGACAATAGTAAATAGACCGGTTGGATGAAGTGCCAACCCATGAATATCTTCCAGATATTTCTTGTACAATTCCAAAGTTTCATTTTCAAAATTCCAAATGCGTAGAGTCCTATCGTATGCTCCTGATGTAATAAAGATGGGTTTCCAAGCACAAACAGCCATACCGCCTATCGGACCATGATGCAAGTTCATTCCGAGTTCCGTAAACATAATCTCTGGAGCAGCATTAATATCTTGTCCCCATAACCTGACCACGTAAATTTGTGTTTCATTGCACGTGGCTACTAGTCTATCTTCCGAGACATTGATTGACATAAAATTGACTTCGTTCATCACTATTTTATCTGTTTCTTCAACTTCTTCGCGCTCGATATAATGATCCGGTATTTTGAAAATGTTTCTCCTTCTATATTTATGCGGTGTTTCTTTTTCATATAAGTAGACCGTTCCCGGAGTATGCGCGAAAGCGAATCCCTTAGCGAAATTAAAGAGAGCCTTAATCTCGTGAACATCGCCATATCTCGTGAGCTCTAGTTCGTCAATGTTCGTACCAGATGCTGGTTGATCACCGTCAGCTATCTAGAAAGACAAATTAATTGAATTTTCAACTTGATTTTCTAATATTTTTTAAACTACGTATTCTATTTAAGTGATTCTTTAATGAAATACCTTAAAATTAAGAACAGTTAAGTCTGCTGCTAAATAAATTGCTTTTAGATCTCCATTTTCAAATGTTAATATTCTTCCATCTGTAGTGCCGGCTACAAGTCTGTCCTGAGTTAGCCAGGCGGCGCAACATATATTTAACTGATCAGCTTTCGAGAATCCGAATTGTCTCCATGCATTTTCTGCACAAGCTAACATACGGAACAGTTGATTACCTACAAGGACAACCAAATTCGAGTCCGTAGGATTACTAGCTATCTGAAAGTAAAGAAAAAAACATAATTAATTAATTATAAAAAATATTAAATTAATAATAAAAGTTGTAATAATTATACGTCATAGCACATAAACAAATGGTGGTAATTCGCTCTCCCTCACTCTGTATATATATATATATATATATATATATATATATATATATATATATATATATATATATATTAAAATAATAGACTTTTTCTTGATTTAGCGACCTTTAATGAATTCCAATTTTTTTTTTTTTTAATACGACGTTTCGACTTTTTTATGAAGTCTTTTTCAAGTAATTAGAACTACAAAATTAATACAAAGAAAGGTAAGAAATATATTTACATTTGTATGAATGAATTAAAATTAAAATTAAAACTCACAAATTTATTTCGTGTCCTTAGTTTAATTTCATTATTTTAATTTTAATTTTAATTCATTCATACAAATGTAAATATATTTCTTACCTTTCTTTGTATTAATTTTTTAGTTCGAATTACTTGAAAAAGACTTAATAAAAAAGTCGAAACGTCGTATTAAAAAAAAAAAGGTCGCTAAACCAAGAAAAAGTCTATTATTTTAATATTATGACACGGCCAATAAAACAAATAAGAAATACATTTTTAATTCTTATTAACACTAAATATATATATATGTATATATATATATATATATATATATTTATAAATAATTGAAAAGAAATTATCGATCGGGATATATTATCAAAAATTAATTAAAATTCGGGTAAGCGGTCAATTAAAAAACTCCTTTATTCAATTACCCTATATTTCGCAACACTTTGTCGCTTCTTCTGGGGTAACTACAAGATTAATGAGAAAAATAACAAAAAATAAATAGATCTAAAAAAATAAAGTAACTATAGAAACAAGCCTTAAGAACTTTTAAAAAACATATATATGAAAAGTTAAAACATGAAAAATAAAAAATATAATGCAATATAAATTAAAACAGCATATGGACCAAATAACAAAACGATTTAAGATCGTCAAGTAACAGTCAAACCCAGTATATTAAAATAAATTATACTAAGACCATTAGTATCAGATCTATAATTTATGTTATTTGTGTCCCTGTTGATGTGGACCATTTCTAAAAATGTTCTTTTTTTATGGTTATTTTCAACGTCTAAGATTTTAACGTCAACAAAATTGAAAGTATGGTCACGATCAAGTGCATGGTCCACCAATGCACAAGATCTCTTAGTATCTCTGATACTAATGGTCTTAGTATAATTTATTTTAATATACTGGGTTTGACTGTTAGTTGACGATCTTAAATCGTTTTGTTATTTGGTCCATATGCTGTTTTAATTTATATTGCATTATATTTTTTATTTTTCATGTTTTAACTTTTCATATATATGTTTTTTAAAAGTTCTTAAGGCTTGTTTCTATAGTTACTTTATTTTTTTATATCTAATCATTTTTATATTTTGTACGTCAATTTTATTATTTTTTAACTCTACATTTTGTAAGTATTTTTACTACTGTTTTATACTCTTATTTATTTTTTGTTATTTTTCTCATTAATCTTGTAGTTACCCCAGAAGAAGCGACAAAGTGTTGCGAAATATAGGGTAATTGAATAAAGGAGTTTTTTAATTGACCGCTTACCCGAATTTTAATTAATTTTTGATTATATATATATATATATATATACATGGTGTCCCGCATCGTTATGTTCAAATTTTAGAGTAACTAAAACGCAAAACTTGTATATCCATTTTTATTTGTTTCAAAGTTACAGATCTATGAATGTGATTGTCAGATCATGAAAAAAATGTAATCCTAAAGTCAATAAAAAGTGATTTTATGTAAAAAAGTTCAATTAATAATATTTTCGAAATGTCCATCTCCTTGTTGAATGCAGGCTTGTGCCCGTAAGCCAACAGAAGAAATATTTATCCGAATTTCATACTTGTTTTGTCGGATTTGCTCGGCAGCCAGGTGAATACGATCCAACAACTCTTCCCTTGTGTTCGAAACTTGCGCGTAGAGTAAATTTTTCATGTACCCCCATAAATAAAAGTCAAGGGGATTAAGATCGGGTGATCTGGGTGGCCATGCAACAGGACCACCTCGACCAATCCATCTTGGATAATTGACGTTAACCCAATTTCGGACAGCAATTCCGAAATGTGGTGGTGCCCCATCCATGTGAAACCACATGTCTCGTCGAACATTCAGTGGGACATCCTCTAAAAGACCTGGCAGTTCGTCAATAAGAAATTGAAGGTAATTATCCGCATTTAAGCTCCCAGGAAGAATGACAGGACCAATAAACAAGTCATCGATTAGGGCCGCCCAAACGTTAATAGAAAATTCATGTTGAAATTTAGATGTGCCTATAGCTTTGGGATTTTCTGATGACCACCTGGGCAGGTTTCTCAGATTTATAACACCACTTCCCGTGAATGTAGATTCATCTGTCCAGAGGACTGTTCTGCAGAAATTAAAATGAAACCGTGACTGTGTTAATATCCAGGTAGAAGAATCTAGACGAGCATAGTGGTCTGCCTCACGCAAACCATGTCCCCTGCGATAGTGATATGGATATAAGCCCTCACGTTTTAAAATTCGCCAAACTGTCGTTCATGGCACTCCTACTTGTCTAGCGATTCGACGTACACTGAGAGTTGGATACCTTGTAACAATAGCTACTGCTTCTTCCTCTAAGTTTGCTGGAAAATTTACTCCTAGGTCGAAAAGATAATCACGCAGTCCGCATTCCCGAAATTGTCTGTATACTTCCAGAAACGTTCTGTAATGTGGAATGCGCCTATCGGGAAACCGATGTCGGTATTCAATAACTGCTTGACGTGCACTGCCGTTACAGTAGCCATACACAAAATGCATGTCCACATACTCTTGAGAAGAAAATCGGTAAGGCATTTTGAATAAAGAAAACGTGCCCACTCACTAATAAGCTGTTGTATGAACTGAAACGTAATGTAATCCTGTATTAAAAAATGCAACGTTAACAGTCATCTGAACATTTGTTTATTGTATGATATTCATGGTTCAGCACTTACGAAATAAGTAAGAACCTTCTTTATCATAAATCAATTTCCAGTACTCTTTTTTGTAGATCTCCAAGAAATTACTGTATGCGTAGTGCATACAGTAAATTAGGCTTAGAAAATCTTAAAAATTTTGGGTAGTGTCAAGACAAAAAGAATTGAATTTGTATTTCTTGATGTTGTTCATGCTCGACACAACTAAAATTATAAATGTGTACTTTTGCGATAGTGAAAAGGCAATAATTACCATTATTTAAATTAGTTAGCACAAATTAATACAATATTCAGCAATACACCTCACACCTTATAGAAGGAAGGAACAAAGTAACTATTTTACAAAATGCGTAATATGCAATTTCGGTTACAACAATCGTTCTAATAAAGATCCCATAAATTTAATTTTATTTGAGACTTTTATTGAACTTTTTCGTACCTGAACGACGGTGCCAGTGCCGTTGGAATTGTTCGCTCTCGTGGTATTTTCTAGTTTGCCTTTATCGCATTTATAGAGATATAGTGTCCATTCGGGATCTCCAGTCACAAACATTATACTTTTATTGTCCGCAGTGAAAGCCACAGCAGCGAATTCCCTGGCAGCGCATTCTTTTTCTGCCGGCAGTAAAAGTTGCTTCTTTTTCTTACATGTTTGGGCGTCGAAGAGGGTTGCGAAAGGCTTTTCGCCGGCCTCAGCAATTGCAATAATTTTTCTAAAATCATAAGAAAACATCTACAGATTCGATTAATTGCAAAAATTGCAAAAATCTATATAAAATACTTTTAACGTGTTGCTATTACATTAAACTTTTGCATCAACTTAATGTTTTGAATATAATACTAAATTTAATTGAATCGGCCGATACTTGCTGGAAATCCATAATATGTAAATGGGATTTAAGTAAAACACTTATACTAATTTCCAGTATATATACAATGTGTCTGGGAAAATGTGGGAAATCTCTCGGATTCAGATAGAACATTAAAAAATAAGATGACAAGTTCCCATAATTTTTTTCCTAGCGGCCCTCCCTACGGAGATACGGCCTCCTAAAGGACGCCACTGGAAATCAATTTTTCTTGAATAACTTTTAAACTACTTATTATAACTTAATGAAAATTTAATATGATAAACAGTAGTAAGGCCCTCTTAAAATACTGCCCTTAAATTTAAATTAGCTTGTTTAGTTTACCAGGGGCGGACTAGGTTGCATATTTTAATGCTTACATTTTTAACACCCTGTATGTTAAGGAGTTAAAAAAACAAATTTGGATACCCTGAACATTAAGCTAAAGAAAAGGTACTCTTGTTCATTGTCGATAAAATGAACCGTTTTCGAGGAAAAAAAAATAAAAGAATTAATGTTTTGTTTCTATATATATATATATATATATATATATAACCATGTTTTTTATTTTTTTTTGTCTGCAACAAAGTGTGATACAAACGTCATTCCAGGAACAAAAAAGTTTTAGTTTAGGTTATTTAATACGACAAAATTACAAAGATTCTTAGAAATGCAGTTTTGTCCCAGAAAGGCACCTTAACAAAAATTATGTTTAGAAATGTACTCACTAAAGCTTGCTACGATTGAACCTAAATACGCTAATTAGAAATAATCAATTAAAAACTTCATCAGTGGGTTCAACATGGGCTCCGTGAACTCTGATACACTCGCGGGCACGACGAATAGAGGACTGCTGTACTCGCCACAACAACCCAGCATTGTTTCTTATCACATCACAATGAAATGTGATTCTCTGTAAAAGTTCCTCCCTAGTATCAAACGGAGAGGAATACACCAAGGTTTTGAGATGACTCCACAGGTGAAAATCCAGGCAATGGAACCTCCTCTGCCTATCCAACGGTTTGGATAGACGTTATTCAGGTGGTCGCGTACAGCAACGCTAAAATGAGGTGGGGCCCCATCATGCATAAAATAGATGCTTTGGCGGGTTGCAAGTGGCAAATGCTCTATTGAATCCAGAAAAGCGTTCTGAAGGAACTGTAAATAAAGTTCACCATTCAATCGTGGCGGCAATACGCATGGTCCAATCAAGAAATTGCCAATTATTCCTGCCCAAACATTAATTGATTGGAACTGATGTTGATAATGATGAACGACAGTGGCATGAGGGTTTTCATCAGCCCATACATGCGAGTTATGTAAATTTACAATACCATTTTTGGTAAACCCTGCTTCATCGGTAAAAAGAATAGTGCTAATGAAGTTTGGGTTTGTTCGTTGCTGATCTAACAGCCAGTTTGCGAACTGGATTCTACGAGGAAAATCTTCAGGAAGTAGTAGATGCACTTTTTGCAGATGATAAGGGTAAAACAACTGTTCTTTAAGTACTTCATGAATTGTCGTTTTTGACGTATTAAGCTGCGCGGCTAATCTTCGAGTGCTTATTGAAGGAGTATCACCTACAGTATCCAAAATATTTTCCTCCAATTGCACCGTACGTACTGTTCTTCTCACACCAGCATCAGTAATTTTTGTCGCAAAACTTCCTAAAACATTAAAGAAAGTCAATAATGTTACCTTATTAAATGGAATCGCCCACCAGTCTCTCTTAGACGTTGGTCAAGTCGCTGAAATGTTTTCTGATTTGGAATATTGCGATTAGGATATCTTTCTTCATACAACCTTCTTGCTTCCAAAGCATTGCAAGATGCAAGACCGTACATAAGATGCGTATCTGCATACTCTCTAAATGTGTATCCCATTATCAAATTAAATTTACCAAGATATTCAAAATTCAATAAATTAATATCGAAGTAAAGGATCAACGTGTTAACAATATGAAAGATTACAAGATTTAAAATTTACATGTCAATGCAAGATATTTATTAATTCGTGGGTACCATAGTAACGTTTGTAAAAACAATGCGTTTTTTAGTACTGAAAACAGTTTTATTTCAGACTTTTGTATCACACTTTGTTGCAGACAAAAAAAAATAAAAAACATGGTTCTTTTTAATAGAAATAAAACATTAATTCTTTTATTTTTTTTTTCCTCGAAAACGGTTCATTTTATCGACAATGAACAAGAGTACCTTTTCCTTAGCTTAATGTTCAAGGTATCCAAATTTGTTTTTTTTAACTCCTTATCATACGGGGTGTTAAAAATTTAAGCATTAAAATGTACAACCTAGTCCGCCCCTGGTAAACTAAACAAGCTAATTTAAATTTAAGGGCAGTATTTTAAGAGGTCCTTACTACTGTTTATCATATTAAGTTTTCATTAAATTATAATAAGTAGTTTAAAAGTTATTCAAGAAAAATTGATTTCCAGTGGCGTCCTTTAGGAGGCCGTATCTCCGTAGGGAGGGCCGCTAGGAAAAAAAATATGGGAACTTGTCATCTTATTTTTTAATGTTCTATCTGAATCCGAGAGATTTCCCACATTTTCCCGGACACATTGTATATAAACATAATACTAAATGTTTAAGATATAAATGAAATTAACTTAAACGTTCGAATAAAGAATTATCAAGTTCAGACCTATCGATACTCGTTATATAAGTGACCCATTATAATTTACATCTCGCGAGAAATAAGGAAACAATCGAATAAATAAAGGATGTAAGAATGAATGAAAATAAAGTAAAGCAATTAATTTAATATATAACAAGATGATAGAGAGTTCTAATAATTCTCAGAATTATTTTTAAGCTATTGGCAATGGACTACCATCTAACCAATCATTTGGCTTCACCAGTAGCAAGAAATCACAGGATAAATCCATTGCGTCGATAAAAAATCAACAACGACTTGGAAGAAACGAAATCTATCTTTGTTGAGAAGAATTCGATAAAATATGTCATTCAGGATTGCTATGTAAAAAGTTAAATATACAATTCCGGTTTGATTTTAAGTTTTTGTGTACACACATCTTAATGATGAAAAAATCCAGTTAGGAACAAAATTCAAATAAACGTACCGGATGCTTGAAAAAAAATTGGAACAGTCAATGGAAAGTATTGTTATAATTTTGAAACCTATCTGCACACGGTACATTCCTCGAAGGTGCAGCCAGTACCTCAAACTTACAGGCAACCCCTCCAGAACAAGTTTCCCAAGGCAATAGCAAATGTTCTTTGTTTTATAACGAATCGTTCGAGAAGAAATTGCAAAATTGAGTACTGAATACCGCAAAAAGAAGTGAGAAGACTTAAATGACAAAAAACAGAATCTAGTGAAATATGTAGTATAAAATTAATATAAAATCAAATTAAATTTTTGAAGAGAATGCATTTATGCATTTCCTTAATTAAATGCATATAATCGGAATTTATAGTCTGTGAAAAGATCGAATGTACACAATAAAGGGGATATGAAAACGTTATTGATAATACTATATAAATCTAATAAAGAAATAATAATAGCGAATAAAACAAAATACTCAAATTATGATGACAACAATGTTGTAAATTCTGCTCTGTACTGATTATTAAATATTTCCGCATGTGTATAAAATAAAGTTTTCGTAAATCATTACGTACCGATTAGGACTGACGCAAATTGACGTGACATTTTGACCTTTATCGCTGAACTTGATGAATTTCTGCTTCCTCTGATTGAAGTTGTGGACGCATAGGACCCCACCCACCGGATAAATTACTTCTTCGTCATTTATGAAGTGGGCATTGCCTTTTATGTTTGTCTGCAGACCAAGCACTAACCTCGGTTGGGCCACTGGTATAGTTGACATTCTAATGTCATATTATACACTGTCGGTTCTCCACAGCTACACTTGACGTGTAAAAATATCCGAATAAAATTTTGCGGTTGCCGAGCAGTGTATTTGGTCGATATTTTGTAGTTTCACGCGGTGTTTTATAACAATTATGTTTGTGTTTTGAGTTAATATTATGAAAATGGTAGTTCATTATTTTTTTATAAATGCGTTTATTGGAAAAAATAATATAAATATCGATGTCTTATAGTTGATTATAAGATCTATTAGTATTTTTGGTTATCTCGTTATTGAAAATAGGGGAAAATTGGAATTGATTTGTAGTTGTTTATATTAATGAGTAGAGCAGACCAATTTCCGTGCGCGCCATGAACGCCGGTATGGCAGTGTAATTCGTATTATAACGGGTGTTCAGAAACATTCGAAATAAAAGTAGTCCTTGAAAATATGAGGTCATGTCTGAGATAGATTGATTTTTGACAGACAACAGTTGACATTTAATAATTATTACAAATCAGCTACTTAAGTAAAGATATACGATTTTTTGTTCAGAGCCCACTTGACTTCGAATGTTTCTGATCACCCGTTATTAGAATATGCGATAGAATAGGGACGCAACATGAGCTTGTTACCGATAGAAGTAGAGACATTTATTCTATCAGAAATAATTAAATATACATTTGGTTTTCTGCTATTAAAGTAATATACATAAACACACGAAAAATAAGAATAGTATATATTATAGCAGCGTTGTATGTACCTATAAATAAAATGGAAAATGTATGAAATCAGTGATTGTGTGCACGACAGAGGATTTAAAAAAACACTTACCGTTTTAAGCGTCTTGCAAGGATTGACAAACTGGAGAAACTCCATTGTATATTTTCAACATCAGGTGCGTTTCTAAGGTTATTTCTGAAAAACATGTCCGCCGTGAGGAAAAAATATGTTTATATTCGGAAAACGAGCGTTCTACATCTAGTGATGTTATATACGCATAATCAAAATACTTTTTTAAGCAACTTAACGCATCTGTAGACGTGACCTCACAAATACGTGTTAAAGTGTCAAAATCTGCATTTCTGTCTAAAACACTTTCAAATTTAATTAGAATACTTTCACTTTTTGCGTCTTCTACAGCACACAGTTGTGCGTGAACATCTTTAACGATTTGCAGTGATTCCTCTAACGACAGCGACGAATTTTCTAATTTTGTTATTGCTTCTTCTAGTCCCAAGTAATTCTCGCGAATACTTTGTAAATCCATTTTAATCTGGGCATCCTGAAATTTTTTCTGACTTGTATTGATAGCTGCACTTTCTTTCGTGTCGAAGGATAAAACCACGTCCTTAATTTTTTCAAAATGTTCATGATAGTAAAACTCCTCGCGTAACCATGTACCCCAACGTGTCAGAATCGGCTGTGGTGGTTCAGGGGTATGGGGACACAATTCATGAAATTTCCGAATACGTTTTGGAGATTTCAGGAATATTGCCTTTGTACTCGATATTAAAGCATCTACCTCTGGATAGCATCTACGAACCTGTTCTGCCACAAGGTGTAGAGCATGGAGTTTACAAGTAATATGTAACAAGTTAGGACAATATTCTCTAAGAGACCGGCCTACAGAACACATGGTTGCGGCACCATCGGTCATAAACATTAATACTTGGACTTTCGAGAGTTTAAATTTTTCCAAAGTATCGAATAGCACCTCTGAAATTTTTTCGGCATTACATTGTTCTAGTCGCCTGGATGCTAATAAAATTGAAGACGTTGGTTGATGTGGTTCCATATTACGCGCCATCACATTAACTACAGATTGTTTTTTGCTGTCAGTTGTTTCGTCCACACATAACCACGGCTTTGATTTTATTTTCAACCTGTTTACGCACCGATGGTAAATTCCTTCGTAACGTTGTCGTGCTCGGTAATGTTTGATTCGCGTATTTATTCCGAAATAAAATAAATGAATCATTACTTAATAAGGTAAACGGCAGTGTACATACAATCATAGTTACACATAGTTCATGTGCGTAAACTGTTGTCGATTAATTTTGTTATTATTGTGCTTCGAACTGCTTACGTGTTCTTTACAATGTGTTTTTGACCAACATATTAGATACGTATTGCACACTAAACATTTAATTTTTGAGCCATCGTATATTAAGTCCGGGAAATCAATAATAAACTTATTCACTTCGTCTGACAACGGTCGTTTTCTCGATTTATGTGTCGACGACATTTTAGTACGTATGCTTACACTTACATGCAGTCTAAGCAAGTACCAAACACATACTGAATGCTTTTTATTACTTCTGATGCAATACAATCATCCTCACATCGACGCACATGGCGCGCATGGAAATTGGTCTGCTTTATTAATGAGTGAATTACGTTTACTAACAAGGTTTTAAATTCAAGCTCTTTAAATCTATATTTATTTATTTATCAGTATCGACGGCACTTGTCTGGAACAGAATTGTCTATAGCCTAAGTTCAACATACACTAGCCACGATACATTGGAAAAACACGACCGACAATTAGGTCACATGATGTTTCGTGAATATTCTAATTAAATTACTAATTGACAGCCGTGATTTGAAAAATTTCTTGTTAAATTGGAGTATCTGCGCATGTACCCTAGTAAGAAGATGTATGTTATTGAGGTAGTTGATAGTTTTGAGTAGTAATAACTCCTTCTTACTTATTACCTAGCGCAAACCAATTCTACGGAAACTTATCCAATCTACTTACAATACGTATTATAATTGAGTAATTGAAATAATAAATTATTCTCTCACAAAGAGCGTGTCGTTATGTTAATAGCTTCTCTATATCGACACTCTGTAACAATCAGTTGATCAATTAGGTTGTTAAGGGTAACAATTGTATATTTTGTCCCAATGAAAACCGAACAGATGCATGTTATATGCGGAATTTCCATGTATTGATTGATTTTGTGAATTGAAATTCACCTGTAGGCAGTATATTCAAAGTACGAGTATATAATTTACATTTTATATTTTGCCAAATTAAATTTTTCGGGCATGTTATTTTCGCCGTTTGGTTGTTGTTATAGGTTTCTTTTCTCAATACGTAAAGCGCAAAGACGAAGTATTTGCGATTAATTAAAAAAAAACTTTTGGAAATTGTATTATGTGTAATATTATGTTTTCTTTTAGTTACGCTCATGTTTCCGTAAGTTTCAAATAAGCATAATCAGTTGTGGCACTTTATTTTTCTATCGTCGTCATATCTTTGTCAAGGGATTATTTTCAAGTAGGTATTAATGAAAAACTTTTGCTTGTTAGATGTTAAGATGATTACATATAATTTAAATAAATAGTCGGCGCCGGCCTCTTATTATCTCCTGAACTTAAATTGAAAAAAGTTTAGTGAGATGTAGCGTTAACGACACCATATAATTGCCGACGAAAAGCCGTTACCAGACCTCATAGTTAAAGAATAAGCTATAAACAATAACTGCGCAAGTTTACAAGGAATGAAGAAATTATTACGTTTACATAGTTTCTTTGTAAAAGTAATCATTTACGCTCATATGTACACACGTACTTGTCTTTTTCAAGGACGGCAGATTTATCAAAATTATTTGAATTTTATAACAAATGATGTTTAATATATTCACGCATGTTTGTGTATTAGGTTTTATAGGTATAAAACCAAAAAAATAAGCAAAAATACATTACTATACAACGCAAAAGGAAGATATCTATTGAAATCAAAGATATGAATATTCAATTTTACTTGAAATGGTAAAAAGTGGATATGCAAGAAAACGTATTTGCTGCAGATCAACCACTCTATTCAACCTCTTTTTAGGTGAGACTGACATGTGATTGTAAGAAAATAAAATGCGTCAACCCTAACAATAGTTAAAAATTAAATTTTCGTTATATGTCAAAGCCTTCATAAACACAACATACTTTCAAATAGAAGATAAGTTTTATCAACAAGTATTTGGCGGGACAATGAGCTCCTCACTATACCCCAAACGATACAACATTATGTCTTTTTCAAAGTAAGATAAATTAAGTAAATGTAATAGGAAATAGGAGATAAATAACAAGATAACGTACTACTAACAGTTTGTGTTTTTGTGTGCAGCTGTCAGGATTTTAGGACAAATACATTCGTAAATCAAAAATCCATAAATAATTAATAAAGTTTATCACGCAGAATATAGTAGGAATCTTAAATCTAATTACCAAATTCTTAATATAAAATGTTAATCATTAATATATATATATATATATATATAATAGTAAGATATTACATGCACAAGTGCAAAAGAATAAATGATACAAATAAGTAAGAAAAACACAAATTTATGCATACATAACAACAAACAATGTCGTGACAATCATCAAATTAATATAATATTTACCAAACGACGAACAAACGCAACAAAAGTGGAATTTATATTTTTATTTAATTAAATCATTTCAGGAATACATTATAATGTATTTATAAATAGCTTGAACCAAGGTCTATCGTGGCTTAAGTGGTAAAGCAACGGTCCGGCAAACCATAGACTTGGGTTCAAGTCCCAACGTAGACAAAATTTTTCAATTAAAAATTTCGTTTGATTTTCTTTGTAATTTATGGACAGTAATGTTTATATTCAGATTTACTTCGCAACTACATACTAATTTGTTAATATTTCATATAATAGCCGAAAGCTCCAAGAATTTATCAATTAATATATTTAATGAACGGCTAAGAAATTATCTAAACATATATATATGTATATATATACATATATAGATACAAGTATCCCGTATCGTTGTGTTGAAATTTTAGGAGTGTAAAGTAGACTTCATTTCAAGTAACAAAAACGCAAAACTTGTATATCCATTTTTATTTGTTTCAAAGTTACAGATCTATGAATGTGATTGTCAGATCATGAAAAAAAATGTAATCCTAAAGTCAATAAAAACTGATTTTATTTAAAAAAGTGCAATTAATAATATTTTCGAAATGTTCACCTCCTTGTTGAATGCAGGCTTGTGCCCGTAACCCAACAGAAGAAGTAATTATCAGAATTTCATACTTGTTTTGTCGGATTTGGTGAATTTGTAACACCACTTCTCATGAACGTAGATTCATCTGTCCAGAGGACTGTTCTGCAGAAATTAAACTGAAGCCGTGACTGTTGACGTACGACGTGATTCGACGTACACTGAGAGTTGGATCCTTTGTAACAATAGCTACTGCTTCTTCCTCTAAGTCTGCTGGCAAATTTACTCCTCGGTCGAAAAGATAATCACGCAATCCACATTCCCGAAATTGCCTGTGTAGTTCCAGAAACGTTCTGTAATGAGGAATGCGTCTATCGCGAAACCGATGTCGGTTTCAATAACTGCTGGACGTGCACTGCCGTTACAGTAGCCATACACAAAATGCATGCCCGCATACTCTTGAGAAGAAAATCGGTACGGCATTTTGAACAAAGAAAACGTGTCCACTGACTAATAAGCTGTTGTATGAACTGAAACGTAATGTAATCTTTTATTAAAAAATTTAACGTTACCAGTCATCTGAACATTTGTTTATTGTATGATATTCATGGTTCAGCACTTACGAAATAAGTAAGAAGCTTCTTTATCATAAATAAATTTCCAGTACTCTTTTTTGTAGATCGCCAAGATATGACTGTATGCACTACGACACGTGTTTATTTAATTTAGGATAACATCTTATTATGCGACGTTTACAATCACAGGCCTGTTATTGAATCGTATAACTTTTTTTTAAATAAAATCATTTTGTATTGACTTTGTATTGATTCATAAATTTAAAATTGAACATTTCGAGCATTTATGGATAATTAATTTGCAATCAATTACTTATAATTACAATCTTTGTAATACAATATTTATGCATGAAGAACAATGGTTCTGCAAATGATACGATATCTGCGTATTTGAATTGTGATCTTAGGAATCTGATTAAAAATTTATATAGTGTAGAGATAGATATATCGTTCGGTAGGGATTAAATTAAACTAAATAAATATTGGAACATCACATTCGTTTTAGTACAAGTATATCAGTAAATTCAAGAGGTCAATAATCATCCCAATAATGTGTTAGATGCTTATATGACAAAGCTATAAATATTTGTTCAAAAGGAAAGAAACTAAACAAAAATGAATTATATCAGAATAATTGAAACATACATGAGTAGGTAAACCCCACCAGTTTTGTATAATACAAAGGTATTTTTAATAATATAAAATATTATTCAAAATCTGGTGTCAAGAACACAAATTACAGGTTCACTATTAATATTTTTGTGAACGTGTCCGAACATATCCCTCCCCAGAGACGTAGATACGTATTTCGCCTTTCTACAGGCTCATCGGTACGCCCCTGCTGGAGAAAGGATATTCTCAGACACAATCACAAAAATGAATTTAAAATTTAAAAATGAATTATACAAATAAGATGTTGACAAAGGTATGGAAAAATAAGGCAATATAACAAGATCCGGAATAAGAATATCAGAACAATTTGTGTGGCACAGTAATTTCATATGCCAAAGTCTCATGAGAGAAAATCAGAATAATAGGCAACAAATACATGGCCACAACAGCCTTGGGAATGTGGACATACATTAGAAAAATAGTGTAAAAGTCAGAGTCAAAGAACACTAAAAATTGTGTCAACTTGCAGAAACACTTCCATACATCCATCATCAATAAAGAAAATTACCACATCAAATGAAGGCCAAGGAAACAACATATATGGCTCTAAGATCAAATACCTATAGTTTACTTACCTGAAAATTAAAGATGTCTGGCTGTCAATAATAAGAAGCAATGTTAGCAGAAGATTTTTTTCTTTAAATAAAATTTTTTGTTACAAAACGATAATGAAGTCTATTACATTAAATGTATTGTATGAAAGTGTGTATCTACAGGTATACAGATAGCACCCTGTAATAATTCCGCGTAATTATCTTCTAAACGTACTTTTTTACCTCATGAAAAATACCAAGAATTACACAACATTCTCGTCAAAGATGGAACATATCGCAAATTAAATATCATCATAATGAAAACCGTTTAATTAAATTCATTCCAGATAATCGGTCTGATCTAAACTTCTGGTCTGTCTATTCATACCGGAAAGTTAATTACTTTTTTTGAAACTCTTTAAATAATAGAATAAGTGACGAAAAACTCAGTCCAAATAAATGTTCTAGTCGTCTTGCTGTGTGCTTTAATTAAATCCCAGTCATCTTTTGTATATATAATTTAAATTTTTCCATGGCATTGTTATATTACCTCTAATATAATTGTTTTTGAAATAAAAAAGATTCTTTATTTTACGGTAGATACGGTATTTTGTTCACATTGTTAATAGATTCTAATATTCTTCTTGTATTACATTATATATAATGTATTACAAGTATGTGATTTTGTTCCTTAATCTTATGGTAAGTGTAAGGATTTATTTTGTAAAAAAATAAATTAAATATTGGTACACACAATAGCCCTACGTTTGCGCTATGCGCTTCTTAATAAAGCAATAAATAATTATAATCAGCAATTTTTTATTTTTCGGGAAAATGATAATAAGCAGTATTAGTTTTTAGAAAACAGTAGTACTAGAATTTTTTGATAGAAGCAATAGTAAACTAACATCAATCCATTCGATGTTTTGACTTACGCCATTAATTTTCATCCATATGAACCAAATCAACACTTCTGGCTCAAATTTATTACTTATAAAATAGAATTGTATTTAAAAGTAAACTGCTTTATATCCTAAATATTCTAAATTTTATAACATTCTTTATTCATTATCTAAAATTAGCTATATTTATTAAAATGAATTTTAATATCAAGAAGAGCATGGTTATTAATGAAATTTTTCGTGATGTCAATCATCCATCTCATGACATGTAGGTATTTATTCAAAAAACCAAAATATTCAACAACAAATCGTGCCGGCCTGAATATAGAACATATAAAATGTATTTATCTACTATAAAAGCTTACTTAAAATAGAAGAACCATAGCAAATTTAAAATGATCAAATCTCCTTCAAATAATATTTCAAGATGCGCTAATGGCACTAATAGAAAACCGGAATAAAATTCAGCCTGCATATTGCAAAAATTAGCACAACCTATGATGTTTATTCGTTAAGAAAAAGAACTGATAAGTCTTACTCATATTTCATGACAGTGTTTTAATATTATTTTATTTAGGTTTATATTTAGATACAGTGTAAAATTTTGACAATTGCACCTTCTTTTATTTATTTTCAATAAATGCTTTTTTTCTATGTCTGAGTTTGATCTTGAGCAACCATATTTAATGCAAGAGTTTTTGTAAGTATGTAATACACTAAAATTTTTCTAGTGTATTTTACTAAAAAAATAACTTGAAATTTTTAATTAATTTATTTCAAAACAATAACAAACATTTCAATATATTATTTTCAAGAGGAATACAAGTGTCCCGTATCGTTAGGTTCAAATTTTAGGAGTGTAAAGTAGACTTAATTCCAAGTAACAAAAACGCAAAACTTGTATATCCATTCTTATTTGTTTCAAAGTCACAGATCTATGAATGTGATTGTCAGATCATGAAAAAAAATGTAATCCTAAAGTCAATAAAAACTGACTTTATTTTAAAAACTTCTATTAATAATATTTTCGAAATGTCCCCACCTCCTTGTTGAATGCAGGCTTGTGCCCGTAAGCCAAGAGAAGAAGTACTAATCTGAATTTCATACTTGTTTTGTCGGATTTTCTCGGCAGCCAGGTGAATACGATCCAACAACTCTTCTCTTGTGTTCGAAAATTGCGCGTAGACTAAATTTTTCACGTTCCCCCAGTTACCGCTAAGCACATCTACTTTGCAAATTTCCTCGTACATTTGAAGAGATTTGTAAAAGTCTCAAACTTCATTATAAAGACTAAAATATATATTTGTACAATAGGATTTATACAATCCAACAATAATTGTCTTGAAATATTTTAAACTCTTCAAAAATAACTATTATTTAGTAATAGATGTGTATTATACTTGAACTATTAAGCTCAAAAGATATAATATTCTGTGACTATAATAACAAAACAAAAATTTTTTCAAACTGTAAATATAATCACTTAGATTAATTCTAATCAACTCGTTACAGACTTTATTTTTGAAATTTTTAGATTGACCTCGTACAAATTTACATACAATGGACCCCACGTATACTATTCACTCGTTTTTTTTTTTCGAAATTCCATCGTTAAAACCGAAAGTTAACTTTGCTCGTTCTCACCTACTATTCTCATTTGTGCTAAAATGATGTGAACAAGTAAGTTACTCATTTAAAGTGCATTTAGCACTTTCCGTTGTGGCGGTCTTCATTGTGTTATACATTAAAAGGAAAAGGAAGCTTGCATCTAGAGTGCGGAAGCCATTTACCAGTTTTGTAGTGTCAACACGTCAAGCAAACATGTTTTTACTATAAATAACCACATAAATGAACCTATATTCTGAAAATGCGTTACTAACCTGCAAAGTTCGTTTTTATAGAACTTAGTTGTAAGTTCATTTAAGAGCCCCTTTTTTTCATGTCTAATGAATTAGTGCTGAATTAGAAATATGGAGTTAGTTTTAAATGACCAAAAGTTAACGTCTATCTGCAAAGTCATTGGAAATATGCAAATTCGGTTCCACAAATTGCTTAAGTAATATTCGCAGACAGATATGTATATACAACTGTCCCGTATCGTTATGTTCAAATTTTAGGAGTGTAAAGTAGACTTCATTTCTAGTAACAAAAACGCAAAACTTGTATATCCATTTTTATTTGTTTTAAAGTTACAGATCTATGAATGTGATTGTCAGATTATTTAAAAAAATGTAATCCTAAAATCAATACAAACTGATTTTATTTAAAAAAAAGTTATACGATTCAATAACAAGCCTGTAATTGTTAACATCGCATAATAAAATGTTATCCTAAAATAAATAAACACGTGTCGTAGTGCATACAGTAATTTCTTGGAGATCTACAAAAAAGAGTACTGGAAATTGATTTATGATAAAGAAGGTTCTTACTTATTTCGTAAGTGCTGAACCATGAATATCATACAATAAACAAATGTTCAGATGACTGTTAACGTTGCATTTTTTAATAAAGGATTACATTACGTTTCAGTTCATACAACAGCTTATTAGTGAGTGGACACGTTTTCTTTATTCAAAATGCCTTACCAATTTTCTTCTCAAGAGTATGCGGACATGCATTTTGTGTATGGCTACTGTAACGGTAGTGCACGTCAAGCAGTTATTGAATATACCCACATCAGTTTCCCGATAGGCGCATTCCTCATTATAGAACGTTTCTGGAAGTACACAGACAATTTCGGGAATGCGGACTGCGTGATTATCTTTTCGACCGAGGAGTTAATTTGCCAACAGACTTAGCGGAAGAAGCAGTAGCTATTGTTACAAGGGATCCAACTCTCAGTGTACATCGAATCGCTATACAACTAGGACTGCCACGATCGACAGTTTGGCTAATTTTAAAACGTGAGGGCTTATATCCATATCACTATCGCAGGCGATACGGTTTGCTTGAGGCAGTCCACTATGCTCGTCTAGTTTATTCTACCTGGATATTAAGACAGTCACGGCGGCATTTTAATTTCTGCAGAACAGTCCTCTAGACCAGTCATGTCAAAGATGCGGCCCGCGGGCCGCATCCGGCCCCTGGGCCGTATCAATAAGGCCCGCGATCGTAATGTGTCACAGAAAGAAGAATTAGACTTCATTCGATTCTTCTACGGATGTTTTAAAATACGCCACACAATATTTCAACTATAACTAATTTCAAGGGCAGCGCGTGCCTAGACAAGCGAGAGAGAAAGACAGTAACGCCATCTCTTAGCAGCAAGCGGAAATATCCTATTATTTTTGTCGAGAACGATAGAATCTTCCACGCGCTTCGAGTCTAGACTAGAACCTTCCTTAACCATATAAAACGAGTGCGTCGGCGCGACGTGAGTCAGTCGAGTCGAGTAATCGAAGCGATACGGTTGGAGAAGGATTTTAGTTGTACTGCGAAGTAGTGATTGTGAAGGTATTGTGCATTTGTTTGTGTCGTGCGCGTGCGATATCCATAATTGTTGTGTCGTGTTCCATAATTGTTACGATTTTGGCATAATGTCACAAAAACGGAAAGTTGATAGTGAGTGCAGAGTTTTTCAGTCTAAATGGGAAATTGCATATTTTTTCATTGAATGGAAAGGTAAACCACTGTGTTTGATTTGCAATCGAACAGTTGCTGTTTGTAAGGAGTTTAATTTGAAGAGACACTATGATACGAATCATAAGTCAACATTCGATTGTTACACTGAAAAAATAAGAATCGACACATTGTCATCTTTAAAATCTAAACTTCAAGGTCAACAATCGATGTTTACTAAAGCTAAGAGCGAAGATGCCCTGAAATCAAGTTTGATTATTGCATTAGAAATCGCGAAGAGATCAAAACCTTTCACTGATGGTGATTTTATTAAAGACTGTATGTTGAAAGTTGCCGATGTTTCATTTCCATCTCAAAAGTCAATAATTCAAAATATTTCGCTCTCAAGAAACACTGTTGCTTCAAGAATAAATTATTTATCTCAAAATTTGGTTCTTCAAGTGAAGGAGAAAATTAAGGAATTTACAAACTTTTCACTGGCTGTTGACGAGAGCACTGTTACTGTTGATACAGCTCAACTTGCTGTTTTTATACGAGGTATTAACAGTAACTTTGAAATAACTGAAGAACTATTAAAGTGCGTTCCATTGACAGGTACTACAACAGCAAATGATATTTATTCTGCAATTGAGCATTTGATAGCAGAATATGAACTCGACTGGAATATACTTAGCAGCACAACTACGGATGGCGCTCTTGCCATGGCTGGCAAATATTCGGGCGTTGTAACTAAATTAAAACAGAAAACATCAGGGAATTTTGTGGGATTTCACTGTATAATTCATCAGGAATCATTGGCATCCAAACATTTAAAAATGGACCATGTCATGCAATCTATAATTAAAATAGTAAATTTTATAAGAAGCAGAGGACTAAATCACCGACAGTTCAGGCAATTTTTACAAGATTTGGACGAAAAGTTTTCTGATGTTCCTCATTTCACCGAAGTTCGTTGGCTCAGTCGAGGAGTAGTTTTAGAAAGATTTTTTGCATTACGTGACCCTATTCAAGCTTTCATGTTAGAAAAAGGCAAACCAATTGATTATGACAATGACTGGTGGATTGATTGTGCCTTTTTGGTAGATATGAATAAACACTTGACTGATCTGAATGTAAAGTTACAGGGTAAAAATCTGATTGTCACTCAAATGTATTCATATATTCAAGCCTTTGAAACAAAGTTGAGGCTGTGGGAAAATCAGGTAAAAAAATCAAACTTTGGATCATTTCCCTCATTTAAAATCATTTGGCACAGTGAACCAAAAAAAATTGGATGAATATTCTCAACTTCTGCAAAATTTGATCACGGAATTCAACAATCGTTTTGAAGACTTTCACAAAATGAATGAAATGGAATTCCCAGTTTTCAACAACACATTCAATTTTGAAGCTTCACGGGCACCAGTTCATTTGCAAATGGAGTTGATAGATCTTCAATCGGACAGTATTTTCAAAGCAAAATTTAATGAGATTAACGCTCTTACATTTTATACACAATATTTCAAGAGTTTGGATAATTACCCGGAAAAAAGCATGCAGCACGCATTCTCTGCATGTTTGGTAGCACCTATTTATGTGAGCAGATGTTTTTCGTCATGAAAATAAATAAGAACAAACATCGCACAAGACTTACGAATGAACATCTCCAATCAATTCTTAAAATAACTACAACGAATATGATACCTGACATCAATGAGCTTGTCAAAAACAAGAGAAGTCAGGTATCTGGATCCTCGAGCTCAACATAATTACCTACCCTCTTCTATAACTTTGATATGATTTTTAACAACCGTATATTATATACTATATGTCTATATAATTTAATAAATAAAATGTTATAATAATTCTGTTCATTTTTTTTTATTTTCAATCTGGCCCGCCTACTAATTTAAAATTTAATATATGGCCCTCTGCAAAATTGAGTTTGACACCTCTGCTCTAGACAGATGAATCTACGTTAACGAAAAGTGGTGTTACAAATCTGAGAAACCGGAGAGCTGCACAGTTGGTCATCAGAAAATCCCAAAGCTATACGCCCATCTAAATTTCAACATGAATTTTCTATTAACGTTTGGGCGGCTCTAATCGATGACTTGTTGATTGCGGACAATTACCTTCAATTTTTTATTGACGAACTGCCAGGTCTTTTAGAGGATGTCCTACTGAATGTTCGACGAGACATGTGATTTCTCATGGATGGGGCACCACCATATTTCGGAATTGCTGTTCGAAATTGGGTTAACATCAATTATCCAAGATGGATTGGTCGAGATGGTCCTGTTGCATGGCCACCCAGATCACCCGATCTTAATCCTCTTGACTTTTATTTATGGGGGTACATGAAAAATTTGTTGGATCGTATTCACCTGGCTGCCGAGCAAATCCGACAAAATAAGTATGAAATTCGGATAAGTACTTCTTCTGTTGGCTTACGGGCACAAGCCTGCATTCAACAAGGAGGTGGACATTTAGAAAATATTATTAATTGAACTTTTTTAAATAAAATCAGTTTTTATAGATTTTATTTTTCATGATCTGACAATCACATTCATAGATCTGTAACTTTGAAACAAATAAAAATGGATATACAAGTTTTGCGTTTTTTTTTACTTGAAATAAAGTCTGCTTTTCACTCCTAAAATTTAAACATAACGATACTGGACACTTGTGTATATATATATATATATATATATATATATATATATATATATATAGTGTTTAGATAATTTCTTAGCCGTTTATTAAATATAACAATTGATAAATTATTGGAGTTTTTCGGCTTATATATGAAATACTTACAAATATCAAATTAGTATGTATGTAATTGCAAAGTAAGTGGGGATGTAAACATTGCTGTCTACAAATTACAAAGCAAATCATACGAAATGTTTTGAATTAATTGAAAAATATTGTCTATGTTGGGACTTGAACTCAAGTCTACAGTTTGCGGGACTGTCGCTTTCTACATTCAATAACTGACATCTGATTCATTTACATTGTTACTTTATAATGCATTTCTAATTAGCTTGAACCAAAGTCTACTGTGGCTGAGTGGTTAAAGCGACAGTCCGGCAAACTGTAGACTTGGGTTCAAGTCCCAACATAGACAATATTTTTCAATTAAAAATTTCGTATGATTTGCTTTGTAATTTTTGACAGCAATGTTTACATCCCCACTTACTTTGCAATTACATACATACTAATTTGATATTTGTAAATATTTCATATATAAGCCGAAAAACTCCAATAATTTATCAATTGTTATGTATATATATATATATATATATATATATATATAATATATATATATCTATGTATTACACAAAAGGAAGGAACTACACTTCGAAAAACTACTTATTCTAAAAACCAGCTATTAACGAATTTTAATTGTTTCCTAAAGGTCAGAGAAGAAGTAAATCGTCTTATATACATATTTCAGTGTCATTCATATTTTTTTCTGTTTCCTTTACGTCTTTTGTATTTAAGAGGTTCTGGTTTTTAAGTTGAACGACCCAATGGAGTCGAGGTACAGGAGAACACTAATACAAGAAGAATTTTGCTTTAATCATGATATTCCAGGAAATTGAAATATCATCGTGCGCTGTTTTGTATTGTAATAAGGAAATAAATAAAGCAATGTAATCTTATCGTTAATTGCTGTTACGTACGAATAAAAATATTTTAAGAAGAAAAATACGGTTTAAATATATATCATATGTGATCTACACCAATGTTTAAACTTATAGGCTACACCATAACTTAACAAAAATTCGTTTATGATGATAATAATAGCTAAAGTATAGTAATAATATAATACATTTTAATTTTTATAATAAACAAATTTTAAGGAAAAATTTCCCTTTCCGTAATGAAAAAAGAAAAAATCGATTTTTTTTCTTTTTACGAGGATCATTTGATAGGAAGTGAAACGCGAATGAGGTACAACTTGAACTCTCAATTGATCCAATTTTTCACGATAACCTTGATTGGCGTAAGAAGGCACATTATCGCGATGAAAGAGGTCATTTTTCAGAAATTGCTGTCTTCAATTTGTCTAGCACTTCAAATTTCGAATTGTCTTGAGTTTCTTTGGAGAAGCACTACCATGATGTGTCGCCTATTACCATTCGAATTCAGAAACATAGTGATATCCATCAAATATAATAAATCTTTAAAAAAATCAGCTTGAATGTTGTTAAACAGCCTCAAATTATCGCCAGATGTTCGTGTTTCATGGTACCCACCTTGTTGATAACTTTGATATGTCCAATTCTACGTGTATGTTGTGTAGTATATTCGGACGAATGCTTACGATGCTAGTAATTTCCTTAACCACAATTTTTCGGTCGTAGAAAACAATTCAATATTACATTTTTGGAGTTATTGCAGGTTTTGTTGGGCCTGGTCGCACATCACCTTCGATGCTCCTATCAACACGTTTAAGTTGCGTAATCCAGAGGCAAATAATAGCTTTCGAAAGGACATTTTCATCCAAAATTTGCTACATATGAGTCAAAACTTTAAATGTGTTTAGCCTTTTAAAAAATAAATATGGGTTTGCGGGATGAATTGCAAGTTTATGTATTTTAGGATTTTCCATTTAGACACTTTATTTAAAATGTTCTTCAATTTCTGGATGACCTACCCTCTGACCCTTGTGCATTCATAAAATTCCGTTTTCTTTTTCCACTAGTGGTTTATGAGAAACAAAATATCTCAAATAATCTCCCTAAATATAATTTATATTTTGAATGACTGGAAAATCAATATTATTCAAGGCGATGTCTAATACATATATGGATTTATCACCATCGCGATTTATCATTTTTATGGAAAAAGTTATTTCCTTTTCGTTCGTGTAGGAATTTGTAGATAATTTTATAATGAAAACAATACAATTGCCAGGAATCTTTCATGTAAAAAAGAATTCTCATTATTATGAATACAATTGAAAAACTAGGAACTACTTGTAATTCGATTTCACAGCTTATAGGTATATAATCACCAGTAAATGTTTGATAGGGTGGAAGAAATTTTTTCTCCACCTATAATTTACCATATTATCAATGTCTAGACAGACGATAGTGCGAGTATTCACGCATTAATTTACTTAACATCGTTTTAATACTTTTTTAAATTGAAGTTATTAAAATCAAATGATAAAGATCTACGATTCATATTGATAGTTTAGTTATTAGTTTTCTGGAATTTAATAGATTTGTGCGAAACTTTAATTAGAATCTAACTGTGCGTATTAGCCCCGAAATGCAAAATTAACATTGATAGATATGATTGGCCTTTAAGAGTGGTTTCTGCATTAATTTTCCTTTCCAGTACCGTCACATCTAAGCCTTAACATTTTCTAGACAACTTTTTGGCGTGATGTATATATATCCATACAAATAGGAATTTATCATAATCATGACGTAATCCCACTTATCCGTTGGTATTTATAGTGTGTAATGGAAAAACTTGCACAGAGGGTGGATGACATCATTCCATCCACAACAGCCATATCCACAGAGAATGCGTATGCTGTATAAATAAGAAATGACCCCACAGCTGATACACGTACTTACATGTATATGTCTATCACTGTGTATGTGTTAAAACTCTCCCACCCTTCTTAGACACAGACAGAAATACAGACAGACACTCCGACTAATCGAAAATCCCAGTCTCAATCAATACAAAACTAATGAAAAGACGAAGTAAATATATATAGCATTGCATCTGTTGATAAAGATAGACTGGACGTTCTTGGTTGGCGGTCAGGGATTATACAACCGATGTATCGAGTATTGTACACGATCGTCTACAGTTACTTTGGATCGGGGAAAATTGCAAATAACTTCTTGTTTACAAATCAATATGTGCAGATGTATTAAATAACTATTTGTTGTAGTATACATTTTACTTTTTTAATTAATCTTAAATTGAAATATGTAGTTACAAAAAAGAAAATCAGGATTTTGAACACCACATTACTACAAAATTACTTAAAATAACAATTGTTTTACGTCTAGATAACTTGTTTTAGTAGAAGAAGATGTGCTGTGCTGCATGCCTTTTCTTGATAGCGGAAAGATGGCAATACACTACTGTGTTTTCTTAGTTAAGTTCTCTTTTTGATAGTGGAAATATCGGAAATATCGGAATACTCTACGAAAATGTCTGTGTCAGTGAACGTAGAAAGGATTTGCTATTATACGAAAATTTCACATTTTCAAAGGACAAAGTATTAAAAAGTGGTGAAACGTCGTGGAGATTTTGCCAAAAACGACTGCATTGTAAAGTCAAAATTTATACAGTTAATAACCTAGTCACAAGAGAGCACGATGTTCATAACCTTGAAGCAGACGAACAAAAGGTAACGAGAAAAGTATTTTCAAATACTTGCAAAGAAAAGCTGAAGAAGACATATCCGAAAGGCCTTCAAAAATGATTAGCAAAGCACTAGCATCCCATTTACCACCATCACAACTACTGGCGTCGGTTACATTAGACGAAACATTTATAACTGTCGCAGAAAGATACTACCAGGTCCAGTGCCTAAAAACAGAGAAGAAGTGCATGGAGCTCTCAGTGTATTTGGTGAAATGCTATTAACCAATAAAAATGAACATTTTTTGTTTATTATTGACATAGAAAATAATATTGTTGTGATTACATGTAAAACAAACATTCATATTTTAACAGAAATGGATCAACTCTACACGGACGGCACATTTTCCTTTTGTCCTAGGTATTTATTTCAATTTTTCACAATACATGGACTGCAAAATGGCCACTATATTCCCTTAGTTTTTTGTTTGTTACCGAGTAAGACTACTGAATACTACAAAACTTGTTTTTCTTTATCAAAGTTCAATATATATGAAAAATAGCGTGGCATGTTTAATCCAAATAAAGTTTTGTAGATTTTGAAAAAGCCATACATGTAGCATTACCCAATGTTTGGCCTAATGCTGAAATTAATGGTTGCCGGTTTCACTGACACCAAGCATGGTACAGAAGATAAAGTCGATTGGATTAGGCTCAGAGTATGAATCAGAAAGTGAAATTGGCAACTGGCTAAAAAACACATTGGGATTCACCTATTTAAACCCAAATGAAGTAGAGAATTGTTTTGTGTTCGGTATGATGCCGTACAAGCCACACAATGATTTGTTGGATAAATATTGTGATTATTTGTTAGATACAAATATTATCGAAAATGCAGTATTTCCCCCTTCTATGTGGGAACAAAGAAGGTGCTTCGGTAAGAAGAAAAACTAATTGTTGTGAGTCATTTCATGCAAAATTCAATTTCTAATTTTATGCAACGCATCTCTCTCTCTATGTCTTTATGGAAAAGATAAAAGAGTGCCAAATTGATACATATATTAAATACAGAGTTTGCATGTTATTGGGAGACTTAAAGATAAAAGGGTAACAGGTAAATTAGCATCGCTTGGTAATCTTGTAAATAGATATAACGTGTGTTCATTTGAAAAGTCAACTTTGACTAGGTTACTTTGAAATTTTGATAGAATAAGATGCATATATATTAGTATGTGTTTGTTGTTCCGTAAACGTAAATCCAAATGACATTTAATAATGTCAATCACATTTGCTATTTATTTGTATGTATGAAACTGTCAAAATATACGACTTCGTAGCTTAGTTAGTAAATTTTAATTTACGACATACTTCAAAATGTTCTCAGTAAATCACATGCTACTAGATTGACTTTTCAAATATTTTAATATTCATTTTAGGGAATTATGTTCAATATGAAAGTTTGTTAAGATATTTTGATCTATATTTGTGATTATTTGTTTTTTTTTCTTCAATTGATTTTTTAGATACGTCTGTTTGCGCATTTTTTATAAATGGGAACTGGTAAATTTTGCTCTTCCATTCGATAGAGGTTTTTTTCTCTTTACAATAATATTTTTGTTTTTTTAAATTCATTTTAATAACTTTTTTTACAAGAAAAATTAAACAAATTAATAACAAAGTAAATTAAAATAAGTGTTCAAATTGTCGTCCATTAGTAATTTGACAATGACCCAATCGATTTACAAAACCCCGAACAGAGTTCTGTAAAAAATCTCGGAAAGTTTCTTGTATCGTTCTGGTAATTCGGATTTGTAAATCTTCGACGTTATCGGGCTTTTCTTTGAAAACTTTGTTTTTTACGTATCCCCAAAGAAAAAAATCTAAAGGACTTAAATCTGGCGAACGGGCTGGCCATTCAATGGTTCCTCGTCTTCCAATCCATCTGTGGGGAAAAACGTTGTCCAGATATTGACGAACATTTACACCATAATGTGGTGGGGCGCCATCTTGCTGGAACCAGATACTGTCATTGGGCAGGTGTTCATTGTTTTCATGAGGATAGAGCGCAGCACAAGCAGGTATTATTTCATTTTGCAATAACTGCAAATACAGAGCCGAAGTTAAATTGCCATTGATGAAAAAGGGACCGATAATATGACCGCCTAGAATGCCAACCCAAACATTAACCTTTTGGGGGTACTGCGTATGTTGCTCCAAAAACCAAGAGGGATTTTCCGATAACCAGTATCTGCATTTATGTCTGTTTACTTCACCGGTAAGGCAAAAAGTAGCTTCGTCAGAGAAAAGAATATTGTTGACAAAATTTTCATTATTATTGCAAATATTTAACATTTCTTCAGAAAATTGTAATCTCCTATCAAAATCATCTTCCGTTAACTCGTGTACAAGGTGTACCTTATAAGGTGTATACTTTTCACTTTTTAAAAATGACACGATCGATGACTGTGAAATATTGAAATTGGCCGCTAATTGATTGGTTGATAAATGGGGATATTCAGATACAGCCAATAAAATATCCAGTTTGTTATCATCGCTTTTTGCTGTTCTAGGTCTACCACTCCTTGGCAAATCTTTAACGCTACCCGTTTGTTCAAAGCGTCTTAAAGTTTTACCAACAACGGATTTAGAAATTGGATTTCTATTTGGATGCGTATCATTAAATAAATTACAAACGTCTTGTAAACTTCTGCGTCTATCTCCATAACCCAACATCATAAGTATTTCAATTCGTTCATGTTTACTTAAGCTCACCATTGTTAATATTAACAGCAACAAATTGCACAAATGAATTATTTCTGTCAAAGATTTGACGTACACAATAACCACTGATAAAACTATGTCGCTCAAGTTTGTTTATCGCTAAGCTTCTGTCTATCTGCGATGTACCGAACATCTGTTAAACACATGGACCGGCTTTGTCTTATAAAAAAGTTATTAAAATGAATTTAAAAAAAACAAAAAAAAATTTGTAAAGAGTAAAAAAACTCTATCGAATGGTAGAGTAAAATTTAGTATTTCCCATTTAAAAAAATGCGCGGACAGGCGTAACTAAAAAACAATTGAAGAAAAAAAATTTCAAATATTCTCAAATGTAGATCAAAATATCCTAACAAACTTTTATATTGAACATAAATCCCTAAAATGAATATTAACGACAATAAATCGCCGTCTCCATACTTTTAACTAACCCTGTATATACAAAGGTATTTTTAATAATATAAAATATATATTAATAATATTTTATATGATTAAAAATACCTTTATATTATACAAAACGGTGGGGTTTTACCGACTCATGTATGGTTCAATTATTCTGATAAAATACGCATTTGTCCCGTAAGTTTTGTAAGTTCTATTAAATCATAATAGATAAAAACGTGTATATTAGTTTAAACAATTAAAACATACACATTTCCAGATTTACGTTACTTTAGAATAGATATTTCTCAATAGGGTAAAATATTACTGTCGGTACTTAAATATATCAACAATAACATGATAATTTCGAACGAAAATATCATAATGGGGAAACACTAAAATAAATTCCGCGCATATACACTCTAAAAGGTATTGACAGACACATATACCAAGTAAAATCATTTTCCCTAACTATTATATGTATGTACTTAAATAATTCCTTGGAAATTTTAACATTGGAAATGCTTTTAAAGTTTTTCACTTGGATGGCTACGCGTCGCCGTGATTTACTAGGGCGTCATTATGCGTCTCGATTGATTCAATTTTCTATTCACCTCTCGCAAATACAATGGAGACTTCTTAAAATATTTACCTCCCCTTTTTCCAAGAAGTGAACGGAATTCGCTCCTTTCTTAAACGACCCGACCCTTAATTATTTTTCCATTTCTCTGCTATGCGCTTATGTAGTTGTTGGCAGCGTCGATCCATAATGTATTGAAGTCCTTCAAGGTTTCGCGATTCTGTCGAGTCTATGAATTATTTTTGCAATAGTATTGGATTCTTTTGTGAATATAGCGGGCGTTTATTCATGGTTACATACTTTATAGATGGAAATATGAAGATCGTTATACCAACAAAAGCATATTTATTTAAGAGATTAGCTGCTTGCATGGGATTTACGAATTCCGATTTTCCTTTTGTATATTCAGTTATAGTCCTTTTACGATAACAGACGAGGCACGTCATAACCGGAAACTTCAGAATTACCTACCTATACAATACTAAACCCAAAAAGAACTGTCTTTCACTATCGTATATCTAGAGATTTCTTCTTTGCAAACGTTCCTATCCTGCGTAACGTTGCCAACTTCTATTTTCGCTACTGTCATTCGAATCTGTCACTTGTGCGCCATTTGTTGTTCTGTATTTTTCGTGTCCCTTTTATTCAGTTTTGTGGTATTATTTGCAATTTCATTAGTTCGCAGTTTGTTCTTTAGTTTTCGTGTCCCTTTTATCCAGTTTCGTCGTATTGTATTAAAACAACGGTTCCTTTAATAACCAATAAAACATGCCTAATGGTGGGATAAAGAAATTGGCTTTGAACGAGAAGATGTAAGGCCTTTAGTTATTAATATAGGCGCAGAAGAAAGCTCAACCGATGACAGCGATTTTGAATAAAAATTATGTTTGTCATTTATATCATGTTATATTAAATTTGCTTTTCTTTATTATAATGTCAATTTATTGTGTATACTGATAATAATATTTATTGAAATAAACGTATTTCTATTTTATTTCGATAGCTTAATTGCTGTTAATAACATGTCTCAATTATGCTAATTGTCAGTTATAATTTACCACGTACATAAAACTATAGTTAGAATGAGAGGCGTTAGGTTTATCTAATTGTTTTAAAAGTATGTAAATTATCGTTATTTCCTAAGTATAAACAAGACCTACGTAACTGTCAACGCGGATTACATGTCAACTTATTTTTAATACATAACCTCTGTGATAGATGTAAACAAAAGATTTGGCAAGAGTGCGTGACGCAAACATGACGTGTGTTGATGACGTGCCTCGTCTGTTATCGTAAAAGGACTATATGGGACAAGTGTTTTAGATTGAAAATTTGTTATTTTAATGTTTACGAAATAGTTAATTTAAAAAAAGACCAAACATTTTAAAAACAAAAAGGTGCGTAGTAATATTTATATGATTTTAAGTGTTTTTGTGGTGGTATAAGGACGATTATTGTTTTGGAGAAAGCAATTAGGGTATTATTTTCTCTCCCGCTTGCTCCTAATCACGTGCTTTGTCACTCAAAAGTGTCGAAATTAACTGTACGACGCTCTGTAATAAACTAAGAGAGATTCTTGAAAATCCTAGAAAAATATTGTGATAATTTTGTCAGGCAACAAGACAGTTTTTGCTTCTTTTTGGCTTTGGGGATGAGCTATGACATTATTTCATGTTAGCAATTTTTTAAGCAAGAATTAAGCCGAAGAATTAATCTCTTTTTTCTCATTCATTCTAGATATTTGGCATACTATTATCTGTCTGTCTTGCTGAATAAAAACATTAACTTTGCCTTAATTTGAGCAATAATTGCAAGTTGCAGCTCATCATGCATACGGTTTATTTTCTACACACATTTAAAAGATTTAAACATCTCAAATTCGCCACATTTGGAAAAAATATTGTAATGTTGTACTTAGCGTGGGCGGGTAATTAGCAAATTTTAATATCAGCAAAAATTTAATTAATGAAAAATTTGCTTTAATTCAAATTTTGGATACGCTTGCACCTTGATTCTGGCCTGAATACAAATTGCGGGATTCGGAATGTATTTAAGATATATAGAAAGGTGATTAGAACTATATCCTTGTTTTGAATTAATCGGGAAATTAAAAGATTTTATTAATTTATGATTAACGGGTTTGGCACTTATGCCTAGAGATGGCGTTGACACGGATTGTCTGATATGCATAATTGTCGATAAAAGGATGTTTACATTTTCTACTGTTATTATTCCCGAACGGTCGTGCGATTGAAAGTAATCTATTTGCGTATCATCATTTCATCTTTGATACATTGTAAAATGGTTTTCAAGCTGACACTGTTTATATATATTTCAGTAAGAGGTTCACCATCTTCTGCTTTGGAAGCTTACTGATTATGGTGTTTCTGGGGCTCTCTTGACTTGGTTTCAATCTCGAATTCGAACAGGACGTATAGGTTCCAGTCTTTAAAAATCGAAAATGTCCTTTCCACATCACAACTGGTGATTTGTGCGTATAGATGAACAGATTTTTCAATCGGCTCTGTGCAGAATTGATGTAATATATTCAAATCCGGATTTCTGCTAAATATGGCATCAACTATTTGTCTCAGCTTTGACAAAATATCTTTTTTTAAATGATGAAACTAACTTATCGACATTTTGAAAATGGCCCCTGATGTATTCACATACTCTGTGTAGTGTATGTGCTGCACAGGTAACGTGTAGCATATTGGGATAAGATTGCTTTGATAACTTCCCTGTTTTTAACATATCAGCTGCCGCATCAGTCAAAAATAATAGCATCTTGTCTTTATAGTTGTTATCCGATGACAGAATATTATGAATACATTGATCAATTACTTCTGCAACTGTTTCACCATTTACTGGCAATATTTTAGTTGCAAATATATCTCGGTGTCATTACGAGTATGCAACGAAAGAAATAATTAAAAGCATTAGAACTAATTGAATTAAATGAGTGAAAAGACGAAAAAGGCCCTAAAATAGGTGTACGAATTTCGAGAAGGTTTATGACAATAAAGCAAACAATATAAGTAACCAAAACTGAGTACAACAGAATGTACCGCACTTGAGACTATGCATTAACAAAAATAGATGGCGCCTACCTAAACGTGTATTAAAAACATTCGAAAATTATAGGCTAGGCCAAAATAATGGAGCCTGAATCAAAATTTGGAGGAATTAACGTTTGGAAAGGCTTAAGTGGCACGATAATTTACAATATTATAGAATAAAATAGAATAAAACGTACATGTTGAAAAATAAGAGGACCAAGTTGACTTGAAGAGCTTAAAATTGAAGTAAATGGATTAAGAATTCAAGCAAGTTCGCAGAATGATTTTGTACACGTAACAAACTTTGTATTTATATTTCCAAGAAAGTGTAAATTTCTTGTCTGAGGACAAATTAAGGTAAGGGATAAAACACCGTAATTAGCATGGGGGCGAATTAGTGAAGCAGACATTAGATAGTACCTGCTCGGGGACGAGTTTAGGGACGCCCTTCTAAACATTATAGCTAATTTTAAATTACCTACTGTTGCATTACGGTCTTTGGTCAAAATATACTGGCAAATAATAGACTTTTCAGTTCGGTTAAATCTAATGCGTGCTATGCATATGTTCTTTGTTGCAGGTTAAAATTGCGTGTTTTAACCGACGTTTTTCAATCTTGCATTTTATTTCGTAAATTTCGTTTTTAAGAGACGTGAAGGATGAATGGAAATCAGAAATCTGAAGTCTAAGTATATTTTTTAAAATGCTTGCTACATCTTACCCGGCTTTCCAAATAAAAAAAAAAACATAATAACAGTTCTAGTTACATGAAAAACCTCTCCATTAATTAATTAATAAGAACAAAATATAATATTTTACAATAAAACGTGCTCAAATAAAGAGTATCTATCGACTGTACTCGTAATAAATATTCTTTAATAAAATTACATGTCTACATAAATTGTAAGGACAAAGTAAATAAATAGACTACTAAATGAGGACTGATTGTACAAAAAATTTTAACATTAAAGAGAAAAATATTTTCCAATTTCCCTGTGATATTAAAAACTCTATCCTAAATACGTATAACTATACAAACAAACTTCCATTTTACTCAATCGAGTTGGCACATAGAACCCTGTTTGTAGATCAGGTGTTAAGTGCATTATTTTAGTGTTACTTATTAGATAGTATTTGAATATATCGCATTTCCATTTCAACCATTTTTTAAGACGGCGTTACCTTTATTGTTATCAGTTCATTAGCGTCGCTGGTTAAAAAATCCTATTTGTTTTTGAATTAAAATTTTCCTAGAATTTTAATTTTGTTTTTTCAAGTATTAGCGAGTTATTAGTGTTTTAGTTCCTGCTAATGACAATGGTACATTAATATTACGTTAGCGTACATTCTTGACAACGTTTCACAAAATATTGTATCGCAATCTAATTAAAAATAATTGAAACCGCTTCCTGAATAGTGTTTTTATTTATTTCATTATATTTACGCAGGTCTCTATTTTCTATGTATACTTTTTATTATACTATATGGGTCCTGATACAATGGAGCCAGGATTTTAAATATTAATTTGCTATAATAAAGAACAAACAGTTTTAAAAGGTCTCTTTACATGTTGCTGAAAGAAATTCTTTTAAATATTCTCTAATATTTTTAGGTTCAAATTGGCTGTTTAGTACAATAATATTTAATAGTTTAACAAATGCATATCCAAAGTAGGTCCTTTATGGCATAAATTAATTAGAAACTAGAACCCTATTCTGTCTCGTTGTGGTTGCATCTACTTTGTTACTGTTACAATAAATACGAACGAACAATTTACTAAAACGTAAATCTAAATACGATAATTTAATAAGCTAAAAATATTCTGTTACTATTTCGATTACAGGATATTTTTAATTTTTGATTTTGAAACAACGTTTCGAATCAGGCAGGGTCCGTTTCATATATTTGACGAATGTATAATTTCTTAAATCAATTTCGCACGCAGTATACAAGTGTCCCGTATCGTTATATTAAAATTTTAGGAGTGTAAAGTAGACTTCATTTCAAGTAACAAAAACGCAAAACTTGTATATACATTTTTATTTGTTTCAAAGTTACAGATCTATAGGTAAATGTGATCAGATCATGAAAAAAAATGTAATCCTAAAGTCAATAAAAACTGATTTTATTTAAAAAAGTTCAACTAATAATATTTCCGAAATGTCCACCTCCTTGTTGAATGTAGGCTTGTGCCCGTAAGCCAACAGAAGAAGTACTTATCCAAATTTCATACTTGTTTCGTCGGATTTGCTCGGCAGCCAGGTGAATACGATCCAACAACTCTTCTCTTGTGTTCGAAACTTGCGCGAAGACTAAATTTTTCATGTACCCCCATAAATAAAAGTCAAGGGGATTAAGATCGGGTGATCTGGGTGGCCATGCAACAGGACCACCTCGACTAATCCATCTTGGATAATTGACGTTAACCCAATTTCGGACAGCAATTCCGAAATGTGGTGGTGCCATATCCATGTGAAACCACATGTCTCGTCGAACCTTCAGTCGGACACCTCTAAAAGACCTGGCAGTTCGTCAATAAGAAATTGAAGGTAATTGTCCGCATTTAACCTCCCAGGAAGAACGACAGGATCAATCAACAAGTCATCGATTAGGGCCGCCCAAACGTTAATAGAAAATTCATGTTGAAATTTAGATGGGCGTATAGCTTTGGGATTTTCTGATGACCACCTGTGCAGGTTTCTCAGATTTATAACACCACTTCTCGTGAACGTAGATTCATCTGTCCAGAGGACTATTCTGCAGAAATTAAAATGTAGCCGTGACAGTCTTAATATCCAGGTAGAATAAACTAGACGAGCATATAGCAAACCGTGTACCCTGCGATAGTGATATGGATATAAGCCCTCATGTTTTAAAATTCGCCAAACTGTCGTTCGTGGCACTCTTAGTTGCCTAGCGATTCGACGTACACTGAGAGTTGGATCCCTTGTAATAATAGCTACTGCTTCTTTCTCTAAGTCTGCTTGCAAATTTACTCCTCGGTCGAAAAGATAATCACGCAGTCCGCATTCCCGAAATTGTCGGTGTACTTCCAGAAACGTTCTGTAATGAGGAATGCGCCTATGTCGGTATTCAATAACTGCTTGACGTGCACTGCCGTTACAGAAGCCATACACAAAATGCATGTCCACATACTATTGAGAAGAAACTCGGTAAGGCATTTTGAATAAAGAAAACGTGTCCACTCACTGATAAGCTGTTGTTTGAACTGAAACGTAATGTAATCCTTTATTAAAAAATGCAACGTTAATAGTCATCTGAACATTTGTTTATTGTATGATATTCATGGTTCAGCACTTACGAAATAAGTAGGAACCTTCTTTATCATAAATCAATTTCCAGTACTCTTTTTTGTAGAACTCCAAGAAATTACTGTATGCACTACGACACGTGTTTATTTATTTTAGGATAACATTTTATTATCCGACGTTAACAATCACAGGCCTGTTATTGACTCGTATAAATTTTTTTTTATATAAAATCAGTTTGTATTGACTTTAGGATTACATTTTTTTTTCGTGATCTGACAATCACATTCAGATCTGTAACTTTCAAACAAATAAAAATGGATATACAAGTTTTGCGTTTTTGTTACTTGAAATCAAGTCTACTTTACACTCCTAAAATTTGAACATAACGATACGGGACACTTGTATATCTATCTGCTTTTAGAGTTTGCATTCAGACGTTAATCATTAACGCTATCGTCTATAATAAACTAATAATCCTTCCATACTGTACAAAGGTCAATACACCTTTCACCGGAGTGAGTGAATATTTATGTTTTTCAAGAGGTACAGAGTATTAGTCCCGATACCGTCACGATCTGACCGAGACCCGTCGACGGGGTCGACCTGCCTTAGCATTGCAGTTTTGATACAGGCGTGAAAGTGCGTAATTGTTCACGATTAACCATTTGGCCAGTGGGGGCGGGCTGCGAAACATTCAAAAATACATGTACATAAACTGGTGATGAATTTAATACTAAAAACGCCGTGCATATTTTAAACAGATGTAATTTTCAATTTCCTCCAATTTGTACCATAATCCTTTTCTTTGATGTACATATTTATTTTATTTTATTTTTTTATTCGCTACAGTTAGAGGATGAAGAAATTTTAAATATTAATTTATTGCATTGTATATACACAAATAGGAGATGTGAAGGCAATTAGTCGTAAGCATGTGTATCTACATATAAGTGCATTGAGAAAATAGTTTTCTATTAGTAAATGTTAACTTTGTTGTCACGCTTTTATCCTTTTGAACTACAAATGTTTTCTTCTATATGTTTACATGTGTGTTTGACGTATTGACGTATGAATCGAATATAACGGGTGTTCATTTGAAAAGTCAATCTAGTAGCATGTGATTTACTGAGAACATATTGAAGTATGTCGTAAATTAAAATTTACTACTTAACCTACAAAGTCGTATATTTTGACAGTTTCATACATACATATAAATAACAAATGTGATTGACATTATCAAATGTCATTTGGATTTACGTTTACGGAACAACAAACACATACTAATATATATGCGTCTTATTCTATCAAAATTTCAAAGTAACCTAGATTGACTTTTCAAATGAACACACGTTATGCAGTATATACAGATTGTCTCACTAAGTTGGAACTATATGGAAAACTTTCTTATTATTAATTTTAGGAAAAAAAGTTATTCTCCGTAAAAAGTTGTGCATGTTCTAAAATCTAAAATGCAATCATCAGATATTAAATTCTTTCAGTCGTATACGCTGTTTGTCAAAAAATATGAATTTTACTCAAGAATAAAGTACCTTTATATTTGACAATATTGAAAATTGTTATAAAGAAAAGATTATTAGAACTAAAAACTTTGTTCAAATATGCAATTACATCCATTTACATTGAAAAAAATTATTTTTCTTTTTTGTCTACAATATTTTAACTGCAAATTTAACTGTTGTTACATGTAATCTAGGATGCATTGACATACAAATGATTTGTTGATAGCAAGAAATGTTTGACAGTGAGTTTCAAAACGCATTAAAATTTATGACTAGAGCAGACCAATTTCCGTGCGCGCCATGAGCGCCGGTATGAGAGTGTAATTCGTAATATATTAGAATATGCAATAGAATAGGGACGCAACATGAGCTTGTTACCGATATAAGTATAGAAGTAGAGACATTTATTCTATCAGAAATAATTAAATATACATTTGGTTTTCTGCTATTAAAGTAATATGCATAAACACACGAACAATAAGAATAGTACATCGGCGCACATGGCGCACGGAAATTGGTCTGCTCTATTTATAACACATAAAAATGGTAGCGTTATTAACTTGTGAAGAAAAAATAGAAATTGTTTTGCTTGCGGGAGAAAATTATAAAACACATAGAGAAGCAGCTATTATTTTTAATAGTAGACATCCCTATAAAAATATTAATCTTTCAACTGCTACGAAAATAGTAAATAAATTTAAGAGTACTGGAAGTATTAAAAATAATTTAAATGGAAAACGCCAAAAGCTGGTTGCCGATGAAAATACGCAGTTTGATGTAGTCTCATAACCAACATTCATTTAAGACGAACGTGTGGTGTGGCATTTATAAGAACATATTAATAGGACCTTTTTATCGACAATCTATGAATGCCGAACGTTATTTACAGTTTTTATAAACTCACATCAATGATTTCATGGACGAACTACCCATACAAGAACGTCAATGAATTTGGTTCCAACAAGACGGTGCCACATGCCACACTACATTGAATGTTAGGGAATATCTTGAACATATGTTCCACGGCAAAGTTATTCACAGATATTCTGATCTTTTTTGGCCTGCTAGATCCCCTTACTTAACCCCCCTTGATTACTTCTTATGGAGTTATTGGAAACAAAAAGTTTACCAGAAAGGGCCGTTTCAAGATGTTAACCATTTGGAGAGGATAATTTTAGAAACATGCCAGGAAATTTCTCCACAAATGATAAAGAATATATTACGTGCATTTAGAAATAGAATGATAAAATGTATTGATGTGAATATGTCGAGGCATCAGTGGAATGAGTGAAAAATAAATTTCTATTTATTTCTAGTATTAAACACAACTATATATTTGTATGTATTTCCTTATTTGCAAAACAAATGCACATTCATTAATTAAGTGTTTAAATTGCAAAATTGTTAGAAAACATTTAGAAAAGAAAAGATTATCATGTGTTTCATAATCACAAGAGATAAATGTTCATTGAAAATAAAAAGATTAGTAAAAAATAACAAAACCTAATTTTTCAATGTAAATAGATTTAATTGCATATTTAAACGCAGTTTTTAGTTCTGATCAACTTTTATTTATAACAATTTTCGATATTGCCAAATATAAAGGTACTTTACTGTTGAGTAAAATTCATATTTTTTGTCAAACCACGTATACGACTGAACAAATTTAATCTCTGATGATTGTATTTTAGATTTTAGAACATGCACAACTTTTTATGAAGAATAACTTTTTTTCCTAAGATTAATAATAAAAAAGTTTTCCATATGGTTCCAACTTAGCGAGACAATCTGTATATATATATATATATATATATATATATATATATATATATATATATATATTGAGATAGGTCAAGCCTACACCCAGGAATGCCTCAGTAAGCAAAAGGCAGAATTTTAAAATATATATATATAGGTTCTAGAGTTATTTAAATATGTAAAAAAACTGAATTCTTCACGTGCTAAATCAATAAAGTTGATTTCGCGTATTTAAATTATTTTTAAAAGTCATACACACATTTATTATTTATATCATTTCATTTGTATCAGTATTTTCATTTCGATAATTTGTTTTTACAAAAAAATATCAACTTAATTGATTAATCATTAATGACGCCATATATTTAGGCATAACTGTATATTATTTGAATTGTTTACCGCGGGAAAGTTTCCCACAATAAAAACAGCATTATGTACAATATTTGACATTCAAACAACAAACATTTACTCATCAAAATGAATTAGATATTTGCTGCTAATTATAAATATATTTAAAATTATTTAATTGTCATTTTCATAATAATAATATGTCAAGATTAATTGAATACATACCTATGGACGAATCAAAATTGGGATACGAAAAAAAAAGAAAGTTAGCGTCACTAGAAATGTCGCCATTTTAAAGACGGTAGACGAATTTGTGTGTCTCTCTGAAGATAATAAGAAAAAGCATTTATTATTAAAATAAAATCATACGTCTGTTCTAGTCAATACCTACAAGTATTCCCAGTTCCTGTTTGACATATTTTCCAAAACTAGACGATCACCAGTGTTACTGTAATCACAGATTGCAGTTTGCCGGGAAGACGACCGTTGGACTGGGCAACAAACCGGGGTGACGCCGTTCAGTTGCCGCTGAAAGATCCTGACTCCACAGACCTACAAATTGATCCCATACACCGAATATCCTAGTCCAGATAACTTAAGTATTCCAATTATCTCCTACACATATTGAAAACGACAAATTTATTGACATATTTATAAATAGTACATCATATTTTCTTTAATTGATTAAATGATAATATTATATGTCGTAATATAAGATTTAGATATTCTATTTGAAAGATAAAGAAGAATCCAGATTTTAATATAATTTATTTTTTAATATTAGATTTGCTTTGTGTCTGTTTTGATCTCAATAATATATTAAATTTAGCATTAGTCAAATTTTATACTCGTTTATGTATCTATATTACTTTTAGTTCGTTAGTTATATTAACCTTAAATTCATTACCATGTTTGTTTCAACACGTGACATGTATACTATAAATAATTCATTATAAGTATATTTTTCACTTACCTTATTGTTTGGATAGTAATTTCATTAAAGTTGATATACATTAATTCGATCTCTGACGTTTTATTTTGTAGTTTAGAATATAAACAATACCATCAGTCTATCATTTTAGAATCAGTGAATTTTATGAGAGTTTGATTGGAGACACCGAACTTGCACTATTTAATTTGGACATATCTCAATGCCCTATCACAAGAGTCAATATTGTTCTTGAGTTTAGCCGGACCTTAATTACAACATACGCCCACTAATTAATACTTATAAGAAATTTTTATATCCGTTCGGTTACAATATATATATATATATATATATTAACAACAGAAATGATATAATAAATTTAAGCAGTATATACTATAACTCAATTGTGTAACGATCTGCAATTCACCATCATAATATATATTTTTTTTTGTTATATAATTATATATCTTAAGTTATTTAAATATCAATTACATTTAAATATCATATACATTCGCTTATCATGCTGACTGTTCCGTGTTTTGATTCCTGTCTGGTTGTCCGAGTAGGTTTTCGTGGTTTTCCTTCTCGTTTAAGGCGAATGCCGACAACTTTGCATCTTAAGACGCTCCACGGGCGCATACATAATAATAACTCATGTCTTGCTTTTCCCTGTTTTTGTTGTCTATTTGTTTTTGGAATACTAAGGCATAATTTATTATTATTCAATTGGAATGTATCTTTGAATAATTTTATCCATAGCAACTCAATTATATGACATTTGTATATGTACTGTCATTTATATTTTATATCCTTGATAAAGGCATCATTGCCGAAACATGTAGGGTTGTTTTAAATATATATATTTTAAAGTAAAGCCAGACCTTAAATCGCCAACTGATTGAATTTACCATATCATATCAAGGTCACGAAATAATTATATTTATATAATTATATATATAATATATATATATATATATATATATATATATATATATATATATATATATATAAAGATAATTATTTCTTGACCTTTGTATGTTATAGCAGATTAAATTAGTCGGCGATTTAAGGTCTGGTTTACTTTAATATGTATATATTTGAAGCAATCTAACATGTTTCGACGCATAGTGTCTTTTTCAAAGAAATAAAAAATATATATGACAGTCTATCCATGACAACTACAGATATATTTGTAGTTGTCATGGATAAAATTAAAATATTCAAGTTTAATAATAATAATTCCTGGTTCAGAACATTAGACAGAAAAACGTCAATTACGGGGCACTGGCAAGCCATGAGTTATTACTATGTTTGCGCCCGTGGAGCGACTTAAGACTTCAAGCTGTCAACTTTCGCCTTGAACGAGAAGGAAAACCACGAAAACCGACTCGGACAGCCCCTGACCCTAGATCCCTGACTGGGCTGTCCGAATAGATTTTGGTGGTTTTTCGTCTCGTTCAAGGCGAATGCCGACAGTTTGATCCAATTTTAAAACTGTTATGTCGACATCTTTGTTTCTTACATAAGGAATATTAAAAAGTTGCAGTAATTTTCGTTAGGGTTGAACGGAGAGTGGATAATAAATTTGATATCAGGTAATATACAATTGATTACTCAAACTCAACCTCAAGTTATTTTGCAGTAATGAATAGCGTCGTATTATTGAAATATAGCAGAATATATCAAACGTCTGCGTTTTAATGATGAAATAGTAAATATGTCGATAAGTAACAACAAATTAAAGACGAGAAAATACAAACAAAATGTTTAAAGACGCTGGGTTTTCTAACCGAATTATTGCTAACATATTAAAAGACGATCTCATTACCTTATTAGCATGTAGATCAAATCGTTCTGAAGGAAGAAATCGGAAACCGTCATGAAAACCGTACTCGTTAATATTTCGGCTAATTAATTCAAATTTCTCTGCGGCCAAACATAAGCGAGTAAAACTGAGACTTGAGCAGGATCATTCGACATGGGATCATGAATCGAGTAATGTATTTTCTGATTTAAAAAATTAATTTGAATGGTCATAGCGGTCGTAAATGTTACTGGCATGTCCTGAACAAAGAAACTGAAATTGCAATGGACTGAAATTTTTGTCGCGGTATTGTTGTGGTTTACATGGCAAAAAGTTCCGGTGAGTCAAAATATATTCAATTATTTTCAATTCCAAAAAGAACTACAGGAATGATCTAATCTATGAATGTTTATGGTTTCCAAGTTTGATAAGGTTTCGTAAAAGCATTTCTTCTCCGATGAAGTGGTACGTTCGTGTTTCAATTTTTTTTGCTGATTCCAACATTTTTATCAAAAATTTGATTATTATCATTATTGCTATCATTCTAGCATGCACCTACATTTAACAAATAAACATTCACTTCGTCTATCTTGCTTTTATCGATATCTGTGTAAATACAAATTATACTTTCTACAAATTTTCTTCTATTGTTTTACATAAAATATTTTCATTATTACATTATGAGTGATGGTCAGTACACATAGCGTGCATTTTACATTATATTTTTGACATATGTTCATTTATTTTAAATCAACTAATGTGTGTATTTTGCACAATTTTAAACGCTCTTTCAAATTGTATGATTGAAAGTTTATAATATTGTTGAAGTGCGGAGGGGAGTAGATAAGTAATGGGAGTTCTAGGCCAAAATCCCATGTATTTTCTTATGGAGGTTCATTTTGAATTTAATCATCAATGCGCATGAGCCAACCCCAACTCCTACCTGTCTTTGAAATAGACAGATCTGACTTTGAAGCAGACACGTCTGTCTTTGATACAGACAGGTCTGCCTTTGAAAGAGATAGGTGTGTCTGTTTCAAAGATAGACTTGTCTGTTTCAAACACAGGTAGGAGTTGGCGTTGGCGCATGCGCATTGACGTTTCGCCCTCAAAAATGCAAAATCAACTTCCATAAGAAAATACATGGGATTTTGGCCTAGAACCCCCATTGTTTATCTACTGCGGGGTGAGGGTAAACTTTTGATTTTTAAATTGGAATAATTTAAATTGTTTCACATATGTCTATAGCATTAAAAACTAAATACTTTAAGATGTAACACTAATATTTGATCTATTTTTAGTACTGAGATACATGAAAAACTGAAAGTCGTTCTGACTTTGGAAGACGTTTACGCCCCCTCAAAACTTTTTCGGCACAGAAAAATATTTCCTAGCACGTCTTACAGTAGATTACTCACCTATAGTGTTTAAATTTCTTTTTAATCTTCGGGTTGGGAACCTTTTTTTGTTAGTAACGCGTATATTAGATCTTTTATTTATAATTACGTACTTTGAAAATAGGTTTTTTTATCCTGGCCATCAAATTTTTCAATCTAGAAACAGGAACCTCTTTCAAGAAATTTCGTTAATTTAAATTATTGTTATTGTAAGTACTATAATGTTATTATAACTGTCTATTTTATGTCCAATATATAATAAATTTTCAGTATCATTTTCTCTGTTAGTTGATTTTCACTGTGATTAATTATTAAGATATGTAAGTATTTAATTTGCTGAATTATTTTTAAAATGGTCGTATTTGAATTGTTTATGTGAAATTAGAAATTTCGATAATAGAATTAGAAAACTCCATACACTATTAATCGCTTAAAAGTAAGTCCAGTAAATGTTATAAGTTGATATGAAATAAAGTAATTTATTATTTTAAATATTACGAGTACATACATTAATGTAAGCTAGTAACGATTTGAGGTACATTTTCGTTTTAAGAACTTATGTAATATAAATTTAGTCATTCACATTAATTTACTATTCGCATTTAAAAGTTTTTAATATACTACCCTTAGTTGGTTTCCTTTCTTTTTAGGATCCTTTGGTATATGTTTCTTTTTTTTTTTCTTAAATATAGGAACACATTTATACTTGTTCATGTTCACATCGTTAACACAGTGCTGAAAAGAGATACATAGATGAACTGTGTGATATACGCCAGTCTACAATATCGTACTGAAGAACTGCAAGCATATAGTCGGACGCCGGTATCCTCTTGGGCAGTCGACGTTAGTACGGCCTTCGAGGATTTTGTATCAGTGTTAGTCGGTACTCAAACGGAAGAAGTACGCGACATCATTTCACGTTAAAAGTAAGATGAGGGAAAATTGTATTATAATTTGACATTTCTGTAATTTTTTTAGTTCATATGAAACGAGTTATATTTTTTTGGGTGTTCATTGTAATAATTCATATTTCAAAAGAACTGTTTGTGTGGATGCAATTTTTTTCTGGTCATTTTGATTGAAAACTGTTTTCAACTTATTGCCAGAATTATCAAAAATGAGCAGGTAAGTCTTTTAAAAATATTTGTCCGATCAGCTTTCACGTTAATTCAGTATTTATGTTAAGCGGAATTTTATCAAACCGGATAACATTACGGACTTGTAACTTTTATGATCTGGATTTTAACATTTGAATTACTACCAAATCTTCATTATTTAAATAATTTTTCTCTATCCGTTGTATTTAATTTAGACACTTTTACATGGTTTTAAGACTTCATCTGGAATAACAATAAAACATTTTTAGTTTATATATAAAGATAAATAAAACATGAAACAGATGTTACACGTTTAAATTAACCGTTTTGAATGGGTCCCTGGTTATATAATAAAATCCTTTATGTCGTTATTAAATTGCAGAAGTCTATTCACTTCTCGTTTTCGTGTCAGTTATTAATTATAATTTATATTTATAACTTTTTAAACATGAAGTATTTACATGCATTTTAATTTACTATTATTACTTTCGTCAAGGGTACAAAAGCATTTTAATTATAACTACTAAATTGAAAATATTTTAGCGATTGAGAATTCATTGCATTTCGGTAATTGTAAGTACTGAACTAATCGTTGCACCTAAAGGTAGAAGAGAATTGCATTATGTTTATGTTTTAAAGTAGTTAAGGCACTAATGACAACTACATACGTTAATTTAGAGCTATAGAATTAGTCTGAACTGGTTGGTTTTATAGCATGTATGTGAGAAACAAGCGTTAGATCTTTTTAAAACAATAACCGTGTTTGTGTTTATTAAATATATGCATATATGAAAATCCTTCCAATATATATATATATATGTATATATATTGGACTTTATTTTCTTGGCCATAATTATAATGTAAATTAAAAGTAAATGTTTCTTGAGAATAGCGGCCAGGTAATTAAAACAATGTTTAATTTATGTTGACGTTTCGGTACTCATATCTCATATATATGTAGTGCCTTTTTCAAAAATTAAATATTGTTCTATTACCTGGCCGCTACTCCCAAGAAACACTTACTTTTAATTTATATATATACCGGGTGTCCTTGAAATAAAAGGACAACGTATGAAAAATAGAAAGATGTAATTATATAGAATATAAATCCACAATGTTTTCCCAAAATCCCTTCTAATAAGCGAGAAAAAAAATGACAAAAATCTTTTAAAAAAATTTTGTCACATCACTGTGCGATTATAAAAAATCAGATACGATATTTTAAAGTTGACCGATAATAACAAAAATAATAGTTTTGATATTGTTCATCGCATTCGGCAGTAAGGTATCTAAACATACGCTATAGCGTATGTGTAGGTGAGGTATTTATTATTTATACACATTTTGAATATTTTGAATTCATAGGCGTCATGGAATACAATTTTCGGGGTGTTTTTAAATTCGGGGTACGCCTCGTAATTGAGTCACAATTATATGTTGTCGTTTTATTTCAAGGACATACTGTAGATGTATATATAATAATTTAAATTTCTTTGAAAGGGGCATCACGTGCCGAAACATGTAAGTTTATTTAAAATATATACATATCAAAGTAAAACAGAACTTAAATAGCCGAATAATTAATTATACTATACTGTATATATGATATATATATAATTTTTTTAATCAATTTTATTTTCCGTTTATGTCACTTTTATTATTTTTTTAAACTCTACATTTTTATCTTCGGAAGAAGCAACAAAGTTGTTGCGAAATATATATATATATATATATATATATATTTATATATTGAAGGAATCTCGTATTTTCTTGGCCGTGGTTATAATACCAGATAAAGAATAAGTGTTTCTTGGGAATGGCGGTCAGGTAATTAAAACAATATTTAATTTTGTTTACGTTTCGGTTCTATATAAAGAACCTTTTTCACACATTATATTGTATTGTTTGATTACATATTGTCTAGTTTTCATTTCAAAATAAAACTAGACAAAAATTGACTAGACTTGAAAATATTTAATATAAAAAATTCCATGAATTTATCCAATGATATATATATATATATATATATATATATATCAAAAATTAATTTAAATTCGGGTAAGCGGTCAATTAAAAAACTCCTTTATTAAATATACCCTATATTTCGCAACAGACTTTGTCGCTTCTTCTGGGGTAAAAAATGTAGAGTAGAAATAATAAAATTGACGTACAAAATATAAAAATGATTAGATATCATATATATATATATATATATATATATATATAATATATATAGATATATATATATATATATAATATATATAGATATATATATATATATATATATATATATATATAATAATATATATATATATATATATATATATATATATATAAATATAATATTTTCGTGACCTTGGTATGATAAGGTAAACTTAATAAGTCGGCGATTAAAGGTCTGGTTCATTACTTCAAAGTATATATATTTAAAACAACCCTACATGTTTCGGCAATGATGCCTTTGTCAAGGATATAAAAATATATATATTTTTTATTCCCTTGACAAAGGCATCATTGCCGAAACATGTAGGGTTGTTTTAAATATATATATGTACTTTGAAGTAATGAACCAGACCTTTAATCGCCGACTTATTGAGTTTACCTTATAAATATATATATACAGATATTTTTGTGATACCTACTGGCCAAGAACGCCACATCAGACGATGCCCTATATGTATATCCGATAGTTGTAGCCTAAAAATGACTCGACCTTAAAGTGGATGTTAAAACTAATCAAGTATCTAAAATATATGTATAAAATATTACATGAACATATACATATGTTTATGCATTTATGTATTATCGTAGGTGATATCGTTTCCATTTTCTTTTCCGTACAGCGCCTGCTGCAATGTTTCGGATCATTATTCTCTTGAAAAATATTCACTCATTGTTGTGTTCATCTTTCTCGCAGAAAGTGTAAGACCTCTTCAGTGCAGTTTCAGAATTCGGAGTAGGTTAAAATTTTTTGTAAAAAATCAAAAAAAGATGCAAAACTGCGCGTATCGAAGCACCCCCATATATCAAGGTTTATTCGATGTTTCACAGTGAGTTAAACAATTCGTGCTTACCATGTAGATTAGGTTCTGTAGACACAACATAAAACCAATCTCTGTCGAAATTGTTGTTCGTGTGATTCTCATTGGTGATCCGATAGTAACGGTTTCATTATTGCGCTACTGTAAACAATTCCATTCTCATATAAATAACTTCTAGTAGGCATTAAACTGACTTATTTGTTTTTTTTTGACAATTCGTGTTGGCCTTGACGCAAGGTGTAATATAATCTTATGGATTCCTCTGACTTATGTATATATCTAACTGTAGTAGATATAGTCACTTTCGGTTCTTTGGGATAAACAAAAAGAGATTCTGCTTGATATCTTTCGTTCAAATACGGAACACTCATAAGCTACACTTGTTTTACTTTCACTCACTTGCGAAAAAGAAATGTTCTCAAATCTATAACGCGTATTAGGCGCAACTCCCTATCCCTTTGCACGTTAAATATTTTATGGCGCGTATATTTTCCTCTTATCATTATTCTTAATTACTACTTTTTCTTAGTTAAATTAAACTTAAAATATCAGATCACATTTAATTATAATAAAACTAAAATAAATTGCATCTATATACATATATAAGATATATATAAGATATATATTGATAATATAATCTAATATATATATATATATATATATATATATATATATATATATATATATATATATATTCTTACCTTCTTAAGCAGGGAAAGTTCACATGTACGCAGTTACATCCGGCTATATTTATATCTTTATAACTAAGTGCTACAGTCTATATTTAAAGCAAAATTCTGTATATAGTATTTTAGTACATATATACAATATACATACATGTAAAGTCACTTATAATTATATTATATGGTAGCCTTGCATATATGTACCTACTTATTAAACTCGTGTATAAATAGTTATACTTAATGTTCATACCTTCGAAATCTGTCTTTAATGTTTCTTAACGAGGATTATTTAAGAGAGAGAATTAAATTTTATTATCAAAAAAATTGCTTGTTTGTTCTTCTTTTCTTTCTTTCTATTTTATACCTCTTTTAAGCTACAGTGGACAGACTCATCAAACGTTCGAATATTGTACAACACAGTGCGGCTATTATTGTCTTCCTTTTTAGCAAGCTACACTGGTGCCATCTTACTTTGTTTTATTACAATGGCAACGTGCACATCGGAGTTAAATAATAAATATTTCAGTTTTGAAAAAGTGCATATTCGGACACACATAATGTTGTGAAAGTTTAAGCAAAAAGAAACCGCTACTGAAAGAAAACTAAAAAAATATGCAGCGTTTATGCAGAGTTATAACAGAGCAGCAAGTGCGTAATTGGTTTGCCAAATTTCATTCTGGAAATACATCGTCGAAGATAAATGAAGACCCGAGCGCTAATTAGGCTTTGATCATGAAGCTTTAAAACCATTGGCGAATTGCATACCCATTACATAATCTGCTATACGTAACGTGCAAGCAATAAAATATCGCGACAACTGACTTCGATAATTTTCGAGTTACAATAACCCTCCAAGGACTAACTTTCGTGGGCGGCTGCTATTAAACATACAAGCCTACCAGCCAGCAACACGGCTCTAGCTCTAGTGAATACGGCGGAGTTCCTTACGAAACGTTGTTAAACCTGACCATATCTATAATTAGAAAGGGTGCCACTGCGATTTAAACACGGCTTGTAATAGTGGGTTTAGGTTACGCCGAGAAGGTATATGTGCTGCTATATTTATATATATATTATATTTATTTATATACCTACGTAAAACCAGGCTACATCCAAGGAAGCTATGTCTACAAAGTAAGAAACTAACGACAACCAAGTAATATGGAACAACATTTATTGGGGACGTTTTTCCCTCAAAACACATTAACAGTACATATAGTTTTAATTGACACTGTACATAAAACTCGAAATAGTAATAAGGAGTTAAGAAAACAGATCAATGGGTATATATATATATATATATATATATATATATATAAATATATATAAATATAATATTTTCGTGACCTTGGTATGATAAGGTAAACTTAATAAGTCGGCGATTAAAGGTCTGGTTCTTTACTTCATAGTATATATATTTAAAACAACCCTACATGTTTCGGCATGATGCCTTTGTCAAGGGAATAAAAAATATAAATGACAGAATATAAATGTCAAATAATTGAGTTGCTATGGTTTAAATTATTCAAAGATACATTCCAATAATAATAATAAGTCATGCCTTAGTATTCCAAAAAAATAGATAGCAAGGTGTGAACATATGTGTTGTTCGCTGCCAGCAGCTTGTGTCTCTTTCTGGGTATGAACCTGTGCAGCAACCAACACACAGGTTCATACCCAGAAAGAGACACAAGCTGCTGGCAGCGAACAACACATATGTTCACACCTTGCTATCTATTTTTTGGAATACTAAGGCATGACTTATTATTATTATTGGAATGTATCTTTGAATAATTTAAACCATAGCAACTCAATTATTTGACATTTATATTCTGTCATTTATATTTTTTATTCCCTTGACAAAGGCATCATGCCGAAACATGTAGGGTTGTTTTAAATATATATACTATGAAGTAATGAACCAGACCTTTAATCGCCGACTTATTAAGTTTACCTTATATACATATATATATATATATATATGAAATGATGGTTTCTCGGGTTCTTGGCCGGGTGTGAGATGTGTCCTGAGAAGGATTGTTGTCTCGACGTTTCGACGGGATCGCACTCGTCATTTTCTAGAGTTGTTCTTTCACTTGACGCTGAAGAGTAACAGTTACTCTTCAGCGTCAAGTGAAAGGACAACTCTAGAAAATGACGAGTGCGATCCCGTCGAAACGTCGAGACAACAATCCTTCTCAGGACACATCTCACACGCGGCCAAGAACCCGAGAAACCATCATTTCATCAAACAACCGCGAGAACATCAAAATTATCATATATATATACCGTGTGTTCCCGGATCGACGCATGAATAGGTATAAGAGTCTGTAAATGTTTTAGTTGAAGTTTTATCTTCTCGGGTTCGGCCCTGCTTGGGTAGAAAGTAATTGTTGCCATAATTTTCAAAAATCAAGGATGCCTTGGAAATTTACAAAAAGGTAGTTCTTATCACTAATAAAGTACCTTTTTTGTAGGAGATACGACAAAATGTTATTAAGAAAAGTTATTCAGAATAATAAACTATGCAAGTATGCAAAATTTTAACAAGATCGAACATACTTTGAAAATTTAAAAACAAATTATTCTTTCCACTAATAAAGTGCTTTTTCTGCAGGAGATACGATGAAATGCTGTTAAGAAAGTTATTCAGATTAATAATTTATTAATAATTAATAATTGTTTATTAATTATGAATATAAAAAATAATAAAACTCAAACAATTCATTTCGTTCAAATTAAATTAACAATTCACAAAATCTAAAATATTCATTCATTCAATATGTCTGCCGCCTTTATTCGCACATTCCTCAATTTTGTTCCGAAATGCGTTGAATGCTGTTCTTATCTCCTCAAGAGAAATAGAATTTACAGCATCTCTAATGCGATTCTTCAACACCTCTACATCATTTGGAATCGTATTTGAATATACTATTTGTTTTATCCGGCCCCAAAAGAAAAAATCCATGATTGTTAGATCAGGAGATCTGGGCGGCCACAAAATGTGACCAGCATTGGCTATCCATTTTTCTTGAAAATGTTCATTCAGCCATTCACAAACTCTCAAAGTCGAGTGGGCAGGACAACCGTCGTGTTGAAAATATGAAGAAAATCTTGCTTCATATGGCAGTTCGTCTATAAACCAATTGAAAATATTTAAATATGTGTGCTGATTAAGTCTTCCTTCAATAAAATATGGTCTAATAACACCACAATGATAAGAAATTGCACACCAAACTTTAACTTTTTTAAAACATTGCCGTTTACAATGTATTACATAATCGGGATTATATTCAGACCAATATCGACAATTCTGTGAAGAAGGCACACCATTAGTGGTAAAAGTCAATTCATCTGAGAAGATAATATTGTTATGAAAATGTCGATGCTACAGAATTTTCTCTCCCAAAGTAAGACAAAATTCCAACCTTCGGTCTTCATCCCCTTCTTCTAATGTGTGAAGAAATCTAACTTTATATGGTTTAACTTTTTTTGCTTTAAAAACGCGTTGCAAATGTGTTTGCTAATAAGAATCTGCTCTGACCGCTTTCTTAATGACAGTTTGGGCTGTTCGCGTATTGAATCCATTGCTAACACAGTACTAATGTCATCTTCATTAAAGTTTTTTCTTTTTTTCGGTATATTATGTACACTGCCGGTAGTTAGAAATTTTTGAATCAGTCTGGATGCTGTAGATTGGACTAATACTTTGTTTGGAAACTTCTCATTAAATAATCTAATAACTGCTGGAATAGATAATTGCCCAATACCATAACATTGAATTAGGTAGATCCGTTCTGGTAGAGTAAGCATAACTTTTGTGATATTTCACAGTGGTATTTACGAAATTTAATGTGAATTTTAGAGTACAGAAAACACTACGTCTACTTAAATTAAATATTTTTAACAAGTGTCAAAACGTTATTTTATATTTATTTTCATAGCACACTTAAAAAATAAAACAACACAAACATTTCCTTGGCATACTCCTTGGCACAACTTATTAATCTGAACAACTTTTCTCAACAACATTTCATCGTATCTCCTGCAGAAAAAGCACTTTATTAGTGGAAAGAATAATTTGTTTGTAAATTTTCAAAGTATGTTCGATCTTGTTAAAATTTTGCATACTTGCATAGTTTATTATTCTGAATAACTTTTCTTAATAACATTTTGTCGTATCTCCTACAAAAAAGGTACTTTATTAGTGATAAGAACTACCTTTTTGTAAATTTCCAAGGCATCCTTGATTTTTGAAAATTAAAAGTATGGCAACAATTACTTTCTACCCAAGCAGGGCCGAACCCGAGAAGATGAAATTTCAACTAAAACATATACAGACTCATACCTATTCATGCGTCGATCCGGGGACACACGGTATAATTTAAAAGAAATTATCGACCGTACTATATTGGATAAAATAAATTAAAAGCGGGCTAGCGGTCTGTCAATTAAAAACTAATTTATTAATTATCTCTATATTTCGCAACAACGTTGTTTGCTTCTTCCGGAAATAAATATGTAGAGTTCAAAAAAATAATAAAAGTAACGTACAACGGACAATTGTATTGTCCGTTGTACGGACTGTATAAATGAGTTTTTAATTGACAGACCGCTTGCTCGCTTTTAATTTATTTTATCCTATATACAGGCTGTCCAGAAACTCTCCTGACAAACGAAGACCGGAGATTCCTCTGATAATTTTAAGACAATTAAACCCAAATTCACCTAGTCCGAAAATGCTTCCTAAGGGAGCTAGAGTTCTTTGAAGATGGCGCCTTGTATTTATTTTTTTTTAAATTCCTTCAGAACGCTTCTATTTAGAAAAACAAAAACTGGTATGCTTATTTATCCTCCAGAGATGAATCGATTCCATCAATTGCGAATTTCTAGTACCGGTCATAGGCGTCCGTTTTGGGTAGGTCAACGGTTATTTTAAGGCATAACTTTTTTGTCTTTAACTTTTAAGCATTTGTGACACTAGATTATTAAATTTTCAGGTATTCCAGTACTAAAATGTACTCTTACTTTAAGTCGGTAGGATACACCGTTTTCTAGAAAAGTCGATTTGTAAATTTTTCGGTTTTTCTTCATTAAAGTTCAATTTTCTATTTTTTGCAATATTTAGCTCTGAACTGCCAACAGAAGTAAAACCTACGTTTTTCATTGTCAAATTGTTGTCAGTTCGCGAAGTTTATCTTTTCATTTTTTACTTTGTGTTATTCAAACACAACGATTTCAATTTAAAAAAAAATGGTTTTTACTAATGAGGAATACGCTGATATGCATTTAGTTTATGGCGAAATGAGGTGTAACGCTCGAGCGGCGCAACGTAGATACGCTGAAAAATTTCCCAATCGTCAGCATCCCACTCACTCAACATTTACAGCTCTTCATCAACAATTAAGAGAAACAGGTTCAGTGGTCCCAAAAAATAATGAAACAGGGAGACATAATGATGTAACAGCAGAACATGAAGATGTTATTTAAATGGAAGTTGAGGAAAATCCAGAAATTAGCGTTCGAAGACTATCTGCCATGTACCCCACAATTTCAAAATCTTCCGTAGCAAATATCTTACACAAAGAAAATTTATATCCTTTTCATTTTACAAAGGTGCAAGCACTGCTAGAAGGAGATTTTCCTGCTCGCGTAGAATTCGCTAGATGGTTACAAAATCAGAAAAATCAAGATGAAGATTTCTTCAGGAACATTTTGTTTGGTGACGAAGCTACATTCTCAAAAAATGGAATTTTTAATGTACATAATGCACATTATTATTCGTACGTTGGTGACAATCCCCACGTTGTTCAAGAATTTAAGCATCAGCATAGGTTTAGCATAAACGTCTGGATAGGAGTAGTTGACGATTATCTACTTGGACCTGTGGAATTACCTGCTCGTTTAAATGGTGCTGATTACTTACATTTCCTGCAAAATATTTTACCTGATTTGTTAGATGAGGTGCGTTTAAATATTCGACAAAACTTATGGTTTCTACAGGACGGCTGTCCGGCCCACTTTAGCAGGAATGTACGAGACTTTCTAGATAATAACTACGAAGACCATTGGATTGGAAGAAGCGATCCAGTTGCTTGGCCAGCAAGGTCGCCGGATTTGAATCCTTGCGATTATTGTGTTTGGGGATACATAAAAGCATTTGTTTATTCCGTTCCGATACAAAATCGCGCACAACTCTGGCTAAGGATAAAAGATGCTTGCAACGAATTTAGAAATAACTTTGGAATTTTTGCAAGAATTCGGCGTTCTCTAAGCAAAAGGGTAAACTTATGCATAGAGACTAATGGTCATCACATCGAGCAACTTTTGTAACAATCTACCTTTGATACTTGTTCTTTTTTTGTTAGTTTCGTTCCATTGTAATAAATAATTTGTTTTTAATTTATTACATTAATTTTCATCCATGCCTTGATAGTCCAAGCCAACTTCGTCGCTAAAAATAAGTAGGTACATAATAAATTGAACTTTAATGAAGAAAAAACGAGAAATTTACAAATCGATTTTTCTAGAAAACGGTGTATCCTACCGACTTAAAGTAAGAGTACATTTTAGTACTGGAATATCTGAAAATTTAATAATCTAGTGTCACAAATACTTAAAAGTTAAAGACAAAAAAGTTATGCCTTAAAATAACCGTTGACCCACCCAAAACGGACGCCTATGGCCGGTACTAGAAATTTGCAATTGATGGAATCGATTCATCTCTGGAGGATAAATAAGCATACCAGTTTTTGTTTTTCTAAATAGAAGCGTTCTGGAGGAATTTAAAAAAAATTAAATACAAGGCGCCATCTTCAAAGAACTCTAGCTCCCTTAGGAAGCATTTTCGGACTAGGTGAATTTGGGTTTAATTGTCTTAAAATTATCTGAGGAAACTCCGGTCTTCGTTTGTCAGGAGAGTTTCTGGACACCCTGTATATATGGTAAATTCAATTTGTTGGCGATTTAAGGTCTGGTTTTGCTTCAAAATATATATATTTAAAACAATCCTACATGTTTCGGCATATGATGCCTTTTTCAAGGAATATAAAATATAAATGACAGTATATTAATGTCATACATTTGTAGTTGCTATGGATAAAATTATTCAAAGATACATTCCAATTGAATAATAATAAATCATGCCTTAGTATTATAAAATAGATAGACAACAAAAACAGGGAAACGCAAGACATGGGTTATTATTATGTATGCGCCCGTGGAGGGTCTTAAGATAAAATAAATTAATTAAATATTAAATACATAAAATATAAATATGCCTGTATGTCTAGCAGTATATTTACGTGTGAATAAAAAAAAACGAATACTAGAAGATCTAAGTTAACAAAAACTTCGAACATTAATGCGAAACGTAATATTAATAAATGTGACGGTAACTATTTATACGAATAATAAATATAACGATATTAAGAATAGATATTGAAAACTAAAGGTAAAAATTGTGAACGCAATATTAATTATTAAACGTTCAAATTGCTCATTAAGTAACATAATCAAAGGTGACAAACTACTAACTACTAAAGTTACGATGTTGATATTATTAAATTTCAAACAAATAAGAAGAAGATCTGAACAGTGACAAGTGTTAACTAATGAACTAAAATCAATAAAGGATTCGAATATGAAATAAGAATAACTTATCTCGTGCCGATATGTGCGGACCTCAATGGCGGCTCTATTGTAACATCCGGTCCTGCTTTGCAAATTAAGTTCAACCATCATTAAGTTCGGCGGTCGTTAAGTGCCTTATGGATGTTAAGGGCTTCGATGAATATCGAAGTCGGCGGGAACGCAAATCCAATTATACTGGGTGCTAAGACAAGCTGAATAATGTGGCCAACGATCCACCTTACAGGTGATTTCTCAAAATTTTCACAATAACTCAAACAATCTCAAAACGGCTGCACACCTTCGACCTCATCGATATGCTAACAGTAAGTAAGTAAGCGAGACACTCAGGTGCTGAATAAGATATTTGGGTTTGGCATACTCTTGATGAACAGAATAAAACGGATAGTTTATCCATAGCGACCAATCTCTTTTCGCGATAAAGAAATATCATATTACATATTACAACAGATGTTGAAAAGTGGCTTATCGGAGAAAAATGAAGAAAAGTCTTACGACCGGCCCCTAAAATTAAACTACACGGAAGCAAAATATTATTGCGTGTGTAATGGGAACATCGTGGTATTATTTGAGTTTGTAAATGACAATGAAACTTGTATCGCACATTTATACTTCCATCAGCTGCAGTGTGTTCATGAAAATTTGATCTCTTACTCGTCAATAGGAAATATTCTCCTCAATCACAACGCAAGATCTCCTACAGCAGTGATTATTAAAATGAATTTTGGATAATGTTTTTAATATAAACTTTCTCACTTATGAGAAAAATATAAAATTATACAAATAATAAGTAAAACCGAATATAGACATAACCATAACATTTTGTTTCTCTTTTCGAAAAGTAAAAATAAATGAGTGCAAGAAGAATGAATCACATACATAGTATAACCAGTACAAAAGGCTTATAAATTTCCTTAATTTGAACTTCGTAGCTTTATTTTGTTGTATTTCTGCATTATTTAGAAGCAACCTTTTAGACAAACTTTAGAAAACATAATCGGCCATCACAGCTTAATTCCTGATTTTTTGTAAGTAATTGAAATGCTATACGTATGCCATTCTATCGACACGAACTAATTATTTTTATTATTGATTTCAAATTGTTAGCAAAATAATGTACCATCGTTCCGTACTGCCCTTTATTTTCTAGTATCATCATCCATCGGTCAATAGCTCTTTGTAATTTTGTCCACGTTCACAAGAATTGTATCCTATATTATTTGCCAGCCAATTTTAAATTATACAGATAAAACTATTAATTACATGGTTAATTTTAAAGATTTGTGTAGGTATGTATAGCTATATTCCCTATACATAATCATGTAATTTGCTTGCTTTACAGCAGTTGAATAGGTACAGTCTTAGTAAAACGAATTAGTTCCGTATTTTTTTATGTAATAGCAATTAAATTACCGATTTTAAAGTTTGGGTGGTCTAATTTACTATTAAAAATCCATGTATATAACGGCATCTACTACTAAATTGATTTTCCCAAATGACATATAATCTTCTTCGTGATTAAATATATAGGTACTATTACAGATTAAATTTACCTGTATTATAATCAGATATGTATATGTGTATATTATATAAGGCATTATATAAAGCATATCATATCAATATATCATATCGAGCCGCATATGTGACGTCTTCGATTGTGCTCTGCGTTGAGGATTTCAGGTTGTGCTTTTGTGGTGTTTTTTATTAATGGAACTTTGATTAGTTGTTAATTATGTTCGAGATAAAGCGAGGTTTGGTGAGAAAATTCAAAAGCGACATTTTTAGATAATAACCACGATCTTATTGTGGTTATTATTTTTTAAGATTTTTCCATCCAAGTTGGTTTAATTTTAGTTTATTAATTTATTAGTTCACTCATTACAGTTTTTTCACTAACTTTTTGGCCAAAAAGGGAAAATTTTATAATTAACTGCTAAAGTGACATTTTCACTATAATCCTTTATTTCATTTGAATTGTACTAGTTCATTATTAACAATGAAAATAATTCGTACTTATTCCATTTGTTGATAATTCTATTTATTATCAATATTGAGACATGAAAGGAGCCTCCACGAGGAATTGTAATCTCTTAGCTAACTTAAGAAAGAAAGTAATTCGGGCGCCCCTGGGAACGAGTGTTTTTCCTCTTTTTACACACTCGGTTAATCCTTTCAACATCAAAGCATCGTCGAATCACCATGTCTCGCTATCCATCAAAGCTTGCATTTATGACAATTTCAGTTAGTTCTCGATACAAGGGGGAACTGTTGTCTCAGATGTGCAGAGAAATTCAATTGTATGTCTTGGCAGTAAAAGAAACTCATTGTGTACTAGTGTGCCGATCGGCACACCTCACAGACAAAAATCAAACATTGAGTTTCCAGTTGCTAATTCCTAATAGTCCGTATACAAGCCCCCGAATGAAAGTTTCGTTTTTTTAAGAAATCTGCTAACTTCTGATCCAAAATCTTAAAATCATACCACAATGGGATATAGCAAAACATATGCAAACGGGACTCTGTTGGAGACCTGGGCTCAAACTCCCTGTTTGAGGCTAGTACATGATCCGAAATTACCATCCGGTTTCAACAGCGACCGACGGAAGAGAGGCTGCAACCCCGACAACATTTTCGTCAACGAAAAAATCACTGGAGCAGTACTTAAACTAGTAGATAACCCCCTACCAAAGACTCAACGTAGACCTATAACCAATTCTATTTCGGCTGTAATCAGACCAGAGACAGTGCCCCTTAAAAGATGATTCAATTTCGCAAGAGCGAACTGGACTAGCTTCTCCGGTGGTTTTGATAGGGAAGTTATCAGGCTCTCCCCTCATACCAAAAACTACGACATATTCGTTGACGTGGTTAAATAAATATCTAGGAAATATATTCCAAGCGGCTGTAGAACAAGCTGTATGCGGCTGTATGGCGAAGATCCCTTCGGCGAAGATACTATTTAGGCGGTCGGGAGGTGGTTCAGGCTATCTCGAAGGTCAGAACCGAGAAATGGTGTGGTCTGTTCAGCGAACTCAACATGAAACAAAACAGCCGACGAGCTTGGAAACTGCTTATCAACCTAACCAACGACCCTGTCAAACCCAAACCCAACTTGACTTTAGCAACTCCAAATCAAGTCGCACACTAGCTGCTGCTCAATGAAAAAATAATATCAAAGGAACGCACCCCTGAGATTACTAGAGATCTAAACAACGAAAATAACGCCTTCTAATGACCGTTCTCAGTTAATGAGCTAACAGAAGCGATGGACATAATGAAAATTAATAAAGCTGCTGGACTGAATGATATAACAATGGAACAGATTACGCCCAGTATCCCTACTGTGCCATCTATTTAAAATTCTGAAGAGAATGGTGCTGAACAGAATAGTTGCCGACCTTGATCAGAAAATCATACTAGATCAGACAGGCTTTAAATCTGGAAGATCGTATACTGGCCAAGTTCTTAATCTAGCGGATTTGAGCGCAAACTGTTTGCGGGAGTCGCTTTCGTGGATCTGTCGCCCGCATATAACACGGTGAACCAGCGAAAACTAATCTATAAAGTCTATCAAACCAGAAGACTTGCAGCTGGCAAGCAACATAAGAGCTTTTTTTAGATAGAAGAAGATTCTTTGTGACTCTCAATGGTAAGAGGCATGACTAAAAAACTTCTGACTTCCACAGAGCAGTGTGCTTGCCGCGATTCTGTACAACCCGTATACAAACGACGAACCAATTCATGCCCAAGAATAGTCTTTTAAGGGCGTCGAAAATAAGCTTTCAGATGCCTTAGAAGATCTGACAGTGTACTATGAAAATAATCAATTAAACCGAATCCCTGTAAAACTCAAGTTTGTGCATTCCACCTGAGAAACAGGGAGGCTAAACGTAAACTAAGGATCATATGGAGAAGTGAAGAGCTGGAGTCACCGTAATTACAACATTTCTGCCAGATCTTTATTCTTTCTTGGTGCCCATTAGCCAACGAAAGTTCATTGTTTCAATTGATATTTCGTGTTTAGCGTGAAGTGAGGAATCCATGTTTCGCTCGTCGCACTTATAATTTTTCTTAGTATTTTAAATAGTTTTTCTTCGCGAAAAGTAGTGTTTTATGAACACAGGAAATTCTTCCTTTTTTGCATATTCACAACAAACTACGAACTTCCTCCTTTTCAAAACGTGCGTAACAATAACTGTTCGATATATCTAAGTGAAGTTTTAATTTAACTTATTTAGCTTTAACAAATGTTGAAAATGTTAATGATTCTAGTGCCGTCTATAAAAATAGTTACGGTATCGTCAAATGGACCTCGTATATTTTCATATGTATGCTTGAGCAGCTAATAAAATATTACTATTACATTGACTCACTCCAAAACTTAACGTTTTTATTGGATTTCAAGAAAATAAAATTATTGATTGATACGAAAATTTTAAAATATTTCAAATTACTCGTTTGGAGATATCAAGTTTGCCTAGTTTTTAATTACTGCAAGTTGGTCGTCTATAAAGTATAAACATTAAGAATCAATAAATCCGGTGTTTTTCTCTTAATTGAAGGTTCTTAAATTGTGCAGAATCATTACTGGCTTTGGTTGCGGTGGAGTATTTGCATATTCTACGTTTTAATGTATTCATAAATTTTACATGTAGGTAAGTTTCAAGACGTTCTCATAAAAGTTACACGAAGCACGCTGGCTAGTGCTAATTTTACATACGTCGCCCTGCTTGTTTGTTCACTCTTTGCATGACAGACTTCAATTACATTATAAGGTAGTTGGATTTTCTTTCGGCTCCGTGAAATATTTTATCACGGTTACGTTCTTTTACTGTTATTGAGTTGTTTTATGCGATTATTATTCTGAAATATCGTGGAAAATTGTTGGAATTATGTGTTCTATTGAAGTTTATTTACATTGCATGCTTCAAAGTTGAATATAAAAATTAATATTGTTGGAAAATTCATTGCGCAATTTTAAAAATCAGCAAGATTTGTTTTAGTAAACCTGTAATATCAACAACGGAATGCCAAATTAGAAATAATAAAATGAATGGAGTAGAATGTATTTTCCAATGTGGAATTCAAATGTAATTTAAAAAAATATCTGAAGGCGACTTGCAACAAGAATTTGTGGCATCGAAAGAGAGTTGCATATAATCGTAAGCGCCTGTAACGACTACTAGCAGCATGAGTTTTCACCTATTCATTAAACTCTCCTTTTGGCTGGGAGATTGCTTAATTCTGTTGTGCCTGGATACATCGCGCAACATTAACACACCACTCACACAAATCTTGGGACCGAGTTTCCTCTTTAGCCTTCCCTGTTGGTTCTGGCTTATCTGTATTGACATGTTGCATCTCGGTATTGATGTGGTAGTTCGGTTGTTACAGTTCCTAACTTCAGAACTCTATAAAGGTTTTTCTTTCGCATATACCAAGGGGCATTTACTGTTCTATTTAATATTTTGTTTCGAATCGTTTCTGCGTTCGTTTCACTGATGCTACCCTCAGAGTTCTATCCCGTACGTCCAGACGGTTTTTTTTAAGTTCTTTATAGATCAGAAGTTTATTTTGTACCGTTTGCTACGGTCGCGCCGTCGTGCTGTTAGGCGCTTATATGTAGCGGTAACAAAAAGAAGAGAAAAAAAAAAGTTTGTGGCAACTATGATTACCCCCCTACCCGCTCCTGCCAACGTCTAGTGGCCGCCCGGCTACTAAGATAGCCTCAGCTCAGTGGTGGGGAGATCCAAAGGTACAAAAAAAAGAGAGGTGGAATTTGGTATCGATTCTGAAATTATGGCACGCCACGCGGCGGGTACATGGCGCAATTAAGTCATCCGAAATGATAAAGAAGAAAAAAAAAGGCAAAAGTTCGGACTCTGGGCTAAGTACTACCAATCTTTATTAAAATAGTATGCGTCAAATACAATAAAATAATAAACAGATTTGATTCTTTAAAAAAAAGAAAAGCGAAAATACAAAGTATATAAAAAAATTGAATAACCTCTACACAAAACTCCCCGTCGAAATACGTATTTCACAGGGTTCACAAGCTATGAGCGTGAACCTAAATACAAAATTATAAGCCGGATCTATTGACAAGACCCTGTATACGTCTAGAGGTTTCTTTTTATGATAAAAAAAAAACTAAATTTAAAATTTCCAAACCCTCCAGGAGTGTAAATATTGGCATAAGTTGAATAAAACAAAGTTTGACAACGGTTCTATAATATCTTAAAAATGAATCGATTATTTAATTTAAACAAAACAAATAAAAGAGACAAAATATAACTAAATTTAAAGTCGTAAACCTTAGCAAAAAAAAAAGAAAACGATAATTTACTTTAACTTCTATGTGAAAAAAATACATATCCTTGATAGCGTTGACGACTTGCGCAAACAGAAAAGAAAAGCTCTACAAAGAACTCTTTAGATTTTACCAGCAAAACTCGTTTTCTTTTAAAAACAAAAAAAAATACATGAATGAAAATTTACGTTGTATTCTTAACAGTGGAATTATTTTAAAACCTTGAAATATAGCAAAGAAAAAAAAGAAATAAGTAATGTTGCTTTAATTTAATTTAAAAGAAGATTATGAATAAATTACGTAGTATAAAAGAAAAAAAAAGAAAATTGACTTTGAAAATTTATAACTTATAAATAGATTAAACAGTAATTTCTAATTTAAAGTATTTTAACGGATCTTACACAAGAAATTGCGTGATCTTTAAAACTGATTAGGAACAAATTGGCTAGTAAGAGAACTTAATATTTCAAATTATACAAAAAAAAAAAACAAAATAAAGAAAGTAATTCTAAGCTGTGGTCCTCCAAACGTCGGAAGTAGGCGATCCTAATATCCGCTGATTAATTGGTTGATGCAGCTGGGAATCGATTGTATAGATTGTCGACAGGCCGTAACAAAACTATGGGAGCTTCACTAGCCCATGGGAAAAATCACCTATTTAAGGGTGCAAAGAAATGAATAAAAATTTAAAAAAATAAATTAACTTCGAAATTACATACCAGAATGTTCAAGTGGTTTTGAAGACACAAAACTTATATGTCGGTAATGGCAAACGAACCCCTTTGGCCACCGTAAAATCCCTTTACAGGTAAATTGGTACTTCCAATAAAATACGTGGAACTTGATTAAATTCCTTAAGTGCAGGAGGGCACGGAACAAAAACGATACTTCTTAATAAGCGATCATAAAGCCCTAAATTCAAGAAACTACGTGACGAGCGAGAGAGGGAATGAATGCCGGATATAAGCCGGTGTCGATCTTCGAACTGAACTACCAAATATTCCCCGCGCACGCCAATCAGAGAGGGGACTCAAAGACCACGCTAATAGGAAAGGATGCCTACAGGTAGTTTCAAAATTAATAGAACAAAATTCTAAAGAAAGAACTCTAATTTGTGACAGATAATTACACGTAACACGTTACTGTAGATTTTCTTCCGCATTCTATTGAAAACTAAGAATGTTTGTGTCATTTCACGAATAAAAGACTTTCTCAAGTTGTTTACCGAAATGATGTTAATACAGAGTATTAAAATATTAATAAAATATCTTCATCTTTTTTCTTAAGCATACGAAATTCGAAATATCTATAGTCAATTCTCGTGAATTTTCATAGCAATTTTTAGACTACAAAACCATAAAAGTATATTACACATGAGAAGAACAGAGAGGTTTTACAAGAGAGGAACACAATTACAGAAAATATCTAAATCTTCCAGGTGCCAATAGCTATGTGTAACTATGCGTAGTATAATATCATCGAATCCTTTCAACTTTTTGTGGATTTTTACTACAAATATATTTTGTCCCTATTTTCAACATAAATTTTAAATGTAGTGGTTTCAATTGTATAATACTTATTTATACATGTTCATCATTGTCAAGAATTAAATGAAACTTAAAAATAAATGTATTCGTTTATTGTCAAACTGATACATAGAAATTTCTACCGATAATCATCTGAAAAATACGGACCTGACTAAGCAACATATACATGAGAAGTACATGCGTATTTAGGGCAGACAGCTTTTGTCAGTGCTTGTGTAGTTAATATGAACGTATTGTTTCCGCGTGCACTTTCGCTTTTGAATGTATGAATTATATTTCCGTTATCAATAAAATTTACTAATTTCTGTTTGACTATTAGTCGATAAAACAAAAAAGAATAAGAAATAACAATGAAACTGTCGTATACTCAACCCAATACGAACGAAACTCGCAGTATAAATTACGATTATTATCGGCAATAAATTCTCTTTGTTAATAAATAAGCCTATAACAATAAACATTCTCAAGAGAAGTCTTTCTTTTGCAAGATTTAATGCGTTCCAAAGAAACTAATTATAAAATGCATATTAACTATTGACCGTTCTGGTTGGGGTCGTGCACGTCCTAGAGCCACTGTTTATGGGAAAATGATTACACTATTCGAATTTGTATGTGAATCACACACACACAACACTAACGCTCAGAAGTTGTCGTGCAAAAATTCTGAAACGTTTTATCGTTTGGTGGAAGTAACCACGCCAACGTTTATGAGATAGGCTAGACTGGTATATTTGTATATTGTCTATTACTATTAGCGTTTGTACTGGAATATACCGGCGCTTATTTTACGTACGCAAAGTTAAAAAGATATAAATCATTTTTGAATTATTTTCTTTTAATGTGCAAAAAGTGTTTGGTGTGGAATGCAAAGGGAATTATAAATTCCTCCTTGTACTGCTTCATGTGAAAAGTTTATTACTATTTCTTCACGAGGAGTTCTTTATAAATTATTGATCGAATAAATGTAAATTTAAATCAAACACAAATACAGAAAAAAGGCGATGATATGCTATGCAAAATAAATCAAGTCGAAATAAGGTTATAATGTTATATCGTAAAAATAATTGTATAAGCGAAATCAAATAAATATAAAATATTAAGTTGGCGTGCCCGCAAAATTATTATCAAAATGTAAAATTAAAAAAATATATAAGAGCGTTACACTCCTAACTGGGACACGCTGTATGTAGGGCCCGTGTAGGTCTAGCAATAGTCACTGGCCAAAAAACATAGAAAGTATAAATTATCATTTGTAAATCATGTACCAAATTTAAATCGTAAATTAAATGTAGTTCAAGACGAATTGACCAAAAACCAGTTTTGTGACGCCATGTCTAAAATGCGGTAGCTTATTTAAGAAGCATTTCTGGACACAAGTTGATAGAAACTTTTTTTCATACTTTTGCATGTACAATAATCCCTTTCATTCTTTAGGAATTGTTCGTGGACACGCTGTATATATCCATTGCCTTCAATCAAATTTTAGAATTTGGAGTTACCTGTGATTTTAATTTTAAAGGTAATATGAGAATTACTCTATATTAACGAAAGCAATATGAATATTGCTCAATTTCATTCTACGGCAAGGCTAATTTACAAGAAAGTAATATTTGTTTCGTCTTTTAGATATTTTAATTGCATATTTTGATGTAATTAATACCCTAATAATAAATTGAGCAATAACTTATAATGCTTCTTGAATTGTCTTAAACTAGTGGCCTGTTAAATTTCATTTGACATTTCGTTAAATAACTTTATTTGTTTGAAACTACTGCCAATGTTCTTTTTAAGCAGACAAAACGATTCTTTTATACATTTATGAATACACTTATAAATTAATAATTTCGTAATTATATTATAATAAATTGTCCATTGTTATTGTTTGTAATAAAGTAGCATATACCTTTCAATAAATACGTATTTTTGGGAAATAAATTGATACTTAACAAAACTTTCTGGTGATTTTAAACCCCAAACGACCACACACAAACCATTTCATTGATATATTGCAGCATTCGAGAAGTTAAAATAATTACACGCTGCCAAAGAGAAACACGATACAAGCTGTATAGTATGCAGTAAGCAGCGTCAGCGGACTAGTATTCCACTAAAAGAGGAAGTTTTAATTTTTCAAAGATCTCTTTATTCACTGATCCCGAAGACATAAACGGTAAAGAGGATACTCAGCCGCATGATAAATGGGCTTCTTTGAAATTTGAATTGACGGATGAACTAACAGGATAAAGCGAAACTGGTATATATAAAGAAGAGGCTCCTGAGAGGACACACACGATATCTTGTTGATGCATACTCTCACTGTATATACAGGTGTTTTCTAAAATTGGTTGGCAAATATAAAATATTTTAATTATGTATTTGAAAATTATGAAAACAGTGTATATACAACACTAAAGTGGTTTGTGAATAATATCACAAGGTAATACAAAGAGGGCAATCCCCAATTTAAATACAATTATAGTTTATTTCAAATTATAAGAATATGACTTTGAACGGCTCTAATGTTTTTATTTCACCACCTGCGGCAATAACTACCTGGCCGCTCAATACGATTATCTTTTACGTAAACAAACTGCTGAGGTCCGTAATGACAAAATTTAAGTAAATTGTAATTACTGCAATTTAGATGAAATAAAATTTAATAATAATATAAGTACCAACAGTTGTTAATTTGAATATATAGTTATTATATATAGTTAAATAGTCATTAAATTAAAATTTAGATGAAATAAGTGCTTATATTTATTAAACAAAATTTAAGTAAATATAGTTAAGAGAGTTGGTATATATTACATATAATATTGAGTCTATTTATCATTTATTGTTAATATTTACTGCTGTATACATATTTGATTTTTCTCTCTTTACTTAACGAACATGTGGCGACCTATTGCTGAAAGTGTTAGTGATTATGATGTGGATAGTGATAATACTGTTGGAGCACGACAGAGAAAGCATATATCAGAAGATGCAAAACAGATAATTTTCAATGTCTATCATACCCTGATGGAAGAAAATAACGAACTACAAACCCAGAACATTCAACGAACGTCGCAATTAACCAAGATGCCTTTTGGAACAATATATAAAATAATTAAGAATAACGCAGGGCCGCAAAAGCAAAGAAGTGACCAAGGAGCACCGAGAAAAATTGAAGAGTATGAAATTGATACTATTAGGCGGCAAGTATACTCCTTCTACAGAGGAAATGTTGTATCTACACTTGACAGCTTACATAAAAGAATCAGTGATGAGCCTATAAATATTCAGTGTTCTAAAGCAACCTTGTGGCGGACGCTAAAGAAAGCTGGTTTTAAGTTTGGCACTATAGACAAACGTCACACAATTATGGAAAGCCCGTGGTTACAGAAACTTCGATATGACTACTTAACGGCAATTAGAAGGTATAGACAGGAAGGACGATTAATATATTATTTAGACGAGACGTGGTATGACACCCATGACACAATTTGCAAAGGTTGGGTGGATAGTTCAGTATGTGTCAGTTGGACGCGCCGGTTTCGAGGGGAAGAGAATAACCATTCTTCATGCTGGGTCAGAAAAAGGATGCTAAAAATGTTAAATCCTCATGTTTAGATTACCATGAAGATATGACCTCATCTTTATTTGAAGAATGGTTTTGTGACACTTTGCTGCCAAATTTACCATAAGATAGTGTGATAATGATGGACAACGCTCCGTATCATTCTCGACAGCAAACCAAAGTTCCTACAAAATGTAATAATAAGAAAGATATTAAAACATTTTTAGAAGCAAATGATTTATATTTTGAGGATCATTATACAAAAAACCAATTAATAGAGGTGATGAAGACATAAGAATATTTAAAGGATTATTATGTGGATAACAGAGCCAAAGAAGCAGGACATACAATTTTGCGTTTACCACTATACCATTGCATTTTCAATCCCATTGAATTGATATGGGCCCATCTGAAAAATACCATAAGACGAATAAATCAAACACCGAAATTTAGTGAAAGCAGTGTAACACACATAAAAAATGCTATGGAACATATAACTGCTGTAAATTGGAAAAATGCTGTTAAACACGCAATAGCAAAGGAGGACGAATATATGCGCATGTACAAAATAGTAGCACCTTTGATTATAAATTTGCAATACGATTCAGACACAGACAGCGATTTGCAAGACGACTCAATCGCAGATGATTTATGAAATGCGGTGACACATAAAAATTTTATTGTGTATTACAAATAAATTAGCTTTATATATCTATATGTATCCACTACACATGTTGCCACACGATTTGTAATTTTTTCTTTGTATATAAACCCAATGTACAGATATTTTTTATTATATACTTGAAATTAACAGCGTTTTATTATATTATAGGGCCCTAATTTATAGTCAATCCGGCCCTAGATTCATACGTTGCAAATAGGTAAACCGTACGAGTTCAATAAGGAGATCAGGTATAATAATTATCATCACAGAAGGTGGTGCAATAAAAGCATTAGAGCCGTTCAAAGTCATATTCTTATAATTTGAAATAAACTATACATTAGGATAATTTTATAGTTTAGGATCAGGGGTGGACGTTTTGTAAAAAATGGGATAGACAGAATTCCATAATACATACAAGGTACGGTTATAAATAAATGTAAAAAATAATTAAGTTTATATTTATTATAAAAATAATAAATATAAACTAAGTATTTTTTTTATGTTAATATCTAAAATTAAATAATTCAAACAAACCAATGAAAAGAAAAATGTTAGAACAAAGATTAACAAAATGTTATTTAATGTAAAACTTGATGCTGCACTGATTTGGATAGAAAGTCGATCGCTGATTAGAGTTCTGTTCCACTTAAACGCAAACTGTTTTCCAAATTCACTTCAGTTATTCTGTTTCTACATTTGTACTTCATTTTTTAAAACGTTTGTTCACATCTGTCTGTGGAAACAAATGTAATATGAATTTATATACAAAATAATTTGAAACATACATGAGTGGGTAAAAACCACACCAATTTGTATAATACAAAAGTATTTTTAATAATATAAAATATTATTACAAATGGGGTGTGAAGAACACAATACAAGTTATATATTTGTGAATGTCTCTGGAGAGGAGATACATTCACAAATATATAACTTGTATTGTGTTCTTTACACCCCACTTTTAATAATATTTTATATTGTTAAAAATAATTTTGTATAATATGAATTTCCATATTTTTCGAAAAATTGGTTGAACGGCTCAAATTTTTTATGTGCAGTCAAACTTGCTTAAGACAATTGCATTTATTGTAATTTAATTTATAAATTTTTATCGCTTCACGCTTTGGTTTTTATTATATACCCCACTGGCTAGGAGTTGTCCACGGGTTGGTATGGATAATAACTGTACCGTAATAATTCAATTTCGCTGCTCGATGAGGACGTGCTGATAATAACAAGAAGGATTTAAAGTAATATGAATAATGTGATGATGAGCATCACAGATCCAGGACGTACAATAAGTTCCATTTGTATCCGAACAGCTTAGAAAAGGATGCCAAACAATCTTCAAAACATTCCTTCATTCTTTCCTTTTATTCTAATCCGAGTGAAAATAAGGGACACATAGTTTTATGGCACCCCCTGCCGTGCGGGTTTAATGACAAGATAACAGAACCGAAGTAATGCATATAAATTTTGACAATAGTTACATCAGAATGCAGTTTTTATAATTAACACGCACATGAAATCAAGCGTTTCAAAGTAAAGTAGTATAAAGTTTTAGACAATATTAGACATTAAAATCTGCTTCGATTTGAATCATTCTCTTTGTTTGTTGGAAAGAGGATATTCAAGAGTAGATAACTTTTTTGGAGTCGATTCAACTTTTTTAAGTATATTATATATGCAAACAATAGTTAATGTTTTTACTATAAAAAATATTTTCTACAAATTACAACAGAAAACTACAATTTCCAGAATAAATAAAATAAACAAAAAAATTATTCTAAATACATATATACAAATTTTAAAATAAAAATCGAAATTCCAAAATAAATAAAATGAACATCAAAGTTATATTGTAAATATATAATGTTAAACAAAATTAAAATTCTAAAATAAATATGAAATATATACAAACTTAAAGTAAAAATTCCTCAATACTTGGTCAAGTAATCATTATTGTCTATAGTATTTTTCAACCTTTCAGGTATAGATGTGAGAAGTATTCGGCAAGTTTCTTTGCCACGCAAATTATCCCATTGTTGCATAATATGAGCCTGAAGGTTATCTCTATTCCGAACAATGTTTTCCCAATTGCGTACCATAATCGCCCACAAGTTCTCAATTGGATTGAGATCGGGTGATTTGGCAATTTAATATCGGGATGATGATGAAACCAATCCCTGACTAATGCAGACGTGTGCACTGCAGAATTATTATGCACAAAAGAAATTCTGGCAGGTGCTGGATATAGTATACGTACACTTGGCAGCATTACATCTTCGAGTATAATATATTCAGCAGTACCTATATGGACTAATGGACACCAACTCTCATGCTACTGTGGCTGACATTCAACCCCAAAATCCCATACTGATTCTGCCACTTTGCCTGTTGCGAATACGTGCCTAGGATCACATCTCGTGCTATTTATTCGCCACAAATATTTTCTCGAGTCTTGTGTTGTACGGAAGCCTTTCTCGTCACAAAAGATTACATTTGCCCAGTCGCAATGAAGATTTTTCCATGCGAAATGTAATCTTCTCTGAGCATGTTCTTCTGTAAGGTCTATTTTTTGGGGTGGCCTCCGACAATGTATACTACTCCGGTGCATATACTTACGAATTGTGGTTTCACTGCAAGCTATATTAAAATGCTGCTTTATGGCGGATGCAGTTATAAAATGTGTTGCTTCTAGCTCCTGCATAATTTCATCCATCTGTTCATCATTCATTTTTAGATTAGGATCAGGTTTTCGCCTACTTTTTAAGGTCGTTTCCTCATTTTCTGTCCTCCATCTAGTTATCCAATAATGGACTTGTGTTTTCTAAAATAAAGAACAAATGAATCCATGTTCTCAGATTTTATCAAATATATTTCGCGTGAAGAATTCACGTCTATGCGAGACAATGAACAACGTATTATCAGTATTATAATAGATTGTAATTATAAAACTTACCGATAAATTTATCGTATCTGCAATATCTTTCATGGATAAGCCTGATTCCCAGAGTGTATCAAACACACGTGAGCGCAGCTCTACACTTGAATAGCCAGGCATTTTTTAATTAAAAATCGGTCAATAGCCACAATATTAAATAAAATATATTAGAATTTATATAGTTAATGTGCAAGGAGTGAAGAACTACTAAGAAATGATCTGAGAAATAAGTATAGGATAATTCAATTAGGGGAATTCATTATTTGGGATTTCTCCACAAATTTAAGTTATAAGAAGTTCATGTGTCTTATTAGGCGATTGTATTTGCGTAATTCGTCAGAAGTGGGGGGGGAGGGATCTTTACCTAAGTACCTCATAAATCACATATGTAATCTAATCGACCAACACTGATACCAAGGGAAGAAAGCTTTAAGTGGATTTTTAAATTCTCCCATAAAATGTCTCTATCTAGCCGTTCGGATACAAATGGAGCTTATTGTACATAGTATGCTGAAATGTTTACTAAATAAAAGAAAACAGAGCATCGTTGTTCTTAAAGTTTTATTTAATATTTACATGAAAGAGATTACGTTTTGAAATATATGCAAATAATTAAATGAAAGCTATATACTGGGTGCGGCAATAGTGTGTCGGCGGAGATTAGGATGAAAACTAAAAAGTTGTAGCAATGAAATTTTACGTACACATGTAGTATGCTACAGTACATTTTCTATTTTCATTTATATGTATATTTACAGGGTGTTCCAAATTTCGGCAACCACTTTCAATTTTTTTTTTAAATAGATTACTATACTTCTTGGTATTATGATGATAGCCACCCAAATTATCTTTGGAATTATATATGACAATGTGCACTTATAACTGTTAGTTTTGGTTTTATTGCAAAGTTTGTTAAAATCTTGACAGTTACAGCGTCTTACATTTTAAGTCTTAGCCTGAAAATGGGTGCAGTGCCTCACGTAACTCTTTTGTTACCAATTTATGGACTAACACGTTATATGTTTTGAGGATGAACAACGTGACAACATATACAGGGTGTTAAATATGTCGTGCCAAAGTTATCGAAGTTTAAAGGCCATTATCTCTTTTTTTTTAAATTGAACCTATAATTTTTTTATTAGTCAGCAAATTCCTTGTAAAATTGCCGTTAAAATGGTACCAATAACATAGTACTTATTTCTAGTATTTTCGAAGTTATAACCCTTTAATGGGATATACCTATGTTTATAAGGTGCATCTAATAAAGTCTTTCTTTGGAGACTGTGGTTAAGTAAAAACTTAAAAAAAGGTATATAACCCCTTACCACAATTATTAATCGTATCCTAAATACGTATTTCGACAACTAGGTTGTCATCATCAGTAGGTAAAAGCACTAATCAAGGTATCGCACATGGGGCACAGTTAAGCTAGCACAACAGCTTACGCAACAACAACTTTACACGGCGTCCACGTATACACTAACTGAAACATGCAAAAATATCGACCGAAAGGATTGACAAAAAATTACCTCTCTTAAGGAAAAAGGCACCCTCATGTGTTTATACTCCAGTTTGAAACGTCCACGACCTTTTTATTTACGTTTCTAAGAATGAAAAGAGACAGGTGAAGGGGATCGGTCCTTTATCTCCGTTCATGGAATTTGATATATATAAATATATATAAATAACGCTAAATATTTCCCGAGAGTCTGGACCAGGTACGTAGACATTCTCGCGATTTTTGATACACGGAAATGCGAATTAGACACGTTCGTTAATCAGTTAAATTTGAAATTTCCGACGATTAAATTTACGGTGGAAAAGGAACACAATGGCAAGATGCCATTTTTACATACTTTACTGATTAGGAATAAACATAAAATAGAAATCGATATTTTCCGGAAAGAAACCAATGTTAATAGATTCATCATCGCGGATTCAAATCATAGTTTTCAACATAAGACAGTTTCTTTTAATTTCTTAGTCAATCGGTTACTAAATTTTCCGTTAACAAAAGAGAGATATGAAATAGTACTGGATTTCATTAAAAATATCGCCAAATATAATGGCTTTGACATAGAAATAATCAATAAATTAATTAGAAAAACAAAACTAAAAAATACAATCCGCGAATCCACAAGTTTGATATCTCAAAGTAACCAGGAGAAAAAGTACATGTGTTTACCATACCACCCCATCACGAAAAACATTAATAAAGTTGTGAAAGAACGAGGTCTCCAAGTAGCCTTTCGGTCCGAAAATACTATCAAAAGTCTCCTAGGGAATACCAAAGATAAAGTTAATTTTAATTCGAAATCAGGTATACACGAAATTAATTGCGATGATTGTAATTTGAAATATATAGGCCAAACAAAACGACCAATAATAACCCGGTTTAAAGAACACATATCACATATTAAATACAATAGACCGGATAAACCTAACGTTGCCAACCATGCTCTAAGTACACTGCACAATGTGTCGATTAAAGGGTTGAAACTTGCCAAGGCCATTAATACGAAAGTATTCATATCGCTAAAAACAAACAAAATCCCATGAACGGAGATAAAGGACCGATCCCCTTCACCTGTCTCTTTTCATTCTTAGAAACGTAAATAAAAAGGTCGTGGACGTTTCAAACTGGAGTATAAATACATGTGGGTGCCTTTTTCCTTAAGAAAGGTAATTTTTTGTCGATCCTTTCGGTCGATATTTTTGCATGTTTCAGTTAGTGTATACGTGGACGCCGTGTAAAGTTATTGCGTAAGTTGTTGTGCTAGCTTTACTGTGCCCCATGTGCGACACCTTGATTAGTTGTTTTACCTACTGATGATGGCAACCTAGTTGTCGAAATACGTATTTAGGATACGATTAATAATTGTGGTAAGGGGTTATATACCTTTTTTTTAAGTGCATCTAATAGTTGGTTGGCCATGAAATTATATCAAACAAAGTAACTTTTACAAACACCTGTTTTTTAATTCTTTATTATTAGTTTTAGAATTACATTTTGTAATTTTTCCATAATAACACAAAATTAATTTAAAATGTGTTCAAATATATGTCCATTCTGCTCTACACATGCTCTTAATCGCCTCTGCATGGACAGGCTTACATTTTGAGCCATGTTGTTATCACTTAATTGAAGAAAAGCGTTTCTGCTTCGTTGCTGCATGTTCTCTGCCGTTGTAGGAGGTGTTTCGTAAACTATATTTTTTACAGTAGGCCACAGAAAGAAATCACAATGGGTTAGATCTGGTGATCGCGGTGGCCAGCTTATAAAGCTTCCTCTCCTAATCCACCTATTGGTGAATACCCTATCTAAATGTGCGCTTGCAGCAGCACCGTAATGTGCAGGTGCACCATCATGTTGGTACCACAATCTACTTACGACCTTATCTGGTAGGCCTTCTAACAGCAATGCTAAATTATTTTGTAGGAAATTTGTGTAGATTTCACAATTTAAAGTAGTATTAAAAAAATGGACCCATAATAGTGTTTCCTATGATGCCTCCCCAGGTGTTAACACTCCATTTTTGTTGGTATAAAATAGGTTGCACAAAATGAGGGTTTCTAGTATCATAATAGTGAGAATATTTTCTGTTTGTTATTCCACAATTAGCAAATGTTGCTTCATCTGTTAAAAACACATGATCTAGAAAATTTAGATCTTCTCGTAATTGGAAAAGTAGCCATTCACAGTAAACAAGTCTCCTTTCAAAATCCGTTTGTAATAAGTCTTGATGATTTTGAATTTTGTAAGGGTGAAACTTACATTTTTTTTAAATACTTCTTACAGCAGTGACTTCTATCCTGTGTTCTTTCGAAATTATCCTTGTAGATACGCACGGATTTTCCACAACGGACTGGACGACTGTCACTTCATTATCTTCTGAAACCATAGTCTTAGTTCTTTTATGTTTGACGTAATTCACTGAACCCGTCCGAAGAAACCTTGTCAACAAATTTTCAAATATCTTGTGCTCTTCGGTGAGGATACTCCATAGCATATGTTCTTGATGCTAAAAGTGGATTTCTATTGCTAGCGCCAAGAACAAATACCATGTCTATTAGCTCCTCTTTCGAAAAATTCATTCTAAAGAAACACAACTATAAACTATTACGGCATCTAAATAAAAAATTATGACAACAAAACGATATAACTGACAACAAGTTAACAACTAACGTGAGGCACTGCACCCATTTTCAGGCTATGACTTAAAATGTTAGACGCTGCAACTGTCAAGACTTCAACAAAATTTGCAATAAAGCCAAAATAACATTTGTAAGTGCACATTGTCATATATCATTGCAAAGATAATTTGGGTGGCTATCATCATAATAACAAGATAGTATAGCAATCTATTTACAAAAAAAAATTGAAAGTGGTTGCAATTTGCAACACCCTGTAAATATATAAATAAAAATAGAAAATGCACTGTAGCATACTACATGTGTACGTAAGATTTCATTGTTACAACTTTATTAGTCTTCATGCTTAGCTCCGCCGACACACATGGGTTTGCAAATGTGGTTAAAATAATATATATAATTGCTTGTATTTATTCGGGCCGCATAAACAAGATGTGTGAAGAACACTAAACACGTGGTTCACTATGTGTATATTTGTCGGTCGATAGATACCCGGGAAAGTGATGTTTACGCCTTGAAGGCTGGACACTAAGAGAAAGTTTGTCTAAAAAAAACGCCATGGTAGAAGGGCAGTTTTATGATCTAGTTTAAAAATAACCAATCTCATTACAAATAGTGATTTCTAAGAATTAAGGATTAATTATAGACGCGAGCTATAGGGGTGTGATGTCAATGAAATTAATATCATTAAAATATTCCTTGGGAAAAATATTTTAAATTGATACCTCACATGGTATGGTTTAGATGACCTTTCCAATTGATTAAATGTGGCTATTAAAATTATGTCAATTTTAATAATAAATAAAATTACTAATTAAGAAATAATTAGAATAGAAGTCGTATGTAATTAATTACTAAATTAAGATCTCATACATAATATAAATTCTAAACGAACATTCGAGAACATTAAGTACTTGAATTGACCGTTCGGTTGCAAGTTTTTCAGAATAGGGATGTGGTTTATGACCAGTGTGATACAAAATAGTGTCTTTTTCTGTTGAAAATACGAATAAAATTCCACAGAATGTCAAATTTTGGATTGTTTTTTAACTTTATGATATCTGTAAATAATATAATTTAAAATTGGGAGTAAAAATATCCTACTATATGCGAACTGTAACAATATATGTATATATAATACGTCTGAGAATACTATATATGTATGTATAGGTACATATATGTCAGAGGTAAACCGGTTATTTGGCAAAGATTTAAACGTCCCTCGACGAGGGCCTTGATCAAGAATCACGCCCTCACTTATTCCCTTTAGCAAGATCCACTAAACGTCTTCCCATTGCAGACACACCGCGACGACGGTGATAATGATATTTAGCTTTCACTTGTTCCCGTATAGACCGTATATGGTACAGAACTACTATTATCCTGGTTTATTTACTTTACCAATTGCGGATGTTCTCTTTGTATTAAGTGTGTGTGCTCGAAGAAAATGAAAAAAAAAGAGAGTGACATCTCCATTTCGATAACGATCGTTGAATGGGAATGCGAGAGCTCGTTGATTTTTTGATCGCTCACTTAACAAATATGGAAAAAAATGGCAAGAATGGCGACATAATTTTATTTTATGTCGGCATTAACGTTATTGCTTTTAAATTTACACCATTACAGCAATTTTACAGTGGTTATGGATATATTGAACTTGCCCATCATCATGTTCTGTGTTTAATACTCACACGCATACAGTGACGGCCATATAAATAGCCCAGCTAAAAATATACGACCATACTAATGCCCATTAACAAATATAAACTCGATATAAACATAACAGCGTTCGATACGATTGACCACAATATACTCACCACAGCTTTTCTCTTAAGACCGTAAAGCTAATGGTTCCTATTAGGACAATAGATCGGCCTACGTTTGCTATAATAGATAAAATTCAAGGATATTCACTGCGTCTTCTGGTGTACCGCAAGGGTCCAATCTAGGACCTCTGCTATTTATAATGTATATAAATGATCTTTTAACCTCAATCTTACGTATGTCGATGATCTAAAATTTTTTTCAAAAATCGATATCATCTCCGACTGTGAAGCATTGCAAAGGAATATCAATATTATTACCGCCTGGTGCCATGCAAACAAGTTTAAATATTAAATATTAGCAAATGTGCCATTGTCACTTATTCCAGGAACGATCAACTTATTTCTTACGATTACGATGCTGAACATACACCTATTCCAAGGAAGCTAGAAGTAAAAGATCTAGGTGTTTTATTTGATACACGGCTTAAATTAACTGGCCACATTGAAGCAATCAACTTCTCGAGCTTTAGGCTTCCCTATAAGAACGTGCACAGGATTCTCTAACGTACTTACATTAAAAACGTTATATTTTAATATGGTCAGGTCTAAACTGGAATATGCCTCGGTCGTATGGTATCCCATATATACTTACCAGCAACTAGGTTTGAAAAAATTCAAAGGGGGTTCTTGAAATATGTTTCGTTCAAGACTAATGGAATATATCCACCGCGTGGTTGTGTAGACTACAGTAGCCTTTTAAGCGAGTACGGCATGGAGTCGTCGGAACGGAGAAATGCTTCTAGTGCCAACTTTTTAATCAAAGTTGTCACAAACAAAATTGATTCTCCGTCATTACTCGGTGAAGCAGTTTCTTGTACCGAATTACGACACACGTTCATCGGCTACATTTTCAATTCCTCGTGCTAGAACTAATGTTTTGGCTAAGGCCTCAATGGTCCATATGGCGAAAATCGCAAATAAGTATAGTGGGGATCCTTTTACTAAATAGATAAGTTAGTTTGTCATTTTTTTAATTTTAGGATTTAAATGTGAAAATAAATTTGCACTGCAACATATTGCAGTGAATTGTGATGTTGATTGCTTATTTAATTTTTTATTCACTATGCACAGTAGACTCCCTGCTATACTCAGTCGGGTACGCCTTCCTAGAGCTCCTTAATCTTCAGAGTTTATCCTCATGCATACGTGCAATAAAATTGAAACAATAGGTGTTAGGTAAATAAAGAAAAATTTTCCCGCCTTAAATTTTTAATAAAAAAAAAACAAAACAAAAATTTAAACTTTACAAAGTATAAAGTTATATTGAAACATCTATCATGTGAGGAAAAACTTTGATACTATATAAAAGCAAAAGCTAAAAAAACCTCACCAAAAATGACCGCGAGCAAAATTATAAATTAAATATAAAAAAAAACTATCAGATATAAACAATTACGTTATCCCAATATCAAACCTCAAAATAGAAAACTATCTATTTTTCGCACGCAACCAAAACTAAATTCATGCGCACAAATAACATGAAGCAAAAAAAAATTACCCACCTTCTATCGTTCTAGTACATTTTATTTGAAAAAAAATACACACTTCCAAAAAATCTGATAACTTTTCTTAATATTTCTCTGATTACAAAAATATTATAAACTAGAATCTAACGATTTTACTAAGCTCATCAATGTTATAGAATTATTTCTAAATACATAAATATAATATTAACAGAAATATACATACATTAATTAATGTAGCCACTTCACAGAAAACAATGAGAGATTAACAGAGAGGTCAGTAAGAATTAAATTACAAGTTTAAAAGACTCGTAAAACTCGAGAATGAATTTAAACACATCATAACACCTCACAAAACACAAACCGAATTTATCCAAAGTTTAAATTGAATAAAATTAAGTTCTATTCAATAGCAATAAAAACTCGACCTATCTGCTCAAGAACTATTAAATCTCTAAAGTCTCCTACATCCCGGAAACAGCATTATTGCCCTACCTAATATAAGTCAAAAAAGGCAACAACATGAAAATACTATAACTTCTAAAGTGGCGGGAACTGCAAACATCCGACCGTCACGAACGATCTACAGTCGTGGACAAAAATACACATTATAATAAATTTTTACATAAAATGTTAAATCTTTATAATTATCTTTCTGGAAAAAAATGTACATAAATATATAGTCTTTTATAGTTTCTTTAATTTCTTTCTTCGGGGAAAAATCCATTGCAATATGTTTTTTGTGTTTGTAATTTTATATTATCCTTTAAGTGGATTTTTGTATCTGTTGGATAAAAAAGGCTATTATTATTATTATTATTATTATTATTATTACAGAAAAGTTGTTTAATCCAATATTTTATAAATAAATAAATTATAAAGGTGAAAATTGTCGTTATTGTTATGAATATCTAACTCGTAAATTATCCAACCATCAAATACTATTAATGTTATATCCCTGTAAATTAATCGATCGACATTTCTTGAGGCAAATTCTACGACATAATTAACGTAAAGTCATTGTATCATCGCATATACCTATATGCGTTTCAACATGACAAACTGTATTTCTTCCACTCCTATTTAATCACATTAATAAACCATTCGGCTTCAAAACGAAAACGAAAAAAAGGTGAAAGACGACTCACTAGAATTTCGTTCTTCGTTAATGAAATACACGGAGAACAAATTATACCTTACGACTATTTTTTTTCTACATCATCATACATAGCGTAACATAGAACACCTACTTCATGTAATATATAATTTAGTGGTTCTCTCACGAGATGTTATGTAATATTTTTCTCATATACTCAGGCCTTAAACTAAACCCATATTAATTATTCATTTTGGAGACAGATACTTTTTTCCTTGTGTAATATTGCTACTTCTTCGTGTGTACTGGGAGCACACCTATGATGTATGCCATCTACTACTGAAATAAAGAAAATACTTAAGACGAAACACTTATAAAGTCATTAGTAAAAACTGTGTGAAAATAATAATAATAACAAAACTAACAACACCATGTATATGTGTTCTATGAGACAATTGCATTATTATTAATTAATCAAATTTAATTATTTAATTAAATGTATTGGCTGGCATCTAACTTGAGAAAAAAATAAAACTATCCAAACTTCTATTCTCAGGTTTTTAGCTAATCTTTTGAATACCATTTAATTGGAATAACCAGAAAATGGTTAACTTAAGTTTTCAAAACATTTTCTTATTAAAATCTAGCAAATTTGTTATTATTCTCATGCTCGTTCTTCCCATGTTCACAGACATTTTATGATAGGATGCCTCACTACCTTAAATCTCGGAAAGCAAGGAAGCAATTTTTACAAATTCTTACAATGATTTTAAATCGAAATACATGATTCAGGATTGAATTTCTCCACTATATTCATATTAAGCACTTGCCTGTGCATCTATACTTCAAAGTAACACGACTCGTCGCTTCAATAAGTTTCTCTCTCTTATTTTCTTTTTTAGCGTGTTTGATCTTTTCTGAATGGTGGCATATGGTGGACTGTAATCTGTAATGTGTTTAACTTCTTTGATAATTCTCTAGCACTTTGCTGTGAGTCGCATTTCACCAATTATGTATCTCCAGAATGCAGTTTGGCAAACAAATTATACACCTGCAAGTCAATTGTGACGTCTCCGCCATAAACTTCATATATTTTAGATCAGGGGTGCTCAGACTTTTAGAGATTGCGATATGCAACAAAACATTTAGGTGATAAGCGATCGACATGTACGACGTGGGACTATTGGGAATAGCTTGGTTACAATAAAAAAAACAGATTTATGAAAATGATTTATTGCAATTACTTATAATATACAGTGCTTCTCAAAAGTCCCCTCCCCCCCTCTTATCTTTGGAACGATTATACATTCACAAGTGAAATTTGGAAACTGAATATTATAGGTTATAAACTTCCCTACTAGTGATGATAGATGACGAAATCGTCATAGATGACGTCACAAGGCCATTGTGACCAATAATTTTAAATGGAACGCTAGGGCAAGCGACACTTCTTTTAAAAGGTATCGAAAAAACCTATTCAATGATACTAATTTTGTTTGTGTTTGAGGCAGTTTTAATGGCTCATTAGTAAACATGAAAATTTAAATTCCATTCAGTATGATATTAACTACAGATTTAAGAAATAGTATGTACTTAAAGAAATTGCTCGAAGTGACCTCCATTTACTTCCTGACAGTAAAATATCCTATTTTTAAACTCTTCTCGTACTTCTACAAATGTGTCTGCGGAAACAGCCTCACATTCTGCAACAATACGTTGTTTTAAAACGTCAATATTGTCAAGTTAATACTAAAATTCCAAATTCAAGCTCCGCCTCTGGATAGTTGTCAAATAATCTGAGGTTTTTGTTAGTCTCCGAAATTCGCCGTTTTTGTAATTGTTAAAGTTTTTGTACATTTAATAATTTGTGTATTGTTAATCGAACGTCTCACTGTTATAACAGCTTTTGGTACTTTTAATATTTTTGTACATTTTAATAATTTGTTAAACTGTTGTGAGCCGAAAGTTTAAGTGCTTCAAGAAGCGAACTGGTACGTGCTTTAGGTGATAAAGTAGCAGCGGTCCTAATTCTTGGTGAAACTAGACAAAATATTCATGCAGCAGAACGCATTTTTAATGAGAGGTTTCCCGATCGCCCCATTTCGAGGACTTATTTAAGGGAGCTTCTTCGTAAGTTTGAAACAACGGGTAGTATTAATGATGCGAAACGATCTGGCAGACCACAAATTTCTGGTGAGAAAAAAATTGATATACTGGCAGAAGTAAGAGTTAATCCTACTTCTTCAACAACTCAAGTTGCATCTACCTGTGAAGTCAGTCGAAGTACAGTACACAGGGTGTTGAAAAAATACAAATTTCATCCATACAAATTAAAAATGGTTCATCAACTCTCAGACGACGACCCAGACCGAAGACTAGAATTTTGTGAAAATATGGAAACTAAAATTAACCAACAGCCAGCCTACGTCAAAACAATTTGTTTTAGTGACGAAAGTACTTTCTATCCAAATGGAAATGTAAATACACAGAATGTGAGGTATTGGAGTGACGCAAATCCTCACCTGTTTCGTGAAACACATACCCAATTTCCCCAGAAGGTGAATGTTTGGGCAGGTATCCTGGGAAACCACATCGTTGGGCCTATTTTTTGAAATACTAATTTAACTGGTGAGGTTTATCTGGAGATGTTGCAAAACGCAATAGAACCGTTAATCCTTGAAATTTTGGAAGATAATCCAGATGAATTCGGCAATTTGGAAATAACATTCCAACAGGATGGTGCTCCTCCACACTATTACGGTGCAGTAAGACGGTATTTGCATGAGGAGTATCCTGGTAGATGGATTGGACGACGAGGTTCAACGGAATGGCCACCTCGATCACCGGACCTCACACCTTTGGATTTTTTTCTGTGGGGGTGCCTTAAATCGAAGGTTTACGCCACTGAACTTGACAATATTGACGTTTTAAAACAACGTATTGTTGCAGAATGTGAGGCTGTTTCCGCAGACACATTTGAAGAAGTACGAGAAGAGTTTAAAAATAGGATATTTTACTGTCAGGAAGTAAATGGAGGTCACTTCGAGCAATTTCTTTAAGTACATACTATTTCTTAAATCTGTAGTTAATATCATACTGAATGGAATTTAAATTTTCATGTTTACTAATGAGCCATTAAAACTGCCTCAAACACAAACAAAATTAGTATCATTGAATAGGTTTTTCCGATACCTTTTAAAAGAGGTGTCGCTTGCCGTAGCGTTCCATTTAAAATTATTGGTCACAATGGCCTTGTGACGTCATCTATGACGATTTCGTCATCTATCATCACTAGTAGGGAAGTTTATAGTCCTTTTACGATAACAGACGAGGCACGTCATCAACATACGTCATGTTTGCGTCACGCACTCTTGCCAAATCTTTTGTTTACATCTATCACAGAGGTTATGTATTAAAAATAAGTTGACATGTAATCCGCGTTGACAGTTACGTAGGTCTTGTTCATACTTAGGAAATAACGATAATTTACATACTTTTAAAACAATTAGATAAACCTAACGCCTCTCATTCTAACTATAGTTTTATGTACGTGGTAAATTATAACTGACAATTAGCATAATTGAGACATGTTATTAACAGCAATTAAGCTATCGAAATAAAATAGAAATACGTTTATTTCAATAAATATTATTATCAGTATACACAATAAATTGACATTATAATAAAGAAAAGCAAATTTAATATAACATGATATAAATGACAAACATAATTTTTATTCAAAATCGCTGTCATCGGTTGAGCTTTCTTCTGCGCCTATATTAATAACTAAAGGCCTTACATCTTCTCGTTCAAAGCCAATTTCTCTATCCCACCATTTTTTAATTTCTGTTTCGGTGTGTTTGATGCTGTTTGCCCAACATGTTGGGGTTACTTCACTGAGCGCTTCCTTCCATAATTTTATGCAGCCTTCTTCTGTTCTGCCGTATTTGCCAATACGGTTATTAATATAATAGCGTTTGCTAATACCCCATATCAGTTCAATAGGATTAAAAATGCAATGATATGGAGGTAGACGGAGCACAACGTGACCATATTTATTAGCCAAATCATCAGCCTCATAAATGGGTGGTGGTTTAAAACTATAAATAATAATAGCCAGTAATTATTAAAAAAAAGAATAATTATACTAACCGCTCAACTAAATCTAGCAACTGTAGCTTTAACGCTGATGCATCATAATCAATAGAGTTTGCATTTAACCAGTTCGTAATTTCTAATTTTGTTGTGGAAGATGTTGGAGGCTTATTCTTAATTGTACTGTGATAACTTGCATTATCCATTACAATCACAGAAGGATTTTCTAAATTACGTAGTAGTTGATTTTCTAACCAAAACAGAAAATTGTCACGGTTCATATCACCATGATAATCAGAGTTTTTGTTATTGGATGTAAATATTAATTCAGCACCAGGAATAAAGCCATCTTCGTTTCCAGCATGTAATATTATATACCTATTAGAACAGAACATAATAAAATTTATGCAACAAAGAAAAAGAAAAACGACTACCTTTTGCCACCTATTTGTTTCGCTTTCACAGTTTTGACATGTTCATCTTGCCAGGTTTTGAAGTGCTTCCATCTTGAAAGATCCAGGTTTCATCAAGAAATATAAACTGATATATATGTTCTTGTTTTATGCGTATATACTGCTGTAGAAAAGAGATCCGCTTTAAAGCAATATGAGGCAGTTCCATCAACGCTCGTTTAGGATCATCTTTCGTGAAGTGAAAACCAATGTTTCGTAGCACTTTCCATAGGGAAGTAGTACAACCATTAAAAATATCGCTTCTTTTAAGTACGTTGTTTAAAGTACATAAGGTGATATGTTCTTCTAAAATGTGTTTAAGGGAAACTTTATGTTACAGTTCGAAATAAGATAATAAATACTTACTGTCTCTATACATGTTATAAACTTTGTTTCTAATGGCACACTGATTAAAATCATCAATGTTCACTACTGGTTTCTTTTTTACCCTTTTCTTCTTTGGACTAGATGGAATAATCCCTTGTTTAGTCATTGAAGAAATCTTATTAACCGTAGAAATGTGGATATTTAAAGCATCGGCTACTCTCTATAAAATACGCAAGGTTTAATACTCTAAAAATATATTAATTATTAGAATTACCTCTCTTACTGCTTTCAACGGCAATAGCGTGGCATTGTTATCGCGTTCTTTCTCGAAATACGAGATTAAAGACGCAATGAGCGCTTTTGATTGCCTGCTTAGTGGCTTAGGCATGTTTTATTGGTTATTAAAGGAACCGTTGTTTTAATACAATACGAATAATACGACGAAACTGGATAAAAGGGACACGAAAACTAAAGAACAAACTGCGAACTAATGAAATGCAAATAATATCACAAAACTGAATAAAAGGGACACGAAAAATACAGAACAACAAATGGCGCACAAGTGACAGATACGAATGACAGTAGCGAAAATAGAAGTTGGCAACGTTACGCAGGATAGGAACGTTTGCAAAGAAGAAATCTCTAGATATACGATAGTGAAAGACAGTTCTTTTTGGGTTTAGTATTGTATAGGTAGGTAATTCTGAAGTTTCCGGTTATGACGTGCCTCGTCTGTTATCGTAAAAGGACAATATAACCTATAATATTCTGTTTCTAAATTTCACTTGTGAATGTATAATCGTTCCAAAGATAAGAGGGGGGGGGGGCTTTTGAGAAGCACTGTATGTATTAATACAAAGTATATTATACTTGTATAAGTTAAACATCTAATAAAATTGCGTTAGAAATTTCCTTTAGTCACTGTTTTCATTTAGAATTTAGATGTTGATCATCCACAAACTTATCGAAGGACGGTTCGTAATTACTGAGTGCCAACCGCAGGCATGCTGAGAGACGTTTAGTCAATTGCGATATTTCGTTTTAACAATTTTCATTTCTGAAAATGCAAACTCTCACGAGTAAGTTGATCCGAAGAATCCTGTTAACTGTAGAGCTATGTGTTTTAAACAAGGATATTTGTTTTCGGATATGAAAAACCAAAACTTGGCAACAGTTGCTGTGGCTTTGAGATGTATATCTGAAATTATCTGCAATACCTCATTTTGTAATGAAGAGATCTCCATATTGAAAGTGTTTGATATTTCTGTAGCATTTTTTTCAACGTCATCACCAAAAATTGAAAAAGCCGTGAAAGTTACAATATAATTATTCCCCCCAATCGTTATTAAAATGGTACGTTTTACTTTTTTCGCCGCGCTCATTTTGCGTTTCAAATATTACGTAGCGTTCAGATATTCAGTTATGAATAGCATAGTGTCACGTCGTCGCGGATTTTTATATGAATCGAACTAATTCGAGAAGAATCGGCAAGGGTCGCCGAACGTTGCGCAGTTGCATTGCCTCGGGAGTCTCGTAAATTCCAACTCGAATTTGTGGAGTGATTATTTTTTATTTTTTCGCGATCGACTCCAAAAGCTCTTGCGATCGACCGTTTGGACAGTCCTGTTTTATATGTTCGTGTGGATTTGCCTAGATGGTTACTGCAAGTGTTGATTATCCGTACATTTTTGGCTATCAATGGAATTCTCGTGCATCTATACTTCTCGTACAACACTGACCATGCCATTTCCAACTTCTACCTGATACCCAAGAATAAGAGTCGAAACATAGTGGATAGTTTTGAAGAAGTTTAGAACGACCGTGACAGTATTCCTTAGGAAAGAACTTCGGAAGAATTTCAAGGCTACTTTCTGTGATTTAAAGGGGCTTTTCATTTTTTAATTACCACACCTCGTATAGAAGCAATTGCTAGAAATCTGAATGATAATATGATATTAAAAAATCGAGTTTATGTTACTTATTTTCTTTCCTATTGATATTTTTGTTTTTTATTCGCTTTGTTGATATATGCGTACACTTTTTTTTACGAATAATTGAATTTTTGAATAGGTTTCTCTTAATTATTTAGTTTTGGGACAGCGATACCAGATACTTTCCAGTCTCGCTTTTTTGTACATAAATGTTACATCACCATTAATAATTCTGCATCTACAGCATGTTTCGCTCAAGCGAATGTCTGTTGGCGGGCTTTATCCGTCTGACAACTAAAATTACCATCAAGTGTATATCGGAGGAAAGACGCCGCTATGCGCCGTGCTTCAAGAAAATATCCAGAACATAAACTACACGAGTGCATATCCGTGTAAAGGGACGTGTTTAGTACACTATACGTGGTCTAAATAGATTAGAACGGGATAATCTTCCCAACGGGTATTAATGGCGTAAATGTTCTGCTATTTTAAAGCGTATCTAATGCCGGTCTTATGTTACGAGTCACTTATTATTAATATTAAAAATAAAGGGGACTATGCACACGATTTAATAACTAAATTATGTTTAATAACGAAAGGTATGTTTCTGAAATACGTTTTTCGTTTTAATATACTGTATGTGTCGAAGCCACTGAAAATTAATATGTAATTACCAGAGAAGGGACTCGAGCCGTTGATGATTCATACCCCATAGGCGTCTGCCTTGTATTCGCAATAGGTTTGTTTCTGTAAGCGATCCGTGAGTTTCGAACAATTCGATACGTGTGGCCACACCTGCATAAGAGGCACATACCTACATATGCAGTTAATATGTATCTGCCAATGCACAACAGAGCGAATGTAATAAGCGGTTTGGTAACCGGCAACAACTACTGCTGAAACAAAATTAATGCTGACAAGCGAATTGCGTAATTTTGAATAAAAATTATTTACAAAAAACAAAGCTCAAAACTATGTATTTTCTGTGAAACACTGAAAGTGTAAAACATTACCATGAACAACTAAAATTTGTTCAAGGTGTTCCTGTGTTAAATTAGTTCTTTTAGATGTTAAAACATCTTCAAAAATAGAAAATGTCCGTTCCACATCACAACTGGTGTTGGGTGCGTTATTAAAATGTTGCAAAAGTGCACCATATTTCGAATGTATAGATTTTTCAATCGACTCTATGCAGAATTGATATAATATATCCAAATCTGGATTTCTGCTAAATGTAGCATCAAATTTTTGTCTCAGTTTGTTTCCAAATTCAGAGGGCATACTTTCCATTCGATCGATAATGGTTTCTAAGTTAATTATATATTAATTATTTAAATTTTCAATTTGTATCAGGTGTTTACAATTAGAACTGTTTTGCGTATCATCTTGAAGATGAAAAACAAAGTTTTTTAATTCATGCAAGTGTTGTGAATAGAAAAATGCTGTTTCTAGCGTTGTTCCCCACCTAGTTAATACAGGAACTGGTGGTAAAGGCAAATTTGGAAGTATTTCTCTATATAACGCCACTCGTGAAGGTGCCTTGAGAAATATCTTTTTAAATGATGAAACTAACTTATCAATATTTGGAAAATAACCCCTGATGTGTTCACATACTCGTGTGTAGTGCACCTCCTGCATAGGTAACGTGTAGCATATTTGGATAAGATTTCTTTAATAACTTCCCTGTTTTTAACGTATAAGCTACCACATCAGTCAAAAATAATAGCATCTTGTCTTTATAGTTGTTATCCGATGACAGAATATTATAATACATCGATCAATTACTACTGCAACTGTTTTACAATTTACGACTGGTAATATTTTAGTTGCAATTAAGTATGGTTGGTATGAAGTTGTCGGATGAAAAATACCAACAACTACATTTAACACATATTACATCCATTATTTCGTCTGCACTTACCCAAAGATAATGACCAGATGGTTAGTTCGTACTTTTTCAATGGTTCTTAGATAACATTTTGGTAAGTAGTATTTACGTAAAGTAGATTCATCTGGTATATGACGATCAGTACATTTTGTAAGAAACCTCTTGAAGAATGGATTGCTAAGCTTTTTGAATGGGATATTGGTCGCCATGAAAGCTTCACACAGTTCTTCGTTAAAAGTGTCAGGTGCAGATGGTCATATGTTTTCTTGATGAATTTTCGAAGAAACATGTCTCTGCACATTACTTTAAGTGTTAGGCGTCCATAGCCTTACACTTAAAGAACAGGCACTACAATATATCTCGGTATCATTACGAATATGCAACCAATATGTATGGCCTCTAATCCATCCCATCATGGTTGCCCTACGAGAATTCTTCATAGTTAATGAAAATAAAAAGAAATACTAAGAACAAAAAGAAATGGACTAAAAAGACAAAAAACGAAAACTACTTAAAAAATAAGCTAGTAAATTAAACTTAATATATATAAAAAAATAACAATATAAAACGTATTTTTAAAATACTAAACGTTGTAACCAAATAACACTGAAATAAACGAAACCAGAAATAATCCCTTATAGAAGAGAATAGAAAATATACTATCTCAAGAACAATAAATACATATATGTATATGTATGTATAATAGCATGTAAACACGAGAACACACTTTGGAAATTAGCGGATATATTTTTTTAGCGATTATTTCAATGAAGTCAACGAAATAATATATAAATGTATATTCCGTCTTACACGCCACTGTTGTATCGAATGTATGAAGGAATACACACAATGTACTATTCATAACGACGGAAATAACAACATCTGCTCGACAAATGCAATTGAGCAAGCAAAAAAGTGGGGCCGTTATAACATAGATACTATGCCTCAGATCGCCACAACTTTTATCGGGGCAATTGGTCATTCAATCGCTTCTGTCGACTCTCTGGTAATAAGAATAATTTCAGCAGTCTAAACAAGAAGTAAGTAAACGTCACACTATAAGTCCGAAAACTCAATTAAAGCTGACCTAGGTAATAACAAAGATAAATTGAAGTGAACCAGAAAACTGGTATATATGAAATTAATTGCCGCGATTGTAACTTGAAATACAAAACGCTCAATAATAACCCGTTATAAAGAACATATATCGCGTATTAAATTCAATAGACCGGAAAAATCGAGTGTTGCCCGCCATACTTTATAATCCAATCACAATATTACGGCAGATTGTATGAAACTTATTAAAAATTCAAAAAATTCGAACAAGCTGAACATATACGAAAGTATTTGCATATTTAAAAACGAAAATAACATCTGCAATGTCGATTTCCTTTACCTGCTTATATGAATTCTTAGAATAATTACAAATAAGGGGTGTGTGAACGAACACACGTGTTTTTTCGGAATAGCTGTAAGTGAGCTAGAATTAGTTGCTGTAAAGTGTTTCGCGATTTTATATTATCTTTACAATGTCCCATGTGATTATTATTATTACCTACTGAGGATAACCACTTAGTTCTCGAAATACGTATTTAGGATAGGAATATTAATTGTGGTAAGGGGTTTTAGAACTCAAACTTATAGTTAAGTCACAGTGATTTGAAAGTGTGGTTTTGTACTTAGAAAAGGATAAAAAGGATTTGTGAAGTCCGTCAAAAACAGCTACAATTTCTTATAAATTATGAAGTTTGAATATACATATATGCACAGATTTATGAAATTATCGTAGTCAAAATTAAATTGACATTCCTGTATATCTTTTACTCATTTAGTAACAAATATGATATTTAAAATCAGAACTTGAATTAAGTACATTGTATTTCGAAACTACTACCATGAACATCTAAACTTATTAAGGTACATGTATCGTACATAATTATTAAGTAGATAGACGACACTGTCGAAGTACACTGCAGATATTCGATCGATACTGCAGGTATTCTATGCGTTAGTTGTCTGTATATATAGATGTAGGTATATAGAGCGACGTTATTTACTTCATTTAACCGACTTAATCGTTTTGAAGTTTAAATGGTGATGTTATATGTTTTTAGTTCTATCGTGATCAATATCTAGATTCTAGAGAGCTTATTCGTCGTGCTGTTCTAAAAATAATATCGATTTTCCCATGCACCATAAGTTGCGTACATTAACTTTCGTACGTAGGTATAACATGAATAGTAATTTCCGTGTAATATACGAATTTTCCCATGTAATTTAATGTAATTTTGATCGCCATTAGTTAGAATTACTGGATTTATATAAAATATAATGATATGGCTAGGTTAGGTCAGAATCTAGTTTAATACATATTTAATCGAAAATATTACTACCTTCAGCTAATAATAATACGAGGAATGTTCAAATATGACAAGAATTTTATTTAAAAAAATATTACATATTTCATGAAATGGAATATGTAATTGGAAACTTTAGATTCTTAAAGAAAAGTAAAAAAATGGGAAATAAAGCCGATAACGCACTAATAACTAGTGTTAGTAGATGTTCCTTCGACCATTGACATATTTTTAGAATTATGACTAATAATTAAGGACCGGACACGAGAGGCCCATGACTCATCGCCCATGGGTATACTATTGAAAATTTGTATTTTTAAAAAGTTTTTAATTTTATTTATATAATTGGAAAACAAACGGGTGGTAATCTATAAAATACGAAATACATTTTTATTTGTTCATTTTGTAATTCAAGTTGAGTAAAGGAGTATTAATATTAATTAGCAATATTTTCTCAAGGTTCTTTTCTCTAAAATTTGTTCTCTTTGAATGAAATACATCCTCGTAGATAGAAAACGTTCTTCCTACATCGCAACTGGTTATAGGTGCATACTGGAAATGTTCTTTTATTTCAGCGTATTTAGCAGTTAGATTTTGAGGCATTGTCTCCATATTTATTGTAGCGATGTTATAGACTATTCATATGGTTCATCGTAATTTCGGCCTCATGTCCGGTCGCTACTAATAATTTATACCATGAGTTGAATTTATATATAGTTAATTTTATTTCTAATATACTTATTGCCATGTATTTTGCTTGTTGGGGCAAATATAAAATCGATTATTTAATGAGAAATTATACAAATACAGTCGAACCTCCATATAACGAAGTCGATGGTTCCATAAGAAAAATTCGATATATAGAAATTTCGATATATGGAAGCATGAGTTTTTCTGTTTATTACTTGCAGTACAACTCATAGTACAGCTAAGTGTACATGCACATATGTATATTGCATATTAAAAAACAAGTATGGATAGGCTTATATAAATAGGTATATAGGTATGTAGTACCTAAACGAAAGTAGTACAACAGTATTTTAGTGCCCGAATGTAAAATAACTTCGAATAACTTCAAAGACTGCTTAACAGTCTTTGATGCAGATCTTTCATATAAATGCTCGCATCTATTGAGTAACTCAAAAATAGTATCGGGTACATTTTCTGCAAATCGAAGACCCTGACGAATTGTTTCAAATGCGGCAATCAGTTTCCTCTTGGTAGGCTTAAAAACTTCTATTTTTTCCGCCTCATTGTCTTGCTCTTGATTATCACTTTCTTTCAATGAATTTAAGATATCGTCCTCTGTTGCGTATTCTGCTACAATATCGTCTTTATCCACGTACAAAATTCATTCAGAGAAGCTTTGTAATTTATTGCATCTGTTGATTGTAACTGGTTCCAGCATTCCTCCATATGTGATAATGGACTAACTTCTTCCGTTACATTATTTTACCACACCTTTGCTAATTCTGATATGCATATTCTGAGATTAATCGTATTGTCAATAGGAAGATTGTTTTCAAAAGCAAGAATGAGTCTCATTAGAATCTGTTTTCGGTAATGCATTTTGAGATTTTTTATTATGCTTTGGTCCTTCGGTTGTAATTTTGGAGCTGCATTTGGAGGAAAAAATATCAGATACACATTTGTTACCTTATTTGCTATAAAAGAAGGATGTGCAGGGCAATTGTCTATAAAAAGAACAACTTTTTTTTTGTCAAACTTTATTATCCACTGATTCAAAATCTCACTCGTCGTCCATTATTTCTTATTGTATTTATAGTCGACTTCTAATTCACTCCTTTGAAACATCTTGGCTGCTTGGTTTTTCCAATTACTAAAATTTTTCTTTTCCAGACATATTTGCGCAAACGGCAATAGTTATTCATTCCTTAGTGTTTTTGCCTCCAAAGCATTTATCATCTTTGAAAGCTAGCGTTTTGTTTGGTAAACATTTAAGGAAAAGTCCAGTTTCATCCATGTTAAACACATTATCTGGCTCATACTCAAATTCTCTTCTAAAATTGTTTTTAAAATCGTAGTTTTCCACTGGTTTCAATCTGCCTCAAATATACTTCCACTTTCTCCTGAAATAGCCTTTTCTTTAATGGCCGTGACGCCTCTTAAATTTGTCTAACCAGACAGAACTTGCTTGGAATTCTTCGTGTCCTAGCATTTGTGCTTATTCCACTGCCCTTTCTTTTATGAATGGTCCTGAGATAGGCATGTTTTTATCTCTTACCATCTTCAGCTATTTGAGAACTGCTTCATCCACATCATCATAATTGCATGGTTTTGCCTTTTTTCTATCAGGTTCTCCAGATTCATTATTTTTTAAATCCGATTCCAGATTTTTTATTGTTGTTTACACTGTACTGGCTGGAATTCCAATTTTTTGCGCGATCTCCTTTTTTCTCACTCCGCTATCCACATCTGTTTATCAATGCTACTTTTTCTGCTACATTCAACGACTTTTTTTTGACAGCTAACGTTCGGTGCATGTAAAGGTCACGTACATAGACAATGCTAAAAGATAGCGGAGCTCTACTACTGAGTAGATGATTCACGGAATTGAAGATTGCAGACAAACTCGACTTGCCTAACGGTTTTTCTATTTTTAGTACTACTTCATACGAGAGTGCTCTTTCAGAAGCTTCGCGATTGTGTCGTCTTTTCCATAATGTATGTGTTTTTAGATATATATGTCTAAAAACTTCGATATACAGAAATTTTTTTCGATATACATATATGTAGAAACATTTTTATACAGAAATTTCATGGGACTAGAACAAACTTCGATATATGGAGAATTTCGCTATAAAGAAGTTCGATATATGGAGGTTCGACCGTATATATTTTTCACGAGCTCAGTTTGTATTTATCTCAGGATGTTTATTGGGTTCTAGGCCTTAGCATCACATGAGGTATATATTATGGTCAAAGAAATAAAACAAAAGTTAGTGTATAAATAACAGTTTTATTGTAAATATTCCTTGGTGTAAAGTCGCCTTTAAATAATATATATATATATATATATATATATATATATATATAATAACTTCGTGACCTTGGTATAATATGGTAAACCTAATCAGTAGGCGATTAAAGGTCTGTATATTACTTCAAAATATATGTATTTAAAAAACTCTACATGTTTCGGCTGTATACGCCTTTTTCAAGAGAATACAAAATATGAATGCCAGGATATAAATGTCAAGTAATTAAGTTGCTATGGTTTAAATTATTCAAAGATACATTCTAGTAATAATAATAAATCATGCCTTAGTATTCCAAAAAATAGATAACAAGGTGTGAAAATATGTGTTGTTCGCTGCTAGCAATTTGTGTCTCCTTCTGGGTATGAACTTGTGTGTTGGTTGCTGCTGGCAGCTTGCGTCTCTCTATGGGTGTGTGGTTTTGTGTGAGAGCGTAAGTGTAGGGTTTTGTATGTCGGTGCGTTCGTGCGTGTGTTTAGTGATCGGTCGCATGAATTTAGAGAGGTCGGATAACCAGCCGTTGCGTAGGGCCGCCAACCCTTTCCCGACAACTTCTTTACAATTCCGTGCAGTACTTCGACGGTCTGACCCCCGCCCCAACGAGGCAAGGCGCAGACAGGCGAAGCGCACCCTGTACGGGGTTGCTCATCGCAACTAAGGGAACACTCTTAGTGGCTACCTCGGTCGACGATGGTCACACTTATGCCATCTTAACGTTTTCCGTCGAAGCGGGGGCATAGCACACACGTCGAACGTGTGTGTGCTGTTAACGGCAGCCTAGCCAGGTTGTCGCCCAGGACCGGTCCTAGTGGTGTGTGCATTGCGCGGCGACGAGATAGCGCCGCGTAGCATGGTTCCTCACTCTTGCTGGAAAGGCGGAATGGCACCTGACTGCCCAACGGGCAGACCCCCCTAGAGTTTTGTAGCGCATATGCTAGGCTGCAACCCAGTAGAGGACCACATCAGCAAAAAACAGAAAACAGGGATAGGCAGGGAAAAGCAAGACATGAGTTATTATTACATGTCTTGCTTTTCCCTGCCTATCCCTGTTTTCTGTTTTTTGCTGATGTGGTCCTCTACTGGGTTGCAGCCTAGCATATGCGCTACAAAACTCTAGGGGGGTCTGCCCGTTGGGCAGTCAGGTGCCATTCCGCCTTTCCAGCAAGAGTGAGGAACCATGCTACGCGGCGCTATCTCGTCGCCGCGCAATGCACACACCACTAGGACCGGTCCTGGGCGACAACCTGGCTAGGCTGCCGTTAACAGCACACACACGTTCGACGTGTGTGCTATGCCCCCGCTTCGACGGAAAACGTTAAGATGGCATAAGTGTGACCATCGTCGACCGAGGTAGCCACTAAGAGTGTTCCCTTAGTTGCGATGAGCAACCCCGTACAGGGTGCGCTTCGCCTGTCTGCGCCTTGCCTCGTTGGGGCGGGGGTCAGACCGTCGAAGTACTGCACGGAATTGTAAAGAAGTTGTCGGGAAAGGGTTGGCGGCCCTACGCAACGGCTGGTTATCCGACCTCTCTAAATTCATGCGACCGATCACTAAACACACGCACGAACGCACCGACATACAAAACCCTACACTTACGCTCTCACACAAAACCACACACCCATAGAGAGACGCAAGCTGCCAGCAGCAACCAACACACAAGTTCATACCCAGAAGGAGACACAAATTGCTAGCAGCGAACAACACATATTTTCACACCTTGTTATCTATTTTTTGGAATACTAAGGCATGATTTATTATTATTACTAGAATGTATCTTTGAATAATTTAAACCATAGCAACTTAATTACTTGACATTTATATCCTGTCATTCATATTTTGTATTCTCTTGAAAAAGGCGTATACAGCCGAAACATGTAGAATTTTTTAAATACATATATTTTGAAGTAATATACAGACCTTTAATCGCCTACTGATTAGGTTTACTATATATATATATATATATATATATATATATATATATATATATATATATATATATATATGTAGAATATTTTTTAATAGTAGTTACAATTACATATTGCAAATGTTTATCAAATTGTTCGATAATAAATACCTACTCCTGCTACTAATTTAATACTTTCTAATCGTTTTTAAGTAAATTCCTCTCTACGGCGGCAACTTCATCAGTTTCATCATATTACATAGTTACAAGACCAACATTAATAAATAATTTACGACAATATTTTTCCTTCTGTTTGCTTATCGTAGAATTGTCAACGTGCTGATGTCAACATTTGATTGATTTAGATGCTGGCTTGTCCGTTTTTATACGGTTGTCCGTCTTTTAAACCTGTTTTTATTGCTGCTGTAAAATTAGCTGCTGTAATTGCAAAAAAAGTAATACAAAAAAAAAACATCGAGTGGCAAGTATTATTGTATAAACAAGAAATTAGTATAGATTTAACACTCACTTAATTATTATAAATCCAATTCATTCATAACAACTCAGTTTATGAGAACTGAATCTTATTAAATACTAACAGGGCAACAACTGATATTTCAGATCCTAGTTTCTTATATGTTCTTATGTAAATATAAAAATTATTGTTGACGTTATTCATTTTCACATAATTTTAAGAGTAACAATAATGTATTCCATAAAATATTAAAATACTAATTCATTCATACTCGAAATAGTAATTAAAAACTTGTAACTTTGGTAAATATAGGAAGATATTACCAGGAAATCTTCCTTCATACCAATAATTCATGTTTATAATAAGTACTTTTTGTGCTATTCTTCTGAAAGGTCACATATATGTATAGAGTGCAGCAAAAATATTCAAATTACAAAAGTACAAATAGTAAAATGCAAACGAATTGCGAATCATAAACACTCATACACTAATTCTTAATGTTTGACAGCGTAATGTAATCACATTCTTTAGTAATAGCTGCTAGACACGGCTGTTAAAGGAGGAGTGGACATTGTAACCGCAGTATTTCAAAATATGTCTGCGTAAATAAAAAATTATTTATGGAAAAAATCCGGAACGAAAAGGTGGTTACAAATATTTTCGGTGTCACAAAGATCTGTAAGAATCGACCAAAAGAAGCAACATTCATTATAACGCCCACTCGCATACGGTGAACTACTAAAACGAGCAAAACATTAAATCGATTGAACCATCACATATAATCCCGACTTGACACAAAGATAAGTTACTAAAAACGAGTTTTACTTCGACCAATAAAGCAAAGATAGGAATAAATTATGTATCTCTAGAAATAAGGAAAATTGTGTTTTAAAAATGCATTTCTTGGAATGCATATAGCGAGTGTATAGACTGTAATGGATAATGTTTTTAGAAAATTATAAAAAAATAAATAAACTATTGTGTTTTACTGTATTAGGTTAAACATCCCTCATATAATTGAGAAAACGCCGAGCTTTTTCTATCAGTTTACAATACTGTTTTTTTTTCGGGGTGCTACTTTTGTCTGAACTATTGTTTTCGAAATGATACGATATCTAGCAATTTATTATGGCCTTGCATTGTTTTGTCTTTTCGCCTGACACCCATAGTCATATCTACACAATCCATATTTATTTTTCATAAACTCACAGTTCAATATTTATTTTCTATATTTCCGAAAATTATCAATCAAATTAAAGACTGAAACTTGAATTGTGATCAAAGAACGTGAGAATGCGAACGTCAAGTCATAATTTGAAGTTATTTATCAAGAACCAAGAAAATTTTTTGAGTAAATCATGACGAGCCATACCAAGCTGTCCACCTGAACTATTATATTCGCTCATTGTGCATTGACAGATACATATTAACTGCATATCTAGGTATGACCACGGGTAGAGTAAAATTACTTTCGGATGAGACTGAAGCTGCGCGAGCGATGACATTACAAAAATACTGAACACCTTAAAAACATTGAGCAGTCGCAGCAGTCGGCAGCGGGAGCAATGTAGGTACAAGACCACTACGAAACACACAGATCGAGCGCCTGGTATCGACTGACAAATAATCGATAAACGTTTGTGGCTCGTATAGTACACGGATTTATACTACTAGCTGTTTCTCTCATTTATGAGGTGTCTCTCGTTCTAATTACTAAAATGTGTTTCTGCGCCAGTCTCATCCGAAAGTAATTTTACTCTATCAAATTGTTCGAAACTCACGCATCGCTACAGAAACAAACCTATTGCGAATACAAGGCAGACGCCTATGGGGTATGAATCATCAATCACTCCAGTCCGCTCTCTGATAATCATTGATAATCTGTCCATTTCGGCGCAAGTAAAAAAATGCGGAAAAGTGTTAACACTAGTCAATAGTATACATTTCAGAAATTCCATTAAATGGAAAGCCTGACAAAACATACCTATGTACGGAGATTGAATAGATCACAAGAGGTGAAAGATACTTCTACACAAGGCACATATATAAACAAAAACATACATTTCCCAAAATTAGGCCATCTTATGCGGCACTGTATTTATTGAATTAGTCTAACTTTCTTGATGTTTTATGGAATATAAAGTGCCTATTACAAGTTGACTACGTCCGTATTCTATTGTTAAATTACGACTGATTAAAGCAACTTCTTTTATACAGATTTGATTCCTAATTTTTTGCAACTTTTAAGTATTAGCAAACGTGAAACTAAATATTAATAAAAAAATTGTATAACCATTTTATTTAGACATTTAAGTAACAGTTGGAAAGGAAAATTAATTCATTAATTATACATTTTACAATTACATTCATAATTGCAACCTGCCAAAGCTCATAAGACATAAAATACTTGAACCATCTCTAAATTATACGAGTTCGACGGAGTAGAACAAATTTCAATGATATGAATCTTTATAGTAAGCTGCGTAACATGTCTTGGTTAACTACAAGATTTTTCGACCATCGGCCGATTATTAACATAATGACCCTTCATTTGAATGAAAATGCCGTAAAACACGAATAACGGTACAGAGTTACAAAAAAAATAATGCGAAGGAACTAATAAAAAAAGCTCCGAATATGTTTTTTTTGTTCCCGGAAAGTGTAAAGGTTTATTATCTTGGAGGTTCGTCTCTGTTTAAATAGATTAGGCTTTACTAACGTAAACAGGATGTCATGACAGGTATTGATACTTTACATAATAATCAAGTCATCGATTTAAATTTCGTCGATTTTTTTTATTTGCTTTTGATATTAGTTTTAGTTTAAAATGCGTGCCTGATAAATTGTTATTGTGTAGTTAATGGGTTACTAAAGATACCAAAATGGTTTGCCTTGTTGACAATTCGAGTTTATACATCTATTAAAGTTTACGGTCTGATTTTTCTTACTAAAATAGTAATAAATTCTTTATCTAATAGTGAACTGCTTTAAGACGAATTACACTGTTAAAATACATGTCTTTCGGCGATGCCACTAATCTATATACAAATTGTTGTGAAAATTTTTGGAAACTAGTAATAGGTGATTTGTCAAATTTGGCGTTTCGCGATCAAACTTTCATGAGCACGCTCCAATTGACGAACTTACAAATCACGTCAAATGTTTAATTGCGGTTTAGAAATTCGAAATAAAAATTACCCACGATGATTCCACCACACACACAACAATATTTTGCTTTCCTGATGATCCACTTTTGGGATCGCATTTTTCATAACCTGTTATGATATGTTTAAGAAACGGACCATTTCTGTATAGTGAAAGTAGACTTATCATATGGATAAATGATTCGCTTTGTTCTTTTCACAGAGAGTTCTTCCATCTCAAAACTGAAAAATTTATTAATATTTATTTCTGGTGTTAACGTTGCCGTTGCTGTAATAAGATTGGGAGATATTTATTGCTAGCGGGTACAGACCTGCATGTATCATTACAATTTGTTCCCTAAAGCGGAAAGAAATATATTTTTCGTCACACCTACTGCGTAAGTAAACAATTATGACACCTTTTTTTGAAACGTAAGTGACACTTTACATACCGTATTGACAGTTGCTATGGTAGCGGGCTGTAATATTTATTACGACCCTAGGGAAATAATAGCAATATTAGAAAATTTATGACAAATTTATTTCAAACATGATTAATTAACTAGGAAAAATAGAATCTTGTACAAAAACTTTTGATTTTGTAATATTAAATGTAAACGAACAATTAGAACAATTAGCTATCTGAACAATAGAGTCTTCTTTCTTACTAGGCAAGTTTATATTTTCAATAATGTCAACATTATTAATGGTTGGATTCCTAATGGAATCATCAACTTTCTTCTCATTTTTCTGTATCACAGTTGAGCAAACAGCCTCTGTAATATTTTGTTTATATAAAATTCGGTCAGCTATCTGTACTTTATTTATCATTGAATCGGAAACATAGCTTTCTGCCACGGTAGAAGATTTCCATCCGCCGTGTCTTTTCAGACCAAGAACATCAATTCCTGAATCGGCTAATAATGTTGCCGAGGTCCTTCGAAAGGAATGTCCGGTGTAGGTAGTGGGGTTCTCCAACGACAAGTATTTTGCTATTTGGCTAGGAATTTTTGCGAGAGTGTTTTTTCCTACAGGCTGATTTCGACATTTACCAAAACTGTACTTTAGGAAAAATCTATCATTGGTAATATTTTCTAATCTCAGACCAATGTATTTTTTAATAATTAGCATAAAATTAATTGGATATTCTTCCTTCGCAATAATTGTAAAAGAACGTTTTAATCCATTTTTAGTATCCGGTATTTTAATTATTATTACATCATTTTTATTTTCCACATCCTGAATTTTCATTTTAACTAGTTCATCTTTCCTACAAGCCCCAGCAATTCCCATAATCATAACAACCTGCAAAAAATTAGTATAGAATGAACACGAATTAAAAAGAATCATTCTGTAAACTTACCTTCATCAACAAATATGTATCGTCGGAAGCTTCAATAAGAAATTTATTCATTTCCTCTCTTGTAAAGATACTAGACTTTTTAGTCTTAAAACCATCATTTTTACGCTTCAAAAATCCTTTCAATTTAGGATATTTTCAAATATCTTCATTTTCGTTAATAAATATGGTAGTTTTTCACATGGAGTATTCATACCATAAACTGTTTGGTGATTTTAACTTCATAGATCTATCACGAAAATATGCCAGCATTACGCTTTCTGAAATACTCTCCACATACCTCTGGTGACACCAATCTTTGAACATTTTATAGGTTTCATTGTATCTGTTTTTAGATTTCTCCGGCAAAATCTTAGTACAAGCTATAATAGCATCCATCTCTATTTGATTCATGTTTATAAATTTTATTTAGAAAGAAAAACTTTTGAAAATCTATTGCATATACTTTGACATTTATCAAAAATATAAATTTATATCGACCCAAACATGGTTACCATAGATACGACAAATATTCCTGACTTGATGTTACTAATGTGTATACATATAGTAAAAGTAAAGTGGAAAATCATTCAAATTCGTCTATTTAAAAAAAAACGTAGGTATGACGAAAAATCTCATATGCACCACGGTTCGTACAGTACACTTTCATGGTCTCGAATACATGCAAACCTCGACCCTACGGGTCTCGGTTTGCAATCGTATTCTCGACCATAAAACTGTACTTACGAACCTAGGTACATAAATAACTATAATCACTATAATGGCATTTGAAAGCAGACAAATAGAGCCTGTAATTTTTTTTAGTAAGATATAAAAGATTCCCTTAATAGACAACTCTCTATATTTAAAATCTCTGTCGATACACTTGATCTTGTCAAATAAGTATCATTTAATGTCGATTACAAGTCGATATGCGTAGAGAATGAGAAACTCTTCCTCGAAAGACAAATCGTCGATTTCACGCTAAAAGTGCCGACACAAGCGGGCTTGATAAAGATGTAGTTTCAAATACATAACGTTCTACACATTCTCTTAGCTAGAAAAGAATACGCTAAAAAGACCTTAGAAGAAAGAAAATTAGTCGATTAGTCATTGTAACACTTTCAAATAATTTCCTTTTTTATAAGGACATAACAGTAAAATATGTATTTGGAAATAATACATAAGATCTTTGGTTGGTTTCAATGAATTTAAAGGATTCAATATAATTGTAGATATGTATAAGTATACAAACATCATTGTGGCTAAAATTTATGGATCAGAAGACCGAATAGTAAAAAAGAGATATACCATAGACTGCGTTGTGTATACGCACTAATTTACTTCTTATGTGATAGCGATATACATATGTTTAAGTTGCAGAGAATGAATTGACCAATTGCAATAATCGCAAGAGAACTTTGGAATCAGGGATGAACAGAATATGGTAAAGGAAAATGTTGAAGGTATATGGTGGAAGGAAGGGAAGTCGAATAACGTAATAATAAGATTATGTAATGAGATAGTTATAGTGACCGCTTTGAAGGAACAAAAACTAAGATGGCTGAGGTATTTTATGAGAACGCTCAGGAATAGAATACCAAGAAAAACTTTTAAGAGTGATATGAGAGGGAAGAGCGAGATGGAAGGACGAAGTAACAAGTGACATAAATCAATAAATTATGAGCAGCTGAAAGAATGTCCGAAAAAGGAAAATCAAGACATGAGTCTGCTCATTCTACTCGACTCGTTTATAATCATACAACTTGTTAATTTAATTATAATTGTTTTCCCGTGTCACTCTAAACCTATGATTTTTAGCTATTGTAGTTCGTATCTGCCCAACTTTAAATATGGATTTTTCAAATTTCTAAAATAAGTTTATTGCTTACAAGTTTTTGTATGACATAGATTCTTCTATTCGAATAGTGTAAAGTTTGCTTCCTGAGCTACTATTGTGCTATATTTTTCTGAGTTCGTTTCTGAGTTCGTTTCTGAGTTCTATCTTATCATAAGATAAAAATTGTATATTGTGTAACGAGTGACAAAAGTAAAATTTTTTTAAGCGACAGTTAACAGTTGGTAATGTTCTTGAAAAAATTTCGACGAGTTAAACACTATACTTTTTCTGCGACCTCACCTATGGCTTTAAAAAAAATTATGTGCTTAAACAAATAGCACAGGTCTACAAAATTAAACTTTTTGACAGATGTTTTTATTTTAAAAACTGATTTTACATAATTTTGGTAGGCTGATTTCAAAAATTCTATGCATTTATTTGTATCACGTAAGATTTTTTTGCAAATATTAAATGAAAAAAACGATATTTCTAAAAAAAATATTTGTTTATTGAGTAAAAAGGTGGAATACAAGTTAAAAAAGTGGAAAAAAGTACTTTACTCAGTCTTTTTTAAGTGAAATCTTTGTCTTTTTGCCAGAAAGCTGCATTGTCCGGACATTCGGTTGTATGTTTTTAAGGGCATATCCCGTTTTAACATCCAGCAGTAGTCCGCCATCATCGTTATGCTCCATCTGCCTTGGTATCGCCATTCCATTTCCTTAATGTCTTGGTGAAACCTCTCTCCCTGTTCTTCGCTAACTGCTCCAAGACTTTCAGGAAAATAGTTCAAGTGTGAAAACAGGAAATGCACTTTAAAACTCATATTACAACCTAGACGATGAAAATGTTGTAAGATATTTTGAACAATATTTTCGTAGTTTTCGTCCTTAGAGTTCCCAAGAAACTTATCAATTACTTCTTTAAATGAAACCAGGCGGTTTCCTCGACATTGGTCATTGTGTTTTGAAAATCCTTGTCTTTGCATAATGTTCTTATCTGCGGCCCAACAAAAATACCTTCTTTTAACTTGGCATCGGATAAGGCTAGAAATGTCTCGCACAAATATTTAAAACACTGTCCATTTTTGTCTAGGGCTCTAACAAACTGCTTCATCAAGCCAAGTTTGATATGGAGAGGAGGCAGTAAAACTTTTTTGGGGTCAACCAAGCTATCTCTTAATACATTTTTGCTACCAGGTGTAAGGCTTGTTCTAGAGGGCCATTCTATTTGAGTCCAATGTCTATCCCTTGCTCGACTATCCCACTCACAAATAAAACATGGAAATTTTGTATAACCTCCTTGTTGTCCTAGTAGCATGCACAGCACTTTACGGTCGCCACAAAGCATCCACTGATGTTCTTGGTAGTTTATTTTCTTTAAAAGAAGTTCAAAATTTTCATACGTTTCCATTAAATGTACCGAATGGGCAACGGGAACCGAGGCCAGCTCGTTACCATTGTGCAAAGGCGTTTTAGCCTTTTAAACTACGCTTCCTTGAGTCAATAAACAGGCGCCATTCTTCTTTTACATACGGCACATTTCCTAATTTTGAAATTAAGTCAGGAATATTGTTACAATACACTAGCGGTCCGTCTTGAGTAAAATATTGACATAACTCTTTTTCGCGATGCCGGTAAAAGCTTGATGTGAAGCCAGGTGCCAGTAAATGTTTCTCACGAAGTCGGGAGGCTAACAATTCGGATGCATCCTTTGGAAGGTGCAAATCTCTAATTAAATCATTTAGTTCGCTCTGGTTAAACACTTTGGGCTCTCTGAAATCTGGTGTGAAATCTGAGTCATCTGGGTCGCAATTAGATTCCTCTGATTCTGACGATATGACGTTTTCTAGTGGTTTTGGGGCGGTAGGTATCGGTACATCTGGTCCATGAGGAACTGGTCGAATAGCAGAGTCAAGATTGGGATACACAATTTGTTTCTTATTTTTTCTGTTGAATCCTTGAACATTACACGAACAAAAATAACAATCATCACTGTGATTTCTAGGCTCTCGCCATACCATAGGAACACCAAAGCTTAAACATTTCTTCCTACCTTTTTGCCAGTTTCTTAATGCTTCAACGTAAACGGAACAAACAGTATGAGGAGCCCAGGACTTGTCTTGGTCGCCAATTTTTACACAAAAATAAGCGTGGTATACATTTTTCACAAACGAAGTTATAGTTTGCCTCTGCTTTACTACGACATAACTACCACAGATATAACAAAAGTTATTCGGATTGTTCACACAATGTCTTCTTTCCATATTTATACGTTCTAGAACACTTAAAATACGCAACAACGAAGACAACAAGCGCGCGGACACAGTAGCACGACGACTAACACAACCAAACTGCACATAAGCAGGTTTCAACGTTGTATTGACGCTTCTGCGCCGACTCTGTTGCTTTGCTGAGAAATCTAATATTAACCAGTGTTGCCAAATCACATTTAATTTCATAAAAATCAATTCATTTAAAAATCATGCCTAACATGGAACAAACATATTCTTGTCATAGGTATGTATATTAATAAATTAAAATTTTTAAGATATAAAAAAAATTTACGTGATAGAGCAAAAATATGGCGATTTTTGGAATAAGGGCCCCCAAACATATACAAATTAGCAAACAGCTTTCAAACATCAAAATCACTGTAGACCTGTGTAATTTATTTTCAATTAAAAATTATAAAACTATAGATCATATTTAAATTAGTTATGATTTAAACATTGATACATAGAATATGTAGACCATAAGGTCGATGGCTTAAAATTTTCCCACAATTTTGCAAAATATGCAAGCAGCACAATTTCCGAATATGAATTTACGCTATTATCAGCCCTCTATTCAATGACTTTTACATAGACTTCTTCATACATCTTTCTCGATTTTTCTCGTAATAAGCTCGTATACTTTTTCTCAGCTTGATTTACTATTTCTGCTGGTGTATTGGGAATATCACTTTCTAAATCAAAAATCATGATAAAGCTACAAACAGCACAAACTGACGTGATTTAAAAATGACGCGATATAGCAACAGCAGGCAAGTGGACGCAGGTGAAATTTAATATGTAACTTTCGTCCCTAGTGACGAAAGTTAACGGATTTTCTTTCACTAGTGACGGAAATAAAATTTTCGCCGCAGAATTCAGTGACGAAAAATGTCGTTTTATAAAGTACAGATTCAGCATCCAATTTAATGGCAAGCGTTTGTTGATATGGTGTGGAATTGAAACAAAAACTACTCTGAGGTATTTAATCAAATCCACTGTTGCTATTTGAATATTAATCATATTGCGGAAATGATAAATGTTCAAAAACTGTGTAGCGACTCAATTGATATTCATTTTTCATGTTTTCAAAATTTTATTGCATTCATATTACGCATTTCTGAAATACAAGGTGTATACCAAATTTATAACCAGCTTTGTATGTCACAGATTCTCCCTACATTTCATAGTTTTATTCGTACTTCCCAAAATGCATGCATGATAATGGAACTCGTGTTCGGTTACAGTGGCGAGAAACAATTCGACAATGGCGACAGAAGAAAAAGGTTCAGTTATAATGACATTGCATGGATTGGGAAGTTATCCAGTAGCCTCTGATGGCACATTCCAAACAATGTTTACTTCTTTCAATATTTGATGTATATACAAGCAGAAATAATTAGACTACACATAGCGAATTTGTACGAGGTATTTGCTATATGTAATCAATGTATTGTGTAATAATATCGAAATGGTATTTGTTATTACTTTAACGTCATGTAAGTAACGGTACGAAGATATCATTCTCATCAATACAAACTCAAGATTATTTATTTACACACTGTTTATCGTTTCATTAAAAAACCGCTTCTTTGTTGACTCTCCTCCAAACATTTTAAACATAACTGTAAATGAGAGTGGCTGTACCCGGGGCAAATATCTCCAATAATGCAAAAATAATTTTCAAAACATACGTACAATAGGTAAAACTAATCTTCTTTCTTCCTCATATTGCAAGTTAATAAATATAAACGTGTCGCGTTTAAATTTAACCGTTCTAATATAAACAGTTATAACAAAAACGCGCTATTATATTATGTGGAAAGTATTTTAGCAGTAAGAAAAAACAATAGCTAGTGCTATTAAAGCGAAAATGCTAATTCATTGTATTTATTTTCGCATATTTATGACATACCAATACGAATTTTTAAAGCGTTCCTTAGTATTCTCATATTTTATGTCTTTAATATCAGGTTGAGTCGTAAATAATTTCCGTATCAGTAACACAGTTTTATTTGTCAATCAAACAAACAACGTCAACAGCAATAGCAACTATGAACATGTGCGTTGCAAGAGTGGACGAAACATCGGGAAAGGAAGAAGCAGTTAAAAGGATGTGGTTCCAACCCAAATACTAAGAAAAAAACTACAAATTATTCTAGCTTGTGTATTCATTACTCAAACAGATAAAACACTTAGGCTAAACGAAAATTCAATTTCTTTTTCATTTCACTGTTTATTTTGCTACATAAAAAGACATTTACATGGATATTAATCAATGTACTCGTGCACAAATGACGGAGATGGTTTGAGAGTCTAAAGTCAACAAATGATGTAGGCAAGTAAATTTTCGATAAATTTTCAACATATTCTCTTTCAAATCCACACCAATCCAACTAGTGCTGAAGTGCCATTATGACCATTTTGTCTCTCGACTTCTTCAAAATACTGATACATTGCTGCAATAAGTTTTTCATCTAAACGAACTGACCAGTGTGAGAAAGCGCGTTGTCAAGATGGGCCCTGCTAGATGGATTTTCAGAAATTGCTTTCTACAATTTCTCTGTCTACTAGAGGGACATAATATGGTTTGGCTGTTTACAAGATAGTCTGTGAAAATTATCCCCATCGTAACTTAAAAAATCGTAGCCATTACCTCACCCCTCGATGAAAACCTCTTAGCTTTCTTTTCGTGTAACAAATCTTCGCAAAAATCAGCTCGGTTCTTATTAAATAACTTTAAATTATGGCCTTAACGTTTGTATTCTTTTACGTTTTTGATCACAATTCAGGATTTGTAGCATCCACATGTAAAATTAAATATTTGCATTCAGCATATTGCATATTCTCACTAATTTTTCAATTATTCAAGATAATATCGTTAATTTTATTGATGATTTCCGAAGCTGTTGCAATTGTTGATGGTCCCAGTCGCACATCACCTATATTGCGCAATCAAGCAACAAATTGTGATTTTCAAAAGAGCACCGTCACCAAATGTTTACTTCATTTCAGTCAAGATTTCAAATGTGTTTACTCCTTTAAAAAATAATATTAGATTGCGAGTTTGTGCATTTTATAATTAAGATACTTTAATCACACCGCCTTAACTTCCATTAGGGATTAGGCGCCTTAACTTCCATTAGGGATTAGAGGATTTTGGCGAGTTGGGATTTTGTCAAGTAGGGATTTTGACCATTAGAGGGATTTTGGCCAATAGAGGGGTTTTGACACTAGAGATTTTGACCAGTAGGGAATTGTTCCAGTTGGGATATTGACCAGTAGGAATTTTAGCCATTAGGGATTTTGACCGGTATGGATTTGGAACATTAGGGATTTTAACCAGTAGAGATGTTGAGCGTTAGGGATTTTGACCAGTATGGATTTGGACCATTCGGGATTTTGGCCAGTATGGATGTTGAGCATTAGGGATTTTGACCAGTAGGGATTTTGACCATTAGAGATTTAGGCCATTAGAGATTTCGACAATTAGAGATTTTGACCATTATAGGGATTTTGACCAGTAGGGAATTCGACCAGTTGGGATATTGACCAGTAGGAATTTTGGACATTAGTGATTTTGACCGGTAGTAATTTTTACCATTAGAGTGATTTTGACCATTAGGAATATTTACTAGTAAGAATTTTAGCCATTAGGGATTTTGACCGGTAGTAATTTTGACCAGTATGTTAATCATTACGAATTTTAGTCGATGTTTAGTAGCCAGCAGATCCGGATATTTTCTCTGGCTGGTGAAGTTTGCTCTAGCTCATTTAGCTTTACCCAGGGTGCACGTGTAGCAATCTGCCACGGACGCGGTCTAGTCTACACTCCATTGGCACACATACAGCACACACTATACTGACACACATACATTAGGACATATGACCAGTAAGGAATTTGACCATTGGGGCATTAGGACGATAATGTATTAATAACAGTTAATAATAGTGTATTTTCGTCAAAAATGATTTTCAAAGGAGTACCGTCACCGAATGTTTACTCCATATCAGTCAAGATTTCAAATGTGTTTAATAATATTAGATTGCGAGTTTGTGCATTTTATAATTTAGACACTTTATTCACATCGCCTTCATTTTAATCGAAATTTTAGTAAAAATTGATGCAAAATATGTAAAATAATTTAACTGTGTTCTTGCAAAATACTATATAATTTCTTCCAAAAGAATAAGCAAATTGATTCCTAAAAATCCACTCCTTTATAAATTAGTAATTGTCAAATTACCGACAGCATCAGCATTTATAAATTGCCTTTCCTTCAGTGCATAATGCGACTTGATGAAGTTTTAATAATAACTTGGTGGAAGATGATAGCCCGGCTGTAATTACACTGTTGTACCAAACTCTGCTGTCGATACAGTTCAAAACCTATCTGATCTGAAATGTTCTAAATAATTATTTACAAGCATAAGAATGGTCAAGACATTTTTAATTTAATTTAAGGAGACGAAGCTAAATATCAATAAACCAGGAAAAGACTTTTTTCAAAACAAAAAACCATGAAACCAACAATGAAATTCGATCGCCCTGTGTTCTATCAAAAACTTATCCTAAATATCCATCTTATAAAGTTGCTTTTGTCAAAAATGTTTAAAAACATATAACTATCCAAATTCAGATCCGCGCCGCTTTTTCCTGGTTACAAAAATTATATTTGAGCAATATAACAAGCTCTAAATTTGAGCGTGATCTTTTGTCTTTAGCCTCAAGATATTCTTAACTATTTCGCCATATATATCCAATCTTAATTAAGATGATGATTTTATATGTGTGTCGGTTAATAAGAACGCTTTAAAAAGTTATAAGAAATGTTTTAATTATTAATCTATCAAATCTTTAATGAAATATAAATGAAATTCACCGATTTACATTATGAAGCCGCAGTGCGACGAAACAACGTTGTAGTGGAAATCTACAATAAAACTTCGAAATTTTTAAATCAGTGTATTTCATTTATATTTCGTTATGGAGCTTTAACAAGTGTGTCCCTCATCAATTATTTTTTTAAATCTTTAATGTTTATATAAGGGACGTTGGTTAGTAATTAATCAAAGTAACGGTACCAGCTTCTTCATGTACAGGAATTAAAAAATATATATATATATTTCTATCAACTATAGGTATTGTGTTTAAAATATATTTTTAAACACAATACTTAATGTAATTTAAGTGGCCTGAAAAATGCTTTCACAATAATTCGAATCAATTTATTTCGTACACAAAAAAAAAACAGAAACAAAATATCTTACGTGATATTAACTGTTGTCTCACATCATTCAGTCAAATTTTTTGCACCGCGCGTTCTTAAAAATATCCGTAATTGAATAGTCTCCAAAAGTAGAGATACTAGATACCGTCGACGCGGTTTTTCTGGAAAGTACATTGTAGAGATGAATCCCAATTGCTTCGGTTTGCGGCGCCTAATTTTACACGTTTTCAACCTTCGGCCAAGAGGCGAAGGAGACACAATTCGGCCTTCAGTGCTCCGTGGTCCAGAAAATTTCTTGTCCGGTGAATTTCACAGGTGAACGAACTTAATATTTCATCGACGTGCGTGGTGTTCGTATACACAGAGACGTATTCGTTTAAAATTAGGCTTCTAGACATGTGCAAGGCAAAAGAATGAAAGATATGAAAAAGAACATCTTGCACAGCTACAAGTAAATACCTGTATAATTCCATACTTGGAAAAATTTTAAAATTTTCTATTTTAATTTAATTTTTACAATATTTAGTATAACGACTAAATGCCGACTGTTTGAAGAGTTCAATAATTATAAAAACATTTATATTATAATGTGTAATGTCAATTACTTACTTTGTTTCGTGAATTATACACATATCGTGCCTTAAATTAAATCCTTACTTGGAGTGGCATGGAATTTTTAATGTTATGGTATTTTTAATCTTCCACTTCGAACAGAACTTTTAACAATAAAACACCGTGTTGTCATTCTGTTATGATTAATATGTATTCTACTCGAAAATACAAATTTTAATGAGTTAACTTAAAAATTTTACCTAAAATATCCTTGATATTTTTTAATGTCGTCAGCTTTATATTAATTCACAGATCGCATCAAATAAGCACGATATATTACTTACTCTGGATGGAAAACATTTTGATTCCATCTCTGGTATTACTTCGGTTTACGCTGCAATTCACTTCTATATATATATATATATATACTCCTTTTTTGTATGCTTGTAGGCTTTTTAATGAACTAAAGTTGATAAATACATATTTAAATATGTATGCATTGAATTATTTGATTAACACTTTTCTTTCTTCAGAAATTATTTGCGTCGTTGTCCTTAAGCTTGTCCAGGCGTTTTATACTATATTATTACCACTTTGCTTAATTATAGTCTCGTTTCCTTGAAGCTTTAACCATAAATATACTACAATTCTAACAGCTTCTTTCTACTAACATAATCTTTTTTGTTTTAATAAACTTAAACGGTAGCCACTCTTAACTCATTTCTATACTGCATGCTCCTATACCGTGAAGAAATATTATTTTTTGCGTTAATTTTTAACAGAATAATATTAATTATGTGTTCAGTGAATTACAATTTACTGTAGTCTGGTCAAAGAAAGGTAATAGGGAATGAAGGCGCTAGTCCGAAAAAACATGTCATTTCTCCGATAAAGCATTATTAACTAAGCGTTTGTGGAAAAACGAAATTGTATATAATTAGGAGAAGATTGGATATTTTATGAAAAGATATTAAAGCGATCATTTATTTCGGAAAAAAATCTAAAAAATCTTTGGGTGTTTTTTTATTCCAATTTTCTTGCGAGTAAATTCGTTCACATTGGTATGTACAGTCAGTACAATCACTCGACCGTTAATGTCCTAGGTACTGTACAGCTCAAGTTGCAACAGACTTATGTTACAAGCTTACGGCGCTTTAAGATCTGTAAAGGGAACCTATACGGATTCAATAAGAAATACTACAAGTTTGGAATTTGTGAAATATGCCAGCCGAGGAAGCATACATTCACGGAAGTAACTTTATGATTTGAGTTGAAATTCATATACTAGAGCAATCCTTTAAGAAAGGCACCACATTTAGAACGCGGAAAATGAGCCTCAACACTTGCAGAATCAAATTTGTTTTACAACTAGCGACCAGAGAACATCTTGTTTAGGGCATTACAAAAGTTTGTCAATGTAGCACAATTGATTATTGAACGCTGTGACTAGTTGAGTGTCTGTTGTCGAGGAGAAGATTGATGTTGTCAGAAAGTTGCTCGAGTCTGATAGGAATGTAAATTATGTTTAGGCATTTCTGTATAGGCAATTCATACCATTCTGCACGAACATCTTTGAGTGAGGAAGGTTATGTTAAGAGGATCTTGATGAGTGACGAAACCTGTACAAATTCTGGTTCTTAGAGGGTGAAAGTACGTCCGTGTCGGTACAGATTTATCGTGAGAATATTTGTGATGCATAGTCACCACAAACATGCCTATCCTGAGTTATCTTCGCTCAAGACCAAACATCTGGTTTTTCCACCACAGCAATGCTTCGATCATCGCTCCTACAAGTGCACCAAATATTTAGGAAGAATCGCTTTTGCCCTACGCGAGTGTGCGATCTTTCGCTGTGTGAAAGAGACGTTTTCCAATGATGAGAATCTTCTTAGGGTGTTCAAAAAAAGCGTGGAAAAGTTGGTAACTGACAAGTCCATAAGACGGGGTAGAAATTATTTTGAAAGAAAGTGAAGCAAGAAGTTTTATTGCAAAACTTTTATACTGCTTTTGTATTTTCAACAAATCATAAATATTAATACCACAATCAAAGAAAACGGCCGGAGAAGAACAAGAAAAAATTAATTGTTTTCCAGCGTAATAATGCTAAACTGACGTCTCATAGAAACTAAGGTTGGAAGTGTTACCATATCTGTTTTATTCTTCAGATATGTATTCGGTTTTTACCACGTTCGATAAATGTAAAAATTACCGACAAAATTTTTGAAAAGTGTATTTATTAATCGGCTATAATAAATATGTTCCAAGTCTAAATTTGTTTTACTAAATTGTTTATTGTAAAAACAACAAACATTTTAAACAGACCTAATGCAAACATCAATTTAAATGTGTCTTAACAGAAATAACTTGATACCATTCGCAACATATTTAGTGTTATTTAATACTATAATTTTTGAAGTTAAGAACAAAATGCCCTTTAAGATATTGAGTCATAAAAACGCATTTCCTCGCTTTTATGTCGATGCATCACCGATCCCTCGAAAAAAGCGTGTCGTTATTCTCTGAAATTTTTCCCAGTGGCCACTCGTATAAATATCGATTTGATTACCTATTCATTTTTACCCGACGGCAGTCTACCTGCTTGTTGCTGGTCCGCCTATTCGAATTGAAGTCACGTGTACACAGCTGCATATATTTACAAACCACCAGGTTAAAGTCGTTAAGCTACAATAAAATGATCTACGACGTATAGCGTAGAAGTGAAGCGTGAAAATGTTGTGAGGATTTTAGACTGCAGCATAAAAATACAACAGATGTATTTTACTATTCATAGATATGAAATGTATTTGTGGTTTACATTTCAGAAGATTTTACACGTACGAATTTTATCGACAAACCGTTCATGACAAATTCTCTTTTCATCAGTTCGAATTGTTGAATTCGTTTGGTAAATTTAAAAGAGCTAAATTTTTGCATTACGTTATTTATTGCCATTTTATTTCTAGAATGTTAAATAAAATACAGTTCTTGCATATAAGCATCTGGTTAATTATTGTAACAATGTTCATAATACGAGAGCTGTTCCCTCTCTGTTTAACCTAGTAATTAATACATAATTCCTTGACGAAACAATATATTTACGTTACAAGTTTTCCACAATCTATGCAATTTTACATCCGTAAAAATTAACCTACAAAATATTGTTGTGTTTTTGACATTTGTAATAAAAGGATTGGAGTTTTATGCGTGTATCGCTCGTCCAGTGGTTCCATTGATGTCTTATTTTCAAAATTGAATGCGGCCATGGAGAAAGTGTATGAGCGGTCTGATTATATGGTCGTATGTGGTGATTTTAATGTGGACATGTTGGGGGGATCTGCCCAAGTGGATGCTCTGATGAATATATTTGCGGGCTTCGACATGAGAAACGTGACAAACGGTCCTACAAGGGTTTTCACAAACAGGAATGGTGTGACGTCGGCATCGGCACTGGATTATATGGCTACAAGTATTCCGAGTAGTATGATAGCTGGTAGGATTCTGCCAGTGAATATGGTTGATCATTTTGCACAGGTGTTCTTTGTCGGTGTGGAAGAGTTGAGTGTGGCCACTGTCTCGGTGGATGAATTTATGGAGATTAGAAGCTTGAATCCTGGCAATATCGGTGAATTGTGTTGTTTGCTATGCAGCAATGACTGGTCTACTGTTCTTGGTTGTCGGGACTTGGAGGGTATGGTTGACGGGTTTGTTGGGACTTTGTATTGGTGCCTTGATGTCTCTTGTCCTTTCAGGAGGGTCAAGTTTAAGAAGCATGAAAAAGGATGGATTACACCCGAGGTTCTTGCGAGTTCCAGGAATTTGAAGGACCTACATTGGTTGAGGACTAGGGTTGGTGACGGTGGAGTGGATAGACTGTACGCTGAGCGTAAGAATATGCATAAAATTTTAATTGCTAAAACCAAAAAGGGCTATCACGATGCGAAATTTTATAATTCTTCGAACAAATCGAAAACAGCTTGGGATCTTGTAAATAGACAGAGAGGAAAATGTAAAGATAACAGAAAAGATATTACTTTGGAAATTGACAATGAACTTATTTCAGATCCAGGAACTGTTGCTGATAGTTTTGCGAGGCATTTCTCTACTGTTGCTGTACACCAGGTGTTGGCTGCATATGGTGGTCCTGGACAGTTGCCCGTTTGCGGAACAATATTTCATAAGACCTTTTGTTTTCGATCGGTGGATGCGGCGATTGTGAAGCGATATATTGGAGAAATGAGGAGTAATAAGTCATGTGGAACTGATGGGATAAGTAACTTTATCTTGAAATCAGTGAGGGATGAAGTGTTCGAGGTGCTGTCACATATAATCAATAGATCTTTTGGCGAAGGAAGGTTTCCATCATGTCTAAAAATTGGAACTGTTACACCTTTATATAAAAAATGGATCCTACGAAAATTGAAAATTATAGACCTGTATCGGTTTTAAGTTCGATATCCAAACTTAATGAGAGAGTGGCTCATGATCAAGTGGTGGATTTTGTGGATAAGTATGGACTCTTTAGTCACAGCCAACATGGATTTAGAAAGCATAGGTCTACTGAAAGTGCCATTTTTGACTGTTCTGAGTTTGTCCACAGATCTATTGATGATAACAAGTACGTAGCGGGGATATTTTTTGATCTATCGCGTGCTTTTGATTGTGTTGACGTCGGTATTGTAACTGATAAATTGTACAATCTAGGAGTTCGGGGAGTTGCATTGGATTGGATTTCCTCCTATTTGAGTGGCAGAAGGATGATTGTTCGGGTGGGCCATTGTGTGTCGTCTGAGACGGAACTTGATCTGGGTGTTCCGCAGGGTTCGGTTCTTGGGCCATTGGTGTTCTTGCTGATGGTGAATGACCTGCCGCATGTCTTCTCGCATGGATATCCGGTACTTTTCGCAGACGATACCTCTGTGATGGTGACTGGGTCAACGATTGATGAGCTTGAGCGGCGGTTGGACGAAACAGTTAGTGAAATGGGTGGGTGGTGTGAGTCTAATCGTTTGCTCTTGAATCGTGATAAAACAAAATTCATTTATTTTCATAAACGCAAAACTGTTCCGGATAATGTGTCAACCAAAAATTTTGAAGACAGTGTATTGTCACTGGGTGTGTATATTGATGCCAGACTTACGTGGAACCTGCACCTTGACAGCTTGTAAGAAAATGAGTAGTTCATATTATGTGATAAGACAGTTAAAGTCATCGCTTAGTGGTGATAGGTTGCTTGATGTTTATTATGCATTAGTATATTTCGCTATGTCTTATAACGTCATTGTCTGGGGCGGTGCAACGGAGTGGAAGAGAGTGTTTGTAGCACAAAAAAGAATTATTAGGTTAATCCTTGATATACCGCACAGGAATTCATGTAGAAATACCTTTAAAAGTGAAAGAATTCTTACATTCCCTAGCATTTTTATCTATAAGGCTGTGCTATATGTTAGGGACAATTTGAATAGATTTGTCAGAAATAGTAATTATCATCAATATTTTACTCGACATCGCGATAGGATTGCTGTTCCTAGGCATGGTCTATCTTTATATGAAAAGTCACCAGTCTATGTCTGTTTGAAAATTTATAATAAACTGCCGAAACAGATACAGACAGAGAATTGCTCTAGAAGATTCAAAAGAAATGTGAAAGAGTTTCTTCAAGAGAAAGTGTTTTATGAATTGGGCGAGTATTTTAATATGTAATTGTTTCTGTTGCTTTGCAATTTTACAATTTTGTAATTACTGACAATGTATTTTATTGTGTTTCTTGTTGTACTTTTTTTGTATTTTTTTGACGTTTCAATCCGTAATATTGGCTTTTGAATAAAGATATATTACTACTATTATTATTATTATTTTCTCCATTTTTTTTTATTTTAGGTCTTTCATTTAAATTCATAAATCAATGTAAAACTTAAACTCCGTAATTTATCCTAACATTGTGGGAACTAAAAAAAAAAATTAGGGGCCAGTGGTGTGTTACCTATTATTTCAATGTTTCGGATATTCAAATACTCAATTGTGCGAGTAGCAGTGTGACCTCAAACGTTATCATGATGCGAGATGATCTTGCACGATTTTAAATTTTAAATAAACTTACGACGGGGGCTTCAGCACTGCAGTAGAAACGTGTCCATTAATTACAAACAATTTAGCGAGCGACAACTGCTTTTTTCGATTTTATAGTTATATACTCAAGCTTTATCATCTGTAATGATGTTATACACACGATGTTATAGACGTTCATTGTCAAAGCGATCTAGTGTAGATCTGCTCCACCTTACACGGTCTGCTTTTTGAACAGGAGTTAAATCGTGAGGCATTTTTTTATAATTATATCAGCCAGAGCAAATTGAAAAAGTCCAATAGAAACGAATTATAGTTTTGTAGCTTTTGAACAATAGATAACGTATTTTCTGTTTTAAAATATTACACAAAACTATCAAATTAAAATAATAATTATGAAATCCGGGAATTATGGTGACATAATAACTATAAAAATCGAAAAATTATTTTGGTATTATCTTACAAAAAATGTTTAGGAGGACATGAATAAATCACTTTTTATTCATGTTGGACTTTGTTTTATTGATAAATAAATGACGGTTTACAAAAATTGTTGAAAATGTTGACCATTTGCTTCAATACAAAGATTGTACGCGGACCCTATGGAATATTCCGGGAAAAGCTTCTACATGTGTACAACTCGCCATTATTCCTGCTAAGAGAACTTCCTCATTACGAATAGGCGTTTCGTAAATTAAAGATTTCGGATAATCTCAAAGAAAAAAATCCAGAGGTTTGAGATCGGGAAAACGCGAGAGCGAGGCCTCGGGCCCACCTCTTCCAATCCACCGGCGAAGAAATTGCTGGTCCAGATACTGACGCACGTTTAAACCAAAATGTAGAGGTACCCCATCATGTTGAAACCATATGATATTTCTAATGTTTAAAAGCAAGATTTTCCAATAATAGAGGCAAAACATTTTGCAGAAAATTCATATAAATGTCTGCGTTCAAACGAGCAGGCATCAAGTGACTTATTAGATTCTCTCCAACAATACCAACCCATATGTAACATTTAACACGAAATTGTTGCTGGTGACTTCTAGAGACAACAGCGTGAGGATTTTCACCATGCCAAATGTGACTGTTTCTACTATCAAAGAAAACCATCGCGCGTGAAACATACCTCATCAGAAAACAATACTGCTCTCCCGAAATCAGGTTCGTCCTGACCCAAAAACCATTAGCAAAAACCCAATCAATGCCGATAATTTTCAGGATTTAAAGCTTGTTCGCGTTATAAATGGTAAGGGTAGAGAAGTTGTTCATGAATGACATGGTGTATCGGCGTCTTGGAGGTTACCATATGATGTCCAATTGCGCGACCACCTATAGATTGGTTTTCTTCTACACGATATCATAATCGGCATCTGTGGAATGTTTATTTTGATAAAGAAATATTTCTGCTGACCAACAAAAACCGTAGTTGCAATAAAAAATATTTAACGAAAGACAGTGACGTCCAACTAAATCAAGAATTACTTTAGTTATTTAGACATGACTTTAAACAATTTATTGCTCTACAGCACAAACGGCTCATTTGCAGGCATAGTGCTGTGTTCTCTTCTAACCGAGATAAATTGAATAATTAAATAAAGTTGAAAACAGAAATGAAAAATTTGAAACGGGAAAATATATGAATGATATATGTATGAATGATGTACGAACATCGTCATAAAACAAATCTCATAGTCATTTTTATGTAGAGTTTCTTATTATTTTCTATAAAAAGGTTTTAATATACAACAATACAGATCGTGTTAAGTAAAAAACACATCTATGTATATTTGGTAAAGTGTGTAAAATGTCGTGTAAATTATTATATCTCTTTACGTTCTAGTTTATAATTGTTAATAACTTAAAATTTAAATCATGCTATATATACAACGTGTCCACTTAAGTATGAGACAAATGGGAAATATTTTTATTTTTGATTTCACAAAAAACTTTATAGAAAAGAAAAGTTCGTGCATCCTAAGAAACTTGATATTTTGTATTCAGGGTTGCGTTGTATTACTTGGTTAGAGGAAAAATTTAAAAACATTGAAGTTGCCGTAAGAGTACGCTACACTTATTTTTAAAGATATCAAAAATATTCATTTAAAAATGTTTCAAATTTCAAAATATGCTCAAATACGAATTGTTATTTAAAATTTCGAAAAAATAAAAATTAAATTATCGAGCAATAATAATAGCAAATACGCAATAGTTTTTAACATCCATCTATGTGACAGTAGTTCTATGGTTGTCACTTGTATTGTCACTTTAGTAATAAATTTTATGTGATTGTCAGATCCGCTGTCACTTTAATAATTAAGTAATTTTAAGACAATTCATTAAGTTATTAGTCTACCCAACTATGGCTGCACGGTTAACTATGCAAGAGCGAGCTGAATTAATTCTTATTTGCGGAGATAACTACAAAACATGTAGAGACGCAGCTGATATTTTTAATGAAAGACATCCCAACAAATTTATTAGTTTCCAAGGCGTCTCAAGAATTTTAAATCAGTTTAAAGCAACTGGTAGTTTAGAAATGCGTTACAAAAAAAGTAGGGAGAAGCAAGTGAGACATTTCGAAAATTCTTTACGTGTTATGCAAAGTGTAATTGAAAATCCCAAAATTTCTGTCAGAAAAATTGCAAGCAATTTGGATTAAAAAATCATCAGTAAGCAACATTTTGGTTAACAATAGATATCACCCCTATAAGCCAAGATATATTCAAACTTTGCAGGAACGGGACTACAACAATAGATTTGAATTTTCTTTGGATATTCAAGGTACATTAGAAACGCAGAAAACGTTTTTCAAAAGCATTTTGTTTACTAATGAAGCAACCTTTACTACTAATGGTGTTGTGTGTGCACAAAATTGTCGTTGGTGGTCGTCTGACAACCCACATTTAAGAATTCCCTGCAAGAATCAATATTCGCAAAACGTAAACGTTTGGTGTGGAATTTTAAACAGACAAATTTTTGGTCCGTATTTTTTTCAATCGTCATTAAATTCACAACGATATTTGGAATTTCTACAAACATACCTCGATAACGAATTAGACGAATTGCCACTAAATATTATAAGAACCCTTTGGTTTATGCATGATGGAGCACCTGCACATAGTGCACGAATAGTTGTAGATTATTTAAATGAAAAATTTGGAGAAAGATGGATTGGACGAAATGGACCTTTTCCATGGCCAGCGCGCTCGCCCGACTTAAACCCCATGGATTACTTTATCTGGGGATGGCTAAAGAATAAAGTATATTCAGAAAGGCCGTTTCAGAATTTAGAAGAATTGAAAAACAAAATAGGAGATGCGGTACTGTTCTTAAGAAATAATCCTATTGTGTTACAACATGCATGCGAGGATTTCAACAGGCGTACAAACATATGCATTCAACGAGAGGGGCATCATTTTGAATAGCTTTTTTTTTGTTTGTATTTCTGAATTTGTTGTTTTTGTTAATTTCATATTTATTTTGTAATATAAAAATGTATTTTCATAAAGTTATAGGCAAACGATTTTTGTTTCATTCTATTGCATTTTAGCGATAAAAAATTGATATCGAATGTAAATGATTTCACGTGCAATTACATAAAATTTATTATTAAAGTAACAATACAAATGACAACCATAGAACTACTGTCACATAGATGGATGTTAAAAACTATTGCGTATTTGCTATTATTATTGCTCGATAATTTAATTTTTATTTTTTCGAAATTTTAAATAACAATTCGTATTTGAGCATATTTTGAAATTTGAAACAACATTTTTATATGAATATTTTTGATATCTTTAAAAATAAGTGTAGCGTACTCTTACGGCAACTTCAATATTTTTTAATTTTTCCTCTAACCAAGTAATACAACGCAACCCTGAATACAAAATATCAAGTTTCTTAGGATGCACGAACTTTTCTTTTCTATAAAGTTTTCTGTGAAATCAAAAATAAAAATATTTCCCATTTGTCTCATACTTAAGTGGACACGTATATTATATATATACATCAATTTATAAAAGAATATTTTAAGACAAAATAAGCGTCATAATCAATACTTGAATTTTGTAAATTTCTTTAGATACATAAACGTTGTCTATTTTAACTTTTAAGATGCATGTGAAATTTTAAGCAATCTATTAAGGCTTTTAAAAGTATAAAATATATTATTATTTGATATACATCACAAATTAGAATTAACATTTTATGATATTTATTTATAAGCATAAACATTCCACTCGTTTAATAATGTGTATTTTATTAATACATTGAAAGAATTCAGAGGATTTAGAATATATATGATGGAGTCCAACATAATATTTGCTCATTCATTAGTCATTGATATGTTTGTGTATGTATTATGAATAATGCAGCTTTGAAATTTGGCTCAGTGGTTCAGGTTAGATGTGTATTTGATCGAAGACGGCATCGGACAGTACGAATGAGAAGAAGACAGATAGCTTGCGGTACAAAGAAACGGAACGTTTAAAAAAACAAGAACACGTTTAAAATATTAAATACTATTACAAAGAAATTGTATTAAGAAAACGTAAATTAAGTTATTATAGGATAATATTTAGGAGAGTATTTTAATTTAAGATGTAGTTGAAAAAGAATTGACGGCACAGGGGATATATATAGAGAATTTTCTCAAGAAGAGGGGACACTTATCGAAATATCGTTTTAAAGAGGTGGTTACAAATAAAATTTTGGTTTTGTAAATTGTGTTGAATTTAATTCATCTTTAAAATTTTTATATTTTTAATTTAAAGAAAATTATTACTTCAGTTTGTTTAATATAATAAGAAATTAGACATGTCAGTAATGTAATAAAGACGTTCAAGACTTTGAAGTACTAAAATTAAATTTATTTGTTTTATGTGGACATCATCTAATTTGAGCGTGTACAATTTCAATTTCTGTTTTAAAACAGAAAATAGAATACAGCTATCTTTAACTTGTAAGTAGGTAATAAAAATCTCACGGACATTTACAGATATCTGGGTTTAGAACTTGAAATTTTAAACTCTCGTTAAATATATGAGATACTAATTAAAATATATCGTGTGTTATTGACGATTTTATGTAGCATAAATGTGAATATTATCTGACTAGATATAAGATTGGCGTACTATGTTTTACTAATAATTGACGATATTTAATATAATTGAATATTAATGTATGTTTTGACAAAGTATGAATAATAAATGGATTAAGCTTAACATGCTATCGTATTATTTCTCTCCTTATTACATTAGATGCTAGGCCTAGATGCAAGGAACCCTTTTTGTAAAGCAAAAACCCTGACAGCAGTTTTAAGAGTCTAAAAATACAAAATATGTGTGTATGATAGTGCTGTTGATATCCGATAAAATTAATATCCGGATATCCGGATCTCAAACTATCCGGATATCCGGATCTATTATCCGGATCCATTATCCGGATCTAATATCCGGATCCATTATCCAATACTTCCCTATCTCGTATCTTTATTATTGTCAAGATCTATTCGCTTTCATTTGTGTATGTAAGTATATACAGGCTATTCCACGAGAGCCGTTCGTTAGAAGTTTTCGTGGTTAGAAAAAACTTAGAATTCTGAAATTTTGGGTTCCAGGGTTATTCAAGATTCTCTTTCATTTTAAAATATTTTCAAGATCATACTACTTCCGGTTATACCGGAAGTCGCCATTAACTTCCTTATTTTAAATGGAACACCCGGTATATTATTTCATTTTTGGATTCCTGAGAAAATTTCATAGTGGGTTTTCATCAGGTTTCCCTATACTTATTTTCAATTTTTTCTTAGATATCTTGACTTTTTTGAAAATTTTGACAGATGTAGCGCTGTTTTGAGCATTGCGCCCTTTAACCAATTTCGATTGGTGGAAAGCGCTTCTGGGGTAGACGGAAGCACAGGAATGATAGTTTCGAATGCCATATTGACAACTGATTTATCGCATACAGGGTATCCAAAATTTAATGACCAATTACATCATTTTAAAAGTTGAAAAAGTTCGCTTTTTCAAATGGGACAGCCTGTATTTTATTGGATGGTCGGATGCAGAATTTGATTCAGGTGGCAGATCACTTATCAACAAGTGACGAAGATTGGCTTTTAATTGAGGAAATTTTAAAGGTTCTAAAACCATTTGAGGTTGTAACTACACTATTATCGTCGACAAAAGATTCTACGCTATCGATGACATATCCTTTAATAAAATCGCTAAGGAACAATTTCTTAACAGACGTTGAAACCGATTCTTCAGTACTCCATCTGTTTAAACTTTGTTTAAAGGACGAATTTGGCACAAGGTGGAGAGAAGATATAATTTGCAACATTTGTAGTTTTTTAGATCCTCGCTATAAAGCATATTTAAGTGAATCGCAACAGGATGAAGTTCGGAAAATTATATCGACAGAACTAGCAAATCTCCAACCTGGAACAGATATAAATCCACCAACCTCGTCGAATAGCGAGGTCTTTAATTATCTATTCCCAGAAGAATCCCTGTTATCGGAAGAAATATCGGAAATAGATAAATATATGCGAGAGGACCCAATTGCAAAAAGCGCATCCGTATTTGAATGGTGGAAGAAAAATGAGAATAAATATCCAGTACTAAATCAATTAGCTCAAAAGTATTTGACGATTCCTGCTACATCAGTACCTTCGGAAAGGATATTTTCGTCAGCTGGTGATTTGATTAGAGCAAAGAGAAGTTGTCTTTCTTCAAAGAATATAAATATGTTGGTGTTTATATATAATAATTTAAAAAGTAATATAGTTTAAATTGGGAGTACCTATTTGTTGTTTAGTTTTCCTTTTCATAAAATGTTATTTTATTTTCAATTATTTAATTAATAATTTTGAAACCACTCATTGTAGTGTATTTTTGCAGATGTGAATATTTAAGAAATATATCACAAACAAATATACATAATATTGAATAGATTTGGCAGATACATGGTGAAACTCCATATTTATATAAATAAAACAAAGAACTAAAAAGTTTCACTAAATTTATAGTAAACTACTACAATTGTTTCACCACACAGTGGCTACTTCAGGTAGAAAATATACACAAGTTACATGTCAAAATAAACGTCAACAATAAGACAACGATGTTGTCTTATTATTTGTTATTGTTGTATGTCTGTATTAAATATACAGATATATGCATATACATATTGTATAAATTTCTGGCAATTTCAGGGATTTTAACTGTACACTGATGTAAGCAAGTGTTTTTAAAGTTTGTCATATGGGTAGTTTAGCAAATTCTTATTATTTTTTAAATAAATTGATATAATGCAATGAATGTGGGATTCATAAAGTGGTACGGCGAAGTTATTCTATGTTTTATTTTTCATTCATTTTGCAATACCACAAGGTAACAGTAAGAAGTGCTAATTATTTATATAATATTAATACAGAAAAGATTTTTTTCTATACTTGAAGTAGTTATATTAAAGATAGGTAACCCAGAAAAAATTATAAGCGAGGGCAAAAAAATAGAAAGGTGAATGCATGAGCTGACTTCATTCAAACAAAATGGTTGTGAAAAATTCGCAATTCTTCTACGAACATGCAAAGGAAGTCTTAGTGAATCGTAAACGTTTGAGATAAATACAATATGCGAAAATGTTATGTCAAACTGCCAGGCAGTTACCTCTTTAAAAAAGCACTATAATTTACTACTATAATTTATTAAATATCATTTGGATAACGCTTGCCGTATACACTTATCTACAATATCTACACACAAACATTATTAAAACATACACAGGAGTGTAAACTAGATTTATAAATTTGAATACATATACATCCATACCGTTGTCTCTAAGATTATATAGCAAGACCTACTTCAAAATAGTACATACGGAACCGAAGTATAGGATAGTAAATCTAGAAGTGAAGCGTTTGACAACGAATTCCCATCCAGAGAATTGGATAACACACTTAGGTCTGAAAACCAGATATTGAATCCGATATCTGAATAGGGAATCCGGATAGTATATCCGAATAGTGGATCCGGAATCCTAGGATCCGGATAGTGGATCCGGTTCTCAGGATCCGGTTCTCAGGATCCGGATAGTGGATCCGGATAACACCAAGATCCGGATATCCGGATAGTAAATTATCCGGATCTAAAATTATCCGGATCCGGATAACAGCACTACTGTATGATGATTCATGTTTAATAATTAACGATTCATATTTAATCTATTGGCACCGTTTTTGAAAATCAAAGTACACAGCAATATGTTTATTACACATAAAAATTTTTTTTTAAGTTTTTCAGTCTGTTTTTGGGACGTATTGTGTAAATGTAAACATATTGTATAAATGTTGTATAATAATAAGAAAAGATAGAATGAATAAGAAAATAATTTTACTTTCATGCAGCAAGAACTGAAGAACTCGCTTTTCGTGTGTCCGGCTGGACGAATGAGGTTCACGTGTTTTTTGTTGCACGTGATGATCGTTAAACTAAAATGGACAGGCCCAACTTGCCATATACGCATCCTCTCGTTAAACTTTAATAATGTTAAAACACGACTGACGTGAACTTGAGAGAATAATGTACATATTGTACTTATGTACAGGTGCGTTTTATGAGTGTATTTGCGGGTTCTCGGAAATGACATGATGGAATTGCCACTGTTAAATGCGAACAGATACCTTCTGATAATCGAAATAGTTTCAATTTAAAAGATTAAATAAAATATTATTTTTATATTAATGGATGACACTTGTAGATATAGAAATTTTCGCAATCAAATATCAAAATTAAACGTAAGTATAAAAAAAATATCGAATTGTAGGTACGAGCATGCTCTACAAGTTTGACGATAAACATTTTTTCGCTATTTGTGACGATAAAGAAGAAAAAAAATGAAAACCGAGTTCGTACCCCAAATTTGGCCTATTTTCGCCGATATCTCGAGAACGGACGATGTTAGATGAAAAAGTCATATAACATAAATTGTAGATAATAAAAAAAGGAACAAAAAGTAACTATACTACTTCCCCGTAGAACGACGAGGAGCCGAGTTACAACGGAAACAAGAATCCATCCTTATTTTCTAAATTCACAAGGGTTTCGTTCGAGAACTTCAAATCCGACACTCCTACACCCCCCCCCCCGACTGTGTCTATACGTGGACGTTTTCGACCGAGGAGTAAATTTGCCAGCAGACTTAGAGGAAGAAACAGTAGCTATTGTTACAAGGGATCCAACTCTCAGTGTACGTCGAATCGCTAGACAGCTAGGAGTGTCACGAACGACAGTTTGGCGAATTTTAAAACGTGAGGGCTTATATCCATATCACTATCGCAAGGGACACGGTTTGCTTGAGGCAGACCACTATGCTCGTCTAGTTTATTCTACCTGGATATTAAGACAGTCACGGCTTCATTTTAATTTCTGCAGAACAGTCCTCTGGACAGATGAATCTACGTTCACGAGAAGTGGTGTTACAAATCTGAAAAACCTGCACAGGTGGTCATCAGAAAATCCTAAAGCTATACGCCCATCTAAATTTCAACATGAATTTTCTATTAACGTTTAGGCGGCCCTAATCGATGACTTGTTGATTGGTCCTGTCGTTCTTCCTGGTAGGTTAAATGCGGACAATTACCTTCAATTTCTTTTTGACGAACTACCAGGTCTTTTCGAGGATGTCCCACTGAATGTTCGACGAGACATGTGGGTTCACATGGATGGGACACCACATTTCGGAATTACTGTCCGAAATTGGGTTAACGTCAATTATCCAGGATGGATTGGTCGAGGTGGTCGCGGTGTTGCATGGCCGCCCAGATCACCCGATCTTAATCCCCTTGGCTTTTATTTATGGGGGTACATGAAAAATTTAGTCTACGCACAAGTTTCGAACGCAAGAGAAGAGTTATTGGATCGTATTCGAGCAAATCCGACAAAACAAGTATGAAATTCGGATAAGTTCTTCTTCTGTTGGGTTACGGGCACAAGCCTGCATTCATAGATCTGTAACTTTGAAACAAATAAAAATGGATATACAAGTTTTGCGTTTTTGTTACTTGAAATGAAGTCTACTTTACACTCCTAAAATTTGAACATAACGATACGGGACAGCTTGTATATATCCATGTGGAAAATTATAGAAAAGCGCGGTTTTTTTATGTAGACCTGTTTAATAACGTCTTTCGCAAGTGCTGAGTCACGCCGTTACGAATTTCTCTAAGCACTTAATTCACTTGTCCGCACCATTTAACCATTTATTTACGTTACAAAATTAGAAACGACACGTTCGCTGCACAAACACACCACCGTAGTTATGAAAAATCGAGTATTTGCTTAGCCAAGAAAGCTATAACTCCAACTAGACGTTCGTATTTTTCAAATGAATTCTCGTTCAACTGTAACGCTCAATGTACCATAAAAAATTCAAGTGCTCGCATTTAACATAGTAAAACGGACATTGTCTGACCTGATTAGTCAATATTGCGCTCTGTCGGAACTGATTTATTTAACAATTAAGATAGAACTGTATAGGGCAACTTAAATAAAAGATAAAGATCAAAGAAATCTGTTGCGCCGTGCTTGCATACATATGGCCTTAAACTAGGCCAAAGTACAACTTTTGAAATTATACAGGGTGACATTTGAAAACGCTTTATTAAAATTATAAATTGTGAAATTGCAGTCGGTAGATTTCGATTTGTATCAAAAGCGTTAATTAATTCAGAACACTTGAATAAATCAATTACTTTCGGAATTGATAATATCAGGCAATTAATTTTTTGTTCTACAAACTTTATTTTAAATAAATAGAACAATTGTTTCGAACTCATCGGTTCATCATCGACTTGTAGAATATTCGTGAACCTCTTTATATGCAACTGTGGTATAAGTTTAATTACATCCAGATATTACTCCATATAACTACCGTTGGAGCTTTAAAATCTATTTGATCGTTTTTTTATACATATTTTTCTCTTTATTTTTCACTTTTAAAATGTTTATTAGTATTTTTATGTTCTTTTATTCTCGCTTGAAGATTGCATTTTGTGCTAATGTTTTAATGTACGGCAATGTATGCTATTCGAGTATTTATTCATACCGCTGTTGGTTCATCGTGCCCGTGGTAAAGCATTATTAAAGGTGGGTGCAATGGTCTCATTTACTTCGTCGCCAAACATATTCTATTAAAAGTACAAAAATTTCGTTTATTGCATAAATAATTCATTATGTCGTAATCAATCGGAATATTAAATATTTTTGTAGTAAAAAGATCGAAAGAAATGAATTAAAAACAATAAATAATACATTTGCGATAGCAACAGATCGGTTGTATTATCGGCCAATTATCATTTCTTTTATTCCCACTATTCGAAGATAAGTCGCTGAAAAATGTAATTGAATTGTCAAAGAAAGACTATACTTTGAGAGGTTATACAATATTTCAAAATCTGTTGTATAAGTACTTACTTGACACATACTGCTGTGTTCTCTTCTAACCGAGATAAATTGAATAATTAAATAAAGTTGAAAACAATAATGAAAAATATAAAACAAGTTAATTTTGAATACACCCTGTATGAACATCGTCATAAAACAAATCTCGTAGTGAGTTTCATGTAAAGTTTCTTGTTATTTTCTGTAATAAGTTTTTATATGCAACGATACAGATCGTGTTAAGAAAAACACATCTGTGTATATTTAGTAAAGGTATATTGTATGTAAAATGCCGTCATGTAAATTACTATATTTCTTTACGTTCTGGTTTATTAACTTAGAATTTAAATCATGCTATATATACCAATTTCTAAAAGAATATTTTTAAGTTATAGTAAGCTTCATAATCAATACTTGAATTTTACATAATCTCTTAAATACGTAAATATTGTTTTTGTAACAGTTACGATATACGTAAAATTGCAAACAAGATAACGCGAATTGTAAAGAAAACACGGTGTTGGACAGTTAAAAAAAGGAACACTTGAAAATAAGAACGCATTTAAAATATGAAACATTATTAGAAAGAAATATTAAAGAAAACGTAAATCAGTATAAGAACGAAAGTTTTTAAATATGGGATATTATTTGGAAGAGTGTTTTAACTTTAAATGTATTTGAAAAAAAATTGACGTCACGGGGCATATATAAAGAAAATTTCTCAAGGAGAGAGACGCGAAATTTCGTTTCAAAGCGGTGGCCTAAAAATTAAATTTTTGCTTTTGATTAGAATTTTGATATTTAGTTATAAAGAAAACAGTTTCATTTAATTTCAATTTATTATTAAATAATAATGATATATCCATCGTTTAGTTTATTTTATTTTTGTAAGAAAGCTAAGAATGGATCAATATTACGAGGAATTTGATTAGATGTACAGTAATGAATTCGACAGGTAAATTATGTAACAAAGACACTCAAGACTTTGAAGTACCAAAATTAAATTTACGAGTTTATTTGTTATGTGGACATTTTATTTGATCGTGTGTAATTTCAATTTCTACGTTAAAACAGATAATAAAATACAGCTATTTTTAACTTGTAAGTAGGGAAAACAAATCTCACGAACATTTAAAGATATCTGGGTTTAGAACTTGAAATTTTAAACTCTCGTTAAATATACTAATTAAAATATATCATGTGTTATTGACGATTTTATGTTGCAGGGCAAAGTCTCGCCACGTAAATATGAAATAACACATTTTTCTTTTGTAATATTATCAACCTTTAATACTATTAAATCTACAAACTTTACAATTTATTCATTTTTGAATAAAAATACTGTTTCATGCTTTAGCATCTTGTAGGGTATAAAAACTCACTGGTCTAAAGTAATACACAGCTGTGTTTTGAAATATGAATATTGGAATCAAAATCTTCAAAGTTTCCCTTATATATTTATATAAATACGAATATTATCTGATTAGATATAAGATTGGCGTACTATGTTTTACTAATAATTGACGATATTTAATATAATTGAATATTAATGTATGTTTTGACAAAGTATGAATAATAAATGTATTAAACTTAACATGCTATCGTATTATTTCTCTCGTTATTACATTAGATGCTAGGCCTAGTTGCAAGGAACCCTTTTTGTAAAGCAAAAACCCTGAGTGCAATTTTAAGAGTCTAAAAATACAAAATATGTGTGTATGATGATTCATGTTTATTAATTAACGATTCATATTTAAATAATTAGTGCCCATTGTGAAAATCAAAGTACACAGCAATAGGTATTAAATTATTCTTAAAAATTCACGTATGCCAGCTATTTCAATATTGACCGGAAAAAGTATTCGTCAAATACTAAAATGAAAATTCCTCAAAGTGATCCATATTCTATAATTCTTTAATTACTATATGTTTTACAGTGCATTACTTGTCCATAGATAAGGTAAATGCAACTGCGATGCAACTTTTAAGTTCTAATGTATTCATTGACTGACAACGAGTTAAAATGAGGCAATCATTAATGTCAGTAAATAAAAGCAAAATATAAATTCTAAGCAGACTTCGACAAAGATGCGTAGCAGAACGTCATGTCTGAGAGCGCAGAGTGCGGTTACGATACACCATGTACAGTTTGTCGAATAAGTATAAGTAATCCCTCCTCTCTGACACCCGCTTTCGTATATGTTTAAATTGCTAATGTGAGGAGAATCGCCTTTGTGCAATACAAAAATTAAATAAAATGATGAAACTATTTGGGGTTAGAAACTCAAGTTACGGGAAGGGGGGAGGTTACTTTTTCGACAAGCTACACATAGACAGTACTATTATTGCAATGTTGGAATTCTGAGACTTAATATAGAATCACAAGTCCACTTCTGGAATTATAATATTTACATACGCTATCAATAACCTAGAACGAACCATTCTACCTGTATCATCAAGCTCTGATAAGAAGTTTAAGTTGACAGAAAATATTCGAAATTCAAAACAGGTAAATAGGAAAATCGCTTCGCGTTTTAATCTATTGTAATACCATCGACGCAATTAATAAATTGTAGATTTAGAGACAGAATTTTAAAAAAACAAATTCTATCCAAACCCTATTCTCATTAATTTGGCTAAAAGAAATTAAATTAAAAATCAAAACCATATTTTTCAAAACCAATATATCAACAAACGAAAGTGAAAATCAAAATGCTAACAACTTGCTTAACAAAATTAAAACGAAGTTAATACTATGGTTTTTAAATAGCTACAAAAACATGTAAAATACTGGCTAAGAAATAGAAGAAATAACAAAAAATCAGATTTAAAATTAAATAAGAGGGAAGGAATGCTAGAGAAATAAAATTTACAAGAAAATTAGATGTTATCTGACACGACAAGTTAGTTGAATGTTAATAGGAAACAAATAGAATCCAAGCACTCTTCAAATATTTGTGAGTGCAATCCTATCCAATTAAGATCACAATATTGATAAAATATTGTAGAACTTGCAATAAATATATCGACAGCGGTTGGTAGTTCAAAGAAATACCCGACACCTAAAGTATTGATTGCGCTATTTCGACTCTCCAAACGGTAGATGATCAATTTACATGCATCTCAAATGAAGATTAATGTCGAGTTACAACTTTAATTTGCCCATTTCCTTGGCATATAATCTCGAATGCAAAACCGAGATAGCGAGTCTTGAAAAACGCTATAAATATCTGTTTGTCAACACTTAATTACAATCAATTATTTACTATTTTACGATTTATTAATACGTAAGTAATAACATAGATTTTATACATAGTGTTTTGATAAAAATGGAAGCTGTGTAACTAAAAACATTGGAAATTCCATTAGTAATATTAGTTGACATTTTTTTTTTGCTCATTAATGAAAGTAGTATAGAAGATATTACACGACATCTAATTATATCCATTACTTTGAAGAAGGAGAAAAAGATCAAGAGCAAAAGACAATAGATCAGCAAGAAACAGAAGTCGCACAAGAATAACTACAAAGTCCTACTGAAGAACAAGTAAAAAGCGCTATAAGGAAACTAAAACACAGGAAAACTGCTAATGATGGCACATTTTCCAAGGAACAAATTAAATTTACTGGAGAACACATCCGCTCAAGATTACACAAAAATTTTGAAGGAAGGAAAAATTCCTAAGAAGTGGAGAAAAAGCTTTACCTACCTTTAAGAAAGGTGACAAGGCAAACCCCACAAACTATCACCATTTTAAGTATATCTCTTAAAACTTCTAACTAGCATCATTCCCTCCGAAGTAAGTTCTAAAATACCTATAAACGCAAAACAACAGACCCCTGCTTCTTCATAATAAGGCAGATTAAAGAAAAAACTCTAGAATACAATACCCCAGCCTTCACATGCTTCTTGGATTTGACAAAGTCTTTCGACTGAATGCGATTGAGTAATGTCATCAACGCCTTACAAAAAAGTACTCCCAGAGAACACTTGAAGGTAATAAAAAGCCTGAACGAAAGAAACGCAGCACAATTACTAGCAACTTTTATTCAACATAGTGTGATGACACGAGAATTTACAAAGCATGCGTTAGATCAGTTAGATCACCCATGCTTCATGCTTCCAAAACAAAAGCTGAAGAATCCAAAATTACGAACTAACCAAATAAAAATACGGCGAACAATAACAGGGGCACAGTTACGAGACGGGAAGAGAAATACTGAAGCAAGAGAGAAATGTAAACTATACGGTGTAGAACGTTGAGTAAGAGGCCGCGGAAGAGAATAGAGTCAGAACCATATGGCAGCACCTGTTGGAAAGTTACCGTAGAGATGTATCCAACTCACAGGAGTAACAAAAAGACCGATATTAAATAGATAATGAGCCTAATAAAAGAGTTTGAAAAAGAAAGGGGAGCAAGAATATATAAAAATCATTTTAATTATTATCTGTTTATGAATATAAATAATCGGAATCGCCATCCATGTTCCACAACTTTAAGGTATACGAAACATTTTTCGTGACTCTTCAACTGAATTACAATAAACTTAAAAGAATTATTTATTATACGATAAATCAATGTTAAAATATCTGAGGACAGTTAATAAATAATTAGTAATAAGTTTCTTTTTCAAACCAACTACCAGGATTTTTTCTAATTACATATCTTCTGCACTCATCGAAAAATATGATGAAAATAGCATATGGTACAGCAGGTAAAACACAAATTATCTCAATAGGTTCAAATCTCAAGGCGCTATTTATATATGGACAATATACAACGATCCCCGCTAACATTATTTCAAAAACAATACCTAGGTTTAATACCCAATTGTCCATACCTTGCTGTATCAAAGACAATCTGCGAGTTTTACATATCAAAACGTCAGCCACTTGCGTTGTAACAATCGCCAAAAAGTAAGCACTATAACCCTTCTTTTCCAACTTTTGTCTTTCCGCATAAGACCATTCTTGGCCATAAGAGTCCACAACGGCATCATTTGTTTTATCGTCCCAGTCAACTCTTAATCCAATCACTCTATCCATGTGGAAACCATGTTTCGACATAGTGAAGAAGTAAGCTGATAATCCAGCACAAGCCTGAATAATTCCAATTTGAATGTAGGTGTAAAGGATTAACTTTAAGGTGACTAAACGATCTTTTTTGGGATTTCTTGGCAGTCTTCTCATAATATCTGACTCGGCTTTTTCATATGCAAGACTTATAGCTGGCCATAAATCAGTACCAACATCAATTGTAATAATAGCCATAACGCTCAAAGCATTAGGTATATCAATCATAACGAATAATAGGAAAGGCACAATTTCTGGTATGTTGGAAGTCAGGAGATATCCCAATGTTTTCTTTAGATTATCGAATATCAACCTACCTTCTTCGATTCCAGTAACAATGGTTGCAAAATTATCATCTAAAAGTATCATGTCCGCAGCTTCTTTGCTAACATCAGAACCAGATATACCCATCGAAACACCTATGTCTGCTTTCTTCAAAGCAGGCGAATCATTTACGCCATCTCCAGTAACAGCAACTATTTCGTGATTACGCTGGAAGGCTTCAACAATTTGTAATTTTTGCTGTGGACTTGTCCTGGCAAAAACTATTTCAGAATGGTTATTGAGAACATCGTCTAATTCACTTTCAGTCATTAATCTGAGCTCCCATCCGGGTATAACGACCGCCGTACAAGTATCACCTTCTTCTTTACTAACAGCCGTCACGGATATATTCTTCTTCATAGCAATGTCATAGGCTGTTATCCGATCTGGTGAAATGATACCAACCTAAAAATTTAGCACTTATTAATGGTTTAAACTTTCGTACGGTAAATATTAAATTCCAATAATCAACGCACACATTAAAAACTAAACGTAGGATGAATATCTAGGAGAGACAAAAGACAAGAAACACACTTTACAAAGACACGGGTAGGTGAGATATTTGCCTTTACCAATATATTAAAAAGGAGTGCCTCTGAAGAATCGCAAATTTGAAATAAAACTTAAAACAAAAGGTAAATTAAGAGAAAAGCAAATAGAAAGATAAGAAGAACATACTGCAATCCTATAAGCTAGCAAAAATAAGGAGATAGAAGGCAGGACAACAAAAGAAACAAACAAATACTTTTAATTAAAAGTACGACGCACAGAAAATATCCGAGTAAGCTTATGTCATAAATTATTTATTTGAGTTTTACAAAAAAATTCAGAACGAAAACCTTTTTCACGATTAGCACGACTTTTGGGGAATCGTCTATGACAAAATCTGCTTATTTTCGATTGCATAAACACTTTAAAGTAGGAACTGAAAGGTGACCCGAATACTCTAATTAATATGCTAACTTATCTCGCAACTCTTTAACATTCTTGAAATAACTGTTCGAAGCTTTATCCTCTTGCCCAAATATTTAAACATGTCTAGAGTTTGTGCAAATAGAGTACTGATTTGACTACTATTAACAAAGACGATTGTTCCTGTGGATACAACTTGGATGCATTGTTATAATTCGGAAATGAAATAGACCAGAGCCAGAGCATAAAATAGGTATAAAAGAGAATTATCATCAATAAAGAAGTTTTGCGCCAGTTAATGAAGGGTAAAATCACCAGAAAATGAACAGTACCGATTGAGAACTGCAATCTTCGCCAGTATAATGCTCGCCTGCGCGTTTTTTGAGAAGCAAAAATGTCTAGTGTGTACCGCAGTCCCCCCCCCCTCCCCATACAGCTTTTCTATAATACACTCAAGCAGGAAAAGACCACAAAGGACAGCGATTTCAAACAGTATTAGATGCTGTTAAGGCTTCAGTAGCGATTATAAAAAGTTCTCAAAGAATGGTTTTCGTCATGTCCTTAAACAAATTGCAGCACCGTTGGAATAAGGTGATTGCGTTACAGAGGGGGTATATAGAACGATAAAATTATTGTTGTTTAAGATTAATCAATAAAATTTTGGCAGTGCTTGTTCTAGTCTTTGTTTAAAATCCCTTGTAAAATGTAAAATTCGCTATAAAACATTAAGATACTAATCAAATCGGTTCAAATATCACCATTTTCGGAGTTGTATCGACCTTTCATAATTAATAACTTGGCTGAACAAGATTTCTTTGAATTACAATCGAACGATAAATGAAAATATAATTTATTTAATACTATATTGCTAAATCAACTTACTTTCTTCGCAATTGCCATCGCTGTAATTGGATGATCGCCAGTTAACATGACCACTCTAATTCCTGCTGTTCTACACTTTTGTATGGCATCCAGAACGCCCTCTTTAGGTGGATCTATCATTGACACCAAACCGGCAAATCTCAACCCTTCTAACGGAAAATTGACAACACTAGTATCAAATTGATAATTCTTATGGTAGATTCTAGGGTCTAGTTCTAGATCTGCAAAAGCTAATACTCTTTCGCCCATGTAACCTATATCCAATATGGCTTTTTCTATAGATTTTTTATAAGGAGATACAGAAACATTCCTGTCATTCAATACGATTGTAGAACATTTTTCCAATATTCTCTCTGGGGCACCTTTCATGACAACAACGTAGCTTCCAGCACCTCTTAAATGTACAGAGACCTGATACTTATTCGTAGAATTAAACGGTATTTCGCAAACCTACAATTTAAACGACTGGTTTTCGCTTGGTTAGAAATATTTCCCCATAGTTACTTTCGGATTTTTCTGTCTCCTCTGTGGTATATTGCCAACAACCTTCTCCATAGCTTTGAAAACAGCTTGTTCGCTAGCGTCTCCAATAATTCTTCTATTTTCTACTGGCAAATCAATGTCTTCACCATGATAATCAGCCTTGCTACACAAAACACCAACTCTGCATAATATTTTAAAAGCGTGTGTTGGAATGGGTCTATAAGTTGTAGATAATACATCTACAACGTGGTGATCATAGTACATATGCGAGACTGTCATGCGATTTTGCGTTAAAGTTCCCGTTTTGTCTGAACAGATAACGCTGGTGGAACCTAAAGTTTCTATAGCCTGTAAGTTCTTTACCTGTAATACAATTAATTTATAGACTTATAGCCCCTTAATTTACAGTTGTAGAACATGCACTTAGAAAATTTTGTAAATATCGTACCTTCAAAAACTTTCCTCATTAGAGACGGCCATGTTTTTTGATAATGGTTGGTGACAGTGCACTTAATCTGTCACAAACGTACAATTTTGAATGAGTAAATTGGTAAATTTTTGAAGGCACGTATAATATGTAACATATTTGGCACACTTCAAAGTAATAGCAATAAATGTATAGCTTCATTTAGCTAGTATTAATTGATTCAAAAAATAATTCTCGTTTATTTACATTCTTTACTATCAATATTTCGTTTCTTCTTCGTTACCGTGCAAATAACATTTTTAAATAATATTTGTAAATATCTTACCAAACAATTTTTCTTAGCCATTCGTTTAGCGGTCAATGTAAGACATGCTGTTAAAGTAACCATAAGCCCTTCAGGAACATTAGCCACTATTATAGCTATACAAAAAATAAATGCCGTAAAGATGTCATAGCCCAAGACCATAGAGGCTGTGAAACACATTATTCCTACTGCAAGCGCCATGCAGGTTATAAGTTTTATAAAAAGCTTTAATTCTTTCTTTATATTCGTATCGCCAGCTACAAGTACTGACGTTAAACCAGCTATATGACCCATGAGAGTATTTTTTCCAGTAGCAATGATAATTCCATAACCTTTAAAATTACTTATTTCATTATTCGCGAAGACGCGACTAATTATAATATTCTAATTTAAATTACCTGAACCTTCAACCACGTTGGTACCATAAAAAGCCAAATTTGCTGTTTCTAAAGGATTTGGATCTGTACAAGTAGGCATTCTAGTTTGAGGTTCCGATTCACCTGTTATAGAACTATTGTCGACCTTTAACACATTAGCACTTATAATACGCACGTCGGCTGGTACGCAATAACCAGCTTTCACGTGCACTAAATCTCCAACTACCAATTCTTCACAGGCAATCTCTGCGTATATGCCATCTCTAATTACAAATGCACTTTTCGGTAACATTTTTTTAAACCCCTCCATAACCAGATTGTTAGCTGCTTCCTGGTAGAAGCCGAAAAATCCGGTGACCAATATGACAGTCACTAGAAGTCCAGCTGTAATAATATATAGAATTTTCAATCAACTCTATTGTGCATATTTAATTCTAGTTATTTTTTTTTCTCGAAAATAAGCCTGTTTACAATTTTTAAACTTCTGTATATTCTGAAGGCATTCTGATGCGACGATTTGAAATATGTTTCACTTTCAATAAAGACTAGAGCTAGTATTACTAAAACTTTATTAATTAATAAACAATAATTAATAAATAATATATAACAATATATAACTAATATATAATAAATAAATTAATTAATAAACAACAATACTTTTATCATATTATGTATTACAGTCTCATTCCAATACCGTTGTCATTGTTCAAAGACATGATCAAGCCATTCTTTGAGAACCTCTTCAAAATCCCTCCCAAAACCTTAACAGCACACAATTCTAACAATTAACAATTCTATTTGAAACTGCAGTTCTTAAGGTCTTTTCTTCCATGAGGGTATAGATAGAAGTTTTACGGGACTATACTATACTTTACACTATATGGGAAGTGATATGGATTCGCAATCTTGGAATACGTCGCAATGGCACATTTGTTAATATTATGTTGTTTTCATTACACCAATTGTACACCAGCTTCAAGTTGTTATCCAGCTCGTAACAATCTTCAATATTCGTAACTTTCATATCGATTTTCAAGTCATCTAAGCTAAAACTCCGCAATCCAGTGAATAAAGTAGATAATTAAGAAATATATTGAAAAGTAAAGGCCCCAAATTAGAGCATTGGGGTACAACGGATGTTAGATGGAAATGTCGAGTGTGGAAACCCTATGAAAGAAGAAATCACATTCAATAATAAAGAGGAGAAGCCAAAGACAGCCAGTTTAGCTATTAGTATTGAGTGATCGATGAAATTGAAAACCTTGACGTAATCTGTATACAGGATGTCCAGAAACTCTCCTGACAAACGAAGACCGGAGATTCCTCTGATAATTTTGAGACAATTAAACCCAAATTCACCTAGTCCGAAAATGCTTCCTAAGGGAGCTAGAGTTCTTTGAAGATCGCGCCTTGTATTTTTTTTTTAATTCCTCCAGAACGCTTCTATTTAGAAAAACAAAAACTGGTATGCTTATTTATCCTCCAGAGATGAATCGATTCCATCAATTGCGAATTTCTAGTACCGGTCATAGGTGTCCGTTTTGGGTAGGTCAACGGTTATTTTAAGGCATAACTTTTTTTGTCTTTAACTTTTAAGCATTTGTGACACTAGATTATTAAATTTTCAGGTATTCCAGAACTAATCTCTTACTTTAAGTCTCTTTACTTTAAGAACTCTTACCTTAAGTCGGTAGGATACACCGTTTTCTAGAAAAATCGATTTGTAAATTTTTCGTTTTTTCTTCATTAAAGTTCAATTTATTATGTACCTACTTATTTTTAGCGACGAAGTTGGCTTGGACTATCAAGGCATGGATGAAAATTAATTTAATAAATTAAAAACAAATTATTTATTACAATGGAACGAAACTAACAAAAAAAGAACAAGTATCAAAGATAGATTGTTACAAAAGTTGCTCGATGTGATGACCATTAGTCTCTATGCATAAGTTTACCCTTTTGCTTAGAGAACGCCGAATTCTTGCAAAAATTCCAAAGTTATTTCTAAATTCGTTGCAAGCATCTTGTATCCTTAGCCAGAGTTGTGCGCGATTTTGTATCGGAACGGAATAAACAAATGCTTTTATGTATCCCCAAACACAATAATCGCAAGGATTCAAATCCGGCGACCTTGCTGGCCAAGCAACGGGACCGCCTCTTCCAATCCAATGGTCTTCGTAGTTATTATCTAGAAAGTCTCGTACATTCCTGCTAAAGTGGGCCGGACAGCCGTCCTGTAGAAACCATAAGTTTTGCCGAATATTTAAACGCACCTCATCTAACAAATCAGGTAAAATATTTTGCAGGAAATGTAAGTAATCAGCACCATTTAAACGAGCAGGTAATTCCACAGGTCCAAGTAGATAATCGTCAACTACTCCTATCCAGACGTTTATGCTAAACCTATGCTGATGCTTAAATTCTTGAACAACGTGGGGATTGTCACCAACGTACGAATAATAATGTGCATTATGTACATTAAAAATTCCAATTTTTGAGAATGTAGCTTCGTCACCAAACAAAATGTTCCTGAAGAAATCTTCATCTTGATTTTTCTGATTTTGTATCCATCTAGCGAATTCTTCGCGAGCAGGAAAATCTCCTTCTAGCAGTGCTTGCACCTTTGTAAAATGAAAAGGATATAAATTTTCATTGTGTAAGATATTTCCTACGGAAGATTTTGAAATTGTGGGGTACATGGCAAATAGTCTTCGAACGCTAATTTCTGGATTTTCCTCAACTTCCATTAAAATAACATCTTCATGTTCTGCTGTTACATCATTATGTCTCCCTGTTTCATTATTTTTTGGGACCACTGAACCTGTTTCTCTTAATCGTTGATGAAGAGCTGTAAATGTTGAGTGAGTGGGACGCTGACGATTGGGAAATTTTTCAACGTATCTACGTTGCGCCGCTCGAGCGTTACACCTCATTTCGCCATAAACTAAATGCATATCGGCGTATTCCTCATTAGTAAAAACCATTTTTTTTTTAATTGACATCGTTGTGTTTGAATAACACAAAGTAAAAAATGAAAAGATAAACTTCGCGAACTGACAACAATTTGACAATGAAAAACGTAGGTTTTACTTCTGTTGGCAGTTCAGAGCTAACTATTGCAAAAAATAAAAAATTGAACTTTAATGAAGAAAAAACGAAAAATTTACAAATCGATTTTTCTAGAAAACGGTGTATCCTACCGACTTAAAGTAAGAGTACATTTTAGTACTGGAATACCTGAAAATTTAATAATCTAGTGTCACAAATGCTTAAAAGTTAAAGACAAAAAAGTTATGCCTTAAAATAACCGTTGACCTACCCAAAACGGACGCCTATGACCGGTACTAGAAATTTGCAATTGATGGAATCGATTCATCTCTGGAGGATAAATAAGCATACCAGCTTTTGTTTTTCTAAATAGAAGCGTTCTGGAGGAATTTAAAAAAAAATAAATACAAGGCGCCATCTTCAAAGAACTCTAGCTCCCTTAGGAAGCATTTTCGGACTAGGTGAATTTGGGTTTAATTGTCTTAAAATTATCAGAGGAATCTCCGGTCTTCGTTTGTCAGGAGAGTTTCTGGACACCCTGTATATTACATCGACCTGAAGGCGATCATCGATAACTTTGCTAATAAATTGCGTAATTTCTACCAAGTTAGTGGTGGTAGAACGTCCAGCAACAAATCCATGTTGGTAAGGGGATAGCAGATGACGTAATTCAGATATTATTTGTTCATATATTAAAGATTCAAAAACTTTAGCAAAATTACATAAAGTAATCTTTCTTTGGAGACTGTGGTTAAGTAAAAACTAAAAAAAGGTATATAACTCTTTACCACAATTACTAATTGTATCCTAAATACGTATTTCGGCAACTAAGTTGTTATCATCAGTAGGTAAAACCACTAATCGTGTCGTGTCGGACATGGGGCGCAGTAAAGCTAACACATATAGTAACGCAACAACTTTACACGGCGTCCACGTATACACTGACTTTAAAATAAAAATATATCGACTAAAAATTATGACAACTTACCTCTCTTAAGAAAACGGTAACCACATATTGCTATGGATTTTTCCTTAAATAATATTTAAAATTTAATTAAAAATAAATGTACAGATTTTTTGAACTTATGTGTATATCCGATATGTATTTAAATGTGCGTAAGAAAAAACTAGCTTTTATTCGAGGTCGATTTGTTCGAGAAACCTTGGTGAATTCTGAGAGACGAAGTTTTGCCCTAAGACAAGAACGTTGTATTTCTTTGAAAAATATATACATACATATATATATACAATGTGTCCGGGAAAATGTGGCAAATCTCTCGGATTCAGAGAGAACATTAAAAAATAAGATGACAAGTTCCCATAATGTTTTTCCTAGCGGCCCTCCCTACGGAGATACGGCCTCCTAAAGGACGCCACTGGAAATCAATTTTTCTTGAATAACTTTTAAACTACTTATTATAATTTAATGAAAATTTAATATTTTAAAGAGTAGTAAGGACCTCTTAAAATACTGCCCTTAAATTTAAATTAGCATGTTTAGTTTACCAGGGGCGGACTAGGTTGTACATCTTAATGCTTACATTTTTAACAACCTGTATGATAAGAAGTTAAAAAAAACAAATTTGGATACCTTGAACATTAAGCTAAAGAAAAGGTACTCTTGTTCATTGTCGATAAAATGAACCGTTTTTGAGGAAAAAAAAAAAAGAATTAATGTTTTATTTCTATTAAAAAGAACCATGTTTTTTATTTTTTTTTGTCTATAACAAGTGTGATACAAAAGTCTGAAATAAAACTGTTTTCAGTACTAAAAAACGCATTGTTTTTACAAATGTTACTATGGTACCCACGAATTAATAAATATCTTGCATTGACGTGTAAATTTTAAATCTTGTAATCTTTCATATTGTTAACACGTTGATCCTTTACTTCGATATTAATTTATTGAATTTTGAATATCTTGGTAAATTTAATTTGATAATGGGATACACATTTAGTGAGTATGCAGATATGCATCTTATGTACGGTCTTGCATCTTGCAATGCTTTGGAAGCAAGAAGGTTGTATGAAGAAAGATATCCTAATCGCAATATTCCAAATCAGAAAACATTTCAGCGACTTGACCAACGTCTAAGAGAGACTGGTGGGCGATTCCATTTAATAAGGTAACATTATTGACTTTCTTTAATGTTTTAGGAAGTTTTGCGAACAAAAGTACTGATGCTGGTGTGAGAAGAACAGTAAGTACGGTGCAATTGGAGGAAAATATTTTGGATACTGTAGGTGATACTCCTTCAATAAGCACTCGAAGATTAGCCGCGCAGCTTAATACGTCAAAAACGACAATTCATGAAGTACTTAAAGAACAGTTGTTTTACCCTTATCATCTGCAAAAAGTGCATCTACTACTTCCTGAAGATTTTCCTCGTAGAATCCAGTTCGCAAACTGGCTGTTAGATCAGCAACGAACAAACCCAAACTTCATTAGCACTATTCTTTTTACCGATGAAGCAGGGTTTACCAAAAATGGTATTGTAAATTTACATAACTCGCATGTATGGGCTGATGAAAACCCTCATGCCACTGTCGTTCATCATTATCAACATCAGTTCCAATCAATTAATGTTTGGGCAGGAATAATTGGCAATTTTTTGATTGGACCATGCGTATTGCCGCCACGATTGAATGGTGAAATTTATTTACAATTCCTTCAGAACGCTTTTCTGGATTCAATAGAGCATTTGCCACTTGCAACCCGCCAAAGCATGTATTTTATGCATGATGGGGCCCCACCTCATTTGCTGTACGCCTCGCATTTGCCTCGTTGCTGTACGTGACCACCTGAATAACGTCTATCCAAACCGTTGGATAGGCAGAGGAGGTCCCATTGCCTGGCCTCCACGGTCTCCCGACCTAACGCCAATGGATTTTCACCTGTGGGGTCATCTCAAAACCTTGGTGTATTCCTCTCCGGTTGATCCGGTTGATACTAGGGAGGAACTTTTACAGAGAATCACATTTCATTGTGATGTGATAAGAAACAATGCTGGGTTGTTGTGGCGAGTACAGCAGTCCTCTATTCGTCGTGCCCGCGAGTGTATCAGAGTTCACGGAGCCCATGTTGAACCCACTTATGAAGTTTTTAATTGATTATTTCTAATTAGCGTATTTAGGTTCAATCGTTGCAAGCTTTAGTGAGTACATTTCTAAACATAATTTTTGTTAAGGTGCCTTTCTGGGACAAAACTGCATTTCTAAGAATCTTTGTAATTTTGTCGTATTAAATAACCTAAACTAAAACTTTTTTGTTCCTGGAATGACTTTTGTATCACACTTTGTTGCAGACAAAAAAAATAAAATACATGGTTCTTTTTAATAGAAATAAAACATTAATTCTTTTATTTTTTTTTCCTCGAAAACTGTTCATTTTATCGACAATGAACCAGAGTACCTTTTCTTTAGCTTAATGTTCAAGGTATCCAAATTTGTTTTTTTTAACTCCTTATCATACAGGGTGTTAAAAATGTAAGCTTTAAAATGTACAACCTAGTCCGCCCCTGGTAAACTAAACAAGCTAATTTAAATTTAACGGCAGTATTTTAAGAGGTCCTTACTACTGTTTATCATATTAAATTTTCATTAAATTATAATAAATAGTTTAAAAGTTATTCAAGAAAAATTGATTTCCAGTGGCGTCATTTAGGAGGCCGTATCTCCGTAGGGAGGGCCGCTAGGAAAAAAATTATGGGAACTTATCATCTTATTTTTTAATGTTCTATCTGAATCCGAGAGATTTCCCACATTTTCCCGGACACATTGTATATTTAAGTTAATTCGGGATGATTTGATTGTGTTAATTAGTTGATGGTATTTATATTCAATTCCCGTACATTGTAGAGAGTTGTATTCTCGTAATTTTGTTGATTTTAAGATTAAACAACGTGTCTTGTAAGTCTCCTAAAACTGTAAGTTTTTTTTTATGATATCATAAAACTTTGATTAATATAATAAGAATATTTATATTGTATTCAATATTGTTATTTAAGAGATTTATTATTAGTAAGAATAAATAATAAATAATATTTTTAAATTTCTATGTAAAAAAATATAACTGAAAATTTATTTGGCGGGATTCAAGGTTGTTTTTTCCCACAAGTTAGTTTGCGCATGTGTAAAAATTTTGATCGTGTTTCATTATATTTGACTATACAGTGAGGTTCTCTGGGGAGAAATAAAAAATAAATTTTATTATTTTTTAGTTAAGATTGTTCGGAGTAATTTAGAGGATGTTTTAATCCACTCAGCTGTCAATATACAGTGGATATATTTTACCTCATTGTGTCATTGAAAGATACAATATCTTGATACTCTATAAAGATTTTTTTGTATTAAATATTCATTTAAATATTATTCTGTGTATTATTCTTGCTATAACTTTATTGCTCATTTATTAAAATATAAGTAACAGAAAAAATATATAAATAAATTAGTGTGATTTAATCACCGGCGCCTGATATTTTCTACAGAACACGGATTTCCTTATTGGAACCCTGAGAAGTAAGAAGTCTCATATTTGGAAATCAACTGGCAGAGTATCCTAGTTGGGAAGTATAGTTGTGGATGGTGGTACAGTAAATTCAACAAACCACTGTTCATAGCAATATGTTTATTCTCTCTTCGCACGCCCTCAACCTTTCTACCTCTTTTCTAAGAATGAAAAGAGACAACCATATGCAATCGGACCGTTGTCTACCTTAATCGTATTCCGTTTGTTTTTAACGATATGAATACTGTCATATGCGTCAAGATCTCGAGGATTATTGATGGCTTTGACAAGTTTTAACCCTTTAATCGACATATTGTGTAGTGTATTTAAAGCATGGTTGGCAACGTTAGATTTATCCGGTCTATTGTATTTAATATATGATATGTGTTCTTTAAACCGGGTTATTATTGATCCTTTCGTTTGGCCTATATATTTCAAATTACAATCATCGCAATTAATTCCGTATATACCTGATATCAAATTCAAATTAACTTTATCTTTGGTATTCTTCTCTTGTAGTAAGGAGTTACATACCTTTTTTTAGTTTTTTTTTAAATCTGTAATTGCAAACATCACTCCGATTGCCACTTTTATGGACTGGCACAATTATTTCATTAAAAGATGTATTTGATAATTTGGGCAAAGCATCTTATATAAATTATAAACTAATTTTTTCACTGTATAAAGTAAATGTATTTTGTGTATATACAGGGCAATCCAAATTAAGTGTTCACCATTAGTAACTTTGTTATTATTAATGATACAAGATTGTTTAAATTAGCAAACTAGTAGTACTTTTAACGCTCTTTAAGATGGAAGAATTAAAAAAGCAAATGAACAGCGCGTTTTCGAGTTTTCCCGAAAAATATGTTTTTTTCAAATGGAAACCCCTGTATATTATATCATTTTCTGTTAGAAATTCAATTTTTAAACAAACAATCTTATAAGAACTTTTTTACTGGGATTAAAGACACTTGAGTTATAATGTATAAACAAAAACAGCTAAATAATTTTTATAAACTTTATTTTATACATAAACATATCATTAAAAGATAATAAAAATCACTGATTTTTTCATAGAAGATGTTCAAAAATACCACCTTGTTGTTCAATACATTTTTGAACACGTTTCTGAACTTGTCGAACTGCTTTTAGTATGGTCCTACCATCTATTTGGTTTATCTTTTCACTAACTGCAATTTTTAGGGCGTTTACGTTTTCGTACCTTTGCTTATAAATCTCTGTCTTTAAATAACCCCATAAAAAAAATCAAGCGGTGTTAAATCTGGCGATCGGGGAGGCCACTGAATAGGACCATTTGATCCTATCCATGAATTGTTAAAAATAGTATTTAAAATTTGATGAGTACCTCTGTAGTTGTGCGCAGGTGCGCTATCCTGCTGAAAATGCAGATTCTGTCTACTTATGAGATCAATATCGTCTAAGAAATTATTCAAAATTTCAGTCAAAAATTCAATGTACCTTTCACCAGTTAGAGTGCCCTCATAAAATAAAGGACCAACAATCCTTGAACCAATTAAACCGCACCAAACATTAAAACTGTAACGGACTTGCGGGCGTCTTGGTTGTACTAAAAGAAGATTTTCCTTTGACCAGTAATGATGATTTTTTGTATTGTACATTCCAGAATTTGAGAAATTTGATTCATCGGTCCATAAAATATAACGAAAGTTGTTTACATTTTGGCGACAAAAGTTAAGATACCAGTGGCAAAAAAACATTCTTCTCTCTGGATCCCCTGGCAAGAAAACTTGAACTGGTTTGTACTTATAAGGAATGAATTTGTGTTTCTTCAGAATCCTATGCACAGTACCGTGACTCAAATCAGATTCCTTGATAATATCTAGTATGGAATTCTCACGGTTGGCCTCAAAATATGCAAGAACTAGAATTTCCGTGGCCTCGCTTATTATAAAAGTCCTTCTTGTTCTTGTTTTGGCAAAAACACTCTCATTGCCTCTAAATTTTCGGTACAGTCTCAGAAAAAATTGCTCATTTGGTTGTTCGGAGTGGATATAATTCAGCGTAGTGTTCTTTTGCCCTCCTAGAGGATTTTCTGCACACTAAATAAGATTCTAACATATCACACTTTTCTGCATGGGTAAAAATCATTTTTTTGTCAAATTAATAACTAGCAAAATGAAATTTATGAGTGAAAGACTAATAAAACTGTACTAATATTTGACGTTTACTAGAAAGAATTAACGTCGTTATCATAGAAACATAGAAATGCACTTGACTTAGCTGTTTTTGTTTATTCACTATAACTCAAGTATTTTTAATCCCAGTAAAAAATTTCTTATAAGATTTTTTGTTAAAAAATTGAATTTCTAACAGAAAATGATATAATATACAGGGGCTTCCATTTGAAAAAAAACATTTTTCGGGAAAACTCGAAAACGCGCTGCTCTTTTTTTTTTTAATTCTTCCATCTTAAAAAGCGTTAAAAGTACTACTAGTTTGCTAATTTAAACAATCTTGTATCTTTAATAATAACAAAGTTACCAATGGTGAACACTAATTTGGATTGCCCTGTATACCTGATATCAAATTCAAATTAACTTTATCTTTGGTATTCTTCCCTTGTAGTAAGGGGTTACATACCTTTTTTTAGTTTTTTTTTAATCTATAATTGCAAACATCACTCCGATTGCCACTTCTATGGACTGGCACAATTATTTCATTAAAAGATGTATTTGATAATTTGGGCAAAGCATCTTATATAAATTATAAACTAAATTCGGTTTATTATATGACCAAATTTATATTCTAAAAATTAAAATTAATAAGAAAAACAATATGTATTATTAAATTAATTAAATTTTTTCATGTATTTTTATGTTATTTTAGTAATTAAACATAGCTGTGCAGTAGTTAATAATTGTTGCTGTTGTGATAAAGTAACTGTGGAAACTATTAAAATAACAAAAGTGAAAGAAGAATAACAAAGAATATTTGGGAGTAACATTTCAATTACATAATGCATATTGTTGAAGCTACTTATCTCTTTTTATTGATGATTTCGAAATTAATTAACGAACAAACTTTTTAATTACAGAAATTTTAAATTTATCAAACGATGAAGAACATGGATATTAATTTGTAGAACACTTTAAACATTTAATAATCTCGTTGAAAAACTTAATGACCATGCAATTTTACCAGTACAATATATGCCCAATATCGAATCGCTATCACAATATCAAAAGTTTTAATAAATATATTGAAAATAAACAATACCAAAAGAAAAATATACAATAGATTATAGAATGTTAGTTACACAATGTATTAATCGAGATAATACAAAGTCATTTTTCTATTTTTTATTTATTTTTTTTTTGTAGAAAAACGATGTAAAAAAATTAACCTATTTCTTCAGTTATTTATTAGAAAGATAATTTAGAATAAACGTTTAAAATTATAATAATTTGCTGCTTACGGCAGAATAATAGGGAAAAATTGCATTTTTGATAGTAAAAATTCGAAACTTTGGCGACCTCGTGTAAAGTCACCCGTTGGAAGTTTATTTATAAGGAATATATCGAAGAATAACAAACGGAATAGACTGTCCGCTAATTTCTACACACCCTATATATTTAGAAAGGATATATACAAGTGTGTATAAATTGGCGGACCCACTACACGCGGCGATGTTCTTCGTTAAATTCGGAGTCCAAAATCCTAATACGAAAATGTTGTACCATGCTCCATATCTTTGCACGAGGTTCCTAAAGTTCGGACTTTCAGTCTTGAAATAAGCATTATTACTCGATATTTGTTGACAGAAAGAGCTACAATTTAGAAGAAAGAAGAATTGTTGTTATTATCCTTTCGTTAAAGTTTTCTTTTTGATTTTAAAGTTTGTTTTTAATATTTGTTTATTAACTTATTTTGACGAAAAACACATCTGACAACGTTGTAAAACAATAAGTAGGCAGCCTAATGTTGTTCTAGTCAAATACATTACTACTGTCAAATTCATTCTGAAGACAAAGGAAGCCTGATACATCGTTTTAGGATTAGGACTTTTAACTCAAAATTTGACCAAGAATGTCGCCACGTGTAGTGGATCCGCCAATTTATACACACCTTGTATAATCACTTCAAACCCAAATTACAATAGACAATAGACTAATGATATTGGTACAGATTTCTAAAAATTCATGAATAATTCTACATATGGAAAATTAATAGAAAATGTTAAAACCAGACGTGTATGTATAAATATAAAAATTAAAACTGTTAAGCGGCTTTCGCACAAAAATATCTATAGATTCACTAAATTTAATTGAAAGTGAGATATATTCACTGAAAAGTTTCTTTGTTAATGAAGGTAGTGCAACTATGTATAAACTTTCGCGATAAAGTTTTGAATGAATATCCGAAAGTTTGACTGACGACGTTTTCCATATGTGTATTTAAGACTTACCTAAATAGAGTTGATCCTTTTCCATATTTCCTGTACTTACATGAGTCATTACGAAACTGAAAACGCTCAAGATGGCTCCAATCCACAACAATATATTAAAACCTCCGAATAAGTAACTTGCCAACACTAACCATCTTGATTTAGCGGCTGGGGGGATTAAGCAATTGGGACCATTTATGTGCAGTAACCTGGCAGCGATCCATCCACTTAAACCAATCTCGATGTTGGTAGAATATCTATCAAATATATAATTCAATCAATGCTCTCGCTGGCATCTTCTCGAGCCTGTGTTAATTTAACACACACGCGCAATTTTCTTTTTTAATTATATTGTGAAAAAGTTTCAACACCTAAAAGTGTTTTCATAAGTGCTCAACTACGTTATAATATGTATTTACATACGACAAGTTATGTACTTTTCGTTCTAAAGGCTGAAAGTTATGTTATCGATTTAAACATGGTGTAGTTTACGGGGTTGGGCAGAAGAAACGCATCAGTCTAATAATTCCGTAAATATAAACTCTAGAACAAAATGTTGTCAACAAAAGTTTTTTGACAAGTTATTTTGTTTTGGCTTCAATCATTTGTTTTTTTTTCATGATCATTACATATGACAGACAACAAATTTTTTTTTTTTTATGGAAATAATATTATTTTATAGACAATTCGGAATCTTTATTAAGTTGAATATGAATGCGTACTATTTTCATGGGGTTAGATAATAAAAATATTGAGAAAAAAATAAAATTTAATACAAGTAAACAAACTACAAAATTAAATTAAATGCTCAAAGTGACGTCCTTCTACGACCTGACAGTGTCCTAAACGTTCCCAAAAATGACGAATTGTATTTTGCAAACTATTAGGTGGTATGGCTTGTATCTCACGAGTATTTTTTGCTCTCAAATCCTCTAGGTTTCTCCTTGTATACTTGAGACTTCAAGTGTCCCCAAAGAGATAAATCCAATGGATTTAAATCGGGAGACCTAGCGGGCCAATCAATAAAACCCCGACTTCCAATCCAACGACAGGGAAAAATTGTGTCTAAATACTGTCGAACATTAATAGCATAATGTGGTGGTGCTCCATCTTGTTGAAACCATAGATTACTGTTTGGCATGCTTGGTTGATTGTCGTTAGGAAATAAAATCAACAGATTTGGTACAATATGGTTACGCAATAAATGTAAGTAACCATCACCATTTAGGTTGTGTTCTAAGAAGTACGGACCTGTGATTCGTTGCCCAACAATGCCAGCCCACACATTAAGTTTGTGGCGATGCTGTGTATGATTTTCTCGCATCCAATGTGGATTCTCAGTCACCCAATAACGGCAGTTATGCCATTTACAAATCCACATTTAGACAAAAGGTAGCATCGTCAGAAAATACGATGTTGTTTAAAAAATTTGGATCGTTATTGGACAATTCCATTATTGTTTCACAAAACTGTAATCTTCTGTCCGGGTCATCTTCGTTAAGTTCGTGCAGTAAGTGTATTTTATAGGGCTTGTATTTGTTCGCTTTTAATATTCGTCTAATAGATCTGCTACTCATATCATTTTCTAATCCTGGTTGAGTGGTTGACGTAGTGGGATTTTCCGTTACAGCAAGTAAAACATGAAGAGATCGGTCTTCATTAGTGATTTCTTTTGGTCGGCCAGCTTTAGGTATATCTCTAACATCGCTCGTTTCTCTAAATTTAGTAACCAATCTCGAAACTGTTGATTGAGCTATAGGATCTCGATCCAAATAAACATTATTGAATAAAGTGCAAACTTCGTGATGTGAACGTTGCCTGTCACCATATCCGACCATCATAAGAATTTCTATTCTTTCTTTAGTAGTTAATTTGACCATTTTCACACAAAACACGTATTAAAAAAAGCAAGTTTTACGATGGAAACTATTTTATTGTGAAACGTCAATAATTCAATGACAGTCAAGAAATCTACAATTTCCAAAGCAATCTACAAAACACTGCACTAGTCCAAATGTACGTTTATTAAATTTTATTTTTTCTCAATATTTTTATTATCTAACCTCATGAAAAAAGCACATATTCATATTCAGAAATTAATAAAGATTCCGAATTTTCTAAAAGAAAATATTATTTCCATTAAAAAAAAAAATTTTTTTTGCTGTCATATGTAATCATCATGTAAAAAACGCAAGTGATTGAAGCCAATACAAAATAACTTGTCAAAAAGCTTTTGTTGATAACATTTTGTTCTAAAGATTATATTTACGGAATTATTAGACTGATGCGTTACTTCTGCCCAACCCCGTATATGGATTGCCTATGCGTATTACGAATTGATTTCAACATTAGAGAGAGAAAATTGTAAGCGAGATAGAGCTAGTACTGGCAAAACATTCCGAGTTCGTATTCTGATAATGAATGATTTTGAATAGTTCAATCAGTTTTGTTTTAAGCACGTGGTGAAATTGCATTAAGTAAAGGTACAACCGTTTGTATCTATCATTAATATAAACAGTAGTAGTTTTATTTTGCGTTATAGTTTGTGTTAAAGATGGTCATTTCGTGTTCCTCTTACGGCTGCACAAACCGTTTTGTTAATAATAGTAATATAAAATACCATAGGTAAGTGTACTTATTTCTACATTTTTCTATCATATTAGCATATACACTCCGCAAAATAATTATCGCAACACCAACTTTTTTCCATAAAATGTCATTTCTGAATATCTAAACTATTCTACTTATAAATGTTAGGTCATGAAAAATCATAAAAGATAATTAACAGCACTGTTCAACTCATATAATGCAGAAAATAACAAAAGAACACATTATTCAAAATTACAAAATAATAAATACTGGTTTAAAATGGCACTAGTATCTGGAATATCCACCCCCTGGCTTGAATTACAGCTTCCATTCTCCTTGGCATGCTGCGTATGAGGTCGGCAACATAATCTTGTGAAAGATTTTCCCATTCTTGTAAAAGTACATCTTCGAGTTCTTCAAACTTACTTACTTATCAAAAAATAGGCAGTAAAAAGAATATTTTTTTTTGGTATGTCGTTTAGATGTCAGTCTGACAACGACAAAAAAGGTCATATGATCAATTTATAATAGCAAACAGTACGTTTAATTGGTCGTAGGCTCAAAAAATTCAGGTGTTGCGATAATTATTTTGCGGAAGTATTTTAAATTTGTAGATTCCCTTGTGATCCACAGTTACGGCAAAAATGGATTATAATATTAAAATGAAACGATTTTGAACCTTCAAAAACAGCAGTAATTTGTAGTTGTAGTACCCACTTTAGTGTAAATGATTATGAAATAAATGTCCATGGCAATAGAATCTTGAAGAAAGGTTCTATACCAACGAATTTCAAATCTAGACGAGTCATTGTACGCACTTCAAATACAGAAAGTGGAAACGAAATTCAAGAGCTATACAATAGAGAAATCACAAAATACAAGATTTTAAGCACCTGTGGAAGAATTGGTTGTTGAGGCTTCAAGCTCCCAATGTATCTAAAAGAAAAATTTTAATGAGAGGAAAAGATAACAAGTAAATATATTATCAATTATACAAAATATAAACCTTATATTGTAGGAAAAGAACAGAATCACACTACTTTAGAGATTTTGAGGGGCACAACATTTAGAGGATCTCATAAAAAGAAAAAAAAATATTGGTTAACATCTCAGAAAGTAGTTAAAACACTGAAACATAAATATAAATATTGCTTCCTACATTTTACGAGGCTAATTATTCGAATTTTTTAATTGAAAAAATTCGCCCGGGCAAAATTTCTATTAAACAATCGTAAAATCTAGAAAACAATATTTACATTTACATTACTTCGCAAAAATGCAATTAATTTGCAACTGAAACACAAAGTTAAATACTTTGAAATAAAAACAAGAAGAATGAAAACGTTGTTATTAAATTTAGTTGTGTTCTACTACCCATGTGTTTTCTATTGCCATCTATTACTAAGTAACTATTTAATTAATTTCATCCTATAAATTCATGTGCATTTAATTCATACTCATTCGGATTTTTTAAAGCTGTTCTCTGTATATTCCGTATACCGCATCTTTAAATTAAATTAAAATTGTAATTCAGTAACAAAATATTTATTTTATAAAGATACAAGCAAATCCACGAATATTTCTTTAAAGTAACTTGATAAATGTATTACAGTTAAACAACCAGATAAGTATATGCCGCAAGTATATTTACCTGCCCCGGTCGATCGCACATGCATTTTAATATTTTAAATAGATAACGCGCCTTTCTTGCCAGTACTAGCTCTATCTCACTCGGTAGTTTCTCTCTCTAATGTTGGAGTCAATTGAATACAGTGGCTTTGGTTAGATGTGCGCTATCCATTCATATATACTGCATCCATGGATTTAAATTAACTTTCGACTAATTTATTTTGTGCTATTCCAGTTTCATTTTACGATAGAAATATTTATCATTATCATTCCATTTTAATAACTTACATAAACATTTACATCTAATATTTGCATCGATAAATAATGTAAATTTAATCATATACAGTGTGTATAAGCCAAATGGAATAAATTCATTATTTCGGTTACTGTACATATTTATAAAAAATCCCGAAACATGTCATATTTAATTTATAAATTAACATTTTTCAACGTGAAAATACGATCCCTACCTTCAACCCCCTTCGAATGACAGGTACAACCCCCATTTTTTTAAATGGGAAGTATAGGCTTGTGATATATCGTTGTAAAGGTCTCTTTATTCTCTATTCAAAAATGTTATAATTTTCATGTTTGTTGCAACAATTAAGATAGAATAAAATAAAATCATGTTGTTATCGAAATTCGCTACAATATACTCAAAAAATAAAATTTAATGCAAAATGTAAAGAAAAATTTAAAACGCCAAAAAAAATATGAATGTCAATGAAGTAGATGTTCAAAATGTTCACCATGAACGTCTTGACAACATCCTAATCTTAAATAAAACTGTCTTCTAACATTATTTAACATATCAGGCGTGATCGACCTAATCGCAAGCGTTATTCGTTCTCTTAAGTCATTTAAATCCAAAGGTTTAGTTCTGTACACAATGCTCTTCAAATATCCCCATAAAAAAAAATCAAGTAAGGTCAGATCAGGTGATCGCGCTGGCCATTCTATCGATCCTCGCCTTCCTATCCACCGATTGGGAAATATTGCATCGAGGTACTGCCGGACATTGCGTTGGTAATGTGGTGGTGCTCCATCCTGCTGAAACCATATCGTATTTATTGGAACTTGAGGGTTTCCTGGATCAGGATATAAATTTGCCAAAGTTGGAATGACATCATTTTGAAGTAGTGCCAAATAACGATCGCCATTCAAATTGCCCTCAATGAAAAAGTGACCAATGATATGGTTTCCAACAATACCTGCCCAAACATTAACTTTTACTGGGTATTGTGTGTGTTCTTCCCTCATCCAGTGAGGATTTTCCGTAGACCAGTAGCGGCAATTTTGCCGATTAGCATGACCGCTAAGAGAAAAAGTGCACTCATCAGAAAACATAACGTCTTCTAAATTGATAATATTGTTATCCAGCATGTCCATCATTCGCTCACAAAAATAAGTTCTTCTATCAAAATCGTCTTCCATAAGCTCCTGAGTAGATATCATTTTATAGGGATGCATTTTATTTTCTTTTAATACGTTTACTATCGATGTATGGCTAACATTTAATGTAGTGGATGCATGCCTACTCGATGTATGTGGGTTTTCCATAAACTCAAGCATCATATCTATTTTGATTTCATCACTCAGTGCATTGGCAGCTGGTTTTTTTATCTGCCTTACATGACCAAACTCTCGAAACTGCTTCTCTATCTTACTTATTGTTCCTTGAGCTATAGGCGGTAAATCAGGAAATTTCTCATGAAATAGGCGGGTTACTTCTTGTTGTGTTCGGGTTCTATCTCCGTAACCAATCATTTGTATGATTGGTTACGTTAATCTAACCATTTCCCAGAATTGTATTTTACGAAATTCAAACTAAAATTATCAAACTGTCAATTTAAATGACAACTTTTAAATACAAAGCAATTTACTAAGGCGTTTTAAACAAACTAATGTTGCCACGGAAACTTTTTAAAGTATTTTTAATGGATACCATCTAAAAAGCACATTGGTATGGTTTTTACTCACTTTCTTATTATGAAGACCTAAAGGGGAAGTAAGTAATGCAATGATGCCTTTGATGTATGTATTAAATCTTTATAAACGCAAATGAGCATCTACTTCATTGACATTCATATTTTTTTCTGGCGTTTTAAATTTTTCTTTACATTTTGCATTAAATATTATTTTTTGAGTATATTGTAGCGAATTTCGATAACAACATGATTTTATTTTATTCTATCTTAATTGTTGCAACAAACATGAAAATTATAACATTTTTGAATAGAGAATAAAGAGACCTTTACAACGATATATCACAAGCCTATACTTCCCATTTAAAAAAATGGGGGTTGTACCTGTCATTCGAAGGGGGTTGAAGGTAGGGATCGTATTTTCACGTTGAAGAATGTTAATTTATAAATTAAATATGACATGTTTCGGGATTTTTTATAAATATGTACAGTAACCGAAATAATGAATTTATACCATTTGGCTTATACACACTGTATTTACAAATAACAAACCCTGTCAATTCTAACATGTCACGTTTCTGTATTTATCTTTTTTCTTAAACCAGTCTTTAATTTGAGTTTGCAATACCAGTTCGATTCATATTTACAATAATATAAGAACGCAATCGGCAAGCATTAGTGAATTCTACTTGTGTATCTGCATACGATGCGAAACACATAAGTGAGATAAAATCTTAACTACCATGTTAAATAAAAAAATACAAGCAGTCATTAAAATATAATTAAACACCAAATTTTTGATAGATTGCTCTGGAAATTATTATACAGCACACTTCAGACGTTTTTAAAATATATTCGACACATATTATACCTAAGAAACTACGTTTAAAACTAATCTGAAACTGTAAAGTGAAATGTTGACACAATTGGGATTGAAACATAGTCATCAGTGACTTGAACATAAATTAATATGACTTACTTCAATTGCAATTCTTCCAAACTGATAATGTGGTCATCTATTTCTATATCTCTTTTAATATCTTCTATATTGTCAGATTTCTTTATAACGACATTTCTCTCACTAAGAGATACACTTGGCAAAGACTGCAAAGATTTGGCCATACTGGATAGAGGATTTGCTGTATTTTTACTTTGATTAATATTCGCCAAGTTTCATTTGACAGTTTATATATTAGTTGATTGAAATTTAATTTATTTGCTAACTTGATAAAAGGCCCTATTAATGCAATGTAAATAAATTCTAATTTGCTGCTATAACAACGCTATTAAAATACCAAAAACAGCACGTTTATTATCTATCAACTAGAGACCGGACACATCGGGCTGAAATGACGTCATTACGACGGACGATATAAATAGTCTACAACATCTGTAAGTACATCACGCAGTTATTGAATAGCACTATTCATTCGGTTAACCACACACAAAAAATAGATGTATAGTTAACCGAACGAATAGTGCTATTCAACAACTGCGAAATGTACTTACAGATGTTGTAGACTATTTATATCGTCCGTCGTAATGACGTCCATTTCAGCTCGATGTGTCCGGTCTCTACTACCAATGCACTATTTTTGTCTAATGTCGATTCCAAATAAGAATGGACCAGATGGCGCTGCAATCTGAATATAATTTACACAGGAATTTCAAAAAAAGTTTCATATGTGAGATTATACAGGGCAATCCAAATTAAGTGTTCACCATTGGTAACTTTGTTATTATTAAAGATACAAGATTGTTTAAATTAGCAAACTAGTAGTACTTTTAACGCTCTTTAAGATGGAAGAATTAAAAAAAACAAATGAGCAGCGCGTTTTCGAGTTTTCCCGAAAAATATGTTTTTTTTCAAATGGAAACCCCTGTATATTATATCATTTTCTGTTAGAAATTCAATTTTTAAACAAAAAATCTTATAAGAACTTTTTTACTGGGATTAAAAACACTTGAGTTATAATGTATAAACAAAAACAGCTAAATAATTTTTATAAACTTTATTTTATACATAAACATATCATTAAAAGAAAATAAAAATCACTGATTTTCTCATATAAGATGTTCAAAAATACCACCTTGTTGTTCAATACATTTTTGAACACGTTTCTGAACTTGTCGAACTGCTTTTAGTGTGGTCCTACCATCTATTTGGTTTATCTTTTCACTAACTGCAATTTTTAGGGCGTTTACGTTTTCGTACCTTTGCTTATAAATCTCTGTCTTTAAATAACCCCATAAAAAAAAAATCAAGCGGTGTTAAATCTGGCGATCGGGGAGGCCACTGAATAGGACCATTTGTTCCTATCCATGAATTGTTAAAAATAGTATTTAAAATTTGATGAGTACCTCTGTAGTTGTGCGCAGGTGCGCCATCCTGCTGAAAATGCAGATTTTGTCTACTTATGAGATCCATATCGTCTAAGAAATTATTTAAAATTTCAGTCAAAAATTCTATGTACCTTTCACCAGTTAGAGTGCCCTCATAAAAGAAAGGACCAACAATCCTTGAACCAATTAAACCGCACCAAACATTAAAACTGTAACGGACTTGCGGGCGTCTTGGATGTACTAAAAGAAGATTTTCCTTTGACCAGTAATGATGATTTTTTGTATTGTACATTCCAGAATTTGAGAAATTTGATTCATCGGTCCATAAAATATAACGAAATTTGTTTACATTTTGGCGACAAAAGTTAAGATACCAATGGCAAAAAAACATTCTTCTCTCTGGATCCCCTGGCAAGAAAACTTGAACTGGTTTGTACTTATAAGGAATGAATTTGTGTTTCTTCAGAATCCTATGCACAGTACCGTGACTCAAATCAGATTCCTTGATAATATCTAGTATGGAATTGTCACGGTTGGCCTCAAAATATGCAAGAACTAGAATTTCCGTGGCCTCGCTTATTATAAAAGTCCTTCTTGTTCTTGTTTTGGCAAAAACACTCTCATTTCCTCTAAATTTTCGGTACAGTCTCAGAAAAAATTGCTCATTTGGTTGTGTTCGGAGTGGATATAATTCAGCGTAGTGTTCTTTTGCCCTCCTAGAGGATTTTCTGCACACTAAATAAGATTCTAACATATCACACTTTTCTGCATGGGTAAAAATCATTTTTTTGTCAAATTAATAACTAGCAAAATGAAATTTATGAGTGAAAGACTAATAAAACTGTACTAATATTTGACGTTTACTAGAAAGAATTAACGTCGTTATCATAGAAACATAGAAATGCACTTGACTTAACTGTTTTTGTTTATTCACTATAACTCTAGTATTTTTAATCCCAGTAAAAAATTTCTTATAAGATTTTTTGTTTAAAAATTGAATTTATGACAGAAAATGATATATTATACAGGGGTTTCCATTTGAAAAAAACATATTTTTCGGGAAAACTCGAAAACGCGCTGCTCTTTTTTTTTTATTTCTTCCATCTTAAAGAGCGTTAAAAGTACTACTAGTTTGCTAATTTAAACAATCTTGTATCTTTAATAATAACAAAGTTACCAATGGTGAACACTTAATTTGGATTGCCCTGTATACCTATTAACCTATGTAAAAGATTATTTTTGGACGTTTGTTTATTAACATATTTATTATTCAGAAAGCTTAGACTTTAATAATTTTATTCAAGCAAGAAGCGGCAAATATATACCAATGCAAAGTATTAGACTTATATAAAATATTTCAATCAATATCTTGTAATCTGTTATTTATTGTTTGAAGGTGTTGCATCTACAATAAATACAGTGAGAATTTGTTAAAATTACCACAGAATCAATATTTACATCTTACTTTGATTTTAGTAGAGAACAAAACTATTGTGTAGATGTTAAACTAATAAATTTGAAGGATTGATGGTGACGGTGTATTATAATTATCATAATATTTGCGTATCGTTTAACATTAGTGCTTGCTTAACAAATATTATATTTTACAAAATACAGTTATTTTAATGAGAGAGCAATAAGGAAATTGCAAATTATGTGAAATGGTGTACAGTTAAATGAAACTGCACCTAATTCCACATAATTTTGATAAAAATGTTTATATATCTAAAAAAAAGGTATTTATTTAAAAATATTTATATTGTACAAAAATAAGTAAGTACATATTAAAAAGGGTAAAACAGCAGTTTAGCGCTCAAAGATAGGTAAAACGTAAGCATTTTTCCAGTTTCAGTATTTGGCTAAACGTGTGTTCGTTCCTTTATTCCAAGTTATGGCTGATTAATACTTACTTTTTTGCTTATGTATGGGATAAATTGCTGCTATCGTACAATGATTTTTTTAGCTTTTAGCAGAAATATGGTTTGATTAAGCTTTTAACTTTATCGACGTCTCCACAAGATAATATCATTGCGTTTTTTCCACTTGAATCCTAGTTTCTTTAGGATTCACGAAAGTGACGTTCGTTTTAAAGGAGGTAAACTGGCATCCCCTTTAATAGCTTCTCATATTTTGTGCAAGTCGGTAACTCATTTTTAAAGAAAAATGAATACGTACTTTTTGATACTTCATCGAATTCATTGTAAGCACCTCGGCAACTTTGTTTTCTTAAAGGCGAATATGTAACTCCAGACATTTCAATTTCCTTAATAATGTCAAACATAGTATTCCTACTAATGATGAGTTATTCTCTAACGTAATTGATGTTGAATGAACTATACCTTCTTCAATATCCAAGTAATTTTCATTTTGCAAGATAGTACTTAGAATTTCTTCCGGTTCCGCTGTTTTTTCCTTTTGTACAACTATCACTCTTACTGGATTAAATAAATACTCTTGAAATATGTTCGGTTAAAGAGTCCGAATTCTTTTCTTTAAAAATTGCCTAACGGCATTCTGATTTGTAGCTGTTATCCCGTACGCGGCAACAAATAATCCGCTGGGTTCTGTTAGGGTGACAATTCGATTAAGGTGTAACCTCTTGTTGTAATTGTATGTGTTCTACGAGGTATCTTTCTAGTTCTGCTGAGAACGTGATTTTGAGAAATGGCCAAGACCTAAATTGGTACCTTGAAGTCGTTTCCTTCTAAAGTAATTTGGGGCACACTTAAAGTTGTAGATGTTTTTAACCAGCTAATTTCGTACTTCAAGACTGCTTCAATGCCTCTTTGCATTTGTAAGTCAGATGGGTATTTACTGTATTTTAATTTTCGTCTATCCACTGTTACTATTTATATATTACTATATATTTTGTCCCTTCCAGCAACGTTTCAAACTATATTGATGTCATGTATTGGTGTTTGAAGTGAACACCAGAATTACCGGGAATACGCTGGAAGATGATACGGGAAATCCTTTCGAAACATCTAGGAATTAATTAAAAGTTTTACTGAAAATTAGATTCGCGCTAGGGTCCAGACCCGAAAGTAACACATTGTCTGCAAAATAATTTATGTATGATAGAATCGACGAAATAAGTTATGAAAGTCGAATATTGTTGACACATTGCTAGAAAAAACAAATTGCATGTCGATGCGACAATTCTCATCAAGCTTTGATACAAAATAATACAAATCTGTATAAAAACAAATTTGTATCTGTATATACATGGACACACGGTACGTATTTACCAGCGTTTGCTTCAACCACCAGACGCATGCGTTTCTGTGTAACCACTTTGTCAATGACAGATTTACGAAGACGAGTTAATGGACTCACAGTAATATGCGTATTTTTTCTTTTCCTGTAATAGCTTAGCTATTCGAGAAGAAACACTTTGCACCGGCGTGGTCGATTTTGTCTGTCAGATGTCATGAGGTTATCTGGTGTCATCTGATAGGACAAAATTTTCTACATGACCGCGAAGTGTACCTACAGTCGTTTGTCTTCGTAAATCCGTCATTGATAAAGTCGTTAGACAGAAACGCATGCGTCTGGTGGGTGAAGCAAACACTGGTAAATACGTGCTGTGTGTGCATGTATATACAGATACAAATTTGTTTTTATACAGATTTGTATTATGTTGTATCAAAGCTTGATGTGAATTGTCGCATCGACATGCAATTTGCTTTTGCTATACTACGCCACCTGGCGACGAGTTAATGGACTCACAGTAATATGCGTATTTTTTCTTTTCCTGTAATAGCTTAGCTATTCGAGAAGAAACACTTTGCACCGGCGTGGTCGGTTTTGTCCGTCAGATGGTATGACGATATCTGATGTCATCGGATAGGACAAAATTTGCTACATGACCGCGAAGTGTACCTACAGTCGTTTGTCTTCGTAAACCCATCATTGACAAAGTGGTTACACAGAAACGCATGCGTCTGGTGGTTGAAGCAAACGCTGGTAAATACGTACCGTGTGCCCATGTATATACAGATACAAATTTGTTTTTATACAGATTTGTATTATTTTGTAACATTGCTAGAAGCATAAAAAAGTGATTGATCAAATTTTCTACATTTTCAACACTAATTTAAAATACGTGTCGAAACATCAATCTGTTCCTTCTTCTTCGTATAATTAATTGTTAACGGACATCAGCCTTTTTTCAGCTAATGCAGAGAGGTTAAAATTGCATATAATTTCCAAGCGATGGAATAAATGCGCTCGCCTTGATACAGTTGTAGGTACATACCTATTACGTGTATATTCATGCATAAACTCGCGGAATGCCTAAATAATGAATCATGGCGATAAACAGTAAAAGGTACGTAATATGAAGTAGCTCAATATAGTATCATGAAAGAGGAATAAGATAGAAACATGAATAATGAAGGAAGAAATAGAGGAACTCTTCGAGATCGGCAAATATATACTGTTAGGTTCATTAAAGTACGTAACGTTGAAACGAATCACCTCGGGCCAAACGCGACTAATAAGTCTGTATGAGAAGAAGCTCCATGCCCTGTCTACCTGCACTGGCTGAACTGTACAGTTATAACCGCTGTACATATTTGGAAACGAAACGGAATTTCGTGCAAAATAGGAATTGCATTTTATGAGAGCAGTTTGCCAAAGGATAAGGACATAAGAAAATGGCGTGAGAATCAAAACTTATCTAACATTTGTTCAGGATTTATGAGAATCATAAATGATTTATTAAATGGGAATAAATATCTGTAATCAAATGTAATTATAATAAGAACAGAATAGAATGCAAGGGTATTAAGATTGAAGGAGACCGTAAGAATTCTCTCATAGCTAATCTCAATCCCTTCATTATATAAATTGTATAATGTTATAAAATATTTTTAAGTGATATGGTTGAATGATAGAAAAATAAAGTCCTGTTCTTAATGTTTTTAATTTCAGAAAAAAATAAGTAAAATTCAACAAAAATCCATTACTTTTTTTTTAATGCGTCTGTCAGTAGTTAAACAAAAATATTCTTTTCATTCGCCTATTATCCTTTCTACATATTAAAGTATAACGATATGTCCTTTTAATAGTAGGAATATTTCCAATATTTCTTTTTTTAGCCGTTTTAAAAAGTTGTAGTCTGTTTCTTATATATATACACAACAGCGTATGTAGTTCGTAAGACGTTGAGAAACTTTAGTTTGTTAGCCTAAAAGTTTACATTATTTCCTTATAGTTTAATTAATTCCTGTCATTTTAAACTTTGATCTTACGTTTTTCTTTTATGATTTTGCTTTTTCTTAACTTTCTTTTGATTACTTCCCCCTTTTAATTTACTAATTTGTCGCGGTAGGATATTTTTAGAAATGTGTAATTTTGTAATTCTTATTTTCCCAGGAGAGAAGTATAAATTTGTTTTAATTAGACTGTTCGATTTCGCTTTGTCTGTAACCTAATATTTGCTGTTTTCTGTCCGTATAATAGTGCTCTAACTTCATTTTCAGTTAATACAAAGGTATTTTTAATAATATAAAATATTATTAAAAATCTGGTGTGAAGAACACAAATACAGTATTTCTTGTGAACGTGTCCGAACATATCCCTCCTAAGAGACGCAGATACGTATTTCGCCTTTCTACAGGCTTATCGGTACGGCCCTGCTGGAGAAAGGGTATCTTCAGACACAGTCATTGGTTCGCATTGGTTATGTGGACAGGGCGAGGTACTTCGGCTGTCTGACAACAGGCAGCGCTGAATTTACTTCTACGCTCTGTCTGGATAATTTCTGTGATATGGCGATGTGGTTCTTTTTTGTGAATGTGTCTGAAGATATCCTTTCTCCAGCAGGGGCGTACTGATGAGCCTGTAGAAAGGCCAAATGCGTATCTGCGTCTCTGGGGAGGGATATGTTCGGACACGTTCACAAAAAATATTAATAGTGAACCTGTATTTGTGTTCTTCACACCAGATTTTTAATAATATTTTATATTATTAAAAATACCTTTGTATTATACAAAACTGGTGGGGTTTTATCGTTTCATTCTCACTCCAAAAGGATCAGCTATATTTTCTGGCTTATTCGAGTTTATTTTTGGTGTCCTTTTGAACAGACCACGTGTTGCTTCAGGGCTGCTAGTGTAGGCTACTGAAAAGCTATTTTTTTGTATCGAATAAGGGAAAGTAGCGGCGATATTTTCTGCGAGATATATCGATCTTTGTCAGCATCCCCGCCGAAATACGCATCCTTGATCATCTGATAACTGGTATCCGGGAAAATCTCTTAATTGGATACAAGGACAACTAAGACGCAAGCAAGGTAGTGTCCGTAGCATATTATTCTCTTGAGACAGAGTTCTAGATAATTGTTATATTATTTTTTTTTGGGAGGACCGGCATGGTGTTCGACCCACCATTTTGGGTAATAATATTTGCGATCTTGCATCCCATTTTTTACAACTAGCATAATCATTTTTCTAATATAAATTGCTGTAATATTTTTTTTATATAAATATAATATAAACCTCATATATACAGATTGGATTGAAAGTGAGAAATTTGTGTAAATTTAATTCTTTTTTTATTAAGTCTATCGAATTCTGATGTGTTTTTTTATATCTAAAATTGTTTAAATAAATTAATCACCTTATTAGAAATCAATTTCACCATATAGAGTATTGTTCTAGTTTTTTTTATTATTATTCATACATATAATTTTACATATACTGAGTGTAGCATAATTGTTGTAAGGTACGTCAAAGCTTTGAGGAACTACTTATGCAAACTTTAAATCATAATATACACGAAGTTCATATTGATTTTTTTTTATTCTATAACGTAAAACTATTTTGTTGAATTAATCTCTAACCTGTTGATACAGGGTGTTTAACTCACTATTAAGTCTATTTGGTGCAAATAATATTTTGTCACACTTTATTATTTTCCTTAATAAATATTGTTGTTATTGTTAATATTGTATACCGTTGTTAGTGTTTTATTTCTGTAAGTCCTTATTAGCAAAAGTGTTAGACTTAACGACACGGTTAACCAGGTATACGAACACCTTGATAGTACTCTTAAGCCCTTATGGCCCAAGGGTGATTCTACGTTGCCCAGTGAACTCGCCAGACCGAACGTAGTGGTGCCCATTTAACTATCTATGCGTTGTGATAGCCCACAACGCTTCCGCATTTAATTTCTGAGCTGGCCGGTGAGTTTTTCGGGGGACTTTGTACACCAAGGGCGGAATTAGGGCTTTGTCCTAATTCCCACTGTGGCTTCTGTTACCTATACAGTTTAAGGGCTAACAAATTGGCACTACTGTTGCACACCATGGAAAATTGTGTTCAAACGAACCTCTAAGCATTAATTACTTCGTCGTTTTTAAAATAATAAATTCTTGAGATTTTTATCTTACCGCTACTTGGTCTTACTTGTACAACTATATTTACCATTATAAATATTACATTTAATAAGCTATTTAAACTAAAAATGCTAAATTAATTAAGCATAGCGGCGATAAGATCGAAATGTTTTGTGTACGAGCATATGGGCGAGGTTATCTACGTCCCCCTGGACTATTACAATACATCGTTGCACCAATCTCGGTTGGTAAATCGCGCGCGACTTCACACGAAGAGTCCTTTTGTGTTTATCCTTATCGCTTAAATGTATATACATACAGACACCAACTGAAACAAATATATGCATGTTTTCACGTTATTCTGTGTGGTATTGTCCGATTGAGCAAGTCAAGTATACAAGATGGTCTAGCATATTGAGGTGTTTTTATTAACTTGCTCTGCTCTTGATTGTAAAATCAATTAAACAACTAGGTTGTAGTTTTTATGATCTTTAGAAAAACAATCGAACAAAATATTTTTGAATAATCGAAAATTTAAATAAGTTTTAATATAATTTTTTTAATCCCATCCATCTAGTACCACTTATCCGGGTCTTCAAAATAAACTGTTGCTTCAACATTCATTCACTTCATTATTTGATATTAATCTCTTTTCCGCAAATAATTTCGTCAATTCTTCTGTAACAATTGCATAAAAGTGGACTGGCGTTGTCTTAGTGAAAAACTTTTTCTATTCCAACAAATGTGGTCGCTTCTTCTTTATTTCTACATTTAAATGATCCGGTAAAGTTGAATAATATTGCCCAGTTATCCTTTTATGCTTCTCCAAAATGTCAATAAACATTATACAGTGAGCATCCCAGATAACCTCCACCTTTCCAACTGACGGAACGGTTTTCGTCTTTTCTGGAACAGTTTTCCCTACTGCACCCCATTGTTTTCGTTGTTCCTTAGTGTCAAGTTGGCAATGGCGTATCCAAGTTTCATCTACTCAGTGGCGGCTGGTACTAAAGGGCACGTGCCTGCCGAACCACCAAAATAAACACAAAAAGAAATTCGCATGTAATTCAGTGGATTACTGTATTTTATTATTTTTACGTATTTTTATAACGATAGTATGAAAGTTTCCTTCCGCACCACTGATACTAACGTATAAACACCCAAAACTATGTTCCGGGGTTCGATTTCAGATGTACCTATTCCGAATATGCATCGGCCGGTTCCGCTTATCTTCGCCATATGCGTTGATATGTCGTTTTGGGGGCACAAACTCGGTCGACTCCACCACTTAACGTTTTTCGTTTATTGTGATTGCATTGTTTTCGTCGCGTACTGCACGTGTTTATTATTAATGATGGAACTTAATAGTGTGCAAATTTTTTTAAAGAACCCGATATCATTTGAGGAAGAACTTTTAATTAAGAAGAAAGGAAGGTCCATCCCTGAACTTCAAATAAACTACACTTCAACAAGTAAGACTCGAACTTACAAAACAGTATTCAATAAAAATATATATGAAAAATATGAGTGGATTTGCGAATGTTCACTAACAAATAAACTATTTTGTATAGTTAATTGACGAAGGAGATACTTGTTGAAACTTCATTATAACGCTAAGAAATAAGTAATTAAACTTCTAGTTTCAAAAATTCTTTTATTGTAAATACCACTACAATATTGTTTCGCCATGCAATGGCTTCATCAGGTGGACGAAATACAGTATTTCATCCACCTGATGAAGCCATTGTATGGCGAAACAATATTGTAGTGGTATTTACAATAAAAGAATTTTTGAAACTAGAAGTTTAATTACTTATTTCTTAGCGTTAAACTATTTTGTTTTATGCTTAATTTTTAAGAAGGAAGTTAGTGCGTGGAATAAACAAGGGTTGAATGATTTAAAGCATATCGCAGAAAGGGCAAAGAAACACGAAAATTTTGTTTTTCACATGAATGCATGCGCGAATTTTAGTTCTAGGCAAAGTGGACATACGTGAACATTAGACAGTGCTTATTTGCGACATAAAATTTGAGGTACCTGAATCACATATCATAATTGGTATCGTGGAGTTTGATTATATAAATACTAATTACATAGACCTAAGGAGCACATTAATCAATTTCTATCATGTATTTTTTTTCATTGGCGGAAACTATTAGGAAAGCTAGATAGTACAGGATACAACGAGCAAAACAAGTGTTCTAAAACTTAAAACCTTGAAGGCTAAAATGATATTGCTACACCTAAAACGCGTAGGCAGCAAAACCCCAGTTGGAATTAGGACGAGTCCTAATTCCGCCCCTGGTCTCAAAGGCCCTTCGAAAAACTTGCCGACTAGCACAGTATGATATAAAGCGGAGGCGTCGTGGGCCAACACAACGCATAGTTCTTATATGGGCACCACTACGTTTGGTCTGGCAAGTAATAGGCTAACGTAGAACACCCTCGGCCTTAAGGGCTTAAAACACTACAAGGGGTGTTCAGCTTCCCAGTAACTACTCAAACACTTTTGCTCGTTAGGGTCTTAAGGCAAACAAACACAAACTCGGATAAAACAGTAACAAATAAATTTATTGATCAGTCCAAAAGTTTATCTACAAATTGTTTCAGACAAAAAAACTAGCGCATATTATAATTAAAGAAAAGTAAAGATATGAAATATAAAAAAGTACTGAAATAGTTGAGATATTCACTAAATCACTAAAGTAAACAAAGTATGATAAGAATTGGATCTAGCGTTAGTAGATCATCAAAGCTTTGACGTTCTTTACATTACATACACGTCACCCAGTATAAAATCTTCAGAAATAATAAAAGGTAAAGTTAAGCTAAAGTGTCGTAATTTATTCAAAGAACATCACAAATAAAGTGAATCAAACTATTCAGGCGGAGCTGTATATACTTAAAAAAAAAATAAGTTCCAGTTGAGTAACGTTTATAAAAAAACTAGAAGGTGTTTAGAATTATCTAATTGACATAAGAGACAAAGGTTGTCTGACAGAATTAAAATTAATTTAATCAAGAGTAAACTAAATGAAAACAATAATACGTTACCCAAGTATGGGTTAAAGTAAAAGCTAGTTTCAGAATTAAATATTAGAAGCGTTTAAGCCTCTTGGATTGATTATAAGAAAATATTAATTACAATAACGTAAGCAAATAACTAATCAAGATTAAGACATATAAATTATATAGATTTACAAAAGTATTAGGTATAAAATTTTAATTGAAAGTGGTTTTCTCCTGTTTGCGACAAAATGGCGACTCGCACCATGCAGCACGTGGTTACGCACAAACTTAATTTCATATATTAAATTAAGACTAAACTATTGAAACCAGAAATATGGAATTTCCGTCGTTAATCTGGATTTTGCGGCAAATAAAAATGTACCACACTACCTTAAGATCACAAAAGGAGTGTCCTCCAACACGTGGTCACCGGAGTCCCTGAAACACGTGGATGTGGAAATCTTAACTGCCGGAATGCGGTCTGCGTCTGGATTTTCCCGTGCAGAAGTTAATAAGCAAACTTCTCCTTCAGCCGTAAACTACAGCCCTAAATTATGGAAAAAGAAATCGAATAAACGGAAGTTCATACAACTCAAAAGAAAACGGAAAAAAATTACAGCCGTCTCCAAGTTTAAAACTCACCTGAAGCACGAGGTCGAGTAAAATTTACACAAATGATTAATTAAAGCCCGTAAGTCAAGTATGCACGAATCCTGCCTATGCAGAAAATTTAAAACTGGGTAAAAAGAACAAAACTTGACTTAGGTTACGGACTTCTGCGTACTTCAAGGCTTACACGATAAAGATCGAGCCTTACTTTCGGCTGTACGATATTTATAGGAGAAGGTAACTGCGTCATAGTTACAAAAACTAATTCCAACGGAAAATGTTAAAATTAACGAAATAATAAACAATAAGCCCAGAGGACAACATGGTGTGAATACAGAAGCTAATAACCTGAAATTCGGAAGTAAAAACGCAACCAAGGAAAAGATAATTGATCAAAATTAATTACAGGAAAATGCAAAGCAAACCAAAACGGAAGTAACCCTATATGCCGCATAGATGGCGTACAAAGCCAATGACAGAAAAATTCCACAATAAAACTTAAAATAAAGATTAAACAATTAAATAAAACGCCCTGAAAGCATTATCAAAATTCCAAAATTAAAATAATAACTCGTTCAGTACGTAATCAACGTTTTAAATTGACGAAACTCGCATAAGGCAAAGATAAAAAAAGAAGCATGAGAACGCATAAAATTTACACAAAAAGGTGACCGCACAGAGAAGGCGGGAGAATTACACCCGAATATAAAGGATATACGTTCCTCCAAAACATTAGAACATAAGAAGCTTTTAAAATAATAACGAAATTTGAAGAAGCCTAAATGGTTCGATAATTAGGGAATATGCCAAATAAAATATAAATTAGCGGAAGGATAAAGTTTGAAAAGGCTACGAAGGTTTAAAGTAAGCAAATAAAGTAATTACACGTTCAAAAATTACCAAAGGGTAGCAGAATGATTTTGTAACCGTAACAATATATGTTGCTCTTGGTGAGATCAAATATCTACCTCAAAACTCTAATGAAAATAGTTCGTTGCTATTACCTGGTCTTGTATCGCTGCAACAAAACCTACCGTCCCATACTGTCTTGAAACAAAAGTTCAAGTCAAGATTTATTATTACCGTCAGCATGGCAAGTGTAACCAAATATTTTAAATAATTATTATTATAATAACATTTCCTTCATATTTTGTGCATGTTGACAGTTGTGTATGTTTGAATATAGGTAGGTACATAAGTATATAACTGTATGTACATACATATGTTCTATGCGGCACACAGTTTTACCACAATGCAATATATTTGATCCGACGGACCTACAAATGACCTGAAGTGACCCTATGTTAATGTGAAAACCCTTGGGCAGTCCCACACAAGGTACGCGGACTGATCGGAGCGTCTATTGCCGTCGTAAAAGCCGCATTTTTCGTCCAGCGTTCCCTGTTCACACGCATCGCGAGTAAAACCAAACGCGGCCGTCGTGATCTGTCACCGTCAAACTGCTAAGATAGGATAATTGACATGCAATAGATGAACAGATTACCGATATCGGTGAAATATGTATTGAAAAGTCACTAGAAAAGGAAATTTCAAATACAGCACGATAAGTACTCATTAGATATGTACTTACGGCTAAAATCAAATTTCTCAATTCGTCGGATTAAGTAAACGAATTTCGTTATCAACAATTTGTGATAAAAGTAATTCAATAGAATATTCATTTTCAATTTGAGTAATTTACATATTGCAGTGAATTGTGATGTTGATTGCTTATTTAATTGGCTCACAATACACAGTAGCTTGCCGAACTAACTCAAATCGGGTACGCCTTCGAGGAGCTCTTGGATCTTCAGGGTTACCCTCACAGGGTACGTAGCACAATAATAAAACGAAAGGTATTAGAAAAGAAATAAAACTAGCATTAACACCACAAACATGTACTTGACAAAAAAGAAAGAAAAAAAAACTACCTTATCAAATATAAGGTAGTAATGAGACACCTAATGTGCCTCAAATGTGAGAAAAACTTGGATAAGTGTAAATGAATCAAGATGAAAAAACTCACTAATGAATCCCGAGCAAATTACTAATTAAATATTTAAGAAAACTGTCAGACTTTAAATTACGTTATCCCCACTTTAAACGTCAAACAGCAAAACTATCTGTTTTCGCACGCAACCAAAATTTTAATTCATGCGCACATTGAACATGGAACAAATAAGATTTTTCCCACCAAATCTGCTTTCTAAAAAATATTTTACTCATAAAAAAAAACTTCAAGAGAAATCTGAACATTTTCCTTAATATTCCTCTGATTACAAAATATATAAACCTAAAATTACTGACTTTACTCAATTATCTTACTAAATTATTTCTAAATACATAAATATAATTGCAAAAATATACATACATTAATTAATGTAATCGTCACTTCACAAAAAATTAGAGATTTCAGATAGGTCACATTAATCAAAATTACAAGTTTACAGACTCGTAATAACCGCAAATTAATTTTAACACATCAAAATAAAAGTACAAATAAAACACAAACCGATTTTAACAAAATTTCTGAATAAAAAAGAAGTTTCTATTCAGCGACAAGAACTTGGACCTATCTGTACGATGGCTGGTTAATCTCTGTCTCTTCCCCTCCCGGAAAATGGAAAATATCCGCATGCCTAACATAAATCAAAAAACCTGCAATAGCAATATTCTTCCGCTAGACCTGGGCTGCATACATCAATACAATTGTTCGAACAATCTACAGACGTGGATAAAAATACACATTATAATAAATTTTTCAAGAAATATGAAATATTGTTAAATATTTTTCTGGAATAAAATGCACATAAATATTTAGTCTTTTATAGTTTCTTTTAATTTTTTCTTCGGGGAAAAATCCACTGCAATATGTATGATACATATGAGGACTTTCACTGCGTGAACGAAGAACTTTCGTAGGTTTTATATTTAAGTTTCGTCACTAGTAACAATGTTGTAGATTAAATTTGAACGATCTCAGTAGTATATCCTTGCACCATTAGACACGGGCTCCTTTTTGAATTTCTGTGAAACCATGTGGGATCTAACGATGCTTTTAATCTCATAGTATGAGATATACCGATCTCATTCAATCATTTTACCTAGAGCATCAACATTAGTGACAAGAACAGATGTCGATGGAACTTAAAGAAATAGGTTCCCGAGAGTGGCGCGTCTACGCTGAAATTCGGTAAATTACCTGTAAGCACTACTAAACATGGATGATTCTTCATTCCAAAAAGTCAAACAATGCATCGTTTCAGCACTAAATCACATAAGAAATCATAAAAAATCGTAGTTCCACTATTCCACTAACTTTCTTTTATTTAAATGCCGCGTAAACAGAACTGGTCCACTTATGTGCGAGTCCTCAACTGAACTATTGGTTAGATATGTCAAATTTTACAAATATGATGAATTTTACAAACACTAAATTCCAGAAATTTTTCCAGCAACCCTCGTATCAATACTTAGTATACTCGTACTATTACAAACGGTGGCTTTGCTGGTTATCGGGATGTAGATGTGCCGTGCTAATAATAATGAAATTATTCTAAGATAAATAAAATAATTAGTGGTGCTGGTGAAGTTTCATCAAAGTTCCAGGACGTGTGTGATAATGGTTAATAAAATAAATGTACAACAACTTACTTACTAAATAAAACACAGGACCGTTGTCCTTAACGTTTGTATTTATATTTACATATGAAGAAATTGAAATTCGTATATTTAAAAGTAATAAAACAAAAGTAATATATACACGAGGAGCTGTAAATACGTAATTAAAAATTAACACAAAATACACTGAAACGAACGTTAAATTGAGTAGTAAATTGAATGTTAATTAATTACTATTAATATAAAATAATCTCTGTATCGAACAATACAGAGTTACCTATGATTTGCGGAGATGGTCGCCCACGTGGTGCTTATATACTTGGACAGATATGTAGAGCGATGTTTGGCCGGAGGAGTAAGAAATTAATGAGTTAAATATTATGGATTCGCTTAAAAGAATAATATATATTGAACAATACAAAATTACCTTAGAAGCGAAAGAGGCCGGACGGCGTGGTGAGTTGCATTGTGTACTTGAACAGCACGAGGAGTTATTTAACCCACGAAGGTTCTAAAGAGAAGATCGGACTGATCGTTTTGTGTCGATAGAACGCTGGTTTTTGAAAACGGTCTGTTTTATGACCTAAGTCGAAGAGAGGGTCGATATCTTGAATAATAATTAATAAGAAACGCGACCTGAAGAGTTGTTCTATCGATGGCATAAATATTATTAAAATAACCCTTGTGACATAAGCTTTCTAATGATATAAAACACAACATATAAAAGATGTATATAATTCAATTAAAACAATCTAAAATGAAATGTATATAGAAATTCCACATTACGGTTTTGCCGGGTCAGGTAATGCTTTCTCTTTGTAAACGAATATACAGAAAATGTCGTAAGTTTAAATATTTTAAATCGAGATATTTAAGGAAGAAATATATTATTTAAAAATAAATTAAAATATTCTTATATGCAGAGCGTAACAGTACTATTTGGAAGAAGTAAGCTTGAGTGGAACTACCTCCTGGATATCTGTGTTAAATCTTGTGATTGTGATTGATTAAAGTGTACAATTGTGGATGGGTACTGCGATTACGTTGTAAGATAATATGCATGCATGCTATCATTATAACACACCGCAAAAGCTCACACATTACTCGAATGATCAAACTGAAGAAGTTTAATCAGGCGCTCAACTAGGTAAACTTTCACAGAAGACTATACATGTGTATAGAGAATGTACGACATTATATAGGTTTCCCTTAAGGAAGAAAACAGTGTGGATTATTAAAGACGAACATACAAAATGCGACGATGGATAATTTTACGTTGGAGCCATTGGTATGGAAAGAAATTAGAAAGTGCGTGGAATGCTTCTGTACATACTTACGTCGCTAATACAACAAGCGTAATTTATATCAATATTTTTTTCAAGATAAGGTCCTGATTTGAATCTCGACTTTCTTTGTGGGTACTACTCGTATATTGACACCCAATCATATAGATACGAAGATCGAAATTTCAGTCGGAGCTCATTTTGAAATATTATCTCAGATTTCATACATTTTCAGTTTATCCCCTTGATAGTAGAGCGCATCATTGTCAATACGAAACGGTATAAAGTTTTGCACCTCATAAGTAAATTTCTCACCATCCCAAATGTTTTTATTATAGAAAACATATATGTATACAATTTGTGTTTTATTAATTTTATTATTTAAGTAAAAAACTTTAATGACACTTTGATTACATAGGTACCTACTCTGTTTTATTTGATTGCAATCGCTAATACCCAACAAGATTACAATATACAGTAGCCGCTCGGAAGAGTGAACACTCTATTCAGTGAACAGCTCGTTTATATGAACAACTAAAATTTTATTAGTAAAGCTCCATAGAGTGAACAATAACACATTCGATTCAGTGAACTGGGTAAATTCCCGGCGTATGAATTATTTTGCTGACTCGCCGGCGTAACTTACAAGAACTTACAAGAACAGCGGACAGATGTATGTATGTATTTTATTTTAGTTGTAATTCTGAGTTCTGTTGATGTTGTAGGTGTACTGTGCTAGAACATTTTTGTGTTTACAATAAAAATGAAGCGAAAAGTGTTAAGTTTGCTCGAAAAATGTTAAATTTTAAAAAGTCTGGACAGTGGAAGCAGTGTAACGTATTTGTCTAAAAAGTACGGGATTGCCAAATCCACAGTATGTGCATCAAAAATAAAAAGCGGGACATTTTAAAAGTCACATCAAGGCGCAGTGAAATACGGAAAAGAAAAACTTTAAAATCCAAAAAGATGCCACGAATGGAAAAAAAATTATATTCATGGTTTTGTACACAAAGACTTAACGTACCGGTTTCGATTGAACTTTTAAAAACAAAAGCAAAAGCTATCAATGAAACTATCGCTGAAAATCCTAATTTTAATGCTAGTGACGGATGGAGCCAAAGATTTAAACGAAGATTTGGAATAAGACATTTAAAAATTTCGGGAGAAAAGTTATCAGCTGCTCCGGAGCATGTAGGTCCATTCAAGAATGATCTTCGAAAGAAAATAGAGGAGCTACAATTAACACATGACCAATTATACAATGCCGACGAGACAGGCTTGTTTTGGAAATTACTCCCAGAAAGGACTTTGGTTACGTCTGAAGAAAGATCGGCCCCTGGTCGGAAAACGGATAAAAGTAGAGTTACTTTACTAGCATGCACCAATGCAACCGGTGAACATATAATCAAACTGTTAGTGATTGGGCGTGCCGCAAATCCAAGATGCTTTAAGAACTTTTCACTTCCAGTGCAATACACAAGTACGAAAAATGCGTGGATGACGTCGGATGTATTTGAAAATTGGTTTCATCATTCATTTGTCCCGCAGGTTCGAAGATTTTTGAAACAAAAGGGATTACCACAAAAAGCTCTTCTACTTCTGGATAACGCTCCAAGTCATCCACCAACAGAAAACTTGGTTTCCGATTATGGAAAAATTATTACTGTATACATGCCTCCGAATGTAACAGCTCTTATACAGCCCATGGACCAGAATGTCATTAGGTTAACAAAATTGTTTTATAGAAGAAGCCTTTTATCCACAATAGTTGCTTCTGATAGCAATGATATTTCAGCTGTCATTAAAAACTTGAGTCTAAAAGATGCTGTTACACATCTGGCATTAGCATGGTTGAATGTGAAAGAAGAAATAATTGCTAAGTGTTGGAAAAATATTTTTACGATTCTTTCAATAGCGACTCTGATTAAGAAGATGTTCCATTGGCTATTCTACAAGAAAAGTACAAGAACAGCGTCGAGGCAGTGACATTTCAAGAAACTGTAGCATTACTACAGAAAGTGAACGGAAACATAACATACAGCCGTAAAGACATAGAAAACTGGAATTCGGATGTCATAGAAGATCTTGAAGAGGATGTAATTGAAATTGAAAGTGCGGAAGAAACAATGGATGATGAGCCAATGCCAACTACCATCCCCACTCAGGAAGCTTTACAAAGACTTAATATAGTGATTTCTTGGGCAGAACAAAACATGCTAAATTCTGAAGATCTATTAACTTTGCGAAGAATAAAAGAAATCGCAGTTCAAAGATGTTTAAAAGAAAAAAAGGTTCAAACAAATTTAACCAGTTTTTTTAACAAACAAAACTGACTTCTTTAAATCATTACGTATTCATGTATGTATGTACGTATCTATGTAGAACATGTATATTTTTCATTTGTTAATTCTTTTTGATGTAACTGAATACATATACATATAAATAAATGTTTTAAACTGCACATTCGATTGAGTGAACATTTCCATTCTGTGAACAGGTAAGGTTTTAATTAGTTCACATAATCGAGCGGCTACTGTATATTTTTGATAATTTTATTAAAAATAAATTTATTTTATAAAAAATATAGATACAAGTAATAAATTTTAATTTTCCCTTCTTTTCTTCTAACATATTTCTGAGTTATATTTTTAATGAAAATTAAAAAAATATATATGTAAATACTTTATGTTTTGAATCTAAGAAGCCTTTCCTTGATGGAAATTCATTCTGTTAATGAAATATAAATTAAAAAAGAATATCTCTTAATTTCCACTTTATTAGTAAAATAGCATGACAATTGTCAAGACACACACTGTCTTCTTCAGATGAAGTTGGATGCATTACAAATAGTAAAACAACTCCATTTAAAGAAGACAGTGTGTATCGAGACAATTGTCATGATATTTTACCCATAAATTGCAAATTAAGATATTGTTTTTTTTCCATTTTGATTTCATCAAAAATACTTTTTAATTATATCTGTAAAAACATTTTAATAATCAAATCTTTATTTCACGAAGAAGACCTTGAAAATGGTGAGTGAGATTTCGTCGAAACGTCGGCCAAGAATATGTCTTTCTTAGACCATCCATTTACAACGAGAGACAACCACAAACTCGACATAGCATACTTCACCCGCAATATATATATATATATATATATATATAATATATATATATATAATATATATATATATATATATAATATATATATATATTAATATAAACCAAAAGAGATAATAATCAAATAATATAAAACGTATAATAGTCTAATAATAAATACCAGACTTAGAAAATTTAAAGTATTAATATCAATCAAAGCAGATGTCAAAGATGACAGTTGTCACAAGTGATACTTTGTAATTTTTATATTAAAAAAATTAAAGGATATTATTACCAAAAGCTAATCTTAGTACAAAATTTATGATAGGTTCATAAATTGTTATACCGGCTAACTCAATTTAGAAGTGCTGAGTGAAAAGTAAATGCGAGTTCGGTATCTGATAGAGAATAAAACAAGTAGATAAATATTAGATATCACCCGTTTAATTTGATATGAATTTTATATGAAAGGATAATTACAATGACATAAATTATTAAAAACAAAATCTTTATAACATGTGTGACAAATTCAAGTTGAAAAGAACTGTATTTTTCCACTTAAAACATTATATAAATTTAAAAACTAATATTATAAGTATTAATATAAAATATTAACGTTATCTTTTTGAATGGAAGTAGTTGAAGTTTCAAATGTTTTTTTAAAAGAAATAAATCAATGAGTACTCAAATGGGTTGATGCGGAGAATTCTGGATGTTCTTTGGAAGTTGGTCTTCGGTATACAGGTTATCGGCACAAGTAGGATAGGTGAACTGGGATCGTTCCAGGTGGGTTTAGCGTTCCTTCAGATAAAGTAATTCGTTAACAATGGCTTCGGCAGGTCTGTGGTCAGATAATTTTCCTAAAATAATGTATGTAGGTTTAAAAACTTATGTAACATGCTTCAGTGAGAATAAGCTAGTTCGTTTTCTATTTATCTCTTGATTTCAGGAACACACTTTTATAATTTTTTCAAAAAGAACGACGTGTCCTGCCAAAAAATATCAATCATTTTTCTTTTTTTTTCAAACTCCAGGCACCTTAAATTCAATGTTGTTTATCTATCCATTTTGTCTTGGCAACCCTCTCCTCAGATTATAATACATCACTACACCCTAACGTTTAACATTACAAATAAATTATGATCATAATAGATGACATATAAATCCAATAAATCAAGTTAAATATCTTCGGTGAGAATAAAAAGTAAAAGAAAATGACTGAAGTTAATGATTACAAGAAATTAAATTAAGGAGTGTTACAAATATGATAAATTAAACACGTGGTATTAACTTAATTGATATGGCATGTGAAAAATGCAGTTCTATGAAAATCTTATTCTATAATAACAATTTAAAATATAACACTATATTTTTGTTCCAAACCTTCCATATACATGGTTAGCCCTATTACAATATATATATATATATATATATATATATATATATATATATATATATATATATATATGTAGAGTTTTTAAAAGGTTGACGATAAACCAAAATCATCTTAATTTAATGTTTTAAATTTGATTAATTTTAACATGTTTAGTGTCCTTGTATTCTAAATTTTAACTCTCAATTATACTCCTGATGAAGTAACAAATCCGTTATGAAATATAGAGTGAAATAAAGGAGTTTTTTTTTACTTGACAGACCGCTCACCCGTTAATTAATTTTTACTTATACAGTACGGTCGGTAATACTTAATAGTCTATATATACGAGGGTATATCAGATATAAACGAGACTGATTTTTTAAACTATTAATGCTTTATTAAACAAGGTTAATACAAATGTACTATTTTTCTACATAATCTCCCGCCCGCGCAATACATTTTTCCCAACGGATTGGAAGCTTTTTAATCCCGTTACCGTAAAAACTTTTAGGCCGGTCACACAGCCACTGGAGCACAAATGTCTCTACCGCTTGGTCGCTGTCGAAACGCAGGCCTCCAAGAGCTTCTTTTAGAGGTCCAAACAAATGGTAGTCACAGGGTGACAGGTCTGAACTGTAAGCAGGATGTTCCAAGATTTCCCAGCCGAATTGTTCCACTTTTTGCCTCGTAATGATTGCCGAATGTGGTCTGGCGTTGTCGTGAAGGAGAATGACATTTTTAACGGATTGCGTCTTTCTTTTTCGTCGTAAAGACAATTTTGCGGCATCCAAAACGTCGCAATAATATTGGGCATTAATTGTGCGGCGATCATGAAGAAAATCAAGCCGCAATGTTGGCTTCGGTAACGCTCGTCCGTGGGCGTCGAACGTGGCTCTGGTTTTCAACTTTCTTCCGGCCTCCAGAAAATTGTTTATGCTCGTGGCTCTGGTTTTCAACTTTCTCCCGGCCTCCAGAAAATTGTTTATGCCATGCAAACACGCGAGGTCGTGAAAGGGTGTTCTCCCCGAACTGTGCGTGCAAAAACTTAATAATTATCCGCTGCTCCACGGAAACGTGCACTGTTTGCTCACTCATGGTCACTGCACTACTGAACGGTCTCGACGGAATTTCAGACGTTGCTCTCCCCACCCTAAGTGCTTTGTCTACATAGCCACCTACTTCGCCGATTCAAAAAACTTTTGTACGAGTCATTAAGAAATCAGTCTCGTTTATATCTGATATACCCTCGTAATATATAGACATAAATTATCGCCTTTAATCATATTATCATGTGAATATTTTTTAACTCATAATTATATTCTATAATTAGTGGCATAGTATAACAATATACTTTTTAATTTAATTCAAAAATGTGATTTTTCATGCGAATACACACTAAGATGAATTTATTTTATTTTAGACCGGAGCCATTAATTTAAGAGAACACAACGACAAACGTATTTTCATGATTGATGATCTGACATTGTCTAATTCGAATTTGTTTAAAAAAGACTTGTGTGTAGACAATGTTAATGCATCATCATTTTTAGGATGAACAAACAATCTGTCTAAAACTAACGTTTAAAAGACGATGAGAAACAGAATCATTACGACTGACTCTAATGAACTTCCTCAATATCACTGACATGATTGACTGTTCTTTAATAGTCTTTTAACTACCATATGTATACGTACAAGCACCTGCTAAAAGAGTTACAGTTATAATTTAATGCTGTATGTAAAACACATAAACTTCTATTATAATTATTTCTTTTCCACTCCGATTACAAAATGTAATCAAAAGTTTTAGTAGAGTATTATGTTGAAGTTAGCAACTTGATAGATTAGTAGAATTATTTTACAAAAAGATAGCTATTGCGAGTAAAAGTAAAATTTGACGATATTTGCACTTAACTGTAGGCGATGTACTAAATACATCGCCTACAATTAGAGAATACAATCCCGACCATCTTTTCAATCCCGGGATTACGGGATTTTTGAAGCGTAATCCCGGGATTAGACTATGAGGTTTCTAATTGAGCTCAAATAAAAAAAAAATTAAGTAATTTCTTAAAAATTATTTATTAATATTGTTGCACAACACACAATATACTAAAATACGGAGCAAAAAAGACAATACAAAAAAAAACTATTTAGAATTTCGAAAATACAATCGCAGAAATATCAAAGCATCCAATGTTTGACTTCCAACTTCGTAGTTTATTGCCAACATAAGCAGCAGCTGAAAACTCTCGCTCAGGTTCTACACTGGTTGGAGGAATAGACAATAGATATTTATATGTTAATTCTAAGTGATATCCACGAACTCCTCCATTTTCGAACAAGCTCATTTCGCGTCTAATACTATTTACCAACCCGACTCATTTTGTACTTCAGGATCTGGGGATTCCATGCTCTTATTAATTTCAATGTCAATTGGGGTTGGGAGGTTTGTTGCCTTGGTTCATCATCTGTTTGTAATCCTGACCTTTTTTCCTCTTCCGTGTCATCTCGACTATTTAGTCTTTTAACAATACTCTTTATTTGCGTCCTCACTAAAGCCTGTGTAGGAACTGGAAATAAGTCAAGCCAATCCAAATCAGATAATAACTGATTCATCATCGTTTCGTGGATTTTGTAAATAATTCAATACACCAGTTAAATTTTCATTTCGTCGTTGCTTTATACGTTCCACTAACGATGTTTTCATTTTATTGGCGAGTGCTGAGTTTTTGCTAGACAATTGTTTTATAAGAAATTTCAAAGCGGCATCAGCTGTACATAAATTAGCATCTCGTCGACAGATTGCTTCTACTGTTAATTTACTGTTTACTGTTAATTGGGGTCAGCACATCAACAATTTTATTTACCAAGTCAAAATCAGCATCTTCTACACGGATTAGATGATTGAGATCTATAAGAGCTTTTTGAATGCAGGTTTTTAAAAGAGAAAATCGTTCCAGCATGGTGTTTCGTCTTATAAAAGAAACGAATTTATATATCGTATAGTAAACATAAATATTATTAATTTTGTATTATATATTAAAATATAAGTATTATTCATTTTAGTATTACACATTAAATATAAAGAAATCATAGATTATAGTATTTAAATATAAGAGTCAGAAACAAAATTAAAACTTTCTGTATAATTATATTTTCTTATTGTATTAAGATGCAAACGTTTCACTATAAAATTTATGATACCGCGTATTACATATTTGTCATCAGATATGCATGCCGCCTCTTATTTATTGCCGCATACATATTTGTCAATGTTATTCTACCGGCACTTATTTGTTGCCGCATTATCTAGATACGTTTCAAATTATATTATTTTATTAGTGAACGTGCCGTGCCATGTATACAGTTAGATTCGAAAACTAGATGCAACGTTTGCTGGTTTAGTAAGCAGAATTTACACAAGCAAGGCAGTTCTTTGTAACTTGCCGACCTTTTGTTCGTCATTTAGCCGCATGTGGCCTATTTTGTTAATTGAAGGGGGAAGGGTAAATTTTGCTTACAATGTTTAAAAAGTTTTTAAATAGTTCAGCTCGCGATGACAACAGGTGCAAGTCGCGAACGCAAGTCACTAAGACAAGTCGCCAATAGCAATTCGCCACAGAACAGCGTTCTTACAATACTCGTAAGAACAATGTTCAAGACAACAGTCTACATAAATTACTAACAGTCGCAAGTCTTAACATAATAACGTTCTAGACAAACAGTCGTAAGAACAATGTTCAAGACAGCAATCGACTTTTAATATCAAGAGACACCAGTCTCATATTTTATCAAAAGACAACCGTCTTTCATTATACAACAAATTTTATGTATGAAGTAATGTAAATATGTAAATAAAGGTGTTATATTGGATGTGCCGCATTTCATTAATAACTGTCACCGAAGATTAAAAAATTAGGGCGTATACGGCCTTACAACCCGTGCGCGGTGAGTCAACATAGGAGCGACGACAAAATCCACTAGTTGCCCCAACACATGGTTAAAAGACTATTCCACCTGGTTTTACAGTCCAAAAGAAGTGACAGCTCTTTTTCATGTGCAATCTTCACATATTTTTGAAGTACTGTTTCATTTTTCAATGGTGATCTTTTGAAATACACTACAACTTTGCGAATTTTCTTTATTAGCTCATTAATGTTTTCATCTTTCGTTAACTCTGGTATGTGTTCTCGCGCAAGTTCATTTTTTGTGACATTAAGATTAATCCTGATTCTGGACAGTCTAAGTCTTCTAAATTGTCATCATCATCGCTATCGTTCATATAATCAGCATTCACAGCTGGTTCATTTATAGTATCATCTGAGTCTGAGGTAGGGCTGTCTTGCCTGTCTTGAAAATAATTCTTAATTTTATAAAGCACATCATAGACGGCCAAATTGATACCATGTGCGAGACACAGCTGTTGTTCAGTGCAAACAAGCTGTCCCACCTTTATCATAACGTTCGGTCCATCGGTTACAGTACCACGATATCAGTTTCCAGGGAAATATCAAATTTACTTAGACGCTCTTTTAATATACGAAGACAATTTTCAGCCATACTTCCAAGAATAGGAACGAGTCCTAAGCTCCAAATTTTTTTATATAAATGAACGTTGACAGCCATGTATCGTTTATTGGACATTGATGTCTACTCGTCGAAAGATAGACTGAATCTTTCACCTGCACTTTTCAAATGTTTTAATTCTGCAGTTACTTGCTTTCTGATTTTTTCACTGTAATTCATAACACATTTTCGAATTGTGACGGGTGATTTTGGTAAATCCGTGTATTTCGCTGAGAGCAATTTTCTCAAATCGTCTGAAGTTATGAATACACTTAATGGAATTCCATCTAATGCAATCATTCTTGCCAAAACATCATCCAGGCTATCGTCGGCACTTTTAGTAAAATAATCTTCTAAGTTTCGTTTAGCTGGCGGCGGTACTGTGTTCAGACTTTCAGAATCTTGACTTGTTGAAGCTGTTAAACGATTAACGTCAGCTAAAATCTTAATGTTATGTTTTGATGACAAATGTGTATGTAATCCCTTAGTCGATCCACCCAAAGAGAATGGCAAGGCATCGCTTACATTTAGCACTACACTACATACGCTGATGACGTATCACTGTTTTTTTTATGTTGGACAAAGTCTCCCGCCATTTAAAATAACTTTTTCAGATAATTGACTTTTAAATTTAAATCACTTAACCTGCGTAACCTTGTCGCTGGTAGAATAATAAATGAGAAAAGTAAATCCTCATAAGCGTATTTATACTTTCATACAGGGAATCCCCCACGGGGAATCCCTCGCAACAATATTATGATATGTCATATGAGGTGATCGGGTGATTCCCCTGTTGGCTCGTTGGGGAATTACTTTAACAGTATTGTATTGAAGTATGCCGGGCGGGGAAGTCCCTTCTAAGTTACATATTATTTGGGCTGTACCTGTGTAGTTCTTTTATCGTACGATGTATCTAAGGTTGATTTTTTGTCTTTATGTAATAAGTGCCCTTAATATAATCTAGTTAAGGTCATTGTCAAGGCGCAACGGATTACGGAATGCAAACTGGCAATCCCGAAAATCCCGAGATTAGCCAAGTACAGTCCCAGGATTTACGGGATCAAAACCCGGCCGGGATCCCGGGATTGTATTTTCTACCTACAATAGAATTAGTTCTTTAATCTTAGTCGTTGCATTCATTCTTCCGAAATTCCTGAAGGGTATAATTTATGTCCTTTAATAAATTCATTTTCTCAAATTTTGTTTATTTATTTCTTAGTGTTATTGATATCATAGAATATTTTAACACATATTTAGTCTATATACGCTATATATGTTATATACATTTCAATAGCTCTGGTTTTGTTCACATATTTCATATACATACATATTTACAAAAATTGTTATATTTATCAACCTGACCAAATACATAAATCAAAACCTGCCCAAAAATTCATTAGTAAAATATAATTGTTTCTCTTGATGTTCAGATATTTTCTTTTTAGACAATTTTTAGTGAACAAAAATATTTATCACTTTTTATTTATGTTCAAAAACCACAGCTACTGACTTAACGTAAAACACTAACAAAGTTTTTCAAATGCTAGAAAGAGTTTATTATTCATACTTTCTTCCGTTTTCTCATATCTAGCATACACTTTTTCTCCATCGTTTATTCTATACTGCTCTGACATATTTTCCATGTGACATACATATCGTAATTACCTTATCGTCACTATTGTATTTATTTTAAATTGTCGCTAATTCTTATACATCTTCTGAAGAATATTCTTGTAAATATTTTCTTCTACAATCTTAATGCTTTAAATCGATATTCTAGTGTTCCATAGGTATGAGAGGTACTGGGAAAATTTTTAGAACCTAGTTTTACATTTAGTGAACTAGTTTTGTTTACGCAGCATTTAAAGAAAGTAGTTTTGTGTAAAAATTAAACCTTCAAGTAAAAATTTTCGAACCATGATTTTTCATGATGTATATGTGATTTAACACCTAAAAAATAATAATCGATCGCCTTTATGTGACTTTTGAGAATGAATAATCATATATGAGTAATGTTTACAGTTGATTTACTGCATTTTGGCATGGATATGGACAAATTTCGTTAAGGTCGTCTATAAACGTTACCACTATTGTTGATACTGGAATAAAATAATATGACATACCACATAACGGAAGCTGGGAACTGGGACTGAATCATGCTTGGGCATTGACATGAAAACAATTCACGCGATTTTACATGTATTGAAACTTTGCACTTCTTGGATCACGCAAAATTTCCAAGAAGTTTAAAAATAAGGCTGTGTAAAATGGTGCGTATATATATGTATACACATTTGTTGTAAAATAAGTAAAAATCTAACAAGTAATTCTAACCATATGTCATCCATATTTATGCAAAATATCCTAACCAAAAAAGATAAATCAAAAGCGAATGGTAATTCCTGGTGCAGGCCCTCTAAAGTTCCTTAAATTATCTATAAACAGTTATCCGTGACAGAGCTGCATCTACAATTCCGAATGTAACTGCCGCATATTAATTTATGACTTTAACATGAAAAGATTTTTTATGCAGTCTGAAAAAAGAATAATTTAGATAATTTTAAATTTCGATTTTGAATGACTCATGAACAATAATGAAACATATCTACAGGCATGTATCTCATCACTCTACACAAAAAATATCCATTTACTGTTGTATTTCATCCATCTGATTATAACAACATAATTAACATTAAATTTATATGAATTTCTTACATCACGCGATATACTATGTGTTTATTTTGCTACTTAATATTATTTTAATTGCTATTTATAGTACCCAGTCGAAATTATAGAGATAATTTTGAAATTCATTACTAAGCAGTGATTAATGTCATAATGCCCATCTAAAAAATATCCATCTAGAATTTACGGTATTAATTAGATCGTATATGTAGAAGGAATATAAAAAAACTCATTAGATTTCCGAATCCGTATAAGGCAACGTTCTTGCTACATCTATAAATGTACATCAACTTATGCATGGGCTAAATTATTTCTAATAACACCGTAATTTCATCTTCTTACACCTAATAAAAACTTTTTTACTATGTGTAGCCATCCTTGGTATACTTGAAAGAAATATACTTTCTCGAGGAAAATTTATGAGTAAAACTACACCTCAAAGTTCAAAATAGAATATAAGAGCAATAAAAGTTTGTTGGACTCTTCGAGCGTTGTACATGGTTATCCATTTTTAGGGTTAAAAAGAAACTTATAAAAATTAAACTGATGAATTTTTTTTTTTATAAAATTTGGGCCTTGCCATTATGTGTGAAATACAATATCATTCAAATGGCTGCCTCGGGATTTACGGCAACACTCGATCCTTTTGAAGTAATTTTGGACCATTTTCTTGCACATTTCAGCAGGTACCTCGACCATCAGTCCACTTTATAAGACACTAACTAATTCTCAATCAGATTCTGAAACAGGTATGGCTTAATGCTATGCCAGTGATAGTAATATTAAATCCATTCAAAGCTTACAGAACAAAATGTTGCGTAACATAATTAATGCTACTTAATTCTGATGTTCGGCGTAACTCTGCTATCACAACTGTTTAGAAAGTGATCAAACGGTTTGTTAGCAAACAAGAAGTCAGGCTCCACCTTAATATTAACGCAAACGCACTCCAGCTGCTGAATTATCAACACCATGTCCGAAGATTGAATGGGATCAAACCATTTCACCTTGTGTAGTGTGTTATGGTGAAAAACAAAACACAGTACGTGAGTGACAGTAAAAAATTATAAAAATCTGTAAGAAGTCGATGAATAAACTAGTAATTTAGTGTTAAAGAGTATTAGAGGGAAATTAATGATTAGTGTTTAAGGCTAGTTTTAATTTATAACCACCAACAGGTAATTGTTTAAAAAATGTATAACAAATTTTTGTTCAAAGGTCTGGCATGAACTAAATGGTCACATTCAGGTTATTTATTGTAAAATATAAAATATCGTTTCAATTATCTTAAGAGCAAATTGAAATATCCAAATCTATTTGTAACCAATTTTTTAACCAGAATAGAATTATATATTCCTCACTGTATTAGAAAGAGATGTACAGAAAGATATCCTGAAATTCTAACAAATTCATTTTGCAAGTAAAAGAAATCATCTTGCATCACAATGATTGGCTATTTGAATACCAAAAACTTTTAGATAATTTAAAAATTCGCCGTATAGTCTAAACCTGGCACTTAATGACATCTTTCTGATTCATTTAAAGGTGGATGAAAAAGTTTGTTGGAATCGTGCTGCAACTGTGGCATGTGGATTTTCATCAGCCCACTTATGGTTGTTGTGAAAATTCATAATACTATGTCTTGAGAAGTTGGCTTCATCTCTAAACAATACAGTGGCAGCAAAATTGGGATTGTTTGCAATTTTTCTTAAAAACCATTGGCAATACTGCATACGGAGTGGATAGTCATTAGGTAGCAAATCTTGAACACGTTGAATTTGCTATGGATGCAATAAATTTTCTTTTAGAATATTCCAAACAGTTTTGTGACTAACATTTACTTGTTGAGCAATTTTTCTGGTACTCGTTTCTGGATATTCGTCAATAATTTGAAGAACTTCATATTTATGTTGTGTAGTTCTCGCATGTCTAGGTCGTCCAATAAAATCCCTTGATCTTGCAAAACTTCCAGTTTCTTGTAAACGAAGATGCAGTTTAATAAACGTTCCACAACATGGTAAGCGGTTATTTGGAATACAATGGACATACATACGTCTAGCCTCTAAGGCATTACCATTGGCTAATCAATACAAAAAATGCATATTAGCCATTTCAGCATTAGTAAACGCAAGCATAGTCAAATAGTTTAAACTGAACACAAACGAAAACAGAACTAGTACTACAACGAAATTAGAATGATGCGTTGGTTTTTAGGTTTGACACAGTAACTGTTAACATTCCAAAGGCCACTTACAATAAACATGTTCTTTCTTGTTAGTTTTCGAAACTACATATTAGCGTCACTAACGAAATAAATTTCACTTACACAGTCAGAGCTCGTTTATTACAAAAAATTAAAATAAAAAACCTTGTATACCATTAACGACAAAACTTATCACACATGTTTATAGCAACTTTTCGTCTTAAAATTGAATGACAAATCGGCCACAACAAAATTTCAGATTACTTTCGAAACACCCTGTATATAAAAGGTCAATCAAATCAATATTAGAAAATTTGAAATCAATATTTTTTTCAGATTAAAAGCATTTCAAACCATCAACAAATTCTACAACAAATACACTATTGAAATATTTAACTTTTCTCAATATTGATGCTTGTATTTAGCCAAAAAAAGAACAATCTTCTGGAGGACTCGAATTTAATTTTTATGAGATACAACAGTTTCTACCATACCATATAATTCATAAAGGTATAGTTTACAAATTCATATATCCAACCACATTTTCACAAGCTGTACTGAACGACATTTATTTATTTATGTGCGTTTATATGCAGATTTGTGATAGTTGTTTCAACCAAGATATACTCTTGGCACTTGTATATAAAGGTGAATACAAATTATAGCAGCGATTTCAATTATACGTGAGCATAGACCGGTATGAATAAAATTTTTTCTCGCCTTATAGTGTGCAAATTTTATCCGGTCTACGGCGGGGCATCACCGTATATGCAGGATTCTTCGTTCCTGTGCATCCGCGGGAACATTTTAAATATTCAAAACGTCTCAATTATTCTCAGAATGCAACTGCTTGAATATTTATTAGGAGTTCTTTGTTCAACGGGCGATGTTCTTTATTCTGACCGACAGTAGAGTGCTTGCTTACTCATATAACGTTATATATACAGAATGTTCAAGAAATAAGGTGACTATTGTATTGCAGATTATCGAGTAACAAAGGTGAAAAATTCTGACTGTTGTAGCAACAACTCACTGTAAATCATCCTTTTTTTATTCATAATCTAAATATGATTTACTATGATCCTATTTTGATTGCAGAAACGAACTTTGAATAGGAATTCAAATTCTTGCATAAATCAAACATCTAGAGTAGACGTTGAAAGTTTCTGCAAAATAAATATGTTTGTTGAGTTATCGATTTTCCGAGGATAAAATAATAATAATAATAATAATCCATGCCTTAACATCATCCGACAACTGAACGCCCCTTACAGGGGCATTGGCTGGCCATAAGTTATTACCAGAGAGCGGACTGAAGCGATTGCGTTGTGGCGGTATCAGGTATTGTATGCATGTTATAACAGCCCCACTATTTGCTTGCTCGATGCAGATGTTGTTATTTTCGTCGTTATGAATAGTACATTGTGTGTATTCCTTCATAAATTTAATTCAACAGTGGCGTGTAATGCGGAATATACATTTATATATTATTTCGTTGACTTCGTTGAAATAATCGCTTAAAAAATTATATCCGCTAATTTCCAAAGTGTATTCTCGTGTTTACATGCTGTTATACATACATATACATATATGTATTTATTGTTCTTGAGATAGTATATTTTCTATTCTCTTCTATAAGGAATTGTTTCTGGTTTCGTTTCTTTCAGTGTTATTTGGTTACAACGTTTAGTATTTTAAAAGATTCGTTTTATATTGTTATATTGTATATTTATCCTATAATTTCTTATAAATATTAAGTTTAATTTACTAATTTATTTTTGGAGTAGTTTTCGTATCTTCTTTTTAGTACATTTCTTTCTGTTCTTAGTATTTCTCTTTATTTTCATTAACTAAGGAGAATTCTCGTAGGGCAACCATGGTAAGATGGATTAGAGGTCATACAGATTGGTGGCATATTCGTAATGATACCGAGATATATTGCAGTGCTTGTTCATTAAGTTTAAGGCGTCCACAAAAATGTAATGTGCAGAGACATATTTCTTGAAAAACTTATCTAGATGACATATGACTATCTTCACCTGACACTTTTAACGAATAACTGTGTGAAGCTTTCATGGCGACCAATATCCTATTCAAAAAGTTTAACAATCCAGACCTCAAGAGATTGCTTACAAAATATACTGATTTTCACTTAGCAGATGAATCTACTTTACGTAAATACCACTTACCAAAATGTTATTTGAAAACCATTGAAAAAATACGAACCAACCTATCTGGTCAATATCTTTGGGTAAGTGCAGACGAAACAACGGCTATAATAAGACGATATGTGTTAAATGTAATTGTTGGTAGTCTTCATCCGACAACTTCATACCAACCATACTTAATTGCAACTAAAATACTGCCAGTTGTAAAGTATGAAACAGTAGCAGAAGTAATTGATCAATGTATTCATAATATTCCTGTCATCGGATAATAACTATAAAGACGAGATGCTATTATTTTTGACTGATGCGGCAGCTTATATGTTAAAAACAGGGAAGTTATTAATGCAATCTTATCCGAATATGCTACACTTTACCTGTGCAGCACATGCACTACACAGAGTATGTGAATCCATCAAGGGTCATTTTCCAAATGTTGATAAGTTAGTTTCAACATTTAAAAAGATATTTGTCAAAGCTGAGACAAAAAGTTGATGCCATATTTAGCAGAAATCCAGATTTGAATATATTATATAAATTCTGCACAGAGCCGATTGAAAAATCTATACACTCGAAGTAAGGTGTACTTTTGCAATATTTTAATCACGCACCCATCACCAGTTGTGATGTGGAACGGACATTTTATATTTTTAAAGACGTTTTAACATCTAAAAGAACTAATTTAACACAGGAACACCTTGCACAAATTTTAGTTGTTCATAGTAATGTTTTACCCTTTCAATGTTTCACAGAAAATACATAGTTTTGAGTTTTCTTCTTTGTAAATTATTTTTATTCAAAATTCGATACGCTATCTGCTTGTCAGTTTACCACAAATCTGTACTGAGTATCGTAAGAGACAAGTTTACACTGCATCCTTGTGGTTTTTAGTTTGAGTGCAGGAATTAACGAATATAATGGTGGGCGCACGTGCTCTAGGGCTTACAGCTTGTTTCTTCAAAAGTCGTCATTTAAACTCCGAAAGGAAAATCCTTAAATGTATAAACTCATAATTCGTAGTGCAATTTTAATCTTTATTTTTCAAAACACTAAACACAAGACTATACAGATTCTAGCTCAAAAGGAGTAGGTATATCACTTGTGGTAAAACTGTTACTTGGCTCACAAAAACAAATGCTAAGGATTTGGAATAACGCAATTATGGTGGCAATACATAAAAAGTGACAAAATGTCGCGCTCTTAATTCTTACATACAAAATACTAGCGACAACAAATAATTGAAGAACAAGCAGGAAAATATTAGATATCAGAGATGCTTTAAAAAAACCAGATCAGATCAACGTTGACCAAGTTTTATATTGAAGCAAATATTGCTACGACCGAAATATTCCCATTTACATGTTTGTCGATTTTAAGAGCGGTAACGACCACATTCCAAATTAATAATAGAAATAAAGTGAAATTCAAGTGCCAAAAAATGTGTATTTATAACAACTGCTACTGTGTTATTTTATCTTAAAATTATGCGTTTACAATTATTCGTTTTCTTCATTTTTGTGCAATGCAAGGAAACTGATAACTTTAAATGTATAAACCATCATAACATGGTATATTTTCCTACTTGTTTCTATTAATATTAATAAGAATAATTTTTCATGGATTTTTCAATTATTACTTACACAAACTTTACCTTACACAAGCACTGTAGTTTTTTTCTCAATAAAAACACATTTAGTTAAGTTTTAACTTTGTAAAAAATAATCGTTGCCATTTTGAGAATTAACTTTGAAAGTAAGTAATATACAGAACACTGTTTTATGCATATACCTATGTACATATATAAACCTAGAATATTACGATTCTTATATGTGCATACATAACCTACCACCGTCAACTTATGTATGTTGCCGTTCCTTGTAATTTTAGCACCTATTGTTAATTCTTTCTTTATGCTCACCCATACTACGTTATGTTAGTTCATAAATTCTTCTCGTTACGATAATCTTAAACAAAAGCAGTTTCTAGACGGAAGGTGTGTGCATTTCAAACGCTACATCTTTTTGTTTGTCGAGCATAATGAAACTCGATGGATTATTAACAATTTAACTATATTGTCGTATATATATATAACTTAAAAGAAATTATCGACCGTACTATATTGGTTAAAATAAATTAAAAACGGGCAAGCGTTCTGTCAATTAAAACTCATTTATTTATTATCTCTATATTTCGCAACGAGTGTGTTGCTTCTTCTTCAAATAAAAATGTAGAGTTCAAAAAAAAAAGTGTCGTACACGGACATTAAAACTGATTAAATTTAGAACATTAATGTTTTAAATTTAATCAATTTTGGACCATATTGTGAAGGGCGATGAAACCTGGGTTAATCATGTCACACCAGAGAGTAAGCACTAATCAATGCAATAGGGGCATAATGAATCATCGTAACAAAAAAAATCAAACAGACAATTTCCAACTGGAAGGTCATCTGTACCGTGTTTTGGGACATACACAGCATTTTATTCGTGAATTTGATGCAGTAAGGAGCAGTAATAAACGTAGCTGCATACTGTGCTACACAACGAAATCTGCGAACAATCGTAAAGAATAAAAGACCAGGTTTTATCGATTCCGGAATTGTTTTGTTCCATGATAGTACATGCTCACATTCAGTCGAGTGATTACCATATCTTTCTCCAACTTTACGATACATTCAAATTATACTCTTAATAATGTGATACTCTCTACATTTCGATACTATCAAGGGCCCTTGGAATTACCTTCAATTCTGAATTGACTTTTAGTCTCCATATGTCAAACATTAAAAATGAATCGTCTAAACTGCTAGGTTTTCTGTTAGCTATACCTCTTACGATTGTCATGGAAGTGATGCTCTCATTAGTTTCTACAACTCCCTTATTTATTAAATCGAAACTAGATCTATACTGACCTTATTGACAGTGTATAACGTAAATTTCTTACAATATTTTGACCATTGATATTCTAATGACGAATTTGTGTACGAAATTCAACTTTATATCATAGTCGAGAAGAACAATCTCTGGAATAGTTTTTCTCCGCAAATTATTAAATGGCAACTATACAGATACTAATTTACGGAAGTCTTTATGTCTCAGACTTGATCCAGAAGTCGACCAACCTTTTGTATTCCTTTATGCCATAGAGACAATCGTTATTTTAGTGATGTATAGAAGTGATAATGAAACCGATATTGAGTTCTGTAAATTTATTGTGTAAAACTTAAACGTTTCGTGATCGGTAAATTAAAGCGATTGTTATTTTATACGAGAATATCTGAATTTAATAAATGTTTAATTTATGATTCAGTACTAGTTTATATATATTATTTAATACTTGTATTCTTCTGGATATGTTCTCTTTGTTTCAAATGTTTATGTTGTTTTTCTTTTTTCTATTATGTATAATATTTATAAGTGTCCCGTATCGTTATGTTCAAGTTTTGGGAGTGTAAAATAGACTTCATTTCAAGTAACAAAAACAACAAACTTGTATATCTATTTTTATTTGTTTCAAAGTTACAGATCTATGAATGTGATTGTCAGATCATGAAAAAAAATGTAATCCTAAAGTCAATACAAACTGATTTTATTTAAAGAAAGTTATACGATTCAATAACAGGCCTGTGATTGTTAACGTCGCATAATAAAATGTTATCCTAAAATAAATAAACACGTGTCGTAGTGCATACAGTAATTTCTTGGAGATCTACAAAAGAAGAGTACTGGAAATTGATTTATGGTAAAGAAGGTTCTTACTTATTTCGTAAGTGCTGAACCATGAATATCATACAATAAACAAATGTTCAGATGATTGTTAACGTTGCATTTTTTAATAAAGGATTACATTACGTTTCAGTTCATACAACACCTTATTAGTGAGTGGACACGTTTTCTTTATTCAAAATGCCTTACCGATTTTCTTCTCAAGAGTATGCGGACATGCATTTTGTGTATGGCTACTGTAACGGCAGTGCACGTCAAGCAGTTATTGAATACCGACATCGGTTTCCCGATAGGCGCATTCCTCATTACAGAACGTTTTTGGAAGTACACAGACAATTTCGGGAATGCGGACTACGTGATTATCTTTTCGACCGAGGAGTAAATTTACTAGCAGACTTAAAAGGAAGGAAGAAGCAGTAGCTATTGTTACAAGGGATCCAACTCTCAGTGTACGTCGAATCGCTAGACAACTAGGAGTGCCACGAACAACAGTTTGGCGAATTTTAAAACGTGAGGGCTTATATCCATATCACTATCGCAGGGCACACGGTTTGCTTAAGGCAGACCACTATGCTCGTCCAGTTTATTCTACCTGGATATTAAGACAGTCATGGCTTCATTTTAATATCTGCAGAACAGTCCTCTGGACAGATGAATTTACGTTCACGAGAAGTGGTGTTACAAATCTGAGAAACCTGCACAGGTGGTCATCAGAAAATTCCAAAGCTATACGCCCATCTAAATTTCAACATGAATTTTCTATTAACGTTTGGGCGGCCCTAATCGATGACTTGTTGATTGGTCCTGTCGTTCTTCCTGGGAGATTAAATGCTGACAATTACCTTCAATTTCTTATTGACGAACTGCGAACAGAGGATGGCACCACCACATTTCGGAATTGCTGTCCGAAATTGGGTTAACGTCAATTATCCAAGATGCATTGGTCGAGGTGGTCCAGTTGCATGGCCACCTAGATCATCCGATCTTAATCCCCTTCACTTTTATTTATGGGGGTACATGAAAAATTTAGTCTACGCGCATGTTTCGAACACAAGAGAATTCACCTGGCTGTCGAGCAAATCCGACAAAACAAGTATGAAATTCGGATAAGTACTTCTTCTGTTGGCTTACGGGCACAAACCTGCATTCAACAAAGTGGTGGACATTTTGAAAATATTATTAATTGAACTTTTTTAAATAAAATCAGTTTGTATTAACTTTTTTTCATGATCTGACAATCACATTCATAGATCTGTAACTTTGAAACTAATAAAAATGGATATACAAGTTTTGCGTTTTTGTTACTTGAAATGAAGTCTACTTTACACTCCTAAAATTTGAACATAACGATACGGGACACTTGTATATGCGTTACATATAACGGGTGTTCATTTGAAAAGTCAATCTAGTAGCATGTGATTTACTGAGAATATTTTGAAATATGTCGTAAATTAAAATTTACTACTTAACCTACAAAGCGTATATTTTGACAGTTTCATACATACAAATAAATAGCAAATGTGATTGACATTATCAAATGTCATTTGGATTTACGCTTACGGAACAACAAACACATAACAAGTGTTCATTTGAAAAGTCAATCTAGGTTACTTTGAAATTTTGATAGAATAAGACGCAAATATATTAGTATGTGTTTGTATGTATGAAACTGTCAAAATATATGACTTCGTAAGTTAAGTAGTAAATTTTAATTTACGACCTACTTCAAAATGTTCTCAGTAAATCACATGCTACTAGATTGACTTTTCAAATGAACACACGTTATACATACATATATATATATATAAGCAAATATAAGCATTTATATTTTTTATATCCTTGACAAAGGCATCATTGCCGAAGCATGTAGGGTTGTTTTGGATGTATGTATATACTTTGAAGTAATAAACCAGACCTTTGATCGCCGACTTATTGAGTTTACTATATACATATATATATATATATATATATATATATATATATATATATATATATGGTGAGTCGTGAGGAATCGACCAAACTATAGGAGTGTATTCTACAGGTGAAAGTAATGTAAAAAAAACTCAAATGTTGCTATCCGATTTTTATTTGTTTTCGAGTTATAGCGTAATTAAAAATAAACAAAATTTCATACATTGAAGTTTTTGTATTTTATTGGTATTATCGTTCTTTATAATATATTTTCAAAAATACCGCCATTCATTTCAAAACATTTTTTACATCGTCTACCAAGGGCGCTGGTTGCGTTCCTGATTGCGTCAGGTTGATGTTTGATATTGTCAGCAGCATTCATATTCCGTTGAATTAGTGCACCACGAGTGTCCACTTTTACTTGATACACTTCATTTTTTAACCAGCCCCATAAACAATAATCGAGTGGCGTGAGGTCTAGAGACCTAGGAGGCCAACCAATGTGACTACCACGTCCAATCCAACTCCCTGGAAACCTTTCAGCCAAATGTTGCCTGACTGCACGAGCGTAATGTGCAGGCGCTCCATCGTGCTGGTAGAAGATATGGATTCTGATGTTTATGGGAAAATGAACTGCACGGACTGCTGTGTAGTTCATTTTCTAAAAAATGTAAATAGGTGTCTCCCGTGAGGCGATTCTCAAAAATGTAAGGACCAATTAAAAAACCATCGATCATACCACACCACACGTTTACCGAAAATGTATGTTGAAAGTTACTTTCGACTGTTGCGTGTGGATTTTCGTCTGACCATACATGCTGGTTATGACAATTATTAATACCGTCACGGGTGAATGTCGCTTCATCCGTAAACAGTATACGCGATACAAAACGAGGATTATCATTTATCCATCGACAAAATTCCATACGTCTACGATTATCATCTCGTTGTAGGTGCTGTACTCTTTGTACATGGTACGGACGTAAGCCATGCTCGTGGAGTGTTTTTATCACCCTTGTTTGTGGAATCCCCAATTGAATACTAATTCTCCGTGAGCTAGTAGTTGCGTCTTCTTCTACTACATCCAGAATATCTTCTACTTCTTGTAATTGTTGTCGACTGCCTCGTTCAGATATTATGTTTACACTGGGAAGCTTTCCGGTCGCGCACAATGTGTTGAATACACTAATAAATACAGTTTTATTAGGATGTCTGTGATATGGAAACCGTTGACGATATTCATTAGCAGCAGCTGTAGCATTCCCATCACAAAATCCATGAACAAACGCCATATTAGCATATTCTAAATTAGAATAAGTGTGTGGCATTTTAGTTTGTTACACTATAGTCGTACAAACGTCAAGTCAATGTCACAATACCCGAACACAATGTTATAATTTACTCCAAGGTATAAGGAACATTTTTCATCATGGCAGGGCCCTCACTATATCAACGATGAACTAGAGGTAGTGACATTAGACACATTAGGCATACAAACCACTCTACACTATTTCTCGACTGCTTTCAATGTCACTACCGCTAGTTCGGAAAACCACGAACAGGTAGCGCTTCAGCTAGGAAGACTTCCCTATAATGAATTGCTACCGGGGTTTCACTGTTTTTACGAATACATACATAAACATGGTATACTAAATCTACATTTTTAATTACGCTATAACTCGAAAACAAATAAAAATCGGATAACCAACATTTGAGTTTTTTTACATTACTTTCACCAGTAGAATACACTCCTTGCGTTTGGTCGATTCCTCACGACTCACACTGTATAATTTAATCGAAATTAACGACCGTAATATATTGAATCAAATAAATTAAAAACGGGCAAGCGGTCTGTCAATTAAAAAACTCATTTATTAAGTATCCCGATATTTCGCAACAACTTTGTTGCTTCTTCCGGAGATAAAAATGTAGGACAATAAAATTGATTAGATTTAAAACTTAAAGTTTTAAATCTAATCAATTTTATTGTCCTTGTACGTCAATTTTATTATTTTTTCAACTCTACATTTTTATCTCCGGAAGAAGCAACAAAGTTGTTGCGAAATATAGGGATACTTAATAAATGAGTTTTTTAATTGACAGACCGCTTGCCCGCTTTTAATTTATTTGATTTTATATATATATATATATATATATATATATATATATATTTATATTTATATTTATATTTATATTATTTGCATATTATTATAGATATTAGTTTCCCTTCACAGAACAAATTAATATATGAAGTAATTTTTTGCTTTTGTTTCAGATACGTTTTCTTGGTGTTTTTCACCCTGGTCATAATTCTTCAATTTGACGATTCACACAGTAAACCATCCACACATAAATCTCAAAAAACACATGATGTCTTGACAAAAATTGGCTTCTCACGAATAAGAGCGCCGAACAGTCATCACAAAAAACGTTTAGCCGTTGAATCGAGACAGCATACCAGATCGGACGATTCGCATATGTACATCATCAAGCTGCCACCGAATCAACACTATTACGTTCATAACAGGCCGAATTCCCTGGCTTCCGAGCCGAGCAAAAACTTACCGGTGGGTTTTAAAAATAACGGCCGACCGTCAAAAATATACCATTGGAATATGCCGGTGTTGAAAAAACTTAATAATAATAAATTTCAACACAAAACCAGACTAAATAATAAGATCATCAATTTTAAAAACCCGGAGAATTGGAATGACGTTTTGGATAAACCAGAGAAGGCGAAGAAAAGCAAAAAGGACAATAAAGTGTCGAGTTATAAGAAACAATCGTTTTATGTGCCAACGAGACCGAAGAAATCATCATTTTTCAAGTACTTCCCCGGAAACGGCAAACCAAAATCTTTCTATGTAATTGATAGTAGTAAAAAAAAAGCGCATTATCATCGACTTTTACCTTAATTTCTGTGTAAGTGGAATGTTAATCATCACTATTAATGCGGATGAAATAAAAACTGTTACTTAGTTTTTTTTTATTTTGAGTGTGCAATAAACCTCGTGCGATACAAAGATTTAGATCTGGATATGTAATTAATACACGTATAAACATGCAATATATATATATCATCATTATTAACGGACTTGAATCGAATTTATATTGGACAAACATATCATGGAAGTTCTAGTAATAAATCTGTGTGAATTCAACAACATATGTATTATAAAAAAGTAAGAGAACATAAATTTATTATTAAAAAACTAAGTTCTAAAAGTACACATTTTTCATTAACAAAAAATATGTCGACAGTATCATGGTTCTGACAGTAATAATTGTGGTACAACGTAAATATAAACTATACCCGAAACGCACAATATCCTAATCTATCTTATAATTCCTCACTTATTCAAACGACACGTCATTTTTTGAAGGATTTCCTCCTTCCACTGGTGGTAGCCAGTGCTGGATGAAGTTTCTAGCGGACCCTAGACAAAATTTAAATTGGGGCACCATTTACATAAGTCGCTTCCAAATAAATCTTAAATAATATCACTTTTTAATGTTTATTGTTAATAAAGAATTCAATAATAACGGTGTAATTGCTGGTGTAACTAAAATATATATTATTAGTCAGCCTTAAAAAAATTTAATTTTTTTGTTTTCGATTTCCTTAAATTAATTAATAATTTCTTCGTAAACTAGCCTTACATAGGTATCTTTTTTTATTACAAGCATTATTAAAAGCTTTAGCCTTCTCTGTGCTATTTACAGACATAGGAAGTTAAGCAAATCCTTAGCAATATTTCGCTAATAAAAAAAGGTTCAGCTCAGCGTCTACTTCATCATCAATGTCATTAAAGTCACCTTTTTTTATTGCATAATTAATGTTTATTGTCTATATAATCCAATTCATTCTTTATATCTGAATATTCTTTACAAAATATTTGAAATATTTTATTTTATTTATATTCCGTTTTACTATTCCCAAATTACAGGCTCTAAACTTATTTGTCTATTGCTTAACCTGAAAATCTAATGCAGTATGAATAACATTATTTTTAAATTAATGATCATTTGAGGAGTAACACGTAATCCAATGAGTTTTAATTCAGATTGTTACTTTTACTAAAGTTTATTGTTCTTATTAATAAAGTAAATCCATATTTATTATTTATGTGCGGTTTACTAATTTATACATAAATTGATATGTGTATAAATCTGTTTATATTTTCTCTTGTGGGTTTTTCTAGAACGAAGTAGTTAGTATAAAATTGCTGTATCAATTCAATTTGTTTATAATTCGAGTGTTTGAGCCAGTTGAATTGTATCATTTATACACTAGATACCTGCGCCGTGGTGTATTTATAATTTTGTAGTTCTGTACATAAATCTTCAAGTAGAAAATATAAAAAATATTTTAAGTCACTGTCGTTAATCAGTAAAAATTTGGTTACATTAACAATGAAGATAGACTTTAAAATGTCAACACTTTCACGACCTATTGTAAAAATTTTCTCTGATGTTCACTATAAAATATAATATTACAATATTTTGATCCTGTGAGTCTAATTATACAAGGTGGCGCAAAATTAATCATCCAATTTTGTTTTTGAATAACTTTTTTAGTAAATTAAAAAAAAATTTTTGAGTGGTAAAAATCTTTATTTGGACCTTTACTAATTTTTCTGTTAATTGGAAAATATGATATCCGCCAAGTGGCTGCCCCCAGTATTGATACACATTTGTGCCCGTTTTATCGCATCTTCCATAACTTTCCGCACGATTTCTGGTGATAACTGTTCGCATTCCTGTCGAATATTCTCCTTAAGGGCTGCGATTGTCTGAGGCTTGTTGGCATAAACCCGCGACTTCAAGAAGCCCCAAAGAAAGAAGTCTGGGATGGTTAAATCGGGCGATCTTGCTGGCCATGCCAAATCGCCAAAACGGGAGATTACGCGACCAGGAAATGCTTCCTTCACAATATCCATTGTGGCTCCTGCTGTGTGTGCGGTTGCACCGTCTTGTTCAAACCACATATTCACCAAGCCCCGCTCATTCAATTCTGGCAGTAAGAAGTCGTTTATCATGGCCCTCTAGCGTTCGCCATTAACAGTAACCGTATTGCCGATGGCGTCCTCAAAAAAATACGGTCCAATCACTCCTCCCGCGTGAACACCGCACCACACAGTAGCCTTGAGTGGATGTAACGGCTTTTCGTGCATCACACGCGGATTTTCAGTGCCCCAGAAACGAAGATTTTGCTTATTGACGTAACCGATTAAATGAAAATGCGCCTCGTCGCTCATGATGATTTTCGACTGAAAATCGTTCACTTCGTTGTTGAGATTGAGGATGGCTCTACAGTAATTCACACGCGACTGAAGGTCAGCAGGCATTAACTGATGCACTGTTTGCACTTTGTATGGGAACATGTGTAAGTCTTTCACTAAAATTCGCTGTAGGGTCCGTCTGCTGACGCCCAATTGCGTGGCCGTCGTCTGGTTGATGTTTCTTCGTTCTCAGCAACATCAGCAGCCACAGCCGCGATATTCTCGACAGAACGACCAGTCCGGTGGCGGCCACGCCCTGGAAGATCTCTTGTGGTTCCAGTCTGTTCGAGTCGAGCAGCTAAGCGGCGTAATGTTTGTCCAGTTGGCGCGACACGATAAGAAAATGGACGACGAAATTCACGCTGCGCTAACACCACCGACCGATTATTGGTAAAAAAAATCGACACAATTATTCCACGCTCTTGCGGAGTATAGCGCTCCGTTGTTTGTCTGTTTGTATTCTGCAGATGTCTAGTTCACAAATGTCAAATATGATTGACGTACGACGCCATTTGCAAAAGTTATAACATCATCCGACAGGGTGATTAATTTTCCGCCACCTGGTATTTCACGTTCATAACAAGTAATTTTTATAATGCAGCAATACATGTGCACATGGGGTTTAGTTCATTAAAGCCTGTATGAGATGGCACTATATCCATGTTAGATTTCTTCTTTTTCTAACAATTATTTTAGAAAGAGTAACAGAAATTTAAAAATTCCTCAATTATATTTATTAAACGCAACGAATATAACAAAAAAACTTTCTACTCAACTTTTATGTAAGTATAAGCAAGCGCCAATTAAGTTGGCGCGAGGAGGGGTGCGCAGAAGCCGTTTTTAAAAACGTCCACCCCCACTACTCAAGTAATTATCAGACTACATTTGTTATTGACGTTTGACGGAACATAATGTCTTTGCTAGGGGATCATAAAGTGATACACGCTCAGAAGTTAGAATTATCTGACATTTGATGCAAAACCAAATACAAATTTCCCCACTACTTCTAATCCTGCGCGAACTTACCCCTCCTCGAGCCAACTTAATTGGCGTTTGCTGTAGTTATAACTAGAGAACGGACATTCTTACCACATGACTCGGCGTAATTCAATGAAGTATTTGTTAGTCTTACCGGCCATCTGGTCCGTTGCGATTACAATGGACAACACACTTGTTGTATTCGGAGGATATGTTCCATTAAACGCAATCGGCAATTGGAAATGTTTAGAAACTTCGCCGAGTACATCTCGTCGTAATACAATGAAGTATTTGTGTTTGACTTTCTCGGGCACCTGATTTTCGCAGCGTTAACAATGGACAACGGCTATTGTATACGAAGAACTTAGTCATGTGGTAAGAATGTCCGTTCTCTAGTTATAACATATAAACAAATCTGAACTATTATCGAAACTAAAACCGAATTTGATGCTGATCACATGATCACGCTCTTGCTCAATACATATTATTCATAAATTATTTGCTAAACAATTTTTTATAATAACGTTGTTGGATTCATAACATGGTCGTAATGCTTTTCTTTGTTAAGCAAATATATAAACAAATTTAAATAATAGATATTTGTAAATTTATTTAAAGAAGCGGTGACGTCAAGATTTTAAAATGAAAATAACTAATATATTGACTGATAGTTTTTCTTATAAGTGTTTTTAGGAATTTTACACATTTTTATACATATATATTTATACATATTATTGAAGATAATATATATACAAATAAATAGGAATATAGCTAGGCTTAGTTACTTAAATGTAGATCATTAAAATGTTTTATACATAGATTAAAAATGAAGACAGATAATAATAATACTGTGAAGATTTTAATAAACATAAATATAAGTTATTGAGTTTTATTTCTTTCTCTCTGTTTTGCATAGGCACCAAATACACACACCCATAAACAACCAATGAATAAACTTAAAAAGGGTATAAAATCCCCTTACCAGACATTAATATTCCTATCCCAAATACGTATTTCGACAAGTAAGTTGCCAGCCTCAGTAGCGCTGAACATTGGGCACACTAAAGTTAACACGAAAATCGACGTACACACTCAGAGAGTGTATACGTGGACATCTTTTAAAGCATTTCGCGATTTTTGTGTTAGCTTTACCGTACCTCATGTTCAACACTGTTATTTTTACCTACAGAGGATGGCAAAATACGTATTTAGGACACGAATGTTAATATAGAAAAGGGTTGTATACCTTTTTTTGTTTTTACTTAGTCACACTCTACAGAGAAAGGCTTTCAATCGCTGAATACGTAGGTGGTTGTGAAAGCTTATTAAAGCCAGGAAAAACAGTGACGTAATTTTAAGTTACGGATACGATGTTTGTAAAAATAGACATTTCATAGGTTAAAGACCAATAATAGATCATAATAAAGGCAGGCAGATTCATTTGTGCACACTTTAAAAAAGTCAGGTTGGTGAGAAACAGAATTTTTTCATGAAAAATTCCGAACGATAATTTTGTATTGAGCGACTTCATCTGACTGTTAAGAAGAAAGCACCATTAAACTGGTACTGTTTTCAACTGGTTTACAAAATTCAAGCGTGGACGTAAAAATCTTATTTATGAATTTCGCAAACGTCGTCCATCAACATCTGTTGTCGCAACAAACATCGATGCCCTAAGAGAAATGAATGATACATTGTGATAAATGTGATATACTGTGAAATTTAGGCATACATTCGCCTTGACATGGGACAAATATATGAAAGCACGTATGAACATTTGGCTGTGGAAAAGTTTTGTTATCGTTGCATTTCGCACAATTTGACAGATGCTAAATAACGGGATCTACCAAATGAAGTGAAGAATGCTTAAGAAATTCAACTGAAATCCTCGAAATTTCGTTTCGTTACAACAACGCAACTGACTATAATTTATCCTTATGAGCCCGAAACTAAACGCCAACCAGCTGTTTTTGTCGCTTTAAAAAATCGAAGAAGAGTTGTGTTGATTTAAAAACAAAAATTGGTTTACCAGAAGTACCAATTGATGGATAAAATTAAGGAAATATATTTTCAAATAACAAAACGTTGTAAGTGAAATACATATTTAATTAAATTAATCTGAAACATTTCACTAATAGATTACGAATTTGTTCGCAAAGCCTATACTGCATTATCGAAATATCGTGTAAAGCAATGATTCCCAAACTATATGGTACAATACTATATGATACAACACTATATGGTACAACACTATATGGTACAACACTATTTTAAAGGATTTACAATTTTTTAAAGCCCACGTGTTTTGTGACGGATCTCACTTCATATACGATAGAAATAGCAAAATCTGAAAAAAACAGAAACAAAATCGAAAAGTAGGTAGAAACTATATTTTAGCCGTTGTTTAAAAAAAATACTATATCAATAGTGTTTCCAGTTTCATTATTTGAAAATTTAGAAAATAACATTTGAACGTAAGTGATTTCGCATTTTAGGCCACTGTGTACTAGTCTTACAGGAAAAGTTTTACAAATTGTATTTACTTTTAAATATATCTTCCCACAACTTTGTTTAATATGCTCTGGCATCATAAACATTTTCTCATAAAAAAAACTCCGGCCGACATTATTTCTGTAGATTTAAATGTCAATTAAAAATGTTGTTTGTCCCAGATTTACTTAAACTAAATTGCGATAATGAAGATTAATTAAGAAAAATACAATTAGTATGTACATCTGCGCCAATATTAAGGTCATAGCTTCATTCGAAATGTTTCCGATAATTAAATATTTGACTTTACGTCATCTACAAGGTTGTTGAAAATGGAAAAACTTTTGAATTCACGCGCCATTGTCATCTAGTAACTTATACTATCAAATAGTGGTAGTTCTGTAATAGGACAGTTATGTATTGCAATTAAAATACAATAGTATTGTTGTAATGGCATACTCTTAAAGAGTAACTTACCTTTCATTTTGTATTCACTTCTATTTCTGTCAATAAATATGTACGTTAAAAACAATACAGGTATCACATATCTGACCACAGTTAATATTTATTGATTTAGCACACTTCGTAAGATTATGACTGTGCTTTGTTAACAAAACACCGACACTGATTAATTTTTGTATTCACATCTTTTTCAGCGGCTGATTTTGTTGTCAGTGAATTTGTTTACCATGAGCTGTCGTGATTCTGTTTTGATATACCTACACCTTGCTTTCTTTTAATTCGTTACTTCTTGTAATACAGTACACGTCTCTTGTCATCACCGGAATTTACTTGATTTTCAAACCAAATAGTATTCAAAATTGCAGTAGCGGTTCTTGACGACGTACGATGTAAGCTGCTACACGGATGAGACTGCTTCGAACAAATTCGATTGCAACCACTTGCTTCTCTGTATATATGAAAGCTTAAACGGAGCAGTCTCATCAGTGCAGCAGCTTACATCTTACGTCATCTAGAATCCTCACTGCAACATTGACACTCAGTTCACGATTATCCTAACATCATCGATAGATGATTTCGTTCCTAACGAACAATGATTAACCAAGGTCGAGGAGAGACTTTTATATTATCTAGGTACATAGCTATGAATGAACAAAGGCGCTATAAGAAAAGCTATACATTTTTTTCAACATATGATCCACTAACGGTTACACACATGTTCCAACGTGTTTCTAATAAGGTTGTACCTTCCAAAAAAATCGCTTGGTAAGTTTTCAAAATACTCCTCCGCCGCTTCCTTCATGCAATCATCTGAAGACGAAAGTCAACCACGCAGGTGCTTTTTTAATTTTAGAAGGAGATAATAATCACTTGGTGCCAAGTCTGGGCTGTAGGGTGGCTGTTCCATCTCTATAAAGCCACAGTCGCTGTGTATTTCTCGGACTTGGCAAACCTTGTGAACTCTGCAATTGTTATGGATCAGCATAATCTTTCGAGCTAGGTTTTTGAATCTTTTTTGCTGTGTGGCAGTTTTCAAATTTCGGATTGTTCCCTTATATATTTCTCCTGTAATTGAAGAGCCTTTCTCGTGTATTCAACTAGTAAAATTACTTCTGTATCCAAAAACACCGTCACCATTAGCTTTCCAGATGAATTTTGCGTGAGAGAATCGATAAATTAGTTTTGGAATGGCAAGAACCACATAGGTTTATTCTGTTTGTGTTTTTTAGGAATTTCTTGTTAATTTTATAATTGTGGAGTTTGATGATATTGATAAATATGATAGCACACTAACTAGACGCATTTATAGAATTGTTGTGTATTTACTTCCATCAAACAGGAAATGTTTGCAAAGGTAAATCATCATAAAGCAATTCTTACAGAAAAGAGTAGGGAATCAATTTGCAACGCAATCACGATAAAGTACAACGTCAAGTGGCATAACAGGCAGGTAAGGAATTACGTCAATATGTCAAAAGCATATTGGATATTTTACAATTTCGCAAATTTATCATACAGCTCCAACAAGTTTGTTGAAGAAATTACATTTTCATCTCTATAAAGTTTCGGTTATGCAACAATTGTGTAGATTTTTCCAAACAAAACAAACGTTGCTAAAACAAACATTTATAGACAACCAAACTACAATCTGTTTTTAATTTTAACAGATGTATAGCAAACGCCAATTAAGTTGGCGCGAGGAGGGGTAAGTTCGCGCAGGATTAGAAGTAGTGGGGAGATTTGTATTTGGTTTTACATCAAATGTCAGATAATTCTAACCTCTGAGCGTGTATGATCCCCTAGCAAAGACATTACAAAATATGTTCTGTCAAACGTCAAGGACAAATGTATTCTGACAATTACTTGAGTAGTGGGGGTGGATGTTTTTAAAAACGGCTTCTGCGCACCCCCTCCTCGCGCCAACTTAATTGGCGTTTGCTATACGGCTACTGAATAAATTTGAAACAGGCCACACATGCAGAGATTGTGTCATTTTCATAGGAGCGGCAGTGACAATTTTTTGAATATGTCTGTATACATAATTGTATTTAATTAAGTTTGAAAATGTTTTTGCAGAGCGATCCATCTCAACTGAAGGAGGTTGGCATCATTGTTACAGTTGGCAAGCATGTTTCAATAATTTTCAAACTTGAATGTATTGGTGGGTTCATACAGACTTTCTTAGTCCTAACTTAGTATTAGTATTAGTCTTAAGAAGTAAAACTATTGGTTACCCTAGTACTCGTTCACACAGGAATTAGTATTAGTATTAGTCTTAACAGCGTTAAGACGTAACCTTGAAAGTTCCTAAACTTTTAACTTTTTAGACCAAAATAGTGCGCAGGCGTTGATTGAAACGTTTTAAAATCTAATGAAATTGCATCCATATTTGTTTTTGTTCTTGAGAATAAATATCGTTATAAGCGCATTTTTATAATTATTGATTCTGAAAATAAAGAACAAAAAGAAAATAACTGATAAATTTGATGACGGACGTTTAATAGAGTTAGTACGGGAATTTAGTCATTTATATGACAAACGTAATATAAATTTTAAAAATAAATTGGCCGTACAAAATGCATGACAAACAATTAGCGAGATGTTTAATGTTTCAGGTAATAATTCTAATAATCTTCGAAAGTATCTGGAGACATTCTCGTGTATTTTATAAACTGCTGAAAATCTGGCTCTATATTCTGCATGTCTTTAAATAACGTTGCAAAATGTCCTTCCGTTTTTCTTCCTCTATTCAGGGGGCGAGTCTTAAAACGCCTCTTCCTTTTTAATTTGCTTAACAATATTATTGATGCGCTCAATAAAGTAGCACAGGAAAATAGTAAGGCTGCGTTTTTTTAATTTGGACATGTTGAATTCGTATTGATACTGTAACACAACGAACGACAATACGCAAAGTATGGTTATGTTTACGTAAATTTCACATTTGCGAGCGCTTTTCTTTGGATGCAATGCGCAAGCGTAGGACTAATACTAATTTATGTCTGAACGGTCATATATTTCTTAAGATTAATTCTAAAGTTAGGACTAATACTAATACTAAGTTAAGGAAGTCTGTATGAACCCACCATATGTTTAAAGGTTATGTCGTAACGTAGCAAATTTATAGTTAACTATTAAAAAGTACTTATCGTTCTGAAATTATCAAAACTATTGTGAGATAGATGGCGCTCCAGAGAAGAAGGGACGCTAATAGGAAATGTCCACTAATGGTCAGTTTGGGTAATGTTTTAAATCAAAAAACCTAAAACGAAAATATTATTCCCAAGTATCAACAACGTACAAATAAATAAAAGAATTTACAAAGAAATAAAGAATTACATATAATTTCTAATTTTTTGATAACCATTGAATTTTCGGAAAGTTTTTAGAATGCAAGAGTGAAAGTTATTTATCAAAATTGTTAAGATAAGGTTGGCAGTAACATAGTAGTATGTCTAAAATTTAAATCATCAATCTGACTAAATCAAAACAATGGATTCTACATGTTGAATTGGACATGCTTCATTTGAATTTACAAACATTATGGCAAATATATCAGAGGAGAAGTTGCGAGAAGCAGCTGCAGTTGGTGACATCGAAGCAGTGCAAGCTTTGATAGCTCAAAATATTGATATTAATTCGAAAAATGAGGTAAATGGCTGGTATGTTTAGAAAATATGTAAAAGAGTATATACATTAAACAATATTTCAAATTATAGGACTGCTTTGCATTGGGCGAGTCGTCGTAGCCAAGAAGAAATTGTTAGGATTTTATTGAATAATGGAGCAGATACTAAAATAGAGAACAGTAAAGGTGAAAAACCTTCCGATGTTTGCACAAATCCTAATATTCTAACCTTGTTAGGAGAAAATCCAGTTAATGTAAATAATGTTTATCTAGAAGAACCAAAATTTCAACCTAATTATCTTAGAAATTCACCTTTGAATGGTCAAGTGGACATAGGAACAAAACTTCGTGCAAGACATTCTGACTTTTTTACTATGCCTACAACTGTCTTACCTGCTCAAACTGAAGGTAAAAATATTAAGCCTAAATGCTTATGTAATTATAAATGTGATGTATTTCAGACTTGGTTTTAAAAATACGTGTAGCTGGTTCCACTGATCCAGATTTTATAGAAGTAGAAGTGCCACGTTGGAAATTAACTTACAATACTTTAATGAAGATTTGCTGTGACGAATTAGAAACAAATGAAGCTCAAGTGGAGCGTATAAGAAAATTACCAAATACAAGATTACGTAAGGATTCCGATGTTAAAAGACTATTAAATTTTCAATGTTTAGAAATTGTAATGAAAGCCCCAACCATTACTGAAAAATACAGCAACTCATATCAAAGTATTTCAACACATAAAGATCAAACAATTTTGTATTGATTTTATTACATATTCACCAAGGTTTCAAATATGGGTTCATAGAAAAACTACTTAAAAAGTACTTAAAGTAGCTGCTTGTATGATATTGCACAGCATTTAGTACAAATAAAACACCAACCAAATTCAAAGCAGGCATTTTGATTCGTGATTAAGAATTGTGAATATAAAATTGTACTATTTCCAATAAAATAATGAAAGTATATTATAAAAATAGCCTATTTTATATATTTATTTATTAAGTAATTTTCTTGTATAACATTATTATCAAAACTAAAAATAAATATTTAAGCCAACATTATTGAGTTTCTTACAAGGTCCAGATTGACTATTAAAGGATTCAGTACTTTTTCCAATTCCCTATGAATTTACTTGCTTTATTGTTATATTATATATATATACAAACTGTTCATTAGAACACTTCACATCGGCATTTATCTCGTTAATTATTAAATTTTTGCTCTAACTTTGGAAAAACGTTTTGGAGGAATAGAAAGATAGAGAAACATTGTATTTGTTCTTGACTCTAATAGATTCCATTAATTTCTACAGGTGTAATTGAATTGTTTAAATAATTGATAAAAATCTAAAATGCATCAGTACATCTATATAACAAATAATAAGACATTGTCTGTACATGTCTTTAGACAGGTATTATCTTTTACAAAATATTCAAGACAGAAGAAAATGATTAATTTACAAAGTTTCCCCAATCTTTCACAAATAAAAATTAAAAAGTATTTATTTTGTTTTTAAAAGATATATTCTAAATATCACTTTATTCACATGAATTTATAAAAGTAGATAATTATGTTATTTTTTTTTATCTTTGGTCTGATGTTTAGATTTCTTCCTTTTTTCCAATGTTACTTTTCCAGTTGGATGCACTCTAACTTCCTTGTCATCTTTAGTAGACAGTTCGCCACATACTTCTTCATATGCTTTAGGACGTTTTGCTTTTGCGATGGGAACTGATATTTCAGAAGCATTTTCTAATGTAAAAATAAAAATATATACATTAAAATAGTTTGTATTATTCAGCACCAAGACATTCTGTAACTATGACATTTTTAAATCAGTGAATTGTAAGAGCAGTACAGGCTATGTACAACTACACAAATAGTACTTTTTGAATTAATCCTAACAGTACAGAAACTAGAAAGTAAAATTAGCATAATTATTATGTGATATATTTCATACCAAATGCTAATTATACTTTGTATGTAAAAGTAATCATCAATGAGAAAAGTAATAATTGGTAAAATCTCTTTTTTTTGGATGAATTCAAAATGGCCTTTTAATAAATAACATGAACTTACTTAGTGTGTAATAAACAGGTATCCCCAAACTTTTTGGAGTTTTTACATGAATGCCACGTATATTAGACCAACCACCAGGGAATTGTTTGGCCAAACTTTTACATGTTTCTTCAAAATTTTCATAAATTAGATTTTCTGACATTTCAGAATGTGCAATTTGAATTGTGAAATTATCACCATGTGGATGCAAGTTTGTAGATGTCTTTCTCAAAGCAAATTTGACATTCTCTTTTAAATTATTAGCATCTAACCTCACAGGAATCGGCAATTTTCTCTTATCACGGAAAATTTTACCTAACTTCTTAACTACATAACTAGATATTTTAGCATCCACTATAAACATATCATATAACTCCACTAGTTTTCGCAAAAGTTCAAATTCACTATATTCTGTTTTTAATTGATAGAAAGGCATTACAGTTTTAATATTGGTTATATTATTATCTCTTAATACATCCTCATAATGTTCTATAGTTTTCTCATATTCCTTTCTGGGATAACCTTTGATGTCTTCTGTAATCAAGCATATTTCACTTGAATCCTTTAATAAACTGTGTTTCAAAGGAATGCGTAATGTCCTTGATGGTGTTTTACCTATTTTAATACTCGAAAATTGTAAAAATATAGGAACTGCATCTTCAAATAGCGTTTTGTCTCTTTTTTTTTCATTTATAGTATTGAATAGAGCTTTTATACCAGATCTTACGCTATTTTTATCTAAATTCATTGAAGTATCATTTTCACCCATCTTCTTTGCTTTTTGATTGAATATTAAATCTGTTTTTACTTTCGACTTTTCGATCTTATGTTTAAACATTGTTTTTTTGATTTTTTGGGTAAATTTTTTTTGGATCTTGGATGACTCTATACTCCTTTTAGACAATTTATCACTTTCATCATGATCCCGGGTAGACTTGCGTTTTTTATTATCTAATAATTTATTTTTTACCAAAGTGTCCTTTTCCTTTAATTGTGATTTCTTAAAGTCCGAAATTTGTATTATGTTCGTACGTTGATTTTTGGACAAATTCTTATTCTTTTTTCTTAGAGATTTAATGGAATCAGAATGTTTTTTTAAAGATTTTTGAGATTTCAAGGAAACGGCGCCTAATTTTTTTTTTCGTGATTTACTCTTGTTCGTCGTACTTAAAACATCACTAGGTTTCTTTATTTTCTGATCACCACTCATAGTCTTCTTAATTTTGCCCATTCTTTTAACTATTATATTTAACAATATTCTCTGATATTTTATCAACACGTGCGTTATGAAGTTCTTGGTTATATACAAAGCTGCCAACCACTCAGAATCAAATGTCCCCAGAGATAAGACAAGAATGTCCCTAAGAGATATAATTGGAGATCATTTGTGATTTCACATTTTAAAATTGAAAGGCCTATTTTTTGTTGCAAACTTGTTACTTTGTCGATATGGGAATTAATTGAATAATAGTCACCATAATACACAATAAAGAAAAGTTTATTTAAAAAAAATCTATACAAATATTTATATATACCTAATTAAATATATTTTTTTTAAATGAATATCATAAATACAACAAAATGAAAATTTTAACAATGTGTTACTATATGATATGTGCAAACAAGTATTTTTAATCACCTACCATGGAAAATTTGTATGTAAATTGATTCAAAATATAATAAATATACATAAATATCAATTTATAGAGCCGAATTATTATTTGAAGCTCATCATAATCCAATCGTCAAGGTTAATATATCAGGTAATAAGATATATTTACCAAAAGATATAAAAGAAGAATCTTCTGTGCGTGAAAATATAGGAATATTAAAAAATACTATAAGCTTTCCGCGTGTGGAACGAAGGTATGTGTTAAAATTTCATGGATTTTTATTTTATGTTTACATTTTGTTTAGATCTGCACGATCTTTAGCCATTTGGTTGGAAGAGGAGCATTTAGCTAAAGTAGTTAAAAAATACTGTCAACATTTTGGATTCCAGAATAAAGCTGGTACTTATCTATATCCAGAGGAAGCACTATTTTTATTAGAAACTGTAAGTAAATAGTAATTTAGTTCAAAACTAATATTGATAAATATTATTTTTCAGAATCGTTTAGAAATTTTATGGAAAGATATTCCTATAACTATTCAACAGGGATACAGTTTAATCATAAACAATGACATTTTGCCATTAGATGAATACAGGATATATAAAAAATTGGCTTTACAGGGTTTTAAAGTATTAATAATTGGCAACCAAATATCTAATACAGATGAACCTGAAAATAAAAAGATCAAATTGGCAAATGAAAAATACACTGTTTCTTCAATTTCCAATGAATTTGAAGAGAGTTCACAAATATGTGAACCTACTGAAAAGATTAATAAGTTATTAAAGGGATATAAATATAAAATATGTACTGCAAGAAAAAAGGATTTCTATAATGTTACTATTCTGTAAGTAACTTGTAAATAAGTAACATAAATATAAATTTAATCTTGTTTCTAATTTTCAAAGAGAGAATGGTCAACTTAATCCAAATATAGGATTAGCAAATGACAATGTTAAAAAATTATATGGAATTCCTTTATTAGATAATGTGACATTTTATAGATTTGAAAAAGTTGATATACCCAATATATTTAAGGATGAAGTAAATTAACTATTTATATTCATTTTGTATTATAAATTTAATAAAGAACTACATTTTATATTTTATTTGATTCTTTTGAATGTCTCAAACTTTGTTTTAAAATTATTTAGTGTGTTTTTATTTCATAAGAGGAGGTCTTCTTGCTACTGAATCCTTTCTGGCGCCAGTATTGCCAAATTCGAGTTTTTTTTCAAGTATTTAAGTTTTCATGTGGATGAATAGTATGTTTCACCTGATGAAGCTATAGTATGGTAAAACATGTCTAATGCCTACAATACAATATTTTGAAACTAGTGATTATACATTTATTACTAATGAATATGAACATGAATTTTCATCAAGTAAAGGCTGCATAAATTCAATCATTTCATATGAAACGAACGATGAAATAGAAATTTTACATAGATTTTGAAATTTAGAAGTAGGCGCTATATATTTTTAATAAGTGCGGCATTAGTGCTCTCTTTATAAATAAACTAGAATTAACTTTGGTTTGTATCGATACTATATTAAGTCAATGAGTTGAGAATATGTGTTTTAACAAATAGATCTTTGAAAATACAATACGACTTTCATATGCAATTAGTTTTTATAAGTATTTTGTTGACTAATTTATGTTCCTATTGCAAACTCCTGAGCGATAACTTCGAGGACATGCATGACAAAACTTTTAAAAGATTTTTATATAAAAACTAGTAATTTGAAGTATCTAATTAATGGATTAAAACATCACACTTATTTTTGGAAGTAGTTTTTATTAATAGTTTTACAAAAATCAGTGCTGCGATAATCGTACCATCTATATTTACAAATGGTAGAAGAGTTGTTAAAAAATAATAAAGTAGAAATCCTTTGGCAAAATTTGTTTCACCTAAACTGTCATTAATTTATGTCAATATTGTCAATATCAAATATAAATTTGGATTGTAGGTACAAACATATAACCTAAATATCATTTTATCAATGTATTATACATCAATATGAAAAAATTAGACGCGAAATTTTGGAGGCACTATAAATTATTATGTGTAATACGCATATTATTGGTTTTCATTCCTCAGACAGGTTATATTCATCCAGATGAGTACTTTCAATCAATTGAAATTTTAGCCGGTAAGTTATATTATCTATGAATATTGATATCACCATCATTAAGAATTCAATTTTTTTCCTTTTATATTGTACATTTGGAACTTTTTAGTTTCATTCTAGACTTTTAGTAAATATCTTACAAATTTATATTTCATGTTTACAATACTTATACAGCAGAATTATATGACAATTTATTATTCTAGTCAAAAAATAAATTGTTATAAATGGATTTTTGTATTTGGAATTCAATTATATTTAATATACCGGGCCTTCAATAAAATTCTTATTTGAAGTGGTCTGTAATTAGCATAAAGTTCATTAAAAAAGTATATTTTTTAAGTAAAATTTTTAAAAAAATTGTTGAAGAATACGAAATTGAAAAAATTTAGCGTAGAAACAACGCTACATTGCAAATACAAAAAATTTCCATTTTTTTATGAACCAAGTTTGTTTTCATTGAATTATTACCAGAGAATTTGAATATAATTGTACTCCTGTTATCAGTTATCAAGAGTTTATTAAATCAACTCAAATATATCCAATATTACAATGTCAATCCAACTATTCCATTGCAAAATGCGGCACTCAAGATTGCTTACACCATATACTTGTAATCTATGTAGCAGTATTGTCGCATTCGGCTGCACAAGTTTGTCTTTATGATAGAATGTTAACAGAATTAATAACACAAGTAAATAGATTTTTCATTTCAAATACTTTCTTTGTTTTATCTTTGGCTTAATTGTAAGAATACAATAAATCTATTGACATTTATTGTATTTCTGTTTCAGGTGACACGTTTGATTTAGATACTCATAGACCTTGGGAATTCAACATAACGTTCCCTGTGAGAAGCATCACCCCACAATATTTTACTACTGGGTTGAGCTACAAAATCTTAAAAACAGTCGATATATTCGTTCGTTCTTTCCTTCGAACGACAGTACTTAGTCCATATTTGCTTTTAATCACTCCTAGAATATTTATTTGTCTTGTATCCTTTTTATGCGAGTATTGCATGTACCAGATTTGTGTCGCAAATAATGAAAAATATAAATCCCGTTTGCTCGTATTGAGTACTTCATATGTTATTATTGTATACGGTACTAGAACATTTTCTAATACACTAGAGATGATTTTTTTCTCTCTGTTGTTATACTATGTTTCGGAAAGCATGATTTTTTCACATGTCGTAGTGAAACACCAGGAATATTTCAAGAGACGCTATGATCAAAGTGAAACTGTAGTCGATAAGGCCAAATTTCACAAGATGACCTTATTTCTAGCACCGCATAATTATCGAAACTTCTTCATTATAAGCACAATAACAGTTCTAGGTACATTCAACAGACCTACATTCCTTTTTTATGCCATTATTCCAGTCTTCTTCTGGTTGTTCAGAAGCATAGGTACTAAATCAGTTACGCCATTACAATTTCATTTTAGGTCACTTGTCGCATTTTTGGCATCGATACCCACTATTTTAATCTTGGCTGTAGTAGATTCCTTCTATTTTGGATATCTGACTTGGGGCGAAATCGGCATGCTGGACGTTTCAATTAATAACTTTGTTTTTCCATGTTTCAATTTCATACGATACAATTGGAACGAGAAAAACTTAGAAGAGCACGGAAAGCATCCCATATATCTGCATTTATTTATTAATATTCCGTTGCTGTTTAATATTCTTGGTATTTTTACTTTAATTGGATTTGGTGATATGCTTACAAAGTAAGTAACATGTATGAATGTACGAGATTTGGCTATAAATTTTATTGTTCTGTCGGAATTATATTGAATGTTAAGATCGATCAGTATATTTGAATTCTTTAAAAGAACGAATAATACAAAAATGTATTCTGGTGTGAAGAACACAAATACACGTTCAATATTAATATTTTTTGTGAATGTGTCCGAATATATCCCTCCCCGGAGACGCAGATACGTACGAGGGTAAGCTGAAAAATTCGGTAATTAAAGTATAACAAAAAACAATATTTCAGTGAAATGTGTTTTATTTTTCGACATAATCTCCCTCAAGATCAATACATTTATTTAGTCGATGCTCAAGTTTCTTTATGCCTTCACAGTACTCATTTTCCTCGAGCTCCTCAAAATAGTGGTCGACGACAGCTATCAGCTCTTCATCCGAAGCAAATCTCATACCGCCGAGGTGTTTCTTCAGTTTGGGGAACAGATAATAGTCTGACGGAACTAAATCCGGTGAATAAGGGGGATGCTCAAGCGTTTCGAACTTTAATTTGGCCAATTTTTCTTTGACAATTCCGTTCGTATGAACTGGAGCATCTTCTTGAAGGAAAATTATTTTTTTATGCTTTCTTCTTGGTCTTTTTTCGACGATAGCTGCCTTCAGTCGATCCAAAAGTTTAGAATAGTATAGTGCAGTAATCGTTTGTCCCTATGGCAGGTAGTCGATAACCAAGATTCCCTTCGCATCCCAGGAAACGGAAGCCATCACCTTTCCTGCCGATAGACTGACTTTGGCCTTTTTTGAAGTCGGTGCACCACGTTTAGTCCACTGTTTTGATTGCTGTTTATTGTCTGGTGTGTAGTGGTGGACTCAAGTTTCATCGCACGTCACAAATTTGCTCAAAAAATCTGTTGTATTTTGCCAAAACCGCTCAAAAATGTCTGTAGAACATTCCACGCGTTTGAGTTTTTGCTGTGTTAGTAAACGCGGCACGCATTTGGCACACCACTTAGACCTGTCTAATTCAACATTTAAAATGTACGACACCCGTTCTCAGGAGATGCGTATAGCCTCAGCAATATCTTGCAATGTGTATTGGCGATCACCTTCCACAAATTTCAAAACTTTTTGCACACTTTCTGCAGAAGTGACTGTTTTAAGACGTCCAGAACGGGAATCGTCATTTACGCTCGTACGACCTTTTTTAAATTCGTTCACCCATTTGCAAACAGCCTTAAAACAAGGAGCTTCATTGCCTTACACATATACTATATCAATATGAATTTCTCTAGGCGAAGAATACTTTTTCCGCAGGTATTTAACCACAGCGCGAGTTTCGATATTGTCCATTTTTAAGAAGCAACAAAAGTACTCTGCTTTGGACGAGTGTACACAACAAACTACTTGACAGATCGACATGAAGTTTACCGCGTATATCATTGAAACATCAAGCTATACAATAGCGTCAAAGATTACTTTTACATAGCGCCATCTCATAGTTAGTTAGTTACTCGAATTTTTCAGCTTACCCTCGTATTTCATCTTTCTACAGATTCATCAGTACGCCCCTGCTGGAGAAAGGATATCTATAGAAGTACATTCAGCGCTGCATATTGTTTCTAAAGATGGCACTGCCTTATCTCTAGAAACTGTATTCGGTTTGTGTCTTCACTCATACTTACGGAATAACCGCATGTGTACTGTAGCAGAATTATTGAAACATATATGAGTAGGTTAAACCCCGCCAGTTTTGTATAATACAAAAGTATGTTCGAACACGTTCACAAAAATATTAGTATTGAATTTATATTTGTGTTCTTCACACCAGATTTTTAATAATATTTTATATATATATACAAAACGGATGGGGTTTTAATTATCCTGTTATAGAATGACTAATTAAATTATGCAGATTCTCAGCTGAAATCCCATATATTTTCATATGGAGCTTCAATTTGCAATTCAGTCTCTCCCCTTCTTTCACTCATAAGTAATGCAGCAAACTTCATACCGGTTTTTAAATGTAAGCATCCGCCTTTGAAACCAATCTTCTCTCACTATCCGTCTAGAAGCTGCCGGTAAATATAAAAGTATTCAAAATTGCGCCAAAATTGTTTAATAGAATACTACACTTGAAATTTTCAATAGTAGTTTAACTCAAGCAGTTTATAATTATAGAAATACAGGGCGCACAAAAAAGAATATCGGGCTTTTAACACAGTTTAACATATTTTAATATAAATAAGTTTTCTTTGCAAATGCTGAATGTGACGACCGTTCATTACACGACACACATCCAACCGATAGGCGAGTTCTTCCTGCTCTTTAACCAACATGTCTGGAGTAATGGAAGCGACAGCTATTTTAATCTTATGCCTCAAATGTGGTAGATCAATAGTCAGATAAGTTGGATCTTGGATGCCACATCTAGCAAGCTCCGTCATTGGCTCTGTGACCGCAAATTTAGCGGTTGGAGACAATGCAATTCAACTAATCTCGTACAGAATTATGTCGGTGAATAAGCGCACCATTTTGTTGGCAAATAAAGTTGCTTCCGCTGTGTTGCTGTTGAGAATAAAGCTATATTTACAGCTCATCCAGAAGCAACTACTGTTACGCTTGCTTCAGCAAAAAGCGAAACTTCAAGAGATAGAATGTATAGAATTCACGGTTGGCTCTTGGTGAAACATGATTAATAATTTACTAAATAAAACACTTGGTATATTTGTTTCACAAAATGTATTTAAAATATTTCTGACATATGTTTCGACTTAGTCATTCTCGAAGAGTCATGTAAACTAAGTGAAAAGTGTACTCCTACCAATATTTATGAGTTATTTTTTAAAAAGTTTATTACAGCATCTATTGTGGAGGTGTTTGAAAAATCCGACTGCGTGTTTGTGACCTGTCTGTTGAGATTTATGGCTTTTTTAATTTCTAAAATTTCTAAGAAGTCAAGCCTTTTACCCTTATTACAAGAGTGTAAAAGTTTGAAATTATTAGCATTAAACAGATGAGAATTTTGAATACAGTGTTCCGCGAATCCCGTGACTATATTGCCATGTAGAATAGAACTTCTATGTTCTTTGATACGTTCTTTTATAGAGCGTCCTGATTGGCCAATGTATACCGCTTCACAATCACTGCAAGTTAATTCATATACCCCTGACTTATCACGCAATTCTGTTTTTCCTTTATTGTTAACTAGAATATTTCCTAGATTGCATTTATTTACTAGGATGACATTTAAACCTAATTTATTTAGTTTATTAGAAACTTTATTGCTAACCCCAGGTATATAGTTTAGGGTGTGAAACACTTTGTTAGTTTTTGTGTATGTATGTCCGGAGTAAAAATTTTTCGTAAGGATAGCGCGTTGTTTTTTGTAAATCATTTTGTCTAAGAATTCTGTTTTGTACCCGTTATTTCCAGCTATCGTTTTTATGGTATATACTTCTTTTTCGAAGTTCTTATTATTTAGAGGGAAATTAATCAGTCTGTGTATGAAACTGTGAAAAGCTGTCATTTTTATATTCCACGATTGGTTGGAATTTGCCGGAATTACTGTATCTGTTGTAGTGGGTTTTCTAAAGATATCAAATTCAAATCGTTTATCAACTCTTGTTAATTTTAAGTCTAAAAAGTTAATCGTTCCGTCTACCTCTTTTTCTATTGTGAATTGTATTTTATTATTAAGGGAATTTAAATAATTAAGAAATTGGTCCAGCTGTCTGTCAGTACCCGACCACAATTTCTTACACAAAAACTAACAAAGTGTTTCACACCCTAAACTATATACCTGGGGTTAGCAATAAAGTTTCTAATAAACTTAATAAATTAGGTTTAAATGTCATCCTAGTAAATAAATGCAATTTAGGAAATATTCTAGTTAACAATAAAGGAAAAACAGAATTGCGTGATAAGTCAGGGGTGTATGAATTAACTTGCAGTGATTGTGACGCGGTATACATTGGCCAATCAGGACGCTCTATAAAAGAACGTATCAAAGAACATAGAAGTTCTATTCTACATGGCAATATGGTCATGGGATTCGCGGGACACTGTATTCAAAATTCTCATCTGTTTAATGCTAATAATTTCAAACTTTTACACTCTTGTAATAAGGGTAAAAGGCTTGACTTCTTAGAAATTTTAGAAATTAAAAAAGCCATAAATCTCAACAGACAGGTCACAAACACGCAGTTGGATTTTTCAAACACCCCCACAATAGATGCTAACTTTTTAAAAAATAACTCATAAATATTGGTAGGAGTACACTTTTCACTTAGTTTACATGACTCTTCGAGAATGGCTGAATAAGTCGAAACATATGTCAGAGATATTTTAAATACATTTTGTGAAACAAATATACCAAGTGTTTTATTTAGTAAATTATTCAAGAGATAGTACAGAAAGTATAAAGTCTCGTTTTGCATTTTATGTAGGTTTTCAGATTCCCATATACGGGTATTATAAGTGTTAATTTTTCCACTAAGGTGAAATGTTGAGTCATCGCTAAACAATACATTTAGGACGGACGACTTTCTATAAAAGCTGCAAATGATTTAGGCGCAAATGTAAGCGTTTGCAGTTAGCGGCAGGACTCCTCGACATGTTAGATATTTTCTCCTTACACAGATTATTTACTCGTAACGCCGTTGAGGGAAAAGACTGAAACGCACAAATAAAACACCTCTTTGCTCTTTGATTTTCAGCTTTGAATCAACATTGGACACCTCATTTATTTCATAATATAAAAAATTAAAATTCCGATATTCTATTATGTAGATTAGGTACTTGTTTGAAACAAATTACGCAAAGCATTTATAATTGTAAAACACATTTAGAAATGACAATCTATTTCATTAAATGAACATAAGAAACACGAACAATTTCTAACTATACAATAATTCGTGATATCGAACGAATATATAATAATATTTAGAACATTAATCACATGTTTATAGCCAAATTTTCGTAATGTAAACGTATCGACGTATAAGGGAACGTACTAATCCGAAGATTAATGAATTTATATCTCAGCCAATAGTTTACGTTTATTAGTTTATATCGAGAGCAAAATTTCAAGAGCCAAATGTTTACTTTTTTTATAATCTATTCTCTTTAAGAGATAAGGATAATATAAGTAAAGCCATTAAGAATTTCTTTGAGCTTTTTTGTCCGTGTATATAAACCAGTAACTTGGATTATATTTTATGCGTCTAATACAAACGAAAGTGTTAGGGTGTTGCAAAACTTTTTTCGTTTTTGTGCATGGTAGACTTTGGTATTGATAAATTTTTCATAATCATTTTAATGTCGTGTATCTAACTAATGTGGTGTATTTGTCTTTTTGGGTTCTTAAATAAAACTAACGGTAACTTTAGACACACACTATATTAATAATAAAAACGAATAACAATTTAAAAACTAATTACTAACAATAAGCACATTTATATATTTATATTTATATAAGTTCACTCGGCGACACGATATTCACTAAATTAATCAGTTGCTTCGGGATTCTATGTCTTATCGGCCGTAATGATAGAATTCATGACAGTCGCGTTCTCCGCCTTTGAACATTTTGTATCACTCAAACACTCTTGTTCTTGACAGTCACTCGTTACCGAATCCTTTTTCTAACACTTTCAACGTAAACGTCGCAGAAATTTCATTCTGTCTAGGAAAAAAAATATTGAGTTTCAATGAACCAGTCCCGATACATTTTGATTAGAGTAGCATATACATACATATGTCACAATCTGTTATAAAGCTGGATTTATAAACTTGCCTTGCCGTTGGCGTACCGCACCGTAGCGTTGCAGTTCGCAGCAGTTCGTTGCCGTTCGTCCTGGTTAGGTTGAATTATAAACTTGCCGTTCCCGGACGCTGCGAACCGCCGCGCACGCGCAGATCATTCTTCGTAGGAACGCATTCACATCTGTTCACATCTCACATCACATACAGAAAGGAATTGTTGATGTGTCGTTTGTGTAGCCGTGATATTATTTAAAATGGACAAAAATAATTATTTGGCCGGAGGTGCAGCAATTTTGCTGTGTTTGTGTGCAGCAGCAAATATTGTTAAATCACTACAATGGCAACATTTAAAAAAAAATCACCAAATATTTTATTTTACTAAAATAAGATATTTTTTAACATAATTATTAATAAATATTACACATAATCAAGAAACATATATAATCTATAAACAATTTCAGCATATAGGTAATCGACGATCGAATTAAATCGTGGAAAATGGATTTCAGAGGAGTTATAGGTAAATTTGCAAATGTATCTAATACAGAATTATCACAATGCACTGCTTCACCACCGTACATGTTTTCAGAATTAAATCTTTCATATTTCTTTTATATCAATTAAATCATACATGCTTGGTGTGGGATTAAAATTTTGACAACCGTTATTCATATGGTATGTCGATCTTAAAATCGATTCAGCCATCTCTTTTGCTAACTTATTTATTAATTTGTCTTTGACAATATTTACTACAGAAAACGCTCTTTCTACTTCTGCATTTGAAAAAGGCAGGCTTAGCATAGCATAATACAAAATATGATATATGCGATATATACGACTTAATATCAACCTGACAAAGTCATGCAATTATGGCCCTACTCAAGATAAGTTATGATATTATAGGTGTAGATGGCACCACCACAGAGTCAACAAACGAGTTTCCAACTAAATCACTGACAAAAAATTTTCACTAAATTTGTCGTTGATGGCTTAAAAAATCACCAAATTTTACGATAAAATCACTGAACTCCCAATACTGACGCTGTTTGTGTTTGTAAACATAACCAAGCGCGTTGCGCAAACTCCAAATTGCACAATTTCATTGGTTCATACACCAACGTTAACGAACTGCTGCGGACTGCAACGGAAAAAGATAAAAGTTGGTCAAGTCTGAACGGCAGCGAACGGAATGTGGGCGTCACAACTGCAACGAACGTTCTTTATAATTATACACGTTTACTTCAACGCTTTTTAACTTGAGCGAACTGCAACGTTACGGTGCGGTACGCCAACGGCAAGTTTATAAATCCAGCTTAATGATAAAATGCTCAACCTTTGTATCAAATCGTAGTATGTATATAAATCAAAAAATTATAGTATATAGCTAGTATTATAATTCCTGAATATATTTCAATTTATCACCTAATTGATATTTTGTTCTTAAAAAGACGTAATTCTTGTGATGGATTATAATGTTTAAAGCACAAAATTCTTTCAATGGAGACTGTGGTTAAATAAAAATTTAAAAAAGGTATATAACCCATTACCACAATTATTAGTCGTATCCTAAATACGTATTTCGACAACTAAGTTGTCATCATCAGTAGGTAAAAACTACTAATTAAAAGTCGCACATGGGGCACAGTAAAGTAAGAAAAACGCTTCCGCACAACTACTATACACTGCAACCCTGTAAAGACTAAATTTAACATGCCAATCTCAAAACTACGAGACAAACACTTGCCTCTTAAGGAAAAGGTTTAAACATGTGTTAAATTGTCGAACAAAGGAACGGCAGAAATTAATCTCTAAAGGGGGCGTCAACTAAAAACGATTTTTAAAAACTACGATGACCTACTATTAAACTTAAATGAAACACCTTATATTTTCACAAAACACTAGTATATTTAACTATATGTATATTTCATGTGCATTGCACACATCAGTAGTTACATATTATTTAAACGTATTATTTCGAGTACATGTATAGTAACAATATCTATATTGGGTAGGGGTGTAAAAATTTCCCTTACAAATGGTTAAAAAGTATGGTCGTATATTGTAAAAGCCGAACACTATTGAAATTCTGAGAAAGACAAAAATTGGGAAGGGGCGTTACATGTGAAAAAACAAGACATCTGACTGTGTTGTGTTATATTAAATAAGAATCAATTAACGTGAAAAGGGTCTATGAATTATTAGATATTGTAGGTATATAATTTAAAAGTTAATTATAAATAGGTGACATGTCATTGTTAAGGAGTTAAGCACTTTAATATAATGTATAGAATTCACGGTTGGTTCTAGGTGAAACATGATTAATAATTTACTAAACAAAACACCCGGCACATTTGCTCCACAAAACGCGAAACATTTTACATTTCGTGAAACAAACACACCAAGTGCTTCATTCAGCAAACCATTGTTAAGGAGGTAATTTTTGCATTCTGTCACGTGTATGGATTCCCACATGTCTATATTTCTGCTGTTACCCCCCCCCCCCCCCCCACCCACTTATAACAGCAGGGGTAACAGCAGAAATATAGACATGTGGGAATCCATACACGTGAAAGAATGCAAAAATTACCTCCTTAACAATGGTTTGCTGAATGAAGCACTTGGTGTGTTTGTTTCACGAAATGTAAAATGTTTCGCGTTTTGTGGAGCAAATGTGCCGGGTGTTTTGTTTAGTAAATTATTAATCATGTTTCACCTAGAACCAACCGTGAATTCTATACATTATATTAAAGTGCTTAACTCCTTAGCAATGACATGTCACCTATTTATAATTAACTTTTAAATTATATACCTACAATATCTAATAATTCATAGACCCTTTTCACGTTAATTGATTCTTATTTAATATAACACAACACAGTCAGATGTCTTGTTTTTTCACATGTAATGCCCCTTCCCAATTTTTGTCTTTCTCAGAATTTCAATAGTGTTCGGCTTTTACAATATACGACCATACTTTTTAACCATTTGTAAGGGAAATTTTTACACCCCTACCCAATATAGATATTGTTACTATACATGTACTCGAAATAATACGTTTAAATAATATGTAACTACTGATGTGTGCAATGCACATGAAATATACATATAGTTAAATATACTAGTGTTTTGTGAAAATATAAGGTGTTTCATTTAAGTTTAATAGTAGGTCATCGTAGTTTTTAAAAATCGTTCTTAGTTGACGCCCCCTTTAGAGATGAATTTCTGCCGTTCCTTTGTTCGACAATTTAACACATGTTTAAACCTTTTCCTTAAGAGGCAAGTGTTTGTCTCGTAGTTTTGAGATTGGCATGTTAAATTTAGTCTTTACAGGGTTGCAGTGTATAGTAGTTGTGCGGAAGCGTTTTTCTTGTTTTACTGTGCCCCATGTGCGACTTTTAATTAGTAGTTTTTACCTACTGATGATGACAACTTAGTTGTCGAAATACGTATTTAGGATACGACTAATAATTGTGGTAAGGGGTTATATACCTTTTTTAAATTTTTAAAGCACAACCTTAAGAGTCGTTTTTATCTCTTCAAAACGTATATTGGCCAAGATGCAGAACAGTAATTTACATCACTGGAAAGGATCCTCAAAGTCACCAAACTCATAGTCACAATCGAGGTGTTCTGGTTAGCAAGGCTCCCTTATTAGTTGAGTTTAATTAGTGCATCAAAATAATTTAAATAAATCTTTAATTGCAGGATTTTTAAAAGAAAATATCACTTATTACCGTCTATACGAAGCATAAAAGGATTAATGATTACTTCGATAATTGCCCCATTATTCTTATTATCCTCATTCGCCCATCAAGAGCCACGTTTCATAATTCCTATAATTTTTCCAATAGTTTACCTTTACGCCGATAAAATATACGAAGAACCGGATTATTCAATTGTCGAAGTGAAGCTTGAAAATAATGATGTTACTGTATTAAAGAAAAGTCAACCAAAATCGCAAACAATTTTAAAATTATGGATTTTTGCGAATATAATTTTAGTTATATTTTATGGTTTTATACATCAAGGTGGTGTATATCCCGCATATAATTATTTATCTAAAGAAGTTCGTGTTCATCCCAACACTCAATATAATATATTTACTAACTACATATACAGCATGCCCTATTCCATGCTATTGCAGCCAAAGACCGATAAATTATATTTTAGTGGTACGTCAAAATATAAGAAAACGAAGAGAGTTTTCTTATACCAGGAAGGGTCACAGGAAATTTTCGTCGTTTTGCAAAAAATGGAGGCGATATTGAAAGTATTAAATTCGAAGAGAATAAGAAACGAACTATTGTATATTCTCCCAAGCAGTTTAGATAAAAAATTGGGCGAAATCGTAACCTCGAATTACACACACTTACACTTGAAAAAAGTAAAAATTGTATATCCTCATTTGAGTATGGAGGCTTTGCCCGATTTAACTGATTTTATAAATAAAGTTGTATTCGTTGATATGAACTCTTTGGATTTCGAAGATTTATGGAGTTCTTTTTGTGATATAGTTAATTCATTTGGACTTACCATTTATAATATTGATACAATAACGTAACTTGAGTGAATTTAAATTGGATAATTAATACATTCTTCCAAGAAAGAACAGAAAGAGTTTAAGAAGGTGACGTTTAATGTGAAGGAAACAAGGGTTACAAATAATGAGAAATACAAATTGTAAATGTAAATATTCGTTATAACATGTGCACTTTACTAATGTTTAAAGAAAAGCATATTTTAAGTTATAATTGAATGAATGGATCGTTAAAATTTAAACTTCAAATGAAATTTTGTTGGCCGCGGTATTTCTAGGCTAATATGGAAAGTAATAAAACAGCTCAACAATAATACAACACAACAAACTCTAATCAGCAAGTATTAACATGAAATAACCTTCTGGTCCAATATAGTTTTTTTTTCCGACTAACTCGTGCCCGTATATAATTAAAAAAATTGTAATAATCAATACATGATCGTCAATTGGGAAAACAAAGCGGATTTGTGTGGTACGCTAAAAATGAACATTTATTTAATGTACTGAAACAATATTTTTATAGAAATCTAATGTTTGATCTTATTTACGTTAAGTTTATAAATACGATATTTCATAATAAAGCGTATGTTACATCCACCAAGAAAACAATACCAACATGGCTGTTGACCCAGATCAGTCTTTAAATTGCATAGATTTTGTTATATGCAAATTTTGGTCTAAGCGTTTTAAGCTGGGGGGGGGGGGGGTCGCTCAAGGACACTAGCCTAGTCGATTAACAACGTATATATGCAGATAGAATTGACCGCATATTTAGGAAAAATAATTAACTATAATAAATTATTTTTGGTTGTTATACTTCATATTATTCCAATTTACAAATGATTAGGAGGCCATTGACCAATTGAGAAACCGCCACTGAACAGAATTTTTAATTAATGTGAAAATTTTTAAAACCCATGAAGAAATTTCGCAATAAAAAACAATAGAATGTACATTTAGAAATATTCAGATTTAGTTTGTTCATAACGCACCAGTTAGACGTCTTACTCAGATTATTTTTTAACAACGAGCACTCTTATATACAAGTGTCCCGTATCGTTATGTCCAAATTTTAGGAGTGTAAACTAGACTTCATTTCAAGTAACAAAAATGCAAAACTTGTATATTCATTTTTATTTGTTTCAAAGTTACAGATCTATGAATGTGGTTGTCAGATCATGAAAAAAAGTGTAATCCTAAAGTCAATACAAACTGATTTTATTTAAAAACAGTTATACGATTCAATAACAGATCTGTGATTGTTAACGTCGCATAATAAAATGTTATCCTAAAATAAATAAACACGTGTCGTAGTGCATACAGTAATTTCTTGGAGATCTACAAAAAATAGTACTGGAAATTGATTTATGATAAAGAAGGTTCTCACTTATTTCGTAAGTGCTGAACCATGAATATCATACACTAAACAAATGTTCAGATAACTGTTAACGTTGCATTTTCTAATAAAGGATTACATTACGTTTCAGTTCATACAACAGCTTATTAGTGAGTGGACACGTTTTCTTTATTCAAAATGCCTTACCGATTTTCTTCTCAAGAGTATGTGGACATGCATTTTGTGTATGGCTACTGTAACGGCAGTGCACGTCAAGCAGTTATTGAATACCGACATCGGTTTCCCGATAGGCACATTCCTCATTACAGAACGTTTCTGGAAGTACACAGACAATTTCGGGAATGCGGACTGCGTGATTATCTTTTCGACCGAGGAGTAAATTTGCCAGCAGACTTAGAGGAAGAAGGATTCCCTATTGTTACAAGAGATCCAACTCTCAGTGTACGTCGAATCGCTAGACAACTAGGAGTGCCACGAACGACAGTTTGGCGAATTTTAAAACGTGAGGGCTTATATCCATATCACTATCGCAGGGGACACGGTTTGCTTGAGGCAGACCACTATGCTCGTCTAGTTTATTCTACCTGGATATTAAGACAGTCACGGCTTCATTTTAATTTCTGCAGAGCAGTCCTCTGGACAGATGAATCTACGTTCACGAGAAGTGGTGTTACAAATCTGAGAAATCTGCACAGGTGGTCATCAGAAAATCCCAAAGCTATACGCCCATCTAAATTTCAACATGAATTTTCTATTAACGTTTGGGCGGCCCTAATCGATGACTTGTTGATTGGTCCTGTCGTTCTGCCTGGGAGGTTAAATGCGGACAGTTACCTTCAATTTCTTATTGACGAACTGCCAGGTCTTTTAGAGGATGTCCCACTGAATGTTCGACGAGACATGTGGTTTCACATGGATGGGGCACCACCACATTTCGGAATTGCTGTCCAAAATTGGGTTAACGTCAATTATCCAAGATGGATTGGTCGAGGTGGTCCTGTTGCATGGCCACCCGATCTTAATCCTCTTGACTTTTATTTATGGGGATACATGAAAAATTTAGTCTACGCGCAAGTTTCGAACACAAGAGAAGAGTTAGTGGATCCTATTCACCTGGCTGCCGAGCAAATCCGACAAAACAAGTATGAAATTCGGATAAGTACTTCTTCTGTTGGCTTACGGGCACAAGCCTGCATTCAACAAGGAGGTGAACATTTCGAAAATATTATTAATTTAACTTTTTTAAATAAAATCAGTTTTTATTGACTACAGGATTACATTTTTTTTTCATGATCTGACAATCACATTCATAGATCTGTTACTTTGAAACAAATAAAAATGGATATACAAGTTTTGCGTTTTTGTTACTTGAAATGAGTCTACTTTACACAATTTGAACATAACGACACGGAACACTTGTATAGTTAATGGTTGAAAATAGTTTTAAATCATCAGTGAACATTGATTAATGTTCACTGATGACTCTCACAATCCAAAACCTCATTGATGAAAATAAAAAAAAACAAAAAAGGACCCAAGTGGGAACCCTGAGGTACTTCTGAAATCAATTTAAATAACCAGGAAATGTGGTCACAATCTTGTATTTAGAACTTTTCACCCATCAAATAGCATTTCAGAAGTGTAAATAGACAGCGAGACAAATTGTATTAATGTAACTTACAGTGTAAAACATGATTGATTTGATCAAAAGCCTTCGGAAAGTCCAAATATATTACATCAATCTGTCCATTGTCAACAACCTAAGAAACACATTGTGTGAAGCAAGCTACATTTGTGACTTTGATCTATTTTGTAGGAAACCATGCTTTATTAAAAAGAATGGATTCGAAAACTTTGGAAGAATTACATAGAAGTAGAAGTAATATTGTTCTGAAACTGTGTACTTCAGACGGGCTAACTATTAAATTAAATGTTTGGGTATTAGTTTAAAATGATGTTCAGGAAAATTTTAATTTCTTATCATTCTGTACACAAATCCTGTTATAATCATATTTAATTTGAAACTAATAGTACATGGTCCATTTCTTCCAACGAATAAAGGTGACAAATGTAAGGGAATCTTGGAAAGCCAATGTTTCACAAATCTCTTAATTTATTATTCATTATCAGGTGTTCTTTTCTCGAAATACCTATTTTACTAGAACTGCTAACAGTATAAAGAATAAACTTGAATATTTAATTATAATGTAAATTTTATTAATATTAAAGTCGCATTAATATAAGTACTGATATTTTATTGCGTGACTAGTATAAAGTATATATAAGTAAATACAATCATACTATTAATATTGCTATATCTATGTTGAAGAGTTTATTTCTTTTCTCATAAATCTATATAAAATAGTGTACAATTTTTATTAAAGTGTAGGTTATATAGTAAATAAAATACTGAGCAAATGTAAATTTGTCAATGATATGGTAAAAATTCTTAATAAATTATGAATCTGTCCAGAATACCTTTGAAATATCTATTCAATCTTGTTTTTTTTTTTATAATAAATTACTTTGGTAGTAAATAGAAGCTGAGTATTTATCACCAATAATATTCAAAGAATAAATTACAAATGTTTATAAAAGTTTCAACATCAAAACGTTATAATGTCTTGATTAAAGGTACTATTTTATGACCATCCAAAGTTAATTCCAGTCATGTGATAAAATCTAGTATTATATGGTCTATAAAAATCTCTTAATTTTTGTAAAACTATGGGATTTATGTATGGATGGTTTCTTCCTTTTGTTTTTCCCAAACAATGTGGTGCACTATGACCTTCACTTTTAAAAAGACAAGGAAAACCTTTTGTTGAATTAAAATAAAAATGTTTTTCAGTTACGACCCGCTTTAACCCGAAAAAATCTTGTACCCTTTTTAATTCCAAAGCAGGATCTAAAATTAATCTTTCTCCACTTACAAACAAAAACTGTGATAAGGGAAAATACTTTAACCATCTCACTAAATATCGGGCATATATACCTAATTTAACAGGCCCCCAACTAACATCAATTGTCGATTTATTACTACCATTTACAAAAACTAACTGCTCAAAGGGTTTCATATCGGGTTTTTTAGATATGGCTTGAGTATAATCTGATATTGCTCTTGTTACTGGGTTCCTGACGACAACTAAAAGTTTAGTTGATGGATTCATGTGCTGAACTCTACGTGGTGCTTCTTTTGTAATGAAGTATGATGGTGACTTTTCAATAGTTATTTGTCCTTCTAACGTAGGGGGCATTTTTTCACGATACCATTGGAAACCTATACATATGTTTTCGTAATTTCTAGGAAAATGCACATATAATCATCCTTACCTTTGGCATAATGTTTATCAAAAAAATGAACTTCACTACCTGCAGCACGAACATCAGGATGTATTCGAATAAATTCTAAAAGTGCTCTTGTACCACCTTTCTTAACCCCTATTATAAGAGCACTTGGTAGTTGTTGTTCAGGGTTAAGTCCTTGCTCTCTAAAGAAACGATATTTTGGTGATGCATCAGTTTCATTTGCTTCTAAAAGTGGTACAACACGAACTGATGTTGTATAATGAAAGGCAATATTTTCACTTGATAATAAGGGATTATGTTTCCACTGGAAATCAAAAACTGTTTAAAAGAATTTTGTATATATTTTTGTTGGAATTACCTTGGGAAAAGCCCTCGAAATACTTGTAACAACGCATGTATTAAATGTGTAAATATAGAGGGATATAATGGCCAAAATTAACAAGAAAAGCAAGACTTTTTGTGATACATGTATATCCATTCCATTTAAACGAAATCATCACAATATTTTGTGATGATATCGCTTTCAGAGCAATTGAAAATATCAAATTTTATCATCATCAAAATAAACATATGAGACTGTTATGTGTATTTGCAATTTCGATTTTGTATTTTGTCGATGTAACAGAAATCTATTTTATCCATATCCCACACATCAAAATTTTTAACTTCGATAATTAATATTTTTATATTATAATTATATAAATAATAATTTTTTTGAATGCTTCTATGTAACTAATAAACAAGAACAAATGTAGAAAGTTTATCGGGTACTTTTTAATTTATAAAAAATTATTTACAAAAATTACACGAATCTGAACAGAATAATAATAGGTATACATCGATATACTTGTTTAGCTTAGTCTAACCGAAAAATGCGAGAGAATTGTTATAAATAACAATAAATATAAATACCTAATTCTATTTACAAAATAAGAATGAATATTAGAATTTTGTATATCATTTAGAAAATTGTAACAATGTAATGAAACTATTATTAATTAATTCTTGGTTTCTTTTAGTTCTTTATTTTCTTCTTGTAGTTTTTCAATCAATTTCATCATGATTTCTTCTCTCTCTTCATATTCAGTTTTCATACTTTCAATTTCCGTACTGAATTTTCCATGCATCTGCTTTAAAATTGTTATTTCTTCCATCAGTTCTTTGATTTTGACCTTTTGTTCTTCGGCAAGCTTATCATATTGCGTCTTCATAATTTCCATGCTTTCTCGACTCTGCGTGATCGTTTTTTTATAAGTGCCGTACAGATCCACATATTCGTTTTCTAAATTTTCTATTTTATTCTTGTGAATTGGATTTTTTTGAACCTCCGCCATTAAATGGTTATGTCTTAAATTAACAACTTCACCTTCTGCCTGTTCGTATTTCGCTTCTAATTCTTCTTTTTCCTTTAATAACTCATTATATTCTTTTCGAATGGTATTTCTTTCTGTTAACGTTTTGCGTAGTGATTCTCTACATTTCTTCAAAGCACTTTCTAATTCTTCCAAATTTGCGAATATCTGCTGATAGGTCATAGAGTTGCTGGCTGTAGATGTACGTCTTCTCGGCGCTACATTTACGTCTGTACCGGTCTCGAAATTGGAATGTCTCAATAAAATGTCATCGGTTCTGGATAAAGTATTTTCCAAGTAATATTGTAAATCGTCTAATTGACTGGCGAGTTTTTTCGATTTCGATTTCGCCGGCGAGCAATTCAACATTTTCCTACTATTACCTATTATTACAGGATATTATTTGTTTATAGAATCCACAAACGCAATGCACCACGCTTATTATATATTATGCATACATGCCTAAGTTAGTTGGCAAGCTTTAATTGACAAAATATTTTTCATTATTGCAATCTTATCTCATCATGAGGGATCGAAATTTTACTTTCTTATCAAAATAGATGGTTATTCCATGTGTAGATATGGGTATACACGTAAGTTGTTGTCTTATCAATATAAATGTATTTATTAAAAGTATTTGATTATTCGAGGTTGAAAGAACACATGTGATTAAGTCTTAATCATTACATTCATTACGATTGTTTTTTACAAAAAATAAGCTTCATATTGATATATCATAGTCGGCAGACTATGTGCCCACACCGTCAAATTTAATAATAATATGTTTATATACTGAGAAGGATTGTTCGACGTTGAGAGATGTTATATTTGCATAGTTAAAGTGCTCTTTGTATCTGTACAATGGATCTTCAGTATTGGTAAAAAGTTGCCCTAATTTTGTAAAATCTACATTTTTATCTAATACACTTTATGTGTATTATTAAATTTAACAGTGTGGGGCACATAGTCTGCCGTCTTTTGCATAGTCATCATACTGGCTTTATTTACTTTTAAAATTAATACGTGGCGTGGAATAAAAATCCCGGAACGAGTTGATATCTCTGGATTTAAAATAAGTATACAGAAATATTGCAATTATTTGCTTTGGTTAAGCTTTATGAAAAGGAGAATACAACTGTAGATCGTATCTTTACTTTCCCGAAATGAGGTATCCGCATAATTTTACGCGCGGATGATTCCCATCAACCGTAACACGAGTAAATCAATATAAAGAAACACGAAATATTTCCTAATCACTTATTTTATTTAAAATGCATAGGTACACATGCATATAATACAAGACGTACATCATTATCTTAGAGACATATCTTATCTAGTATGTCAAGTACAGATTTCTATGTAAAGACAAAAGTTTTCATCATATAGGTAGTATGGATATTATTAGGTTGTTCATATACAGTTTGTTTCATATATCACATAAATGACTGAGTAATTTATGGAATTCTGCGTTTTAACGCGTTAAATCGAATCGACCATTTTAAAAATATATTCAAGAATCATTCGAATATTATTTTCGTAGTTGTAGGTACCTATATGCGAGAACTGTTCTCTTTTCGTCGAGCCTTTCTAGTACTTGTTAGAAATGTTGCTTGACATTTTATCCTAGATATTCAAGCAATATAAATGTCTGATAAGGTTACTCAATGCTCGAAATGTTTTTCGAATCATGTGACTAGGTGACGTCACTCGCGTTCTAAATATGTCGCGTTCTATGCTATTACATTCTGATTTGCAGTTTTTTGATTGAATGACAATCACCGAATCGAGAGTAACAAGACAACGCTCATTACTTTTTATGATTCCAAGAGGATTTAACCAGAAAGAATTCATTCCAAGTCGTACAAGAATTGATCATTCTCTGTCAAGCTCATCAGCTTTTTCGTTTCCAAGTTTTCTCTTCGTCTTAATACTAATTTCTACTTTACTTTAGTTTTTCATCGTTTCCTCTACTATTTGCATTTGATATTTCTTAGATAGATTTGTAGTATCTTCTACGAGTTGAAAATGTTTGGAACAGTGCGCAAAATTGCAAATTTTTCGTGTTTTATAAGCATCCTCTAGCATGCTTCTTCACAAAATTTTCTTTAGAAACTCAAAATTTCATGGCAACTTCTTTTGACATTTTTGTAAGATAATAATTTTGACATTGAAGATTGATTATTTTATTTCGTTCAAAAATTTTAACTGCTTAGCATTTGAAATTTTGTAAAAATAACCAATGCGTAACAATCGAGTACAACAAACAACCAAATACTGTATGTAGATACATAATTGCGTCGAGATTTCATAGTCTTGACGAACTTTATTTTGGGAAAGTCCTTACTGCTATGGAGTGTACGTGTTTTTTTTTAATATTGTATTTATAATAGTATGTATTCTGAAAACTCTATTCGTATGGAATAGATCAATCACTATAGAAAGAACAGCCGTAATAAGACCTTGAAGATCTAGCGTATAGAATTTGTAAATGATGCTATATTATATACCGTAATCGACAAATTTTAATTACTGGTACGAAAGTAGAACAGGAAAAGAGCGCGACGGAGAAAAGTAAAGAAAGACATATAGCCAGGTTGCCAATGAATCTATGCAAGTAGATGAAGTGGGATACGATAAGGTTCAGTCAGATTATAGCTAGTCAGTAAGCCTATTACTTTAGAGGGATGTAGAACGCATCTTAGAAATACGTATAAAATTCGCCACGAATATTTACAGAAGAATATTTATTTCATGGTGTATTACTTTTATGAGTATGTACAACAAAGCTTATATTTTCGGCGTATAAATGAAATGAAATATTAATTCTAAATTATGTAAAAAAAATAAATGTAACTCTTTTGAAAAGAAAATAAATTAACTCATCTCCGATAATAATAAAAAATAAATATTCTAAATAAAGGTTCAAATAATCCACCACATTGTTCTTGGCAGTATGCCAACCTATAGTAAATTTCTTGTCGGACATTACTGAGCATGTCAAGTGTTAATGTTAAGAATGCTCTCAATATTTTTTCTCCCAATTCATTTATATTATGCATTCTTTCGTGGGAATTACTGTAAACTTTTTGTTTGATATGTATATATAGAAAGAACCGACAATTGAATTATTTAAAATACCAGCCCATACATTTAATTTTTGTGGATATCGGGTATGGTCAGGTACATTGAGGTGTCTACCAGCGTAATACCATTTTATGATTTGCGTCTTTTCTTGAGTAGTAAAAACATGCATGTTGAAATCGACTATTAATATACGCACATAGAGAAATAAGTGTTGTACACACGGCAAGTGTTTATTAGGGAATAGGTCATGTTAAATGTGTATGTGTGTCCACCACTCTGCTTCTCTCTCCACTATTTGAAAACAGGCATCGTTGGATATAACAAGGTCATCTTTTGCATACGCTATATACGCAAACAGAAATTAAAATTTGTCGACTACTGTATACATATACTAATTAAGTAGTGTGGTATAACACATTAGTACATTGGTAATGTATGAAGATTTTAGACAGAATATTACACATTTTGTTGATTGTACGTTAATACAAAGGTATTTTTAATAATATAAAATATTATTAAAAATCTGGTATGAACAACACAAATAACAGGTTCACTATTAATATTTTTTGTGAACGTGTCCGAACATATCACTCCCCAAAGACGCAGAGTGTACGTTAGTATCGAAAATATTTATGTTCCAATATTAAAACCTACCATTCGCTTATGTACTAGTCACAGTCGGATTTATTGCATTTACATTTCCCTGTTGTTTGCATTGTTATTGAGAATAAAGGTATTACTTTTGTATAATGTATTACCAAGAAATCATAAAATATTAATGGAAAATTTCTTGGGATTGAATGTATAGGAAAGTAATCTCATCTTTATTACATTAACATCATTAACATGTATGAAAATATAACCATGTCATCGATCTTTTGTATAATAAAGTATGTATTATGTCGTTATAAAGATGAATTTAACTGAGATGTTCTCTTAACCCAGACAAGCCATAAGCATAATATATTGGAATTCTCATACGTTCCTAATGCTATGCAATAGAATATGTTTAAAATAAGTTTCTCAGATACTGCATTTAAATTGCGTGTACGTACTTATTGTTACATGCAGTTGCTTGCGGTTCTTTCAACTCTAACGTTAATACATTTTTGTTAACTTAAGATTAATATACTAATATTAAATATATTTTGTGTGCTTTATTTAGCGTTAGGTAATTGTACATACATTGTTTGCTTTCATCAGAATTACTAATAATTGTAAAAATTAACATGTTATACAACTTGAATATGCAGAATGTTTAAGTTGTATAACATGTTGATTTTTACAACTTAAATTTTTTTCGCACAGTGAAAATAATTTTGGGTAAAGATGCATTTAAGGTACCTTAGTTAGGCAAAATATTATACATGAATTTGTAACCAATGAAACGCGATTACCAATCAACAGCTTTGCCATATATATATACCTATATATATATATACCTATATATATATATATATATATATATATATATATATATATATATATATATAAGTAGACAAAGAGTCTTTGCCGTTAAAACAAGTATGTAAAATAAAAATTGTTGGGGAATCCGGCAATAAAAACCTTTAGTTAGTCAATTAGAGTCCTTTATTTTTTACCTTATATTTCGCTCTGTAGATTTAGAGCTTCATCAGAGGTCAAAAAGCGAAACTATTTTTTGTGAGATATAACATTTTTAAAAAAACAAAACCTATAGAGAAACAAGCAGTCCACGTAATACAAATAAAACTTTATATTAATTAAAAATTGTTACTTTAAAAGCTTATTGTTTTTACATATTAAAACCATTTAAAAAATTATTATTTTTTCAACAAACACATCTAAAAAGAAACACACACGTAGTAAGAACTACTTGTCTTGATTTAAATTACATTTTAACAATTCAAGTGTCGACAAGGTAGTCACTACCTTGTCGACACTTGAATTGTTAAAATGTAATTTAAATCAAGACAAGTAGTTCTTACTACGTGTGTGTTTCTTTTTAGATGTGTTTGTTGAACAAATAATAATTTTTTAAATGGTTTTAATATGTAAAAACAATAAGCTTTTAAAGTAACAATTTTTAATTAATATAAAGTTTTATTTGTATTACGTGGACTGCTTGTTTCTCTATAGGTTTTGTTTTTTTAAAAATGTTATATCTCTCACAAAAAATAGTTTCGCTTTTTGACCTCTGATGAAGCTCTAAATCTACAGAGCGAAATATAAGGTAAAAAATAAAGGACTCTAATTGACTAACTAAAGGTTTTTATTGCCGGATTCCCCAACAATTTTTATTTTACATATATATATATATATATATATATATATATATATATATATATGAAATTAAATGGAAACAACTCTGTTAAATTTTGAATGATGTTTCCATGGTTACGAAAATAATTCTTTGATATGATTGGTGATAAAATTCATGTGTATATATTTTGCCTAACTAAGGTATCTTACCTAATTTTAGATTATTTAATCTTGTCAACCATATATCCATGACGTGAAAATCACTGGGAATGCAATACCTAATAATAATATAAAAAGCAGCATAACATTGGTTTTCTAATAATTAGAAAACAAAAGTTGCATTAAAATTTTTTTTTAAGTTTGAACTTACCTAGATGCTTTCTTATCATCACAATTAGGTACTCAACCGGTTTTACAGCTGGTCATTGTCCAAATTTTGAAAAATAAATCTTCACAAATTTCCGAATTAAAAAAATAATATATATATATATATATATATATATATATATATATATATATATATATATGGTAAACCTAATCAGTAGGCGATTAAAGGTCTGTATATTACTTCAAAATATATGTATTTAAAAAACTCTACATGTTTCGGCAGTACGCCTTTATCAAGAGAATACAAAATATAATTTTGTATTCTCTTGATAAAGGCGTACTGCCGAAACATGTAGAGTTTTTTAAATACATATATTTTGAAGTAATATACAAACCTTTAATCGCCTACTGATTAGGTTTACCATATCATACCAAGGTCACGAAGTTATTATATATATATATATATATATATATATATATATATATATATATATACATATATATATATATATACACATATTGCAGTGGAATTTGCTTTGAAATTGCTTATTAATTTTAATTCACACTACAGCTTATATTGCCGGCTATTCAGTCTAGTAGAATCCACGAACTCCCATCTCATTAATCGTTCCTTGCGGAATGGGTCCAAGTTTTTTAATTTGAAAATAAAACAATGAATGTCAATGAAAGATCTTAATTAGTTAATTTAGAAGTTTTTATTAAAAAAAAAATCAAAAAAAATCCCTCTACCGAGTGTATAGGGTGCTAAAGCATCATCAACAGTAGCAATGGGGAAACACTCTTTGTGAATAATGACTCGCACACAGAGAAAAACCCCTTGTGACACTCGAACAAAATTAAAACTAATAAATACTAGTGAAATTTGTCAAGTTTAACCTCTACTTTAACCCCTACAATCAAATGTCAAAAACAACCAAGTTTTCAAAACCCGCGAAAATTGAATTTTAGTCGTGCGCAAAAATAACACAACAAGGTCAACCCACAATAAAGAAAACTCCAACCTTGAATTCAAAACGTTCTCGAATATTATTTTTAAGAAAAAACTTCCCTTACAAAAAACATGACAATTTTCTCTAATACCCATATACTACCTTCAAATATATAAATTATTACAAGAAATACATGAAATTATAATAATGAAAATAATCGTGATATCAAATATATAAACAAAATATTTTTATCGAACTTACATAGATCTATGCACCATTAATAAAAACTACGTGAGAGATATCTTATTTATAAGAACATTTTATAATAACCAACACACTCGAAAAAATCGAATTAAGATTTACATGCACCTCACACAAATGCATAAACAAAATACAACCCGATTTTATAAAACAAAGAATAAAATTGATTATTTTATCCTTTAATAATCCGATCACTTCAAACGTCAAGATATCTCTAACAAAAATGAAATTATCAACATCCGCCTGGATATCCCTACCAACTATAAAATCAAAATATATACAGACAATACACATTTTAATAATAATACAATATCCGGAAAAGCGGCAACTTCAATCCTCTGATCGACCTAAATATACGAGGATGGATCAAAATTTCAAACATAATAACATTTATCACTTATAAAATAAAATATATTTATAACGATCCCCGTCTGAAATAAATAAACATAAAAATTGAAATAGATAAATTTTAATAAATGCACTACATAAAAATTTTATTATCGTTCAATCATTTTCCTTTCTTGTCCAAGGAAAAATCCATAACAATATGTAGGTATATATAAGCACAAATAAACCAAATTACACAAATAAGTATCTTCAAACATAAACACAGGATAAAAAAAACAAAGTGCAATAAAATAAAATCTAGTAAACAAAATGGCCATAGAATCTTAAATTTTCTATAAGCAAATGAAATATATATTGCCAATTTACAATTGTCAAAAAAACCAAAATTATCAATATGGCCAATATGACAAACCAGAAATATAGTATCGTGCAACCCCGTTACATGACACAAGAAAACCAGTAAAATTTTGTGTATTTAACTCTCCCGTCACGCCTAACGACTGGGAAAAAAAATTCGGTTGAATTTAACCCATTTTCCTAAAAAAAAATTGTCTCGAAATTCTTATTTTCGAAATTATTAAGAACCATTTGTTACTTTTTAATATCACTTAGCGATATTGTACGGAACAGGTTATGCATTTAATAATTTAACATCGTAGAATTCCATCGCCAATTTACCAAGCTATTAACCATGTTTTAACACAATTATTCTTATAATTTCGCTTTCCTACTAAAAATTCTTTCGCCACAATTGTGATAAAGCGCCTAATCTCTTGAAAATTTACATTAACAATTGTCTTAAGTTCGTAGGTGATAATGATTGAACGACCAGTTCCTCAGTATGAGTATTTTCGCTTCTCTTATTAAACAAACATTTATAATGTATCATACATACACAAATTAACAATAGACGAATGTTTCTTTCTGTAAACAAAATTAATAAATACTTGCGTTTTGCAATTGTGGACATTTGCACTTTAATACAAGTATACTTATACCATAACTCAATAGAGTTCTCACTCTATTGTTAATGTTAATAAATTATCTCTAATTTATTAACATTTAGTTGTTTTGGAAAAAAATATGTATTACCTATAAGGCGAATAGAATTACAGTTTATATATCCTAAAACGGTAGTAAATATAAGCAGTAGTAATTTTTACATTTCGGAATGAATATTCTTTCGATTTCAATTAATATTTTACTACATCAAAAGAGATCAAAAGACAAGGTGAAGGCTATTCCGCGGCCTTGTCGGTCATTAGCATCCTCGTAATAAGTAGATATAGCGACAGAGTCAAGAGAACATTAACTTCTCATTTTTCTAATTTTGTAACTGTGATTAGGCAATTGATACTTAACGTGTACATGTGCTTAAAAAACTATGTGCAGTATAGCAATTTAAAACTTACAATTGGGAAGGTAAAACTAAAATCAGGTTATAGATGATGTAAGTAACGTGTATTCATTTGAAAAGTCAATCTAGGTTACTTTGAAATTTTGATAGAATAAGACGCATATATATTAGTATGTGTTTGTTGTTCCGTAAACGTAAATCCAAATGACATTTGATAATGTCAATCACATTTGCTATTTATTTGTATGTATGAAACTGTCAAAATATACGACTTCGTAGGTTAAGTAGTAAATTTTAATTTACGACACACTTCAAAATGTTCTCAGTAAATCACATGCTACTAGATTGACTTTTCAAATGAACACCCGTTATGTACTATCGAATGCAAAAAAAGTGGTACAGTAGTGAAGTTATATGTAAAGTCAATTTTTAAACATTTTAGTATTGTGACGTTGCTAAGGTACTTAAGATCGTAGTAACGTGCAAAAGTCATTTTTGACACTTACACTTACCTGTATGTCAACGTATAGTGGGACAGTGGGATAACACAGTGTTATCCCACTGGCGATTTGGTGAAGAGCATATCTTCTAAGGTTTACCTTAGCCAAAAACGCTACGTTTAACACTTTTTTTTCAGTTTTTAAGGTTATTCTACTGAACTTGGCAACTTAGTTGCCGAAATACGTATATAGTATTTATTGTTATACAGTGTGTTTAAAAAAGATGCGGCAATATTAAAGGGGGTGATTTCCCAGGTCATTTTATATAAAAAGTTCCTATAAACATAGGTCCGCATACGCTTCGTTACCGATCTACAGCGTGTTGAAGTTTAATTTTAAGAAACAGTAAAAACTTGATTTTTCCAAAGCGGCTTGAGATATCATAATAAAATTTTAGGCGTGTTAATAGCTGTGGGAGACACATACTTTGCAATACAACACAATGTTTCAGTCGTACCTGTGGCGCGCGTATTGGCACGTCACAGGCTATTTTTCAAGAAAAAATAGGACGCCTCTGTTTTCTCTAAAAATACAAATATGCTTTTATTTATTGTTCAATTATGAAGAAAAAAGCTCTCTTAACTTTTTATCGTACGACGTACCGTTTTAATTAAAAAAAACATTTTAGTGCATGTCCATTTATTACAGAAAAAAATATTAAAGAACAAGGTTTTATTCAAGGGCAAAAACAAATATTTTACCAATCCAACAATTTTATCAACCAAAAATTACAAAAACTGTGTAAAGTGACCACCTCTAGCTCGGATGCAAGAATCCAATCTTCTCCTCATTGACTGGTGAACTCTCTGAAAAACACCAGGATCGGTTTTAATTGAGTTGCACCCAGCAATGATTCGGTTTCTTAAGTCTTCTACGTTTTCCAATGGAGTAGCGTACACCAAGGACTTCAAATGGCCCCACATGAAAAAATCCAGGGGATTTAAGTCCGGGGATCGTGCAGGCCATGAGTGAGGTCCACCTCGGCCTAACCAGCGATTTCCGTATGCTTGTGTTAAGAAATCACGAGCTACTTGACTAAAGTGGGCTGGTGCGCCATCGTGCATATACCACATTGCATCTCTAATTGCTAATGGTACGTCCTCCAGAAATCCCGGGAGCGTGTTTTCCAAAAAGTTGCGATACACCTCTCTGGTAAGTCTCCTTGGTAAAAATACCGGTCCAATTATGCAGTCACCCACAATCCCAAGCCAAACGTTCAAAGAAAACTGATGTTGAAAACGATCTTCAACAATTTCATGTGGATTTTGGTCACACCATACATGGTTATTATGGAAATTCCGTATTGCATTTCTTGAAAAATTCGCTTCATCGGTGAACAGAATCAACATCAAGAGTTGAGGGATTTGAACCATTTTGTGCAAAAGCCATTGACAGAATGCAATGTGAGGAGGAAAATCAGCAGGAAGAAGTGCTTGAACGCGTTGTATATGGAATGGATACAACAAATTTTCCTTCAGAATGTGCCAAATAGTCCCATTACTCACATCCAAAGCGTCAGCAATTTTTCGAGTAGAAGTACCTCGATCTTCTTCAATCATGTCTAGCACATCCTCTTCCAGCTCTACCGTTCTTGCTGTCCTTGGCCTTCCTGCTCCTCCATTTCGTCTTAATGTGCCTGTTTCATAAAGACGTCGATGAATACTTTCGAAAGTTTTTCTATCAGGAACAATACGGCCAGGAAATCTTTCAGTATACAACCGCCTAGCTTCTAATGCAATGCCATCAGCACGCCCATAAATGTAGTGCATGTCGGTCATCTCGGCATTCGTATAGCGATTCATGATAAGGAACTTCAACAAATTCGACACATACAAAATTATTAATCACGAGACTCATTCAATATGTCAGTGAATAAAATAGGACTGTGGTTTGGTAAAATATTTGTTTTTGCCCTTGAATAAAACCTTGTTTTTTTATTTTTTTTTCTGTAATAAATGGACATGCACTAAAATGTTTTTTTTTACTAAAAAACGGTAAGTCGTACGATAAAAAGTTAAGAGAGCTTTTTTCTTCATAATTGAACAATAAATAAAAGCATATTTGTATTTTTAGAGAAAACAGAGGCGTCCTATTTTTTCTTGAAAAATAGCCTGTGACGTGCCAATACGCGCGCCACAGGTACGACTGAAACATTGTGTTGTATTGCAAAGTATGTGTCTCCTACAGCTATTAACACGCCTAAAATTTCATTATGATATCTCAAGCCGCTTTGGAAAAATCAAGTTTTTACTGTTTCTTAAAATTAAACTTCAACACGCTGTAGATCGGTAACGAAGCGTATGCGGACCTATGTTTATAGGAACTTTTTGTATAAAATGACCTGGGCAATCACCCCCTTTAATATTGCCGCATCTTTTTTAAACACCCTGTATATTGTGGTTAGGGTGTTTTTCTTATTTCTGTTTCAGATTACAAGCCACAGTCTCCACCAATTTCGGTTTATGCATTTAAGAAATTTGCAAAATTCAAGTATTGATTATGAAATTTACTATTACTATAGTACTTTAAATATCCTTTTATATAAATTGGTAGGTATAGGATGATTTAAATTTTAGGTTATTAATATTTATAAACTAGAACGTAAAGAGATATAATAATCTACATGACATTTAACATTCAATATAAATTCACTAAATATACACAAATGTATTTTTCTTAACACGATCTGCATAGTTGTATATTAAAACTTTTTGCAGAAAATAACGAGAAACATAAAATATACATTAGATTTGTTATATCGATGCTCATACAGGGTGTATTCGAAATTTGCCCGTTTTAAATTTTTCATTCCTGTTTTCAACTCTATTTAATTTTTTAATTTATCTCGCTTAGAAAGGAACAAAACAATATGTATAGTGTAATAATGACAATGTGTTATTGTCCGAGTAGTATTACGCTCGCTCTATTTTCCTCCGCATTAAAATAAATATAAAATGAGTTTTGTGCTTTAGATTTAGTCAATGTGTGACAGTAAGTAACTATAAAATAGTTTCAGATTTTGCTCTTGAAAGAAATGACCGGCGCTTGTTTATACAATAACAAAATAATTTGCTTCGACCATCTAACCGATTGAATTTTATTGAGGTTTCCTTATTTAGTGTTAGGTATGTCACATAGAATTAATTAAACAACAATTTTATTATGATTATCTAATTTCTGTTACGACCACAACAATAATTTCATTTAGAATTAGAATTCTATATAGACACCTATCTAGATTATTTTTCTTCTAATTTTTACCCACTACGCACAGTTATCGGGCTATCATACCGCAATTTAATACATAACACAAATACCTGGCCTTTATTCAGTTCCCTTGAGATAAATAGTTTCAAGAAAATAACTCAGTGCTGCGGTTTGTGAGAACAAATAAATACGTAAGTGTAAAAGGTAATAGAAAACGGTGATTTCATTCTAATATACGAGAATTCTTGTTCGAATAACATGCGGAAAATCATTAGATGTCACGTCAAAATTGAATTCGTTGATTGGCAGCTATAAGGTGTTTATTATCGTCTTCGCTCTGTTTAATAAAATACTACAAAGTGCATTTCTTCGGCTGTCCAAATCGTTTTCAATTTACGCTTGCTTAATGCGATATGGTTAGTTTAGACCTGAAGAACGTCTTGTGTTATACATAATTTAGTAAAAAAGAATAAAAAGATTTCTATATTTGAAACTTATTTCATAAATTATATTATCATGTTGAAGAATTACACGCTTCCGATTGACCAAGGTGGGTTTCCTTTATCTTAAAATTTGACGAAGTGTCTCCAATTGTTGCAAATAACCTTACCTGTGATGGTTTGGTTGATAACAACTCGAAGTGAATTATTCTACCATAAGCATGTCGCCTTCCTTGGGTGTAAGTCTGGTGATGGTTGTTTACTCTCACTTTTGTCAAACCATCGACGACGCCTCTTCCGATTTACGATTTACACATTTTTAATGACCTGCCAACATTTGTTCTAAAAATAGTAAACGATTTTGATGTAACAACAGAGAATTTGTTACAGAATTGTTATTTGTTACATAATTGCTTTGAGAATATTTGAATTTCTCAATCAGTCAAAATACACCACTTTCGCTTTACGATTTTCCTACAATATATGAGCACGGTCGTCGATCGTTTTTGATATTTATTACCTGTTAGCACTGTCCAATCATACATCTGCCGTGGAAAATTAACGCACCTTTTTGTTGTTTATTAACAAAACAAACTTATAGAAATTCGAATGTGGAAGCGTCTAACTGTAATTTTCAATGAAAAATAGTCAGTCAATGTAATTCAAATAAGCCATTTTGCAAGTCTGCGTGTATGTATTTCAAACGTGGACAAGTAATAAATGATAAACGGTGTTAAACATGTGTGTGTAATTCCAGAGAATCATGTATTGAATTGATTTCGCTTCTTTAAGAGAGTTCGTGCAGGTAAAATCTAAAATATTTTTAAACGAAAGTGTTTGTTGAAAAATATATTTGATGTATCAGTAATTATTATTAACCCTAATCGATTTTCTAAAATGAAAGATAGAGATTCTTCTTATCTTCAAAGACGATCGTGTTATAGAAAGGTACGCAATCAAAATTTTGCATTTTTTTCTATTGTAAAGAAATTATCAGGTCTTTTATGCTGTAGAATCTAAAGCGATATTAATCTGCCAGAAACTTAGAAATTGTGTATATAAAATATACCATGCTACGCAAGAACTGTTATCGTTTATGCAACAGGTTAGGTGATGAAAGTGAATTTTAACGGCAGTAACTGTTAGAAAGTTTGTAACGTGCTCTTTACCTGTAAGGACCTGATGAAGCCACTAGGTTGGCGAAACAATTGTCATTTTACGATTACGTATTAAAAAAGTGAGGATTTTAACCATTAGTTTTATTTCTATTCTAAATGATGTAAAAGCCGAATAAATTCAACATGACACATGTTGAATTTATTAAAAAGTGTAAATTTAATTGATTATCAAAAAATAATGCTGATTCCACAGTATTTATTCATATATATTCCAATGTCTTTTACAATGCTTCTTTTTAGCAAATACATTTTTTGTTTTTCTGGGGATGGATACCTACGAACCCCCCGGTACAGGATTATTTGGGAGTTGAGTTTGGAACCATATCCCGTCTTCTAGCCAAGCATTCTTGACTGACAGCTTTTTTGTTTTTATTAAATACTTTATTTTTTATTAAACCATTATCCTGTATGGCAAGATGGTTCGCGGACGTGCAATAACCTTTCGCTGTATAGTTAGTACAATACACATAATAACTTTCGAAATGTTTCATTTTTAATTTGATCTTTCATTTGGACTTAATCTGCGTATTTGTCTATTATCGAAAGTTTAACGATTCTTGCCTTTGTTGTTGGTATATCTTTCTTTGTCCAGAAGTTAATTCTTAATTTATCTCATCTTATGTATCTGCTCGGTTCCCGACCTGATATATAGAGGATATATTTGTCATCATTCTTCTCTATTTAACATTAGTGCTCTCCTTGCTACAGTCCCCAGGTCTTTGATATTATCCACTCCTTGCCCCCTCCCACCTAATTTTTGGTCTACCTCTTGTTGGTGCTTCTTATGGGTTCCATCTTGTAATTCGTCTCAACGTTGACCCTTCTTCTCTTTTGTTGACATGCCCATACAACCTTATTTTCATCAATTTAATCACTCTTACCATGTTTTTTTCTCTCCAATAACTCCTCTATCTCATGATTCATAAGGCTTCTATAACCATAATCTTCTTTCTTTGGTCATAAATTTCTTTCAAATGTTCAAGAGCTTCTTCAACTTCTTAACACAGAAAGTTGATCTCATTGTTTCTCCAGCATATGTCACCACCAGTCTAATGGTAGTTTTATATATTCTTATTTTTCTGTTAATGCTTGTTTCCTCATTTTTCATATATTTATTGTATCTATAATATGCTCTATTCCCTGCTTGAATTCGATGTTTCACCTCGTCTGTTTTCTCATTCTTACTACTTATCATGGATCCTAGGTACTTAAATATATCCACTTTCTCAAAATTGTAATTTCCCATCGGTACTTCTTTGCTGTCCACAATGTTTTCTTGTTTTCTTGTCTTGTGATTCTCATATACTTGGTTTTCATCTGGTTTATCTCAAGTCCTCTCTTCTTTGCCTCCGACTCGAGTCTCAGCAAGGCTTCTCTTAGAATATTTGGATCTCTTGATATTAATGTTATATCATCTGTATACGTTATGACTTGAATAGATTTTTCAATAATAGTCCCTTTAAAACCGCAGTCTTGAATTCAAATTCCTTTGATATACCGTCCTTCAGCAAAACTGCTGCTCTAGATCGTTTCATCGTCTTATCAACTTGCTAGGTATTCCTAAGTTTTCGGCATCTTTACGTCTTAGGCTGTCAAATGCTTGTCATTGAATAATATTCGAAGTTCGATGTTTTGTTCATAGCATTTCTCTATAATTTGGTTTAATATATATATATATAGCGTCGATAGTTGATCTATCTCTGTCTAAATCCCAGCTGATATTCCCCAATAAATTTCTCTGTCTGATTTTTCACTTTTTCATATATTAAGGATGTCACTAGCTTGTAATATACACTTAAATGTGATATTCCTCTATAGCTTTCACATAGAATTGGATTTTCTTTTTTGTATACTGGAATTATGAATGCACAACTCTATTCATTAGGCATCGTTTCCTCTTTCCATATCTGTAGGATTAATTTATATATTCTTTGTTTAAGTTCATTTCCTCCGTGTTTTATCAATTCACTGCATAATGTCATACTATGGCATTAATATACTGTCATTTATATTTTGAATTCTTTGAAAAAGGCATCATATGCCGAAACATGTAAGATTGCTTTAAATATATACATTTTGAAGTAAAACCAGACTTTAAATCGCCAACTAATTGAATCTACCATATATATATATATATATATATATATATATATATATATATATATATATATATACAATATATATATATATATATATATATATTGATGTAGGTCAAGCCTACACCTAAGAATGCCTCAGTTAGCAAAAGACGGAATTTTCATGTATATATGTAAGCTTTAGAATTATTAAAAAATATTGAAATTGAATTCTTCATATGTAATATCAATAAAGTTGATTTCGCGTAATTAATTGTTTTAAATTCATTCTCACATTTATTTATTTTTATCTTTTTATTTGCATCAGTCATTTCATTCCGATATCTTGTATTTCCAAAGATATTTCAACTTAATTGATTAATAATAAATGACGCCATTTATTTAGGCGAAACTGTACAAATTTAAAAAGATTACCGCGGGAATTTTCCCCACTATAAAATTAGCATTATATACAACTATCAACATTCACACGTCATACATGTATTCACTAATATAAACTAGAAAATTCTCCATTAAAAACACCTAGTCGTATTATAAGTGCCTCTCTGCAAATTAAAAGAAAAAGTATTAATAAATCTAAAAAACCATACGTCAAATCTAGTCAAAACCTTACCAGTGTATCCAGCTCCTGTTTAACGCATTTTGCGAGTCCAGACGGTAACCGGTGTCTAAGAAAACGTAAATTACATTTCACCGGGAAGCCAGCCGTTAGATCGAACAACAAGCGGGGGACGCTAGCCGATCGCCGTTGATACCTGTATGCAGCATCCACGGATCCACCAGCCTGATCCAGAACAATCAATTCCTATCCAAGTCCACATAAGTATTCTTTAAACATCCTACGAATTTTGAAAATGATAAATTAATTTAATTTCAACAAGTAAAACCACTATCGAATTATTCTTTTTAAATAAATATAACCTATGTTTCATATTAAGATTTAGATATTCTAATATAAGTTACGAAGAATACAGTTTCCTGTTAATTTATTAAATTTAATCTTAGAATTCTTTTATGCGTTTAGCTTTATTCATGTCACATTATTTTGCTGTGTTGGTTAACCTAGATTTTATGCCATATTTATTTCATCACGTGACATGTTACATTTTATATATTCATAATTTAATTAATCTATCCACTTACCTGTTCTTTCTTTGCAATCACTTCATTAAAGTCTATAATAATAATCCTTATCTCATTCGTTTTATTTTGTAGTTTTGAATATAGAAATACCATTAGTTAATTGCATTGGCATCAGCTGATTTTGTAAGTGTCCTATTGCAGTCACCGAACCTACCATTAAAGGGCATGTTTTTATGTCCAACAACAAGAGTCTAAATTGTTCTTCTGTCTAGCCGAACACATAACACAAACTTTCGCCCACCCAAATATACTTATAAGAAGTTATATACCGGAATAGCTGTTTAGGTTAAGTATATGTAGTTATTAACGATTATGTATCTTTGCATCATACGCAAATAATAGTTCTAACGTTATACAACCCCATCTATATGTAACATTTAATAGCATATTTAACATAGAGATTGATAACTCACATTTTAAAATTCAACCTACCAGTTTATTTAAATATTTAAAATTTTGCATGTATATTAATTAAGGCCCATAGCTTCTCTTCAATATATATATATATATATATATATATATATATATATATATATATATGTGGTAGATTATTAGTTGGCGATTTAAGGTCTGGTTTTACTTCAAAATGTATATATTTAAAACAATCTTATATATATATATATATATATATATATATATATATATATATATATATATATTACTAATTCTTTGCAAAGTTACTTGCCATCATTACGTATATTGAAAACAATTAAATGCCTAACATTATCTGCTTCGAGCTGTTGAACATTCCGGTCAACAATAAGTAAACATAGCACTCTTTAAAAATAAAATCGTGAAAATGGGTTCATTATTATTTCGGCCGAGGAATGTTATTCCTGCCGCTAATTAGAAACTTTTCTGGACAGTAAAATCTTCAAATTAATGATCCATACTCATTAATGTGTTCGTGCCGCACAACGAGTACAACAAAAATGTAGTTGCTACTAGGCCACAAGCGCTGAGATAAAGTAATGAATTTTCGTATTAAGACTGCGATGCTTGAAAAACTTGCTTAATAGAGTGTAAGTGAAATTGTTTGCTTGTTTTTTAAACCACTGATTGTATAGCAATTTTGTGTTATTTAGATAATTGAATAATATTTTTTATCAATTTCGTTGATCTAAGAAATAAAATACACGCTTTACTGTTACATACTTTTTTGTAGTAAAGTGTAAAAGAACAATTTTGCTGGGAGTAATACCATGTCGACAAAACAACACCGAATGTATAATTGTATTAGTACAGTAATATATAATTTACGGGATCAGAAGGCTTTATATGCGCAATATAAGATTAATTAATAAAAAAAATTTAAAAAAATGTAATCAAGGATAACATCACTGATGTAAAAGGCTTGGAAAAGTTTCGATAACGATTCAGAATTCAAAAACTGTGCGTTAAACATTGGCCCAAGAAGAAGACAAATGAAGACACGAAAAAGTAAATAGAACAATTCATTGCTAATTAGCGCTTAAACGTGATTATTTTAGGAAAAACACGTCACATTAAAGCGATAAAGCGCGTCTGTGCGTTGGGACATAGAATAATTATAGATCAAACAAACTCGCAATAAACGTGGTATAGTACTTGTAGACTAGGTAAACAGTAAGATCCGGACATTGAATTTCTGCTAATCAAATATATTGTTTGCGTTGGCAGTATAAACATACAGAAAATGGTATCAAGAAAATCACTGCAAATTCTGGACATGACCAAAAACAAGATCCATGCTGAAGAAGTTAAAAAACTCATTAGGCGAACACTACTGATTCCCAAAGATAATGTGAATTCAGAGAATCAAGGAATATTCCATGTACGTAATGTAACCAGATATAAAAAGAACAGACTAATAGACGCATCAACGTGAGATTAGGAGAATATCTAAATATGGCTACAATATCTTCATTAGCACAACACCGTCGCTAGATAGGTCGCAAGATAGACTTTGATAACACGAAAGCCGTAGGTACAAATGAAAACTTCAAGATGCGTGTCATACGAGAAGAAAAGGTACATAACAACATGAATAAATGATACAATGCCAAACACCTTCCTCAAATATGCAAAACAATTTTAGCAGAGCGCGATGTAAGGCGAAGACTGATTCTACAATAGATACAAATGATACGAAGCAAACATCAGTAGAGCATCATATAGCAAGAGACGATCTTACAGTGATTATAGCGGAGACGCCACAAGCATTGCCGGCAGCAAGCGAGTAGTCCCCGATCACGCTAAGATTGGTCCCGCGCTTCAGCTAATAGGCGACCAGTTGCCTCCGCCACATGTAGAAAAGACAGATTGTGAAGCAGAAAATCGTCGCAACGACTGGACGAAGACTTGGAAAACGACAAGCGAAATTTTGTCGAAACGTCGGCCAAGAAGACGTCCTTCTCAGGGCCATATTTTTGTATCAGTGTTGGTGTATTCATGTGTCCTGTTATATGCTGTGAAAATAACATACAAAATTGCTAAACAACGCAAAGAAAATAACGGGTGTTCATTTGAAAAGTCAATCTAGTAGCATGTGATTTACTGAGAACATTTTGAAGTAATGGGTGTTCAGAAACATTCGAAGTCAAAGTAGTCCTTGAAAATATGATGTCATGTCTGAGATAGATTGATTTTTGACAGACAACAGTTGACATTTAATAATTATTACTACTACTAACTAATTACTGGGGGTTTGGCTAGGGATAATAATAATTCAATTATTCTAAGATAAATAATTTGTGGTGTTGGTGAAGTTCCTTCAAAGGTCCAGGACGTGCGTGGTATGGTTAATTAAAATAAATATACAACAACTTAATACATAAAATAAAACACAGCGGCGTCCTTAAAATTTGTATTTATATTTACATAATAATAAATCGAAATTCGTATATTTAAATAAAAGAAATTGATGTATGTAAAAGTCATTAAATTAGTAATATATACACAAGGGGCGATAAATTAGTAATCGAGAAATTAATATAAAATATCTGAAATAGAAAGGTGAAACAGTAATAAAACAAAGTACTATATACACGCGGAGCGGTGAATAAGTAGATTAAAATTAACACAAAAAATACTCTGAAACGAACGTTAAATGGAGCAGTAAATTATGGGTTAATTAATGTATATAAAATAACCTCTGTATCGAAGAATACAGAGCTACCTTTTATTTGCGACGATGGGCGGCCACGTGGTCTGAAGATATACTCGGACAAGTATATGTAGAGCGGTGTTTTACCGGAGGAATAAGAAATGAGTTAAATTAATATGGATTCACTTAAAAGAATAATATATAGAACAATACAGTTTACCTTAGAAGCGGAAGAACACCTGGACGGCGGGACATCGTGACTTGGACAGTACACGAGGTGTGTGTGTAACCTTCGGAGGTACTAGCGAAAAAAGCCCTGATCGTTGTTCGTATCGAAAGAAAAGTAAAGTTTTAAAAAGGCTGTCATAAATATTATTAGAATAACCCTTGTGACATAAGCTTCCTAACGATATCAAACATGACAAATAAAAGGAGAAGTATGTAATATTAATTAAGAATTTAAAAATTGGAATGTACTAGAAAGAAATTCGATAGTAACGGTTGGGGTTGCTGACGATCAGGTAATAAGGGTCGTCGGCGGTCAAAAAGATGACAAAAGAAGTGCTTTCTCTTTGGACACGAATATGTACAGTTTGTACAAATGCAAAAAATGTCTTACGTTTAATATATTATTTTAAATCGAGATATTCAAGGAAGAATATATGTATTTAAATAAATGAATTAAAACTTCTATACGCTAAGCGTAACATTACAAATCAGATACTTAAGTAAAGATATACGATTTTTTGTTCAGAGCCCACTTGACTTCGAATGTTTCTGAACACCCGTTATGTCGTAAATTAAAATTTACTACTTAACCTACGACGTCGTATATTTTAACAGTTTCATACATACACATAAATAACAAATGTGATTGACATTATCAAATGTCATTTGGATTTACGTTTACGGAACAACAAACACATACTATTATATAAGCATCTTATTCTATCAAAATTTCAAAGTAACCTAGATTGACTTTTCAAATGAACTCACGTTATGTCAGAAAACACCACGCGAGAACTACCAGTGAGAACTAGTAAACGTTGACTTTCTATATTTTTAAAAACTATGCATGTATTTTTGAAAGAATCAGTAGGATGGATGGCTGGTCAATGTAGTCAATTAAAGGTTGACCAATAATAGAACAAAAAGACACGTCAAAAAATTAAGAAATATTTAAAAGCGCGATATATTTAATAATATTAGAAATATGTTTTAAAAAACAATAAATAAATCCACAAAGAACGAATCCATCTTTGTTTCAAGACAGCAGAAATGTCCTATGTAAATCAAGATTACATTTTGGCAATAACAGCAATTCTCGGAATACGTGGCAGCATTTGGTAAGTCAAAAATAGGCTACGGACAACGAGATCGCGAAAATCTACAAATAAAATTTCTACTTTCAGGTTATCTGAAAATAAACTGCTTAAAGTGGAATCAATACTCTTTTCTTTCTTGTGCAAATTCTTGAGACATAGATATTAATTTTGTTATGGAATATAATATGTCTCTGAAGCCATGAAAATATTTTTCCAGTGATTCTAACATTTCACGTTCAAATTAATGTCACTGTTTAACCAGTAATATTCCATAGTTCTTCTATAAACACGGAATGAAAATTTTGTTTATATTTTTGTACAATTTATCCAGTTTTCTCATAACAAGTTTGTATGACAATTTTTTATTGTCATGGATTTTACGATTTATTAATAGACATGAAAATTGACAAGAACTCAAATTAATGAATTTTTTTGAAAATGGGCGGCACATTTATGTTCTTAAGAAAATGTATCGTCATTGGCAATACCGAAAAACCTGTCCTCAAAACTTTATTCGAACTTTGAAAATGTTTTGTGTGAAGGAAACATAAATTAATTTGAAAAAAGTTATTGCATTTTTCTACCATTCATAATATAATAGTAAATATTCGGGACAGCGAAAATATTGCAAATTTACCTATTTCGAATCACGTTATTTCTTTATGACTAAAAAGATATAACTTTTATTAAAATAAATTAGAAAAAGAATTTAAAAGTATATTTTAATATTATTTATGTATATGCTATATTATTCAGCTAAAGACAAAAAATTTATGTGGGCCAAGCTGTCCAGGTTCAGACCGACATGTCTTTTAAAGAATCAAACAATGGTAACACGTATATACGTTATGTAGCATGATTGTAATTTGATTTTTTTAAGTTTTTCGAACGCCTCTGTAATATTTCCTGACACCATTTTTCAAAGTTAAGTTCTTTTAATGCGTAGCAAATTAAGCATAAAGCGTGCAATTTAACAACAAAAGAGCAGTCTTGACATTTATCTCGTTATTTCAATGACCTTGATCTTATTTGTTAGATTTATTGTTTATATTTCAAATTTTCTAAACATTTGCTTTTTACGCGTATAAATTAAATTATACTTACGAAATGATTATATTACTCGTATATACAGGGTGTGTTCCCTGAGGTAACCACCAAACTTACAGTGTATTCTCGAGGTGATTTTGAACAAAAAAGTTAATATACACTTTGCTTAATTTCTTTTTCGTTCTTTAAATTTCAACAAAAGAAGAAAACTGTTTCAGTAATGTATTTAATTATGAAATTACATAACAAACTAATACATTAATATTATAACAATTACTCGAAATGTTCGCCTCTTATTGTCGTCTTATATGTCATATATGTCATACGTGATAATTCTCACTAATACGGAATACGCTGACATGGTGTTTGTGTATGGGTATTGTGATGGAAGCGGACGTGCTGCAGTACAAGAATATCGGCAACGTTTTCCAAATCGTGCAGTTCCTCACCATTCCACATTTTCTAATGTCTTTCAGTGTGGGAGAAAGACGGGATCTTCTCCAAATTCACTTGTCAAACCCAGGTATGGCGAATTATACATTACAATGGGCTTGTCCCCTATCATCTACAGAAAGCTCATCATGTGCTACCAAGAAATTTCGTGAATCGCGTACAGTATTGTCAATGGTTACAGAACAATTTAGAACTTATTTCGCGTATCATTTTTACAGACGAGTCTCAATTTACTCGCGAAGGTATAAACAATAGTCGGAATTCTCACACATGGGCTATTGAAAACCCACATAATGTAGATTTGGTAAATCACCAACATCGTTTTTCTGTAAATGTATGGTGTGGGTTGTTAAACAATGACATTATTGGGCCACATTTTATCCAAGGAAATCTTACGGCAAATTATTATAGGAATTTCTTAGGAGATACTTTGTCGGGATTATTGGAAAATGTTCCACTGGATAATCGACGCGGCATGTTTTATCAACATGACGGCGCTCCACCGCATTTTAGTAGGCAAGTTATTGACTTTCTTAATCAACATTTTCCTGGATGGTGGATAGGCAGAGAGGGGCTGTACTATGGCTTGCACGTTCTCCTGACTTTTCGCCATTGGACTTTTTCTTTTGGGGTGGTCTAAAAAATCGTGTTTACTATAACGGTAAGCCAAATACGCGAGAAGAATTGATCGAAAGAATAATTGGAGGAGTAGATTCCCTACGAAATGAACTTGCAGATATTAACTGGCAACAGAATATGTGCCAAAGACTAGCAACATGTTCAGAAAAAAGAGGCGAACATTTCGAGTAATTTTTATAATATTAGTTTATTAGCTTGTTATGTAGTTTCATGATTAAATACATTACTGAAACAGTTTTCTTCTTTTGTTGAAATCTAAAGAACGAAAAAGAAATTAAGCAAAGTGTATATGAACTTCTTTGTTCAGAATCACTTCTAGAACACATTGTGTAAGTCTGTCGGTTACTTCAGGGAACACCCTGTATACATATATGGAGGAAGTATTTTGAAGTTTAAATCTTGAAAATATTAGGTGGTTCGAAAATATACAAAATGTAGTTATATTTTTGGTACAACACGAGTCAAGTATTTTTAACTTTGATCTCGAATCATGTATGTACAAGTGATTTAATAGAAAAACTACTGTTTATTCAAGAAAAAAAATCACGAAAGGTAGATCAAGTGAAGATGGAACCACCAGCACACATTGTATATATATATATATATATATATATATATATATATATATATATATTGAAGAAGTACGAAGGATCGCTGACTAAGTAAAATAAATAAATATACGAATAAAGTGAGCGTTAAAACTAAAAAAAATGATGTACGTAAAACTTAAGAGATTCGAATTTGAATATTGGGCGCCAAGTTTTAACGTACTTAAATGATCCAACGCAATCTGTTATATATCCCACTAGCTTTCGGGAGAGCTTGAGTACTTATGCTTTATTTTCTATCTCAGGTTTCAAAGTCGGTTGTTTGTATCTCCCGTAGATGCAATGTAAATGGTATATTAAATAACACAAACTCAACATCCAAACAAATCAAATAAAAGATCGAATCAAAATCAAAGTAATAAAATTTATTAGAATTAAAAACAGAGAACTGTAACAATTATTACGTGCGAATAAGAAATCTGTACATATGCTCGTATTATCTGGACTATACGGTAAAAATCGGTATTGTGTAATTTTGCACATGTGTTTAATAACAATAGTTAAGGTTATGTATAATGCAACAGTGCAAATAGATATTAAAAGTTACTTAAAAATAAACACACAAAGGTAAGTTACATATAAAGTTTTATAAAAGATTAAGAATGAATGAATAATTATATATATTTAAATAGATGTTTAGAAATGTTGAAATTCAAATATTATATTTTGATGCAAACAATGTTTGATATTGTGATGTGATATAAATTTTAATATTAACTTTAAATGATGTTCTAGGTTTTATGGGAAATAATTGGAAAGAACCTGGTATTTCTCCTGTGTCTAGGCGTGGATGTATTCTCTGGGCTCGCAATTGTGGAATAAATCAGAGTTCGTCTGCTCCAATGGAAGTCCGTGTCGGAAGCGATTCGATGTTGGGGTTGTCGGTACGACGTCCAAGTCCGAAAAGATGCTTCGTTCAATATTTATTATATTCGACGTGCTGCGGATCCAATTCTTCTATCAAAAGTTCGGCCTGATTACAAGGTATTAAATGTATATGGTTTTCGTAGGATTTTCTTGAATTTAAATAGTAATTTGAATTAAACTTTTTGTGATAGCAAAAATGCGGCCATTCGTTGTGAAATTTTAGTAACAGACCCTTTCTTCGGCTTTTGTTTTTCCCACAAGCCTGTGTTAAATGTCGGCAAAAGCCTCTAAGTTTATGCTTTATTTGCATCTAATATAATATGAACTTTCATAATATTATAATTTTAACATAATAGAAAAATTAATTAAAGAATTTACAAATGTTTATAATGTGGTTTTCAATGTTAGATAAGTTCAAAAATGCATCGTAAAAATCGCATTCGCGGGGTTCGAGACAATTTTAAATTAGTGGGCGTGGTTAACTCGCTTCGATATAAATCTTGATGTGGGTAAATTAAATACCTGTAATATGGCGCGTATGATTTGAATTTGAAATGGAAAAATATAAATATAAAAAGTAAGTTTAAAAATCAAAATAAGTTAAATATAAATTTTAAAGTAATCGTCGTATTAATTTATACACATCTCGAAACTAATTTCACAAATTACGTCCACTAATTCGATATTTAAACATGTGTTTATGATATGTAATAATCTGCATTTCTTTTTGTAGAGCTGGAATAAGTGTGCTGGTTGAACCATAACAATATATATATATATATATATATATATATATATATATATATATATATATATATATTGTAATGGGATAAACCTCCTTTACATTGATGAGCCATTTCTAATATTATATCTACGAGTATAAGTTTTTTTTTTTTAAATATTGTTTACATATGCAAGAGATATTTTGAGTTGTGTGAATTTGTTATAGTTGTCATATTTATTAAAAGATTGGATATATGATTATTAATATATTAGTTTTATAAATATCAATAGAGTTCAATCTTGGTATATATATATTTTTAGTTTATTATATATGTTAAAATTGTACAATCGTGTAAGATATAGTTAGTCAATTTGTGTAAATTATTGTTAATTTTAACTTATGCAAGTGAATAATTTCAACATTCATAATAAAATGTCATTTTCATATTTGAATTTTTTAAAAGAGACTAACTAACTTGGATGTATAGGAAAGCATAGAAGATAACCATGGCGATTAAAAAAAAAGGAGATTATTATTTTTTTGACGGATAAAAAAGCAGAGACATAAAATTTAGAAATTGAATTTGTTGATTTGATATATAGCAGTTATTCAATTTGAAGAATACACCAAGAACAATCACAGAAGACCGGAAAACTGTTTAAGATAGAGCAGTATTAGATTGGTTACATAATAGTAGTTGGAGATATAACAGAAGTTTGTGCGAGCCTGGCAACATTTTTACAAGTATAGTTATAATTAAAATATTCGTATTGGAAATACAATAGTAATTGGTGCAAGACTGGCAATATTGGAAATAAAGCTGTAATTGGGAACGTAGCAGTAGTGATCCAAGTCTGCCGATACTTTTTCAAGAATAGTTACAAAAAGATATTATCGTGTAAGTAATAAATTAAAAAAATACTTATACCAAGATATTTCCTTATACATGTACTAGAATACCGCTTTTACCAAAATTATTTTATATAATTATTAATCGTTGGTCGTTTATATATAGAATCCTTGCATAAGTTATTTTGTTTTGTGGTTTATGTATATTTGAGTTATAAACAGTTAAATTTGTTCATTTAATGATATTAGAGATGGCCATATTTGTAAAATATTAAATTTAATCACATATAGTAAATAAATAGCTTATTTACTGTCGTGAGCAAAAAAAACGGGACAGTGTCAAAATCGTTATGTCAATTTCCTTTATTTTTTAGCGTTGTAATTTTAACATTTGATTAACTTTCAAACTCTACGTCAAATTATATATCATAGTTGATAATTCAAAATTGAAAATGCCGCATCTTTCGAAAACTGATAAAGCTAGACTTGTTACTAGTTTGAAAAATGGGAAATCATTAAGAAGTGTATCGGTTCAATTTAATATTGGTAAAAGTTCAGCCGCAAGAATATATGAAAAAAAAATGGAGGGAAGCCGATAATTTAAATCGGAAAATGATTTCCGTACGTAACAAAATTTCGAATACGCAAGAAAACGAAACATTAGTTACTGAGATTAGGCACAACCCTTTCAAAACATTAAAAGAAGCTATAAGAACAACACAATTTCCAGTCTTATCTTGTAACACAATGGTTACAAGAAAATGAAATTTAAACTTGAGATATCCAGCCCTACAGCCCTTATCTAAATCCCATTGAAAATGTATGGGGATTAATGAGATAGAGCTACCCAGGAAGAATTTTGGGAGATTGTTCATAATGCCTGGCATCAAATTTCTACAAATTTTGTACAAAATATTGTCGCTTCAATGTCTACAAGATTAGATGCAGTTAATAATAACGGTGGAATGACGAAATACTAATTATTTTAATGCAATAATTATTTTAATTTAATAAATAATCTTTCTCTATCGTTTTTAGTAATTTTTATTTACATTTATTTTAAAAATGTTTAATAAATTCAATAAGACACACATTTTTGACAATTCTGACTTACTATTATGAGTAAAGGTAGGCACTTAAATAGTCACAATTTAAACCCACGCAGAAACAGTGTCCCGTTTTTTTTTTTGCTCACGACAGTATTATAAAACACTCTTTAAATATTAAATTAGCTAGTTATTGTGAACCTCAAACTCAGCACGAGCATAGTATCATATCTTCGACTAGGTTGTTGCCGGAAGACAGTTTGAAAGTAAATATTTATTTTTTTTAAAATTCTTTTTTTTGCATTTTTAATATTATTACATTCTTGACCGCTGAACGTGGGGCAATTTTCCACGATACACATCGTCTTATTACAATATATATATATATATATATATATATATATATATATATATTTAGTGTTTAAAGAATTTTGTTTTTCTTTTTTATTTTATTGGCCGTGTTTTAATATTAAAAATAATAGATTTTTATTGGTTTTAGCGACCTTTTATTGAATTTAGATGTCACACACAATATGCAACATACCCTGCAAAGACTGTGACAAAATATACATAGGCCAAACAAAACAGTTACTACAAGAAAGATTGAAAGGTCACAAATACGCAAAAAATCAAACTGCTTTAGAAAAACACCAATTGACACTAAAACATAATTTTGATTTTGAAAACACCAAAGTAATAACACAAAAAAAGAACACAAAAGCTAGAGAGGTCTTAGATATGATACACATTTTCAAAAATAGCAAAACAATCAACCACAGGAACGAAATCGATGGGCTTTCAAAACTTTATTACCCTCTCATAAAACAATAGAAAAATCAACAAAAAAAAACTCCCTGCACGCACAAGACAAAAACGGGAAAAAAATAGCTCTCATTAGAAATAACAATGTTAACTTATACCCCTAAATACGGTCCTTACTACCATGCTCATTCCAAAAAACAGAAATTAAACCCCCGCAAACTAAAGCATTAGTTCACTTACAAAATCCGCACAAGCATGTTCGTTTCTAAGAAAATTGGTCCCGGATGCCAAACACATGTGGCACATGAATGCGTACCCGTGTAGAACAAACAACAAATGTGAGTTTTATTTGACTTTTCTTTGTTCTCTTTACGTATTGTATTGTAATTAAACTTTCCAATCAGTCATACAGTTGTTAATCACCTAAATGTCTCCCTACCTGTTCATTTTAGCCATTCTTATTTTTATTTTATGTAAGTTTCAACGTTAAATGTTAACTCAATTTGTAATCATCTTTAATCTAATTTTAAACTTAAAAATTGTTAATATTTGTTAAGTCTCCAATTAATTCATACAGATATTAATCACATAAATGTCCCCCTATCATTCTAAGCTATTTTAATTTAATGTTATTTAATTTTCAACGTAAAACACTAACCTAATTCGTAATTCATTTCTTAATATAATGTTAAATTTAAAATTGTTAATTCAATTGTTATATCACACAAAACAAACACAGTTCTCATGTTCATTGTAATGATTCTTGTTTCCAGATGCTTGAAAAAGACTGAATTGAAAAAGTCGAAACGTCGCAAACAAACATCTAAATTCAATAAAAGGTCGCTAAAACCAATAAAAATCTATTATTTTTAATATATATATATATACAGGCTGTCACACAAAAAACGCCCCACGCTGTAACTCTGTTATTTATATTTCGATTTCCATGAGATAGATACCAAATGAAATGGCTTGATGAGTACTATGTTTGGGGCTACATTTCCTTTTTTCCACTGCCATCTTCAATTCCTAGCGATTGTCAATTTTTTTCTTCAAATTGCACGGTATATATTTTTTTGCATAATTGAATAGAGATTTTTTTCCTAAAATCATTGATGTACAAAACATTCATTTTAATTGAAAATTTAGAAGAGAAAAAAATTAAAAAAGTTTCCAAACATTCTCTTAAAGTGAATTATTATACTCAAAATAAACTTGTAGTATATCACTAAGTTGATTGAAATTCATGATTTATTTCAAAAATATACTTGCTTAGTACAGAAAAGTCAAAGATGACAGTTACATATGCGTAATGCGTTATTTTTTCATCGCACACTACAGTATAACGCAAGTGACGAAGAGCATATATGGACAGTGTTTTAATAATTTTTTTCTTCTAAATTTAATTAAAATTAATGTATTGCACATCAATGGATTCGGGAAAAAAATCTCTATTCAATTATGCAAAAAAATATATACCGTACAATTTGAAAAAAAAAATTGACAATCGCTAGGAATTGAAGATGGCGCTGGAAAAAAGTAAATGTGGCGTCAATCATAGTACTTATAAAACCATTTCGTTTGGTACCTATCTCATGAAAATCGAAATATAAATAACAGAGTTACAGCTTGGGGCGTTTTTTGTGTGACAGCCTGTATATAGAATTTAATTGGAGTGAGAAATAGCAATTATTCAAATCTCCTCTCACATGCAATTGTCGCTAAACTTGTTGCGTTTAATTCTACAATTTGACAAGATTACTCCTGCCGAAGAACGTAGATGCAAACACGTCGCGACGCCAGCTATCCAACTGTACGGATAATTAACCTTTGTACGAAAAAAACCACATCCGTCCAGAAACGTGCATATATATTGTAGAATTAAACGCAACAAGTTTAGCGACAATTGCATGTGAGAGGAGATTTGAATAATTGCTATTTCTCACTCCAATTAAATTCAATATAATTCGTACATATACGCGAAAGTATAATAATAAAATCATGTCTAGGTCAGAATATCGTGTACTGATGATCTGTAACGACAGTGAAATATCGATATATGCACGTTTCTGGACGGATGTGGTTTTTTTCGTACAAAAGCCTGTATATATATATATATATATATATATATATATATATATATATATAAATATACGTATATGTATATATACACAAAGATAATTATATCTTGACCTTAGTATGTTATGGTAGATTCAATTAGTTGGCGATTTAAGGTCTGGTTTTACTTCAATATGTATATATTTAAAACAATCTTACATGTTCCGGCATATGATGCCTTTTTCGAAGGATTTAAAATAAAAATGACAGTATATTAATGTCATACAATATACCTGTAGTTGTCATGGATAAAATTATTCAATGATACATTCAAGTTCAATAATAATAAATCATGCCTTGGCATTCTTTAATGTTAATTGAAGGCGAAATTTTAAATAAAATAATTTCCACTGATAAAGCAAATAGTTCCGTAATAGATTTATAAAGTTTCATGTACATTCTATATGGCAATCTAAATAATTTCCCTTTGAATGTTTTTAAACATACAAATCAGTAATAGTTAGAAAGCATAGTAAGATGAAACTCATTGAGTTATTTCTTTAGCTAATAGGAAAAGGTTGGGTGTAATTTTAATAAAATAAATACTTAGGTTACTTATTAATATTTTTAAAATTTTTATTTAGAAACACTATCATATTAACATTTTTCGGTTTTAGTGTTGAACACGTTTGTTCTATTATTAAACGAGCTGTACTATACACTCTCACTTTCCGCTGAACTCGCTGGAATACAGAAGTAATTTTTACTATTTTAGTCTAGTTCTAGTCGTTTTTGCATAGGTTCAATTTGTTGGATGTGATTTTTCATAGCATTTTAACTTTAGGCTTTCGTGTTCACAGCATAATTAAATATTTTTATCGTATTTCGTATCATTATTCTCATTAGCTCTTTATATTTTGCTTCGTAATCTCAACGGTTGTAATAGATTTGCTCCTACTCCTATCTCTGCTTCTGTTTTTAGTTATTTCATAGTCTTTATTTTGTAATTCATCTCCATACTCCAAGTCTGGAAAATATACTAGGTATGCTTGGAGATCTAGGCATGTTCTTTCTAGTGCTGCTAAAATTCATTGTCAGCGTGTATGGATTTATAGATTTTATAAAATTATAGTTTATATATATATATATATTGAAACGATACGATGGTTACTAAGTAAAATAAATATAAGAATAATGTGAGCGTTAAAACTATAAAATGAATGATGTAAGAAAAACTTAAAAGATTTGAATTTGAAAATTGGGCGCCAAGTTTTAACGTACTTAGTTGATCCAACGCTATCTGTTAAATACCCCACTAGTTTCGGAAGAGCTTGAGTACTTATGCTTTATTTTCTATCTCAGGGCTCAAAAGTCGGTTGTTTGTATATTCCGTAAGTACAATGTAAATGGTATATTAATTAAACACAAACTCAACATTCAAACAATTCAAATAAAAGATCAAATCTAAATCAAAGTAAAGAAAATTTATTAGAATAAAAATAGATAACTGTAACAATTATTACGTGCGAATAAGAAATCTGTACATATGCTCGTATTATCTGAACTATACGGTAAAAAACGGTATTATGCAATTTTGCACATGTGTTTAATAACTATAGTTAAGGTTATGTATAAAGCAACAGTGCAAATAGATATTGAAAGTTACTTAAAAATAGACACACAAAAGTAAGTTACATATACAAGTTTTATAAAAGATTAACAATGAATGAATTATTATAGATATTTAAATAGATGTTTCGAAATGTTGAAATTCATGTATTATATTTTGATGCAAACAATGTTTGATATTGTGTTGTGATGTAAATTTAATATTAACTTTTAAATGCTGTTCTAGGTTTTATGGGAAATAATTGGAAAGGAACCTGGTATTTTTCCTGTGTCTAGGCTTGGATATATTTTCTGGGCTCGCAATTGTAGGAATAGATCAGAGTTCGTCTGCTCCTATGCAAGTCCCTGCGTCGGAAGCGGTTCAATGTTGGCGTTGTCGGTACGATGTAGTTCCAGTTCCGAAAAGATGCTTCGTTCGATATTTATTATATTCGACGTGATGCGGGTCCAATTCTTCTCTCAAAAGTTCGGCCTGATTTCAAGGTATTAAATGTATACGGTTTTCGTAGGATTTACTTGATTTTTAAATAGTAATTTTAATTAAACTTTTTGTGATAGAGAAAATGCGGCCATTCGTTGTAAAATTTTAGTATCAGACGCTTTCTTCGGCTTTTGTTTTCCAAAGCCTGTGTTAAATATCGGCAAAAGCCTCTAAGTTTATGCTTTATTTGCATCTAATATAATATGAACTTTCATAATGTTATAATTTTAAAATAGTAGAAAAATTAATTAAAGAATTTACAAAAGTTTATAATGTGGTTTTCAATGTTAGATTAGTTCAAAAATACACCGTAAAAATCGCATTCGCGGGTTCAAGACAATTTTAAATTAGTGGGCGTGGTTAACTCGCTTCGATATAAATCTTGATGTGGATAAATTAAATACCTATAATATGGCGCGTATGATTTGAATTTGAAATGGAAAAATATAAATATAAAAAGTAAGTTTAGAAATCAAAATAAGTTAATTATCAATTTTAAAGTTATCGTCGTATCAATTTATACACATCTCGAAACTAATTTCACAAATTACGTCCACTAATTCAATATTTATACATGGGTTTATTGTAAGTTGTTATCTGTGTTTCTTATTGCAGTGCTGGAATAAGTGTGCTGGTTGAACCATAACAATATATATATTATATATAAATGTAGTTTTAAGAATAAGCAATGATTAAGAGTTTACTTTAGTCATAAAATATTCATTCGAAAACCGTCTTAGTAATGTAAAAGTTTGGAAGAATTTGTAGAATTTAAATTCATAGAATTCTATCAGACGTTACCGATTTAAACGGCTTCAATTGTCAGTTTTGAATTTCCAAAAAAACGTTTTCAGTAACTACACTAGTCTAAACTTGTTTTAATATTATAGTTTAAAATGTCAAGAACTTTCTCAATGAAAAGAAATCCTGTGTTTTCATCGAAATTCACGCTGCGGATTTTACGCGTGCATGTTAAAAAGTAAACGAGAACAAGTTTTTACTTTGACCATTTAATTTCATCTGTTGGCGTCATTTTATCTGTGATATCTTGTTCTGTTCATTGTAAAATGTAAGTGAAAATAGACAAACTAATTGTACACACGCTACTGCGAAAGTTACTAATTAATCTACCAACAAACATAAATCACTTTCGTACAAGGTATTCCAAAAATTTACGAACGCTTCTGTTTAATACATTACGCCTTTATTATAAGCATAATATTTGAAAAATAAATTTCTGTATATTTGAAAATTTCATGATTTAATCAGTTTAGTTTTGAAACAGCTGTGCTAATTGATGAGCAGAGAAAAAATGTCGTAGAACGAGTTAAAGTTAAATTCAATATTTATTCATTGCAAAAGTATACAGAGTGTAATTATATAAAATATAAATCTAAATTGTTTTACAACTTGCTCGTCATGTCATCAAAAATCATTTTACCTCGATTGCCAATTTTCGAAACAAAAAAATGTCTGGAGCTGGATTCGTCGAATATGGCGAGTAGTTAATTACTCTCGGTATTTCTTTTGTTACAAGCTAAGTAACGAATATGTATACCGGTGCATTGTTGTGGAAGAGAAACCAATCACCGGAAAGTTTGTTATTTGGAAGACGGGTCGAACTGGAAACAACAATTCGTCTCTGGCAATGAAATCTTTTAAGAAATCTTCATGGCTCTACACATATTCAACAAATGCCGTGCAGCTTCTACGCGACATTCCTTTTACTTATGACTTAACATTATGTATGGAACTAACTTTGATTACACTTCCTCTTATCCAGAAAACCATGCAAGATAGTATAACCGCCTCATACATTGACATTTTGTTGCGTAACGTTTGACTACTGATCCACCTGTTAACAAACAACATTCCTTCAGTGATGGACGTTTCTAAACATTCGATTTTGAATGCAAGTTTAATAATTAAAAACATTTCCACTATTTCCACATTTAAACAAATTTCTATTGAGATTCCAATTGCGTCCGCGAAAGATTTTGTTCGTTCGTTCAGCTAGAATATACATACTCGTACATGTAACATGATCGATTTTATTTAATTTTCATAAAAAATGGGTCGTCCATCTCCTCTTCTAAATTTTATGTATTCGTATTATTAAAATAAGCGAAAATGTTTCTAAAATTGATTTTTATTTGTAAAATAGCAATTAAAATGATAAGCAAAACGCATGCATTCGCTAAAAGCATCCTTTCCCGTCATATTCGTAAGTAGGTTGGTTAAAATTAAAATCTATCACATCGAGATAATCAACAATTCTAATAAAAAAGTACCGCAAATAATTACATAGTCGAACTAAATTGCAGGTAAAAAACCTCCCACATTTTATTAAAGTGAAATGTTTTTTTAATTAAAAAAATTATCATTCTAGAGCTTGTGAATTCGTGTATTTCTTGCGCTTCTACGTATTATTAACAGACACTCGTTTAAAATTTGTTCAGAGTTCTTGATATCGTACAAAGGTAGTAACAATAACCCAAGAAAAACGATAGATTTTGTGTGCAAAATAAATAAGATGAACTGATATGTAGACACGAATGACACAGTCTCTTTCTTATGTAGAACAGGTTAGGTTTCTTTTCTCTACTTATTTTGTTTAAGATATTTTGCTACTACAATAGTACTCTCCGTAAGATATTCTTTGCAAATATTCTTTACGCATTTTTTTAAAAGGTAGGTATTTATTAGTAAAAGTGGTAACAACTGTGACTACTACTCCTTTCAAGGAAGGGAAGAAAGAAGTTTATGTATATATATATATATATATATATATATATATATATATATGTATATATATATGTATATAAACATATATATGTATATATATATTAAAATAATAGACATTTTCTTGGTTTAGCGACCTTTAATGAATTTCAGTTTTTTACTACGACGTTTCGACTTTTTTTTATATAATTAAGTCTTTTTCAAGTGATTAGAACTAAAAAATTAATACACCGAAAGGTAAGAAATATATTTACAATTTGTATGAATGAATTAAAATTAAAATAATAATTAAAGTAAGGAAAATTAAAGGATACAAAACTCACCAATTTATTTCGTGTTATAACACATATTTTGTGTAATATGTATGGTCAGACATGTCGACCTTTTTATAGGGTCGAACTGCCTTTCTCGGAATATTTAGTGTAACTAAATGTCTTGGTGCAGAAATGAAATTGTTTATTTCGTTTTAAAATTAGTTTGGTCAGGCCATATGTTTGGGAAAATACAGTATATTTACATTGGGAAAAAAATTTTTTTTGTGTGGTTGGGGTTGTCTTCTATTGTAATGAGCGGATAATAAAGTTTAGAAAGGCCATCAATCTCGTTACGATCGTTGATTGTTTTGTGAACTGAAATTCATTAAAGGTCGCTAAAACAAGAAAATGTCTATTATTTTAATATTATGACACGGCCAATAAAATAAATAAGAAATAAATTTTAATTCCTATTAACACTAAATATACAGGGCAATCCAAATTAAGTGTTCACCATTGGTAACTTTGTTATTATTAAAGATACAAGATTGTTTAAATTAGCAAACTAGTAGTACTTTTAACGCTCTTTAAGATGACATAATTAAAAAAAAAAAAGAGAAGCGCGTTTTCGAGTTTTCCCGAAAAATATGTTTTTTTCAAATGGAAATCCCTGTATATTATATCATTTTCTGTTAGAAATTAAATTTTTAAACAAGAAATCTTATAAGAAATTTTTTACTGGAATTAAAAATACTTGAGTAATAGTGAATAAACAAACACAGCTAAGTCAAGTGCATTTCTATGTTTCTATGATAACGACGTTAATTCTTTCTAGTAAACGTCAAATATTAGTACAGTTTTATTAGTCTTTCACTCATAAATTTCATTTTGCTAGTTATTAATTTGACAAAAAATGATTTTTACCCATGCAGAAAAGTGTGATATGTTAGAATCTTATTTAGTGTGCAGAAAATCCTCTCGGAGGGCAAAAGAACACTACGCTGAATTATATCCACTCCGAACACAACCAAATGAGCAATTTTTTCTGAGACTGTACCGAAAATTTAGAGGCAATGAGAGTGTTTTTGCCAAAACAAGAACAAGAAGGACTTTTATAATAAGCGAGGCCACGGAAATTCTAGTTCTTGCATATTTTGAGGCCAACCGTGAGAATTCCATACTAGATATTATCAAGGAATCTGATTTGAGTCACGGTACTGTGCATAGGATTCTGAAGAAACACAAATTCATTCCTTATAAGTACAAACCAGTTCAAGTTTTCTTGCCAGGGGATCCAGAGAGAAGAATGTTTTTTGGCCACTGGTATCTTAACTTTTGTCGCCAAAATGTAAACAACTTTCGTTATATTTTATGGACCGATGAATCAAATTTCTCAAATTCTGGAATGTACAATACAAAAAATCATCATTACTGGTCAAGGGAAAATCTTCTTTTAGTACATCCAAGACGCCCGCAAGTCCGTTACAGTTTTAATGTTTGGTGCGGTTTAATTGGTTCAAGGATTGTTGGTCCTTTCTTTTATAAGGGCACTCTAGCTGGTGAAAGGTACATAGAATTTTTGACTGAAATTTTGAATAATTTCTTAGACGATATTGATCTCATAAGTAGACAGAATCTGCATTTTCAGCAGGATGGCGCACCTGCGCACAACTACAGAGGTACTCATCAAATTTTAAATACTATTTTTAACAATTCATCGATAGGAACAAATGGTCCTATTCAGTGGCCTCCCCGATCGCCAGATTTAACACCGCTTGATTTTTTTTTATGGGGTTATTTAAAGAGAGATTTATAAGCAAAGGTACGAAAACGTAAACGCCCTTAAAATTGCAGTTAGTGAAAAGATAAACCAAATAGATGGTAGGACCATACTAAAAGCAGTTCGACAAGTTCAGAAACGTGTTCAAAAATGTATTGAACAACAAGGTGGTATTTTTGAACATCTTCTATAGAAAAATCAGTGATTTTTATTTTCTTTTAATGATATGTTTATGTATAAAATAAAGTTTATAAAAATTATTTAGCTGTTTTTGTTTATACATTATAACTCAAGTGTTTTTAATCCCAGTAAAAAAGTTCTTATAAGATTTTTTGTTTAAAAATTGAATTTCTAACAGAAAATGATATAATATACAGGGGTTTCCATTTGAAAAAAACATATTTTTCGGGAAAACTCGAAAATGCGCTGCTCATTTGTTTTTTTTAATTCTTCCATCTTAAAGAGCGTTAAAAGTACTACTAGTTTGCTAATTTAAACAATCTTGTATCTTTAATAATAACAAAGTTACCAATGGTGAACACTTAATTTGGATTGCCCTGTGTATATATATATATATATATATATATATATATATATATATACATATATGTATATGTATATTTATAAAAATTACTGAACACATTTGACAAAAGAGAAAATTCTCTGCTCTGCAATCAAAAATGTTAGATCTACATCTCTAACGACTTCTTTTAATTTCTCAATTCTAAAATGATCAGTAATTTTTTTTTATTTAAAAAGAGATTTGCCTCTAAAGACCAAATAATATCTGAAACTGATGCTTGTTTTGAGAACTTCGAACAATTTCATTGACGCAATGTATAAAGAACCTGGAACACCGCTAAAGTAAGAGGAGCTTTCATAAAAAAATAAATACTTTGCAAATAAAACCGTGTTTTTTGTCGAGGTCAACATTTCACTCCACCTTTGTATATTAATTAATGTTATTATATCGCCGATTAATTATTCGAAAAATTAGTCCGAAGCGAGTCCCGAACTTCTGTAAGCTTTTACGTAGGAAGTTTTATGTTTTCAGTGGGAGTGGGATGTACGACGAATATTTAACTAAGCGCGAAGAAACATTTTGAATTTTTAAGGATTTTTGCAAATTTATTTAAATTTTAGCTATATTCAAACATATCTACTAGAAGAATAATATCAGGGATTCTTCTACCTCTATCTGCATTAATCTTTATTGGGCATTTGACACCACAAAAATTTCTTACTTACTAAAAAAGTTCTCCATATACGGGCGCTAGCTAATTGCTTATCGTTTGCTACGGTTATGTTGTCTAAAATTTCAGATGCAGCTTTGCTTCTGGCCCCATTTTTACAAATTTCATGATATGTTTTTCAGTATATAAAATTATTAGAATTCATTTTAGTGTTGCGAAATTTTTAAGAATTGTTCTTTATTAAAAATAGGAAAAGAAAGTTTACACACATAGGGCTTAACTTCGATGAACTGTATAATCAGTTATAATATCACAAGAGCATAGAAAATAATCGATTATATATCCGAGTCACGAGACGTATTCTGCGAAACACCACGAGAGCGTAGCTCGAGTGGTGTTTTAAGGATATACGTCGAGTGAAGAGGTTATATAGGTAATCGATTATTTTCGTTTGCTCGAGTGGTATTCGTTACGATTATATAACGAATTAACTAACGAAATTTTTTTATTGGTTGAAATTAAAAGTACAATTATTATAATAAATATTTGTTGTATTATCTTTAGAAGTTGAATTTGAGGTGCTGGTGATGGTAGAGTTGGCAGAATCTTGTTTATTTTTCGGTGCCGTCTGCACGTTTCATGTTGAATGCCCAATCTTTCAAAATACTTGCTAATTGTTCGTCAGAAGTTTGAGCACAAAGTTTATAATTTCGCTGTTCACAAAATTCGGTGAACTGTTTCCAAACATATTTATTTGTTTTAACGGTATTTTGCGGTGTCAAATTTTCAATTTCTTTATCTATTTCGGTCCCCCAGCTTATACCAAAGCGTTCCATGTCGAAAAAATTTAAAAAAACCTTATGAAAATTGCTGAATATATTTTTGACGTTTATCAACAAACTTCAAAATACTTGTTACCATGACAAAATTCATATTGTTGGAGGAAGCGAAACACCAAAACGGTTTTATCACGTCGTCAAGAGTATATTCACTTATCAATACATGGTAACTATGTAAAATTTGTAATTGCTATTGGCTAAATTTCAAATGAGTTATATAATCATAAATATCTATTGACATTAATACTGTGTTAAAATGCAATTCTGCATTTAACGTTGATTATAATGGTAATATTTTAGTTTCTTCTTTCTACTTTTTGTAAATGTCGAACGATGAACTTGTTAACACCTATTGCACAGATAACGGCTTGACCTGTACATTTTTCATAAAAAGACAGTTATTTAAAAAAAAAATTTCATGTTCTTACATACAGACATAAAGTGACGTAAGTTCTAGACAAATAAAACTTTAACATCATTTAAGCAAAGGTCAGGTTAAAAATGTAATCTAAAAGTTAATGTGTATTAATAGTAATAATTATTATAATAATTGTAATATTTCCATTGCTGTTGCAGGATAATAACTTAATAGATAAGTAGCAGTGCTTCTTTATTTAATTTACTGATTTATTACGATAAATAAAAGAAAAGAAAAGACATATCAGAAGTGCAAAAAATAAATAAATTAATAGAAGGGTAGGTTACATCATACTCCTTTGTGTTCTACTAGATCATTATGAAAGAATCGATGAAAGATCTATGATAAAGAGGAGAAAAATTGCAATATATAATAAAGAAGATTTTCAGGAAAGTATATTGCTATCTTCATGGAATAGTTCAAGTACTTGTGTTAGAGAACTGTCGAATAGTTTTACTCACACCATCGCTAAGATTTTGGATAGAATGTGTCCGATTGTGGAGACACCTCTACCAAAGAAGTATACGGAAAACAAATGGATGAATCAAAAGATTATAGAAGCAATGAAACTAAGGGACCTAAGTTACAGAAGGGCGGTATTTGTAAACCAAGAACGTCAATGGAACGAATATAAAGTTTTAAGAAACAAAGTAACTCATCTCATAAAACAAGAGAAAAATAAATACTACATTAGTATCATAGACGAAATCAAATATAATAGCTACAGATTATGGAAAAATTTAAAAGCAATGTTGCCCAATAAGAAGAATAATGTAATAGGAGAAATAGAGTTTAATAATATAAAAATAACCAATGAAAAAGACATTGCCTGCAATTTCAATAAATATTTTGTAGAAAGCATTGAAGAAATAGTAAGTAACATACCTGGATCGTATAATTATTCGACAGTATTAGATGGAGTTGATAATCATACACCATTGAGTAAATTTAATAAAGTGTCAATGGGAAAGTTAAGAAATATCGTGCGGAATTTAAAGAGTTCTGGTGATATTCGTGATGGAATATCCACAAGTATTTTAATAGATGCATGTGAAGTTATTGGAAATAGACTCTTGGATGTAATAAATACCTCTATGGAAAAAGGTATATTTCCTGAAGATTGGAAGAAAACTATTATAACACCGGTACCAAAAGTTGCAAACGCAAAAAAGTGTAGTGAATTCAGACCTATTAATTGTGTGGCGCCGTATGAAAAGGTTTTGGAATTGTGTGTGAAAGAACAACTACTTGAATACTGTGATAAAAACAACGTACTTGTGCCTAATCAGTCAGGATTCAGGAAGAAACATTCGTGCGAATCTGTAATAATGGATGTATGTGATAAATGGGTTAAAGAGATTGATAAAGGAAATGTAGTATTGACTGTATTTTTGGACTTTAGACGAGCATTTGAGACTATTGACAAAAACTTGCTGTTGTGTAAACTAAATAAAATTGGTTTGTCAGGTAATGCCTTGAAATGGTTCGAGACTTATCTCTTAGGTAGGACCACAAGCTGTAAAGTTTAGAAATGTTGTATCTAATGAGGTTTGCACTCAGTATGGTGTACCCCAGGGAACTGTCTTGGGACCGCTTTTATTTGTATTATATATCAATGATATGCTGAAATGTGTAGACAACTGTGAGATCCGTATGTTTGCGGACGATACCATGGTTTATGTTACTGGTAAAAATATTGACGTTATGGTTGAAAAATTAAATAATGAATTAAGTAAATTATACAAATGGTTGTGTGATAATAATATGGCGATTAATCTGGATAAAACTAAATATATGGTGATTGGGTCAAATTTCGAATTGCAGCTGTCAATTTTGATAGTATGAATTTAACTATTAATCAATATAAATTAGAAAGGGTTGATAATATTAAATATTTAGGAGTAATGATTGATGCTAATATTAATTTTAAATCACATGTTCAATATTTATTAAATAGAATGTCACAAAAAGTTTTCTTTCTAAGTAGAATAAGTAAGAATTTATCTTTGTATACTTTGTTACTGTTGTATGGGGCTATTTTGTCGCCATGTATTGACTTTTGTTCAACAGTATTTTTCAGCATAAACAATGGTGAAATGCAAAAATTACAAAAGCTGCAAAATAAGGCATTAAGAATTATATTAAAGTGCAATAAGTATACACCAATCAAGCTTATGGTCGAGGTGTTGAACCTGTTGAGTATAAGGCAATACATAGTCTACAAAACCATGATTTTTGTTTTTAAAATGAAAAACTGCATGTTGCCATCTTATTTAAGTGATAGAGTAGCTGTTGTACAGGATATACATGAACACAATACAAGAAATGTAAAAGACCTTTATATAGAGCGATTTGACAGGGTTCGGACATCGAGAAACGTTTTTGTGAATGGTTTCATATTGTTTAATGCATTGCCGCAGGGTTTAAAATATTGTAATGACATAAAAAACTTTAAGATAAATCTGTTAGAATATGTTAAACAAAAATTTTAGTGATCCATTGAAGTTTCGATGTTGTAGCAGTGTAAATTAGTTAATTAAGTAAAATGTAAGAAATGTTATAGTTGGAAAATAGCTTTGCTAATAAAATACTTACTTACTTACTTACTTACTTACTTACTTACTTACTTACTTTATACCTATTGAAGCTCTCAATTATATTTTTAACCTCCAAAGAAGAAGAAGAGTTCACCAGAACATCAGGGCACTAACAGTCTTCGTCAGCACTGTCCTTTAATGCGATTCAACACCCAGAAGATTAAATGCACACACATACATAGCGGGTATTCTTGAAATAAAAAGACAACGAATGAAAAAATGAAAGATGTAATTATATAGAATATAAATCCAAAATATTTTCCCAAATTCTCTCTCATATGCAAGAAGAAGAAGAAAAAATCGAAACGCTTTTTAGGAATTTTTTTATGAATTTTTTTAAACTACGAGTATTTTGTAAAATAGACATACTAGACTTACATCGCTGAATTCAGAAAAAAATGATCTTTCCAAGAATGCCAAATTCATACACTTTTGCAATTGAAAAAAAAAGACAACTAAGGATTTTAAATATGCGATAAGAAAAAAAAAATTAAATTATAGTCAAAAAATCCAAGCATTTGCTTATATCCGTATACAAAATTTCATTTAGATATCTCGAATCGTTCTCGAGATATGTGGCCGTTTCCATACATAATAGCGACCTGTATATTACAGTAATAATATTCTACTTTGGTGAAAAAATATCCCAATAGATATTTGCTACTGTCGCATTAACATTCATATATGTTTTTAAATATAACTAGTCAATATGATATATTTCATCATACGAATCCATAAAATTAAAAAATTGTAATTTGTATTAAGGTAATGCAGAAAATTCTTAGTCATAGTAGTGGGATGATACCTGTCTTTTGATGCAATTTATACATCATCCATCAGTGTGGAACAAGCATAGACAAACTAGGTTAAATAATACTAGATCGAAAACGATATATTAAAATAAATAACTCAAAATCAATTACATTTATGAATTTTTATCTAAAAGATTAAAATATTCCCAATTCACACCATAAATCAATGCAATCGCTCACTTTTCACGGTATGTTAACAGACAATACAGACGTTTAGCATTTTACATATAACATGGTTTAATGAATAATAAATACACATGTTAACTGAAAAAAGTAAAAGCCCGTATTTAAACAAATCACAACGCTTTTTAATTCGCTCTGAGAACCGTAAAATTTAGCACATTGGCATGTGTTTTTAATTACGTTTTAATAAAACATTTTCACTACTTGAATTTTTAATTTATACATAAGGTGGTGTTGGAATACTTAGTCAAATTCATGAATTACTATTTTTAGATATTTTCTTTTTTTCACTTTCCAAATCGTATCCCAAATAAATGCAATGATAATGTTTTAATTGATATTCTTGTCCTTTCTTTATTTTCTAATTGCATTAATTAATATTTTAACGCATTTTAACTTGTAAATACAAATTTTTATATTATATCATTTTTCCTTAACGTTTTGTTTAAAGTTCAAAATATTTATCAAAAAAGCGAATTATTTTTAACTAACCACTAAAAAAACAGGACAGGCATAAGTTCTAAAAATAAATAAACACAAACATATCACTTTCTCTTAGTTAACACATAAAGACAATTGAAAAAGACTCTTTTTAAATTGGTCTTATGAATTATAAAAAGAAGAAAATTGAATCAAATTAAATCGTTGAAGCAACACAAAATTTTTCGAATCGAGGAAGAGGAATATTTCCATTATGAAATCTGCATATGAAATTTACAATCTACCCAGGAACAGTGACAAAGGAAACTATTGTCGCGAAAACCTACGAATACAAAATTAAATAAGCGAAGCTACAAGTTGAATTCATGTAACGGATTTTGTAAGGAAAACACCGCGAATTCTTATTATATAAAGTTACTGTTCTTGAAAGACGAACACAATTTCACATGACTTCACTTAATTCTTAATGACTAACAATTGATACACATATGTACACATCGCATCTTACCTGTCAACATTACCATTATTTATTTCCATTCTTAAGTAAACCACAACTGAATGTAAAGTTGTGAAGTAAAGTGGGGAACGTACGTCCTGTGCGCTAATTTGAGAATCTAAAACTCTCCAAGTGTAAATACGAAATGGAAGACAAGTTAACAGAAAAATATATAAGGAAACAAGTTTAACTGTTTTCGTAATTAAAATTTTGTGAATTATAAGCCCTAAATCTTTCCCAGAGACAATAATACAATTTAATAATTTTATTGTTGGCCTGAGTAAACGAATTTTCTTTTTTTGAGAACGTTTCACTACTATATTCTGTTACATTGATTAGATTCGTCAGCGCTACATGCTATATATACGAGTGATGTTTCCAAAGTTCCGGGAATTATCTTATAAGTTCTTCATGTGTAATTAATTTTTCAATGTAACTTTTATTTAATTATAACGAGCCATCGAAAAAATTCATAATTGGAGTAGACTGTGAAATTGGGTTGATACTTTAACCACTTCCACATAATGGCACATTACTTGATGCTTGACAGTTTCATTTGGTTTCATTGTAAAAAAATGTTATGGCATTGAAATGATACTACAACAAAAAGAAAACAAATAATTTATTTAATATCGAAATCATAATCAAAATTTACATATAGCTACAGAAGTTGTTGAAAATGTTGTCCATTTACATCTAGACACAAACAATTTTCTTAATAAGAGTTTTGAAAAATTTGACACAAACTTATAGTTTCAATGTCAAATAATAAATGTCATTATGTGGAAGTGGTTAAAGTACCAACCCAATTTCAAAGTCTACTCCAATTATAAATTTTTTCGATGGCTCGTTATATACATGTGCCAACACTATTTTACAACTTTTTTACGTCAATAACACCCCATATAGAGAGATTTCTCAATTTTGGAAACTGATAATAGTCGCTAGGTGCTAGATCAAGCGAATAAAACAATTCGTTTCAACCTTTCATAATCTGATTTTGGGTATGTTTGGTAGGTAGTTCAATAAAATTATCGCAACCCAAACACAGTAATCATTATCTTGCCAACAGATGGCACTGCACAGCTTTAAGTCAAGGTCGCCCTTATATCTAGTTCTTGTTTCCAGGTAATGTAAGGAGGTTTCACCCACTGTTATTATTTGCTGGTAAAATAAATGGATATAACGACCTAATACCTTGAGTGTCGGATTTATGAAGAAGCTCGAAAGCCACGGAATTCTTGTAACTTAAATTATTGGAGTTCATTAAGAGTTTTTCTATTAACAAACAGCTACTTTTTTTTTGCTTCTTCTATATATTTTTTGATTTGGTCAAGAAATATTACCTCCAGCTTCAGATAATCGGGTTAAGCATTTGTTATATTTAAAGTCATAATTGTAGAATGTGGGATAAAACAACACGATGAGATAAGAGGAGCATTCTCGATATACGAGTATAGGCGGCCTATAATGGAATTAAATTTTTTTAGCTAATCTTTAACGAGATAATATTGACTGGTACCTATCCCAAAAAAGCATGTATCTTTCATCTTGGGTCAGGTTTTCCGTGACGATTTTTGCTCATGTCTTAGTTATATTCATCTCGTTATTTAGATTTTATCTCTCATTTCTCTGTTAGTATCTTTCTATTTCATTCTTGGATTTTACATGTTTTCGTTACGTTTACATTTGGTTTTGATGTGTTATTATTCCAGAATAGTTGAAGGTATCCACTTGCAAAACTATTTCGAGTAAATTATAATGGTGAGATAAAGAAATTTTTTCAGCAGTCAGTCAGCCTTATAATTTAGTGGTCACAACTCGTATATTTTGCGATTGGACACTTTAACTCTATTTAAAGTAAGAATTTGAGAGGTTACAGCGAAAAGCAGTACTTGAAGAATAAATAAAAGTTACTTAAACACGCGACAAATATTATATAGCAATAAGACAACCACGCGAGTCATCTTATCTATTCAGATATATGTTAATATCATTTTACAATAGTTTACATAGTAAATTTCACAGAAAAAAGTTACTAATAAACTGATATAATTAACTTAGTACAACATGATTATTAATTTAATAATAAAATTTAGTTATTCCATTACCGCAGACAAATATTGCGCTAAAAGAAAAACTTTTAAAGCTAATAAATGGAAAGAAAAAAACGGAAACCAAAACACATTTAAGATTGAGAAAACCCTTTTGAATTCTTTCATTGTTTCGACCTTTGCTTGATGTAAATCCATATCACAAATAAATAAAACACACATAAGATGTTTTAGATTTACACTTTATTAATAAGATAATGTCAGCTGTTTCGCTAACACAGTAGCTTCTTCAAATTCAACTTAAGACTAAAGATACATACAATATACTCGTACAGCGTTAAATCAGGTAGTTGGCCCAAGTTAAAATTCTAGGAACTATTACATTTATATTTATTGCTTTTTGAAAACTATACTATGTCCTACTTGTGTGAGGTTTAAGTTTAATAATAGAACATAAGCAACTAAGAAACAATATTTCAATGGGTGAACAGATTTAACAGTGGGGATGAATTCAAGTCTAATTTATCGTTTAGTAACATTTCTCAGTTTTTGAGTTTATTAATTTCTAAAGACTCTAAACAATTTAGTTTTCTACCTTTATTTTCTACATGTATAATATCGAATTGTAAATTGAATTCATGTTCATTCTCTATTAAATGATTAGAGTAGGTTGACTCAGTTTTCTTATTGATATAAGAATGATTGTAGTCTTGGATTCGTCTTTTAAACATTCTACCTGTCTGTCCAATATATGGTTTGGTACATGATCCGCATGATAACTTATAGACTCCTGATTTATTGTCTTTGGTAGTTTTTTCTTTATTATTTTTAATATATTTGGCTAGATTATTGGCTATATTGGCTAGATAATCTAGCCAAATATATTAAAAATAATAAAGAAAAAACTACCAAAGACAATAAATCAGGAGTCTATAAGTTATCATGCGGATCATGTACCAAAACATATATTGGACAGACAGGTAGAACGTTTAAAAAACGAATCCAAGACCACTATCATTCTTATATCAATAAGAAAACTGACTCAACCTACTCTAATCATTTAATAGAGAATGAACATGAATTCAATTTACAATTCGATATTATACATGTAGAAAATAAAGGTAGAAAACTAAATTGTTTAGAGTCTTTAGAAATTAATAAACTCAAAAACTCAGAAATGTTACTAAACGATAAATTAGACTCGAATTCATCCCCACTGTTAAATCTGTTCACCCATTGGAATATTGTTTCTTAGTTGCTTATGTTATATTATTAATAGAGAACGGACACGCTTACAACATGACGCAAAGCCCAGTGCAGTCCTGGCGAAAGGCTGTATTTCTAAAATATTTAATTTTATTTACATAATTGGAAAACGAACGGGTGGTGATCTATAAAATTACGAAATACATATTTATTTGTTGAAAAGTTGTATTTATAAAGTTTTTAATTATCTATATAATTGGAAAACATACGGGTGGTGATCTATCTATCTAAAATTACGAAATACATATTTATTAATTAATTTTATTTATATAATTGGAAAACAAACGGGTGGTGATCTATAAAATTACGAAATACATATTTATTTGCTGAAAAGTTGTATTTTTAAAGTTTTTAATTTTATTTCTATAATTGGAACATTTTTATTTGTTCATTTTGTCGTTCAAGTTGAGTAAAGGAGTATTAATATTGACTAGCAATAGTTTCTCAAGGTTTTCTTCTGTCAATTTTGTTCTCTTTGAATTAAGTACATCCTTATAAATAGAAAACGTTCTTTCTACATCGCAACTGGTTATAGGTGCATACTGGAAATATTCTTTTATTTCTTCATATTTAGCCGTTAGATTTTGTGGAATTGTCTCCATACATAATTGCTGCAATGTAATTAAATCTGGATTTCTATTAAGAATTGCTTCAAACTTTTGCCGAAGGCCACATCCGAAGTCACTTGGAATACTTTTCAAATTATTAGCAGCCACATCTAATGTGGTTAATCCGTCATTTAATTTGAGATTTCGATTTTCAAAATAAGTGATTAGTTTTGGCAATTTTCCAAAGTGTTCGTGAAGAAATTACAACTAATTTTAGACTATCGAAATTCTCAGCATAATAACTAGTAGCTTCCAGCCATGTTCCCCATCTAGTTATTACTGGAGTGGGAGGCAGTGACAGAGATGGAAATTTTTCCCTGAAAAGAGCTACTCTCAATGGTCCTTTTCTGAAAACTTTTTTAAAAACTGATACAAGTCTATCAACTTCCGGAAAAGTGTCTCTGATATATTCACAGATTCTGTGGAGAGCATGTGCTACACAAGTAATATGCAGGATATTAGGATATGTTTTCTTCAATAGTCTGCCTGTTTTTAACATATAAGTACGCAGCACTATCACTGACAAATAAAAGTATTTTTTCTTTGTACGTGGCGTCCGAATGAAGCATTTTTTGCATATTCTCCTTAATGGTTTCAGCAACTGTTTCCGCATCAACTCTATTTATAACACTTGTTGCTATTATATATGAGTTATAGGGAATAGTTGGATGTAGTACACCAGCTACAACATTTACCACACAGCGTCCTAACATATCCACCGTTTCGTCGGCGCTTATCCATATGTATTGATTTAAAAGATGGCTTCTAATGCGTTCTACTGTTCTCGTATAGCACCTAGAAACATAATATTTGCGTAAAGTTGATTCATCAGGAACATTTCGACCAGTTTGTTTTTTCAGAAATGTCAAAATTGGATTGTTCAATTTAAATAATGGAATATTAGCTGCCATAAAAGTTTCACAGAGTTCTTAGTTAAAATTGTCAGATTCCAACGGGTTCAATTTTTTTTCGTGCTTTAACGATCCTACGTGACGTTTTACGGTTGATTTATTGCAATTTTTCAATAACGTTTCACACACACAAATAAACGAAATTAAATAACTAAATTTTATGCACACTTACGTGAAAATAATTGGAAGATGTTGCTTAAATGAAAAGAAAATGAATCTATTTCTCTTACGAAATACGATAAACTTATTTATTTTATCTACGTACTCGACACCATTGAAAACACTATATTCTCCGAATACAATAGCTGGGTTGTCCATTGTTATCGCTGCGAGACCAGGTGGCCGAGTAAGTCAAACAAATACTTCATTGAATTACGCCGGGATGTACTGAGCGACGTTATACACAATTCCAATTGCCGATTGCGTTTTATGGAAATTGTATCCGTTCCCTAATTATTAAACTTAAACCTCACACAAGTAGGACATAGTATAGTTTTCAAAAAGCAATAAATATAAATGTAATAGTTCCTAGAATTTTAACTTGGGTCAACTACCTGATTTAACGCTGTATATAAGAAGCTACTGTGTTAGCGAAACAGCTGTCATTATCTTATTAATAAAGTGTAAATCTAAAACATCTTATGTGTGTTTTATTTATTTGTGAAAACCCTTTTGGTTTTTGTTAATTGTACTTAGCACCCTAGCATAGTGAGACAATTTTTATATTATTGAATACATTACTTTGTGATATATTCCTCAATTATAATAAATTCTATCGCTGAAAAATATTAATACATGCGAAAACAAATGCAGAAACAATCTGATAATTAAAATAATTTATGCCTAATTTATGAAAAAGCGAAACAAAGACACTAACTAAATTTAAATTTACGCAAAATCGCGCAATACATACATATACTAGATCAGTTTTACTGTTAGCAAAATATTACAATCGTTCAGCTAATCTGATATGAGTATGATATGATCTAATAAAGATTAAACTCGGTAGAAGAGGCTAAATCTCGTGGACGAAACCGTATCTCGAGCGTGGGTGGTGGTGAATTAAGATCTTTTTCGAGTAATAAGAGCATTGAACTTGTAAATTAAAGTACGGCATGTTCGATCGAAATAAGGAAGTCTTTTTTATCTAATTGGAGTTGTTTCATAGCTGATCTACTATATTTAAGAAAAAAAAATTAAACATTGTTAAATTAGGAATGAATATATATATATATATATATATATATATATATATATAAACACATAAACACTATAAAAAAACTATTTACATAAGAATAATAAAAAGTCTTAATCTGTTTTGCAAACTTCCGCGGTCTTTGTTCATGACTTCTTCTGGGATTCTGCGCACCTGTATTGCTTCTTCTTTTCTCGAGGCTTCGCTCACTTTTGCCAGGGTCATCTCAGGGCAGCTATTACTGATGTTTCTGCACCGAAATTGGTTTCTTAATTAGAAAGGATTACAGAGTGAACCTTACTTACAAAAAAAGGATATGGCGTAAAGTTTATAACATTAGAACATTAATTAAAGTAAAGTAAATCATTTAAGAAGCAAAAAAAATTGACTAAAAGTACAAATTTACCAATTGCATCGAATAGCGTCTAAAGTTTTACTAATACATTTGGTTGCTTCAGTTAATTTGACAGTTGATCTGCTCACGAAAATGTTATGTTATAAGCAGAAACAGATTTATATTTAAAAAAGAACTGTTGATTTAGTAAACTCCAAAAGGCCATGACTAAATTACTAAGAATTTATAGTTAACCCTCTTTTTGAAAGCGGTTGTGATTATTAATTTTCCGCAATTTAAGACACAAAGGAGTTATTTACTAAGTTAAAAACTGCGGCTAATAGCTAATACTGCAAAAAATATACTTATATAGAAATGTATTATCATTCTTTCTCAGCTTCATCTTATTGAGACCTGTACTATGTATAACAAATCTTATTTGTAATGCCCAAAAAAATGTATGAAACTATTCACAACCATTTCTAAATGAATACCATATATACAAACTTTATAATAGCTGGTTATTCTCTTGCTCACGGTTTATTAGCTAGCGAGAAAATTTTATAAAATTTATTTTACAGGTAAACTGGATTTGTTAATTCGTATGTGTGCGGGAGAATTAACTATACAAGGTGTCCCGTATCGTTATGTTCAAATTTTAGGAGTGTAAAGTAGACTTCATTTCAAGTAACAAAAAGGCAAAACTTGTATATTCTTCGGCGTTTCGGTAGTTCGTCTACTGTCTTAATTTTTAGTTGAAAATGTTCGGCGTCAAATTTGAATCCGGTGGAATTGATACTCCGAATTTTATTATACCTATCCAACACACTAACTTATTAGGCTGTCAGTGGCACACTAAGCTTAGTGGTTCAATGTGTTTGATATAAAAATTTATGAAAATCAAAAACTGAGTTCAAACCTCACGCGGGATATTTACATTAAAAAAACACACATGTAGCCAGACGAATTATTAACTATAACAATTGGTTTGACAAGGAATAGTCCTTTTCAGGACTACACTGATGATGGCAATAGACGAACTGTCGAAACACACCAACGATAGAAATAGTCCAAACATTAACGAATTAACGAATTACAATCTCGTCAAAAACTACACGTCACGAGATCAAAGCCACCGCGTTTAGATAATGTGATAGTGCGGAAACAGTTTACGTAGATATTTTTATGGCATTATTCGTTTCTTCATTTTTACATTGTTTTTTTAGCGCCTTTTCGGGTAGTGCATTTACTGCTTTTGGACATTTTTAGGACATAAATATCTAATTACTATTATATTCAATTAAGTATTTTTCTTGAGAACGGAATGAAATTAATTAAATTAAATTTGAATATTTTCTGAATAATTCATCTATTCCCATTTATATTTATATTATTAAAAATACCTTTGTATTATACAAAACTGGTGGGGTTTACATACTCATGTATGTTTCAATTATTCTGATATATTCCCATTTATTTGTCATTTCTACATTAAAAGAAAAACATGCATTGAAAAGTATTTTTTTAAGGTCAGATGGTCCCGTTTCATCCTATATTTTGAGCCTGCAATGAGAAAAAGAAGATTACATAAAAATCTAATATGTAGCTGAATTAAAAAACAAAACATTCAGATTTTATTTTATACCAAGGAGATTTAATTCTCATGTAGCATACATATTTTTATTGTATTTTTTTATCTATTGTTTGCGAGACAGAATTGAGATGCACACGAATTAATTGCAGTTATTCCCGCTACCGGGACGGAAGAAACATCTAGGTTTCTTAAAAATCTTTTCCCCCGCCCAAAAAGCAGAAAAAAATCTACGATAAAACACGTTATAAATCTAGGAGGACAAGATTCGTCGACTACTAGTGTGAATGAAAACAAGCAGTGGAGTGCAAGAATACTCAGTGTAAATGGTGTGAATTTTCTTGACGTAAAATCATTACCGTTGGCAGTACTGTACTTAACGCTTTAGAGTGAGTAGTGCAAGGACGTCGAAGGTTGTTTCAAAGCTGTCTTAGATTGATCCAAGAAGCTTTACTTAACTAAGCGCGCACTCACGATTTTTTGTAACCCAAATTCAAATTGTTCTAACGAAAATAACAAAGGTCAGTTTAAAATTTATTGATTTGAAATCATTTTCTTTAAAGATTATCTTCGTTCGTATTGAATGTTTACATAATATACATCCTTAGATAATAATAAGATGAAATTTACACACAACAAAAATAAATATATTTTACTTCATCCAATTTGCGTTTACAAGGGCATGGCATTATCGTTTTTAAGTTTCCAATTTTAAAACAATTACTTCCAATTTTATACAAAAATAATATAATGTTAGCATAATTAAACTAATTTCTTTATTGATTATTGTACATTTTTTTTCATTAAATATATCAATTGATAAATTCTTGGAGTTTTTCGGCATTTATATGAAATATTTACAAATATTATCAAATTATTATGTAGTTGCGAAGTAAGTGTGAATGTAAACATTGCTCTCTACAAATTACAAAGCAAATCATACGAAATTTTTAATTGAAAAATTTTGTCTACGTTGGAACTTGAACCCAAGTGTACGGTTTGCCGGACCGTTGCTATACCACTTAGACAAAATTTTTCAATTAAAAAATTCCCATGATTTGCTTTGTAAATTATAGACAGCAATGTTTACATTCACACTTACTTCTACAAAATCTATCTATATACATTATGTTATTGGAACTAAAATAAATTTCCTGGTTATAGTATTATGCACACGGCATTAAATTTTGCCACAATCAACAACGACGTTGTTAATAAAATTTGGACGATGTCGTTTTCTTTTTTTTAGTATTTCTTTGCACCATATTTTTGTGGGATTCATCGACTGCAAAAGTTCTTTGCGTTCAAATGTTCATACAAAGTCGTGTGTATTTCTTTGATTCCAATGTCCAAAGATGCTTCAATCTCATGGCTCCATTGTTACACAAAACTACTTTCTTTTAAAAGCTGTGTAAAGGAAATTAGTTCACTTGGGTATAAACTGTGTCAAGTAAAACTAATGGTTAGAAATGTCAAATATTACAAACATGACAGTTGAAAATACGGGCACCACTTAAACTGCTATATTTCAGAAATTCTTCCAACAACCCGCGTATTCCCATGACGATTCCGTTGAAATCAGAATAGAGGAGATTCATTTTTATAATATAACTCTAATTAACTTTAGTACATAAAATTAGTAATAATACATTTGCACAGTAATAAATCCAAGAGTGCTATTTTTGATGTCCTAAAACAATTTTTTCAAAAACAATAAAAAACCACTGCATAACGTCCTAAATGTATATTTTGATCATTCCACCGTTATATTATAATAATATATTATATTATAAGTAGATAAGAAGATTAAAATGTTTTGTTAATATTTTTTCTTAAAGTTCTAACTGAAGATAACGTGTTAATTGAAAGTGCATGTAAACATTAATTTATATTGTTTCGTAAGGACTTTTAGACGGATTTTCACCTAAAATTTTAAGTATCGAAAAACTTGCATTCATATGATTAATGCTTATGCTGTTATCTATATATATCAGTGATATTAGAAGTGTTACACCCAGAAGGAATAATTTGTTCAACTTGATTTTTTGGCAATGTGATTAGTTATATATTGTATAGGTATACAGGGTGGGGCACATAAAGTGTTACAGAGCAATAGCACTCAAACGATTAATCATATCGAAAAATGTTTCAGACAAAAGTTTCAGTGTTCGGGAAGGCGGTCATACTGTGCCACCCAGTTTTTTGATCGGTGTAGGCGTAGAAGCTACGTCAATGTCAACTCCAATTTTTTAAATGGAGCCATGTATTTTCTTTTCAATAACATTATTACAGATTTTAAGACGAATTCAGCGACCTACAATACAAGGTTATTCTAGTCACGCAAAGTATGAAAATAGTCGAAAAATCGAAAAATATCGGAATAATCAGCATCAAAGGATCCACTAACTTTGGTTTGGGTCTACCTATAGAAGATGCTCGAAGTGACCACCCTCCGCTTGTAAGCAGTGGTTAATTCTCCGAGGAAACGACCGTCTAACGTTAGCCAACATTTGTGGTGTAATTTCGGTACATGATCGGCGTATTCTTTCTCTCATGTCGTCGGGCGTGGTAGGTGCTTCCGCCATTACGTGTCCTTTGACAAAACCCCAGAAAAAGTAATCCATTAGTGTTAGATCTGGCGAACGAGGTGACCAAGCAACAGTAGCGCCTCGTCCTATCCATTTTTCACAAAAAATCTCATTCATCACTTGTCTTGCACATAGAGCATAATGGGATGGTGCACCGTCGTGTTGCATCCACGTGTTTATGCGAACTAGCAAGGGCACATCTTCCAGTAATTCGGGCAGTACGTTTTGCAGAAAGTTTGCGTAAACTTGCCCACTTAAGTGACCAATGACGTGATCGTCGACAATGCCGGCCCAACAATTAACGGACCACGGATGTTGATATCGTACAGTTCTCGTCCATCGAGGATTCGCATTTGCCCAGTAATGCATGTTATGTCTATTCACATTTCCCGTATTTGTGAAGTTAGCTTCGTCTGAAAAAAGCACATGACTCAAAAATGAAACATCCGTGTGCATTTTTCGACGAATCCAGTTACAGGAATTGACGCGATTTTGGAAATCATTGCCGTACAAATCCTGATGCAGTGACATACAATACGGATGTAATTTGTGTTGATGTAATATTCTTAATACAGATCGCCGACTAATTCCATTCTCTCTTTCCATTTGCCTGGTGCCCGCATGGGGATTTTGTGCAGTAAAAGCTAAGATAGCAGCCGCATTTTCATCAACAATCGGCCGACGTTTGGCTCGTGTTTGTTTCATTGTACCGAAGCGACAGAAACGGTCAGCTAATCACTTAAATGCCATGTGCGATTTTTGTTGTCTGTCCGGATAACGAGCCGCGTACAACTGCTCAGCGTTTCTGTAATGTTTGCGGCATTCCCCCAGCACCATTAACATATCAAAATATTCTTGATAATCGTTCATTTTCGCGTTTCGATGTACTCACAATAGAAGGTAACTAACTGACAGCCGTATGTGTTGACAGTTGATGCTGATTATTCCGATATTTTTCGATTTTTCGACTATTCTCATACTTTGCGTGACTAGAATGACCTTGTGTTGTAGGTCGCTGAATTCGTCTTAAAATCTGTAATAATGTTATTGAAAAGAAAATACATGGTTCCATTTAAAAAATTGGAGTTGACATTGACGTAGCTTCTACGCCTACACCGATCAAAAAACTGGCTGGCCCAGTATGACCGCCTTCCCGAACACTGAAACTTTTGTCTGAAACATTTTTCGATATGATTAATCGTTTGAGTGCTATTGCTCTGTAACACTTTATATGCCCCACCCGGTATATATATATATATATATATAAATTTTAGATATACATTTTATTAACATGTAATATGAAAAAAATTAATGTGTTTGGCGACTCCATAGCTGAGTACACTCCTGTACATGTCTAGGCATCGACAAAATGAGATGGTCGATGTCTGCTTGTGGTACCTCGTTCCAAGAAACTTGAGTTTCGTGGAATAAGTGCGCTAGAATATGTGGAGAATGGTGCAAAGTGGATAGTCTCCTCCTCATGCATGTACCCATACATGTTCAATAGGGGTTTAAATCCGGTTAACGGGGTGGCCCCGACAAAACATTAACGCCTGCTTCTTAGAGAAACTCCATAGTTCGACGAGCAATATGGGGTCGTGCGTTGTCTTGGTGAAAAAGAACTTGTGGACGGCCGTCTAGATAAGATAGTAAAGTAGTTTATAGGCCTTCATCAACATAAAGCGCAGCTGTCATACTGTCTCGAAGAAAGAATGTGGTGATCGGCTACCATAGGCAATAGCCCCCCAAACCATTACTCCAACAGTCGTGCGTATATGCAAACCCAATATCACGTCGATCTCCACGCTGGCGTCGTACCCTTCTACGGCCATTGTGTATACCTAGACAGAATCGCGATTCGTCGCTGAAGACGACATTATGCCATTCTACCTCCCAATGCTGCCGTTCTCTGAACCAGTTCAAACATTTCCGACAGTGGTCCGCAGTCAAAGGAAGCACTAATCGTGGACGGTATGAAAGAAGTCCAAAGGCTCGAATGCGGTGATATAGTGCACGCATAGTAACAGGTCTACCTTCTTCTCCAAACCATTGGTCAGCGATTTGACGCTTACTTGTTTAAACCAACCTTATTCCTGGATATACGTTTAGGTCGAAATGTATATAAATATTTTCATTTCTGTCATTGCACATCACATGAATGATAAAATTCTAAATGATAAAAAAAACGGAAAACGGTTTTTTCTCAACAAATGAGATCGAATTTGAAATTTATTAAAATCTTACATAGTTATAGAAATTTGGCTAAGTATAACTCGGCGTCAATAAACCGAGTTATACTTAGCCTGGCTGTACAGCTCGTATATCTTGTATTTATAGGCCACTTGTCTGATCAAATTGTTGACTGTAGATAAATCAATTTTAGGCTGTGTAATTATTACAAAGGAATACATATAGAAATGCGAAGAATGCATGTATTCAATATAAAAGCTTCAGTTTTTTAACTAAAAAATAAATATACGATCTAACTAAATAATCTAAATAAATTTGTAATCTAACACGATATACATATTCACGTGAGAAAAGAACAACTAATGATTTTTTATTTAAATCTATAATATGAAGATATGTGATATGTTATAAATTATCTTTTTCCCTTTTTTTCTTTCAAACTGCATCGTCTTCCGAAGAAAGTAGATTTTCTATTTAAAATTTGAACAAATATTTTCAAAGTCATGGTACCTACCCATGAATCGTTTAGCATTCATCAAGTCAACGAGGTATATCGATTCTTACAAAAATCGAAATTAAATTTTAAAATACAAGTTCATACTAACTCGATGCAAAATTTATTGAAATTTATTCCGAGTAGAATAATTGAATATCGTTTTTTATGACATACTTTTCTGTAAAGTTCGAATCTGTAAACTAACTACTCTTCATGAATATTTTATGACTTTTGTACATGAATAAATAACTCATTGCCTGTACATTTAATCTTATCACGCATACTGAAACGTTACAACAAACTCTTTTGAATCATGAGTTTTGGTTTAGATATTATTAAGTTGTCTCCTTAAATTATTAGAAAACGAAAAGAGCTCACTATTACCATGAATTGAACATACGCACTTTGACTAAACATTTATTGATAAAGTGGAATATGTGAGACAGGCGTTATTTGAAAAATCAAGAAATAATTAAGTATTTTACGAAAATGATATAAAAGAATAAATACGCATTCCCTCTCAATTTTATTATGATGAAGAGGAAAATTTTTACGAAATCATTTTATAATTTGATTCATATGTTTCATTTCTTTAATGTAATATTCTACATGGTTTCATCGTTACAAGGGAATACCATATTTTGTAAAAAGCTTAAGTACTTCACACGAGGCTTTGTAAATGATTTTCTTTAATATATAGAACTTTACATATACAGTATTATTGATGAGGTTGAAACGTAGTGAAAACTTTCAAGGATCGATTCCTTGAGTCACTGAAAAATAATGTGCCTATTCACACAGTCACCGTCATTAAAGGTGACATTACTGCTAGTTTTTATAATTGCTATCATTATTGGCTACTATCATCATGAATGATTATGCTCACACAAATCACGAGTTGATCGTTGTGCATTTTGTATGGGATCGAACCAACGGAAATTCATTGGAAGCCAGGTGTTTGTATGAAGAAATGTATTCATACCGCGTGGTACTCCAAGACTACAGCTCTCGATGCAACATAGTGACGAAAATCCAAAAACAAGTACTAGGAATAGTTGAGAATTTTGAAGAAATCGTTGTATTCTTACCAAATTCAACGTGTTTAGCAGCTTTTACTACGAATCTCGCATTGGCTGGCGAATATCATTGGAGAAAATTCAGTATTTTTGTTTTGCGGGCGGTTTACTGATAAAGCTAACTTTGGCTGAATTGCAATTACAAATTTTCATAACATCAAATCTTAAAATATCTTCAGAAATTAACCATTATTGAATGTTTTACACTTCACTATACAAGGTGTCCCGTATCGTTATGTTCAAATTTTAGGAGTGTAAAGTAGACTTCATTTCAAGTAACAAAAACACAAAACTTGTATATCCATTTTTAATTGTTTCAAAGTTACAGATCTATGAATGTGATTGTCAGATCATGAAAAAAAATGTAATCCTAAAGTCAATACAAACTGATTTTATTTAAAAAAGTTCAATTAATAATATTTTCGAAATGTCCACCTCTTTGTTGAATGCAGGCTTGTGCCCGTAAGCCAACAGAAGAAGCACTTATCCGAATTTCATATTTGTTTTGTCGGATTTGCTCGGTAGCCAGGTGAATACGATCCAACAACTCTTGTCTTGTCTTCGAAACTTGCGCGTAGGCTAAATTTTTCATGTACCTCCATAAATAAAAGTCAAGGGGATTCAAATCGGGTGATCTGGGTGGCCATGCAACAGAACCACCTCGACCAATCCATCTTGGATAATTGACGTTAACCCAACTTCGGACAGCAATTCCGAAATGTGGTGGTGCTCCATCCATGTGAAACAACATGTCTCGTCGAACATTCAGTGGGACATCCTCTAAAAGACCTGACAGTTCGTCAATAAGAAATTGAAGGTAATTGTCCGCATTTAACCTCCCAGGAAGAACGACAGAACCAATCAACAAGTCATCGATTAGGGCCGTCCAAACGTTAATAGAAAATTCATGTTGAAATTTAGATGGACGTATAGCTTTGGGATTTTCTAATGACCACCTGTGCAGGTTTCTCAGATTTGTAACACCACTTCTCGTGAACGTAGATTCATCTGTCCAGAGTTCTGTTATGCAGAAATTAAAATGAAGCCGTCACTGTCTTAATATTCAGGTAAAATTAACTAAACGAGCATAGTGGTCTGCCGCAAGCAAACCGTGTCTCCTGCGATAGTGATATGGATATTAGTCTTCACGTTTTAAAATTCGCCAAACTGTCGTTCGTGACACTCCTAGTTGTCTAGCGATTCGATGTACACTGATAGTTGGATCCCTTGTAACAATAGCTACTGCTTCTTCCTCTAACTCCGTTGGCAAATTTACTCCTCGGTCGAAAAGTTAATCACGTAGTCCGCATTCCCGAAATTGTCTGTGTACTTCCAGAAACGTTCTGTAATGAGTATTGAGGAATGCGCCTATCGGGAAACCGATGTAGGTATTCAATAACTGCTTGACGTGCACTGCCATTACAGTAGCCATACACAAAATGCATGTCCGCATACTCTTGAGAAGAAAATCGGTAATCGGTAATCGGTTCGAGGTAACAAGCACAGTGAAGTGATAAAATAAAAATGTTGGTATAAGTCGATTGATACAATTTGAATGTATAGATCTATAAAGAAAATATGGAAATGAGAAGAAATAGTAACTGTTACGCTCCGCATATAAAAATAATTTTAATTTATTTTTAAAATAATATATTTCTTCTTTAAATATCTCGAATTAAAATATTAAATTTAAGACATTTTCCTGTACATATTCGTTTACAAAGAGAAAGCATTTCTTTTGTTATATCCTGACCGACAAACCCTTGGTTTTCTACCTGACCCGATAACGTTAATGTGGAATTTCTATATACATTTCATTTTAAATTGTTTTAATTTAATTATATACATCTTCCTTTATATGTTGTGTTTCATATCATTAGGAAGCTTAAGTCACAAGCGATATTTTAATAATATTTATGCCATCGATAGAACACCTCTTCAGGTCGCGCTTCTTATTAATTACAAGATATCGACCCTCTCTTCGACTCAGGTCATAAAACAGACCGTTTTCAAAAACCAGTGTTCTATCGACAAACTATCAGTCCATCTTCTCTTTAGAACCTTCGAAAGTAAAACAACTCATCGTACTGTTCAAGTACACGACGCGATGCCGCCCGGCGTCTTTCGCTTCTAAGAATCGCTCTACATATACTTGACCAGGTATATCTTTGAAGGCCACGTGACCATCTCCGCAAATCAAAGGTAACTCTGTATTGTTCGATACAGAGATTATTTTATATTAATCGTATTTAATTAACATTTAATTTACTACTCAATTTAACGTTCGTTTTCAGTGTATTTTGTGTTAATTTTCAATTACTTGTTTACCGCTCCTCGTGTATATATTACTTTAAATATACCAATTTCAATTTCTTTCTTGTGTAAATATAAATACAAACTTTAAGGACAACGCTCCTGTGTTTTATTTAGTAAGTAAGTTGTAGTATATTTATTTAAATTAACCAATATCACGCACGTCCTGGCACATTAATGAAACTTCACCAGCACCACTAATTATTTTATTATCAAATAATTTCATTATTATTAGCACGGCAGCCACATCCCAATATCCAGCGAAGCCGCCGTTTGTAATATAACTAATTATCATTATCATTACAATGTAAATCTCAAAAATATGCATTGTTTTTGAATAACCTGTATAAGTGTATACGTGTATAAATTATTTATATAAAAAGTAAACAGATTACGGACAGGTTGAAATTATAAAATTATAAGTAATATTTCGTTTCTTTTACCACATTCCATATTTGTAGTTACACTTAAGAGCAATGGCGAACGAGAAAACTTTTTATTTACGTTCTATAAATAGTGTAAATACCTAGAATCATGTGAAAGTGATGATTACTTTTTAAATGAATATCCCAGCTCTCTGGTTCGTAATAAATATTTCACGCTAATCTTTTTTGTTTCGACGGTGATACACCATGCGTTCAACAATTTATTATCATCATTGCAATTACAAATGCCGTAAGATATTATGACGAGGTGTTCTCGGCTTAAAGTTATTTCATTTTTTTTTGTATGATAAAATTATGGGATAAAAACAGTTTGAAAATGATTGGTGTAATAGATTATTTCAATTTACGCCTAGATTTGTTGTATTTTTTTTTTAATAATGGATCGGTTCTTCTGGCATTAGAGAAGAAAAAACAAATATTTTTCATTATTCATGTTAAAAATGTTTAAGTTACAGAAAATGATTGATAAAACCTCCGATATATCAATCCCTTCGATTCCCTTGGATTCATTAAAATAAAATTAAATAATAATAATAAAATAAAAAAACACTATATGCGACAATAGTGTGTCGGCGGAGCTTAGCATGAAAACTAATAAAGTTGTAGCAATGAAATTTTACATACACATGTAGTATGCTACAGTGAATTTTCTATTTTTATTTATATATTTACAGGGTGTTTCAAATTTTCGCAACCACTTTCAATTTTTTTTTAAATAGATTGCTATACTTTCTTGTTATTATGATGGTAGCCACCCAAATTATCTTTGCAATGATATATGACAATGTGCACTTACAACTGTTAGTTTTGGTTTTATTGCAAATTTTGTTAAAATCTTGACAGTTGCAGCGTCTAACATTATAAGTCTTAGCCTGAAAATGGGTGCAGTGCCTCACGTAACTCTTTTGTTACCAATTTATGGACTAACACGTTATATGTTTTGAGGGTGAACAACGACAACATATACAGGGTGTTAAATATGTCGTTCCAAAGTCATCGAAGTTTAAAGGCTATTTTCTCTTTTTTTTTTAAATTGAACCTATAATTTTTTAATTAGTCAGCAAATTCCTTGTAAAATTGCCGTTAAAATGGTACCAATAACATAGTACTTATTTCTAGTATTTTCGAAGTTATAACTCTTTAATGGGATATACCTATGTTTATAATATTGAATATGCGGTGCATCTAACAGTTGGTTGGCCATGAAATAATATCAAACAAAGTAACTTTTACAAACACCTGTTTTTTAATTCTTTATTATTAGTTTTAGAATTACATTTTGTAATTTTTCCATAATAAAACAAAATTAGTTTAAAATGTGTTCAAATATATGTCCATTCTGGTCTACACATGCTCTTAATCGCCTCTGCATCGACAGACTTACATTTTGAGCCATGTTTTCACTTAATTGAAGAAAAGCGTTTCTGATTCGTTGCTGCATGTTGTCTGCCGTTGTAGGAGGTGTTTCGTAAACTATATTTTTTACAGTAGGCCACAGAAGGGGTTAGATCTGGTGATCGCGGTGGCCAGCTTATAAAGCTTCCTCTCCCAATCCACCTATTGGTGAATACCCTATTTAAATGTGCTCTTGTAGCAGCACCGTAATGGGCAGGTGCACCATCATGTTGGTACCACAATCACCTTATGATGTTATCTGGTAGGCCTTCTAACAGCAATGGTAAATTATTTTGTAGGAAATTTGTGTAGATTTCACAATTTAAAGTAGTATTAAAAAGGAATGGACCTATAATAATGTTTCCTATGATGCCACCCCAGGTGTTAACACTCCATTTTTGTTGGTATAAAATGGGTTGCACAAAATGAGGGTTTCTAGTGTCATAATAATGAGAATTTTTTCTGTTTGTTATTCCACAATTAGCAAATGTTGCTTCATCTGTGAAAAGCACATGATCTAGAAAAGTTAGATCTTGTCGTAATTGGAAAAGTAGCCATTCACAGTAAACAAGTCTCCATTCAAAATCCGTTTGTAATAAATAAGCCTTGATGATTTTGAATTTTGAAACAAATATTTTGGTCCTTAAGACCTAAAGTTGCTATAAATTTTTGGAACAGTTCCATTTTGTAAATTGTGGGAATGAACTTGGATCTGATGATGATTTGCATACACTTTGAAAAGGTTTTGGTAGTGTGAACCACGAATACCTCGGAAAAATATTAAGACGTTTCGATCTATTTCAAAAGATAATCTAACTTAAGGGTACTTAAAGGATAGAAGACCACCACATCAAAAAAAAGTTGAAGGAAGTGGCCCTATATGGCTATTGTACTAAATGCTGCAAATACAACAAGCAAACAAGAGTGCGGTAGCTGCCTTAAGAAGTACTTCTGGATTCAAGTTGATAGAAACTTTTTTTCATAATTTTGTATGTCCAAGCAGCCCTATAATTCTTTAGGGATTGTTCGCGGACATGTTGTATACAAATACAAGACAACGAGTTCAGACATAATGAAAAAAATGGATCACTGGAGACTCCGCACTACAAGTGGCCCGAAACAGACTGCTACTTTAGAAATGCCCCACAAAGCCAAAAAAAATGGAAATTGCTATTGTAACGCATATTTTGTGGATCATTTGAAGTAGACTGTTTCGAAATTATGTATAACAATTGTTAGATTAATATTTTATTTATTATAACGTAAATAGATAATTAATATATTGCATCATTCATGGGACATCGAAAATAATCTACATAAATAATAAAGAATTTTCTCTTAATGTATTTATATTATTTATCTTATACATATGCAAATGTATTTCGTACAATAAATAACAAATGATCTTTCAGTCTATTATACACAAAAAAACACGTTTCAAAGCGTTCTCAACAACATTCTTAATTAAAACACATTTTTCATTTTTATGTGGTTCAAAAAGGAAAGTAGAAATTTAGTACATCCTTAATTTATATGTACATTGAAAAATAATATATCATACACAATAAATATGTAAATAAGAATATAAATTACATGGGAAAATAATATGATCAGAAATACGGGTACATAATGAATAAATACAGTTTGTCTCTTCGAAAATATCACACACTTCTTAGGGCAATGTATTACATAAATCGTAGTTCGGAAAGCAGTTAGTGTTTGAACACATTTATCATAAAAAATTATGTTAGTAATAGTATTAATAGTAGTAGTATTAGTAGTAAAAAAATAAAAACATTAATTTTATGAAAGAATTATTGACTTACACTTATTGTGTTTCGGCTGTTATGCCATTATCAAAGGGATATCTTTAAATATTTAAATCCGATTTAAAGATATCCCAAAATACATTAAATATGCTAGTAATTAATTTTCTCCGATGGATTCTTTTAATAACCAAATCAGTGGACGGTAGTATGTTGACTTGAAATGATGGAATATTGTTTCCGGCAATTTTCCACATCTTGCTAGATTGGGCAAAATTATAGGAACGAGCGATATAAAATAATGGGAATTAATCCGAAAAATGAAATTTTAAATATTAAAATGCGTTTACTTTTTCTACAAAAAATCTCAACTATTCAGGTTGTCCGGGAAAATGTGGGAAATCTCTCGGATGTAGATAGAACATGAAAAAATAAGATGACAAGTTGCTATACATTTTCTTCCTACAGGCCCTTGCTACGAAGATATGCGTCCCTGACGGACGGCGCTGTAAATCGGTTGAAACATATTTAGCTTTTTTAGGTTACTAGGGGCGGGCTAATCTTTACAACTGAATGCATAAATTTTTAACACCCGGTATTATAAAGACTTCAAAAAAATGGAACTGGATAGCTTGAACCTTAGATTAAAAAAAGGTACACACTGTTAATAAAAATAGAATTTGGGTCAATGTATCATCAAATAAAACAATTTATTATACTCTCCAAAATAAGTTTTGGTATATCTAATTTATGTAGAACAAAAAATGTAATATAAATTTTCTGTAGAAAATCATCAGTATCCCAACACTTTCTAGGTTCTACGAGTGTAACATACGATAGATAATATGATAGTTGGCAATTTAAAAAGTTTCACTGTACTGTGTAGTTATGTTTCTCAAAGGGCCTAACAAGTTGGAATAATTTCCGCAATCGAAGAAAATACAGTACGTTTTCCGCTGTTTAATTATCGAAAACGGAAAACTCTTGGCAACCGGCTAGAAAAATATATGGTGTTTACAGTGATGGTGTCCTAGCAGAATCAACCATTCACAAGTGGTTTACTATATTTATTGAAAACAACAATAAGTGCACTATATGCAGATGATAGAAGTAATATTAGAAATATTGTACATATCTAACAATACTGTTAATTAAGAATTGCTGAAAAAAACAAGTCAATCAACGGGAAACGTACAGACGGCGTTTCGTTCTGGTTGGAACTTTTCAATGCACGGCATTCCTCGAAGATTGATAACTATATATACAGAAAGTATAGAAATGAAAAAGCAATGTCCGTCTTCGAGGAATGCCGTGCATTGAAAAGTTCCAACCACAACGAAACGCCGTCAGTACGTTTCCCGTTGATTGACTTGTTTTTTTCAGCAATTCTTAATTAACCTAATCACCAGGAAGTTCGTTGTCGCGAAAGGGTGTGTTCTGCATGCTGGTACAAACTTAGTTTGTCGGATTGTAGTAATGAACGCATCACATAAGTCGACATTTACATGTAAGAATGAGATTTAATATTCATTAATTCTCACTTGCAGTAAGTTCCAAATGTTAACTATATATACAGAAAGTATAGAAATGAAAAAGCAATGTCCGTCTTCGAGGAATGCCGTGCATTGAAAAGTTCCAACCAGAACGAAAAGCCGTCTGTACGTTTCCCGTTGATTGACTTGTTTTTTTTCAGCAATTCTTAATTAACCTAATCACCAGGAAGTTCGTTGTCGCGAAAGGGTGTGTTCTGCATACTGGTACAAACTTAGTTTGTCGGATTGTAGTAATGAACGCATCACATAAGTCGACATTTACATGTAAGAATGAGATTTAATATTCATTAATTCTCACTTGCAGTAAGTTCCAAATGTTAACAATACTGTATTTAATCATTTTGCGAAAACTTAGGTACATCAACCGATGCGATGTTTAGTTTCTCACGCTTTAATGGAAAAAATTTCACGAACAGCATTAAAATATTTTAGACACGAAGGATCGTCGAATTAGAAAAACCATCCCTCATCTAACCTTAACATCTTCGAAGACTGATCTGCACCCAAAAGGGCACATGCTTTGTGTTTGGCGAGACTCAAAAGAAATTGTGTACTATGCATATAAGCTTATTGAATTGATTCAGCTTTTACTTGATACAAATTTATGTTCACGCCTAGGCGAGAAAAATGCATTTGGGAGAGTGTAGTCTTCAAACTCAAAAATCCAATAAATGTTGATGAAGTGCTCATATTATTGAGCAATTGTGTTAATAAATCATTTTGCTTATGAAATTTTCTGTAAAAATTGCTGCAAACTTTTTGAATAATAAACTAATAGTATACTAATACAGTTTAAACATTACTGGAGCGTGCAGAAACTTATTACACGTTTATTTAAATTAAAACTAATATTGTCTTCACAATTATTGGAGGTTCGTTCACAAATAAAGCTGCATTAATATTGAATTATTTTTATGAGATAATATGTTCTTACTTAATTCACAAACACAGTGTATAGTACCGGTGCGTACAAAATTTGAAAATTTTCTAGTAAAAATGTTATAACAATCTAGTACATATATGTTATTTGTAATAATCAGCATTACGTGAGTAAATAGAACGTAGTGTTAATTAAGTTTAATTTATACAGATTCCTCACTAAACTTATACAAACATCCTGTACTCATTTTTATTTATTCTGAACTTGCTGTATTGGTGTAATGCTTGGGTAGATATATTAACTTTTACACGATTTTTTACAGATATAACTTTCTTCTGCCGCAAGCAGACTGTTGTAGAAGTAACAGTGAAGATAGTAAATTGAAATTGTACTCACTATTTATTATACATATAATTAGTAAGTACGAGTTTTGTTAAATAAGTGATATTTATTAGGAAAGCCTAATAGTACCTATAAGAACATCTACTCAGAATTTATTTCTGAAAATCTCAAATTAGTCGTGCTTGCCTTTTCTAAGGCGAAAGTAACTTATCTTATTATTTAATGCTACTCGGTTTCTTGTTTATTTTTTTTAAGTTGATCTATTTTTTATGTTTCTAAGATTAAAGACTAAAAACTTTTTGGGTGCGATTCTCGTCGATTTATAATTTTTAATAAAATGGGTAAAAACATATAGGCATATATTGATAGATATCACTCGTAAAGCATTAATTATTACTGAAAAATAATCGAGAAAGAAACTTAATTTTTATTCGTTATTCTTAAGACTTCTCTAGTCATAGTCACCATCCAGAGTTATACATTTCTCTCAGCGTTTCTTGACCTTTCAAAGGCCGTCATTGTAGAACTGACGTTATTTATGTAGTCGAATTTCCGAACCCGAAATGTTTTTTATTTGTGTTCTGAGAATAACAATTAGTCATTTGGGGCGAAATCGAGAAAATATGACAAATGTGGCAAAATTTCAAAGCCACAGCGCTTTGATTGCTCAAGCGCACTTCGAGACCAGTGAGCAGGTACATTGTCGATAAGAAAACGGACTGCTTTGGTGATCATTCTGCGCTGTTTCGTAATCGGAACAATTTGTTCGGCAGTGTGTAGTAATAGACACCAGTAATGACCTGACCCTTCTCCAGGTAGTCTGCTAAGATGACCCCACGACAGTCCCAAAAAAACAGACGCCATCACCTTTCATACAGACATCTGCACCTTAGCTTCTTTGGGGCTAAGTGAGTTGATGTGCTTCCACCCCTTACTCGTCTCTTTGGTCTCTGGATGACATTGATAGATCCAAGATCCATTCATAGTTACCAGACGACCAAAAAACTTAATACACTGCCAGTCTCTATTTTCTTCAAATCAACATCAGTAGCTGTAATTTACAACATTATGTGCATGCGGATCAATTAATATGCAGAATAAATTTTATCGAGATATCTTGGCTATCTCTAAGTTATAATTAAGCAAAACTTATAACGATACTCCGATGAAATTGATTAAAATTGTATTTCTTGCTAAAAATAAATATTCATAATAGGCTGACGAATCATAATAAATAGTAGTTTATCTTACTAAATTATACCGCTATCCGGGAAAATGTGGGAAATCTCTCGGATGCAGATAGAACATGAAAAAATAAGATGACAAGTTCCTATAATTTGTTTTTCCTACATGCCCTACCTACGGAGATATGCGTCCCTGAACACTAACGTAGTGAAGTTCTACGGGTTCTAAACTAATAGAGAAAATCAGTTCAAAAGGCAAATGCTTATATATTTTAATAACGGCCATAAAGTTTACTGCATTACTTACTAGTCAAGGCGAGAAATAGGGATTGAATGAAGTTAAATTGCTAGATGAACCTCCTGTAGTTGATCTCATATTGAAAGACGCAACTCAGCATTTTCCGATGTTCAAGCAAAGGTTTATTCTTCCAGTACGACTCACTAATAATATTAACATTCCCTTACAGAATTTCTGCATTTTCTACGACATTATATATTTTTAAGTCAAAAGCATAAGTCAAAACTCTGACATTTATCGATGTTATTAAATCATTAATAAATATGTTCAACAACAAAAGCCCGAGAGGCACGCCAGATATATTTCTTCCACTTGAAACCATTGAAACAGACATATCGGGTCTATTCTGTAAATATGAGTCCATGAGTATCAATAATGATATATTAAAATAAAATATGCTCATTTTCCACCAGAGACTAACACGATCCATAGTGTCAAAAACTTGTAGAAATAACGTCAACTTGATTTTCATCATCAATTGCTACATATAGGTCTTACGCATAAACCTAAGTTGATTACATGATAACAATAATAATGTTTTTAAAGATAGTAAAAGGAAAATATAAGTAATTTACAAAAAAGAATATTAGTGGTTGATAAAGAGAGTTTAGCAACAACAAAAAAAAATTATAATAACTAGCCAAAAAAATAATGGAACGGAGAGGTGAATTAAGAAACTTTGACTAAAAATTTTGAAGACCAAAAAAGTAAATGGAACGATCATTAAATGTTTAAATACAGGTAATTAAATTATGAAAAAACTGACTAAAAATTATAGAGATAACCAAAAGAAAATATATTAGCTGTTTAGGTGGACGAGATTAGCCTAAATCAACAAAAGCTGTTGGTTCTCAATCTTTCAAATAAAAAAATGGACCACTCTTGCTGATTAGCATACAATAATTTTTTTGCTAGAAGTCATCGATTATTCTTCATTATGACAATACAAACTGTCATACAACCGGTCAAACAATCGAATATTCAAGGCATACTATGTGGAACTAACGTCTCATTGCCCGTATAGTTTTGATTTATCACTGTTTTTATTTTTGTTTGTTAAAAATTATATGCGTCGAAAATGTTTTTCGACATTTGAAGAGCCACTTGACACTTTTACATAGCACATTTCTGAGACATCGATTACTGAGTGGAAAGAAACGGTTTCAGAATTGATTCTACTACATGGAAAAGCATATACCGTATGTGTTAAATATCATTAGGCATAGATAATCAACGTATGAATAGACTGAGATGAGATGAGATTGACTGGAAATTTTGCATTCAGTCTAGCTGCGGCCGTTGCAGTTTGAAAGCGTACAATAAAATTAATGTATAATGGCTCTTTATACACCCACTGAAAAGCTTCAATTAGTAAAATGGTTTTATGCTGGCAAGTCTGCAATGGAGTGCATGAGTTTGTTTGCGCTGACTTTTGCAGACCGTTCTGTACTTTGCAGACAAACAATTTATAATATTATAAATAAATTTGAAAATTGTTTCTGTCTCAATAACTGTACGAAATGCAAACCAAGAGAGGTATCACCACAAAAAATTGAGGAAAGAGAACGGCGGGATGTATTAATTTGTAGTATTGCGGAAATTGATAACACGAGATCTACTAGAAGTGCTGCCGAGGAATTGGGTACAAGTAACACAACTATTTGACGTATTTGGAAACGTAATGGTTTAAAATGTTTCAAATATTCGAAAACTCAAGAAATATTTCCCGAGGACAATTTCCGGAGAATGGAGTTTAGTCAAGATGTTATGGAAAAGATACATCGACATGAAAATTTCGTTAAAAATATTCTCTTCACCGATGAATCAACTTTTCCATTACACGGAAAGCACAATCCCTCTGTTCTTCGATATTGGGCTTCGAAAAATCAACACCGGCATTTTGCAAATCGCACTCAGTATCCTTAAAAACTAAACGTTTGGGCAGGTATTTTAGGTGACCATTCTATAGGCCCCTATTTTATTGATGGTATATTAAATGCCGACAAGTATCTCGAATTACTGAAAAATCAAATACTTCCCGCCATTCAAAACATTGGAATAAATCAGGAAATCGTTTGGTTTCAACATGATGGCTGTCCAGCACATAATGTAGTGAGGGTAAAAGAAGGTAAAGGAAATACTTTTCCTGACCGTCTTATTACTGGAACAGGAAACATTAAATGGCCCCCGCGATCTCCTGATCTATCTCCAAATGATTTCTTTTCGTGGGGATATCTAAAAAATATTGTTTATACTCATGAAGCTGGTAGAGCAGAAAATCTAGTTGCCTTGAGAGAAAAAATAACTGAGGCTGCGAATTCATTAACTGCCGACATGTTAGCAAAAGTAAGAGCTAATTTCTACGACCGCCTAGGACAATGTCTTGCTGTGCAAGGAGGAATTTTTAAACTTCTTGTATAATTTATTATAATTTTTAGAATCCTTTTTTATTTATTTTATTAGAATTACGCTTTTGTTTATGCGACGCACCGCAGCTTAAAAATTTTCTGCATCTACTGAAAGAAATAAGAAAAGCAAATCCCTTGCAATTCGTAAATGTTATTTTAGAACGCATTACAAGTATAGCAAACGCCAATTAAGTTGGCGCGAGGAGGGGGTGCGCAGAAGTCGTTTTTAAAAACCTCCACCCCCACTACTCAAGTAATTGTCAGAATACATTTGTCATTGACATTTGACGGAACATAATGTCTTTGCTAGGAAATCATAAAGTGATACACGCTCAGAGGTTAGAATTATCTGACATTTGATGTAAAACCAAATACAAATCTCCCCACTACTTCTAATCCTGCGCGAACTTACCCCTCCTCGCGCCAACTTAATTGGCGTTTGCTATACCTATGTCGATAGTCAAATGATTACTGCTAACTTGCATTTGCGAAACAATCGGAGACAATCGTTGCCGGCCGTCGCGGTCTTCGCCGACATTGGATCGGCTTTTCCATGTACATATACGTCGTATATACATTATTACATGCGGTAGATCATAAAGGTAACTATTTTGAAGAACAATAAAGTCATTTATACCGACTAATTGATGTTTTCCTTCTCATTCCTTTTCTGAAAATGTTCGAGTGAGCCTCGTATTTAAGTAATAAGATAAGTATGTTTGACAAATGAAAACTAATACAATTATAAATATGATCAGAAGGTTAACCAACAAAATTTGGAAGGAAAGATAAAATACACGGTGGTATTTGTTGTAACTGCTTCTTCTAAAACATTAACATGTAGATAGTATTTAACAACTGCATTTCCTAATTCGCAGGAAATCAAAAGTAATTCAAGTTATAGGTGTACCGATTACCAACAAACCTTTCTCTTTCATCACCTTTCAGCATTTATCTTTTAATGAATGGGAACTAATGTATTAACACTGTACGTATATACGTACAGACATGCATAGATATAAACAACGTGAAGAACGTAATTGTTTTTCTCTTCGGAAATTTCAATAGAAAATACGACCGCGTTTTATAGCATTATAATTATTCCTCTTGTACATAATGCGAACAATACAGTATTTACGGTTAACTTGAACTTGATTTATCAAGTCTCGTCACGATGAATTCATTTTGATAGCAATCTTTAACATACATAAGACTTAGATAACTTTTTAGTTTAAAAAACTTCTTTTAAAAGTAAAATTATTATGTTTATAATAAAACAAAAATCGTCATAAAACAAAAAAACTTTACGTAGCGTGTCCAATGGGATAAATAGCTGGTTTTTAATTATTTGTTTGGAATTATTTACATACACTTTTATGTCTTTAAATTTGTGTGTGGTACTGATAAATACCGATAGAACAACATAATTCGTTGGTAAACAGAATTACTGATGAATTAGAGGTGGAAGCCCGTATTGCTGTCCGTATCTATAACTGCGTCAGGGCCGGACTCGAATAAAGAAAAATAATTTTCTCGTTACTACGTGAATATTGGACGGCGTTTCTTTTGTATGAAGGCATTACTTACATATACCTTGCGCCCCTTTTCTTCTTTGGTGCTATACACAACTAGCATGGTATATTCAAGTAATTCCATACACTCCACATAGACAATTATTACTATTATTATTATTATTAAAATAATTTTCTTTTTAAATTTAAATTTATTTTATGCAATAAAAGAACCACTGCTGACTTCACCTGCAAAACACTCGCATATTATGAGCATTCAAGTAAATGCAGATATGTTGAAATTATTTTGTTTTGTTCCAGATGCAAATAAATCATGCAGCAATCGTAATAATCTGTATTCTCATAGTAAGTACCAATTCTGCTCCTACTATTAACGATGATCCAAGAAAGTCTAAATCTCTGATGTACTTTGATTACACCCAATCGGAAGAAGACGTAGATTTACAAAATTATGTGGACGAAACAGATGATTATCCAATTTCAGACTACGACAATAACGATATTAGCCGAACAATTTCTATTAAACAAAAGATAACTGATAAAAAGCCAACTTTCAATTCTCCAATCTATTACATAAGACTGCCACCGCAACCTTACACATTTATACCGGGTTTAGGGTACGTTTCTCAACCTACTCAAACAGGTCCTGGTTCTTTGCTGAACGTACCTGTTAATTTTATATCAAATGGAAAACCTGGTACTATTTATCAGTGGAACGGAGGATTTAGCGGATTTTCGTCACCAATTAAGCCCGCACCTGCGCCCAAGCCTCAACCTGTCAATTCCAAGATTCACAGACTACCAGGGAAATATGTGTTTAATGGCAAACCTAATGATATTTATGTGTTAAGTGACAATTATAATTCAATATATGAAGATACTTTGCATAATTTTTACCCTTGATTTGATTTTTAATTATTAAAAATCAAAAACCAAGAGTTTGTAAATAATGTATTAGGTTATAAATTATATACGTTTAATATTTAAACAATGTAGGTATGTTACTTATGATACGAAAATTTTGAATAATAATATCACATATGTAGCTCTGTAGCAGTAAAGAGAATAATTCAACAAACAATTTCTAATCCAATTGATTACTTAACTATTGATTATTTTAGGAACTGACAATTCAAAAATTACTCTTGAAACAGAGCGTTAGTTATATCAGATATATAGAATATACGCCCTAAACGAAAAAATATTGAGGCATGTATACTATATGCATTTTATAAGTTCCATTTGACTTTAAAAGTCTAAGTGTTTTAGAGTGTATTTATATTTATTGATTGTAAATATGTTAAGTATAGGTCGCTACTCGCTATTAATCAGAAAATTAGTGTTCTAGTATGTTTTGTAAAATTAAATATAATTAGACGCTACTAATTTATTTTGAATGTAGGAAAAAGCTTTAAATTATTTTGATGTAGGTACGTGATGTAATTTTGATATAAAAATATTTTTATCAGATGACTTGCTTTCTTTTATAATAAAAGTTCAATTCCTATTTTATTTGCGGTCCATTGCAATCCTAGTCATTGGAATATGGAAATACAAAAGAAAAACTAATTCATGAATTACATACTTCCAAAACATAAATATATAGTTCAAGATAGTTTGATAATTTATTTCTGTAAATCTAATAATCCGTGATAATAATTGATTTAACCACCATTGGCATTCTTGAACATACTCGTACTTACAAAATGGCCTGTTCGATCGGTTCTGTTGTTTTGTGGTTCTATTCTATATATTCATTATTATTATTATTATGACATTTATTAGTCTTTGCCTAACTAGTACTCTTTTTACTTTGTTCGTCTTTGATACTCCTTCTATTCTTAGCGTTTTCATTTCACATGCCTCAATTTTGTTTTTTTTAGCTTATCTGTTAATGTCCATGATTCAAACCCGTATATGAGCATCGGTACCACTGCCAACGTTGTTACTTATTTTATTACGGTTGTTTATTCTAGATCCGTTCCGTCTATCTAAACTCGTGAACATCTTAAGTGAACGCATATATGCATATGTTATTCTCTATGGATGAATATGAAAAGAAAAACAAATCAAAATAAATCCCATGCAAAAACTATATTTTCTATTTTTTTTTTACATTTTTACATTTTCTCTTTTACGTCGCCCAATATGATCGAATTTGATAATATAGGAATATATAACGGGTGATCAGAAACATTCGAAGTTAAGTGGGCTCTGAACAAAAAATCGTATATCTTTACTTAAGTCAGAATCTAATATCGAAGATACTAATTTGATAACCTATAAAATTGTATTAAGTAAATGTATCAATCTATCTCAGACATGACTTCATATTTTCAAGGCCTACTTTGACTTCGAATGTTTCTGAACACCCGTTACTTACAGACTCATAGCAAGATATCTATAACTAATTTATGCTCACATACGATATCAAATTTAACGTACGACATGAGCCCAAAGTAGCTCTGAACCTATCGAACTTCTCACTCTTCCACGACACAAGAATTGTGGTCTCTAATGATGAGTCTCTTTACAAAATAATTAAGTAGTCTCATGTCAAGTCTAATGAACAATTTTATGAGTATTTACTAATGTATGTATATACTTACATATACAGTATAACAACTTGAACTACGAAAGCCTATTGATAGGAGAGGGTGGTGGGAGATTTAGATACTTATAATATGTTTTTTAATATAAACGTGTAGAGTTTGTTAAATTAAGTTTATATTATGGGAAAACTGAAATTGTATTGCATACTAATTGCAACTATAGAACCGTAAAATAAAAAATAAGTCCAACAAAATAAAATTTATTATCATAATACAACTTTAATAAACAATACTTTTAATTAATTATGTGTTCGAATCGTGCACCTTGAATTTCTAAACAATACGCTACCCGATCATAAAAACTACGTCTAACATTTGCCAGCATATCGGGCGTAATCGATGCTAAGAAATTTCTTATTTTTTGACGTAGTTCATCTAAATTATTTGACCGTTGATGTTCTAAACCGTAAATTTTTGACTTTAGATACCCCCACAAGAAAAAATCATTAGTGGACAAATCTGGTGATCTGGCCGGCCATTCAATTGTACCGCCTAGAGAAATAATTCTATTTCTAAAGGTATTTCTTAAGAATTGACGCACAATTGCACTGTTATGTGCGGGACATCCGTCTTGCTGATACCAAATACTTCCTATTTCAATATTGGCTATGTTCTGGATAAAAGGAATAATGTCATATTGCAGCAATTGTAAATATTTTTGTGAATTTAACACGCCGTTTATAAAAAATGGACCAATTATATTGTCCCCTAACATTCCAATCCAAACATTCAATTTCTGTGGGTATTGTGTATGAGCTGTATACGATTTATGTTTATTGTCTTTTGACCAATACCTTATTAACATAGGATTATGTCGACCGTGTAAAATAAATGAAGATTCGTCAGTAAAGAGAATATTAGAAATAAAATTTTCATCCACACCACATTTCTCAATTATATCCAAACAGAACTGAACTCGGTTATAATGATCTCCAGGAAATATTTCATTTACTTTTTGTACATGATACGAACGGTATTTATTCTTCTTTAATACTTTTCTAACAGTTTCATGGGAGACATCGACACTTTCACTAATTTGGCCTAACGTTTGGTATTCATTTTCTTCAACAGTAGCGCATATCATGATATCCCGATCCGCAATATCATGTGCAGGCTTTTTATGTAAAGAGGGAGAGACACATCCGTATTTTTCAAAATTTTCCTTAATTCGATGAATTGTATTTAAACATGGAACAGGACGATTAATGAAGGTAGTTCTCCAAATATTTACAATTGATGAGAGTGGGTGGCCTCCATAAAACCACTTTATAATTTGCACTTTTTCATTAATTGTGTATTCCATTAGGATAAAGTTTGATGGTTCACTAAAGTATTTCACATAACCACTGACATTCCTGTCATATAAAAAGTTGACAATACTAATATGGATACATTTAATTTTACCTCCCACTACCTTCCCCTATCAATAGGCTTTCGTAGTTCAAGTTGTTTTACTGTATACTATGGCTAACGAAAAAAATCTTAAGGAAACTAAGGTACATTATTTTTCATTATGTCACCGCAGTTTCTAGGACCCAGGAAATGCAGAGTAAAATTATATCCAATTATAAACAAAACAATAAACACATCCAAGAGTGAATAGGTAATTAGGACTGTTCAATCCCTATCCTGATGTATTTTAAGCTAAGTTACTACATACGTGACGTCGCGTCGCCTAGGTTCCAACTATGTAGCGCTCTGATTTGCAGTTTTTTGATAACCTTTTATTTGGGATTGTCATTCGTTATGCTATTATTTATTATACTTAGCCTTCCATTATGCTTTATATTCATTATGTCTTATAAATAAGAAGTAGAAATGGTTCCTTTTTGTGAAACAGACAACGAACAAATGTTTTCAGCTATTTGTTATAACAAGTGTTCATTTGAAAAGTCAATCTGGTAGCATGTGATTTACTGAGAACATTTTGAAGTATGTCGTAAATTAAAATTTACTACTTAACCTACGAAGTCGTATATTTTGACAGTTTTATACATACAAATAAATAACAAATAATAGGTATTTATTGAAAACTATAACAAATGTTGTCCTTCAAGATCAATGCACTTTAAAATCCTCCGTTCAAAATTTCTGATGATATTCTGCAACATTACTGGATTGTTATAAATTTCCATGCATTTCTGTTCGATTCTCTGTAGCATATCATTCAAATTCAATATAGGTGTTCGAAATATGTTATTTTTTAGATAAGGCCACAAAAAGAAGTCGCAAGGTGTTAAATCGCATGAACGTGCAGGTCAGGCTATTTCAGTATTTCGACTAATTATACGCTCATCAAAAAATTCTCTTAAATAATCCAAAGATTCTGCGGTACAGTGACAAGGTGCTCCGTCTTGTTGGAAATATGCATTTTGTAGTTCATCATCATGCAACTGATTGACAAATGGTTGTAAAATTTCCGTACGGTACCTTTGAGCAGTTAACGTTCTCTGAAAAAATATTGGTCCAATGATTCGCCTTTGGCTTATCGCTGCCCAAACACCAATTTTCTCTGGATGTAGCGATTCTTCATTAATTATATGTGGATTTTCACTACTCCAAATTCTTGTATTTTGTGAATTTAGGTACCTATCCCATTTTATAAAGCCATGCCTCATCAGTAAAGATGACTGTTTATGAAAGTTCTCCATTATTGTTCATATTTACAAACCAATTACAAAACTGTAGTCTACGTGGGTAATCAATTTCTAACAATTCTTGTACTGCTGTGACACGGTATGGATGAAGTTGCATATCTTTTTTTAATAACTTGTGAGTTGTACCAACAGAAAGGTTTATTTGTTGACTCAAATGTCGAACAGATGTTTGCGGTTCATTTTCCATTATTTATTCAACACGATTGACAACTTGAGGTGTACGTTTCTTAACTGCTCCGCTGCCTGATTTTCTTAAGCGACTACCAGTTTCAGAAAAAAGTTTTAAAGTTCTATCCAAAGTATTCTTAAATTGTATATAATCTATTACAAAATGTGGAAACTCAACTTGAAATTCTACCATGCAATCTTGAACTGAATAAACCCATAAACCAACAATTTTATTACCACTTCGAAAATAAGCCTGGACTAAAAAAATTTTATGTTCTAAAGTGAAAGCCATTTTAAAACTGAGAAGCAATTTATTTAAACCAGAATCGACGCACGATTATTTTATGCACTAACTGATATTTGTGATTGACATTATCAAATGTCATTTGGATTTACGTTTACAGAACTACAAACACATACTAATACATTTGCGTCTTATTCTATCAAAATTTCAAAGTAACCTAGATTGACTTTTCAAATGAACACTTGTTACAATATACATTTACATATATGTATAACAAGTGTTCATTTGAAAAGTCAATCTAGGTAACTTTGAAATTTTGATAGAATAAGACGCAAATATATTAATATGTGTTTGTTGTTCCATAAACGTAAATCCAAATGACATTTGATAATGTCAATCGCATTTGTTATTTATTTGTATGTATGAAACTGTCAAAATATACGACTTCGTAGGTTAAGTAGTAAATTTTAATTTACGACATTCTTCAAAATGTTCTCAGTAAATCATGCTACTAGATTGACTTTTCAAATGAACACTTGTTATACCTATATACCGTGATATCATAAAGTTTCTTGGTCAACGGTGGCCATGGGGTGAAAAACGTCTGTCTTAATTTATATCATCCTTTTGAGAAAATTCGGATGAAATTTTCAGGTTAAGTGTCATGCTGACGTTAAAATTTGTCAATATATTAATCTTAATGTCAGTATGACACATAACCTGAAAATTTTATCAGATTTTTCTCAAAAGGATGATATAAATTAAGACAGACGTTTTTCACCCCATGGCCACCGTTGACCAAGAAACTTTATGATATCACGGTATATATATGGTAAACCTAATCAGTAGGCGATTAAAGGTCTGTATATTACTTCAAAATATATGTATTTAAAAAACTCTACATGTTTCGGCAGTACGCCTTTATCAAGAGAATACAAAATATAAATGACAGAATATATTATATTCTGTCGTTATATTCTGTCATTTATATTTTGTATTCTCTTGATAAAGGCGTACTGCCGAAACATGTAGAGTTTTTTAAATACATATATTTTGAAGTAATATACAGACCTTTAATCGCCTACTGATTAGGTTTACCATATCATACCAAGGTCACGAAGTTATTATATATATATATATATATATATATATATATATATATATATATATATATATATATAAACTTTTATCTAGCAGACTGTTTCAAACGGTTTCTGATTGTTTTAATCACTCACGACTTGAGATTTCAACCGACCTAAATTAAAATTGATTTGGTGTAAGATAGGTATGTACTCATTTACAAAAAAAGTGAGTTAAGTACATTTGACCAATATTTGCATTGAATTTATCTGCCCTTCAATGAGAGCTAAACTATTCTTCCATTATAATAACATATATTCATTATTTTATTTAGCCACGATCAACTTATGCTTATATAGAACGATTGGCCGGGATTACGCTTTTTATCACTCATTTCTACTACTTGTTATAATTAATACTTATAATTAAAGACCGGATGATATGCATCAAAAAAACCTATAAATATGCGCATATATATGCACGTTTTTTCGTGAAAATATGCAAAAAACCAAATGAAAATTCCAAATAAAAATGTAATTTAGGTTTATTACGAACAAATATGGTGTATGTACTCAGATAATATATTATAATGCAGATATAACGTCAGCATGACACTTAACTTGAAAATTTTATCAGAGTTTTCTCAAAAGAATGATATAAATTAAGACAGACGTATAATAATATAACACTTATTAGTAGAACAGATCAATTTCCGTGCGCGCCATGTGCGCCGATGTGAGGAAGATTGTATTGCATCAGAACTAATAAACAGTATTCAGTATATGTTTGGTACTTGCTTAGACTGCATGTAAGTGTAAGCATACGTAATAAAATGTCGTCGACATTTAAATAGAGAAAACGACCGTTGTCAGACGAAGTGAATAAGTTTATTATGGATTTCCCGGACTTAATATACGATGGCTCAAAAATTAAATGTTTAGTGTGCAATACATATCTAATGTGTTGGTCAAAAACACATTGTAAAGAACACGTAAGCAGTTCGAAGCACAATAATAACAAAATTAATCGACAACAGTTTATACATGAACTATGTGTAACTATGATTGTGTGTACACTGCCGTTTACCTTGTTAAGTAATAATTCATTTATTTCATTTTAGAATAAATACGCGACTCAAACATTACCGAGCACGACAACGTTACGAAGGATTTACCATCGGTGCGTAAACAGGTTGAAAATAAAATCAAAGCCGAACTGAAAAATAAAAAAACTGTGGTTATGTGTGGACGAAACAACTGACCGCAAAAAACAATCTGTAGTTAATGTCATGGCGCGTAATATGGAACCACATCAATCAACGTCTTCAATTTTATTAGCATCGAGACGACTAGAACAATGTAATGCCGAAAAAGTTTCAGAGGTGCTATTAGATACTTTGGAAAAATTTAAACTTTCGAAAGACCAAGTATTAATGTTTATAACCGATGGTGCCGCAACCATGTGTTCTGTAGGCCGGTCTCTTAGAAAATATTGTCCTAACTTGTTATATATTACTTGTAAACTCCATGCTCTACACCTTGTGTCAGAACAGGATCGTAGATGTTATCCATAGGTAGATGCTTTAATATCGGGTACAAAGGCAGTATTCCTGAAATCTCCAAAACGTGTTCGGAAATTTCACGAATTGTGTCCCCATACCCCTGAGCCACCACAGCCGATTCTGACACGTTGGGGTACATTGTTATGAGCGGGATTTTACTATCATGAACATTTTGAAAAAATTAAGGACGTGGTTTTATCATTCGATCCGAAAGAAAGTGCAGCTATCAATACAAGCCAGAAAAAATTTCAAGATGCTCAGATTAAAATGGATTTACAAAGTATTCGTGATAATTACTTGGGACTAGAAGAAACAATAACAAAAATAGAAAATTCGTCGCTGTCGTTAGAGGAATCACTGCAAACCGTTAAAGATGTTCACGCACAACTGTGTGCTGTAGAAGACGCAAAAAGTGAAAGCGTTCTAATTAAATTTGAAAGTGTTTTAGACAGAAATGCAGATTTTGAAACCTTAACACGTATTTGTGAGAGCACGTCTACAGATGTGTTAAGTTGCTTAAAAAAGTATTTTGATTATGTGAATATAACATCACTAGATGTAGACGCTAGATGTGTAACGCTCGTTTTCCGAATATAAACATATTTTTTTCTATTTTGCGTTCGAAATGAACTCATTATGAAACCCAAAACAGTATCGAAATGAGCTTCATTTCGATACGCTTTTTTTCATTTTTCAATGTTGGCGTTGTTCGAATACAGAAATAAATATCATTGCTGTCATTTGATTTTAAGAATTTATTTACGTTTGACAGATTTGATATATGTCCGTATTTTTCACAAACAACGTATGTTGTATACAATTGACAACAACATATATATGTTTCTATGACACTCATGTTTATATTTTTAAATGAAATATCAAGTAATGTTAACGAAAATTAATAAATAATATGTAATATAATATACTTCGCGGATAGCAAGATTTAAATTTGAAAATGTCAAGTATCAATGTGACCAACTGCATGCTTCATATAAAAATTAAACTCTGAACTTTCAAATTAAATAATTCTAATTTAAGCAATTTATTAATGTAAAAAACGCAAAATAGAAAAAATAGTATAAAAAACTCGTTTCATAAGGCCTTTTGCCGCACTCGCTCTTTAGAAAACTCGCCGCTATCGAGGCTCGTTTTCTAAACTGATCTCGTGCGGCAAAATGGTGCCTTATGAAACTCGTTTTTTAATATACTATTTCCTCACGGCGGACATGTTTTTCAGAAATAACCTTAGAAACGCACCTGATGTTGAAAATATACAATCGAGTTTCTCCAGTTTGTCAATCCTTGGAAGACGCTTAAAACGGTAAGTGTTTTTTTAAATCCTCTGTCGTGCACACAATCACTGATTTCATACATTTTCCATTTTATTTATAGGTACATATAACGCTGCTATAATATGTACTATTCTTATTTTTCGTGTGTTTATGCATATTACTTTAATAGCAGAAAACTAAATGTATATTAAATTATTTCTTATAGAATAAATGTCTCTACTTCTATACTTATATCGGTAACAAGCTCATGTTGCGTCCCTATTCTATCGCATATTCTAATATATTACGAATTACACTCCCATACCGGCGCTCATTGTGCGCACGGAAATTGGTCTGCTCTACTTATTAGCCATTGTAGGAAAAATAGATTTTTTTTTGTACAGCGTCATCTATCATCAGCGAAGCCAACAGCTGCTTTTAACTGATAGGTATACCCGGTCATGCTAGGTGGTGCTGAGAGATGTTTTATTTGTTTGTAGGTAACATAGTCATACTTTATTATTGGCAATATTCGCTCTAAAACCGGAATACAATAAGTTGAAAACGCCATTTTTTTATAACAAGAGAGGTATTTGGTTAGTAAAGTATTACTAATATTACTATTTATCCTTTAGATTTTCATAGTGAATTTAAAACGTTGGAATTTTAGTCTATTAACTGTTAATTATATAAGTTATCCGGGATGGGTGAAGATAGTAAAGGTAAGTTTTATTTTTTCATATATGTACCGGATTCTCAATGGGAAAGTTTATTCATAAATTTAGATAGAGAGGATCGTTCAGATAGAGATCGTAGAAGACGTTCTCGTTCTAGAGAACACAGACGGAGATCAAGAAGTAGAAGCCGCGAGCGTCGAGAGAGAAGACGAAGTAGATCGGGGTTTGTTTATTAGTTTTGTTGTGTTTTATTGAAATATTATCTTGCGAGTTTAGTTCAAGGCACAAAAGTTCTTCAAGAAGAAGAAAACCTTCCTTATATTGGGATGTACCCCCACCAGGTTTTGAACATATTACACCACTTCAGTACAAGGCCATGCAAGCTGCCGGACAAATTCCAGCCAATATCGTTGCAGATACACCCCAAGCAGCAGTACCAGTTGTAGGATCAACAATTACACGACAAGCCCGCCGTTTGTATGTTGGAAATATTCCATTTGGAGTAACAGAAGAAGAAATGATGGAATTCTTTAATCAACAAATGCATCTTAGTGGCTTAGCACAAGCTGCTGGAAATCCAGTACTTGCATGTCAAATTAATTTGGATAAGAATTTTGCTTTCTTAGAGTTTAGGTCAATAGATGAAACCACACAGGCAATGGCTTTTGATGGCATTAATTTTAAGGGTAAATATTTTTTCTAATTTAGAATTTTCAATAATATATTTTCTGAATAGGTCAGAGTTTAAAAATCAGAAGACCACATGATTATCAACCCATGCCAGGCATGGCTGAAAGCGCTATAACTGTACCAGCTGGCGTTATAAGTACAGTAGTTCCGGATTCACCCCACAAAATCTTTATAGGTGGATTACCAAATTATTTGAATGAAGATCAGGTAAGTATTCTATTTTGGCATCTTGCAAAAAAAATTATTTGGTTTTTTATTTATGTATTACATTTTAAACAATTTGTTACAGATATTAGGTAATTATCATAATCTATACAAGCTTTCTAACTAAAAATAGCTGTTACAAATTGTTTTTATGTTTTGGGCAAAAATAAAAAAGTATTTTCCCCTTTCCTTAGCCTATAGCATCAAATCAGTCTATATATTGGCATTCCAAAAAGCACAGCAAAATGGCAAGACATCGCTATTTAAAAGAAATTTTATTTCGAACTTTAAACAATGAAAAAAATCATATTTCAGGTTTCGGGTTAGTTAAAGCTATACAGAAAAAATAGAAGTGTTTATTTATGAAGAATCTATTTTTTTTCTCTTACTTCCCTTTTGCATTTTTATATATCAAAAGTAAATTTTAAATTATTCATAGTAAATTGTATTGTTTAGAAGAAAGTAAGTAAAAATTGAACATACCACTTAATTAAGGTATTGTAAGCCAACATTGTTTACAAATGTGTTTCTTTTAGGGCTCTTGTCAATAATTGTGGCTCTTTGGGTTTAATATAATTGTATTCATACACAACAATAAGTTCTCTTTCTTTAATCTAATTCATATAACTAATATTCTAAATATTGTTAATTGAACCTAATTTTTTAATTTTAACATTTTTATGCGACACATCTGTATTAGCTGGTGATCATAAGTTCTTTCTTTATCTCATTCATCTATCCACATTTTTTTTTTTTTTTTAGTAATTGCAAGAGCTGTTTCTATGTAATTTGTATTATTAAATTAACATTAGCTCTACTAAACAGTCGATAGCCTGTAAAATAAGAAGTTTTAAATATAATACTTTCAAATACACATGCATTTATATGAATTAGATTAACTTATTGTTTGTCTAATTTAGTAAACGTATAAAGTTATAAGAAAACTTAATACAGGATCGCTTTTTTGTTTTGTCTAGGAATGATTGTTTGCAGGAAATGTGTGCAATTCAGCTCTTTTATATAGTCTGATATCAACTGCACATTCATTACCGCTCATATGTATTTGGATACTCAATTATAGTATAGATGATTAAAAATATACATGAAAATACATACTAGTAGCCTACAAATATAGAGATATTCATTTATTACATGTGCAAACTCGGTTGCCATCTAAATCTCTGTTTCGTTCATGAAATTTAATCCACGTAGCAGTAGATGTTGGTGATGATTTTCGAACCTCCTTATCGAGTTCTTTCCGCAGTAACTCGATTAGATTTAAGATGTGATCTGTAGAGACCATCACAATCCTTTTTTTTTTAATTATCTCCAACATCGTCGAAAAAATTTTACAAGTGCGTTTTGGGCAATTACCTTGTTGAACTGTAAAATTTTGACACAAAATTTTATCGTCCAATGTTGATGTTCGCCGGCCCATTTCAGTCGTTTCCTTTTATTTTGTTTATGTAGCAGAGGTTTTTTTGGTTTTAATTCGTTCATGAGACGCTTATTTACTTTTGAGGTTGAGCTGTTTTGCGTGTATTTTTCTTCTGGCTCACTACTATTGCAATATCCTCAGCCAATGTAGCCGCTTTGGCTCTCCCACAACGTTTTGTAATCAAAGCTCTATGACCAGTTCAATAAGCTACACCTATAGAACAAATTTGGTGTACAGTAAAATATAATTTGGTATTGAAAGACACATCTTCCAACTTTACTAAAATTAACTTTAATGTAGTAATATTAAATGAAAGTTTAGTGAAGGTTATCTGATTTCTTTTTGCAAATACAATTATTATTTTCAAAGTGCGAAACAATTCGATCCTTGTGCTGGACAAACATTTTATATGGAACATGTAAATCAGGAAATGCTTCTTCAAACTGTTGAATACATGATTGTAGCGAGTATGACCATGTTCCATCCTCGTTACGCACACCACTTCGATAATGAGCTTTCAAAATGAATGCCTTTTGCTCCTCGGATAAAGGCATGTTGTCTATAACAAATAAAAGGACAATAAGGAAGTACAATATAACCTCTAATGTTTTATTCTGAATTTTTATCGTTCTTTTTTGTCACAACTTCCCTGCTTGTTTTGAAAAAACGGTTCTAATAAAATCAAACAAAAAACTTATGCAGAAACTGTTACGCTACAGTATCGTTATCTATCATTTCTAGACCAGATTTTTGTACTTGCACATTGATAACGGTAACTCGAGAAATGCTTTTCGTTGTAAATACATTAGTCCCATCAATATTATTATATAATTTTATTTCTTTTCTGAAAACTAAATGGTAATGACAGAAATAATATACAGACTCGTATTTCCTAAACATCATGTAATACAAACACTACAATAAAACGGAGGTGCCCAAATACACAAGAGCGATAGCGGTGACAAATCATTCTAGATTCGATTAAATTTTTTCATTGTAAGAATAAATTTATCTTTCAGTTGGCTACTAATAATCTACTCTTGATAATTATATTTGAAACTATAGTTTGAGTTTAAGTGATATTTTCTAATGAAATAACTAAATACAGAATAGAATAAATGTAATTTTTGGAAATATGTTAAACACAAAATGGAAGTAAGTTTGAATAAAAGGCGACCTTATTTGCACACAGACAGAATAAATAAATTTTCAGGTTAAGAGCACTCCTTTTAGTAAAGTCGGCAATTTTCAGGTTTGGAACGATATTATTTTCAGCCGGTTATTTTCAGGTTTACAGCTTTTTAGGTGTTCGACAAAAAAGACGCATTTAATAAATTTTCAGGTTGCATTTTAGAGTCGTTTTAAAAAGCCGAACACTTTCAAATTTTCAGTCTTTACAGATTGTCTACAGCATTTATATTTTCAGAATCGTCGCGTTTTTTTTTAGGTAACTTTTCAGGTACTAACTGATATACAGAAAACGAAATGAAATATATACACACGTTATTCTAGAATTGCAGCGCATTTCAGGTTTATGTCAGCCGAATAAATATATAAAAGTTACGAAGTGATACTTTTTCTTTTCTAGCATTTTTCTGAAATTTCAGCGCTTCTTCAGTCATTTATTTCTTTTTCAGTAGAACAAAAACATGTAATATGTATACATACATACATATATGTATTTTACATGTGTATATACATATATACATACTGCATAAATTTCAGGACGGGTACATTAGTTTCGCGAATGACGTAAGAAGTTTATCATTTTAATTTATTTTTTAATCTAATCATAAGATATACTTATTATATACTTATATGCCTTTTGCTTGTTTGCCCAATAGCTAGGGTTTGGTTCACGATCCCTATAATTGAGAATCACACAAACAACCAAAATATCATGAAGCCCTGTGGAAAGTGCAGGCAAGTTATATTAAGGAAAATATTCTTGTCCCAGATGTATATGTATATACAGTACATTAAAAAAAGGATCGCGACTATATAGCACTAAATATCGGGAGATGTCAGAGCTTTTTTTTTGTTTTAGATTAAATTTAAATATGTAGATCTAATTATCTAATTTTAGTTGAGAACTTTTTTGAAAAGAACCGATTATTAAAAATTCAATCGATACACTCATTTATTTAATATTATTTTATTATACAAAAAAATAGAAATTTTGAGCCTGCGGCTTCATCATTTGTATAATAAATATTCTTGTTAAAGTTTATTATATTATTTCACACCTAAACATTAAAATACTGCAATCAATAGAAAATGCATCGGGAATTTATTTTAAAGATTTTATTGAAAAGGCGAAGTGGTAGAGCGTGTCCATTCAGTTTTCTTTGGGTAATTTGTTCTGAACAATTTGTATAGTGGAAACATTTAGAGAATAGCACATACGTCATCACAAAGCTGCGCGAACAGAAAGTGCCAGTGGCGTAGGTGATTTCGAGGGCAGAGGTATTAGGGGTGATTTTTGAAAAACTGTAATTGTGAAAATTAAGTTTTTCTATTTTGCGTTCGAAATGAACTCATTATGAAATCCAAAACAGTGTCGAAATGAGCTTCATTTCGATAGGTTTTTTTTCATTTTTCAATGTTGGCGTTGTTCGAACACAGAAATAAATATCATTGCTGTCATTTGATTTTAAGAATTTAAGTGCATACATTTGACGGATATGATATATGTTCGTACTCTACACAAACAACGTATATTGTATACAATTGACACCAAGATATATTAGTTTCTAAGTCACTCATGTTTATATTTTTAAATAAAATATCAAGTAATGTTATCGAAAATTAATAAGTAATATAATATACTTCGCGGATAGCAAGATTTAAATTTGACAATGTCAAGTATCAATGTGACCAACTGCATGCTTTATATAAATATTAAACTCTGAACTTCCAAATTAAATATTTCCAATTTATTAATGTAAAAAATGCAAAATAGAAAAAAAAAGTATAAAAAACTCGTTTCATAAGGCCTTTTGCCGCACTCGCTCTTTAGAAAACTCACCGTTATCGCGGCTCGTTTTATAAACTGATTTCATGCGGCAAAATGGTGCCTAATAGTTTAATATACTATTTTTCATAAAGCTGCAATATTTCTAACGAATTAAATTGCTATTGGGGAAGCAAATTGTTTGTAAATAATTTTCAACAACTTTATCTACGTTTCTACAAACAGATGCCCACTCTTCTGCATTTACAGATGCGAATTTTTCTCTAGCCAAATTTACGACATCTGCTAACTTACAAGTGACATTTCTGGTTCCAACCCAATTCTTTACAATCGCCCAAATCTTTTCGATTGGATTTAACTCCGGGTTATAAGGAGGCCACCTCAATACATTATGTTTATGGGCCCATAATAGTGTATCCAGTTTATATCTTTTTTCACTTTTATTTTTCTTTATTAATTCATATAACTCCGGCTTTGTCCACTTCACATCAAACGCTATATTTCTTGCTACAAGCCACTCTATCATTTCTGCTTTTTTGGTGGATGATGTTGGATCGATTTTGACATTGTGATATGATGCATTATCAATTACCAGTAGACTTCTTGGTGGAAGATTAGGAAGTAACGGTTTATTGACCCAAGTGAAAAAGTTTGTTGAATTCATTTCATCATGGTAATCACTAGATTTTGTACCTATAAAAACAATGGAACTAATAGCAACAATAATTTTAACAACAGCGATAAATTTAATTTTGTGTTTTCTAAAGCAATGACTATAATATTTATTTATATATAAAAAGCGTTCAAATAAGCTTTGCCTCTAGTAGGCCATTCCTTTAAAAACGTATAGCAAACGCCAATTAAGTTGGCGCGAGGAGGGGGTGCGCAGAAGCCGTTTTTAAAAACATTCACCCCCACTACTCAAGTAATTGTCAGAATACATTTGTCATTGACGTTTGACGGAACATAATGCTTTGCTAGGGGATCATAAAGTGATACACGCTCAGAGGTTAGAATTATCTGACATTTGATGTAAAACCAAATACAAATCTCCCCACTACTTTTAATCCTGCGCGAACTTACCCCTCCTCGCGCCAACTTAATTGGCGTTTGCTATATGATTATTAATAATTTAAATTTGCATTAGTTGTCAATTAGACAGATGCATAGTTGACAAAAATTGCTTTGTAATTTAAAATTGATTTAACATGGTTTTTACTATACAACACAAATCATTCATGCTAGAATCTTATTTTCGAAAAGGACGTAAGATTGACGGACAATGGCAGTATTCTCTTCAAGATTGTTTAAAAGAATTTAGAAATGAGAAATTTTGATAATGACCTTCTTGACAAAACCTTTTTTTCTGATGAGTCATGGTTTTATTTGAATGGATATGTGAACTCACAAAATATGAGGATGTGGACTAATGAGAAACCACATCATTTTTTTGTTGAAACCGCACTTCATCCGCAGAAAATTGGTGTATGGTGTGCGATTAATTAGTCGAAGGAGAATTATTGGCCCTATTTTTTTTAACGGAACCTTAACAGGAGAAAGGTATCGACAAGAAATTATTATGCCATTTATCGAACAGCTTGACGACGAAGAAATAACACAGGGTTACTTTCAACAAGACGGAGCTAGAGCACACACAGCAGGTGAAACAATTAATATTCTGCAGCAATTTTTTCAAAATCGGTTGATAAGTTTAAACACTGAACATGAATTTCCACCAAGATCTTGTGACATTACCCCATGTGATTTCTTTTTATGGCCATTCTTAAAGAACTCAATTTATCAAGTACAGATACCTGATCTTCCAGGCCTTCAAATCAGAATTGCTGAAAGAATTAATGGAATTGACAATGCGATACTACAAAACACTTTTTCCTCCATTAGAAGAAGATGTGAGAAATGTTTCGAACAAGGTGCTGGACACTTTGAACAATTTTTATAAAATTTTGCTTGTTTATTGGAAATAAACATATTTCATTCACTTAAAAATGTTCGTATTATTATTTTGACATTTGTCATTTCAATCAAATATCTCATCTCATAACCAACAAAATTCCTATTAAAATTAGTAACAAGCTAAGACATAATCATAATTTCCAAGGGCTACTTTGAGGTAAAATTTATTTGAATTCTTTGTATATATACCTGATTTAAATAGGAGTAAAGCACTTTGAATAAAACTTTCGAAAATTGGCTTTTGATTGCGTATGTGTACTGTGAATATAGGATTCATCTGTAAATATGGGTCTGTTTTCTTGTATGTAACTTTGCAATTGTTTGAAATATTTTATTTATTAAAATTTTTCTCTTGTCAGCTGTTTTTTGTCATCTAGAAACAAATACATTATTTATTTCTTGTTTTATTATCAAAACAATATTGTTTCTTTAAATCCCATTTTTTTTTAGCACCTTCGATAAAGTTGTAAGTCCACCCATAAATGTTATGCCGTTCTCTATTATCTTATCATAAATTCCTGTAAAAAAATCCAGATATAATAATTATAATTTATATGGAAATATTTATTCTCATCTTTCAAAGTTGGACGTCGTTTTTCATGTATATTGAAGTTGTGAATGATGGAACGTATTGTGTCAGTATCTTGTGGACGAAGTGTGCTTTTCACGTTTCTGCGAGGTCTTGTTTTATGTACTAAATGAAATAATTTTTCCGAAATTTACATCATCGGCTTCTTTAGCAATACTTCTGTAGTCATATCAGAAATTCCAACCCCTCTCATTAACCTGTCATTGTAATTTGTTATAGGAATTATTAGATAGCTGTTTATTTTCTGCTTCTTCCGTCATGAATTATAAAACGTTGGCAATAATTACTTTTCCTTGGCTATGTATAACTTTGCCTTTTACTCCCGGTTTCTTCAATGACGAAACCATCACTGTATAAATAATATCTTCTAATTATTTACTTTAAAATAAAATGTATACTCTTTAAACTTACTGATCGAATAATATAGAAATGTTTTCAAGTGTCTTGATAAAGACAATTATTTGAATGACGATAATTTACTAAATTCAAAAAAGCAAAAATAAAACATAAACCCAAACAGAACTTAATCGTAATCGGCACGCAACTGTTATAGAAACACCTCTAAACTAGATCAGATCGGATATAATGAAATCGCCCGACTCTAATATGTTCATAGCGCGTTGTAACGTATGTGCTATTCTCTAAATGTTTCCACTCTACAGCACATTAAAGTGTTTAATGTTTATAAAGGATGGCGTAAGTTGATTCTTCTATTCAAATCTAAAATATTATCAATTGACAATGGATCAGGGAGGCCGCAAAAGAAAATCAACGTTGTTTCCAAGAAGCCTGATATGTAAACAAATGTCAAGCTATAATATAGAGTCGGTAAGGTTGGAAATGTATCGGAAGAAAATAGGTAAGGTTTAAGAAAATGTATTCAATATAGTGCGGGGCAGTTAAATTTACAGCGAATGGACCTCAGCTGTCTAACGTACCTAACTGAAATCGAGATTTGTTGTTGGATGCATTGCACTGTAGCCATTGCATATACGTTTGGAGTTCTTGGAAATAGTTCTCCACTACTAAAGATAACTTGCAATTCCATCAAATACCAAATGTTAAACTACTTTCTTTCTTGTTTTGAAGCGTGATACTAAATTACACCGTGTAACATATGTATTTTGTTATTCGATTTTTCCGAAATTATAATTTCGTAAAACCGTGCGTTGTCGTGTGCTAGAACATCTTTTTCAAATCGAAATAAAATAAAGCAATAGAAGAAGAGATTCGGAAATTTTTTCCTTCAAATATATCGAGATGCATTTTGTATTAAATGTAGCATACATTTATTATTTTTGTATTTGAGGCTACTAAAATTTCACTGAAATTAGGATACTTATAATTAAAGAAAGTTAAACCAATAAGTTTTTGTTTATATATATATATATGCTTTTCAGAAAAGTTACGTACAATAGAGTATTTAAATTTGGGAAATTGTCTTATTTCACTTCAGACAAAATTCTCAAATTTAGATACGCATTTTCTAGAAGAAATTTCCACCAATTCATAAATATATTCTAGGTCAAGGAATTACTCATGTCTTTTGGTCAACTCAGAGCATTTAATTTAGTAAAAGATTCTGCTACGGGACTTAGTAAGGGTTATGCCTTTGCCGAATACATCGATATAACGATGACAGATCAGGTATAAAGAAAAAAATAACAAAATGTATTGTATTGTTAATTGTATTTGTTTCTTAGGCCATTGCAGGTTTAAACGGTATGCAACTGGGTGACAAAAAGTTAATTGTGCAGAGAGCTAGTGTGGGGGCAAAGAATACAACTATCGTACCTAGTGTGCAAATACAAGTTCCCGGACTCAGCCTTGTTGGCGCATCCGGACCACCAACCGAAGTTTTATGTTTATTGAATATGGTATGTAAAAAATATGTTTTGTTTTAAGTTGAACATTGTTTAAATGTACTTGATAGATGATTAAAGTTTTATTTTGTCTTTAACCGACAAATAGGTAACGCCGGACGAATTGAAAGATGAAGAAGAGTACGAGGATATCTTGGAAGACATCAAGGAAGAATGTAATAAATACGGTGTCGTTAGGAGTATAGAAATTCCCCGTCCCATAGATGGTGTCGAAGTTCCCGGTTGTGGAAAGGTAGCTTTCTAAATTACTGACTTATCCAAATATACTTACTTAAATACTTGCAGGTGTTTGTTGAATTTAATTCTGTTTTGGACTGCCAGAAAGCCCAACAAACGTTGACAGGTCGCAAATTTAGTAATCGGGTTGTGGTAACGTCGTATTTTGATCCTGACAAATATCACAGAAGAGAGTTTTAGTTTTTAAGTCTAAATTTTTGTATCAAACAGGTGCATTCATATTGTATTACCTAAAATTTTCTTATATTTGCAGATTATTTCGCGTAGGTTCCTTTATTATTACGCTAGTATCAATAATTCGTGTGCTTTTTAGGAATTTTCGTTTCTTCATTTTTTTTTTTTTTTTAATTTTTCATGTGCTCTACATAAAAGAAAAGACTAATTCAAATCTTGCGTGCATGTTTGATGTTTCTTTCAGAGATTTTAAATAAATATCCGTATTTGTCAGACTTATTTAATTGCTAATGGTAAATAAAAAAGAAAAATAAAGTTCTTGTTTCTTTAATAAGCCACAATTATCTAACGATTCATTTAAAACATTGAATCCCTTAATAATATACATAACTCCCTGCTACCATTTAATACATAGTTTCCCAAAGTAGTACACCGCGACCAATTCATCCTCCTAACCTAAGTAATGTTTTATAATTATATAATTAATTATCGAAATTATGTTTAATAAATGCATGAGTCTTTCTCAGATATTTCCATGGCGTAATTTGATTCCGAATTTACTTTATCGCCTAATATAACAATTATCAAATTTTATAAATTTATATAAGAGCTCGCCTTGGTTAATATCAAAAAGATATTAACATTTTGCAAGACGCCAGGAAATTTCCCTCTTCTCCCATCGTTTTCCCTTTCGTTTTTGTCCTCTTCATGCATGGTCTTCAGAAATACCTCTCTCAATTACATCGTAAGCTTGACGAGACAACAAATATGTTGTATATCTTGATATCACGCCAGATTTTGCACAACATTTGCTTTAAACCGTGAAAAATTGTTCCAAGTAAATCTTTCTTTTCCATATCCAGCCTAATGTTGGCTATATTTTTCCGAAAGACGTTTTAATCTCGCATTCAATATCATCCAGGCATTTTATAGTCTGTACATATTAATAATAATTAAAACCAACTTACATAGTAGAATTTTGAAGGCATCGTATTTTTACTATACAATAAACATTTGAACTAACCATCGACACCCTCATATTGTAAGAAAATACGTTCTTAGGTGCCACTAAATCATTTATATTACACAAACACATTTAATATATGAGTGAATTGTTTTTCTCTGTTCGTTTCTTAAACTATTTGAGTTTTTAAGTCGTTTTGTAAGCTTTCTAATAAATTTAATTTTAGTTTCTTTTTATGTACATTACGTTTATAATTAGACACGTGGATATTATTAATAATTATTACATTATTAGTTGTGTTTTATTTATTTACAAATGAATACGTTCTAAAACATCCGTTTACCAAAAGATCTTGTTTATCCAACCTAAACTTCCGGGCATGTACCGCATTAACTTTTCAACTCCCGACTTGCTATTATGGATTTTGTTTTTATTATTTTTAATAAATTTTGAAATGCTATTACATATTTATTTTTTTCCCTGAAATCAATCGCAAACAAATAATAGAATTTATGAATAGAATTATCTGATAATATATTGTTTTGCAGACCTCTTAAAAGCAAACATTTTCCCTAAGTTGTGAAATTAATTTCAAAAGCACAAGTAATAATTGTAGTGGGGCCGAGGTATATTAATAATATAATTGAATTTTGTAACAGTTTATTAATAACCACACACAAAACGACGGAAAAAGTAAAATGATGAACTGGTCTTTAGGATAAAGCCTTTAAAAACAAGGGCTTATATTGTCTAAATTATTAATCAGGACAGGGTAAAAATGTACACGAATTTTGAAAGTAAATAAACACGGCGAGAGGAAGATTAACATAGATGTAATGAAGAAGATTTACTTGAAACAATCTGCATTACTTAATTTAAATAAAAACTATTGAAAATAATTGGATGTTAACTATTTGGTACATTACACAGTAGCCAAAATACATTTAAATAAATAAATTGTTGAGTGGGTTAATATTATGTTTAGTATATTTTTCGATTTTTCTTTAAATTGAACGACCTTCCAATTGTGTTTTTACCAATCACTAGTCAAAACAATCAGAAACCCTTTAAAATTGTCTACTCAACGTTTATATATCTAACTGTATATTGTATAATATACAGTGCATTCGTCGTAAAGTAGCGAATAAATTCAATAAGAATTAAAAGGAAAGTTTTTTAAAAAAATCATCGGTCCCGTCGATTTTTTTTTTAGTTTAGAATTTTCTTGAAATTGAAATATACAGGGTATCTCCAAAAACCGAAATGACGTCTTTTTTTTTTAAACATAAATACCCATTTTTTTATTACAGAATTAGAAAGGGCAGATTTTTTTACATACGACAAGGTAATTTTGAAGTAATATTATCGCAAATATCGAAAATGAAAACATAATCATCTAAATTAAATGTTCGAATTGAGCACCGTTAACAATCAGACAATAGCCAAGGCGATTAAGAAATTCTTCTTGAAGTTGTCCATGACATCTGCGATATTGCTTAATTTCTTGGCGTATTCGTGCTTTTAAATCTTCTAAATTCGCTGATCGAATCACGTATACTTTACTTTTTAAGTATCCCCACAAGAAATAATCGAGAGCAGATAAATCTGGCGATCTGGGCGGCTACTCCTCTATTGTCCCTCTCCTACCTATCCAATGATTTGGAAAAATTTCATGAAAATACCTAAGCCCGAACAGGTTACGCTTTACCTGTTCGCGTGGCGGCGCTTCATCTTTATAAGATTTAAAAGCACGAATACGGCAAGAAATTAGAAACATTACAGCAGATATCATCGACAGCGTTTCAAGAATTTCTTAATCGCCTTGACTATTGTCTGATTGTTAACGGTGCTCAATACAAACATTTAATTTAGATAATTAATAACATAGAACTAGATAAATTTGATGTATTCTTATGGTGCTCATAGATAAATAGTACGTACTGAACCTTAATTAATAAATCAGGACTCACTTTCAAGGTCGATTTCGCCGCCGCTTTATTTTGCTTTATGTTAGTTTTGAAAGATAAGGTCTGTTCAAAACCGTACTGGACATGCGCACTGCAGAAATGCGTTCCAACTTCATTTTGGACCGTAAATAGAACGATACGAAATGTGTTCCGAGTAAATTTTGATCGTACATAAACCAGTCATTGGACGATCAAAACTTTGTAATCTATAGGTTTGTTTCAACTACCGGTTTCATTACGATACGCGTATCATTTGATCATTTTGTACGCAAGCGTTAATTTTACACGGCTTCTGGACCAGTGATAAATTATAAAGAAGTTGGAACGTATTTCTGATCGTTCGGTTATCAATCTATTTTGAAGTACTGGAGTGGCAATAGTAATAATTGAAATAATCAACTTTGTGCTGTCCTATGAAATTGCCATTGCCAACTGTAGTTCTCACAGGATGAAGTCATGTAATGCCCATGCCAGTATAAACAGTACAGTTGCGGCCCTTACAAACTAAGACAGTTTGGCAAATAAATGTTGGCCTTGTAATATGGTCTTAATATTGAAGTTTATGAAATGCCACGTAACTGAAAGAAAGTCGGTGGCGTATAAAATAAAAAATTTGAAAAATGGAAAAATTCAAATACAAATAACGTTTTTGCAACAATATATACGTTTTTAAAATTAAAGTGCATTCCAGTTTATTTTTCTTGATGAAATCTGTATTTTTCAATATGGAAGCTCTCAAAAACCACGGCAAGATGAGAATATTAAATCTGTAAAAGCAAAATAAGTAGGTGGCAAAAGGTATTAATTGTTCAAAAAGTATTTATCATTGACTTTTATCAACATTTATTTCATTTGCGATGTGCGTAATGCTCATGCCGTTCTCTAGCCTAATTCTAATTCTCGACTTTTGCAGTTCGTTTGACGCATTTTAAAAATTGTGTACGCTTCTGACCTACAATAAACTAAATAAACGTCAAATTTGCAAATCACGATTTTTTTCAAATTTGACAATGTGTCAAAAATCGGTGTCGTAGCGGCCGCAACTGTACATGCGACTTCAGTGCGACGCATCTTAAAACTGAGTGTCACATAATATTTACACGTATTAGCCACAAAATCAATATATTTAAAGATAAACTATACATGACAAAATACTGGAAAGCATTTCCCCACTTTATCAATGTTAAGTCTACAATAAATGCACGTAATTTTGCCACAGAAAGTTTGATTAACTTTCGATTATTAAAAAATGTAATATAATTAAACACTTTATTTACAGATATTACATAAATATAGTATGTACAGCCTATACACAATACAAGCATTAGTTCAAATATAAAATGCAAGTAATAAGATTTGGTTTATTTACCAATTATATGCATGTAGTCACTAGCATATAAATTTTTTACTTTGTAAAAGGGAAGGGTGGTAAAGTCTCTAATTCGCCAACATCAAAATCTGTACAAAAACTATCAACTGTTTTCAAGGAATGATTGCACAACTGGTCTGATATGGTCATGTCTTCTAATTTTCTGCATTTCTCTTTCAAAATATTAATTTCTTTCTGTTGTTGACATAATAATGTTTGCGTATTAACCATCATATTCATAAATATTTGTAATTTGTCCTTAAAAAACTTGTTTTCTTCTTTTAGCCTCGTTAATTCCCTTTCATAATTGAATGATGAATAATCACTATCACTAATTGATTTTAAACAATCTAAAGATGTTAATTTCATGCTTGGGTTCAAAAATTGAAAGGGCTCACTAACTCCATAAGTTTGATTTTCACTACTTATGTAGCATAGTTGAAACATATCTGTTGAATTTTTAGGCAAAATGGACTCTGCAAATAAATAAAATTATTTCAAAAGCATAATCAAATGTATATGCTGCTTATTCATTAAGAATATTTTTAACGACTTACTATTGAATATAACATAATTTTCTTCTGCATCACTAATTGGCACCCATTCAAAAACAATATATTCTTTTACTGTATTCCAACCCAATTTATATATTGCTATGCGATCGCCTTCTTGACTTTCATAATTTAGTAATCTAAAGTTGCACTGTAAATGCTCATTATCTGGATATTCTAATCTTACATCCTTAAACTCAACCTTTATAAAAAAAAGTAATGAAATTACTAATTACTCATAAAAATGTTATAATAATACTTACTAATTGTTTTATTGATGGAAAATTTGTTTGAGATATATCCATTATACTTCGAATGCGAGATATATCGCTCGCTTTAGAAATAATATTAATCCCACAACATATTCCAATTTCAAATATTCTGAAAGAACGATTACAGCAAAAAATATGTAAAATGTTATTGTTCATGCATCACAATTCTAAGGAAGTCACGTATCGGATGGAAGAAAATAAAAATATCCTAAACTCTTTTAACAAATCATAACGCGGGATATTCAAACATTAAATTAATATAAAGGGTGAAATAATTTATACTCTAATGAATGATTACATGTTCTTATATGTAATTTAGTCAATTAAATCGTTTTTTTAATACAAAATTCAGAAAAAAAAATTGTTTCTACTTCAGCATAATTTCTCCTGGCATGGCAGTCCTGTGCCAACTTCAAAATGGTTAAACTATGCGATAGTAGATGGTGTACATTAGTTTAAGAACGTGATAAGAGTAAATTTTTTGTCAGTTCTGAGTCATCAAGGTGTCAGTTTTGTGTAATATAACATTTAATAAGAAAATATCTATTTTTTGTCTTTTAAAAATTTTGGAAATTTATTTGTGTCAAAACCGATAATAGTGTGAAATTATTTTTATGTGTTGGTAATGAATTTCTTCCAAGCTGTCTTGTTCTGTTCACCGTATTTGCTGTCTTGTAGATAGATATATCTGTTAAAGTGTGTTCCAGAAATTTATTTCTGTTTTGAAAAACAACTATCGTTGTGAATTTTGTGTGCACAGCATTATGTGGTAGGTGATCTAATAATAAAATAAGGCGTATCTATTTTTAGAACTACCTAGTGTAATGTAGCACTGAATATCAATTATTCTTTTGGACTAGCAATATTGTCATTTTAATTGTGTTCAGTCAAATGATTACGTATAAATGTACGGTAATTTCCGGAAAAATAAATTTTTGTTTTTATTTGGTATGAAAAATAAATTTTCTTTTTTTTTGACAGGTACTGGAATTTCGCCGCATGTTACCAATGGTTCCATTATATGACATCAAATTAATTTTTCTTTTACGTTAAAACGCAATAAATAAAAATGCTTCTATATCATTAAAACAGTGTGTGAAATAGATCTGTACCAAATTTTTATGTGCATCAATTAAATCTTGACTAGAAATTTGTTGAAATTAATCTAGTTGACCGTGGTATTTCTTGTCATCTGTCAAATTCTGAAGGAAGTAAAATGTCTGAAGATGACTTTTCAGACCCTTATGATGAGCCCATCATGGAAATATCCATCGAGACACTCACTGGAACATCATTTGATATGAGGGTGTATCCTACTGACACAGTCTTGGATATAAAAAATAAAATTCAACGTGTTGAAGGTATGGTAGTTTGTTTACTTAATTATTTCATTGTATATTATAAAACTTTCTCGAATTGTTTGCTATTATTTTCATAACAAAATATGTATATTGAGCGCCATCTATATTAAAAAATTATTGAATGTTTAGGGTGCCCTTAATACATCTATTTCAGGTATACCAGCACATCATCAAAACCTGCTATTCCAGTTGAAGGAACTGCAGGATTTCAACAGAATGTGTGATATTGGCATAGTGAATGGTTCTAAGTTGAAATTGGTGTTGGCAATGCGGGGCGGGCCGATATCTACTCGCAGATTGTCCACCTGTGACCATCACATTGTATGGAAGGATCTTAAGGATCTGATTGAACATACACGGTATTTTTGACAGTAGTTATTTATTAAAGTTAATGCTATTCAAGGTAAACTTATAATCATCAGTGTATTTAATGTGCAATATGCATTAGAATTAACTCATATTTATATACACAATAGTTGTGAAAACAATTTTTTTTCAAAATTTGGAACAGTTTGAATATTTTTATAAGATATTTTTTGTTTTATTGCCAAATACCGGCTTTTTAATTTATATCTACATTTTGTAAGATATAGAAAAATTATTTCTGCATCCTTTAAATTCTGTTGATCGATCTTTCAATAAATTAATTTTATTACAACTATTTTTGTAGGTATATAAATATGATTTTTAAACTTATTTTATTTTAGAGCAAATTTATTTTCACTACTAGGTAATGTTTTCGTTTTTCATAGGATATCTATTTGGATATTTAAGTCTGTCATAGATAATAGAACAACAGGTATTCTTAATTTACAGAAATTTATGGCTTGAACGCGAAATTAGAAATAAATGTTTAGCGAGTACTAAACCTGGCAATAATTTTGTTTTAAATCCAAATTAGTATAAAGCGTATTATTTGGATTTGCAAAGGAAACATTTCCGTTTCAATATATATATATATATGTTGTATTGCTGGTTACTATTGGGAAGTCTTCAAGGAGGTGAAGGCGGCGTATCAATCAGAACGACTTGGAATTCCAATCCGCAGTATGTTATTATTGCCAGACGATGCCGAAGCGCATATCGCCCCATTGACACAAACTCTGGCCACTTTTCATTTGGAAATTCTTGAACATCCGTCCTATAGCCCAGACTCATCACCTTGAGATTATCATGTGTTTAGACTACTAAAGGCGATATTAGGAGGGCAGAAATTTGTGCACGTTATGCAGGTGGAGAAATTCTTGCGCAATTAGCTTTATATTCGTTCCCGTTACTTTTTACAATACTTGAATTAAAAGAAAACGCATAGAAAGTAGTGGAACATATAGTTGTGAAAAAAAATTTGTACGCCTAGGATTGATTGAAATAACCCCCTTTCTAAACAACAGTGAATTTAAGTACAACCTCCCAAAAAATGATTATAAACGCCATTCACAATTCGAAGACGTGCACGTCATCAATGATGTCAAAAGAATGTTGCGAAATCATCTGCAAAATCCATTGGAAAAATCGATTTGTTTACATTTTAGGTTAGGGTAGTAAACGCCTATGTCAAACTTGCAATATTTAGGTTATAATTTAGAAATAACTAAATTTATTAATTCTATTACAAAGTAATCAAACAATAAAAATAGGTGAAAACTTTATATGTATTTAATAATAAATAGAATACTAAAAAGACATTTGTGTTACATCAGTTTATATGTTGAAAGAAAATTTAAAGTACCGGGTATTATAAACCAACAACTTAAAAATAAGTGACATTAATCTGAAAATAAATCGTCGTCATTCTCAGAGTCTTCGTCAAGATATAATAAATTCGCCATCGCATTAATATGCAATGGTACGGTTACAGACGGAGAACTATGTGGCCATATTGATGGGTCAGATTATCAATTTTATGGACTGGTGCATATCTATTCCTAAAGAAAATTATAACCACAAATATGAAAAACACCATAGTATGTACGCTCTTCTTGGATCATACTTTTTATTATGGTACTTAATGTTCCGCAACATTTTCCATAAAGATGTTTTACCACCTATAAAATATCTCTTTCAACAAGTATAGCATTTAAAGATGTTAGGGTAATATGTTGTTCTATTATTATACCACAATTATATTATAATACAGTCAATTTTTTCAAAAATCTTACTATTTCTGTATATCTCGTAGACAACATTCCTTATAGCACCTTCAGGGAAGTAATCAATCTCCACAATAAGTTTTTTTTTATCATGTTTCCGTTTGGGGCTGCAAATTTTTGTATTTACGAGGAAATTCTGCTGACAGATGTCACACGAAGTGCAATATGTAATATGAAATTATAGCAAAATGCAAATACGATTTTACTTCTCCCATAGCTGATAAAGGCAGCAAAGAGTAAAAAGCACGTAAAATATGGCGGAACGATATGTATCAACACTGGACATTCGCACCAACATAAATATGCATTCGCAGTGATGTTGATATATAAATATTATACAGTAATACTCCGCTTTACACGACCCCGTTATGCGCGATTTCGCTTTAACGCGAATTTCAAATTTCGCGTTAAAATGCCTCGAATTACGCGAATTGCTTACTTAAGAATATGTATGTATGTACATAATGTAGTCATTGATTTCTCTTTGGTCGCGGGAATGCCCGCTTTCTCTGACCATTCTGATTGAAGAATTGGGGATACCCCATCCTTCGACTTTGTTCTATGGGGAAAATGGAGACAAAGCAACAATTGTTGGCAGAGATTTTGGACTCTCAGAATCGACTGTGAGAACGATTTTTAAAAATCGGGAAAAAATTAAACTTTCCAGCGAAATTTCACCACCTATAGTAACAAAACTTTGTCGTTCGAGATCCTCTATCCTAGAAAGAATGGAGAAGTTGCTGGCAGTCTGGATCGAAGATTTAAATAAGAACACACCACTGAGTCAAGATCGCATTTGCACAAAAGCAAAATCTTTGTATGAGATGCTAAAGACATAAGAAGGTGAAGGGAGTTCCACTCCGACTCTTGCTGCCAGCAGAGGCTGGTTTCATCGGTTCAATCAGCGTTCCAATTTTCACAATATCCACATAACAGGTGAGGCCGCCAGCGCGGACACTCAAGCTGCAGCTGAGTGTCCAGACAAGTTTCAAGAGTTCGCAGCACGAGAAAAATTCCTGCTTGTCTCATCTTCAATGTTGATGATACCGGGTTTTACTGGAAAAAAATGCCATCTCGAACATTCATTTCTGAAGAGGAACGTCAAGCCAGCGGTTTCAAAGTTGCGAAAGATCGACTAACACTTCTGCTGGGTGGTAATGCCACTGGTGATTTCAAACTGAAACCTTTACTGGTGTACCATTCAACAACACCCCGTGCAATGCGAGGTACATACAAGACAAGCCTACCAGTCGTGTGGCGGTCCAACAGAAAGACGTGGGTCACACGGGAAATTTTTCAAGATAGTTTTTGCACGTCAGTCAAATCCTACTGTGACAGAAATGGGCTTGAACGTAAAGTTATATTACTCTTAGACAATGCCCCAGGATATCTAGTCTCACTTGATACGCCGAGAGACTTAAAAGTGTACGTGAAGTTCCTTCCACCAAACACTACGTCAATATTACAACCTATGGACCAGGGAGCAATAGCAAACTTCAAAGCTTATTACCATCGCCGCACTTTTAGCCAACTAATTCATGAAACTGACGGGGAAGGCAGACAGTCTTTGCGAGACTTTAGACTATGTTTAATCGTAAACCCCGATATACGCGAATTTCACTTAACGCGATTTTTTGCGGAACGTATCCCTCGCGTAAAGCGGGGTATTACTGAAGTTTGTTTATTGTTTTTATGATGGTGATTCCGAAAGTACTGTTGATGAAGTGCAGGTCTTCGAATCGTGAACGGCCTATACTTTATATATGAAAACCAAGGCGCCTAAATATTTTGTCATGCACAACAGGACGAATAGAGAAAAACAATAGGTGTTTTTGAAAAACATTTTAAATGACGCAAAACCACAGGAACACTGCCTGCCAGGAACGCTTTGCCTGTGGATTCTTAACTGGTTATAAATTTGTAACAGGCGACAAAAAATGATTTATTCAAATAACCTTGAAAAAATACAATACCAAAACACCATTTGAGTGTTCCAAACTTAGCCTTAGCGAAAAGAGCGGCAAAAAGATATCCGTGTATTACCGTGATTGTAGTACTTCATTTCTGAATATATTACTGTGTTAGGCTCACTATTAAAAGAGTATTGCTCGTGGTTAGAATAACTGAAATTCTTTAAAGCAAATTGTTACTTGGGCTACAACCCCGTGGGCTTTTTTACCTAGTATGTACTATCATTTCCTGTCATGAGCAACCCGCGCCTGCTCACTACTGTACTGCTACTGTAGTTTAGTGTAAAGTAATATCACACGTTTATTAATTATATTGATGGCGTCTTTTCCTTACTAGCTTTGCCACAATCACAAAATTATCGTATGTTCTGCATATATTCCTAATTGATAATTATTAATTGATTTTTTATTTATTAATATCTTTCTTCTTTTAATTTTCAATTTTGTCGGGTTAGTTCACTTATAATTTGTAATTGTACAAAAAATTCCTAGAATTGGTTCTACCACATGTAATATACATATTTCATTTCTTAATACATCGTATAAACGATGGTACAGATATGACAAATGTATTTAGTTACTTTAGCAGCATCAATATAAATGCGTGTGACTGCGTAATTGTGTGTGCATAACCATTTATACTTCGGTTTTAACTCTGTAGTTTTTGGTCAATGCGCATTTAACACGGGCGAAAACTTTTTCTCAATAGTAAACAACAATGCTTTTTATGATTATTAGCCTTGAGAATTGCAACCGTACTTTAAAATATATTTGTGTGTTTTAAAGATAAACGTAACGATTAATTTAGTTGTTGATTTGTTTACAGTGAAGAAATCGGAGATAAGGCAGGTTCCAAAGTTTCCGTACTAGTTTTCAAAGAAGGCGAAGTCATAAATTTAATCCGCGTAATCGAAAACGAAGATGGGAGTTATTCACCGTACGCAGACAAAGCCATATCACCTCCGTACCGAACGAGTACCGAGAGAGATGAAAATCAGATAAGCTTTTTCAAGAAAATCACAGAAGACATGGAAATGGCTTCGAAAATGCACAGTCTAAAATCAAAAATGCAGAATCTCTCGGTTAAAAGGCAGCTCAGAAATACCAAGCAACCTCAACAAATATCTTCCAACTTTTCCGACAAGGGCGATAAATCAAAACTCTCGGGTTACGATATTAAGAAAAAAATAAATTGCTTCAATAATTCTCAGATAACTTCCACCAGTAAACCAACATCTTCCTCATCTTGTTTGAGATCTTCTAGACTCGCTTATAGACTGCTAAATGATCATATGAAGAATTCAAGTTCTTCCGAATATAACCAGCATTTAAGGCGATTCGAAAGCAAGATTACTGTTCAAGAAAATTATTCTCCAAATGAAGAGATCGGTGAAATAGCGCTAAAAGAAAAACACAGAAGCAAAATGAAGGTGGGCAATTTCGGAAAGACTACCTCAACGGCTCTTAAGAAAACTACATCTGAATCAGATAAATTGGATACATTTCCGGTGGTGGATCACTTCAACCCCTCAACTAGTGAAAATAAATCATTTTCATGTAGAAATCTGCACGTGTTCGAACCAGAAAGACATATTTCATCGAGAATATCAAATAAAGATGAAGATACTGGTGTAACTAATCCACTTTTGTCACCTTTATATAATCGGTACTCGCCAGAGACGGTTTTAAAGAATCGGAGATCATTGCATTATGATAATAAGCTAAATCTGGAGGAATTGAATAATTCTAAAATGTCCGAATCGATTGCGATATTAGAGGAATCGGCAGAAAATGACGATAAGGATATTTTAAGTTCCATAGAAGTACCTTGCGCGGAAACTTTATCTTTATCGGCTAGGAATAGAGTGCATTTGACCCAACTAGTTTTGCAGGTAGAAATCTTACTTTTTATCATTAACCGATCGCACAATTTAACACAAAATCTATCATTACTTGAGCGTTTCAATTTTTCTACTTTTAATTTACTAGATTCGCTAAAATAAGAATTTCGGGGTGTTGGCGGTGCATGAAAAAGTTTAAGTAATTATGGAAATTGCTCAATTACTTATGGAATATTCGATCGCCTCTATCAAACTGTCGCACGTTTGACTAGTATTGGTTTTAGGGCTAGCGCTTTTTTATTCCTAAATATATTGCGTATCAATACGTCACTTTGTAAAAAGTCCCCTTAAAGTTTTAATCAGTTGCGACAACAGCTTTTTCATTTGTCTTAAATTTCTTTCCGCCAAGGAAAAGCTTCTTGGAAATAGTAAAAAAGCCAAAAGATGCTTGATATAAAGAGTAGAGCGAATGGACGAACAACTACTTGGAATCTTTATGAACTATGGCCCTTAATCAAACAATTCCGAGTTTTTTTATTAATAATTACTGCTAAATTTATATCGTAAGGTGGGATAGCATAATCGATTATTGTTTCTAACTTCTACAGATACATAGCTTCATAATTTTTATCGTCGATTGTTTTTCAAATATGTACAGTGAAATCTCCCTTGGCCGGACACTTTGACCGTTCAAGAGAGTTGTCCGCTCAATAGTAAACGAAAGTTAAAATTATAACCAAGAGTTAATTATTTTAAGAAGTCTAATATACGGTTTGTTTCACTTTTCTCTTTACTAATGCATTTTTTAAATAAATTTCCAAATTTGCTATGAGCTGTAATGCTTCGGCATCACCATTCCTTTTTGCTAATGTTTTTAAGGCTGGTGCCTTCTTAACCGCTTCTTGATATGATTTTATCGGTTCATGGTCAATTTCTGTTTCTGAATCTTCCTCAGATTGGTCTACTGTTTCGACATGTTCTCCTACAGGAGTTGATTCATCAATTAAAATTTCCATTGTATTATCTTCAACAGCTTCATTGTTGTCCATATTAATGAAATCGTTAGCATCAGTACTAAAACCACATTCCCTTATTGTTTTAAGTATTTCTGCTAGCATTGATATCGGCAACTCATCTTTCACATCATAGCCTTTCATGATCGTCGTCATTGCGTTCTAGTGAAATTCTGGACTTACGAAACCAATTCTGTATCGTAGACGAAGAAACTTTATTCCACGCATGGTGAATAAAATGTCTATGGTTTTTGATAATTGATAAGCAGGCCCCGCAGTATCAATTTTTAATAAAATGTACTTTAAAATTGTTGTCCTGAAGTATCTTTTAAAACATTTTATTATTCCTTGGTCCAGGGGTTGAGACCGATATCGTGTTTAGCGGAAGAAATATTATTTCAATACTTTCTAACTCGAGATCTCGTGGATGAGACGCCGTGCTATCCAGAAATAGTATGTTTCTTTTCTGTACAGCCATTCTATGATCAAGTTCCTGCAACCATTTCTTCATGATGTCACAGGAAACAATTTCACATTCAGGTTTTTGAAAGCCTTTGGACTAAGCTTTTTCCCAATCACAAGCAATTTCTTTTTTTCCCCAACAAAGTTCATACATCGTAAGATGGTAATGCGTTTCTTTGATAATTTTCCACCGATACTCTTTTCGCCTTTTAAATATAAAGTTTTGTCTGGAAGCTCTCAAAAAAAGTCTTTCGTCGGCGTTATATATGTCTTTAGGTTGATAGTCTTTTATAAGAAGTGGGACTCTTCCAATAAAATTTTTAACATTACTTAAATTAACATCAGAAACCACTCATAACATAGTTTATCGATATTGAAACTTTTTGTCTTCAATAATGTTCGTTTTTGATAACATTGGCATTTGAACTCCACTGTAACATTAATTCGTTCCTTTATTTGATAATATCAGATGCCTGAGTTTTCCATGTATTAAATCGTTTTGCCAAATCACGTACACTAAGCTTTCCTTTATTAAAAGCCCTAATAACATTCACTTTTTGATTAAGTGTTCAAATTATTTGTTCGTTTATTTGACACTATAATGATTACATTAATACCGTTTGTTACTGCAGTATACTGATTAATACTAAATATATAATCATATATATGTACTACTGCGCGTATAACTGTGGGGGAATACCCGGCAGACGCATAATCGCTAGAGCTCACGCGTTTTCTCTTGACACCAACCTGCGCGAAAATATAAACGTCATGTGCTACAGACAGTTCAGAAAATATTGGTGTAGGATACGTTCATAAGTGTTTAATTTAAATATATTTTTAATTAGAATAATCTCATATATAAAGAAAATAATGTATGTATTTTATATTTCTAAATTACAAAATTGCTTCTGCAACAAGCAAATATACTTTATAAGTATAATATAATAATAATATAAAATACTTATAGCTTGTATGTATGCATTTTTATTGATTACGAAGAATTTATTATTTGTCATGATTAAAACAATTCTACTCGCTGTTACTATTACATGTGACCAAAAGAAAATATTGAAATAATTATACTTTATAATTTGAAGTTTCTTCATGTATTCAACAAAAGAAAAAAATATTTTAATTTTATATTTTTTATTGTAAAGCACTAATAAACACATACGTACTACATATATAAAAAACAGCTATTTGAATTTAAAATGTGAAATACATACATGTAAAGGACACATTTTTTTAAAGCTAATTATATAAACGTTCTAAATGAAGTTATTTTTTCAGTGAAAGTAACACTATTATCTCCAAGTTTGTTCAAAATTCCTTGCACTGTAGGTTTTTACTATTCAGTAAAATGGAAATTATGTATTGTATGTCGAATTACTTGCTCTGCAAATTCATCTGCTGTGGAATTTGGAGAAGCTTTTTGAATTGTTGTGTGTCAAGACAGAAATGCATCTTTTTCCCCCGTTTAAATTTATTGAGCTTCACCAACAATTCATACTACTGTGCTCTTTAAAACCTCAGCTGTTTTGACAACTTTTACCAGAATGTTACCTAAATATAGCAGTATTATATATAATTGTAAACATTCCAGATTATTTCTCGGCTTCGCTAGATAGAGGGTATGTTGACGGTTCCAATATTATAACCTCTAAAAATATTAAATTGTACAATTTAATTCATGAAACTCATAGAATGCGTTACATTACCTTTTAACATTATAAGAATACGGTGTAGTTTTGAAAAAACTTTTATATAATAAAAGAAAATAAAGACGAAAATATAAAAAATGGGACAATAAATATATAAACAACACAAAACGGCTGACGGACAACTGAGAAATTAGCGCGAAATATTCGAAAATAATCACGTGATCCAGTCGATATTTCTACAGCGGCTAGTTCATATCTCCATCTCTTTTCAATCATATATACCTCCTGTCCGTACAGGAGAGAGTTTTGTTGAACAATATTCCATATAATTTACTGTCCGCGTCCATTCAAGGGAGTGTCCGGATAATAGAGTTTAAATTGTTAATAAATATTATAGGAAGTTCAAGGGCCCAAGAAAATTGTCCAAGGGAAGTGGCCGGTTAGCGGAGATGTCCGTTAACAGAGATTTCACTGTATTTGTTTCGCCGATTTAATTGGATTTTGAAATATATTAAAAGTTGTTTTGTTACGGTTTTGGCCAAAATTTTATCAAATTTTACATAGTTTTTTAATATGATTAAATTTAAATGCATAAAAATAAGTTTATATTTAGATAAATCTTAAAGTCTCTATAATATCCGAAAACCAAATCTTTGAAACAGGGTAAATTACGTAAATTGGGGGAGTACAGATTTTTTTTAGAACCTTTGAAAGCTTTAGACTACCTATTCTAATGCAAAAGCATTCGTATTTGTGTGTAGAAGTTATTGAATATTTATTTTTATAATATTAGATATGCGGTTTATTGTATTGTAAGGGCATAAAAATAAAAGAAATTCTAGAAATTCAAAAAATTTGCGTTCTGTTACAAGTTTGGACTTACAAGTAATGGACTTTTGCGCAAATACGTCAAAATATAGTCCAATCGCTAACGTTATGAATTATCAAATTTTTTAGTTTACTCTGGGGAAGGATTCTCCAAATTTGTTGTAGGGTCCTTCTAAAATGATTTAGCTTCTTTCCTTGAAGTTTTTGTTTCTTAATTCCAACGCGTTTTCTATTGGATTTGCTTCCAGTCCATGGTGGGGATATTGTGTTCCTCTTCTTCGGTACACCCGTGTTTGCGGTGTTTTGCGTCATTATCCTTCTGAAGTATCCAGTCGTTGTTTGGAACTTAAACTAGCAGGTGTCCATAAAAGAATGTCTTAGTTTCAATGGTATATTATAACAGTTTAATTCTTATGGCTTCTCTATTTATGGCAAATTATACAACATATTGAAGGTAAACTAACCTAGTTTTTCTTAAGAAATGTTCAATATATGCACCTTTAGTTATTGCTGTTTGGGTTGAGGAACATGGTAACAAATCTTCGGAAAAAATCAGCTTCATTCTTGTTAAAGAGCTGCACAGTTTCGACGAACTAAATTTCACATGAAAAATGTGATGTGCGCGTTCAGTCGATATGCTTATTCCCTAGCTGTTAAAGCCCCTTATGTTTTTCGATTGTTAAAAACAATATAATTGATTCAATTAATTGATCATTTCCGGAGTTATCGCAGTGTTTGCTGGTGCTGGTCTCACATAAAATTCGATGTTGATATCACCACAATTAAATTGCATAAGTGCGACAATTCGCGACTTTCGAAAGAGCATTCTCACCAAAGATTGCTGTACTTCTATTTTCCCTGTAAATGTTTTTTTTTTATTATAAGCTGTTTCTAACAGATTCCGCCAAGTCTACTTTCTTTCTGTTTCTATTATGAAGTAATTAGTATGTTCTTTGTAGTATTCTTTAGGTGTTTTAAATCATTTTAACTGCTATAACTTCAAATCTTAATTTTGTCTTCAATATTTATTAAATTACATGTACTTATTTGCAGGATTCGTCTGATAGAACTAAGAGCAGTTCGGAAAGTCTCGAATTAGACGATGCTTCTCAAGAGTTATGGGAAATTCAACACGAGCCGATAAAGAAGAGCGCTACCTACAAACTGGGTCTTTTAAAACGTCGCACTAGCATCGACCACACATACGATTCGGATTATAATATAGAAAGTACAACCTCTACGGTCGATAAAGATAATTATAACTTAAATCAAGAAAATTGTAAATATAAAAGTCCTGATTACGAAGTATTCGGTCGAAATTTTTATCATCTACCCCAATATGTGTCGGCCCCGAGCGCCATTCCACCTCAATATGTCCCCAAAGATGAAAGACTATGCGATTTATATCTAGGAAGCCCATTGTCCGATTCTAAAATGCATCGCTCACCTTTGTACGGAAGACGTGCAAAAATAAGCGGCAGAGATAATTTCACAGAGTCCGATTTTACTTACGAAGATGATACGAATTTCGACTTGAACATAGCAGGTGGTACCGGAAGACGTTCTAATCCAAGATCGTCCGTGAACAGTTCAAATATAGAACGTTTGAGAAATGAATATAGCGATACTAGTAACGCTTCTACCTCGAAATATTACGATAATTTAGACGAAATTTTCGGTTTTTACAACGCTAAAAGTATTAACGATCTGGACAAGTTCCTAAATTTTCATCACACGAAATCTACTAAAGCAGAAATGTCGAAAAATGAAGAGGTAATCTTGTCGGATGAAATTAAACGTCTGGGAATTTTCGACGAAGGGAAAATTCAAATTGAATCCTCGAAAATTGAGAATTTACCGGCTCTAAATAAGAAACGCATGAGGTGCGAACATTGCAATAAAAGGTTGAACATTACCAACATTTATAATTGCCGGTGCGGTAGGATATTTTGTTCGCAACATCGCTATTCAGAGGTGCACGATTGCAAGTATGATTACAAGACTGAAGGTCGTAAAATATTGGAACAGCAGAACCCTCTGGTGACGGCAAATAAGTTACCGAAATTTTAGAGAACTTGAAAAATATTTGTACTATTGTGGGAATTATTAATACATACACATTAATTAATTTGCCATTCGATGTATTTGGGCTATTTGCGCGTGTGAAATTAAAATTGTATTTGTTTATTTTTTTATATATATTATACATACATCATGTAACACATACATCCACCACGTCATTGTTTGCCATGGCATCGTTAAATCAAATTCAAACACGTAATTATAATACACATCTAATACATGTAGACTTGATATATTTGTAATCCGAAAAAAAATCAAATAAAAACTTGTAAACTTTCGTTGTTTGCTCAAAAAAAAAAAAAAAAAAAACATTAATTGTGTATATATAGAAAAGTATGGGCTATAAACATTTCGAAGATGTACTAGACGAGAAGGAAATTTAAATATTCATAAATTATATTGTATATACTTACTGGAAAACAATAAAAACGAAAACGCCAAAAAAACTATAAAGGAAAAAGTTGTTTTCTTTCTGAAAACCCATTACCACCAGTGAATCCAAACATAATTCTGTATGCAAGAGAAATTGCACAAGGAGTCGTTTCCTGATGTTGTAATTGAATTAAATCAATAAATCGAAAATTTGCAGTCTGTTTCAGTACGTATAGGTTTCGTTCATCTCTACATATGTGTCCTGGACCATTGACATACACCGTTACTTTTTTCCCCTCACTTGCTGTGATGTTATAACCTAGACGGGAACCCCACTACACAAATTTACTTTTCACAATTGTAGCATACAGGATACGTGTCTTCAATTGATAAGTTCATTTAGTTTGCTTTCATTCAAGGTTTGTCTTGTCGAATTGAATTTATTTCCGGGTTTTGAAATGGCTTTCACTTTAGAACATAATTTTATCAAAAGGCTTTTTTTCGCGACGTAACATCTGGTAACAGCTGTTATAAACTAATAACCTTGCTGTTATTAAGTTATCTTTTCTTAATTTCATATTTCCTTTGTAATTTTAACCCCATCAAAATATTATTTCAAGAATTACAGAAATCTAGAAAATTGTTGTTATAAATTTGTTTGGTTATGGTAAAAGTAAACATGAGAATCTAACCTCGGTCAAGCTAATCACAAGAAATTAAAATTTTTGTTAGCAAAACTCCTACCCATAACATGCTTAATGTGTTTTCTTTTAAATGATTGTGCTGATAATGATTTATTCCTTATAAAGATAATGCAGTACGTTAATCAAGGAAGATTAAAATTTGGGCGACATGTCCTATTACATTCGCTAAGATTCCAAAATATTCGACATGAAATTAACCATCATTTGTGGATAACGTCCTACAATGAGCAAATATTTTTTCAACTTTTCAGAATGGAAAAATCAAAATTTTGGAAACTTTCGAAACCCTTAATAGTTAATGGTAAATATAAGATTAACTACTAAACCGCACTAAACACAAAAACGAAAATGTACTAAAATCATCAAATGTGTAACAATCAATATAACCGCCGTTTTAAAAAGGTCACAAGGGTTATAACAGATGACGCAATGATGACGTATTACAATGGCGGCACTTTCATATTCCCCTACATTCTACATTACCTCTAATGAAAACTCTGGCGAAAATATCGTATGATCAAAAAGTATTTGGATCGCTATTGCCATGGAATTTGCGAGATATCTATGAAATTATTTATTTCAATTAGTTTTGACATTTACTTGACAACTTTCAAGTCAGCTGGTTATAAAATATACATAAAATGCAACTAATTGCCATAAACTAAAATTGATTTTATTTGTGACTTATGTGTACTTCAAAGTACAGAAGTAAATAATTCTATAGATGGCTTTCATATTTCATGGCTATCGCGATCCAAAGACTTTTTGATCATATATTACAAAGTTTCTAAACCTTTTATGACAGGGTAATAGATGTTACGTCGCGAAAAACAACCTAAAGTTCAAGCTTATTTTCGGAGAGGTAATAAAATTGATAATGTACGGAACGATACAGTACAGTATTGGGACGCCGCGCACAGTAGTATTCTATATAACGAATTCAACTGTAGCTTTCTATTCCTACCAAAATTCGTACTCCGTGTTGATATCGCATTCTCTTCGGGTTTGTTCGCAACTTTAATATCCATTTTAAAAATATTAGTTTATCTTAGCAGTTATTTTTGTAAAGTCACTAAATTTTTATTGGCTCCCTTATTTTCACAGGTTTTGAAAGATATAAGCAACCGCCCAATAAAGTTGGCGCGAGGAGGGGGTGCGCAGAAGCCGTTTTTAAAAATGTCCACCCCCACTACTCAAGTAATTGTCAGAATACATTTGTCATTGACGTTTGACGGAACATAATGTCTTTGCTAGGGGATCATAAAGTGATACACGCTCAGAGGGTAGAATTATCTGACATTTGATGTAAAACCAAATACAAATCTCCCCACTGCTTTTAATCCTGCGCGGACTTACCCCTCCTCGCGCCAACTTAATTGGCGTTTGCTATACATTTGTAAATATCTTGCCTTAAGTCAGTGTTTTTCAATCTGTGGGTCGCGACCCCCTGGGGGTCGCGAAGCCTCTGTAGGGGGGTCGCGAGAGGTCGAGAGAACTCAGTAAAAAAATCAATAAATTTTAAAAAGGTAGATATATTAAAAAAAAGTTAACAAAATGATACTCGTTATGTTATTTATTCAAACACATTAACAAAAAATAAAATCGAGTACTCGTTCATTTTAATGTGAAGGTTGCGCTTGAGTTTGTTCAATCAATTTCTCCCATCGTGGATCCGTTTTTGCAACTTTAAGTATTAAATCGTTTTCCAAATTTAAGCGATTTCTTAGTTTACTTTTTATTTGGGCCATTGATGAAAATGCCAACTCGCACAAGTACGAGGTAGAAAATGGAATCAAACAATTCAAAGCCTCGGTCGTTAATTCCGGGTATTCTGTTTTTCTTTTTAACCAAAAGGTATCCAAATTTTCAGACTTGAATTCCAAGTGTAACATCCCATCGGCAGATAATTCCAGCAGATTCTCTTTGAGCTTAGTTGACAAATTGGCCTCATTTATAGCTGCATTTAAAAACGGATTTAAGGTCCATCTTTGCCTAGTGTTATCCGATATCTCTTGCACTGAGAAGTAATGACACAATTTTTTTCTTCAAATTATCTAACACCATTTTCATACCAGATATATATGAGTTGATGTTTATCTCGCTTCCGACTTCTTCAATGAAAGACTGTGTCGACGAAAATGAATCAAAGTTGTTTTGATTTATAGAAGATGACCACAATTCAATTTTTTTTATAAAGCCATGGAGTTTGTCTTTTGCTGTAATGACATTTTCATCCCGCCCTTGAAGACTTTTATTCAAGTTATTTAAATGTTCAAATAAGTCAGAAAGAAAAGCCAATTTCAAAAGGAATTCTGGGTCAGAAATGAATTCAGAGTAATGTGACTTGGCTTGTTGTAAATATACTAATAGTTCAGCGCGAAGTTCCATAACTCTGGTCTTACAATGTTAATAATAATATTTAGAACTTGACTGTATTCTTGTGGCAAAGTTTTGGCTGCAAGAGCTTGGCGATGGAGAAAGCAATGCATCCAACAAGCGTTTGGCATCTGTTCTTTCAGTCTAGCAATAAATCCACTCTTCGCACCAGTCATGGTTTTTGCTCCGTCACTACAAATAGCAATGCATTTTTGTGCCCAATCGATATTCATATCTTGCGTAGCTTCAAGGAACGTGTCATGCAAGCACTGACCTGTAGTATTTTTGGGTAGTGCCTTGCAAAATAGTATTTCTTCCATTAATATTTCATTGGATTCAAAACGCACAAAAGCTACAAACTGCGCACAACCCGCAATATCCGTTGATTCATCAAATTGCAAGGACACAAAAGAACTTTTCTTAATTTTTTCTATGACTTGATCACGAACGTGAGTCGCCATATTGCTTATCCTGCGTTGAATGGCATTGTCAGAGAGAGGTATACTTTTGAGATTTTCGATCTCTTGCTTGTCAAACATAATCTCTGCTATATCTAAAGCCACTGGTAAAATCAAATTTTCGGCAGTACTGTGAGGTTTTCCTGCTTTAGCCACACGAAAAGCTACTCGATAACTAGCGAGCAACACTTTCTCATTTAGGTTGGACATTTGTCCTATAGCAGTTTTTTTGATGTTCAAGAGCTTTTAATTTTCGCTCAAAAAATTCCACGGGTTTATTTTTTTCATTAGGATGTTTTCTGTTTAGGTGGCGTACCAACTTCGATGGCTTCATGCTTTCTCTTGACAAACTTTCAATGCAAATTACGCACTGCGGTTTATTCTCAATCACAGTAAACCCAAATTTCAAATAATTGTCGTCATAAAGACGTTTTTTCTTTATTCCACTACTGCCGCTAGACTTAGACGTTGATGGTTCTGATGATCTTTTCAGGAATTTATCCATTTTCAATTATAACAACTCAAATAAATACGTAAAACAAGTTATTCGCGCTCTTCAAACAACTAAACAGCAGACGACACGACCACTTGCTTCGCGGTCTTGCACTCAACTGCCGTGCCGTGGCCGCGGTCGACCGCCCTATTTATAGGCCAGCGCATTCTAGCGAGAATCATCTCGAAGCGTAACGAAACGTCTCGAAACTTGTGGACCTTTAGCGCGGGCCGTGGAGCGCGCGGGGGACTACCAGCGCCATCCGTTGGTAACACGACCAACAGATGGCGCTGGGAGTCTCGGCCCTAACAATATGTTTGTTAGTTATCAATTGGCCACGTATTCGATTTAAAATTATATGTTTTACGTACTTAATTGTATATTTATATCCGAATCCTAATAACGCAAACGCCTAAAATTTTTGTATGGATTAAATATTTTTAACATATATGAAAAAAAAGGGTCGGGGGTCGGGAAATATTTTTTGATACTAGGGGGGGTCGTGTCATGAAAAGGGTTGAAAAACACTGCCTTAAGTTCTTAATCCCCTTTATTTTGTCTGCTTCGTTTACTATTTACATTTCTTAGTTTTCCTTTTATCTTTCGTTTTCCTGTTCTGATAAATTATATTATTCATTATTAGTAGAGATATAATAACAAACATATTCTTGCATCATAGTAAAAATATATCGCAATAACATACAATTATCTTGTTTTTATTTGAAGATCTTACCTGGACTTATTTACAATGCAATTGCTATTGAAGAGGAACAAGACAGAAGAGAGGAATTCCGACTATACAATAATGAAAGGCGATTTATGAGAGAAGATAGAAATGCATTTAATTTAACAAATTTGCATTTTAAGCAACTGTTTAAGACTGACAAAGGAAATGGCTCATTGTTTAGTTTCTGACTTCCAGTCAGTAATTGTCCATAAATAATATTGAATTTAATCATATCATTATACACACAGAAGAAAAGTTTAATGATATTTTCAAAAATATAAGTATTCTATTGGCAATAACTGATTTCAAAGAATATTGATATTTAAGGTTATTTATTGTTTAAATATGTAACATATTAATGTAAAATTCATTAATAAAACAAACAATTATTTCGAATATTTAAACAATTGAAACAATGCAACATTTTTAAATTTGTTTTTAAACAATTTTCTAGAATGCAATAAAAAAAAAACATTTTAATATAGTGTTTGATCGCCACGTTGATTAAGCACGGTCATACACCTATTGTTCATCGACAGAATTACTATTTCTATCTTGTGGTATACGTGCCCATTCTGCTGTCAGAAGCTCCTTGAATCTAACAGCATTAGGAATATTGCCCATGTGTGGAGTAATTCTTTTCTGAAGCGTGTGGCATACATGCTGGATGGGATTCAGGTCCGGAGATTGTGCTGGCCATGGCGATACATCAATTCCCTCGTTTGTTAACCAGTCGATCACAACAAGCGCGACATGTGGCCGTGCATTGTCATGCATCAGATGGAAATTTTGACCAACGGCACCTGCAAATGAACGCACAATGGGCTAAAGAATGTTATCCAAATATTGCTGAGCTGTCAAAAAAGCATTTGGAAAAATGAGCTCGATTCGACTGCCAATCATTATCCCGCCCCATTTCATAACCTTTGTAACTATGTACTTCCTGGATAAGATTCAAACGTTCCATATTTCCTGATCGCCTTCATACCCTTGTCCGACGAGAATCAGGATGAAAACCTAATCTGGATTCATCTGTAAACGAAACTGTAGCCCAAGCATTTTCATCCCAGTTTATAAATTCTTGACACCAGTCTAATCTTGCCCCGCGATTACCTCTTGAGAGAGTTAGACATCTGATTGGTCGTCGAGAATGTAGTCCTGCTTTATGGAGACGATTTCTCACAGTATCTCGGTGAACAATTAAATTATGCACACGCAGTAGGTCCGTAACCAACTCAGATGCTGTTATTGTAGGTTGTCTTCTAGCATTTAAAACAAAAAATCTGTCCTGAGCTGCCGTTGTACAGCGTCCACGACCTAGATGTCATTCAGCCGGACTAAAACGCCTTCACAGTCGACTGATGACACTTTAGGAAACTTCTATTCGCTCGGTTACTTCGACTTGTCCACAAGTTCACGCCACCTTCAAGATGACCTATTGCTCTATTCATTTCATCTAAAGTCGAATGTTGTCGTTCCATTGTTAAACACAATAATTTGCAATGCAGTTTTTAAGAAAAAGCGACGTATAATGAATAAAATTACAATCTGTCACTCAATTAAATGAGCACACTAATTCATTTTTTGACTATCGTTTTTATCGAGTTGTGTATTGTTTTTTTAGGACGTTCTCAAACAAAATCTATTCCCCATTGAGCAGTCGACCTGATATATACGTTAAATGTACAATTTAGAATATATACAAGCTTTTATTAATACTTAAAACAAATATCCTTAGACGCTTCTTTTGTGTGTAGTTTAAGGTATGGTTATGATAAAAAAAGAAAAACAAATATTTTATTTTATCCAGTGGTATTTACTGATTTTTCTCCATTCTTAGACGGTTTTTCTCAATATCGAAAATAATTTAATAGTCTGCAACACTTTTCCAAAGCGTATTTATTTACTGTTTTACTTGTCAGCCGCTAAATTTATTCGTAATTAATTGTGGTGATTCTTCATAAAAATTTGAAAAAGCTGCCCAATGATTATTTGTAACACGCACTTTTTGGAAAGGTTTTACGTATTGTTACGATTTGTAAAATGAATAAAAAATCTTTCGAAAGGGAATCTGGCAACCATAATAAATACTAATAAAATTTACAATTTTTCAAATGTGTAAAACATGTGCGGGACCCAGTGGATATCAGTCAACCGCTTTTTTCGTCTTTATCTAACATATACAAATATTTGTTTTCTATATTATCTCTTTCTAATGCGATAGGTGTTAAGTGTAGAAACGAAGCGATAGTTCCGAGGGTGTGTGGGGGAGGGAATACTACTGTAGGAAGCGATATATAGAATTCTATAGTGCACCATAGTAGTGCACGGAGTTCCACTGCAGAAGTACAGTTAAGCTCAAGGTTACTAAATAGATAAGGTTGCCTCGTAACTAATGGCGATCGCCATATTGCGCGTCATCCGTTTCCCGTCTAGTTGACTACATGGGTATTCCACTAATATAGCTGCTAGTGGAACACTTTTGTTAGAAAAAGACAAGTAGAGAGCATCTATCAGACTGAACCAGTAGATGCCGCCACCAATATTGAATGGAATCTAATATATCAACTGATATAAATTAAAACGAAAAAATAGTATTCATGTTTAGGTTTGTTTGGAATTCTTACGGCCATATTATTCAAATCTTGTCCTTTTTATTATGTTATTTATAGTTCGTTCCTGTGTTATTTTGTTATGTAAAATTTGGGTTTAAGTTTAGTTTAATCTTAAAAAAAAATTGTTCTTTGTATATATATATACGTAATTTAAAGTTTTTTTTTTTGTAAATATTTGCCATTAGTATAATAATATATACTTGGTGCATACGTGAATAGGTAAGTTTAAGATTTATTATTAATATATTTCGATTGACACTGTTTCAATCCTATTTAATGTGTGATTGTAGTGATCATAATGGTTTGGCATAGAAAATGTGCTGTGAGAGGTTGTACAAACAAAGATGCACCAAGACATACATTTCCAAATCCAAAGAAAGATATGGGATTATATCATAGATGGGCTGTTGCATGTAAAAATAGCATTATTTATGCCTCGGAGCCAGAATTGGTATATCGATCTCATAGAGTATGCCATATACACTTTCGCAAAACAGATATAACTGGCAGCGTGAGATTAAGAAATACTGCTGTACCATCTTTATTTTTACCAGAGAAAGTATCACATCACAGTAAAGGTATGTACAAATGTATTGATGATTAATGTCGTGGTTTTTTTTACCTATTTTCTCATGAAATTATATTCCTATGCGCATTGTTATTAAATTTTTTTTATAAAAAACTTCATGTATAATATGATGTATATTCACATCCTATTTTAAAGTTTTAAAAACAAGGTGAAAATATGTGCCTTTAATAATCTATTACAGATGTTAGAGAAGACCCAACAACTATGTGTGAAGTCGCAGTGTCTGAACTTAAAAGAACAGGTAAATAAACACTTCAAATTAATATTGCAATTAAGTTAAAAAAAAAATGTTTACAGAAGAAATTGGTATTACTGCTGCAGTAACTGAAACAGAACCATGCTATGAAAAAACAAATGAAGCCAGTATGTTAAATATACCAATTTAAATGCAGCAAGTCTTAATTTATATATGTTGCAGATAATGCACCACAACCATCTACTTCTTCACAAAAGAAATCCAATTTTGCGATAAATGCAAAGTGAATATCATTTGTACCGATATACAGGATGAATGGCATTCATTGGTTCATGAAAAAGAATTTGGTGGTAATATACCAGCTAGATTGAGATATTGCACACCAGAATATTTGAAAGCACTTGTTACAATTTACAACATTATAAAGCGCTACTTTCATAGACTTTGTTTTAGAAATAATGGATTTAGAAGATTGTTAAAAATTATTTATAGAAATGTTAATGTTAAGTTTCAAGTAGACTGCGAACATAATTCTAAAATTATACAAATTACTATTGAAAAATTTACAAAACTATGTTGTTTTAATTATTTGAATGGGGTCAATAAAGTACTGAAAGGAAAAGTTTTAATTAGCACTTTTCAAGACCCAATATATAAACAAGCAAGTGAAATGTATAATAAAAGAATAAAATGGAAAGCTTCTTATTAATATTGCTAGTATCCGTTGTATTTGTAAATATGTACTTATATTGTTATGAAATACCTTTTCTCTAATGTATGTAATTACATGAATTGTTGTTGTAGTATGTATCTTGTAGTATGTATCTTGTTATCTAAATATGTGTCATGTGTATATACATTTTAATGCACTTGATATTATACCATAGTAGCACATATAAATACATACATTTTGGATAAATGTATAGTTTCTTTATTAAACTAATCAATAGTGTATTTTTTTTTACTAATTTAAAATTCCATTGAAATGACAAAACTGGCTATAAAACAAATCAAAATTACTGAAACAAATGGATTTAATTTGAAAACTAATCCTATAATTGATAGTCCACGATTTATTGTACTTAAAGAATTGCTGTTACTTTTTAATATATATGATGTATGTGTATGTATATATGCTTTTGTAGTAGTTATTACATTAACTTATATGCATGAATTAATGTTTCACTTATCTAGAGAAATAAATATGAATGTATCTTGTATTCTCTGATAACTAAAACATTTTGAAATGTAAATAGTAAACGTATATTATGCTTTAAGTTAAAATGTAATAACTACTGTAAATGCATATATACGTACACAAATATATATTTTTGAAATTGCCGGTGCAGTCGTACTTTCAGAAGAATCCACATGATGACGCTATTTTTCGTTCCAACTGTTTCTTAGAGAGTGGGCCTTCTATATCACGGCTGTAAACGTGAATAGGCATACATTAAACACTGTTTTAATGTGTAGCTAGCCCGTAGAGGACTCTGTTGTAGTGTTAGAGAGAGACAAAAAATGATATGTTGGTATCAGAGATGTTGGTAATATTCCAAAGCAAAAGGTGGCAATAAAGAAAAAACTATTTTATGCGACCGTTTCGCCATTTTGTATGTTTGTGTATAATCCCATTTTCCTGTCGGCCCTCTATCAGATAGGTTTGCTTATAATATATTGAGTTGTTTTATAATTTATTGAATTTTTAAGTATTAAAATATTAACATATCTACAATTATTATTACAAGTATATGTATTAATTTGAGGTAAGTTTTATTTACGTAGTTGTGTACTATATGCACTATAATTTGTTTTTATGTATTAGTAATGGGGAGGATAATATTGTGTTCCGTACCAGGTTGCAAGGACATGAACTCAACCCGACATCGTTTTCCTTTTCCGACCAAGCAAGTGGATAAGTACATGTCATGGATAAGAGCAGTAGGCAATATAAAATTAGTCAGGTTAGATCCTATGACAGTTTATAATAGACATCGAATATGCCAATAATCGAATAAATCAGGAGGAAAATGTCAATCGTGAAATAGATGCAGCAAGTGTAGGCTATGTAACCGGTTTTGTTTTAAAAATTATTTTACAGAAGCTAAATTGCTGATTAATTTGTAAAAAAAAACATGACAGCTGAACCAGTAATCCAAACACAGAAATTAAATTATCCCAATTCAAATTTATATAATTTAGTTAAGGATATTTATAATATATGTTGTAACATTTTGCCAAATTTCTTTTATAAAAAAAATATTTCGGCGATTATTTCAAAAACCGTGGAAAATAATGTTTTATTTCTACATTTAAATTGCGAAGAACAGTATGACTTTTATAAAAGAAATTTTAATAAAAATTACTACAAAAATAATTATACATAATTATTGTAATGGTGCTAACAATATACTTTGTGGCAAGCAAAATTATAACCCGTTAGTTCATGATGAATTTTATAAATATTGTAGAAGCAAGTATTTTAAAAAAAGAAAAAAGCAAAAGTATTATTTTGTTTTTTATTTCATCCTCGCTGAATAATATTTATATATTTAAGTACTTACATATGATAAACTTGGAATTGTTTTATAACTATAGCTTGTTATATGGTTTCTATATAAAAAGTTTTAGTTTTAAACGATTTCAAATTTATTTGGAAGAAATAAATATTCCCAATAAATAAAAAGTTAATAGTATGTTTAAATACACCGCCATTTGAAATATAGTTTGTAGCTAGCCCGTAGAGGGCCAAAAATTGGTAACATTTTTCATTTAAGAGTTACCAATCTCCTAGTATATATTATCTCTGCTTCTATATACTTACATTTTCTATGGTTATCAATTTACCGGTCTAAATTAATGTTTGTAGTGTTCGTAGCATTATTTACTAATTTCATAGTATTTTATGTGCTTATATATAAACTTTATTGGTATATTTACAAGTGTTTTACATTATAGTGAGAGCAAAACATTGAAAAAATTGAAAATTGCGAATTAAAGTAATGTATTAACTCAATAAAGTTTTTTGTTTATAAAGATTGTAATTTTATTTTGGTTATTTATAAGAAAACTGCATCAAATAATATCTTGAAATCCAGTTAGTATTTGCATTTGTGAACCCATTTCTTTTAGACATACAAAACTTTTTATTAACTCCGTGTAATTTTGTACTTTTTATACCCATGAGCACACCAATAACTAGCAGTTATTATCCATTACTTAAAGCAATATTTCGAAATAAAGGACTTTCCAAATTTAACAAAATTTGTACTTTATCTGCCGGAGTTAGTTTTCTTGACATTTTGGTTATCAAAAAGTGGCAAATGTCATTTTGACGTTACAAGAATGAACTACAACAAAATAAAAATTCAAAAATGGTTTCTAACGGGTGTTCAGAAACGTTCGAAGTCAAAGTAGTCCTTGAAAATATGAAGTCATGTCTGAGATAGATTGATACATTTACTTAATACAATTTTATAGGTTATCAAATTAGTATCTTCGATATTAGATTCTGACAATTTTTGACAGACAACAGTTGACATTTAATAATTATTACAAATCAGATACTTAAGTAAAGATATACGATTTTTCGTTCAGAGCCCACTTGACTTCGAATGTTTCTGAACACCCGTTACTTGATTTATGCGAACTTAACTGTACTTACATACTGCCGTGAGCAATAAATTCTGGTCGTCAAAGTCATGCTTTGACACAATGCCAAATGCTCCATTATATAACTGTCGTAATGTCATAACCATTGTTGTCATGTTGCATGACAATAATTGTCTATTTTCTTTGTAAGATTTCGTTTCTGTTGACACTGTACTTTACAATTCATTGACCTAGGCATTATCAGGCGGGGGAAATTTACAATTTGTGACAATCTAATCAAATTTTGAAGTGACATTGACGACAAGAATTTATTGCTTACGACAGTTCATCAAAAGCTTTCACACATATTAAAGAAATAATGGAAAACATATCGAAAATTCTATTCAACAATTAAGTCAACCAATTAACTTTTCTGTTGCTACATAACTTGTTAGTAATTGTTTTATAAACATGAGAACTTTCGCAAAGAATCATTTACTGACGAACCACGGTTTTATAAATTGGGATACCTATATTCACAAAACACATACCAGAGTTTGGTGTACCAAACATCCACATTCAAATTGCATATTTTCTACAAGATGGGGAAACTTATCACTGTATAGTAGAAACACTGAATTATTTTTAAGGGAAGTTATTCGTGACTGTATAATCAGTGTTGCCGTTTGCGGGTGTTTTACACGAACTTCGGGTATTTAGCCCGTTTCTGCGCATAAAATATTAAAGAGGGTAAAATCGGTTATTTAAGAGAAGTAAGACATTAAGTTTTTATGTAATTTATCAATTATTCTATATTGCCGTTGATGTCACTGGCTCCATATGTCCGAATCCGAATCATTGAAAGCCCAATCTTTTATTTTAAGGGCCGTTTGCACCGCAATATTTAACGACGGCTTAACTTTAACTATCAGTTAAAATTACATTTCCATTTGCATCGAGTTTTAAACTAAGCTTAAACACTTTAAACTCTAGTTAGTTTAATCTATCAAATTTCGAAGATTAACGGTCGCTTAAGTACTTTTTATCTGTCAAATGTCAAATGAATATTATTGATATCAGTATAAATAATAACAATTTCCCACAAAATGGATTTTAGTGATGATGACCTATTTGAAGACGATTTAGATATCATTGAAAATATTGATTACGGTTTTCCCAGAAAATTGCTTAATCATACTAATTATTATGTGTCATTAGATGATCATACATTTTTTAAAAGATTTCAACTATACAAAGAAACAGTTTTTCATCTCTTGACAATGATAGATGAATATTTAGAATATCCTAATGACGTGTAAGTACATATGTATATATGTTTTATAACTGTGCATTTGTATAAATTACACGAACTTTAAACATTTTCTTGTAGCAATAACAGTATCACGCCAATAAATCAGATATTGACATGTCTCCGATTCTATGCAAGTGCAGGTCATTTGAGTTCTGTTGCGGACTTTATGGGTATGGATATATCAACTGCATCCCGAATTATTGCATAAGTGTCAGAAGAAATTGCTGGATTATCGAATAGATACATAAAATTTCCAGATGCTAATAAAATCTTAACGGAACAAACAAAATTCTTTCAAATAGCTCGATTTCCAAGTACTATTGGTATAGTAGATGGCACACATATACGTATTCAATCACCAGGTATATATCTAATTAGTTAACTTATACTAGTAATACATAAGTATTATTTTCAGGAGGTGATGATCCAGAAGTTTTCAGAAACAGAAAAGGCTATTTTTCTATGAACGTACAAGTAATTTGTAATGCAGACATGAAATTTATTAATATTGTAGCACGTTGGCCTGGTTCGAGTCACGATGCAACAGTATTTATAAATAGTGCTATTCGAGCCCAAATGGAAGCTGGCCATTTTGAAAACAGCATATTACTAGGTTTGCTTAAGTAAGATCAGTATAATTGTTATCTAAAGTATGTATTATTTTGTAGGAGATAGTGGATATCCATTAAAGAATTATTTTTTAACTCCACATCCAAATCCTGAAACTCATGGAGAGGTGCTGTATAATGAGTCTTTAATCCGTACTAGAAATATAATAGAACGCACAATAGGAATATGGAAAAGAAGATTTCCGATACTTGCATATGGTCTAAGAATAAAACTTGCAACTGTCAAGACAGTTATAGTAGCCACAGCTGTGTTACATAATATAGCGAGAGAGATGAATGAGCCAGAACCACCTCTTCCTGAAGATATCCATTTGAATGATATCCACTATCTAATAGACGTTGGACAGATGGATAATATAAACATTGATAATGATGCAGCACATAATATCACACGAAATGAATTAACACATAATTACTTTTTTAACTTGTGAATAAATATTTCTTTACTTAGCTAGAATTGTAAAGTAATGAACAGTATTGTATATACAAGCAAAATAGATATTAAAACTGACAGAATAAATCTTTTATTAACATATTCTTAAGTAATGAACACCAAAATTTATAAGAATACAAAATCTGAACATTTTTCAACTTAAAACAGCTAGATATATGCAACCCTACAAACAGGGAGAACATATAATATATAATTAGAATTAAATGAAATTTCATACTTATGAGAGTATTTTGTCATATAACAGATTATTTTGTATACTAAAATCTAAACTATAATTCTAGAATAATGAAAAGTAACTAACATTGTTGATTTTTGCAGTCTATATTATCAATTTGAGTTTTGAGTAGCCTGCATTTTAATTCATGCTCATTTCTTGCATGTTCCAGATTTTGTAATAACAACTGCTTCTGATATTCAGCAATTTCTAATCGTTTGTCTAATAATTTATTATATTTGTCAGAAATTTCAGATGTTAAAGCCTTTACAGTTCATTGGCCTGCGTCGTGATGCGGTTTTATCATTTTCCTTGTTACTCTACAAATAAGTGAATGCTAGGATGACCCTTATTTATTCTATTTATTTTAGATTACCTTATTATTTGTTCTAAGGACACCCGATACTGGTTTCATTAAATTTTCTGGCTTATATTTTTTCCATGTGCACTATAAAAATATATTATTACATATTTTCTCTTACAAATACTTATATCAAAATAAATCTTACTGTTTCAGTTCCTAGATAAGTATTTGGCTCACTGTTATTGAACTCCATGTTCTGTAAATTATAAAACAAGTGAATAGGATAATTTATTTCAGAATTTTGATGCATATGAAAAAATATAATAAAGCCATATCCGTCTCAAAATTAATGCTATTACATTCGTACTATATCTTATATTATAGTCAAAGATATTTGGATGTATTGTATTACCTCTTCTTCCATAATCTCGACTTCCTCAGATAGTACTTCATTACTTGTTGATGCCAAATTGGAATTTGCTTGACTTAAAGTCGAGACTCCCAATATGCTATCGGAATCATACTTATTATTCAGTCCTACTACTGTTTTAGTATTCATAATTGACAGCAAAACATCATGAAAAGGTTCCTTTTTAATTGTACTTGGAGTACCTCCTCCAGTTTGATATATATCCTTCTTTTCATCAGCAATAATTTTTCTAATATTTTTCTTTTGATTGTCGTAAAATCTTTTTAAACAATCTACTGATCTATTACAATTTGTAGCCATAGTATTAAATTCGATGAGAACTTTTTCCCATGCATCCTTCTTCTCCTGACATGTTATTTGGTCGGTCTTTTTATTTTCAATGACCATTTTATATTTTTCTATAATATTAATCAATAAAACTTTCTCGTTTATGGTAAAATTAGAACTACGTTCTCTTTTCCTGTTTATTTCGGTGCTCGTCATCATCCCGTATTAAATAGCACTTATAATTTTGATTCATATTATAATTGTACAGACGTCAAAATTCAAAATGATTATAATTAATATGACAAACATATACACCTCAACCAACATTAAAACATACAAATTTCCCATTTTCCCTATTAACCAATTGTTGCCTAACTAAGAATTAAATTTTAACGGTGCAATGACACGAAATATAACAATGGGTTAATAGTTAAGCTCTTGTTATTAAATCCGGGATTACATTATTATCGGTGCAAACGGCCCTAAGTCACTAACACTAGTTACCAACAAATTTCCATTTTTAAAAGATTATGTAAATTGGCAAGAACTTGATAATGAATGGAGGCAGCATGGTTTAATGGATTTAAAAAAAGTGCAACTGGATCCAGCCAAACCAGCTGAAGAATACTGGAAGCATGTTTTAAATTTTAAAAATGCTGCTAGCTGGCTTGCCACTTTTTCCTAATTTGAAAATTATGATGCAATTTCTCCTGCCTCTGGAAAGGATATTTATCGATCTGAATTGTATAAAAACTGATTCTCGCAATAAGCTAGTTACTGCGCTGTTACACACTAAAGAATGTATCAAAGAAGCAAATGGATTGTAAAATTTCGAACCAAGTAGTGAAATGTTAAATATGTATAAAAAAAATAAAGTAAACATTTGTATTTGTTTTTAGTACCTAATGTGTTTGATTTTAAGTACCTATACCTAATAAATATGAAATTGCTATATGTATAGTAAAAAATAAAATAATTAACATTTTTATTTATCTAACATGTGTTTGGAAGTAATGTGGGGAATTTGAATTTCAAACGTGGGTAAATGCGGATATTTTAATACTATTGGTTGGGTATTCTCATATTTTCAATGTTGTAGCACTGGTTGAAATATAGAAATAGCTTAGGTTACACGCGCATATCATTTAGCAGCGTGATTTCTTATGGTCCTCTCTAAAAAACACCTGTGTTGAATTTCAATAATGTAGAGCAAAGACTTTGAACAGAAAAGAATCTAAATTAATAAGAATCAGATGATTAATATTGCAGGAGTCATTAGAAAGTGTGAATGAAGAATTTTAAGATGTACTCACCAAGAAGAACAAATACAATTGAATAGAATACCAAATACTGATCTTGAAAACAAACGTCTGCACATTAATATTGAGTTGTTTAACTTTTTAGTTTTATTTACCTTGTTAAATTCAAATGTAACTACATCTTTGCAGAATCTTGCAGCACTGGAAAGCGAACTTTAAAAAGAAATAATACATTGATTGATTATGTTACAATTTATTAAAATATTCATTACAAAATAATTTTTAAATAACTAGTTCAATACTGACAATATTATTAAGGCATGTACTAATATATACAAAATGAAAAAAAGGGGATTGTATTCAAAAACTAATAATTACTAGTGCGTTGTCACCTGACATTTCCGTTACCGTTCGTATTCTTAATAACATTATTATTCAAACTGGGGTCTGTTTCTACTAGGAAGGCTTCGAAAATCTTTACTAAATTATTCACGCCCTCTAAAAAATTCGTGTCTGGTTCGCAATTTTCTACTGGAAAAACATGTGCAAAATCTATTATCTTGACCGTGGCCCACATTGGATTTTGTTTGCTATTCACAAGTTGATCCAAAATATTAACATAATCGGTTTTCATAGATTGAAGATCCTTGTCGTAATTATTTTGGAAGGAATGCATTCTTTTGAGCGATGGAGGACCAGCTTTACGTTCGAGTAATGGAGAAAATTGTTTGATTCTTGTTGGGGAAGCCGGTCCGCCTAGAATAGGTCCATCTTTTGTTAAAAGTCCGCTAAAACTGGTTTTTGATGTTTCTGACTTGTCGTCATTGAATGCTATACTAAGTGGTCTGTTTAAACTGTGAAATCTTTGCAATACTGGTTTTGCTTTCGGTACATTATCCACTTCGTTTAAATGTTTATTTGTATTTTGTCTAAGTCGTTTTGCGTCATAAACTAGTAAAAGAGAAGACGAAAATAAACGAACATGTCTTTGCTTTCTTGCCCAATTTTGAATACACCAAAGTAAAGTCAATACATGCATTATTAGAGTACGATTCGTTCCAATATTTGCGTTTAAAAATATCTTTAAAGCTGTAAAAATATATTATTAACTATTTTTAAGCAGAAATAACGATATACGAACATACTGTCTATTACTGTTTCCTTGTTTAAATTTTTTCCATAATCTTTTCCGTATCTAGAAATTCTGCCGGTAGATATTTTAAAGACTTGAAAACCAGGTATGCAAAAACCCAAATCTCTTTTGGTTTCGTGGTATTTTTGCTGGAAAAGATATACATATTCCATCAGGTATGAATGAAAAGTACGTAATAAAAAAAAAATTAATCCAATGCAATACCACAACTTACATCTTCCTTAATAATTTTATCATAAGAAGCTAATGGATCATAAGTTCTTCTTCCAATTTTTATATCCATTACGCACGGCTCCTTAAAATCTTTAGTGATGTCATCTAATACTATGTACTTTACTGGTTTTCCATCCACAGTTAAAACTTCAGTTCCGTGATATTTTGGTACGTGCTTCTTTAATTCTAGTAGTATGGGGTCTTTTGTGTTTTTTAGCTCTTCATAAAATCCAACTTCCCTTCGCCCGCAAGATTCCTTGATTATCGGTTTGTATACTCTATTATTGCTTCTGATTAAACCTGCAACAATTGTTATTGTCAACACAAAATTATGAATAAAATATTATGCGGGGTGGCTCAAATACGAAGTATGTAGGTAGACTTTAAATATAAATTTATTAAGGAAATATTTCGACAATATAACACGAATACTTGTTTTTCTATCGTACATATGTTCCACTACGTTCTATAGATTTTTTCCAGCAAACTGGAATGGCAATATTATGAATAGGAACGGGACGAGTATGAAACCAACTGCACACGAATTTTTACAGACCAAAATATGTACATGAAACAAAAATTTTTGAATTTGTTTGTCCATTTTAAACAGTTCCACTATGAGTCCAAGAAATTTTCCTGTGTGACTTTCGCTGCCCTGCTTGCTACTGTCTGTTGCATTCTATCAATAGATCATATTTAACGACTTTTATTATTCCGCTCGCTACTGATAAACGCCCTGACTAAAAAAGAAAATTGATGTCATTGTTGGCATCACTTTTTCAAATACCTTTGACGGGGAAGGCAATGTAATATTACGATAACTCTGTATTTGTTGTTGATTTTCTTGCGATAATATTAGGAACTATGGAAAGAATTCAGAACGAAAATGAATAACTTAAATTAAGAGTATGATGGTGTGGTTCAACAATATTAATACAAACTTATTGTCAAAATTAAGAAATAAAATCAACATGAATAGCTGTACCTAGATCTAATCAACTTAAATATATCGACATGTTAAATAGCGTTATAGTAATTTACTATTAGCCAGTTAAGAGTTTACTTCTACAATTAAATATTTTTAGGGTTCCCTTATATGATAGTATTAGGGATTTTTCCGATGATTATATTCTACGGGGGGTATACATGGTTTCTCACGTAACCCGTTCGTTAGAATTTTTCTATGTTAAAGCTTTAGGGCTTTTGAAAATTTGTGGCCAGTAATCTTGATACTTGGTGTGTTGAAATAAAATATTTACACACATGAACCACTTTCGGTTACACCGGAAGCCTAGGCAACCTTGATATTTTAAATTGAATGATATTTTTCTATTGCTTTTTTTTAGATTCCTTGTAAAGTGCCATAACACTTTATATTAAGCTGTCTTTTATCAATAATTTACCGGTTTTGAATTATTTTTATTTTTGTGAAATTTTTTCAATGCACTTTTTAAAACGACATATCTAAGGCGTATTTAAACTGCACTAGCGGAAGGTATAAGATTCGGAATAATGTCTAAACATTTACTTAAGTAATCTTTAATTAAAGAAAAATCGCTTTTTAAACGAAACACCTGTAGATGAGCACGAGGCTTACCGGGGCATTAACTAAAATCTTTGAGGATAGGTGGATTGGCCACAACGGACCTCGGTTTTAGCCACCTAGATCCTCCCATCTGACTCCCCTTGGTATTTAAATATGGGATCAAACAAAAAATAGGTTTATGCGTCTCCAGTGTAAATCAGAGAACAGCTTATAACGAGAATAAGAGACGGTTTTCGAAACTTGAACGCTGAGTAAGTAAGAAAAACAACTACAACGGAGTTAAGAAGAATTATGCTTTGATTAGATCGGCACGGAGATTATTTTGAACATTTGTGAATATCATTCTTAATGCATTATTTGTCTTTAATACAATATGACCTCTTTAATTCGAACCTCCGCTAATCCGAACAGCAGATATTTGAAATTATAGTTCGAACAATGCCTCTTTAATCTGAACATCGAAGTAATTCCTGTTGCGTAAATGGGGGGGGGGGGGGGGGGGCACCGGTGTTAATGTTTTCCAAGATTTTCTTTGTTTAGGTTTTTTATTCAGTAGACTGTTGACTGTCAGTTGCATGTTCAGTGCGCAAAGTGACTTCTAAAAGAAAATACGTTACTTTGTCGATAAATGAAAAAATTGAGCTTATTAACGATTTAAATGCGGGTCATACAATGACTGCTTTATCATTAAAGTACAAAGTGGGAAAATCAACGATTTGCGACGTCAATATGAACAAAGAAAAATTTTTATCATATGGCGCCACATCCAGTTCTTTATCCAATAAGCGTAAAACGTCAAAAGTGAGTGCATATCCCGACGTTGATAAAGCGGTTTGTACCTGGTTTATTCAGGAAAGATTTGGAGGCATGTACCAAAATGAATGACATATCTAAGTACGTAAAACATAATCAATTACAGGAGAAAAATTGTCTAGTGATGAGGCAGCTGTAGAGCCATTTAAAAATTTTCTTCGAAATAAAATCGAGGAAATGCAGTTGTGTCATGACCAAATTTACAATGCAGACGAAAGCGGACTTTTCCATAAATTACTTCCTCAAAAAACACTTGCTCACCAAGCGGAAGCATCAGCTCCAGGCAGAAAAATGAGTAAGCAACGAATTACATTTACGCCTTGCTCTAATGTTTCTGGAACGCATAAAATGAGATTATTAGTTCGGGGCAAATCTCAAAAAACCAAGGGCTTTTGGAAATGAATCACTACCAGTGATGTACCAAGGACAGAAAAAGGCCTGGGTCACCAAAGAAACTTTTAAGAATTGGTTTTATGAAGATTTTGTTCCGGCAGTTCGAAAAAGAATGCAACAACTGAATTTAGACACAAAAGCACTGTTAATTTTAGACAACACACCAGGACACCCAGAAGATTCATGTTCAGATGATAAAAAAACTCGTGTAATGTTTTTGCCGTCAAATGTAACACCACTAGTGCAACCAATGGACCAAAATGTAATTCAAGCAATCAAGTTGCATTATAGAAAAGAACTTTTAAAACGGATTGTTTCTTCTGAAGAAGTAGATCTATCTGCAAAACTTAAAAAAGTTAACCTAAAAGATGTTGTAATAGGATTAGCAAGAGCCTGTGAAAATGTAAGACCAGAACTCATTAAAAAATCTTGGGGTAAACTTCTAATGCATGATGATGTTGACGATTGTGGTTGGAGTGAAGATGATAATCTTCCACTGCCTCAATGGAAGAATAAAATGGAGTTACAGGGTACAGAGAAACAAATAGAGGAAGTTACCGCGCTGATGAACCACATTTCTGGCAATGTAACTAGACACGAAATTGTTGACTGGGCCGTCGGACAAACAGAATCATCTGAATCTATGAACGGTATGGATATTTTGGAGCATGTTCAAGATGAATCGAGCTCTGATGAAGAAGAAACGATACCAAGATCTGTAAAGCACACAGAAGCCGTCAAAAGTTTCGAAACGTGCTTGATATGGGCTTAGGGAAATACTGAATCAGAATAGCACATTCTAATTCTATCTGAAATGAAAAAAAGAGCTCAAAAGGCAGAAGAAGCAAGCATTAAACAGAGCAAAATTACTGGATTTTTCTCATTCGCTTAACATTAGCATTTACTTGTTTAGATTTATGTACTATATACTATGTTATGCATATAAATGTATCTTCTTCTGATATCTAAGAAAATATATATGTGGTAGTAGTGTAATTAATTTTTTATTTCAAAATAAAAGGCTTTTCCTCGCAAGAATGATAAAATTCATAGATAATACGGTATATGCGCATTTTTAATCAATTTTCGATAATCCGAACATTTCTAAAATCCGTATCAATCAGTGCTTGTTAATGCATCGGTATTTTTGTTATCTCATGTGATATAAAATCTATTCTCTTCTTTGCAATTTATGCTAAAAGCTCTGCATCTTTTGGTATAATTAAAATATGGCAAAAACGGCTTAGCACAATATACAGTCAATCAATGAATGACTAACTATAGCAATAATACATTTAAGCGTGGAAAGGGTGTTAAAATGTCATTATTGAAATCCCGAAGAAAATGTTTAGCCTGGAATCAAGAACGTACTTAAAAGTAAAAAAGGTTTGTTTAAGAATGGACGAAAGAAAGTTTTAAATCGTTGGAACTATATAATTTTTAATACAAGAGAAAACTGCCCAAATGCATAACAGACGACTACAGAAAATAAAGGTTGTTCCTTATTTGTGTACCTCTCGTAATCTCAAGGAAAATAGTACATATTAAAGTCTGGAATCGGCAGAACTTGGCAAGGAATCTTAACTGTGCGAAATTGGTGATTTAAATAATGTCCAGTGTTTACACATTATCTGCGTAGAAAAAAATAAAGACTCCATATTAACACGATTCGGTCGTCAAAACGCCGCATATTACAAAGACAACCTGAATTAGACTGCTTATTTCTATTTGATGTTCGAACGTGTGCTACTGAATTTAATTATACATACAAGAAGTATATTATCGCCTTTTTTTATCATTGATCAATAACGTGTACCGTGTACTCTTTTATACTTTACGCAAGCAATGATTCTTCACACACGAGCGAAACAGTACAGATAAAAATTGCGTTTCTATTTGTGAAATGTTAGCAGTTAAGATGTGTATTTTGTAAATTCAACATACGACATTTACATTTTTATAATTAGAGCTTATTAACGTCTAATATTATCAATAAACATTCCCACTTGTTAGCACTTGTCTCGTTATTCACCAAATACAATTAAAATGACACTTTTTTAATCGTATGTTTTGCTTACCTAAATTGACTCCATCTTGCATGTGCCCCGCTACTTGATGACTGAATAATTCCATATTCGGCGGTAGCGACACTTCACGTATAGTATTCGCTAAATTAAATTCGTCTTGAGTTCTCTTCCTTTCACCACTGTTTTCGTGCTTGAAGATGTTCCAAGGATTTTTTCCATTTTCGGGACGAATATCGAGATGCCTGGGTTTCATACTGTCTATTTCGCGTTTGCCCATATTAAAAAAAAAACACAAGCGTGTTCTCAGTCTCACTTCCAAGCCCACTCCGAAAGATAAGGCCAATCTTATCTACATAACATAAATATAAAGAAATTCTAGTTAAATCTCGTGACATAGGAAGAGGATATTCGATTATGTACTTTATCAATGCGATCGTTTACTATAAATCCCTGACAGGTGACTGTTAAAAAACAAGTGGAGGATTTTTTTCGGATTAACACCATTGTATTTTATAATCAATAGGTATTAAGTATTATTAAAACGCCGTATTACATTCGAATATACATGTACTTTTTTTCTGATCAAATATTAAACGTCGAATATTTTCAAGTTTATTTGAGACAAGAGACGTTTTAGATTAAGTCGGTCCACGGGTGCGAGGGTAATAATTATAATTAAAGTCCCGGATTATATGCAGTTTGCATAAATTTGCATATTTGCATAATATATGGGTTTTGTACATTTACATATTTTGTAGTAATTCAGTATTTTTGCATATTTTAAGTATCCGAGTTTTATTTATTTACTAAATCAAATGTATTATAGGCATTACTAAAAGTATGTCGTGGATGTAACAAACAAACAAAAAATAAACATCCCTCTTTAAATTAAGAATAGCATTATATTAAGCCTCTTGTCGTTACTTTTCCGATAAGCGTCCCCAAGAATTTATTAATGCTCTTCCCATACATCCAGCCCGAGACAAAATTCCAGGAAAAGCTAATACCTTAAAACTTCTAAATATATTGAAATTTATTCCCATATTCGAAAGTAATTTTATTTTAAACGTCATTTTACGTTGGTTTTTCCAAGTGTAAACTTATGAGTTGTGATATATAATAGCAAAAATCCCGAAAATAGCGACTGGGCTTGGATGGATTGCACCTTATTCAGAATTGCGTATGGATGGAGAAAAAGTGTTTTGCGTAGCATGCTGCAAGATTGTGAATGAAATTTTAAGTTTATTCCCTCTTATTAAAATTAATTAATTAAGTTTTTAATTAGACCTTTATCTCTTACTAACATTTATTTTATAAGAAAACAACCGATGATGCGATATTTTTTTTGCAGATTACAAGTGAGAGAAAGTTCCAAGTCGACCAACATATGAAAACTCCATCCATCCAAAAAATCGGAACAAAAACAATTTAATGAAAATTTCTGTCAAATGTTTGTGTCGGCAGAACGAACCTTTTCAATATATAAATACATGTTGTCAGACGAGCGTCACAATTTTTCTGTTGAAAACTTTGAGAAATATGTGATTGTAAATTGTTTTCATAGTTAATTATGTTGTAAAATGTTCTAAATAAACTTGTAGTAAATTTAATAGAATATTTTTTTCTATAGTATTCCATTTTCTAACATTCGTCGTATTTTTTACCTACACATTTTTCATAAGGAAGTGCATATTTAAGCTAAAGCACTTGCATATTTATGCGCATATTTTCAGTTTTCTTTTTTGCATATAATCCGGCCTTTAGTAGTAATAAATAACCCGTGGCTTGCCAATGCACCCTGCAATTGCAATTAAGCTGTTGGGGAACTGCGAAAGTATCGATTGTTATTTTTACTTTATATATAGAGGTTGAATAAGTCTTTTTTTTACTAAAAAATGCAAAAAATCAAATTTATGACAAGACTTTTTTTATGTGGAAAATTCGTATGTGTGCGCATGACACACATTATTTTTGTTTTCAATTAACGCAAACAACAATTCTATTTTCTTTGCTAAGCTGTTGGGGAATGCCGACGCATCAATACTATTATTAAAAAAACAAAATATTCATTATAAAATGAAAATAATGCAAACTTTATTACCTAGAGATATAGAAACAAGATTTGTTTTCTGTAGCTGGCGAATAAATTTTTGTAATGAATGTTTGGATAACTTTGAGGGTATTCGTTTGGTAAATAATAGTGCGTGCAAAAAATTGCTCTCGGTATTTAAACCCAAAAATATGGGAAATTTCGAGCAAACAATTTATGTTACTTACGTATGCGGTTAAAGTGCAATAGAACCTCGCCAACAGTAATACTGAAGGTATGATTATATTCAATCAAGTAATTTATGAAATCCAAATAATATCTACACATACAATAGCAATGCCGATAAGGTCTGTCGCGCATTGCACATAGTCCAGCGTAGCGTAGGACAATCGAAGATGACAGAGGTATTTGTAACATATGCAAGTACTACCCAGGGAATGGATATGTTACAAGTACACTGTCGGAAAAAAGTGACGAGCACACCCTGTATAATCTGAAGTGGTTCTAACGCAATGAAATTTGGTATGCAAGTAGTACTAACGTAGCATAACTTACCCTCACCTGGAGAGCGGCGCAGCCCTGTTGGGAAGGGATGCATTAATAGCGGGAGTATCCCCCGCGAGCGGGACGTACCATCGTACCATGTAGTGCCAGCATGCGTATATGGTTCTCTTCCACAAAGGTCTGAGCAACACGTGCAGTGTGCGGTCGCGCGTTGTCGTGCATGTATCGAAGACGTGGGCGCCGTCGAACGTAGGGAAGCACAACGGGCCGTAGCACCTCGTCTACGTAGCGGCGAGCCGTCATCGTATGCTGTATACGCAGCAGACGTGTACGTCCACCATGTGTAATAGCACCCCATACCATAATGCCCTGCTGGCGGCGGATAGGGCGTGGTTGGATGCACTCCTCGAGGTGACGTTCACCACGTCTCCGATGAACCAAAATTCGCGCGTCACCGGTGCTTAATTTGAATCTTGATTCGTCGGAAAACAAAATGTGCCTCCACTCGACAACCCACTGATGTCTAGCCTCCACCCACTGGCGCCGTGTACGGCGGTGCTCGCGAGTCAGTGGAATCCGCTGCAACGCACAGCCCGTTCGCAGTCCACTTTCTAGCAAACGCCCCCGTACAGTTCGCGTAGTGAGTACGCCCTCGTACAGATCGCGCAGTGAGTACGTCTTCCCTACCTGCTGGCCAAACGGCTCCAAGTTGCCTTGACGAAGACGTACGCGGCGCTAAAGCGCTGTGTACAAGGGCGCGTGCTGTGCTCACGGGGAGCCGTCCCGCTTGCGGCTGAAGGCGCGTACGTCCTTGCTCCATTCATTCCCGCCATGCCCGCTGCACTGCCGATAATGACCGCTCGAGACGGCGCGCGATATCACGGAAGGATACTCCTGTCATGTGCATCCCCACAACCATTCCTCGCTCAAACTCACTCAGGTAACGCCAGCGGCCTTCATCCATCACGCACAAAGTACTCCTACAACTACCCGCTTCCACCACACTAACAATAACCAGTTTTGTCCCTCCCCGCATCGGTCTCCATGGAGACAACATATTGCAGCTGTCGGAGGCACTCAGTAAAAAATGCAGCGATAGAAAAAGTCAAAACTCGCTGCGCAAACTCGTCTATAGGAAACCTTAATGCTCCGCTAAATCTATGCATTTATCTTGACACGTTCAGATTATACAGGGTGTGCTCGTCACTTTTTCCATCGGTGTATCTCTGTCGCCCTCGGGTAGACTATGCGCTATGTGCGACAAGTTTCAGACGGGTCGATCGGAATTTGGGTTCTTGCGCGGTACAGAGAGGCACATGAAATCAACAGTTGCACTCAAAGACATTAACGTTAAAAAAGAACAGCAACGATTTAAGGAAAATGAAAAGTACCTGAAATTTTAAAGTTGTTATCAGGATTTAGGATGCAGGCTATGTAGCAAACACTGATTCTGTGCCTGTATCTCCCTTCAGATAGTCATTTAAATGTGTGGAAACTCACTCGATAAGGCACGAAGATGAGAAGCCTGTAGTATCCAGGGTTCCATTTTTATAAAAATTAGCTGGGGTTTCCTACCACTTATATTTTGTTCTGTTAATATTTAACTGTCTCCGGTGGTTTCTTTAATTTCGCATGCATAGAAGGGAAATATTGTACTTTCCTCCACTGCTACATATTTTCGTATTTTCTTATTCCTTGTACGATATATGTGCATATCTATGTTCCTTTTTGAACGGAACCTTGAAAAATATATTAGAATAGCCAGCGAAAAATGAATAGACGGCGATTCTCCATAATAAGATAATCTGGGTAGATTACGGATGCTCATTTGATAACAATATTAAGCAGTTTTAGGATATCGCAAAATCCCAAATGAATCGTTTATATTATACTTTGCTCAATAAGTCTCTTTTCATCCACAGCTAAACTAGATGCCAAAGCTTAGATAAAGTACATATGTACAGATTTTTATGTATTTATACAATGGATTATACCAATCTGTTTATGAAAATTATCCACGCATGATATAACAAATGATGTAATTGTCACTCTTTATTCACATCGTGAATAGCTTAAGAAAATGGAAAGTACACATTTGGAATTGTAAAATATGATTCAAAAGTAATAATTTATCAGTTAGGCATTTATTTATTAGGTCATGCAAAAAATAGCAACGTTAGAATCAGGACGCCATTGTTTGAGGAAATATATTAAAAACAAAGTTGTTATTTTGTTGAAAAGTAAAAGCAAAGAGGAAAAAGACATGTCACATTCTAATTACAAAAACCTATCAAGCAATTCTGTGAGTGTATAAAAGGTATGGCGCGGAAGATAATCACTAAAGGCCGGATTATATGCAAAAAAAAAAAACTCAAAATATGCGCATAAATATGCAAGTGCTTTAGCTTAAATATGCACTGTCTTATGAAAAATATGCAGGTGAAAAAATACGAGGAATGTTAGAAAATGGAATACTGTAGAAAAAAATATTCTATTATGTTTAGTACAAGTTTATTTAGAATATTTTACAACATAATTAACTATGAAAACAATTTACAATCACATATATCTCAAATTTTTCAACAGAAAAATTGTGACGCTTGTCTGAAAATAACATTTTGGTAAGTGATATTTACGTAAAGTAGATTCATCTGGTATATGACGATCAGTATATTTTGTCAGAAACCTGTTGAGGACTGGATTGTTAGGCTTTTTGAATGAGATATCGGCCGCCATGAAAGCTTCACACACTTCTTCGTTGAAAGTGTCAGGTGCAGATGGACATATGTTATCTAGATGAGTTTTCGAAAAAGCATGTCTCTGCACATTACACTTTCGTGGACGCCTTAAACATAATGAACAGGCACTGCAATATATCTCGGTGTCATTACGTAGGTATATGCCTATAATTCATCCTACCATGGTTGCCCTACGAGAATTTTCCATAGTTAATGAAAGTAAATAGAAATACTAACAACAGAAAGAAATGGACTAAAAAGAAGAAATGAAAACTACTCCAAAAATAAGGTAGTAAATTAAATTTAATATTTATAAGAATTTATAGGATAAATATACAATATAACATTATAAAACGGATTCAAATAACACTGAAAGAAACCAAACCAGAAACAATACCTTATAGAAGAGAATAGAAAATATACTGTCTCAAGAACAATAAATACATTTTTGTTTATTCATGTATAACAGCATGTAAACACGAGAATACGCTTTGGAAATTAGCGGATATAATTTTTTAAGCGATTACTTCAACGAAGTCTAACGAAATAATATATAAATGTATATTCCGTCTTACACGCCACAATTATATTAAATTTATGTAGGAATACACACAATGTCCTATTCATAACGACGGAAATAACATCTGCTCGACGAATGCAATCGAGCAAGCAAATAGTACGGCTGTTATAACATACTATACCTGATACCGCCACAACGTTTAATCGGTGCAATTGGTCATTTAATCGTTTCAGTTCGTTCTCTGTTGATAATGCAGAATTTAAAAGAAAATTTATATTACCCTTTTGTCATTTTTTACTAGGAAAGGACTTATATTGGTGTGGAAGAAATTCAACCTTCACCATTGACTTCACAAATTGCTTTAAAGAGGATGAAAAAAGATCAGACAGCAACATGTAATCCATTAAATATTAATTTTATGCTTGAGAAAGTGGATGAAATGCATTCTTTAGCATCTGATACATCAAATACATTCGAGACTTTGATAGATGTTCAGCCTTCAAATTCAAGTTCATCTCCTACTTATTGCATTAAGTGGGGTTTGCATAAGAAGAAATCGGCAATTGGAGAACAAAGTAGAATTAAAAAAAAAGAGGATTGTTAAATTAAACGTTTAACATTTGTTGCGATCATATTTAAACTTATATATGAATATAAATAACATTTATGAGTTAAATTGAATGTTCCTACATTTTATTATTATTTTAAATTTGAATATGTATGTACAAGTATACTCTTTTACTTTTTAATAGATTCGCCTGCCTATATTTGTATAAATTGCTTTTTTCTTTGGTAGTTTTCATTACATAAGAATTTTCAATGTACAGTATAATCCGCTTATAATGGGCTCGGATATAATGGACAAAGTTTATAGGTCCCAATTTCAATCCTATTTAAACATGTGTATTTTAATTCGCTTATAATGGACTTTCGGTTATAATGGACTATAAAACCACGAGAAATCCAATATAAACGGAACGTTTTGGTAATTCCCCTAAATATATACAATACAATTTGATATTCAAACCGTTATTTGAAAAGGTGCTTTCAGTCGTGTGTGCGCTTTTGAATGAATAATACATATTTAGATAACATGGAGAAGCATATTAAAAATCGCAAATCATTTTCATTAAATGAAAAGTAAAAATTATTGAAGCGATTGAAAGTGGTAAATCGCAAAGTACAATGTGTAAGACTTTAAATTAAATAAATCAACAGTATCAAATATATGGGGAAGTCGCTCAAAAATCGTCAGGTCCAGAAGTGGATACAATGTTACTCAGATGGTTTCAGCAGCAGAGAGCAAATAAGATTCCAGTGAGTGGGGCAATGTTACAATTGCAAGCCGAAGAATTTGGAAAATTAAGTGGCGATGATTTTAAGTGTAGTAGTGGATGGTTAGACAGATTTAAAAAACGGCATGCAATAGTGTTCGGTAAAATAAGTGGCGAATCAGGTTCTGTCGATAAAACGATCACCGACCAATGGCTTGCAGATATTTGGCCATCGCTTAGTAACGGATATTCTCCAGGTAAAATATCTTTAATGCAGATGAGACGGGGATATTTTACAAGTTCAGACCAGATAAAACTCATAAATTTAGAGGTGAAAAATGTTTTGGAGGGAAGCTTTCGAAAGAACGTATAACAGTGTGTTATGTGCAAATAGTTCGGGATCAGAAAAAAGAAAGCCACTAGTAATAGAAAAGTTTCAGAAGCCTAGATGCTTCAAAAATACTGGAACTTTACCTGTAGATTACACATTCAATAAAAAGGCGTGGATGACGTCATCTATTTTCGAAAATTATGTGAAAAAATGGGACCTTGAATTAAATAAAGAGAAACGCCAGATACTATTACTTATAGACAACTGCCCAGCCCACCCTCATATTGAATTAAACAATATAAAGCTTGCATTTTTTCCACCGCGGTCAACGTCAGTTTTACAACCGATGGACCAAGGAATAATTTGGAGCCTAAAACAGACCTATAGAAAAGAATTACTCTTAAAAATTCTTGAGATGCAAGCAACAGATCGGAATGTGTCAATTTCTATTTTAGATGCGATCATAATTCTTCACAATTCATGGACCAAAGTGTCAACAGATACGATTAGAAATTGCTTTCGTCACGCTGGTGTAATAAAAAATGCAGATTCAGAAGCTTTCAACAATAATTTTGATCCAGAAGATGATCTTCCATTAAGTCAATTATTGAAAATGGAGATGTTTCTACATGAAAACATCCAGTTTAAAGATTATGTCTATGTCGATAAGAATGTTATAACTACAGAACATCCAATTACTAATCAAGTGTTAGTTGACGAAGTAATGTGAGAATGCGGTGAAGAAGTTTTGTCAGACAGTGAGGATGATGAAATAGATATGGAAGTCATATCTACAAAGGAAGCACTAACATGTGTAGGAAAACTTCAAAATTTTTTTCAACCTCAAACAGATAAAAAGGACTTGCTAGATAATTTAAACAAGATGCATAGGTTTTTGTTGTACCAATTTATGCATAATACGTCTGTTCAAACAAAAATTACAGATTTTCTGAAATAAATACATACATACTTCTCTATTATCTAGATACATATATGTATACGTTTATATACATATTATGTTTTAATTTATTTTAAAATTATTTTTGCGTTCACGAGTTACTTAACTTTTTAAAATATAAACTTTCATATAAATTTTGCTATATTATTTCACACCTATCTCCTCCTTCCTATATCATGGACACACGGATCTAATGGACGTTTATCGGAGGTTCCTTGGAGTCCATTACAAGCGGACTATACTGTATATTGTTTTATACTTTAAATATACTTTTTCACGTGTACATTGTTTTGAAAAAGTATATTTAATACATAAAACAATATTATGCAAAATAATTCTATAAGAATTCCCGTACATAGTAACGGGTGCTCAGAAACATTCGAAGTCAAGCGGGCCACTTTTGCAAGAATCGCGGGAATTCAGTTCAAACACCACAAACAGCCGATCAACATCTACACTGTTGCGCCAAAAAACAATGCCATTTGCACACAAATATAGCAAACGCCAATTAAGTTGGCGCGAGGAGGGGTAAGTTCGCGCAGGATTAGAAGTAGTGGGGAGATTTATATTTGGTTTTACATCAAATGTCAGATAATTCTAACCTCTGAGCGTGTATCACTTTATGATCCCCTAGCAAAGACATTATGTTCCGTCAAACGTCAATGACAAATGTATTCTGACAATTACTTGAGTAGTGGGGGTGGACGTTTTTAAGAACGGCTTCTGCGCACCCCCTCCTCGCGCCAACTTAATTGGCGATTGCTATACATACATATAAGAGTACATAGATACAGCGTTGCTTGCGTATTTACTGTTTCGCGTATTATTCTATTATAAGCATAACAAAAACGTTCTATTCTCTTAATTAAATACTGAATATGTAATCTCCATTCCAAATCATTTGTTTTGGTACTAAACTAACCGGAATTGTCGTACACACATATGAATAAATACACACACAGTCCCGATAAATTCTTTAAAACCTGTTTATGTTAATTTGCAAATTTATATATCTGCGAAGGCATAGCTATGCATAATATAGAAATTAGAAATAACAAATGGATCAGGCAAAAATGTAAATTTCCACGTGTTTCTATTATTCCGCATTAGCAAAATGTCATAGGTAAGATCACTACCTAGTAAAAAACGTTTCTTTCCCCCCGCTTGATTGTTAACGTAGTACACAAAATAGTACAACAAAAATATCAACAACATTCTTGAGCATGTGAATGGACTAAATACGATATACCTACGTGTTAAAAAAAACACTTCCTGAATCAACTAAAGAGATTAATACGTAGTACGTATGTAAACTACTGCTGACATTAGTTACACATTATCAGGATATATTACAACATAAAACAGCAAAATTAAAAGTAATTCTGACAATATATGAAGTAATAACGGTTAAATTTTTCGTTTGTCCTCCTTTCGCACGCAAAATTGTTCAAATTGAACAATTTTGCGCATCCGTTCTATTTTTTCAAAACTGTGTTTGAAATATCGGTTCATTGTTCTTAAAGAATAGAGATACAGTTCGTCCCACAACAGCACAATGGGATTAATGCCTAGAGATTGCTGTGGCAACACGATTATTTTCTTGTTTCTTGTGCACGCAAGTTATCGCGCATAAAAATAAATTTCACATCGCCCAGTGCCGTCAGAGGAGCGTCTCTACTGACGCATGGTACCCTCAATATTTACCAGGTTTCCTATATCGTCGTAAGAAGAACAACCCCAAACGAGCACAGAAGCGTTTATTTAGTCAGGCAGTTTTTTGATCTTTCATCGTCTAATAAAAACCAAGGCTTTCTTTTTCTAAATAGTGCGAATTTCGATTCATCGTTCTAATATAAATTTTTGAAATTTTTCCCTGTCCAATCTTTTTGTGTTCGTGGAGACTAAACTTGTTTTTGCTTGTTACACTGATGTAGCAATGGTTTTCTTACAGTAATTTTGGCATACGACCGCGACTACTTGCAGTTTTAAATTATCATCTTATTATACTAATATTTTTTTTCCTTTTCTGAGATAAGTTTGGGTACTTTTACTTCGATTGCTTAGCAATTTTAAAAAGGCCATCGCTTGCTCGTACCCGTTTAAAAAGAAAAAAATTTGTCAGACAAACGCCAGCCACTGACGCGCACGCAAGTAATTACGTTTATCGAGAATCTGAAGTAATAATTTCTCCAAAAACGTTTTCATACAATATAAAAAAGCTTTTTCGCGACATAAATATCCTTACCTTGGCCAACACTTCAGTCGGGATGGGAAATCCATGACGTCATTAATAAATATCTATTTTAAATAAATGAACGAATGTTGCTCTGCTGTCTAGAAGTTTATGCAGGTTTATATAAGGTTACGTGAACTTTGAAAATGTAAATTAATATATTGCTTGATTTGGGAATATTCACTTATTCAGTGCAATTACTATATTAGTAATAAATGGGTGGGCATGCAGACACACTTACAGAATTAGCGTCTAAAACCCTTAATTGTAAAGAAAACGATTATTTAATTAGAATTGATATATGAACTTAGTAAACAATTGTTTCACAATATAACGGGTGTTCATTTGAAAAGTCAATCTAGTAGCATGTGATTTACCGAGAACATTTTGAAGTATGTCGTAAATTAAAATTTACTACTTAACCTACGAAGTCGTATATTTTGACAGTTTCATACATACAAATAAATAACAAATGTGATTGACATTATCAAATGTCATTTGGATTTACGTTTACGGAACAATAAACACATATTAATATATATGCGTTTTATTCTATCAAAATTTCAAAGTAACCTAGATTGACTTTTCAAATGAACACACGTTATATATATTGGATATTCTCGAGTTGAAACAAATATTTTCGTGTTGATTTCTGAATTTAGTAGTTTAAAACATCACATTTGTCAGAGAGAATTTGGAAACTGATATATTAGTCACATCAAAAATTTCCTATTTTTGTTACCAGATATGAATATTTTTGGGTGTTTACTTGGGGAAGTATGTATCACATGCGTCTCTGTACGTGCTATATTTTTATTAATGTGATTTTTATCTAGTAGGTATGCTCTTTATCATTGTACATGCACGAGTTTATTTTTTTATTATGATGATACAAATAAATCTAACCTATTTGGTATATGTACTGAATAAAATTTATTGATTTATTATATTGGTTTTAAAGAAACACAGCTATTCAAAAAATTAATTTGGGTATTTTTATGAGAAGAAAAACGTCAAAAATTATCAATCTAAAAGTCTACCGCATCGGTAATTATTTTAATATTTTCTGTATAACGATCATTTCATTGCCGTTAGTCATAATAATTTTTAATGTTTGATTTTATATTAAATAAAAATTGGCCGTCTGCTCTCTTTAATTTAATAAGAATCAAATATTTTCTCATAAAAACCACCGACAATAATATCGTTGAAATGGACATGTACAATAAGAACTTACTACCGCCTTTTAGGATAACCGTTAAATTTACTAATCTTTGAAATATTTCTAAATGATGTCATAAACAAATCCTTCTCGTCATCATGTAGTACATATGTATGCATATTCATTACAAAATTATATGTATACATTCCATATTCCATACTCCATACACATTACTCTTTTAAAATTACATGTTTATTTTATAAAAACACTTGCTAAATACAATATTACATTATGTGTATTTAACATTGTTATCTTACTAAATATAAACAGACAGCATCAAATTCACATCACCTAATGAAACGAACGTGTCCCGTATAATAATTTAGATTATGTAAAAGCTACATGTTACAAATATAAAGTTACTTACGTCTTACGTGAAATTTTAGCTATTCGAGAACAAAAATATTTTTACAGAAAAAAAACACCAACTCTAACCTCAAACTGTCTTTGAATCATCTATGTAACGTAATGTTTACCAACGTTTACTACTTTACATCCTCTATCACATATAATAAACGTTGGTGCATTTATAATCTAAGATTGGTATATAAATGCGTGCGCCTAATGTAGGCCAATATACCTAATTGACTCATATTTTTTTAAAATTTAAACAGAATTTAATCAAACGATGTGTTAGTTTAAAAAGTAAATGCAGCATTCAAAAAATAATTTTTTCTTTTTTTATTGATAGTCATGTTTAAAAAAAAATTATAAGAATAAGAAATCATACGATAGGAAACTATGTATGTACGCATAATTCTAGGAACTTTCACACATAAATCACGTATTGTGGAATTATCTACAAAAGAATTAGTAATCCTTATATCAAGTAAATAAATATTTTTGTGTATAATTGAATAGTAAAGTAATCTTTGATATAGAGCACAAAGCTTCAGACATTTTTATTTACATAGGTACAATAAGTACGTTTAATACTTAAATGTTTGTCAAACATTTTTCTTTCTGGAAAAAATAATTAGTACTTATAACTATGTTTAAAATGCCCATGAAATACACACATAAGATACTTTTTTATTCAGAATAATTGAAACATACATGAGTAGGTAAACCCCACCAGTTTTGTAAAATACAAAGGTATTTTTAATAATATAAAATATTATTAAAAATCTGGTGTGAAGAACACAAATGCAGGTTCACAACAGGCAGCGCCGAATTTACTTCTGCGCCCGGTCTGGATAATTACGGTGATAGGGCGATGTGGTTCTTTTTTGTGAATGTGTCTGGGAATATCCTTTCTCCAGCAGGGGCGTACTGATGAACCTGTAGAAAGGTGAAATACGTATCTACGTCTCTGGGGATAGGATATATTCGGACACGTTCACAAAAAATATTAATAGTGAACCTGCATTTGTGTTCTTCACACCAGATTTTTAATAATATTTTATATTATTAAAAATACCTTTGTATTACTTTTTTATTCTAAAATAATCGGAAAAGTGAAATTCTCTATTTTACTATATTTGTTATTCGTTATATTTTGTATTTTGTTGCGTTTTCGATAGATGTTTCACTAATTTTTTTACATTTTAATAATGACCATAAATCTGTTAACTAATAAAAATTTCCTACGTTTCAATCAATAATTAGTTGTTAATTAGCGTTAAGTATTTCTTTGGGGCGAAAGGAAAAGAATACGTAGTTAATCGACGAAGGAGATACTTGTTGAAACTTCATTATAACGCTAAGAAATAAGTAATTAAACTTCTAGTTTCAAAAATTCTTTTATTGTAAATACACTACAATATTGTTTATTGTTTCGCCATACAATGGCTTCATCAGGTGGATGAAATACAGTATTTCATCCACCTGATGTGTGTGTGTGTGTGATATTTCTTAGCGTTAAAAAGAATAGGTTTTAAGTTTGTTAAATTATTCATGAAAAACTAATCCCCTTATTCCGTAAATCCAACATACTTTTAATATGTATTTTTATTGAAGCTTATAGAAATATTACGAATACCTAGACGTTCCTAATATAGGAAAATTCATCTGAAACATTCTACCATTCTTCATCGAATATTACAAAAAAAATAAGAAATAACGAAATGTGGTTTTCTAAATTGAAAGTTTATATAAGACTTTATTCCCACTGTTTCTGCTGGGGTTTCCTTGATATGAGTCGGGAAGCTATCTAAAATATTTATGAAAATGTAACAGTAAATCATTAGTTTAAAAGAATTATACTAAAACTAATATAAATATTTATCGATTTTATTGATCTTTTGCTTTTATCCTGTTGTTTAATTAATATTACGTAGGTACCTACCATACATAAGTTTATGTATTACGATTTACTAACGTGACATGAAAAATAATTACTTGATGATAATAGTTATAGCTTTATGACTAGTTCTTTTACGGTAATTAGCAAATTTATTTTCCTCAGAAAAGTGCATACCAGGATTGCTCTAGCGGCCAAACGGTTAGTCCTAGCCATACTCTGTTTATACCCGTTTGAATCCTTTTGATATTGGTGAAAACCCAAATTTCTTCTTTTGCTTTTTGGCTCGTAATTTCGTTTTTTAATGCATTCGAATAAAAGACTGAGCGGTGTTGTTGTACAACAAACAGATGAAAATAGTTCAAAATAAGGTTCTCTTTGTTGTGATTGTTTTGCACGGCTTAGTTTACACGTATTTAATAACGTACTTACATTTATGAGAAGCAGATGCACGGTGCAAAATATTTTTTTAAATTACTTTTCACCAAATGATAACACTGATTCAGTGATTTAGAATAAAATTGGTATCAGGGTCACTTTTGTAGAGCTGGTAAAACAATTTCTCTATTTTTTTTTATTTAGTGAAATCAAATCGAATAACAAATAAAGAAGTAACGGGAAAGGCCCTTTTTTTATCAAACAGGCTCTCAAACAAAGTCTTACGCGATAGAAATGGCACGGGCTCAAATAAAAAATTTCATTAGGATGAACAGTGTCACTCTTAAAGTGACGATGATATGCTGGCCTCAATAAACAGAGCATATGATTAAAATAATCAAACAATGGACTATTTACCACAATAATGCAAAAAGAGGTATATGCTTAATTAACCTTCTTAATTGCTAGTAGTATTGTATCAAATATATTATGTGGCAGTTAAACTGGCGGACAACAAAACTGTCTGACACATTTTGACCTTTGATAATATTTTAACAAATTAACACTGAATCAGTTTTTAAGTTTTGAAGGTTATTGAGATGCAAAATGTGAATGTATGTCAATATACTGTGAATATAGGTACACTATCTGCCATATGGATCTATTTAAATATTTTATTTATAACCTGTAACAATTCATATGCCATTTTTGAGAGATCGATAACCTCTTTTACTGCAAAAAAATGAGTCGGACCATACAGTTTACATACCTACATGAACTTAAAGATCCGTAAGATAATCAAATCAAATGGCATACACGATTCTTCTCCGGCAAGATAATAAAATTGAAATGAAGCTAATAGTTAAAATCTTCGTTTTATTAATAATATATGTAATGAAAAATGTTTTTGTTTTGTACTATACAAACTATTAAGAATTCAACTATTAGTTTAATTTATATTTTAAATTATGGAGCGTCGGTAAGTTAAACATAATGGCCGATAACACGGAATGCAGATTTTTTGTAATAACTTAGAACTTTCATACAGATCCCACAAATGGGACCTGAATACCGATTCCTATAATAAGTCGGTAATATAATTCACGGGTGTTCAGAAACATTCGAAGTCAAAAGTAGTCCTTGAATGAAGTCATGTCTGATATAGATTGATACATTTACTTAATACAATTTTATAGGTTATCATTATCATACACGCAAATGTACTTAAGTAAAGATATACGATTTTTTGTTCAGAGCCCATTTGACTTCGAATGTTTCTGAACACCCGTTAGAATAAAGATTAGAGGCGTTACCTAATTCAGGAGAAAGGTTACTATAATTAAGAGCTTGTAATTTAAAATCCAAATTACTGTGATGGAGCGTCGATATGTTATATTAAAGGTTTCTATAATAATTAATGGCCGATAACACGGAATATAGGTTTCTGTAATAAAACGTTCAATACAGATTTCCGTAAATGGAACCTGAATACTGATTCCTATAAAAAGCCGGTGATATGAAATAATAGGTTTTGTAGGTGTAGGAAACCCGGAAACCGAGATCTACAATTACAGGCTTTGTTTATCTCAGGATAAAGATTACTATAGTTACAATCTGGTAAAAAAGTGCTACAATAGTGAACTTATATGCAAAGTCAATCTTTAAACATTATTGTGACGTTGCTAACGTACTTAAGATCGTAGTATGTATATTAAAAACAATAAAAACACAAGTTTCATAAGACACCATTTTGCCGCACGAGATCAGTGAATGATGAAAGAGCGAGTGCGAAACGAGTTTCTTATATTATTTTTTCTAATTTGCATGTTTTATATTAATAAATTGGAACTATTTAATTTGAAAGTTCAGAGTTTTATTTTTATATAAAGCATGCAGTTGGGCACATTGATACTTGTCATTGTTAAATTTAAATCTCGCTGTCCGCGAAGTATATTATATTATATATTATTTATTAATTTTCGTTAACATTACTTGATATTTTATTTAATTTTTTATTTTGGGTGTGTTGAGTTCATTTCGAACGCAAAATAAAAAAGACATTTTTAACACTTATACGATATTTGAATATGTATTTAAATTTGACGCCTACATTTAAAATATACCTACATTCACGCAGCCTAATTTAAACCGATTAAAATATGACAGTACCACTTTTTTTTTTGAATTCTATAGTACATCGCCTAGGCCATATTTCCGATTCTTTTCCGCTACTGCTTCTAACATTTTACCACGGACATGTACTATCGTGAGCAATTGAAAGTAAACGCACTATTATAGCTGCGTAAATTTTACCAAATTGTCAAGCTAATGTCATTTATGTTATGATTAAATGCTGACACTGACACTTCAAAAGTACTGTATACATTAGATAAATTTTGAAATTTCGACATGCCAACATAATAAAGTGTTAACTTTCATTGCTCACGATAGTACATTCAAGAGTAAATATTTGATTTACAAAAATGAAATATTAAATAACTGGTCAAAAATAGTTGTTCAATATTTATGTTGGAGAGAATAAAATTGAGATTATACATGAAATTATTAAAAATGAAGGCTCAACAATAAAAGTTAAAATTATTTTCTCTTATTGTTAGTATAAAATGATGGCAAACTACTGCATTTTATGTGAAAGGGGCAATCGATATTCTCTCAAGACAAGATAATACGTAAAATTGCACGTCTTATTTGGCCTTGAGAATTTAGTGGTGTAGTTTTGCAACTCTAATAAAGAAATTAAAAAGCACAAGACTCGGAGCACACTGCGATGATACCGTGAAATTTTTCAAATATTCAATCTCGCGAAAATAGACATTTATGATATAAGGCATTAGTTTATTGCATGGTTATGAATTTCTAACAAGGTACATAAGAAAACAAACTTTGAAAATAGTTTTAATAAAATAATAAGTTTATTATATGGGTACTTTATTCTCTTCTATACCTTCAAAATATTTATGTTTCTGATTCACTGCACATACATATATAGTATTTTTATGAAAACAGATCAAGACGATAACAAATCTATTTCTTTACATGAACTGTGTCTTTAATGCAATTATAAAAAAGTTTTCAACGAGAAAAAAAGACTGGCAAATTGTGTTTTGCATCCCTCGTCATCGCTTTTTAAAAACTGTCTTTTATTTAAATTGAAAATTAAAACATTGGTTCATTATAAATTTAGTTTATTTTAAGCTTAGTTAATGATACGTTATTAATGCTTCATGACCTTATTCTATTAAAGTGCAGCCAATTTATTATATCAGATATAAGTACATAAATTTAAAATAAGCGCCGAGCGCCGCAACATCGAGTGCCGCGGCGCCGAGCGCCGCGACGCCCGAGACTTAGAGACGCCGAGCGCCGCGACGCCAAGCGCCGCGAAACCGAGGGCCTCATATAGGCCACATTAAATCCAATATTGTAATGCCGGTACCGAACGTTAAACTGTAAAATGATGTAAAATGAATATGCACAAGAATCAAAGTATCAAAGTAACCAAAATAATCAAAATGATCAAAGTGCTCAAAATACTCAAAATGATTAAAATGCTCAAAAACCTCAAAATGCTCAAGATGCTCAAAATACTCAAAATAATTAAAATGTTCAAAACGATAAAAGAAACTCTCAAAATGCTCAAAATGTTAAAACTGATCTGAATGCTCAAAATGTTCAAAATGCTCAAAATACTTAAAATGCTCAAAATCATCAAAACGCTGAAAATTATCAAAATACGGAAATCGTTTTAGGTGCTCAAAATGTGCAAAATGCTCAAAATGTACAAAATACTTAAAATGCTCAAAATGATATTATTGCCCAAAATGCTGAAAATGATTAAAATGCTAAAAAAATTGAAAATGTTCAAGATGACCAAAATACTCAAAATGTACAAAATTCTCAAAATGTCCAAAATACTTAAAATGCTCAAAATAATTCAAATGCTCAAAATTCTGAAAACGCTCAAGATGCTCAAAATACTTAAAATACTCAAAATGCCCAAAATACTCAAAATTCTGAAAACGCTCAAGATGCTCAAAATACTGAAAATGCCCATGATGCTCAAAATACTCAAAATGTTCAAAATGCTCAAATGTCCCAAATACTTAAAATGATTGAAATGATCGAAATATTCAAAATGCTTAAAATGTCCAAAATACCTAAAATGCTCAAAATGATCTTAATGCTTAAAATGATCAAAATGTCCAAAATACTTAAAATGCTCAAAATTATTAAAATGCTTAAAATACTGAAAATTCTCAAGATGCTCAAAATACTCAAATGCTCCGCGTCCAAAATACTTAAAATGCTGAAAATTTTCAAAATGCTCAAAATGTCCAAAATACCTAAAATGCTCAAAATGCTCAAAATACTGAAAATAGTCATGATTCTCAAAATGATAAAAAATGTTCAAAATGATCAAACTAATCAAAATAGAGTGATAGAAAACGTAACCGTTATTGACAATATAATTTGAAACATACTTGAGTGGGTAAAACCTCACTAAATTTGTATAATACAAAAGTATTTTTAATACGAATATAAAAAAATATTATTAAAAATGGGGTGTGAAGAACACAATACATAAGTTCATTTATGTATTTTTGAATGTATCTCTTCTCCAAAGACGTAGATACGTATTTCACATTTCTACAGGCTAGATAGTAACGTAGTTATGTTGTTTTGAATGTGTCTCTTCTCCAACAGGGGCGTACCGACGAACATGTAGAAATGTGAAATACGTATCTACGTCTTTGGAGAAGAGATACATTCAAAAATACATAAATGAACTTGTATTGTGTTCTTCACACCACATTTTTAATAATATTTTTTTATATTATTAAAAATACTTTTGTATGTAACCGTTATTGTAATTTCTTAAAGAGAAAATGAGATGTATAATATCCCCCTAAGAATATAACATTGCATCGTGAACGTGAAACGCCCTATAGTATACCTTAGGTGTACAATATTTTACATCGAATCTCTAAATTTCGACGCGTTCATTCTTGTTTGAATATCATGTGATACACCGGTTGTCACTTTTTTTGGTGACGTAAATAAAAAAATGAACGTTAAACATGGATTTTCGAACGAATAGAAATATATAAATTTTGTAGGTTTTCGAGGTGCCCACCGTTTTTCGCGAATATCTCAAAAACTAAAAGAGATAGGCGGGCGCGGTTTTGTTTGTCGGAATCAGCAGCCCAAAATATATAAAGTAAAAGTATCGGAACGCCGAAAATCGACACTTTTTGATTTTTGAAATTTTCAAATTTCTACCGCCTGAGGTTAAAAAAAATTGCGAAATTTTCAAAACGCCGTAACTCCCTCATTTATTGTCCGATCGACGTGAACTTTCCGGCGAATTAAAGTGTTCGTCGAAACAATTAAAACGAGCTCAAGAACGTCCCAATAGGACGATTCGTTTGGTCGCTACAGCGGCCGGAACTTTCGCAAAATATCCGGAATCTTACGGGAAAATGTCGGGTTTTCAGGTATAACTCCGAAACCGGGAGTCGTAGAGCGTTCCGGTTTCCAGCATACGAATCGGCGCGTCGATCCGCATCCGTGGACGTCGGAATGACCGTCCTACGTGGTTTAGTTTCGGAGATACGGTGGTGGCCCAAAATCGCAATTTCAATTTTAGTGCCATTTTCGCGAGTTCGAAAATGTTTATTTCTCGAATTTCGACTCAAAAACCACTCCGGGGTTTGCTAAGGCGCTAAAGAAGACTGTACAATCGTTGGGGCGCCGAAATTTGGCGTTTTCGAGGTGCCCACAATTTTTCGCGAATATCTCAAAAACTAAAAGAGATAGGCGGGCGCGGTTTTGTTTATCGGAATCAGCAGCCCAAAATACATAAAGCAAAAGTATCGGAACGCCGAAAATCGACACTTTTTGATTTTTTGAAATTTTCAAATTTCTACCGCCCCTGAGGTTAAAAAAAATTGCGAAATTTTCAAAACGCCGTAACTGCCTCATTTATTGTCCGATCGACGTGAACTTTGCGGCGAATTAAAGTGTTCGTCGAAACGATTAAAACGAGCCCAAGAACGTCCAAATAGGGCGATCCGTTTGGTCTCTACAGCGGCCGGAACTTTCGCAAAATTTACGGATTTTTCCGGGAAAATTTCGGGTTTTCAGGCATAACTCCGAAGCCGGGCGTCGTAGAGCGTTCTGGTTTCCAGCAATCGATTTGGCGCTTCGCTCCGCATCCGTGGACGTCGGATTTACCATCCTGGATGGTTTAGTTTCGGAGAAACGGTGGTGGCCCAAAATCGCAATTTCAATTTTAGTGCCACTTTCGCGAGTTCGAAATTTTTTTTTTCCAATTTCGACTCAAAAACCACTCCGGGGTTTTCTAAGGCGCTAAAGAAGACTGTACAAACGTTGGGGCGCCGAAATTTGGCGGTTTAGAGGTGCCCACAGTTTTTCGCGTATATCTCAAAAACTAAAAGAGATAGGCGGGCGCGGTTGTGTTTATCGGAATCAGCAGCCCAAAATACATAAAGTAAAAGTATCGGATCGCCGAAAATCGACACTTTTTGATTTTTTGAAATTTTCAAATTTCTACCGCCTGAGGATAAAAAAAATTGCGAAATTTTCAAAACGCCGTAACTCCCTCATTTATAGTCCGATCGACGTGAACTTTGCGGCGAATTAAAGTGTTCGTCGAAACTATTAAAACGAGCCCAAGAACGTCCCAATAGGGCGATCCGTTTGGTCGCTACAGCGGCCGGAACTTGCGCAAAATTTCCGAATTTTTCCGTGAAAATTTCGGGTTTTCAGGCATAACTCCGAAACCGGACGTCGTAGAGCGTTATGGTTTCCAGCAATCGATTTGGCACGTTGATCCGCATCCGTGGACGTCGGAATGACCGTCCTGGGTGGTTTAGTTTCGGTTATACGGTGGTGGGCCAAATTCGCAATTTGAATTTTAGTGCGATTTCCGCGAGTACGAAACTTTTTTTTCGAATTTCGACTCGAAAACCACACCGGGGTTTTCTAAGGCGCTAAAGAAGACTGTACAAACGCTGGGGCGCCGAAATTTGGCGATTAAACCGGACGTCGTAGAAGGTGGATTGCGATTAATTTTTACCATTAGTGTGATTTTGGGCATTAGGAATATTGACCAGTAGGAATTTTGGCCATTAGGAATTTTGATCGGTATGTATTGGACAATTAGGGATTTTGACCAGTAGGGATGTTGAGAATTAGGGATTTTGACTAGTAGGCATGTTGACCATTAGAGATTTTGGCAATTAGGGATTTTGACCAGTATGCATGTTCAACATTAGGAATTTTGCTAATAGGGATTTTGGCCATTAGTGATTTTGACCTGTAGGGATTTTAATAAGTAGGGACGTGAGCATTAGGAATTTTGACCAGTAGGGATGTTGAGATTTTGACCATTAAAGAGATTTTGACCATTAGAGGGATTTTGACCATTAAAGGGATTTTGACAATTAGAGAGATTTCTACATTAGGGAATTCGCCCAGTTGGGATATTGACCAGTAGGAATTTTGGTCATTTGGGATTTTGATCTGTATGGATTTGGACCATTAGGGATTTCGACGTGTAGAAATGTTGAACATTAGGGATTTTGACTAGTAGGGATTTTGACCATTAGTGATTTTGGTATTTGGGGATGTAGACCTGTAGTGCTTTTGACCATTAGGGATTTTGATAATTAGGGATTTTTGACAAGTAGGGTTGTTAAGCATTAGGGATTTTGATCATTAGGAATTTTGGCCAGCAGTGGTTTTGACCGTTGGGAACTTTTACCATTAGGGATTTTGACCAGTATGCTTATCATTGCGAATTTTGATCGATGTTTAGGAGATTTTCTATGGCTGGTGAAGTTTCTAGATCATTTAACGTTAGCCAGTGTGCACGTGTGGCAATCTGTCACAGACGCGAGCTAGTCTACACTCAATTGCCAGACATACTGCACACACTGTACTGACACACATAGATTAGGACATTTGACCAGTAATGAATTTTACTATTGGGGCGTTAGAACGATAATGTATTATAACAGTTAATAATAGTGTATTTTCGTCAAAAATGATTTTGAAAGGAGCACTGTCACCGAATGTGACCACCAATTTTTCTAGTTTAGTATTTTTAAAATAAAAATTTCTTAAATTTATATACCATTACCAGAGATCGGACATTCCAAAAAAATAAGCATTTGTATGGGATCCTAGTTGATATGGAGCGTTTATAGGATACGCACGTTCACACTAAAGAAATTATTAATATTATCATGCAAATACAATTGCCGCATTATAAGAATAATTTCATTACTATTGAACGGAAAAAGGTGATGTAATCAACAGAGTAACTGCATTGTATAAAGTTGATCAAAGAACCTTTGATCTGAATCACAAAGTGTAGACGTAAATATTCCACTGGTCGATTACCAGCAATAAAGTTTGTTTGTATAAGAATTCGAATCTATCTTTTCCAATAGGGTAAAATATTTCTACTTCATACCTACATTTTTAAACATGCATTAATTAATATGTGTATATATTTAAACAATAATATAAAATGTAGACAAATTAATTAACTGAATAACGCACATTTAAAATAATTTTATCTAGTTAAAAATATTTTTAGATTTGCCTTATTCAACTTTTCTTTCAATTTCTTCCGGAGTTTTTCTAATACTGACACCATGTTATTAAATTTAGTTATTGCGTCTGCGATAGGTAGGTTTTGTTTTTCTAAATATTCAATAGCTTCAGGTATCTTTCCAAAATTAATTTTAATAAAAATTAAATCTCTTTTTATATTTACAGAATCCATTAGTGTCTTGGATTTTCGAATACTCTGAGCTGTATTATCTAATTTATCAATGATGTTTTTGATCACATTGAAATTATCAGCATAAAAACAGCAGTGTTTATCCACATTCCCCATCTTGTTAATATAGGCAGTGGAGGAAGTTTCAAATTAGGGCAGTGTTCTTAGTAAAAGCGTTTGCGGGTTGGCGACTTTGGAAATATTTTTTTTTATTTCGCCTACAAGCGTATCAACATCGGTAAAATATTCACGAATACATTCACATATTCTATGCAAAACATATGCCAAACAGCAAACATGTTACGTGGATTATCTTTGTCTGATCACTAGGAAATTGTTTCTCATGTGCCTTAGAACTTAAATGTTGATCTATGTGACTGTTTTGTAGCACTTAAATTCATTATTATTGCATATAGTGCACAATATTTCTCCATCACTAGGCAGTAAAAAGTCAGAATACGGGATTACCCAATCATACTTAATTCTTTTCCACATTTTAAAAATAATTTAAACCTTACTAGAAGTTTATCAAATGCGACTTTTTCCTCCTTACAAAAATGACTGATTCAAAACTTACTTTAATGCCTAATATATGTTTAAATAGCTAAAGAAATAAATATTAACAATTGAATGTCTGCATAATGAAGTCGGTAAATCCTGGTAAAAAAATCTCCATAGCGAACTCTGTACACTTATTTAAGATATATTATATTTTACGATCGCATATACACATGCCTATTATATATTCAAACAACTCCTGCATTCATTTCATAAAATGCTTTTATTTTAAAAGGAATGATGACAATTTGTGTTAGAATCTTATATTTCTGCTAAAAAAATAAATACTGACGCTTAGATACAGATTGTTTTTGTGAATGTATATTGTACAAAAAATATATAATAATTTTTATAATAACCAAATATGTTCCGAAAAATGAATCTATGTGCGTCGCTCATTTCACTAAATACAGACCTAATGTCCGATCTCTAACCATTACACGATACACGAGTACACATTCCACATATTAATAATCTAGCATAATATTATAGTTTTGCTTGTAACGAACCCCTATTTCTAAAAGATGATTCCTACTTACAGGAATGTCAAACGGGACGCCTCCTTATCCCATGCCCAATATGTCGGCCGACTTTTTCAACAAATGTGAAATCGCTGGATAAATTAACTCATCTATATGAGATAAATATTGTACAATGTACAATATTTATTTTTTTAGGCGCGGTTCGTGATGACGTATTTTGGTTTGCAGTACAATGATCCGAGTGCTTCGTGTATTCTCGTGTACTAACTGTAACGTTTGTTTAGTAAACACCGAAAACACACGAGGCACTCGTATCTTTGTACTGCAAACCAAAGTTCGTCGTCACGAGCCGCGCCTGTTGTACATAATAATAATACACAAGTATTATTATTATGTACAATATTTATCTCATATAGATGAGTTAATTTATCCAGCGATTGTGTAACTGAGATCATATAGTTTTGTTTTTCTGTTCTATGTAATATTTAATTCCTTAACAAATAAAATATGTTTAATAAAATAGATTGTTTTATTTAACCTAACGAAATAAAGTGAATTTACTTCTACGCTCAATCTAATTGAAGCTGGATTCGTGTAGATTAAGAATATGTACAGTTTGTTGGGCCAAAAACGTATAGCAATCGAGGAATTGTGTATCAGAATATCAAAAATCGCCGCAAGGGGCCTAGCGATTTTGTCTTTTTTCTATTCGAAATAATTTAAGAAAGTCAAATATATAATCGAGTCCGAAGTTATAGTCTGCTTAAAATACGTCTGTATTTTTGCCAACTCTGGAGGTCGCTGGAGGGTAAACTATGAGTTTTACCGCAATTTAAATGACAAGGTCGTCTTTAGGAGGCAAAATTACATAAGCGTGCCAAATTAGAAAGAAATCGATGATTTTCGAAATTCAAACTAAGATTAACTAACACCCTTTGCAAATTTTCGATTCTCGGTCGATTTGGCGAACATGTCAAATCAAAATGTCGAATTTTTTATACACTAATTCGACTGAGTAGAAAACGAATCCGTCGTTAATTTTCACGAGGCCTAAGATATTGAATGCTCAACCGCGGAAATTGTAAGGTTCGGAAGAAATAAAATCCCGAAGATAGGAGAAATTCGTGTAGATTCAAATGAACTTTGAAGCCGGATAGCTGGTGAAGGACAAGAGAACCCGCATTTTTGATTAGGGATTCATAATCTACACGTTGAGACGAGCGATATGATGTGTGATAAAGCATGTTTATGAATTATTTATATATTAAAATATTAAATAATTCTAAATATGTGGCGACATCTTCTGGAGAATCGCTGAACTACTAGTACGGATCAAGTTATTGATTTCAATCTGAAATTGTGCCTCGCTGCAGTTTGGATACTGCTGGTTAGATGGCGCGACGGGTGAATTTGTAAATTAATTATTAAATATTTAATTATAATCTCGTAATCGAATAGCATTTTTCACAGATTGAATAGCAGTTATAATAATTGATTTTTATAATATATTTTTAAAGGTGTAATGTCGTATAAATGCAATATTTGAAAAAATCTGATGTTTTGAATTTCCAAAGAACGGGTTAAATTGAGGCTGGATTCCTGTACGGACCAAGTCATTGGTTGCAAACTGAGATTGTGCCTCGCTGCAGTTTGGACAGTGCTGGTTAGATGGCGCCTCAGTCGAATTTCTAAATTAATTTTTAAATATTAATTAATTATATTCTCGTAAATGAATAGCATTTTCGCAAATCGAAAAACAGTTATAATAAACGATTTTTAAAATATATTTTTAAAGGCGTAATGTGGTATAAATGCAATATTTGAAAAAATCGGATGTTTTGAATTTTGAAAAAACGGGATTTCTCCTACCGCTTGTTATATCTGAAGAAACCGTTGTACGGTGAAACAGCTGTTATATATTATTAAATATTATTAAATAAAGTGTAAATCTAATACAACATTGTGTGTGTTTTCATCATTTGATATGGACTTACATCAAGTAAAGGCAGAATCGATTCAATTCAAGGATTTCTCCTACCTTAAATTGAGGCTGGATTCCTGTAGATTAAGAATATGTATAGTTTGTTGGGCCTAAAACGTACAGCAATCGAGATAATGAGCTCGGAAAGGGAAATATGTGAGAAAATATGATTTTTCTGACATTGTGTATCAGAATATGGAAATTCGCCGCAAGGGGTCTAGCGATGTTGTCTTTTTTCGAGGATTTCCTAGGAAAGTCAAATATATAGTCTGAGTCCGAAGTTATGGTCAGCTTAAAATATGTCTGCATTTTTGCCAAATTTGGCGGTCGCTGGAGGGTAAACTATGAGTTTTACCGCAATTTAAATGATAGGGTCGTCTTTAGGAGGCAAAATTACATAAGCGTATCAAATTAGAAGGAAATCGATTTTTTTTTTAAAAATTCGAAAACTGGAAATTTTCGATATCGGTCGGTTTGGTGAACATGTCAAAGCATAACATCGAATTTTTTATATTGCCTAGAAAACGAATCCGTCGTTAATTTTCACGAGGCTGTGCGAGATTGAGATATTACATGCAGATATGCAGGGTACAGAACGATGCCGGATCTGACCCATTTCGACGCTATTATATCATTTAGAGAATTATAGTGCTTTACAGGAAGGACGTGTGCCTAAGATTTGAAAGCTCAACCGCGGAAATTGTATGGTTCGGAAGAAATAAAATCCAGAAGATAGGGGAAATTCGTGGAGATTCAAATGAATTAGAGGCCGGATAGCTGGTGAATGACAAAAGAACTCGCATTTTTGATTAGGGATTCGTAATCTACACGTTGAGACGAGCGCTTTGATGTCTGATAAAGCTTGTTATGGAATATTTAAAGATTAATATATTAAAAATATTAAATAATTCCAAGTATGTGGCGCCATCTTCTGTAGAATCGCTGAACTACAAGTACGGACCAAGTCATTGGTTTCAAACTGAAATTGTACCTCAGCGCAGTTTGGACACTGCTGGTTAGATGGCGGCACGGTGTAAATAGTTAACTAATTTTTAAATATTATTTAATTATATTCTCGTAATAGAATAATATTTTTCGCAAATTGAATAACAGTTACAATAATTGATTTTTATAATATATTTTTAAAGGCATAATGTGGTATAAATGCAATATTTGAAGAAATCGGAAAAGTTGTGAATTTCTAATGAACTAGATCTCCTAAATGAAATTGATGTACAGACCCAACTCATGGGTTTCAAACTGAAATTGTGCCTCGCTGCAGTTTGGACACTGTTGGTAAAATGGCGCCACGGTCGAAATTGTAAATTAATTTTTAAATATTATTTAATTTAATCTCGTAATTGAAAAGTATTATTCGCAAATTGAGTACAGTTATAATAATTGATTTTTATAATATATTTGTAAAGGCGTAATGAATATTTGAAAAAATTGGATGTTTTGAATATCGAAGGAAGGGGATCTCTCCTACCTTATATTGAGGCTGTATTCGTGTAAGGCAAGCATTGGTTTCAAACTGAAATTGTGCCTCGCTGCAGTTTGGATACTGCTGGTTAGTTGGCGCCAAGGTCGAATTTGTAATAAATTTTTAAATATTATTAATTATATTCTTGTAATTGACAGTATTTTTCACAGATTGAATAACAGTTATAATAATTGGTTTTTAAAATATATTTTTAAAGGCGCAATGTGGTATAAATGCAATATTTGAAAAAATCGGATGCTTTGAATTTCGAATGAAGCGATTCTCCCTACGTCAAATTGAAGCTGGATTCGTGTATGGCCAGTCATTGGTTGCAAACTAGAATGTGCCTCGCTGCAGTTTGGACAGTGCTGGTTAGACGGCGCCACGGTCGAATATGTAAAGGCTGTTCAGAAACATTCGAAGTCAAAGTAGTCCTTGAAAATATGAAGTCATGTCTGAGATATATTGATTTTTGACAGACAACAGTTGACATTTAATAATTTTTACAAATCAGATACTTAAGTAAAGATATACGATTTTTTGTTCAGAGCCCACTTGACTTCGAATGTTTCTGAACACCCGTTATATTAATTTTTAAATGTTATTAATTATATTCTCATGAATGAATTTTTTCGCAAATCGAATAACGGTTATAATACAATTATTTATTATATTCTGAAACAGAAATAAGAAAAACACCCTAACCACAATTTATATTAATAAGTACAATAGACGTATTTCGGCAACTAAGCTGCCATCTTCAGTAGAATAACCCTAAAAACTGAAAAATGTTAAACGTAGCGTTTTTGGCAAAGGTAAACCTTAGAAGATATGCTCTTCACCAAATCGCCAGTGGGATAACACTAAATTCCTAACATCGAAGTCACACTTACATACTACTTAAACCTAGCGTGAAATTTGGGGAACCGTGAAGCGTGAAAACATGAAGCGTAAAAAAAAATATCTTCTAAGGTTTACCTTAGCCAAAAACGCTACGTTTAACATTATTCAGTTTTTAAAGTTATTCTACTGAAGATGGCAACTTAGAGATGCCGAAATACGCATATAGTATTTATTGATATATATATTGTGGTTAGGGTGTTTTTCTTATTTCTGTTTCAGATTACAAGCCATAGTCTACACCAATTTCGGATTTATTATATTATTTATTATTATAAAAACAATATTTTTAAAATATATTTTCAAAGGCGTAGTGGTTTGGCTCGGGATGTCTCGGGTTGGATCGGGTGATCAAGTTGGCTCGGGTATTCACGCTTCACGGTTCTCTAAATTTCACGCTTCACGGTTCCCTAAATTTCACGCTAGGTTTAAGTAGTATATAAGTGTTATTTCGATGTAAAGAATTTAGTGTTATCCCACTGGCGATTTGGTGAAGAGCATATCTTCTAAGGTTTACCTTAGCCAAAAACGCTACGGTTAACAATATTCAGTTTTTAAGGTTATTCTACTTAAGATGGCAACTTAGAGTTGCCGAAATACGCATATAGTATTTATTGATATATATTGTGGTTAGGGTGTTTTTCTTATTTCTGTTTCAGATTACAAGCCATAGTCTACACCAATTTCGGATTTTATTATATTATTTATTATTATAAAAACAATATTTTTGAAATATATTTTCAAAGGCGTAGTGGTTTGGCTCGGGATGTCTCGGGTTGGATCGGGTGATCAAGTTGGCTCGGGTATTCACGCTTCACGGTTCCCTAAATTTCACGCTTCACGGTTCCCTAAATTTCACGCTAGGTTTAAGTAGTATATAAGTGTTATTTCGATGTAAAGAATTTAGTGTTATCCCACTGGCGATTTGGTGAAGAGCATATCTTCTAAGGTTTACCTTAGCCAAAAACGCTACGGTTAACAATTTTCAGTTTTTAAGGTTATTCTACTGAAGATGGCAACTTAGAGTTGCCGAAATACGCATATAGTATTTATTGATATATATTGTGGTTAGGGTGTTTTTCTTATTTCTGTTTCAGATTACAAGCCATAGTCTACACCAATTTCGGATTTATTATATTATTTATTATTATAAAAACAATATTTTTGAAATATATTTTCAAAGGCGTAGTTGTTTGGCACGGGATGTCTCGGGTTGGATCGGGTGATCAAGTTGGTTCGGGTATTCACGCTTCACGGTTCCCTAAATTTCACGCTTCACGGTTCCCTAAATATCACGCTAGGTTTTAGTAGTATATAAGTGTTATTTCGATGTAAAGAATTTAGTGTTATCCCACTGGCGATTTGGTGAAGAGCATATCTTCTAAGGTTTACCTTAGCCAAAAACGCTACGGTTAACAATTTTCAGTTTTTAAGGTTATTCTACTGAAGATGGCAACTTAGCGTTGCCGAAATACGCATATAGTATTTATTGATATATATTGTGGTTAGGGTGTTTTTCCTTTTCTGTTTCAGTTTACAAGCCATAGTCTACAAAAATTTCGGATTTATTTTCTTGGGTTGGGTTGGGATGGGTTGGGTATTGTAGGCTTCGGTATTGTTGGGTTGGGTCTGCTTGGGTTGGGTCTGTTGGGTTTGGTTGGGTTTGGTTGGGTTTGGTAGTGTTGGGTTGGGTTGGGTTGGGTTGGGTTGGGTTGGGTTAGGTTGGGTTGGGATGGGTTGGGTATTGTAGGCTTCGGTATTGTTGGGTTGGGTCTGCTTGGGTTGGGTCTGTTGG